>OX402597.1:4445719-5695719 GCA_948098905.1 Tiliacea aurago
CAATGACGTATAGCGAGTGTAAGACGTAGCTGTCACGCACACCAGCCTGTCAAAGTTGGCCTGTTTGTTTTAGTTTTTTTGCAGCATATTTCATATTTTTTTGCATTTTTAGCAGACATTTATATAATCAACCTGTAGTCATTAAAATATTTTTTTGATTATCCTATATTGTCCAATTTGTTAACATTTAGCTGAAACAAGTACCTACATCATAAGCTCTAGTGTTTCTAATTTTTCTATAAAAATTAAGCGAATGAAAAGTACAGTCAGCAATAAAAATATATTGCAATATTCATCAACCAAAAAAAGTTTTGAATCAAGAATCGAAGTAGGTACCGACTTAATTATTATTACATACCCATACTTAGATATTTTAAATTATTAAAAAGAAAAAATTGGCCTACTTAAACGGTTCATATCGTTATATTGTCCAGTCTTATCGCAAAACACTAAAATAGCGTTTTTATTATCCCAGCACAAGAAAATGATTCATCTGCCAATTAGGAATGTTGTTTTTTTTTAATTACAATAGCTACTTATTCTAATTAAGTGTCAAGTTTTATCTTATCTCTGCTTGTTTTTGTTGATAATAAGCTAGTTGTGAGGACATAAAGTATTCATGTATAAAATGAATAGCTGTATCAAATTAATTACTAGCTACAGGATAATAAACATTAATGTATAAGATATAGATATGTATACTTATACACATTTCCAGTATAAGCTGATCTCGCATTGTGTAGGATTTCCGTACAATGAGAGGTTTATGCTGGAAATTTAAGCTTGATGTGTAGCCATTTATGTGCCATCGCGGACACTGGCGGGAACAACTTTTCAACCTTATTACTAAGAGCATAAGATTGAAAATTGTTTCACTGCCAGTGTCTGCAACTGTACTACATGAAGGTTTTATCAGTAGTATTTTATTTATTGTAGGTGTGACTAAATACATAACATTAAACTCTCAAACTATTAATTTTGAACATAGACCGCCTTATTACAAAACAAGATTTATATTTTGACATGGCTTAAACCATGGAGCCAGTTTTTGTAATAAGAACGTAACAGTGATTGAAATACCGTTCGTTATACAAAACTGAAAACTTAGTTCGGTATTAAGTTGTCAGTTTTGTGTTTAGGAACTTTACCATAGTCGGAATAAAGTTCGAAAGTCAATAATGGCTCAATGTTTTAAACCTGGGTCTGAACATAAACCTTGTTTTGTAATAAGGGGGAGATAGTTAGAGAGGTTTTATTCCTGCATTATGAGTATGACGTATGAGTGAAAATGTTTGTTAAATTTAATGTAGCTAGTTACTAAAACTTAACGAAAAACACGATCAACACAGAAGTGGCCAGAATATTGTATGTACATGTATAGCTACTATTAAAGTTCCATCAAGAACAAAAAACCCACACGTCCAGGGCACAAGAATAAGAATAAATTAAATTACTATAAAATATAAGTAATTATTTTAAAGTTGATAAAGATAAAACACCACAATGCTTATAATAGTGCGTACAGTGCGCAAAACAGTTATATCAAGACAATAACCTACACAAGTATACGTAGTTTTTAACATCACAATGCTTATAATAGTGCGTTCAGTGCGCGCCATGGCGTCTTTCGCGGCGCAAGCGGCGCTCCGGTCTCGATGGAGCTCTCTCATAGAATCTACGAGCGTCGACGTTCCAGGAGAAGTGACGGACGGCGTGCGTTCTGTCGTCGGATGGCTGAAACAGGCACGGATTTTTTTGTTGGACATCGATGCTGCTCTGAAGGTTGCGCTTGCGCAGGTTCTATGGTCATACAGGGATGATTTATACTAGGCTGAGCTGTGTAGGGCGTACTGGTGAGCCACTTACAGTTTTTTCATCATGGACTCGGCTTAACTGTCCCAGCGAGATTTAGCATAAATCATGCCTAATAATGTCATCCACATAGGGGGTGTCCTTCGTTCCTCGCTCTTCAATACCTTTTAATTATGCCTTATATTGACTGCGCAAACGCATGCTTCATGCTCGGAGTGGCTAAGATGTCGGGCGCAGATGAAAACGTGTTGGCTTGGTTACAGTTTGTCTGGGCTCTTGAATTGTTCTGTACCATTATTACTAACCAACTACCGATGAATTGACTTGCCAATTTATTTTTCCTTCGTTTTAACCGATGATTCCGTCTTCGGAGAATCAAATATGATTGAGGTTGACAACCTATAATGGCCGCGAAATTCATATTTCTGGTTTTGCTCTAAATATACGCTAACTGCAGATGACAGCAACATTATCAAAAAATCATCTAGAAATACTCTATTTGAAATAAGATTAGATATTTAAATAAACTTGTTTACAGTCCGTTCAACCAATTTTGAGTTCTTTTCCTTAAGCATAAGGATGGCATTAAAAGCAAAGACGTAGTTACAATACCAACTGTTTATTACAGCTGCCATTTGTCATGCCACCAACGCAATAGAAGTTAAAATCGGTTGAACAGACTGTAAAAAATGTTTATTTAAATGTCTAATCTTATTTCAAACGAAGTATAGATGATTTAATTTACCGGTCTTCGTAAAAATAAAATGTTATTTATATTGTGTAAAAACCGGTACCACGCTTTTTTTTTTTTTGGGTGGGAAATTATCAAATAACTTCTCCCGCTCTGGGCGGAGCGGGAGGGCGTGTCAGACTTATACTGACTAAAACCCACCCGTATTCCTTCATTTGCCTGTGTGCCGGGGCCACGATATCCCTTTCGGACAAACTCGCAACCCTGGTAGGCATTGGCCCTAGCGGACCCCGTCAGTTGGTGCTGACAACTCTTTGAGGCGCGCGTGGAATACGACGCGCCGTCGACCCGGGCCTGGTCGTTATCGGATGGTGAGCTACCCATCGCTCACCGTCCGCAAGCCCGCGCCTACGGTGGCCGGAAATCGGCTTGCGACTCCCGACGCCCGGGGCGTCTCCTGCGGCGACTAGGGGCGCGAGGGCGCGAACCTTGCCTCTCCCTCACGCGTTCCGCCTCCTCCTTCGCAAGCATTACTAATTCGCAGAAGGAGGTGACGGCCTCCCATGCACTCTCGCTCCGAACCATGGCCTGAACCAGAGCCGGACGCGAGAGATCGCCGCCGCCGATCGCCTCCGTGAGGACACGGCGGTGCTCCGTCCAAGCTGGGCAGACCTCCACCGTATGCTCCACCGTGTCCTCCGGGCGATCCACACAGTGGTGACACCCGGGCGTTCCACACAGTGGTGACACCCGGGCGTTTCCTCCCGCTTTATCCTGAAAAGGGACCTCCCAAAGCAACCATGTCCGGTGAGGACCTGTGTCAGGCGGAAGGTGAGATCGCCGTGGCGCCTCTCCAGCCACTCCTCAAATTGGGGACTTATCGCCACAATTGTGGCGTGCCCAGCGCTGGGTTGCGACAATCGCACTCTCCATGCCGCCATAAGATCCCGCCGGAGCTACCGGTACCACGCTTAGCTTTCATTTTGGTGTCATACTCAAACGCGTGTAAGTATTTCAAAACTCATGCTTATTTGCGTAGTATACGCAAAATTATGAGATGCTTGGTATACGCCTTGTGCCACAGTTTTTATCACGTGGTGTAAAAAGTTAACACGCTAGCAAAGTTAAGACTATAAATTAGGCTGTTAATACGTAATGTATATTATTAAGCAGTCACACGCTTGTATTTTTTTTTGTCGTACCTAGTTACATGTCAGATGACAACGACATTGATTGATTTGACAAAAAAAAAGGTGTAGTACAGAAAATATTCCACCCATCGCCTACGCACTAGATGACTAAACTGTCCACTTCTCAATTATTTTGACTGGCTTAAAGTTTTCATTAATAATCCGCTCTCATTATTTCAAATGATTAACTTCATTTTGATTTCGGACAATTGGTTGTATAAGAACTCAATACGACATTAGTGAAAATTGGGTCCAAACAAAATTGTTCGTAATATAAGTTGGCTCGGAATCCAATAAAATGTTAAATACTTTAACGGAGCTTCGTCCCATCGCACGCGGACATGTTAACGACTCGCTCCTCTTAATGAACTGTTAGGTGTAGATGATTACATCTATAGATGTAGCACGTGATATACAGATGAAATACCTATGCTCTCATTAAAACCTTCAACATAACTGACGAAATGTGGGTGTACTAAGGTACACTTCTGCCTAACCTTCTTTGCAATTTCATTGGTTTGTCGATGTATCAGCATAGCATCAGTAATTTATTTCTTGCTTTAACTGGTTTGACAAACTGAATCCTCAAATAAAAAAGTTAAGAATCTGTCCGAAAGATCCCATAGAATTCAGCCTAGAAATCCCTGTGTCTCACTGTGCAGTGATTCTCTTTGTGTAGCCAATATAACCCCCAGTCACATCCTACTACATTTGTGCTACGGAAATAAATATTTGTTTAGAGTAAAAATAAATTTAGAAATATTCTATTCTTAGTAGGGACACCTACACGAAAATGTATGTAGGCTGCGGAAAATATATTTTGCAGTCTTCGTGACAATATTCGCGATCCATTGCTAAGTTACTTTCCGATTTCTGCGTTTGTGAAATCATTTATGTACTTACCTTTCGATTGTGATAACTACTGATACCACTAATGTTTTTATTTATGTTAATCTGAGTATGTAGAGAAACAATCTCTTGTCATTTTGATTTATCCCAAAAAATGTAATCCTATACAAGAGACAGACAAACTCAACCACGCCAACGTATTTAGTAGATATAATTTAATACAATGCTTTTAATTTTCTGTTCACACGTAGATGTCGTATTTAGCTTATAATTTCGCACTTCCGGTGTTGTAATTGCATACCTGCTCTCAGTGATAGTCGCATTTTGTTTAATAGGGCGCGGGCCGCACTTTAAGGATGTGAGACGAGGACGGGACGCAGAAGCGGCGTCTATTTCACGTATCTTCATAGAAAATGTATTAAGGCAGTCTAAATCAAATTTCCAGGCAAGCTCCGCCCCATGCTCCCCGCTACTCCGTTATGTGCTAAACGCTAACACATCAGTAAAAAAGTTGAATATCGCGTGCGCTCTTTGATCGTGTTTGAGCACGAAACTAAATAGCGTAAGTCTCAATTCATATTTCGTTTATAACTAAAGTAATAATTGATCTAGACAAAAAATATCTGGTGGCTGGATAATAAACTATATTTTCTGGCTGTGAATATTTATTTTAGACATTAAAGCCGAAGTTTTTATAATTATACTTAAAAAAGACATGATTTCCGAATAAAAAATGTATCGCGCAAAAATATTAATCATTTCAGCCGAAAGACGTCTGACTGCTGGACATAGGCCTCCCCAAAAAAAGGGGAGGGGATCTGCCATAATCGCCACGCTTGGCAGGCTGGTTGGCGATCGCAGTATGGTTTTAAAAAAATATTTGCCTGGAGGGCTATGTCCAGCAGTGGACGCCTTTCGGCTGAAATGATGATGAACTGTCTTCAACATGGAAAGAAAAACATCCAATAAATCATATAAATACTAAAGTTTAATTTTGATATTCATGCAAATTAACATTAAAAAAAAATAGGGAGCCTCCTCTTAACGCAATCTGGCACAAAACATAAAGAAAGGCACGTCGCTGTTCCATCTAAATACTATTGCCGTGTCTGCGTCCCGTTCTCGTCTCACGTGTGTGGCCCGCGCCTAGCGCCTTACAGCTTAGCAGATAGTTTTCCTAGAGCAGTAGGTCGAGCAACTTTGATAGCGGTTGTACCGATAGATTAGAGAACTTTGACTCCAATTAATCGCCAAGGCCAAGTTAATTATTAATTCTGTGCAAAGCATTTTTATTAGTACGTTCAACTATTAGACCGGGACAACCGGCAATTGGAATCGACCATTATACTTTAGTTTTTAGGGTTCCGTACCCAAAGGGTAAAACGGGAACCCTATTACTAAGGCTCCGCCGTCTGTCTGTCTGTCGGTCTGCCTGTCGGTCTGCCTGTCCGTCTGTCACCAGGCTGTATCTCATGAACCGTGATAGTTAGACAGTTGAAATTTTCACAGATGATGTATTTCTGTTGCCGCTATAACAACAAATACTAAAAAACAGAATAAAATAAATATTTAAGGGGCTCTCATACAACAAACGTGATTTGTTTGCTCGTTTTTGCTCTATATTGATAACGGCAACAGGTAGACGCTTGAAATATTCACAGAATATTTGGTTATACAGGATGTTTGGTGCATCGTGTGCCAAATTGAAATGTTCGACTGAAGGAGTCATCCGCTAGCCTTTTAGACCCTTTAACACCCCTCATGCTCTGTGGATTTTTCTTTATCGACTTTTTATTGTTTTCCAAAAAAAAGACCCAAATTTTACATTCAAATACAGATTAAAAAAAAAATATAAGGCGTAGACTCTGAATTTTATTTTTATTTCGATGTGTATTGTTTAAGAATACTTTTAAATACAAAATTAGTGATATTAGTCACCTAGTTCTTTTTTAATTCACTCGCAAAGGTAAAACTTAAATTAAAGCTGTACATGTTACAGCTGTTTATAAGGCTACAAAAAAAAAATCAAAAGCGACCGGGATCTTCCAACTCCCTCATTAATTCTCCAGTCTATCCTCTTTCTAATGATGTGCCACATGCCATAAAAGTATTTTAACAACTTTGTGAATTCGCTAGAATTGTGAATCGAGTCACCTAAGGCTAATATTCAAAATTATGATTTAAAAAAAAATCTCTTAAATGATACCTGTCAAACCTATAAATCTGCTATCTCATTCTCATGGTTAGGTAAATTCGTGTCTCATATCTGTATCTTTCGTGGGATTTACTTGAAATAAAAAAACAAAATTGCATTTTTAACATTTATTTAATCATTGTTACAAATCTTGCTCAAATTGTTGGCCTCTGTTGCGAATGCAGGCCCGACACCTGTTTCGTATTTCAACAGTTGTTGTACGAAGTCGTATTTTCTCCTTAATAGTATTGAATGCCGCTTCTATGCGTTGGACTAATACCTCCCTAGTTGAAACCTCCGTGGCATATACCAACTCTTTGGCACGTCCCCAGACATAAAAGTCTAACGGAGTTAGATCTGGGGAACGTGGCGGCCATGGAATAGGGCCATCGCGTCCAATCCATGCATTGGGGAACACATTGTCGAGATATTCCCTCACAGTCAATCGCCAATGCGCGGGACTGCCGTCATTTTGAAATACAATGGGCACACGTTCATTAAATACGGGCACATCGGTCACTAATTCGGGCAGGTCATTTTGTAGGAATTCCAGGTAGTCTTCGCCATTGAGATTATCGGGCAGGTAATGCGGTCCAATTACCTGATTCCCAATCACTCCTGCCCAAACGTTTACACTAAACCTTCTTTGAGAAGATTTCTGTCTTTTAACACGTGGGTTTTGCGTTTTCGTTGTCCAGTGGTGGAAATTGTGTAAATTGAGGATCCCATCCTTGGTAAATTTGGATTCATCCGTCCACAGTATTCTTTTAAAAAAATCAGGATCATCCACATCCGTGTGTAAAAGAAACCGACAAAAAGCCACTCGTCTCTCAAAGTCGCCACCCTCAAGACCTGCAACAAACAAAAAACTCTTTTAAATTTCTCTTGGGCAATAAGTAATTGCACAAGAAAGGACCCGCTGTTCGTGCTAATAGATTCACTACCTGGAAGTGACGCCATACCATACCCATTACCTGCTAAACAAAGGCAAGGTCAAACAAAGCTTGCACGGGTTTAAAGCTAGTTTAAAATTACGTACCTTGCACCGGAGTGTAGAGGAATGGATGCTTTTTGTTTTGACGAAGTACTTTCCACACTTTCCATATTGAAATATCAAGATGTGATGCCACATTTCTAATGCTTCTTGTAGGGTCTTCCTCAAAAAGTGCCAGTATTCTCTCGTCTACTTCAACATTATGTCGCACAATATGGCCCCTTGGTTCATTAAAAGTAACACTGCCAGTCTCGCGTATGCGTCGGTATGTGTCTTGGAAGACTCTGCGGCCAGGTAATCGTCTACCAGGAAAGCGTTCCTGGTAAATTCGTTGCGCTGCACGAGCGACGCCATTAGCGGCTCCGTAAGCCATCATGATGTCCGCATATTCTTCGTTAGAGAATGTCGCCATTGCAATAACAAAAAACTCAAAGTTTAACAATAACAACAAAAATTAAACAAATGTAACAAGAACCAGCAAAACTTAACGATAACAAAGTAATAAAAGAATCGCGGAGTATGGTGAACTAGCACACACGTTAGGTAGCAGAGGCAGTCATGTCTCGACTAAAAAAATGGTGGGTCGGGCGGCGCGATTTGTTCAAACCGATTTAAGGTATGCAAGAAAGAGATAGAAGATAGATTTTACTGTGAAAGAGTGAGAAAACAAATTGTACCTCTTTCTCAAGTAACAGTTCCGCAATAAATATTTTTTCATTAGAATTTGGAATGTAGTTTTATGTGACTTGATTCACAATTCTAGCGAATTCACAAAGTTGTTAAAATACTTTTATGGCATGTGGCACATCATTAGAAAGAGGATAGACTGGAGAATTAATGAGGGAGTTGGAAGAGTTTTTTTTTTGTAGCCTTATAAATAGCTGTAACATGTACAGCTTTAATTTAAGTTTTACCTTTGCGAGTGAATTAAAAAAAAAACTAGGTGACTAATATCACTTATTTTGTATTTAAAAGTATTCTTAAACAATACACATCGAAATAAAATTAAAATTCAGAGTCTACGCCTTATATTTTTTTTTTAATCTGTATTTGAATGTAAAATTTGGGTCTTTTTTTTGGAAAACAATAAAAAGTCGATAAAAAAAAATCCACAGAGCATAAGGGGTGTTAAGGGGTCTGAAAGGCTAGCGGATGACCCCTTCAGTCGACCATTTTAATTTGGCACACGATGCACCAAACACCCTGTATATTCACTTTAAAAATAAATAATTAAATTAAAATAAAACAAATATTTAAGGGGGGCTCCCATACAACAAACGTGATTTTTTTGCCGTTTTTATAGATAATGGTACGGAACCCTTCGTGGGTGAGTCCGACTCGCACATGGCCGGTTTTTATAGTATAATTAACCCAGACCATGTTGAGAAAATTATTTTTGTCAGTGGACACTGCCAAAAAGTTATCACTATAAAAACCCGCAAAGAGTGGAATTTTGATTACACAAGAGACCTAATAACTCTGGGCGGTGTCAAAAATGTATGGAATAAATAACATTATACTAGCCTACACATACCTACAGTCAACCGCACGTCAATGGTAACACTTGCACCACAAAAATAGCACTTATTGTTACGACATAAATGCGCCCTCGATCTCTAATTGTGGGGGAGGCGTGAGGTTAATTCAAACTCAAACCGCCTTATTACAAAACAAGTTTTATTTTTTGACATGGCTTAAACCATGGAGCTAGTTTTTGTAATAAGAACGTAACAGTGATTGAAATACCGTTCTTTATACAAAACTGAATACTTAGTTCGGTACTAAGTTGTCAGTTTTGTGTTTAGGAACTTTACCATAGTCGTATTAAAGTTCGAAATTCAATAATGGCTCCATGTTTTAAACCTTGGTCTGAATATAAACCTTGTTTTATAATAAGGGGGCTAGAATTCATTTCAATTAAACCATTGACAGGCACTTTTGAATTGTCAAGAAGTCGGTCAGTTACAAATATGAAGCTCGTTGCCCATTCCAAATAGTAGGTTCCTATGGAGAAGAACGGCCAAGAAACTCCACGGACACTCTTTTAAATTAAAATATTGATACAAAATATTGGTTACATCATTCATATTGAAGTTAAACATGTGAGAACGATGCAATACGTCAGAAGCGTCCGTGATAAAAAGGAAAGGAAAAAAAACAAAAAAAAAACAATTCAAAACTAAAATAATTTAAAATAAGCCGTGGCAGCTAAGAGATGACCAGTCCCAAGTCCCAACTGACAGCGCCCGTTCACGAACATGTCGAACATTAGACACAATGACATGAAAAAGATGAAAATAAAAAAAAAGAATAGAATAGGTTAGAATTTAATATTTTTTAATATTATTATTTTCTCTCCATCAGAGCACCCGCCATCTTATCTCTTCACCACCCTTGGTTGACTGGTAGAGAATGCCTAAGGCATTAAGTCCGCCTTTGTACCTTATTGTGTGCGAGAAGTTTAAATAAATAAATAAATAAAATAAGTGCACATGTATTCAATACTTTTAAAATGAGTGCAGCGTTTCCTCAGTCTACACGAAGTAGGTACATGCATTATCTGGGCTTGCGGAAACTCACCTTAATAATTGTCATTGTATTCACACCATGCATGACGAGAATATTGTTGTTTATATGTTGTCTTGCATGATTTAAATTAGTTTTAATTCGATTAATTAAAATGTTACATGTAAAAATAATCTCACAGAAAGACGAATGATTTAATACCTACTCAAATGAATTGTTCTAACGCGATCAGTCACGAATATGTATCGAGTACAGTAAGCATTCAAATATTTTTGCTAAGTATAAATTATATTGCAGTTTTTTTTTTACAATAACATACCTAATGTATGAAAGTCCTACATAAAATGTTCAGTTATTTACGATGTTGACTGTACGACATGTCTAGCTTAGCATGGGATTAGGAACGGCGAGTCTCTTTACGCGACTTGTCTCGTGTTCACACATTTTCTGTGTAAATAACAATGGAATGAAACGGAAGGATAATCCTAGTGTAAATAGTGTATAGCCGCCATTTCTATACCCATTCTTTACGCAAAAGTAGTAAACTTCATTTACATAAATAGTGAATGCACTGAGTTCAGGGTAATAACTCTATATAAAGCGTGTATCAGTAATGCGTAGGGTGCGGTACGGACCATCAAACTCAACAATTTTCTTAATGGGACCAAAATCGTAATCGCGAAAAAGTAATCAGCCGTCCCATACATTTGGGTCGAGTTTGTATAGGACAGCGGATTATTTTTTCGCGATTACGATGTTGGTCCCATGGAAAAAGTTGTTCAGTTTGATGATCTGCACCACATACTTCTGATTGATACACGCTGCACAGACGGCTTATTAAATAATATGGCCGAAGGACACACAAAAAAATTATATAAAGTCATAAATCCCTTATTATAATGCTGTTATGAAAAGCAACAACAAAACGCGCCGTCTTTTGTTTCGAAAATAATATTTAACTAAGTAATTCAAATACATACCATATTTAAATTATTTTAAAATATTATTTAAATCATTCAAATACGGTCTGTATTTGAATTTTTGGAAACAAAAGACGGCGCGTTTTGTGGTTGCTTTTCTTTATGACGAAAGAAAGACAAGAATAAACCAAAGACAGTACCTACATCATTATTTGCATTTCACGGAGGCACTACCTTCAAAGAACACTTGTCGCAAAAACTGTCTTTCAATACGTTCAAAAGAAATAGCCTCCAATTCCAATTCCAAATTCAGTACATTTAATTTTGTTGGCCTGAAAGTTTGCCATTTCCAAGGCATCATCGGTGGTAGCGCAGAGGTCACTACGGCTGCATTTTTTGGGCACAGAGGGTAGGATAAGAGATGGGACATAGTTTCAAGTTTCAACCACAGGTTCACATCGCAGACCTTGCTGCCGTACCGTAGTACTTACTATGACTGTCTTCCTTGAAAACTAGTTAATAGGCCGGATAGCAATCCTTTCGGAATTCGTATAAAAACAAATTGGGATAATATATATAATAACTCATAATATGTATATGAGTTATTAGTTCAAAGCTTATTTTCTGCAATTAATTCAATGCAGTGAATGTTGCCCCCAGATTCCCCCGGTCTTTTCTTCAGATCATGATCACATGCCTGCACATTTGGATGGTAACGCGACTGCTTTTACGTCATAGGGCCATCTTTAGGCCAGGAAATTTAGGCCATCCTTCGTTTGTCTAAGTAAATAAACAGTTCTTGGACGTTGACAATCAGCTTTCAAAATAACCCTTTACCACTTCTCAGCTTACCATAAGCTGGAAAAATACTCCCCAGTAATCCAAATTCTTAGCAAAATGGGGATTAGAAACCTTTCTGATACCCAGTGCAAGAGCAGTGGTCCTGATAAATCCATGCTCCAAATGTGTGTCTAAAATATCCGAAATGATTTGATTAGGTTTTCAGAAACCGGGGCTAGTCTTCACTTTCCTTACGGCTTTTCATGCAGAAATCTGGATCGAACCGTTTCTCATACATCTGCACTTTTAAGGACCCTAAAAAACGCCACTGATGTCGTGATTAACATGGCCACCTGCTAGGCTACTACTCAATTAATTTAATACAAACCCATCGACTCGAAAGGAAGAAGAATCCTAATTCGCAATACCTATACTCCATTTGAAATAAGATAAGACATTTAAATAAACCTTTTTTACAGTCCGTTCAACCGATTTTGACTTCTATTGCGTTGGTGGCATGACCAATGACAGCTGTAATAAACAGTTGGTATTGTAACCATGTTTTTGCTTTTAATGCCATCCTTATGTTTACGGAATAGAAGTCAAAATCGGTTAAACGGACTGTACAAGTTTGTTTAAATGTCTAATCTTATTTCAAAATCATATTTTCAAATGGAGTACAGTTACCCACCGCCTACTTGACTGCCTCGTTGGTCTAGTGTAACGCATGAAGTCCTGGGTTCGATTCCCGGGTCAGGCAAAGTGATATTGGGTATTTCTGTTTGGAATTTCTCAGTAGCAGCCTGAGTCTGGATTTGAGCCCGATTGATGGCAATAGGCTCGCCCCCTATTACATGGGACTTGAACATAACTGACGAAATGTGGGTGTACTACAGGTATACCTCTGCCCAACCCGTCGGGGAAACAAGGCGTGATGTTATGTTAGTTACCTATCGCAAAAACTTCCAATTTAATCACAAAGCCATACAACACAGTTATAAATCCGCTCCGACTCTGCTAACCGCTCTCGTATTGATATGACCTTTGCCTTGCACCCTAGCCGCTATTACGATACTTCCCGATGTCCCCACTGGGAGTAAGTGCTGTGAGAATGATAGCATCCGTAGTATATGGATATTTTTAGAAGGTAGGTACGTTCTTTGTAGTATGAATGCCCGTTTTGCTTTGGAAATAGTTAGCCTATTGAGATTAAGAACAGATGATTGAAATGTGTAAATCATTTGTATTGATGCCTACGGCTTTTTTCTGCTATGAATGCAATGCATGATGCGGGGAGCATTCTTTCCTATCTACTATTTTCATTCCTGAAATGCGAGGCACCTCTTTTTTACCCCGGGTTTTTAATTATAAAAACCTACTCTCATCATTGACCGCTGCTATTTTAGACTACAAACATTAGTTGCCAGCATCATTCGATTGATTTGACCAGGTTTTCAGAAACCTGGGGCTAGTGTACACTTTCCTTACGACTTTTCATGCAGCAATCTGGATGGAACCGTTTCTCATACATGCTATGCATGCATGTTTTACTAAACTACGCGTCTGTTTTTGCTCCTATAACATACTGCTGCCTTCGGGTTTGGCAGGTGGACAGGCACACTTGCTCAGGGCTTTCAAAATCGCAGGGCATATTGTATTGAAACTCCATTTATTTAAATTAAATCAATTACAGGTAGTTTCGAATGGTCAAGGAAAGTCAATTAGAAAGATAAAACTACTGGCCCATTCCAAAGCGTAGGTTCTTAAGGAGAAGAACGGAAAAGAAACTCCATGGACACTCTTTTAAATCAACCATACTCGATCCATCAGGATAAGCTACGCTTGCCGGGGTTGGTCCGTAGATGGGTGACAAAAAATCTTTACATACCAAGACTTCCGTGCTTCCGAAAGCACGTTAAAGGCTTCTACATACCAGCGCGACTTGTCGCGCGACGCGACACGGCACAAGGGGGGGCGTGTCGCGGGACGAGCGGTGCCTTTGTATCGTGTCGCGTCGCGTGACAAGTCGCCCCGGTATGTAGAAGCCTTAAGACGTTGGTCCCGGCTGTCATTCGTGGATCTTTGACAGTCATGACGGCTCCTCAGAAGCCCGAAAGTCTGACAACCAGTCTTACCAAGGGGTATTGTATTACCCAGTTACTGGGTTGTGAAGGTCAGATAAGCAGTCGCTACATGTAAAATACTGGTATTCTACTACATCCGGTTAGACTGGAAGCCGACCCTAATATAGTTGGGAAAAGCCTAAGCAGATTGATTCTCATACATACGACTCTTCCCTAAACTATTCCTTCTTCTTCATTCCGTCTTCTGGTCCTAGGACTAGATAGGGCTTTGATAAACCAGCACCCTAATATCGTAACACAGTTTCAATCAAAATCCGAGAGTTTTGAAGGATATCGGTAATCCAGGAACCTACTACTCTTTGGAATGGGCAACTAGCTTCAGATTTCTAACTGACCGACTTCTTGACAATTCAAAAGTGCCTGTAAATGGTTTAATTGAAATAAATGCTTTCCGCCTTATTACAAAACAAGATTTATATTTTGACATGGCTTAAACCATGGAGCCAGTTTTTGTAATAAGAACGTACAGTAGTACCCAATTGATATGGCTTACCGATGTACCTGCGCAGAAGGTGAATTTTAAAAGTGCGGGAAATGCTATTGACCGATCGGCACGCTCCATGCACCGCGGTTCTTTTTCCTGTACCGCTATTGGTCGGCAGCTGCCGCCATGTTAGCGCGCGCCGCGTGGCATGTTTGTCAGCCGCCATACTTCTGATCGAGTGCACGCTAGCAGCTCCAGTGTATTATGAACCTTATAATAGTGACCTAAGGTTGATAGTAAGTTTTAAGCATTCTTTCGTTAATCTTCGGGGCCATACTTCCTTTTCTGTGCGAACGAAGATTCACGACGCGCCTTATCAATTGGGTACCACTGTAACAGTGATTGAAATACCGTTCTTTATACAAAACTGAAAACTTAGTTCGGTACGAGTACTAAGTTGTCAGTTTTGTGTTTAGGAACTTTTCCATTGTCGGAATATAGTTCAAAATTCAATAATGGCTCCATGTTTTAAACCTGGGTCTGAAGATAAACCTTGTTTTGTAATAAGGGGGTTTGAGTTTGAGTTGAAGTTTTCCATGGCTTCATAGGTGTGAAAAATTCGCCTGCTCGACAACGTAACAACGCAATTAACGTGAATGAACAGTCAGAATGAGACCCATTGCGATCAATTGTCATTTTATGTAGGCTCAAATTGTCTATCTTCATACATACGACTCATTACTCTGTATCTTATTCTGCTCCTATGCTAACATTCTCCTGCTACCTCTAGGCATCGCTAGAAGTTCGTCAGGTGGGCAGGCGCGCCGTCAGTCAGCTGGCCGGCAGAGGAATGGGGGATGAAATCGTCATCATACACTTCAACGATGTCTACAACATCGAACCGACTACAAGTAAGTAATGTTATTAGATAGCTAGTATTACGTAGGTACTGCCCCAGTGCCCCCTTTAATTGCTGCGCTAAAGACACAAGACGTGTCTTTCCTAGCCTGCCTAGCACGAACATCAAGGAATCAGAACTACTACCTTCAGGCCATGCCAACTTCAGGTCCGTTAGAGCCGATGCCTGCCAGGGTTGCGGGTTTTGTCCCTGCAGGGTTGCGCGTTTTGTCCGTTTTGGCCGTGCAAACACCGAATATGTTGAGACACTTATTCGGTGTTTGCACGGCCTTTTTTTTTTCATAGAATATCCGGTCCAAGGAATAAAGCTCTGGCAAAACTGAAGCGAATCCCGCGCGGGATGTGGGACGAAATTCACTCCCGCCGATTGTGTTAAATACCTTGAATGTGTTGATCGAATAGGCGCGAATAGTCTCGTGATTTTCTCATAATTAAAAGAGTCTACAATACCTCAAATTGATTAGCAATATCCTCCATTGTATCGAAAATACCTACTGCAGCATTAGTTTTGAAATAAATATAATTATGGTAAAGTTGAGGATTAATGTTAAGAACTATGTTTGACGAAAACACGATTCCATGAAATTTTCTCTACAGAATAAACTTACAAAATTACCTCCAAACCAAACAATAAACCGCTAGTATTTATTACATGAAACTGCATGATAACTGAACTAAATATAAAGCAGATACTATGTTAATATTTTTTTTATTGCCTTTATTTTCACCGTAAAAAGAAATGACCTAAACTATCGGCGTCTTGGAGCCTTCTCCCAGCCGCCCTGTCTCGCTTGCTCGCGTGACCGCAAGCAGTAGTGTGTGAGCGAGATTAAGAGGTGAGGTGGCGCTAAGGTATTATAGACTCTTAAACAAATCGACAAAAAAAGAAGTGAAACAAAAGAAATAAAAAACCGGTCAAGAGCGAGTCGGACTCGCGCACCGAGGGTTCCGTACGAATATATGATGTTGATGATTTCTGAAAAACCCTGCTATTTAGAGACATCGATTTTTAACCGGCATTACAGAATTATAATCAGCAATACCACTCCATAAGTTTGAATTGGCCTCAAATGTCATGATTTAATGAAATAGTTATTCAATAGGGTAATATCCGTATATTCCCGTTGTCCCCGTACGCCGTGTCCCCTTTCTACGGGGACAGCGGTACTTCAATTAAATATTAAAAAATCCTTCCCGTTGTCCCCGTGGTTTGGTTTTACATTCAAAAATATGATTCTGGCACTCGCCGGCCGCTGCCGCGGCACCGCTCGCTTCGCTCGCTCGGCAAACGGGGACAACGGGAATACACTGTAATATCAACTTAGAGAGTTGTATTAATGATTTTTATGATTATAATTCTATAAATAAATGTTTGATACGGCCGCGATTCATAGTTAGATTAACATACAACTTGATACTGACCTGGAAATGGAAAAAAACGTAATAATTTTTTTAATTCGCGGGCTACCCCAACGTTTACACTAACCCTTCAATCAAACTAACCATTTGTTTTTATTCTAGACACAGAGCCCGTGGGTGGTGCCTTAAGGTTCAGCACTGCTGTCAAGGCGCTCCAGCATTTGAACCCCTTAGTACTCTTCAGTGGTGATGTGTTCTCACCTAGCATGTGTAAGTAATTTAATGAATACTATGAACCTTTCGTAAACTAATCATGAGGTTTTTTTCATACAGGACATTTCGTTTGCATTATAACGAAAGGCAAAGCCGTTTTTTTTAAACGTTGCCCCACACTAGGAATTACTCCTGGATTGTGGGTGCGTTTACAAACATTTAAAAGTCGGCGTTTCCTGACTACTCTGCGAAGAAAGGCTGAAACAAATTCAGAGGTCACAGTCTCTTTTAAAATCCAGCCATAATCTTGGTCAGATCATGTGAAGTTGGTGTCTGAAATGGTTTTTTGAGGAAAGAACCACATAAATAGTGTTTTTGGTATGGCACCGGCTATTTTTAACCACATTTCTAATTCCATAAAAGAGGAACCAGTAACATCTTTCAAAAATAAGCTAACCGTATTACTTAAACACCTTATTGTAAATACCTATATTCTGAGCAAATAAATGAATATTCTAAGGATTAAAAAAAAAAACCCCGCCAAGTACGTGTCCGACCACGCACAATGAAGGGTTCCGTAGTTGGGATGAATTTATCCCAAGAACAAACTTAAGATTGTAGTTGAAAAACATATTCCCCCATACATTCCAACTGTTTGCAGTTTTATTGAGTGATTTACCATGTTATTTTAAGATCTATAGATCGAATATTTTAGTCTGAGTAGTTTCGGAGATAAGGGGGGGATTTTTTTTTATTTTCTGATTTGCCCCCCAAAACTGACCCCCATATTCAAAATTCATTTATTTACGTAACACGTTCGTGTTTGGTTCACAGAAGTTCTTAAGTGTACCTTTCAACTTAATCGGTCCAGTAGATTCGGAGACAGACAGACACACGAGTAATCCTATAAGGGTTCCTTTTTTCCTTTTGAGGTACGGAACCCTAAAAAGAGACATAATTAGCTTCTGTTGTGGGTTGGTTGGAATAACTAAAGACGGCCTCCATTGCCTACGCACAATGATCCACATGAAGGACTAAGTGTGGAAACCAAACCCACTAACATAGAATAACTTAGGCCGCACGGTCACGAAAGCATTTTGTCGGGGCGGTCAATAGGTTAATAAGCTTTGAGACTTGATCAGAACCATAACACGCAAATACTTCGGCGACCAACCTGATGGAACTTACTTAAGAGCGTTTACACCTTACAGCATTTCATACAAACTTTCAAGCCCTTGTTTTTCGAAATGACTGAACCGATTTTAATGAACTTCATACGCATAAGCAGGATACAAAGGTCTAAAAAGTTAGTAAAGAACATTTTCGCAAAATAGTGTTACAGCCAAATTAAAGGGCGTTTTTTTTTTTTAAATCTTTGTCCCATACTAGGAATTGCTCCTGTATTGTGGTTGCGTTTACAAACATTTAAACTCACATACACAAACAGCCAGACCCGGAACAACTACTTGTAGGTCATACTTGAAATTAAATATTTGTTCCGTGCGGGAATCGAACCCGCGACACGCAGCGCAGCAGTCAATCGCTTAACCACTGCGCCAACCGTATCGTTGAATTAGACCGATTTAAGATTTTCCATAGAAACAGAGATTTACAGTTATCTGTTTTTAAATTAGACATTTCGAAAATGTTCTTTACAAATTTTTTAGACATATGTACCCTGCTTATGCATGTGAAGTTTCATTAAAATCGGTTTAGTCATTTCGAAAAACAAGGGCTTGAAAGTTTGTATGAAATGCCGTAAGGAGTAAACGCTCTTAAATAGCTAGTAACTATTAGATAGTAATTGAATTTATGTACCTAACGTGCGTTCAAACCTTGGAGACTTTTAATGCCTCGTTGAGCCTACAATTTCCCTCTCAATCATACTTTTCAAGCAGGAACACAACCATACTGCAAATTTTAGAATAAAGATCACGTGACATAACATCACGCGTGTCATCCACGATGGGATAGGCAGCGGTGTACCTATAGTACACCCACATTTCGCCAGTTATGGTTAAGTCCAATGTAATAGGGGCGAGCCTATTGCCATCAACCGCGCACAAATCCAGACTCCGGGCTGCTATTGAGAGATTCCAGATGGAAAAACCCAATAACACTTTCCCTGAACCGGGAATCGAACCCAGGTCCTCATGCTTAGCAGTAACGCTTGCGACCACTAGACCAACAAGGCAATGTTTTATGTGATTATACTGGGTGTTAAAGTAACTGCGTGCCATAGTTTAAGGGTAGGTTCAGTATCGTTAAAGGAACCCAGAAAAAATAAAAATAAAATTCAAAAACAAAAAACAATACTTAATTAAAACAAAAAAAAATATTGCAAGATCAACCAAATTTAGCGTGTATTCCCGTTGTCCCCGTACGCCGGTCCTACGAGGACAGCGGTACTTCAATTAAATATTTAAAAATACTTCCCGTTGTCCCCGTGGTTTGGTTTTACATTCAAAAATATGTTTCTGGCACTCGCCGGCCGCTGCCGCGGCACCGCTCGCTACGCTCGCTCGGCTCGTGCGTTGTGTGGTCACAGTTCTAATCTAACCTAGCTGTTTCGATTTAAAAAGGTTTACTTCGTACGATAAGGGGACAACGGGAAATAAATTTAATCACGTCCCGCTGTCCCCGTGACGGGGATATGGCAAACGGGGACAACGGGAATACACTTAATTTTGTACCTACTAACTTAAAATAGCAATCGTTTAGAATTAAAATTATTTTATCTGACGGTCCTAAGCCCGTTAAAGTACTAAGAGACTTTTTTATGTTTAATAAAAAAAATGGTTTGTTTTGTTTTTTTTTTTCCTGGGTTCCTTTATCGATACTGAACCTACCCCCAAGCTATGGCACGCAGTTACTTTAACACCTTGTAATTTCACTCTGAATCAACTTTTCAAGCAAAACACAGCCTTAGAAGATGACGCAAACTATACTGACTTATTTGCCTTGATTACCCTTGTGTTTGACCTTACCCTTTATTGTTTAATTTTAACAACACTAAAAAGTGGTTGATCTCAAAAACAACATGTTTAACAACGTGTTTAGATATCTACGTATAGATATCTAAGCACGTTAAAATAAATATAAAAATATTTAATGTTTTTAGGGTTCCGTACCCAAAGGGTAAAACGGGAACCCTATTACTAAGGCTCCGCCGTCTGTCTGTCTGTCTGTCCGTCTGTCACAAGGCTGTATCTCATGAACCGTGATAGTTAGACAGTTGAAATTTTCACAGATGATGTATTTCTGTTGCCGCTATAACAACAAATACTAAAATACAGAATAAAATAAATATTGAAGGGGGCTCCCATACAAGAAACGTGATTTTTTTGCTGGTTTTTGCTCTATATTGATAATGGCAACAGGTAGACGCTTGAAATATTCACAGAATATTTAGTTATATATTCAATTTAAAAATAAAAAATACTTTAAGGTGGGCTCCCATACAAAAACGTGATTTTTTTGCCATTTTTATAGATATGGTACGGAACCCTTCGTGCGCGAGTCTGACTTGCACTTGGCCAGTTTTTTTTTTAGTCAACCTCTGGTTCGTGTTGTTATTTGTTCTGTATGAGTTGAGAAAATCAGTTTTTTAGGGGTTCGTACCTCAGGGAACCCTTATAGGATCATTTCGTTGTACGTCTGCCTGTCAAGACCCTTTTTCTCAGGAACGCGTGGAGGTATCAAGTTGAAATTAATATAAAATACGTAGGTCTATGGTCCCTTGGAGTTCTAAAAAAAACAAACTTCTAAGTCAACGCATTAAAAAATACGGCGATTTTAGCGACATATTTTGATACTCGCAAATAAATCAAAACCTATAGAGTACTTTCCGTTGAACTAGAATCATGAAATTTGGCAAGAAGCAAGATCTCACAAGTAAAGTAAAAGTAAAAGTTAGTAGTTTTAACACATCAAAAAAAATCTTTTTGAGATAAATTCATCCCAACTACGGAACCCTTCATTGACGTGGTCCTGCCGGCACGCACTTGGCCGATATTTAGGGTTCCGTACCAAAATGGTAAAAAGGAACCCTTATGGTGAGACTAAGTCTGTCTATCTGTCACACCTGGATATCTCAAGAACTACTAATGCTATCAACTTGAAAAGAATAGTTTTAGATGACGTTTGCCCATTTTGCAAAAAAGAAAGAATTTAAAAAAAATATATCTTTTTTGCAAAAAGGACTGAAAGGGGGTCTTAAAAATTTGAAGTGGGGCTACTAGGGCATATGCCGTTGACCCACGGATGACCCTCAAAAAAAAGCATAAAATTAATTGTTTTTTTTGTTTGTTTTATCACGTTTATGTAGATATCGATACACATCACGTCTGCGGTGTTACACTAGCTAATTTGTCCCTGTAGAAATATAAAAGATCATTCATCATCATTCATAATTTCAGCCGAAAGACGTCCACTGCTGGACATAGCTCTCCCCCAAAAGGAGGGCCTTGTCATACTCGCCATGCTTGGCAGGCGGGTTGGCGATCACAGTATGGTGTTAAAATGCATAGAGAACGCTGCTGCCCATTCGCTAGTAAGTCCCTTAGTCGCCTTTTATGACACCTACGGGAAGAAATGGGATGGTGCTGTTCTTTACGTCCGTAAAAGATCATGTATGAGTAATTTGGGTCTGGCTGTTTGTGTATGTGAGTTTAAATGTTTGTAAACGCACCCACAAAACAGGAGAAATTACTAGACAACTTTTTTTAAAATAATAAATAATAATACTCAAGAGGCTCGTTCCTCTCTCTAGAGTCCTGACCACCGGCAGCTTGGACCTTGTTCCTGATGCCGATGGACTACTGTTTTTTGTAATTTTTAAATGTTTTTTTTTAAATGTTTTTTTATGAAATTTTTAAAAATATAATCAATATGTATGTATAAGTAATAAATGAAAATAATAATAATAAATTAATTAATAACACCATTTACTGACAACTGACTGCTTCGTTGGTCTAAAGTCCGGTCGTGAAGCAGAAAGTACAATGACCCCTCATTACTTATCTCTCATTCAGTCAACTCATTAGATTATACTTCGGTGAGTGTGCCCAAGAACTCCACGACCTCATTCCACCGGCCCCCTTCTATTATCGGACATCTAGACGCCCTGCAGGTTACCATCCCTTCCTTGTTGCTATTCCACCAATTTGCAGTAAGCGTTTCCAAATGTCTTTTATAATGCGCACAGCAAAAGAGTGGAACTCTCTGCCTGCGTCTGTGTTTCCGAACGCATACAACCCTAATCTCTTCAAAGTTAGAGTGAACAGGCTTCTTCTGGGTAAGCTCACTCCATCGCCGACTTTGTCTCTTTCACCTCTGCCCTAGACTAAGGTCAAGAGCAAGCCAAACAAAAAATAAATAAATTAGAAGGACCTTAAAATGCGCGAGCGCGACGGCAATACAATTGTGCGCGAGCGATAGAGATAAGTAATAAGGGGTCATTGTACGAAATTCTTTCTGCATCGCGACTGGACTTTAGTGCGGTTGCAAGATCGAGTGCTGAGCATGAGGCCCTGGGTTCGCTTCCCAGGTCATGCAAAGTGATATTGGGTTTTTCTATTTGGAATTTCTCAGCAGCAGCCCGGAGTCTGGATTTGTGCCCGGTTGATGGAACAGACCGGCGCGACACGCGACGCGACAAAGGCGCCGCGTGTCGCGCGTTGAGCGGTGCCTTTGTGTCGCGTCGCGAGTCGCGCTGGTCTGCAGAAGCCTTTAAACATAACTGGTGAAATGTGGGTGTACTACAGGTACACCTCTGCCCAACCCTTTGCGGAAAAAAGGCGTGAAGTTATGTTATGTTTACTAACAACTGCATTCTTTTTTCTAGTGAGCACGTTCACAAAAGGCGAGCAAATGGTGCCGGTGCTAAATGAAATCGGAACGCATTGTGCTGTGTTTGGAAACCACGATTTTGGTGAGTGAAAGTCTTCACTGATAAGATCTAAAGAAAATATATCGGTATGTGCATGCAATAAGCAAAACGAAATAAGAATATGAATGTAGCCTTTTATACGCGGTCAAAATCGCGACTACGAGGTACACTGACAATTCAAACTCAAACTCAAACCCCCTTATTACAAAACCAGGTTTATCTTCAGACCCAGGTTTAAGACATGGAGGCATTACTGAATTTCGAACTTAATTCCGACTATGGTAAAGTGCCTATACACAAAACTGACAACTTAGTACTGAACTAAGTTTTCAGTTTTGTATAAAGAACGGTATTTCAATCACTGTTACATTCTTATTACAAGAACTGGCTCAATGGTTTAAGCCATGTCAAAATATAAATCTTGTTTTGTACGAGTAATAACGCGGAAAGCATTTATTTCAAATAAACCTATTACAGGCACTTTTCAATTGTCAAGGGGTCGGTCAGTCAGAGAGATGAAGCTAGTTGCCCATTCCAAAGCATAGTAGGTTCCTATGGAGAAGAACGGGCAAGAAACCACGGACACTCTTTTAAATCAAAATATTGTTACATAGTATTGGTTACATCATTTATGTTGAAATTATACCTACATGTGAGAACAATGTAGAAAGCTGTGCACGTTACAAGCGTCCGTAATAAAAATATAAAAAGCAATTAAAATACATAAGTTAAAATAAGCCGTGGCGGCTAAGAAATGACCAGTCCCTACTGACGGCGCCCGTTCACGAGCATGACGCATGGATCAGCACCATTTAGCTCAACCATTTTGAAGGGAACTTAATGATCCAACACACACGCCACCATCAGCTAGACATTTGAGTGAGCATGACACTCAGCCGCCAGGGCACATTCAAGTCAATAAAAGACGTACTCAGAAAATGGTAGGTACATAGTGCTCACACATGTGTTAAGCAATTTTATTTTGTTTGGACCACCTCGAAAGCATACCCTTACAAACAAAAAATGAATTTTCATAAATCGGTCCCCAATTGACAGACCAATCGGTGAACGAATTAAAAAAAAATACAGCCTAACATAATAATATAACCTCCTTCTTTTTGGAAAGGTTAAAAAAAATTTGAAACCTTGACCATCATTATCTCCGTAATCAGTAGGTTCCATAAGGACCAAAAAAGTTATCACAAGAATCGATAAATGTATTTTGATGTGAAACATCTAGCGCACGTAACACCGATTGCTGGCGGGGCGACGCCTGCCGCGTGGCGATCGGCCACTATACAGTCTGTATGTAGTCTGTGTAAATGTGCGTGTAGTGCGATGTTTCACATCTGCCAGTCGTCCCGTGACGGCTCAATTTTATTTTTAAATTACATCCGTTATAATTAGACATGTTTTTTTTTTCAGATTTCGGCCTAGAAGTCCTGTCAGGGCTAGTAGCCCAGTGCAACTTCCCGTGGCTGATGTCCAACGTGATTGACAACGAGACCGGCAGACCGCTGGGAGACGGCAAGATCACACACGCGCTCATGTGCAATGGACACAAGATTGGCTTCATTGGGCTCGTGGAACAGGTAAATATTTATACCTAATTTACTTATGTAAAAAATAAAATAAAAAAAATAATAAATAATAAAAATAATAATAATAATAATACCTTTAATATAAATAACACCTGACACATGACCTCTTAAGGGGTCATTGTACTCATAGTTATGAACAATTTTTACTATGGGACCAAATCTGAAATCGCGATAAAAAAATCTGCTGTTTCATACATCTATGTTCTTATAACTCGTCAAAATGTAGGGAACAGCTGTTTTTTTGCTGTTCATTAAGAATGAAAGAAAATACGTTTAATTTGAGGTAAACATAGCACAAAGAAAAAACAAAAATACGAAAGAACAAGTAGAGAATTTTTTTTAAATATATTCCATGTGGAACATAACATTGAGTGGGGTCTAAATAACTTTTCTTCACCATTTATTACAGGAATGGCTGGAAACCTTAGCAACAATAAATCCAGAAGAAGTGACGTTTATAGACTTCGTGCAAGCTGGCACGAAGTTAGCCTCGCAATTGAAACAAGAAGTAAGTATACAAGTGTCCATAAAACAATGACTTCCCAGTTTCCTACAAAAATTAGACGGAAGACAAACCAACTGTGTACTCGATTTTACTTATTATCGATATTAACTCCAAAAATGTAATTCAACTAGAATTATTTTTTATATGGGGAATTAAAAAACGCACGAATAAAAAAAAAACTTAGCGACTGATAATGAGATACTGTTTTAATACATCTTCCCATGGGGGTAGGCAGAAATTATAGAACGCCACTTGCTACGCTCCGTATATAATTATTTTGCTTCGCCTACGTTCATAAATTAGCGTCACCGGTTGCGGGTACTACTGTTTTAATAACTTTAACTAAAAGTGGGTTGTGATTAATCCATTTCAGATTTTTAAATTCTAGCCGTGCGACTAAATGACTAATTGAGCGAATAGAAATACAGAGAGGGTGCTGTTATTGAATCATACTACACACTATACATACACACTATATTAATTGTGTTGTGTTTATTTTTGTTTGCTAATTTTGAAATAAAAAACGCACCGAAAAAGTCAAACGAAACCAAAGACGACCTAATTCATATGGTTACAAGCCTTTCGAATTCAGTGGGTTGTCCGATCGACAAGACGGTTATTCGTGATATATACAGAGTTCGTTCAAAGAAAGATACAAGTAACACACCAATTGTAGTGGAAACAAACTCCACACTGATAAAGAATAACATACTAAAATCTTGCAAGGCATTCAACATTAAACAAAAATCTAAACTTTGTGCCAAACACCTGGACATGCGCACAAACGAGGATACACCTATTTTTATTACTGAGCAACTTACTGCAAAGGCTGCTCGCCTACATTTCCTTGCACGTGACCTCGTGAAGTCAAAAACTTACAAATACTGCTGGACCGCGTACGGACGGGTATATCTCAAAAGAGAAGACGATTCTCCATCCATTATAATTAAAAGCGAAGCACAAATTCAACAGCTGATAATCCTTCAATGACTAAATTATCATAACAAACTTCACTACTGTTCTTATCGCTTTTTTATTTTTTTTCTGTGCTTATCAAACTGGGTATGTAAAGTCTGTTACATCTACTCGACATTCACAAACAATACAATATTTCTTATTCCTCCAAATACGCCAGCAAACACACACACACATTACCATTTTCACACATATTATAGACTTAAAAGCTTATTTACTCTTAAGTCAATTTTAACTCATTACAGGATTTACCGGAAACTAAACAATACAAAATATAGATTTAAAATAATATTAATAACTAAAAACACATTGATCAATATTCACAAAAAAATAAAATTACTACAAAACAATTACTATACATCCATAAAACCCACATTATTATACATTCGGCATGTGTTCTTGCAGCTTCTAGCATTACTTATAAATATTACCCTGATTTTAAAATGTACCGTGTATTTAATAAAACATAATAATGGGTGATCTACTACAAACTTTAAATTACATCGATGATTTGAATGTTGCAAGATCGATAGAATGCGATTGTAGTGAACTCGCTCACAACTATAACATAAATAAAAGTGACCTTACCATAATTTCCCAAAATATTAGGAGCATATATTGCAATTTCGATGACTTTGTACTAAATATGTCCTGCCTCAACTTTGAAACGGACGTTATAATTCTGACTGAATGCCGAATTGATCCAAACAAACCTATACCGACATTATCCAAGTATCGCTCCTACGCTACGACTCGTCAACTTAATCAAAATGACGGCGTTGTAGTATATATTAAAGACACCTTAAAAGCCAGTGTCACAGAATTAAGCATAAACTATGCATCATGCCTACAATTAAATATATTGAATAATGTTATTTTAGGTATTTATCGTTCACCATCAAACACTAACGCGGAACCTTTTATAAATTCTTTGGCACTCCATTTAGATACCTTACACTCTCAAAAACGAAATATTATAGTTGCTGGTGACATCAATATCAACATAAGACCTAAACCTATTGAACAAACATATGAACTTAAAAATAGAACATTATACCTGGATATGTTATCGGGTTATGGTATTCTCTCTGGTCACACCTTAGCTACAAGGGAAACCAATTGTCTAGATCACTTTATGTTAAAAATAAACAGGAAACGGCATTCTGCTTTTAATGCCATTCTACGCACTACGGTTACAGACCACCGTACCACCTTCTTAGCGTTATCTAAAACAAAACATTACCAACCCACACCGGCAACTATTACCAAAATTGACTTTGAAAATGCTTTGCAATATTTAAAAAAAAAAACTATCGACATTACTTTTTTGTGATAACCCTAATTACATAACAGAGTGTTTAACACAATATCTTATTGAATCACTAAAAATAAGCACTACTACTCACAAGATCCCTAAAAGTAAACGAATAATTAAGCCCTGGATCACTGAAGGCATACTGAGATGTATAAAAAATCGTAATAAGCTCCAAAAACAATCCCGAGAAGATCCCCACAACGAAATAAATAAAATCACATACGCTCGTTACAGAAATCATTGCAACAACCTCATAAAAAAACTAAAAAGAAAATATGAAAGAAACCTTATTAATAAATCTTTAAGCAACAACAAACTTCTCTGGAAAAACCTAAAATCTATCACATATACAAATAAATCTACTAGAACTAATACTGAATTAACTAATCTAAAAGCATCCCCTACGGAATCAGCAAACTTCATTAATAAATATTTCGCAAATATTGGTAACCTACTGGCAAATGACATCCAACAAACCATAACCCAGAATGAACTAAATCAATACCTACGTTCCTTACCTAGTCTCCCTAAATCTTTTGTTCTTCTTGATACAGATATCAACGAAGTAAATAGTATAATAAACACTCTAAAATCAGATAGTGCCCCAGGATGGTATAATATCTCCTCTAGTTACCTTAAACATGTAAAACATGAAATAACTCCAATTATAACTCATTTAGCTAACATTTGTTTTAAACAAGGCACCTTCCCTAACTTTTTAAAGAAATCAATAATAACCCCCATACACAAAGGTGGGCAGGAGGGCGACGTTAATAACTATAGGCCAATTTCTGTTATTCCTGTTATAGCTAAAATATTAGAAAAACTACTAAATTCCAGATTATTAAGCTATCTTCAAACCAACAACATTTTATCTCCATCTCAATTTGGCTTTAGACGTGGTATTTCTACGGAAGACGCTATCACGTCTTTAACGACAGTACTATCAAAAGAACTCGATAAAGGAGCTAGGTGTTTATCAGTTTTTATAGACCTAAAAAAGGCCTTCGACACGGTCTCTATTCCCATCCTGGTCCAAAAATTAGAAAAAATTGGTATTAGAGATACACAACTATCTATATTTACCGATTACTTGACAAATAGAAAACAGAAGGTTAAGCTCGATAATTTTGTCAGCGAGGACGTTGATGTAACATGCGGCGTACCCCAGGGAAGCGTTCTGGGGCCTACCTTATTTCTAATTTATATAAACGACCTATGTAATATGTCAATCAATAATGCAAAAATATTTTCGTATGCTGACGACACCGCAATCGTCTTCACTGGCTCAACCTGGGCTGAAACAAAAACCAACACAGAAATAGGTATGTTACAAGGGGCTTCATGGCTAAAAACAAATCTCCTTACGTTAAACACGAGAAAAACTAATTTTATTTGCTTTTCAATATATAAAAACGTCCAACCAGAACCTAATTTCAACATCAAAATACATGAGTGTAGGCAGACGGTTCATTATGACTGCAATTGTTCAACCATCAGTAAAGTTAACCACGTCAAGTACTTAGGTATAATGTTGGACCAAAGCTTGTCCTGGTATCCTCAAATTGAACAAATTACTGCGAGATTACGAAAATTTATTTGGATTTTTAAAACATTGAGACACATAGTCCCCAAGAGTGGCTTGGCAAAAAATCTTCTAAATAAAGTGTATATCTCACTAGTTCAATCAGTAATAATATATTGTATCTCCATTTGGGGGGGCGCGCGTAAAACACGTTTTCTTGATGTTGAAAGAGCGCAACGGACTTTAATAAAAGTAATGTACTTCAAAAAAAGAACATTTCACACCCATGAGCTATATCAAACAAGTAATCTGTTATCAGTACGAAAATTATATATTATACACCCTTAGATCCTAATGTTATGTTATATGCTAGAAGAAGGAAACATAACATTGCTTCCACCCCTTTTGTAAGAACAGAATTTGCAAATATTCAGTACGACAAACGCTCGTCTTCCATATACAATAAAATTAATAAACAAATTGATATACATACTAAACCATACAAAGAATGCAAATCGTTGCTGATTAAGTGGATAAACAAGTTAAGCTACGATGAAGTAGAGAATATTCTACTAAATATAAGGTAAAACCCTTGACGTAAAAAACAACCACACACACACACATTACGTACATACATACACATAAACACATTCACATAAACTCATACACATAATCACACACGCATCCACACATATTCAATGCACACATATTAAATTCATTAACTATTAACTTTTGTTTAATAACCTTTGTTTAACTTTTGTTTAATAACTTTTTTTTAATAACCTTTGTTTAATAACATGTTACACTAATAGTAAGATATAAAAGAGCGGCGCCTCCTGGCACAGGCATCTTTATGCTTAAAAGGGGACGCCACCAACTGTATAACGTATGTAAATCGTGTAATATTGAAATAAACATTTTTGTATTTTTGTATTTGTATTTTTGTTTAAAACGGCCATATCTTTTAACTTGTGCCACCACCTTATCTTAGGTATGCAGTGAACTCGCTTCCAATTTTGTTGACAGTGTGCAGTGATACACATTATTTTTTGTTTCTCTTCTACCCGTACTGATTTATTATAATTAGTAATAAGATTTAATGTTCTCATGTAAGTGACGATTGTCTTAATGAGAATAAAGTTCTTTAAACCGAATCATTTGGGGGTTGGGACGTTAGGACAGTGACCATTAACGATACCCTGTATTCTTGGTAAATCATTTGGGTTAGATGAGGTTGTAAATAATTATGAAAACTAGGTCATCTGAACGTTATAAATATAAATAAAAGCTTGTGATTTGGTATTTTCAGTAACTCAAATTAATGTTTGTAAGTTGCTGTTCTGTTGATTTCTCGTCACTCGCAGTCAGTCGCTCACTTAGTAATTACTACTATACTTACTTTTGCCCGCGGCTTCGCTCGCGTTAATTTAGAATTAGACAATCATTTCGGGTTGTACTCAGCTTGTCCCATAATATAATTCAATAATGATTCGAAAGACACGTGGCGCCATCTGTTATCATAAGAACGTTATTGTTGTTTTCCTCGGGAAGAGAACTTTTTTTCGGGATGAAAGGTACTCTATGTCCGTTTCTGTACACCTGACAACGTTTAAGCAAAATTTCAGCATGATCGGTTCAGTGGTTTAGGCGTGAAAAGGTAATAAACAAACAAACAAACTTACTTTCGCATTTATAATATTAGTTAGGATACTTTAACTGCCTCGTTGGTCTAGTGATGAAAGCGCTACTGCTGAGCATGAGATCCTGGGTTCGATTCCCGGGTTGGGCAAAGTGTTATTGGGTTTTTCTATTTAGAATTTCTCAGTAGGAGTCTGGATTTGTGCCCGGTTGATGGCAATATCTATATGATCGCCCCCTCTTACAACATAACTGGTGAAATGTGGGTGTACTATAGACCTCTGACTAACCCTTCGGGGAAACAAGGCGTGATGTTATTTAGTTATTTACTAAGGCAGCAAGTCCCGATATACCCATCAAAAATACATACAATTCATTACATCATTACAGTAAAATCCATTAATTCGATCATTAAAATAAAATATATGGAAAAATTATAGGCATTAAAATTGAATTTCATTACATTGTCACTAACAAAAAAAAAAAGACTAATGTCAAAATCTTTATCGTCGGTTGGCACTCCGATGAACTTCGAGTGGATCGGACTGCCCCAGTCCTCACTAACGACCCTCAACAGTGGATTGATCGATTTTCTTTAAGTCCTGGGCCTGCAGTCTCGACATAGATATCGATCGCTTTACGACCAAATTCGGTCGCAAAGTCCTAATGGGGAAAACACTACAGTAAAAAATGCTTGATATGCACGAAAAAATCACAATCTTGTCAAGCAATTTTGATCGTTTAGAGACCCCTTTAGCACTTTGCGACCGAATTCGGACGTAAAGCGACCGCTATCGAAGTTGAGACTGCAGGCCTTGGAAAACAATGCTATATTTATTTATTTATTTTATTTTGTCTATTATTATGGCATGTTTATTACTTTTTTGCGTTGTTTTGTGGTTTTTAAAACACTGGCTTATGTTTCCAGGGTTGTGAATACGTGATAGCTCTAACGCACATGCGGACACCGAACGACATAAAGTTAGCTGAGGGATGCAACGATATCGATCTCATATTAGGAGGACACGACCATGTGTATGAAGTGTTACATGTAAGTATATTTACTCTAATAATTAGAAAGTTAAATAATATTTACATAATATATACGCTAACAGACTTAAAATAATAATATGTACATGTTTATAAAAAAAAGAGGACAGGAATATAGGGCATCAAAAAATTCGTCCGCAAGTAAAAGAATTTTCATTCAACTACGTACTTACGTTATCATTATTCACTATAAAAGCGATCACAAAGGACTTATTTTTTGCTTAGAACCAAAACAGTGCAGAAATTTTATATGACATCTCATTGTTGCACAATTTTTCATTAATGCACTGTTTTTTATTTAGATATTTTACCACAGAGGTTTAATGTCTCCCATTAAGTTTAATATAAAATGTATTCATTAGATCAAAATCGGTCCATCCCTTTCGGAGTCCATAGAGGACAAACAAACATTGGTTTTTATTTATATACAACGTGGAGACGACAATATGACAATAAATTCAACTGCGTTTATGTAAAATGACGTTCGCAGTCTGCACACGAAAGTTCAATCAAATATATCTATAATAGTTTAGTCGCCAGTCAAAGATTGGCAGAACCCATGGTCGGCACGCCACTGCTATCTATTTGTTTGTTTGAATAAAACACTTATAAGAGTTCCGTACCTCAAAAGGAAAAAGGAGCCCTTAGGAAAGGATCACTCGTGTGTCTGTCTGTCCGTCTGTCACAGCTGATTTGCTCCGAATCTACTGGACCGACTAAGTTGTAATTTGGTACACATACGAACTTCTGTGACCCAAACACGGACGTGTTTCGTAAATACATTAATTTTGAATATGGAGGTCACTTTTGGGGGGCAAACAAGAAATTAAAAAAAAAAAATACTGACTGTACCGTGTGACATATCGAATGAAAGGGCTTGTTTTAAGGATTTCATATATATATTTTTTATAATTATAAAATACATACTTTTGAAATTATTTAAGATAATAGATGAAAAATTACCATCCCCCCCCCTTATCTCCGAAACTACTGTCATAAAATTTTGATAAAAATACAGGAAATAGTTCTTTACTTATAGATTACAGGAAAACCTTTAAGAAGTCTGAAGTCTTTGATCTTAAAATAACATGGTACTCAATATTGTGCGTACAAACTTACATTTGCAGTTGGAATGTATAGGGGATCATATTTTTCAACTACAATGTTAAGTTTGTTCTTGGGATAAATCCATCCCAACTACGGAACCCTTCATTGTGCGTGGTCCGACACGCACTTGGCCGGTTTTTAATTTCTATGCTAGAATTTATTTGATCGTTCCAAAATACTCTTATGCTCGTATTGCCAGTGTTTTCATTTACTGTGGTATTGTTGTCTCCACATTGTATAAGAAGATATAAGTCCGAAGTCTCAACCCACCCAGCCAATACCTACCCAATACCACCTACCTATCCCAACCCCCCCCCCCCTCCCCCTCCTTCCTACCTGCCTATTTAATTCGACTATGGCTTATAATAATCGTAATAGCTGTATCTATATTATTAATTCAAAACTAATATTTTGCATGCCGTAAGGTAAAATGTACCGGGACACTTAATAAATATTCCAACTTATATGTCTACCTACATTATCAGCAAATAAATGATTTCTTTCTTTCTTTCTCCAATCCGCGTTGACTGATCAATGCTCGTGCCTTCTCTCTATTGGAAGAGGACTTTGCCCTGCAGTTGGACAATCATAGGCTGGTATCAAGATTAACGATATTTATTGTTGTTCCAGATAAACAACAAATACGTTGTCAAATCCGGCACCGACTTCAGGCAGTTCAGTAAGATCAGCATCAACTTCACTGAAGAGGGTATCACTGTTGACATCTCAGAGGTCGGAGTCACTAGCGCCTTCGCTGAAGACCTCGTGTTGAAGGAGAAAACTGATAAATATTCCTGTAAGTACACATTTTTATAATAATCACTGTTTAAGCTCTGGCCAGACTGAGGTGAATCCTGCGCGGCATGCGGTACGAAATTCATTTGTATGGAGGTGTCCAAACTGGCGTGAATAGTCGCGTGACTTTTTAATCATTAAGGGCCCCTTTTCCCGAAAGTTTAGGCATGAGAAAGCTTGCGCCCGTGTTGCACAGGAGTAGTCGCAATAGCACTATAGCACTGGCGCGGTGCGCGCTAGCCGTTTTTCACGTATTTATTTAATATAAAAAAAAAATAAGTGCCATTTTATAAATCTATCCAATAATATCCCTGTCAAACCCGATTAGTAAATGAAATGTTACATTTTCATAAAAATTGCGTTCCCCCAAGTCTCATACAACTTAAAATACTTTCAAAATCGACTTTACTTCAGATTTTTTTTTTATCAAGCAAAATGTTAAATATCGTGTTTTTAACCAAAAAAGTCACTAGATCAAACATGTATCTGTACTATATATTTTTTTAGGAATTTAAATATGGTGATTTCTCTGAAAACAACTCGATCTAGAAACGTAAATTTTGGAAAAGGGGCCCTTAAAACTACCGACGCGTGCAGTCTGATCCCGCATCCCGCCTGTTTTTTTATATGTTTTTATTTATATATTTTTTCGTGTTCTTTGATACTAACCCTGGGCTATGGCACGTAATTTAATTAACATCTGTATGTGGATCTCTTTTGCAAAATTTCATGCTCCTAGACCCTGCGGTTTACGTTGTACGTTGTCTGAGCAAATAAATGAATATTCTATTCTGTCTGTTGTTTGTATTATGGACAGTCCCCGGCACGTAAGTTGTCAAGAGTAGTTAGATGCGCAGAAGTCATTTTTTAGGACTCTTTGGTGGACAAGCGGGACGCGGGGAATGAGGGAGCACCGTTCCGAGCACGCGATTGGTGCGGTAGTCGACACTCGCCTCCCGCACCTCGACCCGCGTTCCGTTCGCTCCCGATTACACTTGCATGCACTAAATTTATACCCTTTGTTTTTGTTAAGTTTTTTATACGAATTGTTGTTACTATTTTAAATTAAGTTTATTTTACGAGTGTATTTTTGCGGCAGCTACTAATGAAGCTTGTTGACTTTTAGTTCTCGTTAACATTGTTTTTTTGAAAGGCCACAACAACAAAAAATATGTATTTTTATATATTTTATTTATGACACCTAATAAACTTCACGAATTCTTCTCCTTTCTTTAACTTTCTTCTAAACAGACATGTTTAAAATAAATGATGGCAATAACCATAGAATAATGACAAACAATAATAAGTGATTTTTTTTTTGCCTATGTGCGAACTTACACCCACTACCCCAAAACCTTGCCAAGTTACGTGCCGATTGTAGCAATATATGAATCATTGATACATTTTTTTTTTCCAGCAATGATTGAAGGCAAGATGGACGAAGTCCTGGGCAAGATCTGCGTCCCACTAGAAGGTGAGATCATGTTGTGTTTGTTTTGTTGAAGTTAATTGTTATTCTTTTCTCAGAGGGGGCTTCATCATCATTTCCAGCCAAAAACGTCCACTAATGGACATAGGCTGGGCCAAGGGGCCTTAGTCGCCACGCTTGGCAGGCGGGTTGGCGTTCGCAGTATGGTGTTAAAATGCATAGAGAACGCTGCTGCCCATTATCTAGTAAGATACCAGAGGGGCGTGTGGCAGTAATAATAGCTGCACGGCCCAATCGATCAGGTTAAGCTACGCTTGCCGCGGTTGGTCAGTGGATGGGTGACCGTCTTTACATACCAAGACTCCTCCGTGCCTCGGAAAGCACGTTAAGACTGGTCCCGGCTGTCATTCGTAGATCTTTGACAGTCGTTACGGGTCGTCAGAAGCCCGAAAGAAATGCAACCAGTCTTACCAAGGGGTATTGTTTTACCCAGTAACTGGGTTGTGGAGGTCGGATAAGCAGTCGCTCCATGTAAAATACTGGTAGTCAGCTACATCCGGTAAGACTGGAAGCTGACCCAGACGTAGTTGGGAAAATTAGGCAGATTGATTGATTCCCACTGGATCGCGACTTACGCGGGTGAGCCTGTGGGGCGCAGCTAGTACGACAAGAAATTAAAATACTAGCAATACTAATGCATAAGGCCTGGTGCCCATTGGCGGCACGGCATGGCAAGGTATTTTTACGCGATGAATAAAAATATACCTTAACAGTATAGAAATAAAGTTGAAATTTCAATGTTAATCATAATAATCATAATCATAATCATTTATTTGTCAGAATATGGTACATTTATGGTCTTAAGATTAGAATGAATGGTATCATCACATTCTGCCAAGTGTGGCGTGCAAATATTAGTTACATACAATTATTAGGTTAAAATTACAATTTGAGGTGTGTCAGTTGAAAATAATTATCATACACACAATTTATTTAGGATGTCAAAGTCAAAGTACAATTTAATGTCAGAGTATCAAAGAGTTGATGTCAAAGTTTAAAGATTACAATTCAATTAGGATGTCAAACTATCATTCAAATAGTCGTTTAAATTATAATAACATTTATTACAAAGCAAGTCTTTAAGTTTACTTTTAAATCCATTTAAATTTAGCTCTCTGATTGATTTAGGAACTTTGTTATAAACTTGCGGGGCTATGCAGAATATGCTTTTCCACATTAAGGCCGTTTTGGCCCTCCGTCCGCGTAACATATCATTCCGCCTGTTACGTTTAACAGTATCTGATAGATGGGGAAACAGGTGTGCAGTTAACTTAACAAATAAGGCAGTTTCATAAATATACAGAGCCGGGAGTGTCAGAATTTTGTAGTTTTTGAAATATGGTTCGCAACTGTCCATTATTTGTAGTCCAAACATGGCTCTGATGGCTCGCTTTTGCACTTTAAAAGCGGCTTCTCTGTTTGTAGAGTTACCCCAAAATATAATACCGTATCTTAATACAGATGCAACAAGACCATGGTAAGCTGTGAGTAGTGCATCTGTGTTTACTGTTGGAGCAAGTTTATACAGGGCATAAGACGAACTACAAATTTTCTTACATAGCGCTTCAATGTGATCCTTCCAGTTGAGCTGCCTATCAATAATCAACCCTAGAAATTTTGCACTATCTACTTCGTCAATTTTGTGAAGTTCGTATTGAACCTCCATTTTCGAACTGGATTTTTTATGGCCAAAGTGCATTATGTGGGTTTTTCCGAGGTTAATTCTTAAATTATTATTATTTAGCCAAGAGATTAATGAATTGACCGCGCTATTGACATCAAATTCATATAATTCAGGTGTATTGCAAGGTATTGTTACCGTACTATCGTCAGCAAAGAGTGTTATGGGGAAGTCTATGGCTTTGGGCAGGTCATTAATATAAATCAAGAACAGTAAGGGACCCAATACACTACCTTGTGGTACTCCAAAATACACTGTGCGTTCTTTGGACAGGAATGTAACCTCTTCTTTAGTTTTAAAATTTAAGTCTGTTATAGCAGTAAATTGTTTTCTTTTTGACAGGTAATTGCATAATAATTCCAGAATGTTACCTCTTATACCATAGGAGTCAAGTTTGTTTTTCAAAATATTGTGGTCAACACAGTCAAAGGCTTGCGTCATATCACAATACACAGCACAAACAGGTGTCTTATTATCAATATTAGTCATAATTTTATTTAAAAAGTCATAAATTGCCATATTAATTGTCATATTTTTCCGGAAACCTTTTTGCTCGTTACAGAGAATCTTATGTTTTTCTAGGTATGCGTATAGCTCATTATAAATATATTTCTCATAAATTTTGGAAAAAATTGGTAAAAGTGCAATAGGTCTATAGTTTTGCATTAGCTGCTTATTACCCTTTTTAAATGTAGGTTTAACTATGGAGATCTTAAGACGGTCAGGAAAAACACCCTGGCTGATACACAGGTTAAGAATATGACTCAAGTGTTTAGCAATTAAATCGGCAACATATTTTATAATCTTAGTTGAAACTTCGTCATACCCTACGCTATTAGTGTTTTTAAGACCTTTTATAATGTTAAATATTTGAATCGGTTGACATGGAGCCATGAACATTGATTTTTGTTTATTTAATATATAAGCACTCGATCTTTTACCTGATTCTGGTATAGGCGTAATTTTTTCTACAAAATAGTCGTTGAACTTGTCAGCAATTAATTGAGGTTTATTGATTGTCTCATTATCAATTTGAATTGTATTTATTGAGTCATTAGGTAAATTTAATTTAGGATTTTTTATTATTTTCCATGTCATTTGGCTTTTATTTTCAGAGGTTTTAATATTGTAGTTATTTTGAGATCGTTTAGTCAGTTTAATTATTTTTTTAAATAAGTTTGAGTAATTTGAATATTTTGATTTATTTATTTGAGTAGGTTTAAGTCTAGACATCCATAATAATTGCCTTTTCTTGAAGCTGCATAATTTAAGTCCTCGCGACATCCATTTTGGTTTTTTGCTTGTTGGTATTTTAATACGTCTACAGGGGAAGCATAGGTCATAAAATAATTTAAATTGTTCGAGAAATGAGTTAAATGCATCATTTGGATCGTCATTGTCGTAGATTTCAGAAAACGTTAGTTTCTCAACGCAGGTTCTTATAGAATGAAAGCAATCCGTTTGGTGCCGGTCGTAAAGAATATCTCCATCCCATTTCTTCCCGTGGGTGTCGTAGGGACTTACTAGAGAATGAGCAGCAGTGTTCCCTATGCATTTTAACACCATACTGCGATCGCCAACCCGCCTGCCAAGCGTGGTGGTTATGGCACCCCCGCCCCCTTTGGGGGAGGCCTTTGTCCAGCAGTGGACGTCTTTCGGCTGAATGATGATACCGCGGTATTGTTTTTGTACCTTGCCGTGCTGCCAATGAACGCCGGTCCTAAGAATATTTTGAAACTTGTTTTTTGTAAGGTCGGTTTTCGTGCATCCGGCGCCAGGAGTGCAATCTCGGCAACTGGGTGTGCGACGTACTGCTGGCGGCCACTGGCGCCGACCTCGTGCTGCTTAACTCTGGCACCTTCCGCTCTGATCAGGTGAGTCTAAAATTTCATCAGAAGATTCCAAAATGCCCAATCTTTTTGTTACCAAAAAAAACCCATCATGTATGAACGTAAACGAAGCTAAAGGAGTATGTAGGTAAGTAGCGTAGCAGGTGGCGTTCTATAGTTTCTGCCTACCCCCATGGGAAGAAAGCGTGTATATATTTGAGAGAAAATGTATTAATCAGTAATTGAGAACCACAGTACGTACCAAACTACTTGGTATAACACTGGTCGTTGGGGACATAACTGACTTTTGACATAACCTTTTTTTAATTGACGTGCGGTTTTTTTTTCTAATTAACTCATTTCTGTGAAGAACACATTGAAAATCTCAATTCCAGGCATTTCTTAACCACAAAATCTTTATTCCAGGTCCACGCAGCCGGCGACTTTACTCTCCGTGACCTATCAACCATCATTCCGATGCGCGACCCACTAGTCGTTGTAGAAGCTAAAGGAGAAGTCATCCTGCAAGTATTAGAGAATGCGGTCTGCAAGTACCCCAGTCTAGAGGGACGGTTTCCTCAGGTAAGTGATGATAGATATACTCTACTAGATGACCCACTAGTCGTTGTAGAATCTACAGAATAAGTTATCCTGCAAGTATTAGAGAATGCGGTCAGCAAGTACCCCTTAGAGGGACGGTTCCCTCAGGTAAGTGATGATAGCTTAGAGCATTTATGATAGATATACTCTACTAGATGCCCCTCTAGTCGTTGTAGAAGCTAAAGGAGAAGTCATCCTGCAAGTATTAGAGAATGCGGTCTGCAATTACCCCTTAGAGGGACGGTTCCCTCAGGTAAGTGATGATAGCTTAGAGCATTTATGATAGATATACTCTACTAGATGCCCCTCTAGTCGTTGTAGAAGCTAAAGGAGAAGTCATCCTGCAAGTATTAGAGAATGCGGTCTGCAAGTACCCCAGTCTAGAGGGACGGTTCCCTCAGGTAAGTGATGATAGCTTAGAGCATATGATAGATATACTCTACTAGATGACCCACTAGTCATTGTAGAATCTACAGAATAAGTTATCCTGCAAGTATTAGAGAATGCGGTCTGCAATTACCCCTTAGAGGGACGGTTCCCTCAGGTAAGTGATGATAGCTTAGAGCATTTATGATAGATATACTCTACTAGATGCCCCTCTAGTCGTTGTAGAAGCTAAAGGAGAAGTCATCCTGCAAGTATTAGAGAATGCGGTCTGCAAGTACCCCTTAGAGGGACGGTTCCATCAGGTAAGTGATGATAGCTTAGAGCATATGATAGATACTTTACTAGATGACCCATTAGTTGTTGTAGAAACTACAGAAGTCATCCTGCAAGTATTAGAGAACGCCGTCTGCAAGTATCCTAGTCTAGAGCGACGGTTGGGTAAGCTATATATAATATTTGATAAATACCCAGAATGGGGTGCGCAAGTATCCCACTTAAATTATAAAATGTCTCATCTTCAATGAAAAATACCCCCACCACAAATCCTGTTCAAACTAAATTCTTACGCAATCTCTCATTATAGAGAAATAGTAACACATTCATCTATATTTACTAAGCATCAATGACCTGACGTCACAAAAGTCCTGCATTGCGCAAGCAGAGTTTACCGCGTTACGGGCGAGGTGCCAAAAAAGTTACCACAGGGATAACTGGCTTGTGGCAGCCAAGCGTTCATAGCGACGTTACTTTTTGATCCTTCGATGTCGGACCTATGATTGCGAAGCAAAATTCGCCAAACGTTGGATTGTTCACCTATCAAAAGGGAACGTCAGCTGGGTTTAGACCGTCTGAGACACCCCGACATCAACCGTCGGGCTGTTGCCCACCAGACACAACACCCGTCTGGTGGGAGGATCCTCCCTTTTTTATGGAGCATGAGTGAACTTTACACCCGCATACCTCTAAACTTTCAATTTTATATCTCATCACTTTTGCCAACAATTATTGTTTAATACCATTATTAAACTGTAATTGAAAATCATCGACTAAAATTAAGGTTATAGAATTAACCTCAATTGTAAAATGAGTTTTTCATCGTCAAAGTGATTTAAAATTAGAATTTCAGGTTTAAGTATTCAAATTATCAAATCAAAGGACTTCATTTGTAAGTGGCACTACAAATTAGCATCCATAGATATGGCTTCTGATCCATTTGTTTACATTTTCATAAGATAGTTTTGAAACAGACTATAATATGTCTAATAACCCTTTAGGTAGTATTAAGTATTAAAGTCAGCAGCGGTTTATCGAGCCAAAATTTGGACATCATGTTCCATAACGTATCAAAACCTATTATTTGTTTCCCAGGTCGCCGGCGTATCATTTGCCTTCGACCCATCAAAGCCGCCCGGTCAAAGAGTAGCAGAGCAAGTAGTGAAAATAGGCGACGAGTACCTCCACAAAGAACAAACGTACCGCCTGGCAATCAAGCAGTACTTACAGAAGGGCAACGACGGTTTCACCATGCTGCCGCAGTGTAAAATTATTGTAAGTAATATGACCGCTAGTGTCCACAAAAATAATTGTCAAACCTAAGAACTAGTCTCCTACATCACGTTCCTGTATTATTGTTTCGTCAAACATTGACTTGCTATAAAAAAATTACCGCTAGTGTCCACAAAAATAATTGCCAAACCTTAGAACTATTCTCCCGCAACACGTTCCTGTACATTTATTCATTAAACATTGATTTGCCATTAAAGAAAAATGTCCGCTAGTGTCCACAAAAATAATTGCCTAACTTAAGAACTCACCACAACACGTTCCTGTATATTTTTTCGTCAAACAATGCTGAGCTATAAAAAAATATGACTGCAAGTGTCCACAAAAATAATTATCAAACCTAAGAACTAGTCTCCCACAACACGTTCCTGTATATTTTTCGTCAAAATGTTAATGATTTACTTAAAAAGATATTAGACCAAGCTTTCCGAGGAATTAGAGGATTACATCCAAGATAAGAACGCTTGGAAACATGCTGGTCCAGCTCCATAGGACAATCCAGAGTCTAGACAAAAACTGATTGCTATTTTAACTGTATAATTTATTACTTTTATGACATTTATTTTACATACTGTGATTACCATAAATTCACACACTGATATTATTTTTTTTTTTTTTAGGTAAACGTTTTATTTTTTTTACAATGTTTGTAAATATGTGAGCACCATGTATCTATCACATAATTAATTTATCTGTCATTGCTTCATTATTAATTATTTTTAACTATTGTTAGTAATTTTATTCTAGGTGCATCGTCTTCACATATAATTATATAATTGATGTACCAATACAAAATATTGTAAAACATTTTTAAAAGAGTAACGGTGGAGTTTCTTGCCCATTCCTCTCCATACGAAGCTACCTTTTGGAAGGGGCGACTAGAATCAGTTCTATTTTATTTGTAATTTTTGACGTTCAAAAGTGCCATTTATGTGTCTATTTGAAATAAATAATTTGACTTTGAATAAATAAGTAAATAAATATATATATTTTAAATGTCCTTATCATCATCGCTTTTCTCTCTTCAGATTCCAGAGGATATGTGCCCAGAGATCGGCATGGCGATACAGAATCACTTCGCGGCTATAAACGTGCGCACCGGCAAGTCGCGGCCAAGCAAACATCGACAGTCACTCGTCACGCTTAGCAGGAGGTTATTTATTATCAATTTGAACTCACTTGATTATATTTTTTCTTCCCTAACATTTTCCATGCTATTCAGAGGTGTTTCCTGCCAGGGTTACGAGTCTGTCCGAAAGGGATATCGTGGCCCTGGCACACAGGCATTTGAAGGAACACGGTGGGGTTTAGTCAGTAAAAGTCTGACACTCCCTCCCGCTCCGCCCAGAGCGGGAGAAGTTATTTGATGATTTACCACCCAAAAAAAAAAAAAATTATTTAGTGGTCTACGAGAGACTACATTCGAAACCTGATTTATTATATACTTCACATATTCTTTTTCTATGTTTTTGGAGACCAATACTGACTAACAACGATGGAAACCGGTACAGTTCGCGTCAAATAACTTTGCCGCTCTGAAGCTAGGCTTTCCGAACGACCGCGCAGATACCATCGCGTAAAAAAGTGTTCGCTTATGATTATGAATTATTTTTCTCGCCTGACGGCGTAAAACAGTGTTCCGTTTCGGCATTTCTTTCACAAAACTCAAAGTACAACGTCAACCAGTAACAATAACAAGGCAAAGGCAACCATAACAAACACAATAAGATAAAACAGCAAACTAAAAACAATGTAAACGCGTAACACTTTTGGTATCAACAGCCTACCGTACTGTGCGAGCGGAACACAAGCACGCATCGGACGTATACGAGCGACTGAGACAGATATACAATGCTGTTGCTCGCCATTTGCTCCGCTAGCTGCGCATGCGCGCTGCTGTTTTATTTATTCGAAGGGTTGACTACTGCGCAATGATTTGTAGCTTACTTCAGAGCGGCAAAGTTATTTGACGCTAAGACTGAATCCACCATAACGTATTGATGATCTATGTTCGTTTCTTTCCTGCTAAAGGTGATGTTTTTTTTTTGCTTAAAGAATCGAATGAAAACGAAAGTTTTTTCCTGCAGTAAAATAAATGACAAGCTGATCTTATCATTATTTATGTAAAACAGGCATAGTCTAGTGAAGATGTTAGACGTTAGCGAACTGGACGGGCCGCCGCCCCTGCGCCGCGCCTCGTCGGCCGCGCTGGAGCCGAGCGCGCACAGCGGGCACCATAGGTACGCTAAGTAAGGCTAACGCAGGCAGGGAACACTGGTTTTGACATAATAATAGCTTTTGTTGTGGTGTTGTAGTGTGATTCTTAGACATTTTTCACGAATATTTTTACCTGTAGTGTGGTTTGGGCCATGAATATTTGTGCGGCTTTTTCTTTGTGTGGCGTTGTATGTGAAGTTGTTGTCTATGAAAGATAATAATTGAAACTCGATTTTAAGGTCGTTGCATAAGGTTTAAATTGGGTTTTAGAGTAATCGATTGTAACCGGCATCTTTTTTTTTCGTTTCCTCGGTTCCTCTTAAAAAAAATCAATGATAAGTTATCTAGGTCAATAATCTTAAGCCGAGGGAGAGTAAATGGTAATAATTAAAATGAATGAATGTTTACTGCATGCTAAAGAATTTGTGGTGATATTCCAATGCCAGTAAAAGGCTGCTTATTCATAAGTACCAACCTACCAATATTTGCACACTTTAGTTTATAATAAACGTATTGACTTTCGAATTAAGACATCCAGACATATCTATTCTAGTTCTAGTTTCTATTATTTCTAGATGTTCATAGCCCATAAATTATATCATTAAAGTTGTCAAAAAATAATAGGCCCGTTTTGCCATTTAACTTGAACTAGTTACGTCGCGAACTAGGGACGTAACTAGTACTCACGATAAATTGATTAAAGTTAAATGTCAAAACGGGCCTTTAATTTTTTGACAAGTATATCTTTAACACTAATACTCAATTTTTGCAGGTTAACCCGCCGAGCGTCTCTGGACGATCTCGAACAACAGTCGTGTGAACTGGCGCCTAAACTCGAAAATAGGATAATTTTGCTCAATAAACCAGAGGTTAGTAATTAGCTTAATTTTTTTCATCAACTAAGTAACTAATTTACTCAATTTGTTTAATAGTTAACTCCTTTTTCAATAGTTTGCCGTAATTCAGTGCTGGCCTTGGCATTGATATTATAACGGCCAATGACGAGTTTTTTATTTCACTTTAAAATTATATTTATGAAAGGGGAATATGGTGATGATACTGTAATACGATTATCGTTAAAATTGCGAAGGTGATGATGTTAATATTTTATCATTCATTCAATTGCATTGTTGGCGACGTTATTATAAAAAACATGCATTGATTTGATACTTCTAGCGAATCTAAAATATATTTTTTTATTAATTAGGATTATGATCGCCTTGGACTTATAGTAAATGGAAAAAACTAAAGTAAACAACATGTATACCCTGGTCGCTAGCGAGTTAGCATCTTGTTAACAAAATTGAATAGATGATTTGTAAGTATTTTTGAAAATGGTCTCTGGGAAACTTTAAAAATCATATTTTCGTCAAATCTACTCTTCTTCATACACACAAATATGGTTCTTTTTACACATCATCAAAACGTCTTTCAGATATCAAAAAAGAAATAAGTCAAAATTTTCACAATTTCAAACTTCACGGGGCTGCTCTGCAAGAAAATTGACATTTGCATGAAAACATTTATTGCATTCTTCATTAAATGGTAGAAATGGTTACTCCTAATCATTAGCTTTGGATGTAAAACACTACAACTGTTACGAGGGAATAAAAAACATTGGTGACATCTTTCTATAAGGTATATCTCAAATAACGCACAACCTCATTCGTTCAGTCATTGTACTCGTCATTATGAACAACTTTTAGTATAGAACCAAAGCTGAAATCGCCCTACATTTGTGTTCGCATAACTCGTCAAAATATAGGAAACAGCTGATTTTTTTTCCGCGAGTTTTTTGTAATGTGAGTACAATGACCTCTTAAGAGGATATGCGTTATTTAAGTTACAACTTGTATATCTTATACATTACAAATTACTTTACATTTGTAATGTAAAGTAATTTCTCTACTTTCGATAGCATGAACTAAAACAGAGAACAACATCTGGGCACACCCTTACTTCTCCCGCTCGAATACTCAAACATAACCATAAGACGTTCTTAAGCGTCTTTCTGTCTCTAAAATACCATCTCTAAGTCACAGAGGCAGCTTAACTCCGTGTCCTAACCAAAAGCGACCTAAACGCGAGTACGCGATCGTACAAATGCAACATGATTGATCGCGCGAGAACATTATATTCATTTATAAGAGCGTGCCGATGCTTTCGGTTAGGACGCAGCCTGAGACTTAACGGTGACATAAAACTAAGTTAAATTTGGGCAATTCGGGAAAACTTTTGTACAAAATTAAAAACTTAACACACAAAACTTCTCCCCAGGAACTGCAAGCATTAATCGCCGAACGTTCACGCTGGGAATCAGACACCGTCATCCGCGAAGTAGACGAGGGCTCCCCGTAAGAACTACCCTCCCTGTACGGCTGCTTCGTCTGGTACCACCACTTCCAGAAGTAGCGCCACAGAAGGTACCATTCTGACAGTTTTTCAGAAAGTACCATACTGTAAAACAGGAGGTTATTTTGGTTTGGAAAGACTTTTTTAGGTATCAGTGTGGATTTTTGAGTATGTTTTGTTGTTAAGTGTTTTGTGAAATACGGGATTATTTTTATGTAAAGGTACCACTGTAGATTAATTTTGTTTTTAGATAAACAAAAAATATGATTGTTTCAAATGGTACCAAAAAGTACCGCGTGACCAAAAAAAGCATGATTGTATGAATACCAAAAGTACCGTTTGGACAGTAATTGATTTGTACCAATAATCACTATTTGTCTGAATAAGAACACCAGAAAGTGAGAATTATTTGTTGTTTAACCATTTACAATAGTAGGTACTATTTTGATGCATGTCAAAAACTTTTTAACTTAATATTTGAACATTACATTAATTGTAAAGAAGGCGACTGGATGATGTCTTACACTGCGTCCTGTTTAAAAGCGACCGTCGCGCGAACGTGCGAGCGTCACGTACGGACGTTCGGAACACCGGAAAGCGCCCTCTGTTGGTGCGACCACACGTTCATGTTCACCGAACAAAAAGTGAGATACTCGTATGAACGCGACGATAGCATTTGAATAAGAAGAGGCCTAGGATTAGTAGAAGAAGTTATAAAACTTATTTGGCAGCTTATTGCAATATTTTATGGATGGTAGATATAACACATAATTATAAAATTAATAGCTTATCAGTGGCGAAGGATGATTTTATGATAGAGGTAAGCCCGAGCAAAAAAAAATAGTTTCTATTCAAAATAAACTCGTCATGACGTCACTTCAGATCACATGACACGTTGGGTTTTGAGCAGCCGGTGACCAACGGGTTACGATAGACAGTAATAAATTAAATAAAAAAAATGTTTCGTTGGGATATAAAGGCAAAAATGGGTGTAATGTAGGCGTTTTGTAATGTTTAAATTGTATGGTGTATTTAATACCTACAGTGTGATTAAATTATTTGGCGTTATTCAACACTACTGACTGTGCCATTTTACAATGACGATAGAGTGGTTGTGTTCAGAATTTCCGAAGGGAAGCCGGTAGGAATCGTGTTATACGCTGCTTTCACCACCGTAGCTTATGCCCGTAGGTCGGAAATTATCCCATGAGAACATACTACGGGGACAAAAGTATCGTATGTCCTAACTCTCAGGTCATGGTCTACCTGTCTGAAAAATTTCATCGAAATTTGTTCAGGCGTTAAGGCGTGTAAAGTTAATAGACCGACAGAGTTACTTTGACATTTAGAATATTAAAATGGATGGTGACAACCGTGTTTGAAGTTTGTGCTACATTATTAAGTGCTAGGATACGGGGAACGGGTGGATTATCGAGACCGGTGATTTGCGAGCGGATGGGTATTGGTAATTGAAGTAATTTGTAATCTTCGATTAACAATACCATCTAGATAACGGGTCACGTACAAAATCAAAGCTAAATTCTGTCCGCGTGAATATTATACTTCTACAGCTACATTTGTTTCCTAACGTACTGAGACAAAAGCTTTAAGTCCAATCTAATTACAACCATGGCACCTGGTAATAAAGTCTAAAATAATCTACTCTTTGCATCTACAGTACTGTTACACAAAAGTTTGCGCCTGTATTGCCCAACCTTGGCCAATCATTTGTAGCGGTGGTTTAAAATCGGTAATTTTGTTAAAAAAATTTGATATTATTTGGTATTTTAAAGCTTACAATATAACTTATTCTACATGTATTTACCGAATTACACTTCGGCCGTCAAATTGCTTTTTCGGGCATTATTTTGCTACTTTTGATTACACATTATGGCATTGTGAAACGTGTTTACATTGGCTGTTTTTCAAGCGAACTAAACAAAATAAGAGCTCGCGTCTGAAGCGCGCTGTTATTTACCGAGACCTATTATTTTCGCCGACCCGATATCCAGTTGGTATTGCTGATCGAAGGAGTTAATAATAATAATAAAACACACACACACAGGGACCGAAAACCTTTATAAATTACGGTACAGGTATTGAAGAATTTCGGTTAGCTCTACGATTAAGGTTACCGCTATCTGGGTAACCATAGGAAGAAGAAATATGTTACCTCTATTTAGGTTACCGTTTTAATACCGGTTACGTGCCGGTTACCTAAAGCCAGGGCCGTGATTGGTCGGCGCTCAGATCGACTACAGGCGATGCGCGCCCTTTGACTAATGCCGACGGCACGTGTAAGATAGAGATAATCTTTATTTCGGTTACCGGTTGTATTCAATTTCTAAGAATTAAGGTAACCTTTAAAAACCCGGTAAAAATAATAAAGGTTGTAACCGAAAAATACCGGTATTGATGAAACCGGTTTTGGTCCCTGCATACACATCACGCCTTGTTTCCTCGAAGGTTAGACAGAGGAATAAAAATAATTAGATGCTTAAATTAGGGATCATAATTTACCATCAAGTTTCCCGTTTTATAAACTTCAGTGGATCGCATAGGTAAATAATTTACGGTAAAAAATCGAGCTTGATTTTGAGAGAGGAATAGGAAAGGTAGAGAGAAAGAATCTTATGATGAACGTAATGATAATCGTCGCCTTCTACTTTAGAAAAATTAACGATTTATTTAAAACGAATTTTGAATCACATAGTATTACTAATCATGTAGTTATATTAAAAGACGGCGCTACTATAGCTTGCTTTTAAAGAAAAAAAATAAGTACATAACTAATAAATTGCTATAGGTAGCACTAAAGTTCACATACAACTGTCTTTGTCTGATTTACCAAGGCTTTTAAAAAAAAAACTTAATCGAATAGTTATATTAGCGCCATCTGTAATAAAATTACGTCTATATATTTACGTTAAATTATATCAAAGATCAAATCAGATCGGACTAAACATCTACCTCATGCATAGTATTCCAGTCTATGTAATACGGAATTACGGACTACTATAGCGCTAGAAATCTTTTAAGTTAATAAACCACAATCCGTGTTATTACAAAACAAGATTTATATTTTGACATGGCTTAAACCACGGAGCCAGTTTTTGTAATAAGAACGTAACTGTGTTTGAAATACCGTTCTTTATACAAAACTGAAAACTTAGTTCGGTACTAAGTGGTCAGTTTTGTATTAAGAACTTTACCTTAGTCGGAATAAAGTTCGAAATTCAATAATGGCTCCATGGTTTCAACCTCGGTCTGAAGATAAAACTTGGAATAAGGCGGAATGAGTTTGACAGTGTTTAAAGTCGCTCACGATGGCGGAAGATCTTGAAATCTATGGTTTCATGTCAAGGAAGAACAAAAATTTATTCCGCATTCGCCCCTTTATCTCCAAAGTATGAACGCCTTAAAAAGAAGAATTGTAGAAAATGGTGCAGGAACAGGGTGAACAGAACCACTTTCATCTAATATTGCTTATGGAGGAAGCTCCGTAGATTTAGCTATTTTTCCCTTCATTTAGCTGGTGTTTCTTCTATTCTTTAAGAGCCTATACTACCTCAAATGGCTTAGCATGATCGTAAAGTTGATATACATGCATAATAGGTATTATATGCAATATAAGTCTATGGTAACGACAAGCGATATTATAATGTGTTCTGTGGACAAGCGAAGGGACGCGGGCGCACTGCGTTGCATATTTCCTCAGACCCTTTGTACATAAACAAGTTCTTATAAACTAATCAGCGACATGGGCCTCCTCTTACTCCTTCCACCTATTCCTGTTCCAGAGCTGTTCTTTGGCAACCTTTTCGTAGATCATCCTCCCATCTTTTCACCTGACTTCCTCCACCTAGCACTATAGTGGTCTGTAAATATTTTCGAAAGTATCTAGTATTATAATGCTTTTATGCTTTCATATTAAAACAGAGTGGATACATACAAAATAATATGTCAAAGGGCAGTCTTACTGTAACAAATAAATAAAAAGAGTTTTTTTTTTTTCAATTATGGCTTGAATGATGTCGGTTATAGTAATGTACTAGCTGACCTGACAACACGTTGTTCTGTCTAAATTTAAATAATTCATACAAAATTGTCATAGAAAACTGCACTTTCAGTTTTCCCGGGAACTTTAAAAAAAAATCTTTCTGTGTAACCTGATTACTATGAACATTTTAAAACGAAAATTTGTCACATCGGTCCAACCATTCTGAACGCTTACCAACAGCATTTCATTTTTGATTATAAACTAAATGCTGCCCGCGGTACATCAGCTACTTGCCAGTATCTGATAAAGTCCCGTCAAAATCGGTCCAGCCGTTTCGGAGATTAGCCGGAACAAGCAAACAAACAGACAGACAAAAATATTTAAAAAAAAAATTGTTATAAGTACGACGGCTACAGATCAAGCTATACATTTCCAGTATAAGCTGATCTCGCATTGTATAGGATTTCCTTACAATGAGAAGTCAGCGTAAACTGGAAATGTATAGCTTGATGTGTAGCCGTGTGTACCGTAAGTATATACTTTCATAAGCATTTAGTAAAAAAAAACTGTTATTTTTAAATTATAATCGGACCCTTAATTCTATTTATTTGTATAGATTCGGAACAGAACAATTCAACGACTAAACATTTATATTATATTAGTGTGTGCCCTTCTACGTTATGATCGGCTGTAAGTAATCAAACTAATTTTATATAACACCAAAATTCTAGTATGTACAGGAAAAGTTTTTAACCAGTGCGCAAATTTTTTTTTGGTGGTTCAATATCAGTAATAGAACACATTTCCATTATTTATTCAATACTTTTTTTTAATTTTTTATCCTACTTTAAATCAGCAAAATATGGACACAATCTATTCGTATGGGCGCGCGCGGCGGCCGGCGCAAGCGTCGGTGTTGCACGGCTCCCGGGCGGCAGGGGGCGGCAGGGGGCGGCAGGGCGCGCCGGGCGCGCCGGCCGACAGTTCACTCATCGCACGCGCTGTCGTGTGACGTCGCGTCTAATCGCTTTCCCGCGCAAACGCCGCGCCGCACGTGTGTCGTGCTACCGGTCACGATGTCGGACTTCAGTAACCGCGAGTTTTACGAGATGGTGCGAGTGTATGTACTGAGTGATAAAAGTTTGCGAGCAGCTCGCAGAATGTATGCGACGGAGAGCATACCTCGAATGCGAGCCCATGGAATCCTTAACCCCGCGGTCCCTAAGGAAAGGACTATTTAGCGGCCACTCAAAGGCTGCTTGATCACGGACAGTTCAGAACCCCGAATCATGCACGAGGGTCTGGCAGACCCCGACTGGCGATCGAAATCGAAGAAGCCATCCTAAGCCCGTTAAAGTATGAAGGAAAATTTGGAATTACTCTTCAAATAACTTCAGGTCACGGTCTAAACATAAAAAAGTCTAGTTCGAACCTGATAAGATTAGCGATCAGTACATTGTAACCCACGTAAAAACCTACGCCGGCGAATCGAGCGAGCGCACAGCTGATAGGTAGGTACTTTAGCGCGTTACGCTTTGCCGCGCGCCGCCGGGTAGCCATACAACCACTTTTAAAATAAACATCTTTCGTTAACGATATTTTTTGTTTTTTGTACTAAGACGTATCAAAATAAAAAATATATGTTTAATAAAATTCGTTTAAGTTTAATTTGTCAAAATTTGCGCAGTGGATAAAAACTTTTCCTGTATACACTCTAAATAGGCCTAGTCTTCCGTCAACTAATTTAATATAAACTTACTCTGTTGTGAATATTTCATGTCATTCATTATCTGTGGGTAGTCCCACTGCTGGGCTTCGAAGCCCACTGTCCGATATTGCTAAATAAGTGTCATTAGCAAGTAGTTTAACATAGCTTGAAAGTGGATTAAAGATAAAAGTGACATTATTTTTAAATACAAAACGAGGGTATTAGCTTTTAAATCAAAACCATTATTAGTCATCGTTTTTGGCAAATCTTTCATTCATTTAATAAAATCATGTAGGAATAAAATCATGCATCTAAGTATTCTATAATTAGGTAATCCTTTTGCTTGGAACATTTTCACTTCAAGTTTGCAGTATTTGGTTGCAAGGAGATTCCTTCAATATAGACCGGGAATTTAAAAAAATATACTTTAAAAAACAGCAATTATGTTAAAATAATTACCAACTGAATTATAATCATTTAAAAACATCAATATTGCTCTCGAAATTATATTTGCTGCAAATCGTCACATTTTCACGAATTAGTCTGTTTCCATCAAATAGAATTTACCGGGCTATGTTGACGGCTCCTCCTTAAGCTAAAAATTAAAAAAACGTGTGTCGGCGCCGTCTAGACCCTTCTCTTGATACTTTTAATGTTTTTGAATTTGATATGGCCGATCTTTATAACAGAGTTCTCCTAGAAAGATGATCTGAGAGCCTAAGTCCTCAAATATCTTCAAACCCGCGTCACTTTTATCTTAAAACAAAATAATCGTCCTTAATTTGCCAAAAGCACACATATCATAATCAAAATAAAAGTATTTTGTCTCAAAACTTCCATACTCAAAGAATATTAATATTAAAAAAAATATATTATTTATTAAATCGTGCATAGTATTTTTTTGGAGAATAACATCTAGATATTACGATTAAGCGATATAGGTGAGCGAATTTTTGATTTAACGCCTTAAAACTAGAAATTTGCGCAAAATCTGCGCAAAACTTGATAAGCTAATAGATTTAAAGCAAAATAATAATATAATCAAACTAGTAATAAGAGTTAATAACCAGCTAGATAGCTTAGTACAGCCCCATAATAATTAAAAGATTTATGCCAAACACTTTAAACTACACCTGCTTAGCTATTCACAAACAATCGACAGGCTATCGTGTCAAAAATGACACATTTCGATTACCTGATTTGCATTGCTCCCGACAGAAAACAGCTGTCGGAAGGATAGCGGTCGACTATTTGAATTAAACTGACAAAATTTTCGGGTTTTCGATTTGTTGACAGTATTGAGAAGACTCCTTCAATACCATTGATTGATGTTCGATTCGGCACGGAATCATATCGAACTGTTGTGAATAGCTATGCAGATAAAACTTTAGTGCCGGTGTCAAAAAACCTCATTACCGATTTCCAGAATAGGTAGAAGAGAATTTGTAAAAAGAGGTACAAAATCCGTATTAATCTGAACATTTTTCAAGGATCCTTGTGGGATTTTTTATTCTTATGAGTACGTCCCGTATTACAGAACCTCACTCAATACCTACTCAAGCATTATTTAAAACTAGTCAACCAATGGAATGGTTCTTCTGTCTTCTTTAATGTTCGTGAACGGGCGCCGTCAGTTGTGACTGGTCATCTCAGTCAGGCCAGGGCTTATTTGTAATCTTTTATATGTTGTATTGTTTCAAAATATATATTTTTTTAATTACATTGTTCTCACTTAAAGAAGCGACAAGAATAATGTACCCAGGATTTTGTAATATCTTGATTTAAAAGAGTGTCTTTGGAGTTTCTTGTCTATTCTTCTCCATTGAGATCTACGTTTTGGAATGGGCAAATAGCTTCAACTTTCTGACTAACTGACCGACTCTTTGACAGTTCAAAAGTGCTGATTGGTTTAATTGAAATAAATGCTTTCCCCCTTATTCCAAACCAAGGTTTATCTTCAGACCCAGGTTCAAAACATGGAGCTCTTATTGAATTTCGAACTTTATTCCGACTATGGTAAAGTTCCTAAACACAAAACTGTCAATTTAGTACTGAACTAAGTTTTCAGTTTTGTATAAAGAACGGTATTTCAATCAGTGTTACGTTCTTATTACAAAAACTGGCTCTATGGTTTAAGCCATGTCAAAATATAAATCTTGTTTTGTAATAAGGCGGTTTTTTGAGTTTTGAGTTTGAATCTAGTTTTAAGTAATGCTTGAGAATTAAGTGACGTTCTGTCATACGGGCCTAAGTACATAGTAAAATGCAGTAGCAATTTCTCATAAAATTCAAGACAAACTGTTAAAACAAAATCGCATAGTTATCATACTTGTTGGTTTGCGACTGAGCAAGTACCTATCTGTCATGGGCGCCGGCAAGTTTACTTTCAGGGGGTGCATCTTCAGCTCCACGAAGCGATCTCGATTGCAGTTAACCTCGGATATGTTTGGTTATCTTGTGGTGGTGTGGTGCCGAAAGTAAAGAATAGCAGCATCCCATTTCTTCCCGTGGGTGTCGTAAAAGGCTACTAAGGGACTTACTAGAGAATGGGCAGCAGCGCTCTCTATGCATTTTAGCACCATACTGCGATCGCCAACCCGCCTGCCGAAAGCGTGGCGATTATGGCAACCCTCTCCCCTCCCTTTGGGGGAGGCCTATGTCCAGCAGTGGACGTCTTTCGGCTGGAATGATGATGATGTTAGGTTATCGTGTAACTTTGTCGACTTATGTAGGAAAGCTTAACAATTAAGAGAATTCAGCTCAGCGAAGCGAGCTTGATATTTTTTGCATCCGCCTCGAATGTAATTCGTTATATTTTGTCCATTCATACATAAAGAGGACTAACTGTCAATTTATACAAAGAAGCTTAAGAATGAAGATAGAGTAGGATACAAGGGCGAGCTAAGCAAGCTCGATAATGTTAGCACCACGCCTACGGTCGATTAGATTTTCAGAAATAGGAGTTCTGTACTTTGTCGAATAATGCAAAGAAGCTTTTGAATTGAGAGGAGCATTTTAGGATCTCGCTTCGAATAGGTTAAGTTCTCTTTTATTGTATTAGGCGGTTTTCGATATTTTTATAGTTCTGAATGTTTTTACACCCTTTTGCACCCCGCTCCCGGTGCCTATGGTATCAGTACTGCCCGAAGCCCTTAATAAAAGCAAACTATCTTTAAAAATATTACATCAGTAACACACTGCTACTACTGCCTACTCTGCTGTGCTCTAATATGTAATAGATATAATCTTTTACTATAATGCTACACAAATCACGAATACACACAAAAACCTATCTATGAACATTATTTTTTAAAGACACTACGAAAGAAATAGTCATATGGTGTAATTATAATTGAAGTAGGTTTAGCAGAATATGCTTTGAGTATTGAATTGTGTTAAATACTCAATAAAATTATGAAATTGGAAAAATGAATCGAAATGGAAATTATATAGTTTAAAAGTTTTCTGCAAGATGTCTCCACTATTAGGAATATTAATAATTATAAATAAATGATCAAAACTAAAGTATTTCAACACCGTCCAACCATATTGAAGTGAAAAATGCATGTAACACGGTTGGCAACAAAATATCTAACTTTGCAAGGTCTTATAAACTCCACATAGTTAGTATTTTACCATAAACTTTTAAAATATATGCTAAGTGCAGGGCGGTTAAACTCAGCGGGCCGAGCACGGGCTGCCCAAGACGTTTGTGACAAGACATGATAAATTATGTCATGTCAATTTGTACTAGCATTGTATGACAAAACAGTTTTATCGCTCAAACTGTGATAAAATGTGTGACTCAAGTCATGTCACAGTAGGCCGTGCTCGCCCGGCAGCATGTTAACGTGATTGGTTTTGTATTTGTACCTTGAGTATTTCCCGCTGACCTCCATCATGTCAACTTTTCACTTGGTAAATAGTCTCGTCAGTAAGTTATTTTTCGTCTTAAGCTGACCTGCTATAAGAGTTTATGGTAGACCCCCAGAGGCGACATCTACTAAGTTTAGTCAAAAAGCTATATTAATATATTTTACACATACATACAGTATTTATTACAAGTACAGCTACTTAAATTATACGGACATTTCGTTTAAGTAGCTCATTTTGTTCTACTTAAATTATACGAACATTTCGTATAATATATGTAGCTCATTTTGTTTTAGTATTTTGAAACACTAACTTATGTCAGTGCCTTCAGAAAGTATATAGTTTGTTCTGCAATTTTTAGAGTAGATTACAAAAATTAAGTACCATTTTGGTACTTTTTAGTGACAGCACTTAAAATACACTGAGTGATTGCAAGTTTAGTGGCGCTGTTGACACTTTTGAAGTCCATATTAATATTATACAGATTTTTAAATTATTATAAAAATATAATTTTGTAAAACTTTTTTAGTTTGTAATCTAGTTGATTTGTATAATTCGTTGTGTTTACTAGTTACGCGTGTTTGTATATTCGAATGTTGTATATTTAATTATCTTTTAAATACAAGTCAAATGTAACAATTTAGTTAGTTTATTAACGTCACAAAGACATTTGTTTAACATAATAATTATGCTATTAGAAATCCAGCCTTATTGATTAAGCAATAAGATTGATTTTCGCTGTCGCTTGATAGCCAGTGTTTTTTGTTGAGATTAGATGAAGAATGGTTGTTTGTTGCAGTTTAGCCTTTTGTGAAAATTGTATTTTGCTGTTGTTTCTTATGAATATTTTAACGGTATGGCTCAGTATATTATGAGTTAGTTTTCAGAATTGCCCCTGGTGTCCTATAAATTTCATTAAAGGCAACATGTAAGTTATTTAGCAAAATAAATTAACAGCATATTTTCTGATGAAAGACTTGGCAGGATTAAGACTGGGGGTTAAAAATATTCCTTTTCTATATTTTTTTTCTGGTTCATCCTATTTCTTAGCACTAATATTGTTTACATATTCGATATATTTTCTTTTAACCACTATTTGAAGTTGTAGTTTAAAACCTTTTTTATTCATTTTAAAATAGAATACAAATATCGGATATTATTTTTATGTAACGACGAAAAATGGATATATTTTAAAATTGTAACGACTAGAAAGTAATGAATACATAATATTTAATAAATAATAAGTGTTGTGATGAATATAAACTAGAATATTAAGCTGATATCAGACACTCCACTCGACTGAAGAATGTTCATTTTTGTTTTATTCCTCGTTCACAGGACACTGATAAAATTACATAAAAATGAACGTACATCTGTTAATTTAATTTTTCAATCATTCAGAGCGCGAGTAAAAAATGCTGAGTGCCAAAATCCAACATAGTTGGATTTTAACTAAGTAATGAATTCGGTTTCCACTTTTGATTCATTTTGTGTTCTGACGATTCACTTCGAGTGAATGATACCTACATAATTGAACAAAAAGTGGAGCGTCTGATATCAGCTTTAGCGATAAAGACACGCACTCCATTTTATTAGTGCCAGAGCACTGGACTATTTAGAAACTAATGTTTTTGGCGGACATCTTAATACTTACTTTACTAGCTATAGGTACTCCTAGCCACGACGCGTACCGCTAGAAGCTTCCTCTCTCAGGGATACATTTTTCTGAAATATTTTATATACTTAATTTAATTATTATATATAAATAAAAAAATAGCCATTACCTACATTATTGAGATGAATAAAGTAATGAACATTTTAAAAAACCTTGGTTACCCCAAGTGATACGAGAAGAGGATAAAAAAAATCATACCTAGAGGAGCAAACTATGCAACTTTACAAGCAAAGTGGTAACATTCAAACACACTTTAAAATCATTTAAATAAAGTGTGAAGTCGTACGAATTATTGCCGCAGACAAACGGTTCCTCGGGAATCCACGAGCGTGCAACTGCAGACTAGTTAGAACTTTATATCACAAAGAATAACGTTCATAATCCAAAGTCATAAAAGTCCTATGCTTTTGCTCAAAAAGTAAAGGAATTTTCATATTATAATGTCCGCTAAAACATACGTATTAAGGCATAGTAGCACGCCATTGCAAGTGATTTCAGTGAATCTTCGCTAGCTGTACGAATATTGTGATATATTTATGAGTTACGTTGCTAACTATTGTTATTGTTTTTTGATTTGTCTATTATTAAAGTTAGTGTGAATTACTTTGTTGTTTTCTTTAAATTAGCTAGCGTAACCCCGAAGACGTGATGGGCCAAAAAAACAACAGCAAAAAATTGGGTGCGACGACCGCTGTTGCCTTGAAGTACCTCGAGTTGAGAAAATCAGTTTTTTTTCTTTGTTTTATCGTATTTTGATATCGATACCCATCATACCTACGGGAGTGCAGTTTTGCTAATTTGTCCCTGTATTATCCTATTTACCTAAAAAATAATAAAAGAGACAATCGCAAACACCATGGTGAGTAGCAGAGAAAAAAAATGCGTTAACAGTCGTTCTATTATCCTACAGTTTCAGGGCGTATGATACACACAAATTAGGATTCCGTACCTAATGTAGAATAATATTATCCGTCCGAATGGCAGAATTATTCATAAGCAGTAGGTGAGTCGTAGCAGTGGTGTGCCGCCGCCCACATTCCTTCTGTGCAATGCATTAACCGCAAAATGAAGTTGGTTGTAATAGGAGAGGCAATTTCAAAGAAAAAATCTGATTTATCAATATATTGGTATTTTTTAGTAAAATGTACCTACGTAATAATAAACATTATCATCAAATTTCAAATTCATAAGTCAATGGGAAGTAAAAAAAAACTTCGGAACAAAATTTTGTAAAAAAGCTGACGACTGGTGGCTCATTCCTTTGTTTTCCAAAATTTATTAAAACAAAAACTATAGTAAGTATTTATTCATACCCCACTCGATGGGGTAAATTTTTTTTTTTCGCGCCTCCCTTTATAAGTATGGAAGAAGACTGTAGCTCCTACCATTTGGCCGTAAAACCTGTGTGACAGACGACGGACGGACACGTGAGTGACAGCAATAGGGCTCAGTTTGGACACTTCGGGTAGGGAACCCTAAAAATACAACGTAAAACAAACACAACCTGAACAACAAAAAATATATTCTTTATTTTCTATTATTCAGTTTTGCCTGTGTACAAAATATTATATTTCTATGGCATGAATAAGGATCAGTCATCGGTTCCAAGTAAAATCCATAAATAAATATTAGAAATCATTTATTTACACTTATTACAACGAATAAATATCGCATACTCGGCCATCACAGTTATTTACAGTTATACTCATTTATTCACAATAATTTAAGTCGATATCGATTAAATCGTTCTTTTAATAATATTACAGAAATAGTTGTATTCAAGAGTGCGCGTCAATCATTGTAATTTAAACATTGTAAACTCAAATCATATAATTCAATTATACCAAATACAGGCACTTTTGAATTGTGAAGGGGTCGGTCAGTCAGAAAGATGAAGCTACAAGTTCAACGAATAAGTGTTTTGCGAATTTGATCCATAAAGTTACTAGAAATTGTCCAACTGACAGTTCTCAGGAACGCATTCTCTCAACGACTGGACTGTAGGAGCCCATTCCTAAGCGTAGTAAGTACCACCGCGAAAGTTCCCGGTCGACCATTTTTCAACCTTATTACTATGGGCATAAGGGCGAAAACTGGTCGACCGAGAACGTTCGCGGTGGTACATACCTATTTCAATGTACCTACGTAACAGTTACATGACGCGCACTCGTCAACTCGTAATTGCAGACTATCTAATATTGAATTATACATTAATATATTTTTATTATGAGCTGCAATTAACCAGGAATTTCTCCATTCCAAAATTACATTTACAACTTGAACTTAGAGCTCATATTTAGATTGGAGCTAATTCCGCAAAGGTTGGTCAATAATTCTAGTTTTTCATAGAAATCAAGTCACTCTACATTTAATTTTATTACAATTTCTTACTTCTATACCTGCAAAGATAGATTTTATAAGTATAGATTCCTACAAACAGCGTTTAAATATAAGTCAATTTGGCTTTGAATAAAAAAAAACAGTATGAATATTATAATGTTAGCCTCATTAATTTTATCACTTCATAATATTTACATACATTTAAGCATACATGGTTTATAAGTCATCACTGATCATTAAGAAAATACTTGCATAAACGCAGTATAGTAGGCCTCGTAAGAACCGGCGCTAACCTGGCGAAGCGCCGCGCAGAGCGGGTTTTACTGCCAAGCCAATATCAATTTTGTGTGTCTTAAAATAAAGTAACAAATAAATGGGAATTGTTTTCAAAAGTGGTAAGGTAATTACGAGGTTGACTATACATATCAAACATAATTAATTTGGCTCACGTTATCAACAAAAGTGAACACCAAGATTTCAACTAAAGCAGAGTTCTTTTAGTATAATAATGGAAATAAAAATTTGCTAAAAATTGCCACATTGAATGATGTATTAGATTAGACCATTATTTTGATATAATCAAATTATTGGGTACATAAATAGTGAGCATGGTCTTATAAGATTTTACTATAGTCTTTGCACATGACTGGGCGAGTGACCCTAACACTTTCAGGGTGTAAAAAGCTCGTATTTATTATATTATTCTATGCTATTAAGAATATCTGCAAATATTAATCTAGATAAGAGACGAGACTCGTCATTAATTCGTTTCAAACGTTTATTTAATACAATTTCTAAAAAGCTTAATGTCTGGCCATAATATATGTCTCTGAAGGGTTTACTAAGGAGTAGAAACTTACTTTGGTACATAAATTAAGTGTTTAGTTAGGGCATCTACAGTAGATCCTATAATTATGTGGTCTACAAACTACAACTAAGGAATTTGTAACTAAAAACCTAGTTAAGCTTGTTACATGACCTAAAAATTAAGTTCAAGACTCATAGTAGAGGTAAAAATTGTTTCCATTAGTGGCAAAAATATTGCTAAATTCCATACTTACATCAAAAAGTGACAAATAAATTGTCCTTTCCCCCTTTTAGTGACATATGCAATCTAATATCAGCAGTTCAAAGGGTATTTGACTAACCAAATCTCATAAATCCACTTTAGCTCCTATGTTACTAAGTGGGATGGCTTGCAGTTCTGTTCGAAGGCAGAGGAACTCTCCAGCAACACATGTGATGCAAGCACAGGAGACACTCAGTACCCACCAAGAGAATGATATGGGGAAGGAACCATTATATAGCCAACACGCGATGAGGTGGATCCCGTGGTATGTGCAACTGGAATATAAGCAAAAAAACTATTTTAAACAAAATGACATGAGGTTTGCACTACTTGTTAAATCTTATCTTGATTGAACCATGCATTGATATAATTATTGTTTTAGTTCCATAACTAATTTAGTTGGCAACATTATATAACAAGCTTTCTCAACTAATATACTTACTTGGAAGGTTTAAAATACAATTAATTCAATACTCTTTTTATTAACAGGTTGAGACTGTTGAATGTATGGGCATTAATTGCATCTCATGCATTTAATACTTTAAAAGAAGATAATAAACTAATGCAGCCCATCCATACATCAATTAAATAAATAAATAAACTATTTTATCTTCATAGCATTTTTGACATGCTAAGACAAGTGAAAATAAACAATTTCTCACCTAAAATCCAAGCACAGTTTAGTTCTGCCGACAATCATCCACAGAATGAAGGCTCCAATAATTGCATTCAGTACAAATGCAAATATGACCGAGCGGCCCTCATTGTCTCGTACATGTATCTCCTGCAATTCATAAATATTAAAATTAAATTATAAATAATCTGTGGTAACTGTGGATGTCTACCTAAGAGTTCTGTTCAATAGAATGATGAAAATGTCATGTTCCTGAAGTTTTTCTGTCATTTATAGAATTCAAATATATTATTCCAAGTTAACTGGGTTACAATTAGTGTAATAAATGTTGCTGTACCTATTGTATCTTGTGGATGATTCATTAGTTTGTTTATAATTGACATATTTTTAAACAGTAATCTTGTTATCTTGTTGTCAGATGTTTGTTTGTACAAGTATTTAACATGACTCAACTGAGGAAAATTTAAACCACACATTCTTAATTAATTCAATGAACAGGGATAAACCTGACATAATTATAAGGTCGGACATCTCAGGAGTGTCCTTACAGTATAAAAATCAAACTTACATGATATTCAAAGATATGATCCAGAGTTCTCGTGGATCCTGTCAAGTCCTGCATGAGAGCGATGATCAGACACAATGAGCAGTACAGCACAGACTGCATAGCCACTATCTGCGAGACGATCAAGCAAGGATCCCATTGTGTATAGCGGAACGAGCCCGTTAGCTTCTTAATTTTCGACATTTTTTTTCAAAAATTATCACTCAGGAACTGAAAACTCTTTCGATGATTATTCTAAGTGGGTAGCAATTTTTTCAGTTGCTTTCGGTTATTTAAGTGTATAACTGTAAACATATGGACTTGTTAAAGCGCAAATTTGATGAAATTATAATTTTTATTTGCTAATACCCGATGACAAGATTGACAAGTGAAGAAGTTCCAACGCGAATGTCAATGTCAAATACTTCAATGTCATTTGGGTAAGGGTTGACAGTTGACACTGTTATAAGATAGACGTCAACATTCCGTACCCCAGTTTATTGTAGTCTTTAGCATGCAGCGAATATTTTCCGATGCTTAATAATTTGTTTCTAAAAGAGATGGTTTTTAGATTTTGTATAATCAACAGCACAGTACGATTTTTTTATTTATAAAGTAAACCTAACGCGCTGTCTAATGAATATTTGCTAAAGAAAGTGGAGAACGAAGAAGAGAGGTTTTGGCTATTTGTACAAATAGCCAAAACCTCTTTTCTTCGTTATAATATATGTTATAAATATTGAAATTCGACCATGTGCGCTAGAATGAATGTTCGTTTTGTTTTTGCATTGCGTTTTCTCAATCGCATTGTTGTTGCATTGCGTTTTATTAGCTGGTGCTTCCTTTTTGGAACTTTTAATTAATTAAATGATTTATATTGATCTTAGAGTATAAATACTAAAAATATTTTTTTTTGTAAAATTATCGCTCAAAGCAGTCGGACCTAAGATATTTCAGACCATTGGTTCAAACAGCCATAATTCAAATAGAGAAAAAAAACATAAAAAAAAAAACTACAAAAAAAATACCAACCGACTTACAGTAACAGTGCAGTGACTTACGATAAGCTTACGATAGTGCTGGTACAAGTATAGTCGTCGGTTGGTGCCTCAAATTGTCTAACCCGGGGCCTTTGCGAGTTGGCTTCGGCCCCTCGTACGCCTTCTATAGGTCCGGACTCTATGGTCCTGAGATATTATGACAAAGACACAATAATAAGAATAACCCCACCGCCGTAATAACTCTACGTTGACGTCGTGGTGGGGCTTGCGCGCTCCTGAGCTCTAGGTCTGTACCAGTAGAGTTTACTTTGCCGAAACAGGTCTAGGGTAAGGAGCCAGACCAAGAGAGACACAGAAACCCGCGGGGCAACATGAGGCGAGCTGTTGGGCAGTAGTGACCCCACGGATCCTATCACCCGGGAGGAGTCTTGTTCCTCACCTCTGGTTTGCCTTTATTGGCCGACTGGAGTGACCTATGACGAAGAACAGAGCTCCTACCTCTTTCTTCGCGACGTTCGCAAGAGCAAACGTGCTCGGAGGAAGGAAGCATTCCAGTAAGATGCTGGTAGGGATCTTGACCGTACTTCCGGGATTGTCCTGATAGCCGTGGAATGTCTCTCCACTCCTCATAAGCACCTCAGGACATATTGCCCCCTTGTCGCTACGACACTATGTGCTAGCGACCGTTTTTTGGGGGCCAATTATTGAGTGTGCAAGTTACCTACCCCCTGCCATTTTATCTGTGTATTTTTTTATAAAACATAGGTCAGGCAGGGGCCGTAGTCTTTCCTTATTCCTAGATAACCAGTTCACTTTAGCCACCCAAACCCATAATCCATTAATATTTGTTTCCATAGCCTGCAATAGTCCTACGCCAACCGGGGGTTGTCCTTGGGTGCACATAGTGCATAATGCGAATAGGGATTTAATCGTCGGTTGGTGCCTCATTCCATTTAAAATTGCCTAAGAGACCTGGGCCCGAATTGCGGTAATTTTTTTCAAATGAAATGTAAATGTAGCATGAACGAAGTTCAAACTTTACATGATTTCGTATCGCGGTGTCGTTTTGACATTTACTTCAAACGAAGATAGAACGCAAACAGAATGCAACTGCTGCGTTTGTGGAATAGTTGACATTAGACATGGGTCGGATTAGGTAAAAACGATACCTAATCCACCTAATCCTAGTATTTAAAAATACCTAATCCATTTACTTAATCCGAATATTTATTCAATACAGCCGCTGGCCTGTTACCGATATTATGTATCGTATGTGTATTGGGTAAGAAATAGACATGGGTCGGATTAGGTAAAAACGATACCTAATCCACCTAATCCTAGTATTTAAAAATACCTAATCCGAATATTTATTCAATACAGCCGCTGGCCTGTTACCGATATTATGTATCGTATGTGGATTAAGTAAGAAATATGTATTTGGCATAGAGTATGGACGTTCCGTTTCTAATATATTGTGGAACGGTGGATTATTATTTCGTTTTTTATGGGCAAACGGTACATAAAGTTAACGTGATTCACTTTTGTTTTTAACGTCTAATAAAGTGATCCAAATTACCCTTCATGTGCTAAGGTAGCCCGCGAAATTCAAATTTTCTTACGTTCCTTGCATTTTGCAGGTCTGTGTAAGGTTGCTAGGTTAATCTAAATATGATACGTCCGCGGAGCATATTTAGATCAACATACAACCTATTACTTACCTGCAAATTGCAAAAAACGTAAGAAAATTTGAATTTCGCGGGCTACCTTATCGCAAGATTGCGGCTGCACAAATATTCCAGTGGTATTCTACATAGATGGTGCTGGCGGCAGTGCTAATTAAACTTGAATTAACCCCCACATTTTAAGGTACGGAATATCTTCTGTGTAGACTGTGTACGAATATTTTGTGCCATACCTAATCCTCGACGCTTTGGATTAGGTACGGACTCGCATCGAAAAATACCTAATCCACATACCTAATCCAATATTTATGCCTCACCTCTAGTTGACATGAAGCTACTTTTTCTCAAACATTTCACGAACATTCGCTGTGTTTTTGAGTGATATTTGTTTATTTTATTGTGTTTGCTGTAAAAATATATATTTAGACCTATTAGAATGTGCTTACGCGTACGACGTAGCCGTAGCTCATGCGGAGGCTAGGCGGCTGAATTTAATGGCGAGGAAGAGTGATCCGGCTTTCGATCTCAGTGATCGAAAGTTTGTAAAAAGATACCGGCTGTCCAAGGACCTTACTCGGGAGCTGATTTCCGAGTTAACTCCTCACAAAGAGAGAGTGTAAGAAATGCTCCTCATAAAGACGAGAAGAGTTAGGTTAGGTTTTTGTAATCCACATATCTATGATACTAAAATTCCATTACCTACATAAGTATTTTTCTTTTAGGTTTTGGTTGCACTAGCATTCTTTGCTTCTGGGTCTTAACAGACTCTTGTAGGAGATAACCGGAAACACTGCGTTTCTCAAGCCAGTGTTTCCAAAGCAATCCGGCAGGTGGTAATGACTTTAAACAAGACCTCTATTTTAAACAAATATGTATCTTTCCCCTTTCAACGACAAGAAAGAAAACAAGATAAAAGAGAGTTAAGTATAAATAATACCTACTTTGAATTTATCAATGAACATTTTGAAGGAAAATATTGATTGAAATTGTTTTTTACGTTTTACAGGCGTTATACAATGCCGGGAATGCTGGCCTGTGTCGATGGGGCCCACGTTTTTTTTTTCCTACACTAGGAATTTCTCCTATATTGTGGGTGCGTTTACAAAGTAGAGCTAGCCTGAGGCTAGCCCATATATCTTCAAATCGACTGTCGATTATACTTAAAAAGCACATTACTTATCAATACCAGAGTCATATCTCAAAAATTTTATATTTGCTTACAGCCCAATTGCGTTCCAGCTTTGTTTCATCTTTGTTAAAACGTGAACTTTACCGCGATACCAAATTCCGCACCGATTGGACTGGTACTGGAACCCAAGCAGAGATGAAACGCTCACGTATTAAACATATTTTAAATTACCGCAATCGAGGGGCTGTGCCAGTTGGCTTCGGCGCCTCGTACGCCTTCCAAAGGGCCGAGGCCCATGGTCCCGATGTATGTATACACATAAAAATAAATAATAAAAATCATTTTATTTCCAGAATACAGTTACTTTTCACTTTGTCGTGTTATTTTTGGAAGTCTGTTGTTTCTTTTTGTAAAAAGGTTTTTACTTTCCACTTTTTTATTTGTGGTAGGTACCTACCCCACACAATACGAATACCACTACGGTTATATTCACTAACTGCTATGTAATTATCAGTGACAGAAAGTTATTATAACATCATCCACTTGAGTCCAGGCGCACCCTACGTATGACTTATGGCTGTGATGCTGCATGGTATATGTACCTAATAACAACTTTAACTGCACTGATATTACCAGTAAACTGTTTTATATCTATAAACTATGTATTACGGCGAGAGGCACGCGTGCCCCGGCTGTTCCACACTGTAAAGTGCAGAACCAATGCTGGGGCAAGGGCGCCCCTCCGTCGCCGCGTCGTCTCTTAGAAATATATAACATAGGTACACTTTACTCACTATCTCAAACAAGATTCAAAAGAATGGCTATTCAATTGCTTGCACAATAATTTCCGAAAACTATTTTTTGAATTCTTCCTAACCTAATTCGCCTCCAGTAGATGCGTGTTTTTGTTTTGTTTTATTTCTCCATAAAAGATTATTCCGCGGACATTGGTGTGGGTTACATGTTTACCTTTACCATAGTTTGTTATTTACTACAATGAAACATGTAACTGATAAATGTCCCTATAAAATAAAATAAAAATTAAACTAAGTAGGAAAATGTCTACCTATTTAGTGCTCGGTTTGTAATGTATCTAAGTTACAATATCCTGATGTCAACTGCTCATCACCTTTTACCAAATAAGACATTTAAATATTGTTGAGGAGTTCTCCTAGTACTTCACCATCAGCTTCACTTCACCATAATTATGCATTGTGACGAGCATAACTTGCTTACCAACCATAAGTATAGTAATCAAATCGCAACTCGCGATATGGGTACCTATTATGGAGTAGTTCCGGTTGCCATCAGTGGTCTTCATCATCAGCTCCTCTTCACCAAATGTTGTTCCAATCTCGTGCATTTGCTATGCACAAGTTAGGTACTATAAAAATACCCAAATTGCTAATATGTGTGCTTATCATATTTTAAGAGTTCCCTCGATTTCTCCAGGATCCCGTAATCTGAGCGTCAGGATCTGATGACAATAGGACCACCTTGGAAATATACCCTTTCAAACAAAAGAATAATTTTACAAATCGCTCCAGGCTCCAGCCTTCTTCGAGTAATCGGGGAATATACACAAAAAATAGGTATATAAATATTCCGACGAACTGAGAACCTCCTCTTTTTTTGGACTCGGTTAAAAAGACAGAGGTCATAATAATTGAACTATCTAAACATAATTTAATTTGGTAGTATCTAGAGTTGGGTGTGACATTCTACTTCTAGTAACAGTGGAGTAGTATCGCGCAGACTCGCGCGGCGTTCGAGTGCGGTTCGGATCCGAGAAGTCCACTGCATACAGGCCGTATTTTGCACTGAAAAAAAATACATATTTATTTACATCGATAATAGCAAAATGTTTAAAGGGGGCTGTAATTAGCTAATATAGGCTATTATTCTCTGCCTGCATTTTGTCCATCATTCCTTAGACAATCGTATAAATATAATCCTTATCTTACCTTTAGAAAGGATGAACGGATTGTCTTAGGAATGATGTTCTCTCTCCTCTGCCTATCATCCACCAACATTATCATTTGTTCTTCTACTTGTCCAGTGAAGTCGTGCTGCAAATCGTCCACCTTTGGGTTGAACTTTCGCAATGTAGTAAATACCAACCCGCATTGGGCCCGAGGGGTGGGTTACGGCCCACTCCCTCTCACCGAGAGGAGGCTTGTGAAGTTGTGACCCAGCAGTGGGAACATTATATAGGCTGATTATGCTAATGTAGTTAATTAGGTAAGTTGGGGTTATTTATTACTTACACATATCCATTCATCCACTCGAAGTTATCCATCAGCGTCCAAGCGGTGTACCCGGTCACATTGATGCCGTCGTTTATAGCCAGCAGAACCTAGAAGACGAAATTAAAAAGTAAGTACACACACAGAACCTGTGTGCCACATGGAGGCTGAAGAAACCGTAGCGCATGTGCTCTTTGAATGCACAGGCGTCACCCAGATCAGAATGGAAACCCTCGGGTCACTCACAGATATCTTAAGCAGACCAGGAGACCTAATCAGGTTCTGGAGGGAGGTGGGCTGGTTGGAATAACCAACGACGGCCGCCATGGCCCACGCACAATGGTCCACATGAAAGACTAAGTGCGTAAACCAAACCCGCTAACATAGAACAAAGAACCTGTGCGCCAAGTAGTGATCTGCCTTTTTTTTTTGGTCACTGTGTGGAAATCCTCCGCCCTGGAGCGGACGGAGGGGTCTCTCAGACTTCTACTGACTAAAACCACCCCGTATTCACACGCACACACGCTAGCACTGGAGGCTACGGGGGCACTTAAGCAATCTTAAATGCAGCCCCCGACTGGTCCTGCCTCTGCTGGCCCCGTCATGTCAAGTGGGGGGAGTGAGGTATATGACTCTCCCCGCGCTTTTCGCGAAATCCGCGCGTCGTTCGCGTAATCGAGCGTAAAAGCGTTAATATAAATTTATCTTAGAAGATATTTCGACTGACGATATTAACACCACCAACCTCGGGTCTTGCATGATAGGGGCCGGCGGACTCGGAGTAGTCCGCCGGCCCCTTAGATGGCCCCTTAGACCTATTTAGGGGGGCGGAAAGAGGGCATTATCTGAAGTGGTGATCAGTCTGTGCCAACGCCCTGACTTTTAGTCCCGTGAGTGTCATAAATATAACATAGCTGCATGACATCTCGTCTTTATTTTCTCTAAGGGACGGGTGGAGGTGTACCTACTGTCCTGAGAAGTAGCTTCTTATAAGTCCCATGTAATACAAGCCATTAATCATATGCAAATTCAGTCAGACTCTAGTCAGTAGTCAGTTTCTGTTAGAAAAACTGAATCACGCTGCTCGGCTGCGGGATTGTACCTTAATTATAAAACCAGGATCCCACATGCTCACATCGTGCAAGTTTGTGGCCATCTCAAAACCAATAGCTATCCACCGTTCCGTTCCGTTTTTGTGTTTTTGCGACCGTTTACCCCAACAAAATGGCTGAACCTCTAAGAAAATTGACAACTTTACTTCATCATCTTTCTTACCTGTTCCAAATTATCTCTGTAGTACTCCAGCCGCTGCGTGTCCACCAGGCCGGGGTTCAGTGAGGGCACTCCATTCTCGGTGATGACGATCTCCTTGACGTCGTACGTGGAGTTCAGCCAGTGCAGTTGCTCTCGAAGACCTTGCGGGTATATCTGGAAGCATTATCTACTTTGAAAGGTTTAAGCCCACAATAAGATTCATGGGTTGCTTGAATAAAATCTTGTTTTTTCTGCTGCATCTGCTACTTTCGACGAGACGTGCAACGCGCGCGCATCACCTGTATCCGTTCGCCGCGTTGTTTTCACCGCAGTGCAGCAGTGGCAAGACGCGTCGCTTGAGCGTGTAGGCCGTGGCCAAGGCTGGAAACCGACCCTAACATAGTTGCGGGCTAGGCAGATGATGAACAATAAACTTGTTGTACTCAGGTATTTTTTGTTTTTTCAAAAGTTTCCAATCTTTTTTAACATCTAAGTACAAAAAATAAAGTTTCATTAAAATTTTTTATCAAACCATTGTTTCGAAGATAGGTACAAGATTGTGTTTAATGTATAATTATAGAATTACTTGTCTCATGTGAACTCCCGTAGTCGTTGAGGATGTAAGTACCTACCATCTACCTAAAAAATGTAATTATACTTAATTTATCATGTATTTTTTCTACATGCTCGGATGCCGAAAACAGACACGATTCGAATTTGCTCTTTTTAGGGTTCCGTACCTCAAGAGGAAAAAACGGAACCCTTATAAGATCACTTTGTTGTCCGTCCGTCTGTCTGTCAGTCAGTCTGTCAAGACCCTTTTTCTCAGGAACGCCCTACACGCGTTCCTGAGAAAAAGGGTCTTCAAGTTGAAATTATTATCAAATACGTAAGTCCATGGTCCCTTGGAGCTCTAAAAAGATAAAGCTTCTCAGTAAACGCAATAAAAAAATACGGTGATTTAAGCGAAATTATTGAGACATTTCGATACTCGCAAACAAATCAAAACCTACAGGGTACTTCCCGTTGACCTAGAATCATGAAATTTGGCAAGAAGCAAGGTCTTACAGCACAAGTATAGGAAAAAGTCCTAAAATTGTAAATTTCTCTGTCTGTCTGTCTGTCAGTCTGTCAATACCCTTTTCCTCAGGAACGCGTGTATGTTTCAACTTAAAATTAATATCAAATTCGTAAGTCTACGGTCCTTTGGAGCTCTAAAAAAATCAAGCTTCTAAGTTAATGCAATAAAAAAATACGGTGATTTATGTGACATATATCAAAACTCGCAAATACATCAAAACCTATAGGGTGGGTACTTTCCGTTGACCTAGAATCATGAAATTTGACAAGAAGCAAGGTATCACAGCACAAGTATAGGAAAAAGTCCCAAAATTGTAGTTTTATAACATAAAAAAAAAGGATTTTTTGCGATTAAAAACTTATATTTGCAGTTGGAGAATTGACTGTGACGTATATCGATGTATGGGAGAACATGTTTTTCAACTACAATGTTAAGTTTGTTTTTAGGATAAATTCATCCTAACTACGGAACCCTTCATTGTGCGAGGTCCGACACGCACTTGGCCGGTTTTTCATTTCTATTGCAAATAAATATCTACGAGTATATTCTAATACTTTATACGTCCATGTCTAATACACATAGTAGGTACCTTCCTATAGAACAAATTGTCGCTTTCCGTGTCTCTATGTGTGACGGCTTATTAGTTATTCTAAACTTCTCAATGGATTTTGATGTGGTTTTTACCATCTGCATCCATTAGAGAATTTATTCGGGAAGAAATATGTGTAACTATAATTTATTAATACCCGACCGCGGTGAAGCCAAAAAAAGAGGGTTATGTGGTTGACCTGTATGTATATGCGTATTACAGCTTTGTATGCGACGATTGCACGATTACGATGTTGGTCCCCGGGAGTTGTTCAGTTTGATGATCTGTACCACATCCTTAATTTTCGCCACATCGTATACGGACACACTGTAGGTATACAGTATGTAACAAAAACCCTGTTGTTCCTTTTAGGGACGTATAAAGTTACCTACAAGCACAAAATTGATGGAATTACAATGGCTCGAATCTAGTCTTAAGTAATGCTTGAGTACTGAGTAACGCTCTATAAATACGGGCCTTAGTCAAATAATTAAAAAAAATAAGCATAGGCTAGTCGAGAGGTCAAAATCGTCAAAAACAATTAGATATCGTTTTGACGTTTGTTGTCATAGGGCCCTAAAGGTTAAAATTGACACATAAAAAAAAATGGTAAAATCATTTGAATGAACGTCAATGACTTGAAGTCATAGGTAGATAGAGATCGAGACCTATTGCCTGAAATTGCCTCCGACTGCACGAGATTGTATATAGTATTGTAGTTTTATCACTAAATTTTTTTGTTTTTGCAATTACAAACTTACATTTCCAGTTGGAAAATTGACCGTGGCGTAAATCGATTTAAGGGAGAACAGGTTTTTCAACTATAATGATAAGTTTGTTTTTGTGATAAATTCATCCCAACTACGGAACCCTGCAGTATGCGTGGTCCAACACGCAGTTGGCCGGTTTTTTTTAAACTAAGATATAACACAGAAATATCGATGTTCTAATATATCAGCATATTGTAAGCAGGGACGGGTCGCTAGTTGTAGGAATAAATTATTCTTTCCTCGAAAGACCATTTCAGACACCACTCTACATGGTCTTCACACAACCTCACCAAGATTATGTCTGGACTTTAAAAGAGACTGTGACCTTTGAGTTCGTTTCGGCCTTTCTTCTCAGAATAGTCTAGAATAGGAAACGCCGACCTCATCTAGTTTTTATTTTTTAAATATGATGGACATATAAAAGTGTTTGTACAAACCTACTTAAAGAAATAAAATCATTTATCAATTGTTCTCACCGCAAACCAATCAACCGCAGTGGTCTCCCACGAAGGATCCTTGTCCATGACAGTGTTCAGTTCCTCCGAGCCGTAGAAGAACCATTTCCCTGGAGGTTCACCTGGCTTCACCCTGCGGACCACTCGAGTTGTGTAGTGGTTCAGCGCGTAGTAGTCGTAAGTTCCTATAAAGAAATACGTAAATCATCATGATCATTTATAAAAAAAAAAGAAAGAAAATACGTTTATTTGCGGTAAACATGACGCAAAGAAAGAACATAGATACAAAAAGAACAAGTAGGGGGAAAATGTGCGTCACATCCACGCAAAACGGCATAATGCAGTGACCCTATTCGAGACAGAGCCCCAGCGCTGGTTTTCAGCGATAGCTGGCGTTGAAGTGATGACGTCGACCGGTGCAGCATACAGTGAGATTATAAATAAGAAACAAAATAAATACAAACTACTTAGATAAAGTTTATAATATATATTATTTACAATGGCAACATTTCGTTTCGTCGGTAACGACGTACGCGCCACCGGCGTTTAATTTCAGCCGAAAGACGTCCACTGCTGGACATAGGCCTCACCCAAAAGGTTGCCATAATCGTCACGCTTGGCAGGTGGGTTGGCGATCGTAGTATGGTGTTAAAATGCATAGAGAACCATCATGCTGCCCATTCTCTAGTAAGTCCCATAATCGCCTTTTACGACACCCACTGGAAGAAATAGGATGGTGCTATACGTTCAGCACCACACGAAACGAAATACGTCAATAGTCCTAATTTACTCAATTGTGTTTAGTTACAGCTATGTTCAGACATTTTTGATGATTTGGTTTCTGCACCTTCAAAGTATTTTTAGTAGCAGTTCAAACTAATTATGTGGCGGTTGTTTTCTGAAATGAAATGAAATCATTTATTCTGTAAATAGGTATAATAATAAAATCACTTTTACGAGTCATATAAAAAAATTATAATCTAGATGTAGCCGACATTTCCTATCTGACTACCCCTGAGAAGAAATGGCGAAACAAACTCAGGGGTCAGTCTCTTTTAAAGTCCAGAGATAATCTTGGTCAGATCATGTGAGGACCATGTAGATCCGTGTCTGAAATGGTCTTTTGAGGAAAGAACCACACAAATTTGAGTGGACCTGTCCAATCAGTGTAAGCATTTGTCAGTAATCGTGCAGCTCAACAGCAACTCGTGCAGTTCCGGATGACCTCATCTCAACCTGTCAAACTGTTGAGGTCTGACAAACTTCTACTAATTCGATAACAAAGAGAACGGGGCTGCCATACTGTACTTACTACTTACCCCTCATCATAGATACGAGTATCTCCTAGGTTATCTATGCCCTTCATGCTCGATGTGGGAAAAAAATTGCTAAAACTAAATGTATAAAGAAAAAGTTATACCTCTAACGAGTTCTATTTCTTCGGGATTGAACGGTGGCAGTCTGGGATGCGAGTAGCCTTCCTTCCTCGCGTTCTCATTTAACAGTTTCTCTAGTTTACGTGGCCATCCACCTTCCTTGGAGAAGATGGCGTGAGCATAGCGACCTTCCTTTAAAAGAAGAAAATCTGCCAATATCTTCATATAGAACAACAAATATTTTCCAAATAAAACCGTTTTTAGGGTTACGTACCAAAATGGTAAAAAGGATCCCTTATGGTGAGACTAAGTCTGTCTGTCTGTCTGTCACACCTAGATATCTCAAGAACTATCAAGTGCTATCAACTAGTTGATAGCATTTCCCAATGCTATCAACTTGAAATTTAGAATAGATTTAGATGACATTTGCCCAATTATTTTGCAAACAAGAAAGAAATTAAAAAAAAAAAAAACTTTATTGCCAGCGTTATTTCCAACTTTTGATGAAAAATTTAAAAAAAAAATCCGCCCCCCCCCGCCACTATCTCCGAAGTTTGCATAGATAAAAATCTGAAATTATTCTATGTGATAGAAGTTTATGTAAAGATTACAGCAAAAATAAATTGTTGGGTTCGGCATCCAGTCTTACCAGATGCTGCTGAATAACAGTATTTTACATGGACCGACTGCCTAACTGACCTCCACAACCCAGTTACTGGGTAATACGATACCCCTTGGTAAGACTAGTTGTCAGACTTTCGGGCTTCCGACCTGCAACAACTGCAAAAGATCCACGAATGACAGCCGGGACCAACGGTTTAACTTGCTTTCCGAGGCACGGAGGGCTCTTGGTATGTAAAGATGGTCAATCATCCACGGACCAACCGCGGCAAGCATAGGCGGCTTAGCCACAGTTTTTGTTCCCACCATCCGAGGTGCGAGAGACCCGTGGCTTGACCTCCGAGAGGCTCACTGCCGCCTCGGCCCCGGCCGCAGATACACCGCAGCGCGGCGGCAGGGAGGCCCGTCCGCTGATCATTGACTGGTCGCACGATTGCAAGTACAATATATATATTAATATATTATACGTACACCGCGCAATCAGCAAACTATTTTTAACCGACTTCCATTTGCTCCCGAAAATCACCATTTGGAGAAGTTGAACTGATGATGGAGACCACAGATAGCCACCGGAACAACATAATAATAAGTATTTAACGGGTTGCGATTCGATTAGGTACTTTAATATGGTTGCTAACCAATTTATGCTCGTCACAATGCATATGGTGAGTGGCAGTTCTCCTGGTTCTTACCAGGAGAACTCCTCAACAATTAACGTCCCAGCATCGGGAAAAGCAATATTTTGTAAAAGGTGATGAGCAGTTGACTTTAGGCTATTGTAACTTAGATAAATTAAAAACTGACCCACTAAAAAGTGAAAAATAAAAAACTTTTTGTAAAAAAAAATAACCGACTTCCAAAAAAACACTACAAATTGAAAAATAACTTTAATTTCGGAAGTCGGTGGCATACAACTAAAATACAGATCCGAAGACACCGACTTCCGAAATTAAAGTTATTTTTCAATTTGTAATGTTTTTTTGGAAGTCGATTATTTTTTTTTACAAAAAGTTTATTTTATTTTAAATATTTTTTGTTATACCTACATGCAACCAGCAAAATTATATGTAATTAAATAATTCTGCGTAATTGTCATCGTGTACATGGTGTGTTGTTTATTGTGTGTTAAGTTTATGTTGTTATCAGTTATATCTGTCATAAGCTTTGAAAGGCGAATACCCTAGCCTCATAAAGTGCCTCGATTATAATGAGTTAATGTAGCTTAGGTTAAGTGCATTTTGATCATTGCTTCGTTGTTAAATAAAGATATTTGAAAATGAAAATGAATACTTAGCCACAAAGCCTCTCAAGTGGGTACCTAATTAGCTGTACTGATAAATTAAACCTTACCCAGTGATCAATAGTTAGGTCAGTCACTTCTTGATCCTCCGGCGTGAATGGCTTGAACCAGAAGAACAGAGTTGATAGCGACAGCTTACCTGAAAATAGCGGCCTAATTAGTAGGTACTGAATACTGTCTTAGTTTTAAAAATGAAGGGTTTACTGCGCAAAGTTATACCTATATGAATTACTTACGAGTATTTGCCCGCGGCTTCGCCCGTGTAGAGGTCGGAAATGTAATAATACAAGTTATAAACTATCTGTGTGCCGAATTTTATCCAAATTAGTTCAGCTGTTTTTGCGTGATTGAGTAACAAACATCACGAAACGTACGAACATTAATTCACATCTATTCTTATAATAAAATCGTAGCATAGTCAAAACTGTACACACGGCTACATATCAAGCTATACATTTCCAGTATAAGCGGACCTCTTATTGTACGGAAATCCTTTGCAACGTGAGATAAGCCTAAACTGGTTATGTATAGCTTTATATAAAGCCATGTGTACATTGAACATTTTTGAAAAAAAGTAATTGCTGAGGCCTGGGATTAATTCCAAATTTCCAATGCCAAAAATATAATTCTTAGATTTTTTTTTTCGTTTGTTTGTTTTTTTCAGTTTGCTGTTCCTCTTGCAATTAACAAAACAAAACATTACAAAAAACGGTATAAAATATTATTAATTGTTTAAATTAAAATTGTAGGTGTCAAATAAAAAAAAAATTATGTCAAGGAAGTATGTAAAAAAAAATGTAATTTGGGAGCAGTTAATAGACATTTACATATTTTTGCCGTTAATGAGGTACCAAGGAAGCCACATGTGCAGAAGGAATTAATGCCAAACTTCCTTGTCTTCAACGTAGTCTTTAATCTTATAATATGCTTTTTTGATAAGGACACGTTTGTTGACACAGAACTTAGCGATGGAAAATTCAAAACCCACATGGGTTTTGAATTTTCCATCGCTAAGTTCTTTAACAGACTTTGGCAAATTGTTATAAAAGCGGATACTGTTTATAAGAAATGACTTGCTTGTTTTAGTTAATCTAAATTTGGGTCACAATTTCATGTTTACTACGTGTATTTATAATAAGGAAATCGCTTCTTATTTTAAAAAGTAGATCTTACGTTGTAAAGTAAATCTTACCTTGATACTTTTCCCTAAACAACTCATCGTAGATCCTGTAAGCTCTAGCATGAGCCATCAGCACGTTCTTATTGCATAGATACCGGCCCAGCATTGGGTCATCAAATAATGGGGCCATTTGCATCCCATAGCCTCCATCACACACTATGTAGGCTTCGTTCAAGGTGACCCAGTACTTGACACGGTCAGCGTAGAGGGAGAATACCACTTCAGCGTAGTCTGCGAAACAGTCGGCTATGAAGGGGTTGGCCCAGCCACCTGTAAATAAGTAATTGAAGTATCTGATAAGCATACCTATTGATTTAAAAACCTCAATAGCGCGACTTCTTTGCTGATTTATCGATTAAGAGTTTTGTTTTCATTATAACATTCTCAGTATTCATTCGGGTTCGTAGTCTGGATTTGTGTCCTACATGACACTTATACTTCATAATCATCATCATTTCAGCCGAAAGACGTCCACTGCTGGAGATAGGCCTCCCCCAAAAAGGCGGGGGATTTTCCATAATCGCCACTCTTGGCAGGCGGGTTGTGACAACGTTGCTGCCCATTCTCTAGTAAGTCCCTTATTCTCCTTTTACGACACCCACGGGAAGAAATGGGATGGTGCTATTCTTTACGTCCGGCACCAAACGGAACACTTATACTTAGTACACCCCAACCCGCACGGCCCTTTTTTTTTTTGGGTGGGAAATTACCAAATAACTTCTCCCGCTCGGCTGAGCTGAGGGCGTGTCAGACTTTTACTGACTAAAACCCACCCGTGTTCCTACCGTTGCCTGTGTGCCAGGGCCACGATATCCCTTTCGGACAAACTCGCAACCCTGGCATTGGCCCTAACGGACCCCGTCAGTTGGTGCTGACATCTCTTTGAGGCGCGCGTGAAACACAACACGCGGTCGACGCGGGCCTGTAGGCTTACTCTGAAATCAATCCCAATCTCGATCGTATTCAAATCCGATTCAGTTTAAATTCCAATCTTCAGAAAATTGGCACTCTTGAACGAAATCGAGATTGAGATTGGAATCGACTGCATGTTCGTCTACACTGATTGAATTGGTGTGGCCATACTAATCAAAACGAAAATTACCAAATTTAAAATACTGAATAACTCGTTAAATCTATAAATAAATTTGTTCTGATATTTATTTTAACATAAATAATCATTAAAGTGTTATTTGCTTGCATTTATATGTATTTTAACATTAAATACTTAGGTCGCAATGGCTCATTGTGTTTGTCATTGCCTGGGTTACATTAAAAAAAACTTCCCGCGCATTTGGCATCCACCTAAAAATCATAGGATACGAGTAGGTTCCTTGAATAAAAACTGAATTATTAGAGTTATGATAAACAAAAGTTTCAAATCGATGTTATCTAAAAGTTTTCAAGTGTTTAGTTGGGAATGTAATAAAGTACGTGTAGGTACCTACGTTACGCACAAGTTCAAGTTAGTTGTACTTTAAGTATGAACTGTGGCAAATGCCCTCAATAATATTGCTGATGCCCTAAGACAAAATAGGCAGTAAATAATGTTATATTAATTTAAGCTATTGTTACTTTAGGGTTTTAAGTAGGTACTAGTTTTTATTATTGTTTAAACTTTCTAGCCCATACTAATTTTATTTGCTTAAAGAATTTACCTATCTTTATGAATAATAATTAAGTGTAGTGAATAAAAAAAAAGATTAATTGACAAAATTAGTATAATTGAATTAGGTTTTTAATTGCAGTAAAAAATTTGTTCTTACATAACAAAATAATCTTATTTACTCGGTAATTTTTCGTCAATTCATCGTCAGTCATGGCAAACGCGTTGTCTGCATAACGCGCCTTTCGTCTCAAAAACCGCCTTTGTCTCATAACTAACTTATGAGTATCGTTCAAAATATCACAAATAAGTTCTAAATGCGCCATTATTCACAATAAAAACTTCACAAATCAGTCACAATAACAAACTCGATCCCGAAAAAGCATACTTTTTGTAATCGTTCAACTTTGATCATAAACACGAATTCAAACTCGATATGGCAACGTCAAAATCTCGTCAAGAGTACCAAAAAAATGCATCGTTCGAGTAAAGTCGATTTTATTTAGTTCCAAAAAAAACCACCTAGTACGATTCCAATCGTGAGCTAGTGTAGCGTTCAAGAGTGCCAAATGACAAGATCTCGATCCCAATTTCCAATTCCGATTGGGATCGAGTGTCGAGAGTAAGCCTACTGGTCCTTATCGGACGGCGAGCTACCCATTGTTCACCGTCCGCAGGCCCGCGCCTACGGTGGCCGGAAATCAGCTTGCGACTCCCGACGCCCGGGGCGTCTCCTGCGGCGACTAAGGGCGTGAGGGCGCGAACCCGCACTGCCCTGCGTTGTGGATTATGGCCTACTCCCTATCACAGAGAGAAGCAGGCCTGGGGTGAGAACGCTAAAGGCTGATTATGCTCTAGTACCCGTAACGGGCTGAATGTGGGTGTAATAAGTATTATTTGTACTAAGTGTACAATTAAAGTATTTCCATACAATCTCAGGCATGATGTTTTAGAAGGTAATTTCGATAACCACGCCATCTTGACAGTTCCGTTACTTTCAAAAACAAAAAATGCACTAAGCTGTCATCTTTTTATCCTACAAGCAATAAAAGAGATCCCAGATAGATTATCCAGTTGGTATTTAAACAAATTGACTGTAGAAATTGCACACATGCTTCGCCAGCCTTTTCCGCATTCACAAGTAAATTATACTTACCTAAATCTTGCAAAGACTGCGGAAGATCAAAGTGGTATATAGTGACAAGAGGCTGGATGCCCTTCTCCAGTAGACCGTCGATCAGGTTGTTGTAGTAGTTCTTGGCATCCTCGCTGATGTGGTTGGGATAGCCAGACGGGAGCAGACGAGGCCAGGATATTGAAAATCTGAAGGAAGAGAACGCGACTCCTTAAGGGGACGATAACCGACTTTTAATGATTTTATACTGAAGATCACGTCTAAACGAGTAGTGTTAATGATTTGAAAAAAATATATGATAAATAAGAGCATTTTTTCAATAACTTAATATGTGAATATTTTAGATTATGTTTATATTACATACTGAAATTAATTTGTAAAGTTATATCTAACGCAGATAAAAAACTGACAATGGCGCAAAATGTACAATGCGTATTTTTCTGAAACTTTCACCAATTTAAATATAATTTAATTATTGATCTTTTAGTATACGCGTTTTATTAAAAATACCTTTTGTTTTGTGTATAATAAATTACTAATGCGTCAAATTCGGGAAAGCGCTCCTTGATGGGCAAGTCCTATTACTGGATGAACGTACGACGCGTTTTGTGAGCTCAATACATAACACGCAAGCTAACCACTCAAGGTCACTGGCATATATCTGCGTCTTGATATTATGCACACGGATCCCTGAATCGAATAATGGTATTCACAGACCCGCAATATTTTTGAACGGTCTATTCAACGATACCCACATCGTACTTGCACGTAGCAAGAGAGTACCAATTTATTTTTTTCTAGATTATATTTTACCAACTTATTGGCGTGATTAATAATATACCCATGCCAAATTACAGCTCTCTAGTACTAAGAGTCTCTGAGCTGAGCTGGGTACACACAGACAGACAGACAGATGGACTTGGCGAAACTATAACCGCCTTATTACAAAACAAGATTTATATTTTGACATGGCTTAAACCATGGATGCAGTTTTTGTAATAAGAACGTAACAGTGATTGAAATACTGTTATTTATACAATACTGATAACTTAGTTCGGTACTAAGTTGTCAGTTTTGTGTTTAGGAACTTTACCATAGTCGGAATAAAGTTCGAAATTCAATAATGGCTCCATGTTTAAACCTGTGTCTGAAGATAAACCTTGTTTTGTAATAAGGCGGGTACTGATTTATATTTTGACATGGCTTAAACCATGGAGGCAGTTTTTGTAATAAGAACGTAACTGTGATTCATATCAATACCGTTCTTCTTACAAAACTAAATACTTATTTCGGTACTAAGCTGTCAGTTTTGTATTAGGAACTTTATAACCTTAGACCAATGGCATATTATATATAGACACGTTATCAACCAACATCTCGGCGCTTAAAAACGGCGAAAATACTAGATAACTACCTACTTATACGCGACACCGTACGGCGGGATGCTTGTTGCTAGAGGTAGATAATAATAGTGTCCCAACCTCCCCTAACGTCACGTGACTACTAACTTCATGCGCCGGCTGCCATTAGACACAGCGTCGTACAAAATAAAATAAAATAATGTAGTTTTGTAAACTTACGCGTGAAATGACACATTTTTGTCTTTAACTTTTGGGGTATACTCGTAATTTGTACATTCTCTGAAAACACACGACGGCATGTTTTCTTTATGTTTTGCACAGGTTTTCACACACGATATAAATTAAAAACAAACATAGCGTCGCGCGACAGGTTAGTGCGTGACTGAGCGCAATGTGGCCAATTGGCTTCATTTCATGTTGCCATTTTAGAGTGCGGACAACGTATTTATAGTTTTATACATCATTGCCTTAGACGGAATAAAGTTCGAAATTCAATAATGGCTCCATGGTTTAAACTTGCGTCTGAAGATAAACCTTGTTTTGTAATAAGACGGTTGGGATTCCGTGTTGACTACGGTACCCTAAAAAGCAGTGGACATTCGCAGGCCAGCAATTAGCAAGATATAAATGGGCCAGCTACCTGTACATGTTCAGTCCCAACTCCTCACACATCTCGATGTCCCTCCTCCACAGGAGGTAGGAGTCACACGCGACATCTCCGTTGCTGCCATCTACCACCAGCTCTGGACGGTCGTGCAGAAACCTGTCCCACATGCTGAGACCTTTATCTAAAATAATACAAAATATTAACTTGATCCTTCGCCAGTCTCATCTAGCTGAAACGGAAACCAGTCACCCTGCGAAGATCGTTGATCCACCTATTTTGTGGGCATCCTAACTCCTACCTTACGTACCAAAATAGGTACCAAAGCTTGTTGAAAATTAAAGGTTCATTTGAAAATCAGCGTCAGACATCATCTGTCTGGCATTACTGCTGAAATGAACATATTTAGTGCGGCCGTCAAGCACTCATAATAAACAGGATTTTTTTAGGGTTCCGTACCCAAAGGGTAAAACGGGAACCCTATTACTAAGGCTCCGCCGTCTGTCTGTCTCTCCGTTTGTCACCAGGCTGTATCTCATTGGGCTGGCTAAAAGTCTGACACGCCCTCCCGCTCAGCCCAGAGTGGGAGAAGTTAATTGATAATTTTCCACCCAATAAAAAAAAAAAGGCTGTATCTCATGAACGAAATGAAGATGATGTATTTCTGTTGCCGCTATAACAACAAATACTTAAAAACAGAATAAAATAAACATTTAAGGGGGCTCCCATGCAACAAGCGTGATTTTTTTTGCTCGTTTTGCTCTATATTGATAATGGCAACAGGTAGACGCTTGAAATATTCACAGAATATTTAGTTATATATTCACTTTAAAAACAAATAATTAAATTCAAATAACACAAATATTTAAGGGGGGCTCCCCATACAACAAACGTGATTTTTTTGTTTTAAGTTTAATTTGTCATTTGCGCACTAGTGATTTTTTTTCCGTGTATTTATAATTTATATGTTAGTTTTTAATGTTGTTCAAATGTACCTAATTAAAATTTCTCTTTCTTTAAAAATTACATTGAACTAATGGTCACGGGTGTCACTATGGCATCTATCATGACAAATTCATCATCATCATTTCAGCCAAAAGAAGTCCACTGTTGGGCATAGGCCTCCCCCAAAGAGGGTGATGGTTTGCCATAATCGCCACACTTGGCAGGCGGGGCGATCGCAGTATGGTGCTTAAGAATATGTTTGATTTACAAATTATTTTGGTATTACGTTTGTATGAACTATCCATCCATCGCCGGCCTCTTACTGATTAAACACACTGTCACACTGACACTGATTTAAACAAGAGTTATGAGAAAAATAAGTGTTCTCTATAGAAATTTTAAATTCCTCATATCTCGTCTTTATATGATTGTCCTTTCAAAATATATATTTGGGAACATAGATATTCTGTAATCCAATCGAAATAAATACACACTACCCTAAGAATAAGTTTGATTTACAAATTATTTCGGTATTACGTTTATATGAACGACGCATGCTATGCCGGCCCCTTAAAATGCATAGAGAACGAAAACAAACATGACAAATTATCTAAATAAAAAAAAACTGGTTGAAAAGTACAAAGTTTTGGTGGCCCCAAGCGGTTGAGTTGGATGGCTACTTACCACTGACATTCCAGGCCCCTTCCACTTGGTATGCCGCTGAAGCCGCCCCAAACATGAACGAAGGTGGAAACTTCAGCTGTTCCGTGCTCCATGACCCGCAGATCAAAATACTGGAAATAAAGATGAAATCTTACCTATTTCTAACCATATCTTGTTCCGGAATTTTGCAGATTTTCGTGAATTTAGTACACGTCAAGATGTGGTTACCCCCATTGGAAGCACCTCCGCTTTCAAAGGGGGTAACCACATCGTGACGTACATGAAACTGGACTCAAATCAGTCGGATAACCTCCTCATTGAATCAGTCGAAAAATCTTAGAAATCGTGTTTCGATAGTATAACGACACGGTTGGCGCAGTGGTTAAGCAATTGACTGCTGCGCTGCGTGTCGCGGGTTCGATTCCCGCACGGAACAAATATTTTTATGACCTACAAGTAGTTGTTCCGGGTCTGGCTGTTTGTGTATGTGAGTTTAAATGTTTGTAAACGCACCCACAATACAGGAGAAATTCCTAGTGTGGAACAAAGTTAAAAAAAAAAAAAAATGTTGTTCATGGAACTTGTGCACGAATTGAAGCAATCGTTTGATGATAAATGATTTATAGTTCTGTAAATTGGATTTGAAAGAGCAGTGGCCCAGTGGTAACGGCCGTCACTTACGAGTGGTCGTGGGTTCGAACCCAGACAGGCGCTTTACTTTGTGTAAATTATTTCATCACTACTGCTCTCAAAACGATGAAGGAAAACATCGTGAGGTAACCGGCATGTCCTAGAACCAAAAGATTCAAAGACATGTGACATCTACCAACCCGCACTGGGCCCGCGTGGTGGATTACTGCCCACTCCCTCTCACAGAAAGGAGGCATGTTTCCCAGGCAGTGGGAACATTATAGGCTGATTATGTAATTGGATTTAACAAACACTTTTACGTTAGTTAAAACAAGAATGATGAGGTCGGTACTTTCTATCCGACTACTCCGAGAAGCAACACCGAAACAAACTCAGAGTTCACAGTCAATTTTAAAGCCGTAGCATCTTCGTAGCACCTGCGTAGCTGTCTACGAAGGACTCCCATCTTGCTACGCCGTAGACCAATCTATTAGATTTGAATGTGTAAAGTAGTTTATAGTTATACCTACTCGCTAATAAAAACAGAACGAGTGCTTAATTAATATGATTATTTTTTTGTTCTTTATATTATATAGTTTCCCATAGAAATAAACAGTAAAAATAGGTAAGCAACCTTCCCAGATTATTCCGTTTTGAAATAAATATTATTAATTATCTATTGTATGTAATTCTACCACATTTTACACGCGTTCACAACGTTTTATTACGCCATAGCCAAGCATAAACAAGTTATAACGTGATCATAATTTTGAACAAGGTTCTCTAAAAAGTGTCTGACGAGGCGTGTTCAGCTTAAAGCTCAACACACACAGAACGCGGGTGCGAGTCGGGCGCGGGACGGGCGCGGTTCAGGACGGCAGTACGGCGGTTGAATTCTATGTATTTATATGAACGACACCACAGACCACGTGCGTGCCTCCAACCGCCGCCGCCGCCGCCGCCACGCCCGACCCGCGCTCGCGTTCTGTGTGGTGTCGTTCATATAAATACAGAGAATTCAACCGCCGTAATGCCGTCCTGAACCGCGTCCGACCCGCGCACGTGGTCTGTGTGGTTATCAAATAACTTCTCCCGCTCTGGGCTGAGCGGGAGGGCGTGTCAGACTTTTACTGACTAAAACCCACCCGTATTCCTTCATTTGCCTGTGTGCCAGGGCCACGATATCCCTTTCGGACAAACTCGCAACCCTGGTAGGCATTGGCCCTATCGGACCCCGTCAGTTGGTGCTGACAACTCTTTGAGGCGCGCGTGGAATACGACGCGCCGTCGACCCGGGCCTGGTCCTTATCGGACGGTGAGCTACCCATCGCTCACCGTCCGCAGGCCCGCGCCTACTGTGGCCGGAAATCGGCTTGCGAATACAGAGAATTCAACCACCGTACTGCCGTCCTGAACCGCGCCTGTCCCGCGCCTGACCCGCACCCGCGTTCTGTGTGTGTTGGGCTTAAGAGTCATAGGCTGTTTAACATTAGAAAAAAATAAGGATGGATATTACTAACTAATCAGGATAATTATATCCGTTTTTACTAACACAAAATAAAACTACGAGAGCGAGATTTTCAGCTTTCGGTGAAAGTTGAGAACCGAGTGTTGAAAATTCAACAGCACACTTTTATTTAGATATTTAGGAGGGGCTTGTGGCTAAGTAATAGCAGCTGCATGGGTCAATCAATCAGGTTAAGCTACGCTTGCCGCGGTTGTTCCGTGGATGGGTGACCATTTTTTAATTCCCAGACCCCTCCGTGCCCTGTCATTTGTGGATCATTGATAGTCGTTACGGGTCGTCAGAAGCCCGAAAGTCTGACAACCAGTCTTACCAAGGGGTATTGTATTACCCAGTAACTGGGTTGTGGAGGTCAGGTAGGCAGTTGATCCATGTAAACTACTGTGTTACGGACAAATTCAAATTCAAATTTATTTATTATACCTATGTATACATAGGTATAATGTTGTTACATGTTGTAGTAAAATAAAATGAAATATTGTCTCACTACGTGCTGCCCTGTAAGGCGTACAAAAAAAACGAAATAGCCTCCAAATAACTTGCTATAACGACATGACAACAGTACCTACATGCGAAGATAACAACAGACTCCATGCTTACGATCAAAAGCCGTTCTAATCATTATTAAATAGCCTTATCGTCAGTGAAGTTCTAACAGTGCGTAAGTCATTTTATGAGGGTTTTTTGAGATTTGAATGTCATTGGATAAAGCTTAATGGCGCGCCTCGTATCGAACAATCAAGTCACGATAACCTGACCAAATGAACGCGTTATTTATCTGAGTTGTTGGCGCCAACACTGCGTATGTCAGCCATTCACGTACAAATTCGTCATGCATCAAGTGCTCCGATGTTGTGATTTCGATTTATTTTTCATGGGTTCAAATCATCACAGAGTTCATTTGTATTCATAATTAAACACAATGTGACCTTAAGCGTAAGTTACATTCATGTCATATAGTTTTTTCACTCTCCTGTAAAGTAGCCATTTTGGACTTTCGTACTGCTAGAACTTCACTGGCGTTATGTACTTGTAGGAACGATCACGAGTCAAGTATATTAGCCCGTGTGCACGCTACAGACTTCCTTAAGAATTTCATAGCTGTATACAACATTATTTTTAGTATTTATGCGAAACCTGAATATAGTTTGTTCAGAATAAGGAACTGAATCGATTTCAATATTTTTTACACCATGTTATATTTTATCCCAAAGATATTTAGGTGTGATGGAAAATGTTATCACCATTTCATTACTTACAATACAATCGCCGTACGGCTAGGTACCTACTGCCAAATTATTATCAATGAGCGCAAAACGACCCTGGAGGCGCGGGGGCGCCGTTAGCATGTTTTTGTACGGACAACCCGGTAACATAACAACCTTATAACTTTGTGATTTTTCATGATACAGTTTTGAAATTTTGTGCATAGATTCTTTACATAAAAAAACTAGACACGTGTTTCGGGTTTCGCATATACTGTAAGTAATATTGTATAAGCGAATACATAAGCAGAGCTTATGAAAAGTAAATGGAATCGCTATGTCGACAAAAAGGGGGTATTTTATTACCCAGTAACTGGGTTATGGAGGTCAGATAGGCGGTCGCTTCGTGTAAAATACTGGTATTCAGCAGGATCCGGTTAGACTAGAAGCCGACCCCAAAATCACTATTGGGAAAAGGCTAGAATGATGATAATCATCTATACTCCATTTGAAATAAGATTACACATTTAAATAAACTTGTTTACAGTTCGTTCAACCGATTTTGACTTCTATTCCGTAAGCATAAGGATGGCATTAAAAGCAAAAACGTGGTTACAATACCAACTGTTTATTACAGCTGCCATTTGTCATGCCACCAACGCAATAGAAGTCAAAATCGGTTGAACGGACTGTAAAAAAGGTTTATTTAAATGTCTAATCGTATTCCAAATGGAATATAGACGATTCTCATCATTCAGTGTTAGTGAAAACGGGACATAACAGGGTGATGCTCTTATCTATCTATCACTACATTTCACACTGTATCCAACCCGTAAGTATAATAATAATAATAATAATAATCGTTTATTTATAAAAAGGGCACATTTACAATAAGTTTCTTAACAATTAAAATAGAACACAATTTCTTATTTGCCTGAACTAGGTTGAACCTGTGCTTCAGGCTAGGAAGTGCATAAATACTTAATGTAATAAATTAACAATGAGTATAAAGTGAAAACTAAATCTAATTTAGGTTAGTAACAGTAAAATTGCATGTAAGCGTTTCTATTTGCAGACAACAAGTAGCTCTTCTGTCTGTGCATAGGCGATGGTTAGTAAATATTTAAGTATAATTTTTTTACAGCTAAAATAATTCAATTTATAGATACTTAGTTTTCTATTTAATCTATTGTACAGAAATGGGCCTAAGAATGTAAAAAATCTTTCCACAAAGACATGTTTTGAAGTAAAATTTGATGCGCATACTATATCATTCCGTCTCTTGTTTGTAATGTCAGCAGTGTAGGTAAGCATGGTGTGTTGTTTTAATACTAAGTGCATAATGAAAAGTTGGCGAACAGTCAGCACGTTGCAGGATTTATAAAGCAGATCAGTGGGAAAGAAAAAGGGATGGAAGTTTGCTACCTTTAAAATTGCTCTCTGAGCTCTTTCAAGAGGAAGTAAATTGGTTTTTGCTGCGCCACCCCATGAAGTAATGCAGTATTGAATTATAGATTGACATAGGGCTAAATAAACTTGTGTTATTAGTTTTGAATCTGCAAATGTTCGCAATTTTTTAAAAACATACATTAATTTGCGTACTCTTTTAACTAAACTATCAATATGTTTTCTGAAAGACAGTGTGTCGTCCATTATTACTCCGAGGTATTTTATGTTGCTCGTTTCGAGGATAAAAGGGCAATTACACATGTTGACTGAACGGATACCACATTGATGGGCATATAACTGAGGGTTAGCAATGTTAAGTTGAGGCTTGCGCATGGAGAAGTGAATATATTTTGTCTTGTCAGCATTTAGTGTAAGTAAATTGCTTTGAAGCCAGTTAGTCACATTATTAAAACCTAATTGAGCGACTTGGAACAGTTCGCTACTGGTTTTAGCGGTAAATATTAATGCAGTGTCGTCGGCATATGATATAATTTTGCCGTCTTTAATATTAAGATTGCACAAGTCGTTAATGTAAATCAGGAATAGCGTGGGGCCCAGAATACTTCCCTGAGGAACACCAAAACCAGTACTTTTCTGCTCAGCGCTCGTGATATTATCTATTCTAACACATTGGTATCGGTCATCTAAGTAGTCAGCGAATAGTTTCAGGGGCGTTCCCCTTATTCCAATGGCCTGTAATTTGTTTAGAAGAACAGAAACAGACACCGTGTCGAAGGCCTTGGCTAAATCAAGGAAGACTCCCAGGGTCTGGTTCCCTTTGCCGAGTTCTTCTGAAATGTAATTTGTTAGGCTATGCACCGCATCGGCTGTAGATAATTTTGCTCTAAAACCAAATTGCGCAGAGGACAAAAAGTTATTTTTTTCTAGATAGTTAACCAGTCTATTGTTTACAATTTTCTCTAATATTTTTGATATTGAGGGGAGTAACGATATTGGCCTATAATTATTAACTAAGTCTTTAGTTCCAGATTTAAAGACAGGGATTACAACTGCCTTTTTTAGACAAGTCGGGAAAATACCTTTGGAAATACAGATTCGAAAAATATGCGTTAAAGGAGGTACCAATATATGCTTAAAAAGTTTAAGGATCTTATTGCTTATGTTATCCAATCCAACTGCACAGTCATCTTTTAGCCCAGAAATGATTCGAGTAATTTCGTCTTCGTCAGTGTCAAGCATAACAAAAGATTTCAGGTTACAGATATTGATTGATTTTTGAAAAGGTTGGTCACAATAATGTTTCGGAATCTGTTCGGCAAGAGTTTTCCCAATATTGACAAAAAAGTTATTAACGTTGTTAGCTGACAAGACTGGTGAAGGATTAGTAAGCAGTAAACTCGAATTTGCTTCACGCTGTTTAGACATATTGGTGACGTTTTTAATATGTTTCCAAAGTTGCTTACTATTGTTACCTGCTGTTTTTAATTCATTTTTATCGTAGTCATTTTTTAAATTCTTTAGAAGATTGTTGCAGAAATTCCTGTATCTTTTATAGGTAGTCTGAATTATTAGATTATCTGGGTATCTCTTATTTCTCTGATGAAGTTTATCTCTGTGTCTTATACACCGAATTAGTCCAGGAGTAATCCAAGGTTTAATATTATAAAGTTTCTTATTCACTGTAGAAACTATCGTGCTACGTAAAATTGCTTGTTGGACATGTTTTATTAAGTACGATAAAGCCAAATTAGCGTCAGCAGTATTGTAAACTAGGCTAAAATCAAGGTTGCATAATTCATATTCGAGTTTATTTGTGTTTAATTTGCTTTTGGTCTGGGGACGATTTAGCTTAGGCAGCGTTAAATTTACGGTGAGTAGGACAGCGTGATGGTCAGTAATTGTTGCGTTAGTAACAAGCGTAATATATGATAGACTGGTTTTGATCATCATATGATCAAGGCAGGAACCGCTCTGATGAGTAGGCATCGTGTGAGCGGGGAGAAATCCATGGTACGAACAGATATTAAGGTAATCTTGGGTCCCAGCATCGCAGTTTTCAGAGCCAATATTTATATTTAAATCACCTGTTAGTATTACATTCTTGAACGAGCTTAGCCCTTGAAAAATTTGGTTTAAGGAATTGTGAAATGAATCCAAGTTTCTAGCGGAAGGAGACCTATACATAGCGATTATCGCTGTGGTTGTACCAATTTTAATAACTAAACAATTACTCATGCAGTCTTGTAGAGGAGGTTCCTCGACTGTGACCTTAAGTGATTGTTTTGTAAAGACTACCACACCATCATTTTGACTGTGGTTTATTTTGGTATGCATTAAGTTGTACCCAGGTATTACTGGAAGGTAATCGATGCGGTTACCTAGCCAGCACTCGGTTAATACCATTATATCACAATCAAAGTTTAGTCTGTGTAGGAAAATTTTAAAGCTATCTATGTTCTTATAAATACTACGAATGTTTTGGGTCAGTACGGTTAGTGACTTTTGGTAATCGGAAAGATATTGTCTGCAATCTTCAACGTCACATGTCTTTGACACAGTTAAAAATGTATTATCTATATCGGTAATTAAGTGATTATCCATACTAAAAATACAAAAATAAAAATACGACTAAAATATAAACTATTATGTGGCGCTCTTAGGCGCCTTCATAGTCTATCGAGTTAATGTACCTGTATTCGGCAGCTTTTTTAGCCGGACAATCTGCGTCCCCCGTCTTGTGGTTGGCTTGTTTTTTAAAACGCAAACATGTAGCACATTTTGGCGCCTCCGCTTTCTTTGTGCAGTCTTGAATAGTGTGTCCTTCTTCACCGCAATGTCCACATGTAGGGGCAGGAATTTTGCATGATTTTGCTGCATGACCGTACTGCTGGCACTTGTAACATCTCGTTACCAGTGTGAAGTCTCGTACCGGGCAGGACGTCCAATTTATGAATAGTCTATCTTGTTTGATGAGGGCCTTTCGAATGACTGCTGGAACTTCTATGATAAAATTGCAATACTCAGCATCTTTCCTGCCAGATTTGTGGCTTAGTTTCATTGAGGTCAAAAATTTATCTAGGGTTATAGTGGGCAGTTTATCGGCCAAGTTTTGCTCATAAATACATTTATAAACCTCATTTTCAGCCATTGATGTGGGAACTCCTATAACTATAATGCGAGGTTTGCGCTTTTTAGGTTCGTCGACGGTAAGACCTGACGAAGCGAGTTGGACTGTTTGCTTGATCCTATCTAGGTCATCTTTAGTCTCAGTGCTGATTATTAGTCCACCTTTTCCAATTTTGCGTACACCTCGTACTTTCAGCTTCATTTCTCCAGGGCATATGATTTTTTGGACCATGTTCTTAGTTTCGTCACTGGTTTTTGAGTTGTCACTGGGATAAATGGCCACGGAGCTAAAAGCATTAGGACGAACAAAAGTGTTGGAGCCCTTCTTCACCATTTCTGCAAAAGATGTAGCTGCTTCCTGCTTCGTACAGGACTCCTGAATCGTCCGGTTCATCTCCATTAGACAATCTGATAGGTCTCGAGCTTCGGTCATGGTTTTAAGGGAGGTATGGTTTTGTATGGCTTTTTGCTTTAGCGACTGGTATTGAACAGCCATTTGCGAAACTCCATGTCCAACGTTCCGGCAAAGACTACTTATTTTTAGCTTCTGATCAGCGTTCAGTTTTCCCTCAGAAGAAATAACACAGACCTCATTCAGGCATTGCTCAATGGACGTCATCCAGTTCTGAATCTCCGGAGTGGAAACCGTTTCAAACTTCTCATCTTGGTCCTGTCTTGGTTGTTGGGGCGATGTCGGTGCCGGTGTCGGTACCGGGATCGGTGTTGGCGGAGGGCTGCGTCGTATCATGGCGCTCCGATTAAAGGGGCTGCCTTCCATAAATATCCGGTAATAAAAGTATTCAGTCAGTCCATTATTTTAAATTATCACTATAATGTTTTATTTGTATAACACGCTAAAACACTAAAACTAGGTCACTATTTATGCAAGCTTAATTTATTTTTATTGATATTAAACATTGATGAGCACGTCTGTATTCGTTGAATGCAACAATTATCAGTGAGTATTCTCTGGAGTTGTTTTGAAAATTCTTTCTGCACATGTGGCTTCCCTGGTACCTCACGGGGACGATAACCGACTTTTAATAATTTTATACTGAATATCACAACTAAACGAGTAGTGTTAATGGTTTGAAAAAAATATATGATATATAAGAATATTTTTTCAATAACTTAGTATGTGAATATTTTAGATTATATTTATATTACATAGTGAAATTAATTTGTAAAGTTATGTCTAACTCGGATACAAAACTGAGAATGGCGCAAAATCTACCAAGCGTATTTTTCTGAAACTTTCACCAATTTAAAGATAATTTAATTATTGATCAGTAGTATTATATTTACTACTTTAATTTATTGTGAATGTGAGCACTATGTGGGTCATTTTTTTTTTTCTTTAAATGTTTGTTTTCTTTTCTCAGTTAAGTTTTAATGATGGTCTGACATTTTGAGCGCTTTATGCGGCCTACCCAAATGTCCTTTTTTTGGTACTGTTCGTCGAGTCGTTGAGCTCCTTAAGTTTTGAGTTGAGCTGCACGATTACTGACAAATGCTTACACTGATTGGTCAGGTCCGCTCAAATTTGCGTGGTTCTTTCCTCAAAAGACCATTTCAGACACGGATCTACATGGTCCTCACATGATCTGACCAAGATTATGTCTGGACTTTAAAAGAGACTTTGACCCCTGAGTTTGTTTCGCCATTTCTTCTCAGGGGTAGTCAGATAGGAAATGTCGGCTACATCTAGATTTTTTTTTTTTTTTTATATGACGTGTAAAAGTGATTTTAATATCCTATTTACAGAATAAACGATTTCATTTCATTTCATTTCATTTCATTTCATTTCGATCTTTTAGTATACGCGTTTTATTAAAATACCTTTTGTGTTGTGTATAATAAATTACTTATGCGTCAAATTGGGGACAGCGCTCCTTGATGGGCGAGTCCTATTACTGGCTGAACGTACGACGCGTTGCGTGAGCTCAGTACAGAACACGCAAGCTTACCACTCAAGGTCACTGACATATATCAGCGTCATTAGGGTCTATACTACCTCAGCGCCACCCACTCTTTACCTCGTTCGCACAAGAAGCTGGCGGTCACGTGAGCAAGCGAGACACGGTGGCAGGGAGAAGACTCCAAGGCACCGATATATTAGTTTATTTCTTTTTACGGTGAAAATAATGGTAATTAAAAAAAAATAACAAAGACCTGCTTATTAGTTAGATAGTTAGTTCAGTTAATATGCAAAGTTTAATTAGGTATCTAATTTGAAGTATTTTTTAATACCAGCGGTTTATTGTTCGGTTTGGAGGTAATTTTGGATTTTTTTCTATGAAGAAAATTTTATGGAATCGTGTTTTCGTCAAACATAGGACTTAACATCAATCCTCAACTTTACCATAAATTTACTTCAAAATGAATGCTGCAGTATTTTCGACATAGCGGAGGATCATGCTAAGCCATTTGAGGTAGTAAAGGATCTTAACGGCAATACTATGTAAATATCTATTAAATGCTCCCAAACTATGATGTATATTTCTTATTTGACATTTTACTCGTAAACCTACAATTTTAATTTCAACAAGGTTCTAACTTTTAATAACTTAATCATATTTTATATTGTTTATATTGTTTTGTTAATGTAAGGACGTTGTAGGCTTAATAGACTGTAGATTTGTAGACCATTTTCTATTTTGTTAAGTACCTGGTACTTGTTGACGGGCCTACACTTTCCTCTCATACCATAGGCATGTAAATTATTAGATTTTATGTTAATAGTTTACCAATTGTAATATTGAATAAAAATATTATTATTATCATTTATTATTTATATGAAATAAAATATTTTGACTTTGATTTTGAAAATGCAACTTAGAATGAAACTCTACAACCTCCTGCGATATTCTTTCTATATTTTATCTGTCAGCATTGCTGTATTAAATAGGAAGATAGGCCACTCTCTAACATCACGTAAGTATTAAATGGACCCGATGTCGTGCGCCATGTGCTCGACAACCGAAATAGACAGACATATTACGCGGGCTATAGCGGGAACGAGAACGCAATAATTGTCACTGTTACGTACCCATAACCACTCGCAATCAAACTACGATTCGGGTATTCACCGCAAACCGGGAGTAATGTAGGTCGATTGTGTCCTTTCCCCTAATTTATGCGGTCCACATCGAGGAGCGCATACCATATCTTCCTATTTAATACATCAATGTCTGTCAGTTAATCATTCACAAAACCGCTTTAAATTCATAGATTAAGATAACATTGCGTACCTGAAGACAACCACACTGATATAACTCATTCTCACGACTGAATTATGAGTCTTAGGTACACAACAATAAAAAATTTAAGGTTAATCTGCGAACAAGGTAATCTGAATTACACCACAATGACTTACAAAGACAATGGCCTTTAATTGTCTGTTCATAATTCGATCAAACTCGCGACCAAGCAAATACAATCCGACTTTTTCAATTCCTATGTAATTCTGAGTTTTTTTTATTGACCTTAACAACTGAATACACTAAAATGGACGCTTTGGCAGAATCATAATATGATCTGCGTACAATTCATATCCCGCAATTCATGTGTGTTGACAGTTTTATACGGAGTTTCGTAAAATGGTATTATGAATTGCTCTAATGAAGTCTAATGTCAAATAGCAGCTGTCAAACAGATGAATTGCGGGATGTATGAATTGTACGCAGATCATATTTATGATTCTGCCAAAGCGTCCATTTTAGGACCCCAGGACGGTGACAAATGTGATTTAGTGTCTAGAGGGCCTCAGTTAATTGCTTTTGCCCGGGGATGCATATAGTCTTATTGTCTTTCTACCAGTAATCATTATAATATTAATTATCGAATTAATAATTACTATAATATTGCGTATTACTACTTTCCCTCCAAGAACTGTCTTGAATTTCCGGCCTGTATACATATAATAAATAAGAACACCCTTTTAGAGGCATGAGGAACAGGGTGTAAAGTTCACTCATCCTCCATAGAAAAGGGAGGATCCTCCGACCAGACGGGTTTTGTGTCTGGTGGGCAACTGACCAACGGTTGATGTCGGGACGTTGTATATATGCTATAAGTTGCGCGGTAAACTCTGCTTGCGCGATGCAGGATTTTGCGTGACGCCAGTGTGACGCGTTGTTCGCATGTGGTGATGTTGATGCCGCTACACACTATATAATAACTGGCAAAATGTGGGTTTACTTTATATACACTTCTGCCCAACCCAACCCTTCGGGAAAACAAGGCGTAATGTTATGTGATGTATTATTAAATGGTTTTCGAACATTACGGAACCCTAACATGATGCATCAAAAACATGAATCTTTTAGAATATAAAAATATAGGACGTCACGCTTTTAAAGGAAAAAAAACGAGTAATTTTGATTAATTACATAAAAATGTTAAATATCTTCTTTGTTACTACATTTTTATTTCTTTTGTTCTCTGTTTCATTCTGATAGATGTATACGTGATATGATTGTAGATCTTAGTGAAACTCCTTCGTGAGTTCAGTAAACAACCTCGCCAAAAAGAAAACACAATTTTTTATAAAAAAATATATTTTAATAATTATTTACTTTTTATTTTTTTATCCTTTGCTTAAAAATAAAAAAAAACTGGCCAAGTGCGAGTCAGACTCGCGCACGAAGGGTTCCGTACCATTATCTATAAAAATGGAAAAAAAAACACGTTTGTTGTATGGGAGCACCGTTTTTTTTTTTTTGGGTGGGAAATTATCAAATAACTTCTCCCGCTCTGAGCGGAGCGGGAGGGCGTGTCAGACTTTTACTGACTAAAACCCACCCGTATTCCTTCATTTGCCTGTGTGTCAGGGCCACGATATCCCTTTCGGACAAACTCACAACCCTGGCAGGCATTGGCTCTATCGGACCCCTTCAGTTGGTGCTGACAAATCTTTGAGGCGCGCGTGGAATACGATACGCCGTCGACCCGGGCCTGGTACTTATCGGACGGTGAGCTACCCATCGCTCACCGTCCGCAGGCCCGCGCCTACTGTGGCCGGAAATCGGCTTGCGACTCCCAACGCTCGGGGCGTCTCCTGCGGTGACTAGGGGTGCTAGGGCGCGAACCTTGCCTCTACCTCACGCGTTCCACCTCCTCCTTCGCAAGCATCACTAATTCGCAGAAGGAGGTGACGGCCTCCCATGCACTCTCGCTCCGAACCATGACCTGAACCAGGGCCGGACGCGAGAGATCGCCGCCGCCGATCGCCTCCGTGAGGACACGGCGGTGCTCCACCCATGCTGGGCAGACCTCCACCGTATGCTCCACCGTGTCTTCCGGGTGATCCACACACGTGGTGACACCCGGGCGTTTCCTCCCGCTTTATCCTGAACAGGAACCTCCCGAAACAACCATGTCCGGTGAGGACTTCGCGTCAGGCGGAAGGTGAGGACGCCGTGGCGCCTTTCTAGCCACTCCTCAAAGAGGGGACTTATCGCCACAATTGTGGCGTTGTATGGGAGCCCCCTTAAATATTTATTCTATTCTGTTTTTTAGTATTTGTTGTTATAGCGGCAACCGAAATACATAATCTGTGAAATTTTAAATTGTCTAACTATCACGGTTCATGAGATACAGCCTGGAGACAGACGGACAGACGGACAGACAGACAGACGGACGGACGGACAGACAGACAGACAGACAGACGGCGGAGCCTTAGTAATAGGATTCCCTGTTTTACCCTTTGGGTACGGAACCCTAAAAAATCACTTCTTAACAACATGGGTAACACTAAGGGCCTGTGCACACCACGCTTTTTAAACGCGCCGTTGACGCGCGTTTTAGAAACGTGCGTCGACGGCGCGCTTTTATCCTACAGAAGGTCTACAGGCTGCGTCTGACTCGCGTGCGTATCACGTCTGTATCGCTACAAACGCGCTTCAAAGACGCGTTTAAAAAACGTGGTGTGCACAGGCCCTTAGATTTACACACTTTACAGCCTTACTAATAAAGATTTACACACGACGTATACCGGAGATATAACGCTTACTCTACCAATAAAAGATATTTGACCGTTCAGTTGTACACATCTGGTATAGCGGGCGTTTTTTTTTGTATTAGAAGTTACGCAACTGTTATACACTCCTCAACCCTTGTTTAGTTACCCGTCGTAACCGGACATATGGAAAGTCTGAATGATGGACTATTTGCATTGTTTCGATATTTTTGACGAAATGGAACGTGAAGAGCCACCATAAGAAAAAGATACAAAAATTGTTTCGATCCTTTTACTTTACAAGACACAGACTTTCCAATGAAAAAATAGATTCAGTAAACTATCATGTCATGTACGCAAAATAGTTGAGTTAGTGAAATCGACCTGCAATGTGTAACTAATTTGTGTCCCAATTCACAGATTTAAAAACCAAATTATTTATTTATAAGAGAACCAACAGCAATAACAGATGGATAACAATTTTATATGAAACGTAGAACCAATTACAGACACAAAAAAAGATAAAAAAAACGACAAAAGAGACAAATTTCGTTAGGACACTAGTTTCACTTTTAAAAGGTGCGTTCTTAAACTCAATGACGAACATAATGTATAAAGTGTGTTTAATTATTTCTTTCGTTTTACCGTAAAAAAATATAAAATTGTTTTTAAATACATAATTCTAAACAATACTTTGGGCACAATTTGTATTATTTATTAAAAATTAAAATAAATTTTGTTGTTTACAAGGTTTATCAAATGTCTCAACAATTTCGTAATCTAGTTTCAAAACGTTTCCGAAGAATGTTGCCAGTGACTTTTGTTATAACGAATGTATAACTATACAATGCTTACACACCCATTATTGGTGAAGGGAGTGTGTAACTCTTACCCATAGCTTACACAATGTGTAACTAAACAGTTGTTCAAATCAATCAAATCAAATATTTATTTATTAAATAAAAGGTATTTGTAGTACGTACATAATAGAGCTTAATAATTAAGTAAGCGTAGTAGTAAAACTAACAAATATCTGTAGGGGTGAACTACTGTTCTCCTAGCTAGGTAGCAAAGCAACCTGTGTTAACGGGGTCCATAGTCTCAGTGACCTCGAGCGTCGAACAGTTTCTTACCCCACCGACCTTTCCGGTCCTTCTCTGTATTTACGTAAAATTTGCCATCTACCGGTCCTTGCTAATAGTAAAGTTCCTCGTGTGAAGGCTGTGAGCCGACTGCCACCCGTCGCCCGCGCACGGATCCGCCGCTTGCGTTCGTGTACATATACATACATTGTGTATACATTGTTTTAACTTTTTCACGTAATATACAATAAAATAAAAAACGGCTAGATGAAAATAAAGAATATATGATTATCTGTTATACAATAAAAAATTGTTTAGCCAGATATACTATTCACTTATTTATAACGAGATTTATTTCAAGAATAGACCTTTACAAAGTTTTAATGTTCTCGTTAACTACGCATTTTTTTTAAATTCTGGTTGATGAAAATAAAGAACATATATCAAACTCTTACATATATTTTTTTTAGATTTTTTATGTACCTTTAAATCGTTATTATTTTTGGTTGAAATTCACTATTTTATTTATGGATGCCCTTAAGGAGAGACAGTTTGCCTCCCTCGATAAAAATCTTAAAAAGAATGCGTGTTGACTCCTAAATCAAGTCATTAGTTACATTATATACATTATTATCAATCTTGTTAACTAGAATAATACTAATTAATTGAATACTGTAATTGGTTACAAATACGGAACGAAAAAGAAAAAAAATTGTTAATTAAGTTGTTAAACGAGTGTTTTCAATATTTTTATTAGTAAGGCTGTTATTATTTATCTTTCATGAAAGTACAGTAGGCCGCAAGTCAGTGGTAACAAAACTAGCATAAGCATAGCCTCACAAAAGCTGCCCAGCTTTTTCCCAACTAGGTTAGAGTCAGCTTCCAGTTTAACTGGAACCAGCACAATACCAGTATTTTACATGGAGCGACTGCCTATCTTACCTCCACAACCCAGTAACTGGGTAATACGATACCCCTTGGTAAGACTGGCTGTCAGACTTTCGGGCTCCTGACGACCCGTGACGGCTGTCGAAGATCCACAAGTGACAGCCGGGACTAACGGCTTAACATCCTTTCCGAGGCACGGAGGAGTCTCGGTATGTAAAGATGGTCACCCATCCACGGGCCAACCCCGGAAAGCGTAGCTTAACCTGATGGATCGAGCCGTGCGACTGTTATTATTTAGCCATGAGCTCCTCATAAAACCTCACATTCTATTGAAACCGCGAACTACCCTAGGCCAGCTCAAGGTCAAATGTTACCGCCGATGTATAGCTTCAAGTTTTATATGCGAACAGACAGCTGTGCTGCTGGGGAGTTTGTTGCGCCACTTCTTCTTCCCAGCTAAAGCACTAGGAAGTGGTGGAGGGTGGGCGTTTTTGGGGGACTGTCTCATGTAACTTTTGACGTTCGAAAAGTGCTGATTCTCAGCCTAGTTTGAATAAATGACTTGATTTTTTTTTTATCTTTGATGTGCGGTGTACTCATAGATATAAGGGTCTACTATAGCATTTTTTATATTTAAACATTTTTTTTAGGGTTCCGTACCCAAAGGGTAAAACCGGAACCCTCTATTACTAAGACTCCGCTGTCCGTCCGTCTGTCACCAGGCTGTATCTTATGAACTGTGATAGTTAGACAGTTGAAATTTTCACAGATGATGTATTTCTGTTGCCGCTGTAACAACAAATACAAAAAAACAGAATAAAATAAATATTTAAGGGGGCTCCCATACAACAAACGTGATTTTTTGCCGTTTTTATAGATAATGATACGGAACCCTTCGTGCGCGAGTCCGACTCGCACTTGGCCGGTTTTTTTACAATTAGCTAAACATAATTAAGCTCAGCGCGTAGGAAGTCAAAGGAGCGACTCCTGGTCACTTTGGAGTAGTACCGCGCAGACTCGCGCGGTGTACGCGTGCGGTTCGCATCCGTGAAGTTTACTGCGTATAATCCAAAGTTTACGCTGAAAAAATATAAAGGTTATATAATTTATAGGAGACTAGCTGCTGCCCGCGGCTTTGATCGCCTGGGCGGGACCTTAACCGGAATAAACAGACACACAATTTTTTTTCTTAACCATTTCTTAAAAAGCTATTATTTTGACATTAAAACAGATACTTGAATTTTATTTATTTATGATATACCCATTTCTTCCCGTGGGTGTCGTAAAACGCGACTATGGGATTTACTAGAGAATGGGCAGCAGCGTTCTCTATGCATTTTTAAAACCATACTGCGATCGCCAACCCGCCTGCCAAGCGTGGCAATTATGGCAAATCCCCCCCTTTTTGGGGAGGCTTATGTCCAGCAGTGGACGCCATTCGGCTGAAATGATGATGATAAGGATATAAAACTATACGTACGATGGTCTACCATAGTGAGTATCGGCGAGCACATGCACGAAACAATCGGACTGTTCAGTCCCAACTACTTATTTGCTGGAGTAACTATTCAACTGCATCCTTTAAGAATGGAAGCCGACCCCCAACATAGTTGGGAAATGGCTGGGCAGCTGATCAGTAATCATAATTGCCAAAAAGATGGTGGAATAACGGGAAAGCTCTCTAAAGATTTCACCTCATGCAAAATCTCGCAGAGCGGAAAGTTACACTTTCAATGTGTGAAAATAGACGATGGGCATGTTTGTCCAACAGTGAAACACACCAGATACGTTATTGAAATAAGATACGTACTTATACCTAATAGGTTATTGAATTAAGATACGTACTTGTACCCAATAGGTTATTGAAATAAGATACGTACGTGTACCCAATATTTTATTGAAATAAGATACGTACTTGTACCCAATAGTTTATTGAAATAAGATACGTACTTGTACCCAATAGGTTATTGAAATAAGATACTTACTTGTACCCAACAGTTTATTGAAATAAGATACGCACTTGTACCCAATAGGTTATTGAATTAAGATACGTACTTGTACCCAATAGGTTATTGAAATAAGATACGTACTTGTACCCAGCCAACCACTCAAAGTTATCCATCAACGTCCAATGAATGTATCCCGTCACATTGATACCATCTTGGAGCGCGAATTGTATCTGAAAACATAATTTTTAATTAAAAAAATATATATACAGACGAACATAGAAACTCCTTCTTTTTTGAAGTCGGATAAAAAAGGTGACCTCTAAGAACGTCGTCATAGTCACTTAAACTTTTCTGATAGGTTATTTTTAAAACTAGATGGTCCTTAAACATCCTTTTACTGATATTTTACCTCCCATATTGTATCACTGTCAAAATCACAGTGATATTTAAAGTCGTTAAAATAAGGTTACTAATGGATTGCTGCTACAGAGGAATACCATTTCCACCCGATTAGTGTACGTACCTGTTCCAAGTTATCCCTAATATACTTCATTCGTTTCCAATCGTCGGGGCCGTCTTCTATGTTGACGTATCCATTCTCGGTTATCATTATCTCTTTGACTCCGTACGTTCTTTTTAACCAGTGCACCTGCTTCCGAAGTCCTTCTGGGTACATCTGGTAGAGATTTATGCAACTTAACTTTGTGGTTATTATTCTTGTGACCTATGGGACTTATGAGCATTTCGAAAAAAAGAACCTAGTTGCGAGTATGAATGTAGATGGCTATTATAGTAGCAGCCACAAAATCTAAAATATTAAATGCATTATTTATGTTGGACAGGATTTTTTCAAACTCAATATGCAATGAGTTCAATCATTGGGATTGTGATTGTGAGTGAGTTGGGGTTGCTGAGTTATCATGATAATGAATCTAAACTAAAACTAATTTAAAAAAGTATGTTTATCTACTACCGCTTAGTAGAGACGCTTACCGCAAACCAATCCACAGTACCAGGAGCCCAGGAAGGATCGTTCTCCAGCACTATGCCAAGTTCTTTAGATCCATAGAACGGCCAGGATCCTATCTCCTCACCAGGTCTTGCCTTGCGCACCTTTCGTGTCGTGTAGTGATTTAAACCGTAGAAGTCGTACGTCCCTGGACAGAACATATTTTTGGTTAAGAAATACCGGAAAAGACTGAGAAGACTTACTGACATGCCAAATTTTTATTATAGCCGTTTTGGCTTCAAATTATCATTTTTTAGGGTTCCGTACCTCAAAAGGAAAAAACGGAACCCTTATAGGATCACTTCGTTGTCCGTCTGACTATCTGTCTGTCTGTCTGTCAGTCTGTCAAGTGTGTGTCAAGACTCTTTTTCTCAGGAACGCGTGAAGGCATCAAGTTGAAATTAATATCAAATACGTAGGTCAACGGTCCCTTGGAGCTCTAAAAAAATAAAGCTTCTAAGTCAACGCAATAAAAAAATACGGCGATGTATGCGACATAATTTGGATACTCGCAAATAAATCAAAACCTATAGGATACTTCCCGTTGACCTAGAATCGTGAAATTTGGCAAGAAGTAAGGTCTCACAGCACAAGTTAGTAAAGGACCAAAAATTGTGAATTTGTAGTTAGAACACACAAAAATAAATATTTTAGCAATATCAAACTTATATTTTCAGTTGGGAACTGCAACGTGCCGTATATCGACGTATGGGAGAACATGTTTTTCAACTACAATGTTAAGTTTGTTTTTGGGATAAATTCATCCCAACTTTTGGCCAACAACTGGCCAGTTTTTAGGTCATCATCGTCATATTCTGCCTAGTCTTTTTCAACCACCAACCAACCAACCCAGGACCAACAATGTTGGCTAATGGTGGGGACCATTAGCCAACATTGTTGGTCCTATATATTATACTAGCTTTCGCCCGCGGCTTCGCCCGCGTGAATGTCGAAAAAAAAAACAGCTTCTCTATCAGCAGCATTTCCCCAAAACATTATACCATATCTTAGTTGGAACCAACGTAAGCGTGGTAAGCAGATAGGAGTGCAGTTTGATTTACAACTTTACCGAGGATATAGATAGCATATAAATATCAAATTTGTTTTGTACATACTTGTTCAATATACGTGTCCTCCATTTCATGTCTAAGTCTATTTGTAAGAAATTTTGTTTTTTGTTCTTGAATAATAATGTTTATATACTTACCAACTTTTGAGTTATTCAACGTACTCAGTAAAATTGTCCCGAAAACTTAATTACCCCTTTTTCCGATTCTCGAAAACTCCATATTTTTTTCTTTTGTCTAAAGTATGAGCATTGAGTTTCGAGTTAATCGGACCTCGCGTAAAGATTCTTAAAAACAAACTGTAACACTCCCTAAAATCCTTTTGAAGGGTAGTTTTGAAAAACGCAACCATCATGACAAACTTTGTTATTTAAGAACGTATTCTTGCTATGATTCACGTTTATTAACTCAAAAAATATGATTGTTCATACAAGCTAAATCCCTTTTCATCCTGATAATATTGATCCAATTTTCAATAACCGAATCTTAGAGTTCGCCTACAATGTATGGAATGTAAATATTATTATATTCTCAAATAAAATTATTATTATAATAATTAAACATTTCTGATGTCAGTCAGTCAGGACTTCGCCCACGACTTCGTTCGCTTGGATTTCGTACTTTCCCCTAAACATTATTTCAGCAACACCTCCACCTCCTTTAAATGGTGTAGTATTCATGATTACGATCTTTATTATTAAATAGTATTCTCTATTTCTATCAAGTAATGACTGCCTCGTTAGTCTAATGGTCACAAGCACGACTGCTGAGCATGAGGGGTGGGTTTGATTCCCAGGTCGGGCAAAGTGTTATTGGATTTTCCATTACGAATTTCTCAGTAGCAGCCCGGAGTCTGGATTTATGCCCGGTTGATGGCAATAGGCCAGTTCTGTTTAAATCCCATGTAATAGGGGGCGCCCTATTACATGGGACTTAAACAGAACTGGCGAAAGTGGGTGTACTAAAGGTACACCTCTACCTATCCCTTTGGGGATTGCAGGCGTGATGTTATGTAAATAAGTACTCGGGCCAAATTTCAAGTTTATATATCAAAAGAAATAAGATTCTGTTCATACAAACTATATCGCCTCTTTTTACGCACTCAAAGTGGACATATAGGTTATTTATACCAATTTTCAAGTTAATCTAGCCAAGCAGTAAAATCCTTACTTGTAAATTGACTATCACTTTTCACCCCATTAGGGGCAGATTTTCAAAAAAACTGATACAATTTATTCTTTATTTTTTTGTTTTCAGTATAGATACTGAGTTTCAAGTTAATCGGACCGTGCGTTAAAAATCTTCCATACAAACTTTGATATCCGCCAATCCCCCTTTAGGGGGCAGTTTAAAAAAACAAAAAAATGTCAAACTTTATAATTTACTTAGGTTAGTATTTGTGCCAAGTTACAGGTTTATTAACTCAAGGAATAAGATTTTTCATACAAACAAAATCACCCCTTTTCACCCCCTTAAAGGTCGAATTTCCAAAAACCCCTTCTTAGCTGATGCCTACGTCAGAATTTGGAGTTAATCAAGCCACACAGTAGAATCCTCCCTTGTAAAATTGACTACCCCTTTTCACCCGTTAGGGATAAATTTTCTAAAAACTCTGATCAATTTTATTCTTTATATTTGGTTTACAGTATAAATACTGAGTTTCGAGTTAATCGGACCGCGCGTTAAAATTCTTCCATACAAACTGACATCCGCAAATCCCCCTTTAGAGGGTAGATAAACAAAAATGTCACACTTTATAATTAACTTAGGTTAGCATTCGTGCCAAGTTTCAGGTTTGATAACTCAAGGAATAAGATTTATCCCCCTTTTTCACCCCTTAAAGGTCGAATTTCGGAAAATCCCTTCTTAGCGGATGCTATAGTTTCCAACTGTTAAATAAGACACGGCCTTCGGTAACAAGTAGTTTATTCGCACTGAACTAGAGGCGTACGCGCACGACACGCAGGTCGCGCATCTATATCTATAACTAGCTACTAACTATCCCAACATCCCTCCACCATATATTCTAAACTAAACTGTTACATAACTAGAAGAATTTCCGATAATTGGCTCGAGCAATATTCCTTAATTTTGGACGAACTTCCGTATTCGTTCGGAGATCAGGCTTAGGATCAGCTGCCACAGGTACTAGCTCAACTGCTGGCTCGGCTGCTGGCTCAGCTGCTGGCTCCCTGATTACTTCTCGGAGCTCTACGCTTGCCTCGCTCCACTCTTCCTCTTCCCAAGGTGAGTCTTGGTGGTGGCCTTGTGGCAAATCTTGTTCTCCGCCAGTCCCGGAGTCCACGAGAGACCAATCCATGTCATTGTCCAGCTGTGCCTCATGCGATTTTAATTTATACAATTGGTTTTTATGTTTTTTAATTGTTATATTTTTCTCTGGTATGTGCACGTCGTATAAACTTTTGCCAATTTTATTTCGAACTGTACCCCGTATCCATTTGTTATTGTTATTTCCTTTTACCAGTACTGCATCATTTATTTCTAAGTTAATTTTTCTACTACCTTTATAATATTTGCCTTGTACGAATTGCTTCTCGCGCACTTTAGTTTGTAAGTCTTGTGACGATAATGAGGACGACGCTGTCTCCTCAAGCCCGGCGGGCACCGCCGCCGTGGTGTCTAATAAATCAAACCTGCAACGCAATTTTCGTCCGAGCATTAGTTCGGCCGGTGAGCTGTCTGTCGTCGTGTGTTTAGAGTTCCTATATCTGAACAAAAATTCTGAAAGGTGTGCCTTAATTTTGTTTTTGGGGATGCCCTGTGCTACTAACCCTTTTAAAAACTTTTTAATTATTTTCACATATATTTCCGCTTGACCATTACTAGATGGCGAATAAGTTGGCGAAGTAATGTGATTAGTACCATTTAGACGGCAGAAATCTTTAAATGTTTTACTCGTGAACGAGGTTCCATTATCGGTGACAATCGTATGTATTGTTCCAAATCTAGCCATCGTTTCTTGTAGTTTCGCTATTACCGCTGCCGTCGAGTAATCACTGCTAAGAGAAAAACATTCTACCCATTTAGTAAATGCATCGATAATGATAAGATACATTTCTCCTTGCCAAGGTCCAAAAAAATCTAAGTGTACTCGGTGCCAAGGACGCTCTGGAAAAGGCCAAGGTGTTAACGGAGCCCGTGGAGGTGTGGGCCGTAAACTTAAACATACTTCGCAGTTGGCTATCTTGTTTTCTATTTCCTTATCTATACGAGGCCACCAGAATCTAGATCTTGCCTCAATCTTTGTTTTTAATATACCTAAATGTGGTCTATGTAGTTCGTCTAAAATCTTGTTCCGCAAGGACTTGGGTATTATTAATTTATGTCCCCTAAGCAGGCAATCACCTTCCCTTGTTATATCAAAACGACATTTATAGAAAGGAAATAACTTATTATTCTCAATTTTTATTTTAGGCCAACCGTGTTGTACATATTGTAAAACTTGCTCTAAAATACTATCTTTACTAGTCTCCACACGAACTTCTTCCAAAGATACAGGTAAATGCCCATCTGCAACAAAATTAATGTACGTCGCCTTGTCGACTAACTTATTATTGTAAACAAGTGAGTCATCCGTCACAACACCTACTTCCGAGAATAATCCGTTGTCGCTGTTATCAGTGATCGGCCGAACACTGCTGCACGCTCCTGTTGTAACGGCCCTACTGAAATAGTCGGCACAATTACTAGCGCTCGGAATGTACTGTATCTCATAATTATAGCTAGATAAAAATATTGCGTATCGCTGTAACCGGTTTGCGGACACTTCTGGTATGCCTTTGTCGGGATGAAATATAAACATTAGCGGTTTATGATCGGTGCGCAATATAAACGGATTTGCTACACCGTATAAATATTGATGAAATCGACGGATGCCAAAAACGATTGCTGTTGCCTCCCTTTGGATTTGGCTATAATTTTTTTCAGCACTACTGAGGGACCGCGATGCATAAGCGATGGGACGTTCAACCTCATTCCTTTCAATTTGAGCTAAAACTGCACCTAACCCTGTTGGAGATGCATCTACTGTCAAAACCAACTTGTAAGAGGGATCAAAATGTGCCAGCGTTCGCGCCGATGTCAGTTCCTTCTTAACTTGATTGAAAGCAGCCTTATGAATCTCTGCCCAAGACCAGTCAACATCCTTTTTTAGTAAATCGTTTAAAGGACTCAGTATAGATGATGCATTCGGAATGAACATTCTGTAATAATTAACGAACCCTAAAAATGATTTTAATTCCTGTACATTACTAGGGGCTTTGGTGTTAGTCATTGCTGTTACTTTGTCTGGGGATGTGTGAATCCCTTTTTTATCAATAACAAATCCTAAATAAGTCACCGAATCTTGGAACAACCGACATTTATTTTTATTGAGTACCAACCCTGCTTCTTGCAAACGGTGGAAAACTTGTTGTAACCGTTCCGTATGTACCGTTTTTGTGTTTCCCGTTATAAGGACGTCATCCAATAGACAAAGTACCCCTTCAATACCGTTCAGCAAATTTTCCATGGTTTTTTGAAAAATAGCCGGAGCATTGGCAAGTCCGAAAACCAAACGTGTATACTTAAATAAACCCTTATGTGTATTTATTGTGGTGTACATTTGTGAACCCTCATCTAACGTAAGTTGTAAATACGCACTACTTAAATCTAACTGCGAGAATTGTATACCCCCGTGTAATTTTGAAAATAATTCTTCTGTTCTAGGTAGTGGATACTTATCGATGTGTAAACATTTATTTAGTGACACGGAAAAATCAGCACATAACCGAATCTCACCGTCTTTTTTAAGCACTGGAACTATTGGGCTCGCAAATTCAGAATATTCGACAGGAATTAATACACCGATTTCCACTAGTCTATTCAATTCCTTCTCCACCTTACTCTTTAACGAAAAAGGTACCGTTCTAGCCCGAAAAAAACTTGGTTTACTATCCGGTTTTAAGGTAAGTCTTATTTTGTGTTTGTTAAATTTACCTAAAGTATTGGAAAACAGCGTAGGGTATTTGTTTTGATAGTAGTCAAGTTCCGTTAACTCTAGACAATGATTAACTTTAGATAACTGTAATTTATATAATGATAAAAAATTTCTACCTAACAATGCAGGCCCAGGCCCTTTTATGACGTATATTTCTATATTTTTTGTTTCACCCACATACGAAATCGGAACCTTCATCACTCCTACTACGTCTAACTTCTCACCCGAGTATGCTTTTAACACCGACTTAGGATGTTCTAATATCACGTTACTAAAATATTTCTGGTAAGTATTCAGTGGAATGGCAGTAGCACAGGACCCACTGTCTACTTCGAAAGATAGCAATTGGCCGTTTACGTTGACAGACAGCGTCATGGGCTCGCCTCGGAAACTACGTATGTTGCAAACTAGAATATTCTTACCGTCCTCATCACTTTCATCATTCGACGCTTGTAGGCAATTAACTTGTTCACTTTTTTTGTTACACATTTTTTTTAAATGACCTTTCACTCCACATTTTTTACACTTATATGTAGAAAACCGACACTTGTCCGCTGTATGATTGTTATAGCCGCACACACTACACTTTGTTGACGATTTTGACGGTCCTGCCGCTATCTTGAATACGTCCGTGCTGGTCGCTGTCGATGCTGCTGACTGTCGTGCTGCCCGTTTTGCGCTATTTACAGCCACTGCAATTTCCAACGCCTTGGACAATGTAATCGATGCTTTTTCATCCATGAACAATTTGTCCCGTTCCGGTCCCGGCAGCATCCCAATGATGAAACGATCCCGCAGCATTTCGTCCATGGCTGTTCCGAACTTGCAGTCCACTGCCTGGCGGCGCACCCGGGCCGCCCACTGCGTCAAATCTTCGCCTGCGTCTTGCGCCGCCGTATGAAATATATATCTTTCAGCTAACACTGACTTCTTTGGCACGAAGTGCTTATCTAACTCTGCAGTTAACTCTTTGTAAGATATATCTCCAACTGTTTTTGGCGCAATTAACTCGCGTACCAACTTATACGCATCATTGTTGAGTGCGCTTAGAAGTACCGCCTTTCGCTGATCATCTTCCTTTCCTTCTGCTTTTATTAACAACGTATTTGCCGTTAACCATTGCGAAAGCCTTTCTTTAAAGATGTTCCAGTCCTGGCCGAGCTCGAAAGTAGGAACGGATCCGATAAAATTTGACATCGTTTTTTCTGAGCGTGGGTGGGTAACCGTAACTCGTCGCCACTGTTAAATAAGACACGGCCTTCGGTAACAAGTAGTTTATTCGCACTGAACTAGAGGCGTACGCGCACGACACGCAGGTCGCGCATCTATATCTATAACTAGCTACTAACTATCCCAACACCAACCATAAGCCGAAATATTAGTGATTTTAACTTAAAAAGAACTTTCATTAAAAATAACATTTTATCCCGTTTTTTACCCCTTAGGGTTGAAATTCTATCAACACCGTTGCATTAGCTTCCAACCATAAGCCTAGATAATAAATTTAGTGATTTTTACTGTGAAAATTAAGGACTTTGATACACAACTTCATCCCCCTTTTTAACCCTTCGGGGGTAGAATTATCAAAAACGCTGACACACGTATAAATTAATTTTTAATCGTCAGTTTATACACTAAATTTGAAGATCCTAACTTCAAAACTGACGGACTTTCATATAAACTTCCATCACCTATTTCACCCTCTTAGGGGTGGAATTTCGAAAAACCCTTTCTTAGTGGATACCTACTCTATACAAAGAACACACCCTCCAAATTTCATGTCTCTAGGACCAGCGGTTTAGGCTGTGCGTTGATATATCAGTCAGTCAGTCAGTCAGTCAGTCAGGACTTTGAATTTTATATATATAGATTGATCCTATATATAATATTATATTGTTCCGGTGGCCATCTGTGGTCTCCATCATCAGTTCCACTTCACCAAATGGTGCTTTCCGAGAGCAAATGCACGAATTACTATAAAAAATACCCAATTCGCTATAGGTTTCCCTCGATTTCCATAGGATCCCCTCATCAGATTCTAATTTGGTAGCAATGGGACCACCTCAGAAGTATATTCTTCCAAACAAAAAAATAATTTGCAAAATCGGTCCATAAATGACGGAGAAATCAATGAACAAACATAAAAAAAAAAAATACTTACAGCCGAACATAACATATCCTCCTCCTTTTTGGAAGTCGGTTAAAAACAGAGAGTCTTGTACGAGGCCAAAAGGCATCTCTATGGGTACCTATCTCAGCATGATGCTGCGGCACTTAAAAATAAATGTCGCAGCGCTGGTATTCTGATAGGGTCCGCATAATCAAACATACTCGTAGACTCGTACCTCTAACTAGATCTATTTCTTCATCACTGAAGGGAGGCAGCCTGGGTTGTTGATAGCCTTCTTTCCTAGCACTTTCGTCCAAAAACTGCTGAATCTTAGGCGGCCAGCCTCCTTCTTTTGAGAAGATGGGATAGGCGTAGCGGCCCTCCTGAGAAAATAAGTTAAATTTAAAATACGGCTTAGTTTTATCCCAAAAGTTCACAAAGTTTCGTTGAAACTATTATTTTTTCGGTAAGACATTACACTACCCAATACCCCAACACCTTTTAATACTGTAGGTACTCTTACACAAAATGTGCAAATAAACCGACACACACACTCATTTTTGTATTGTTTCCGTTTCTCTTATACAGTCCATTCATTGATGCATCTTTTTGCATGTCTTTTGGGCTAATAAATATACCGAGATACAGGACTCGTCCTAATTCGGCTACAGATGCTCCCATGCTAAATACTCCCTATTACTAGCCTATAAGATTGTGTAACTCGTTGTACTATTTTTGGTGAAATAAACAAATTATTATTATTGTTTATTATTAACTGAATTTTACACTATAATATTGTTTATCATTAACTGAATTATACACTATATGCAACTACCACAAGATCAATTCGACCCAGAGTAGGTAATACTATGGACAATGACGAGAAAAAGCTGGGGTAGCCAAATACCCGATTTTGGTCCACTCTGGCCTGGGGAGGAATTTAACTCACCCGATTCTTTTAACTGAACATTAAAAACGAGAAATAGCAAAGGGGCCAGTTTGATCTCTCTGCTTACACTTTTTCACAAGTTTTGAAGTGAATTAAGAAGAGATAAATTAAGTTATAGGTACCCAGTGTTCAATGGTAAGCTCAGTGATTTCCTTATCCTCAGGCGTTAAGGGCTCGTACCAGATGAACAGGGTCGATAGAGACACCTTGCCTGGAATAGACACAATATAATATCCGTTTAAATAATCAGTTAATATTTAAAAATAGGGGAAACATTTACTAGATCAATTTATATGATATTAAATAATATGACATCAATAAATGCTGCCCATCGCATCGTTGCGAATAGGGTCACACCGTAGCATTTATTTCTTCCCATGTCATTTTAGCCATGGACCTGTGCTTCATAATTCATCATGTTATTTACATCAATTAAAATATGTACTATTACTACTTACTGTATCTAATATATTTGGCTACTTTGTATCAGACTGTAAATATGTTTTTTTTTTTTTTTTGTAACGTGTGTATTGTTTGTGCAGAAAAAACAATTGTTCTTTCCTTTCTTAATTTTATTTCTTTTTTTCCAGTTAGAGCCCTAAGTTTCTTTCTTGAGGACGAGTTATATCGGGAATTTTATCCGTTTACACTAACACTTGGCGACACCTAAATCACTTATAGAAAAACGCGCTGTTTTTAGGCATTCAATTAGGTGTCGCCTAGTGATAGTAAAAACGATCATTAGCGAATAATCATTCTTATCTTATCTAGTTCTATAATGGCCACTGTAGTATGGAAAAATTATATTGCGAATAGAAGAGCTAAGAAGTAAACTCGCTTTTTCTATGAGTTCATCAAATAAAGAAAAAAGAAAAAAACCGGTCAAGAGCGAGTCGGACTTGCGCACAGAGGGTTCCGTACGTATATATATGATGTTGATGATTTCTGAAAACTGTGCTATTCGTTTTATTTTTCCTGTAAGTTTTACATAAACTTCTATCACATAGAATAATTTTTACATTTTTCATCAAAAGTTGGAAACTATGCTGCCTAAAAAAGAAAAAAAAATGTTTGAGAATGTGCAAATAGTGTTCTTTCATGTGATACCCCACATGCCCTAGTAGCCCCACTTCAAATAATATATTATATTTAAGATCCCCTTTCAGTCCCTTTTGCAAAAAAGAGATTTTTTTTTAAATGTCTTTCTTGTTTGCAAAATAGCTGGGCAAACGTCATCTAAAACTATTCTAACTTTCAAGTTGATAGCATTAGTAGTTCTTGAGATATCCAGGAGTGACAAACAGACAGACAGACAGACAGACTTAGTCTCACCATAAGGGTTCCTTTTTACCATTTTGGTACGGAACCCTAAAAATTGCTTTCAACGCACACAAGAATATGTCCAAGTCTTCCATTGCAACTCACCATTATAACGAATCTTAAACTCCTCATGATATATCTTCCAAGCCTTAGCATGAGAGATCATAGTGTTCTTGTTACACAAGTATCTGCCAACCTCAGTATCATTAAGGTACGGGGCGTGCTGCAGGTTGTACCCTACGTCACAGATGCCAAAGGGCTCGTTCAGAGTCAGCCAAAACTTCACGCGGTCTGCGAAGAGGGTGAACACGACTCTTGCGTAGTCAGCAAACCAGTCGGATATAAGAGGGTTGGCCCAGCCTCCTGGAATTGAATGTCTAAATCAAATTTCGAACGCATGCTCCGCCCCTTGCTCCTCTACGCTAATACATCAGTAATAAAATTGAATATCGCGTGCGATCTTTGATCTTGTTCGAGCACGAAATTAATTAATAGCGTAAGTCTCAATTCTTATTTCGTTTATAACTAAAGTAATAAATGATCTCGAGAAAAAATATCTGGTGGGTGGATAATAAACTAAGTATATATTTTCTTGCTGTGAATATTTATTTTAGACATAAAAAATCTTGTTTGTTTTTGAAAATTATCCTTAAATACATGATTTTCGCATAAAAAATGTACTTATTGAGAGAAAATATTATAATTGCGTAACTTCAACATGGAAAGAAAAATATCCAATAAATCATATACTAAAGTTACATTTTGCTTGTATGTGTGACTGTTTCAGAATATTCATGCAAATTAACATAACAATTCCGTTTGGTGCCGGACGTAAAGAATAGCACCATCCCATTTCTTCCCATGGGTGTCGTAAAAGGCGACTAAGGGACTTACTAGAGAATGGGCAGCAGCGTTCTCTATGCATTTTTAAAACCACACTGCGATCGCTAACCCGCCTGCTAAGCGTGGCGATTATGGCAAATCCCCCCCTTTTTGGGAGAGGCCTATGTCCAGCAGTGGACGTCTTTCGGCAGAAATGATGTTGATGAACATAAAAATAGGGAGCCTAACCTAACCTAACAGGGTTTTAAGACAGTACCTTTATCGGTTTATCATTGCGTGAAGACATCCTGTTCATGTCTTAAACCAGTGGCACAGTTCATAAGACCACATCTTTTAGATTTATGTCTAATTTGCTCGTAGCTAAGGAGAAGCTCGTGGCTAAGTAAACCAGCTCATCCCTGGGGCTCTGTCTTGCATAGGGTCGTAGTATAATGCTGAGCGATAGCCGTTTTGCGTGGATGTGACGCATGTTTCTCCCAACCTTTTGTTATTTTTGTGTTTATGTTCATTTTTGCGTCATGTTTACCGCAAATAAAAGTATTTTCTTTCTTTCTTTCTAAGTATTAACTACCTCACGGGCCGATCCATCAGGTTAAGCTATATTTGCCAGGGTTGGTCCGTGGATGGGTGATCATCTTTACATACCGAGACTCCTCCGTGCCTCGGAAAGCAAGTTAAGCCGTTGATCCCGGCCGTCATTCGTGGATCTTTAAGTCGTTAGGGGTCGTCGAAGCCCGAAAGTCTTACCAAGGGGTATCGTATTACCCAGTTACTGGGTTGTGGAAATCAGATAGGCAGTCGCTCCATGTAAAATACTGGTATTCAGCTGGATCTGGTTAGACTGGAAGACCGACCCCAATATAGTTGGGAAAAGGCTAAGCAGATTTGTCTAAGAAAGTTTGGCAGCCCAGAAAAAAAAACGAAAAGACAGATTTCCACAATACGATTCCCAGAGAAGACGCTGTGGTCTATTCATTGGTCATTGGATCTCATGACACTCTTAAAACGCAGATATATGCCAGTGACCTTGAGTGGTTAGCTTGCGTGTTCTGTACTGTGCAAGGAGCGCTGTTCCCAATTTGACGCATTATTAATTTATTATACACAAAAAAAGGTATTTTAATAAAACGCGTATACAAAAAGATCAATAATTAAATTATTTTTAAATTGGTGAAGGTTTCAGAAAAATAAGTTTGGTAGATTTTGCGCCATTCTCAGTTTTTTATCCGCGTTAGACATAACTTTACAAATTAATTTCACTATGTACTATAAACATAATCTAAAATATTCATATATCAATTTATTGAAAAAATGCTCTAGTTCAACATATATTTTTTTCAAATCATTAACACTACTCGTTTAGACGTGATCTTCAGTATGAAATCATTAAAAGTCAGTTATCGTCGCCTTAACTTATTATTTTATAGGCCAAAGTGAGTTTGTTTGTTTGTTACGCTTTCACGCTAAAAGGGCAAAACGAATTTGCACGAAATTTGGCATATGAGTGACAATATCTCATATGCAATATGAGATATTGGATACTTTTTATCCCGATATTCCCACGGAATCGAGGCTTATGCAGGCGAAACCACGGGGCGCAGCTAGTAAAGAATATTTTACTTTTAGGATAAGATTTTGACAGAGCAGAAGCCTTATCAGCTTACCAAGGTCCTGCAATGACTGCGGCAAATCAAAGTGGTATATTGTGACCACTGGCTGGATGCCCTTCTCCAGTAGACCGTCGATCAGGTTGTTGTAGTAGTTCTTGCCATCCTCACTGATGTGGTTGGGAAAACCTGACGGCAGGAGACGAGTCCAGGATAGTGAGAACCTGAAAATGAGAGCTTTTAATAATCTTTTTAGTTCTGTGTCATTTTATCCTTCGTTCGTGTTAGGGCAGATTCTGGTTAGGGTAGATTCTGTTTAAGGCAGATTATTGTTAGGGCAGATTCTTGTTGCGGCCGACATCAAACAGTCATGCACAAAAGCCAGAGTAATGTAGTAAATAAATTGGAATGTGTGTGTTTATGGGTCGGTTGTGAAAGTAAATCGCCTTTTATTTATAACCAGTGGTACAAAATAATATCTCATGGTTATTATTTATTAGATTATAAGCCTCGAAGAAAACGAAATTACAGTCAAAGATTGTCTGGATAATTTAGCTGATAAAAAAATATATAAAAAAATAAACAGTGATAATTCACTAACATGTCGTAAATATAACGCAATAACTTCCTGTAACGAAAAAAGTTAAAAAGTTAAGTTATTTAAAATAAATAGGTACATTATATTGAAATTTATTTTATTTTTTTGTTTTACGTAATGCCTGTACTTCTGTCGTAACAAGAATCTGCCCTAACAATAATCTGCCTTAGACAGAATCTGCCCTAACTAGAATCTGCCCTAACACGAACGAAGGCATTTTATTATGGCTAGTTAGTTGGAAGTTAGTGTTAGGAGCAGTGGTGGCCCAGTAGTAATGGAAGTGACTAACGAGTTGTAGGTCGTAGGTTCGAACCAAGGCAGGCGCTTTACTTTGTATAAATTATTTCATCACCACTGCTCTCAAAACGGTGAACGAAAACATCGTGAGGAAACCGGCATGTCCTAGAACCGAAGAAATTCGAAGACATGCGACATCGACCATCCCGCACTGGGCCACAGAGAGGAGGCCTGTGTCCCAGCAGTGAGAACATTAAAGGCTTTTTCTTTTTTTTTTTGGGTGGGAAATTATCAAATAACTTCTCCCACTCTGGGCTGAGCGGGAGGGCGTGTCAGACTTTTACTGACTAAAACCCACCCGTGTTCCTTCCGTTGTCTGTGTGCCAGGGCCACGATATTCCTTTCGGACAAACTCGCAACCCTGGCAGGCATTGGCCCTAACGGACCCCGTCAGTTGGTGCTGACATCTCTTTGAGGCGCGCGTGGAACACAACGCGACGTCGACCCGGGCCTGGTCCATATCAGACGGCAACATTAAAGGCTGTGTTATGTGTAATTAGAAGTTTTCCTTAATGTAACGAGGCTTCTCACACGCTGTGACGCTGCAGATCAGCTGTTACAATATCAGAAGGGAGCACTGTACACTGAAATAAATGTTTGCATAACTGTAACAAAACTTTTGTTACTATTTACAGATAAATTGTGACTTGCGAACTAGATATCTGAATCACAGGTTTTCACAGAACCGCAATATTTTTAAACGGCCTATCCAACGATACCCCACACCATGGTATAGACGAGAAAAAAAATATTAGGTATCCCCACTTCACTTTCTAGTTTCTAAGTCTTGTGTATACTAACCAAATGGATCTATGGGTCTGAAATAAAAGATTTTTATATTTTTTTTTACGTGCAAGGGAGGTACCCTAAAAAGGAGGTAACCATTTGTCGGCGTGATTAATATGTACACCCATGCCAAATTACAGCTTTCTAGTACTAAGAGTAGAGCTTACTGGGCTCAGACAGACAGAAGGACATGGCGAAACTATAACCGCCTTATTACAAAACAAGATTTATTTTTTGACAGGGCTTAAACCATGGAGCCAGTTTTTGTAATAAGAACGTAACGGTGATTGAAATACCGTTCTTTATACAAAACCGAAAACTTAGTTCGGTATTAAGTTGTCAGTTTTTTGTTTAGGAACTTTACCATAGTCGGAATAAAGTTCGAAATTCAATAATGGCTCCATGTTTTAAAATTGGGTCTGAAGATAAACCTTGTTTTGGAATAAAGGGGTAGGGGTTCCTGTGCGTTGCGCACTATCAACACGGTGGCGGATGCCATAGACATATTCACCTGTTCACTGGGTGAGTTCACAAGAACCACGTACTGTGTAGCATGTAAGGTATAGTTGTATATTTATGTTACTTTGTCGCATTAGATTTATTAAATAATCTAAATATAATCTCTTCTAAAATCTGTAATGGCAAAGGAAACATGTGATGTGATAAATAAAATAAAATATATATAATAACCCGGCCTTACCTGTACATATTAAGCCCCAACTCAACACACATCTCGATGTCCCTCTTCCACTGGTGATAGGAGTCGCACGCCACGTCTCCGTTGGTGCCACCAGCAACAAGACCAGGCCGTGTGTGCAGAAGTCTGTCCCAGGTGGTTTCACCTTTGTCTAGAAAACATAGAACATTGTAGTCAATATATAAAATTCATTTATTTCAGGTCCTTGACCCATATTACATACAAAAACAATACACAATTTTGACAATTTTATAACTGCGTAGTTGATTCATTAATAAATTAATTAAAAAGCGTAACTGTCGTGAAATTAAGAGTCGCAAATAAATGTCAAAACGGATATTATCCATTTATTGAAGGAGTGTGTTAGATTTCAGTGTGCAAGAGGAGATCTACTTAGATAGTTTGAGATAAATATTTACGATGTTTGCATGTTCCATCATAATTTGTCGTCACCTAACTCCGAAGCTGCTTATAGTCTTATTAAGTTTGTGTTGTTGCGTTTTACATTATAAGTTCCGATGGGACTGGCATATACAATTGTATAATAATAAATAAAGAGAGAAAAAAAAAACAAAACAAATCAATAAAAGTGCAAAGCAAAATAAAAGTTAATAAATAGGACAATGAATTAAATTAAGTAAATGAAGTTATGCCAGAAGCAAAAATCATAATATCCAGACACATACACAGATACACATAGACAGACCTAGTTATATAAACAAACAATTCAAGCACCAGCAATACTAGCTACCTAGGGGCAATTCGGTCGTTGAGCAATAATCGCAAGGACAGTGTTGGAGCTAGCCCGTACCCTGCGCACAAAGGACGCGCACCGCTTGCGCATGGTGGCGTGGAAACAGTCGGTGCGCGCTTCCGCAAACGTGCCCGACTTGCTGCAGAAGCGGGGTAGCCCCAACCACCCTGAACGCGTTGTTATATTGGACACGAAAGGCACTGTAAGCTACTTGTGAGGAAGATGCCCATGTGTGGCTCGTGTGTATACGGAGGTGCAGAAAGCTTTAAAAAGTTAATGGCTTTAGTCATTGATGTATTAAATAGGAACATAGGCCACTCTCTAACATCACGTAAATAGTAAATGGACCCGATGTCGTGCGTCATGTGCTCGACAACCGAAATAGAGAGAAATATTACGCGGGCTATAGCGGGAACCCTTAACAACTCGGAAACAAACTACGATTCGGGTATTCCCCGCAAACCAAGAGTAATGTAGGTCGATTGTGTCCTTTCCCCTAATTTAAATGCGGTCCACATCGAGGAGCGCGTACCATATCTTCCTATTTAATACATCAATGGGTTTAGTATATCAATTATATACCAGGTTTTTATTGTCTCACTAGGTACGAGGCAAAAGCTTCTTCTCATACACAGAAGGCAACAGCATTGATCCACGCTTGCTCAAGACGGGTTGACGATTTCAGATTTATATTATGAGCACGTTTACACCTTACAGCATTTCATACAATCATTCAAGTCCTTGTTTTTCGAAATGACTGAACCGATTTTGATGAAACTTCATACGCATAAGCAAGATACCAAGGTCTAAAAAGTTAGTAAAGAACATTTTCGAAAAATAGTGTTTCAGCCAAATTAGACTGATTTTAAATTTTCCATAGAAACAGAGATTTCCAGTTATCTGTTTATAAATAAGACATTTCAAAAATGTTATTTACTAACTTTTTAGACCTTTGTATCCTGCTTATGCGTATAAAGTTTCATAAAAATCGGTTCAGTCATTTCGAAAAACAAGGGCTTGAAAGTTTGTATGAAATGCAGTAAGGTGTAGCGTTTACGACACGCTCTTAACAGCATTGTTAAATTGTAGTGGGTAATATGATACCACTTGGTAAGACTGGTTGTCAGACCATCAGGCTTTCGGGACTGACGACCCGTAACGACTGTCAAAGATCCACGAATGACAGCCGGAACCAACAGCTTAACGCGCTTTCTGAGGCACGGAGGAGTCAGTATGTAAAGATGGTCACCCATCCACGGGCCAACCCCAGCAAGCGTAGCTCAACCTGATGGATCTACGCGTGCAGCTGTTAACACTTAGCCAGGAGCTCCTACGGCCAATCGCCAATCCACCTGCCAAGCGTGGCGATTATGCATTTATGGCAACCCCGCTCATTTGGGGGACGCCTATGTCCAGCAGTGGACGTCGTTCGGCTGAAATGATGAGCTTCTACGGTACCGGGGTAAAGGAAAGGATCAATAATTATAATCTTACCACTCGCATTCCAGCCTCCTTCTATCTGGTAGGAAGCAGAGGCGGCTCCGAACATGAACCATGATGGGAAGTTCTCTGCCTGCAAGCAGCAGTAGCCGCTTATCAGTGCACTGTAAATTATAAATAGAAAGTACTTGTTGAATTTATCCACACCATCGGTCTAGTAATCGATTCTGCTCTCAAACATATTATAACATAACGCCTATTTCCTCAACGGGTTAGGCAGAGCCGACCTACAGTAGGTACAGTAGTACCCAATTGATATGGCTTACCGATGTACCTGCGCAGAAGGTGAATTTTAAAAGTGCGGGAAATGCTATTGACCAATCGGCACGCTCCACGCACCGCGGTTCTTTTTCCTGTACCGCTATTGGTCGGCAGCTGCCGCCATGTTAGCGCGCGCCGCGTGGCATGTTTGTCAGCCGCCGTACTTCTGATCGAGTGCACGCTAGCAGCTCCAGTGTATTATGAACCTTATAATAGTGACCTAAGGTTGATTGTAAGTTTTAAGCATTCTTTCGTTAATCTTCGGGGCCATACTTTCTTTTCTGTGCGAACGAAGATTCACGACGCGCCTTATCAATTGGGTACACACACCAATTTATATTTTTATTTATTTTATTGATTTTTATTGACGTAATAGTACATTTTGATACAAGTGGAGAATGTTTGTTATTGCATTCGAGGCGGAATTAACACCCGAGCCGTAGGCGAGGTTGTTTTTGAGCCGAGAACTGCAATAACAAATGTCCACGCGTATCAAACGACGTTTTTCAATACACTTTTGAAGAAATAAAATAAAATAACGAAAAATATTTTTGTCATGAATTATTAGGAAACTATGATTTAATTTTCTTTTTAGGGTTCCGTACCAAAATGGTAAAAAGGAACCCTTATGGTGAGACTAAGTCTGTCTGTCTCTCTGTCACACCTGAATATCTCGAGAACTACTAATGCTATCAACTTGAAATTTAGAATAGTTTTAGATGACGTTAGCCCAACTACTTTGCAAACAAGAAAGAAATTTAAAAAAATATATCTTGTTTGCAAAAGGGACCGAAAGGGGGTCTTAAAAATTTTAAGTGGGGATCATATGAAAGAACGCTGTTTGCACATTCTCAAACATTTTTTTATTTTTTTTTAGGCAGCACATATTCAGACTTTTGATGAAAAATGTAAAAAAAATACCGTTCCCCCCCCCTTATCTCCAAAGTTTGCATAGATAAAAATCTGAAATTATTCTATATGATAGAAGTTTATGTAAAGATTACAGGAAAAATAAAAGGATGTCTCTAAATAGCACAGTTTATCAGAAATCATCAACATCATATTTATACGTACGGAACCCTCGATGCGCGAGTCCGACTCGCTCTTGACTGGTTTTTTTTTTCCGCGCTTTGCTTTCGCCAGCTTGAAGGCGAAGCAAAGGTATAAAGCCGATAAATAGCCTAATACGAAAAATAGAAAATTCAAATAATTATTTTTTAGTGTAGAATACAAATAAATGTTAATTTGTTCATAAACGTTTTTTTATTGTAATAATCATGGTATTCTATTTATAAACATTATTTAAATATTCCAAAAACATTAACGCCGTAAAGACGCATCATTGCCGAGATTTAAAAAAAAAAATCAACTCCGAATAGAGAGGACCGTCTCTAACGCCAGACGGTGTGAATAGACGCATTCAACCAATTTGGACTAAGTATAGGTATAAGTTATCCGTGGTAATTTTTATTCCCGCACACGTGTTGGAAAATAAAAAGTCACACGAGTGTAAAATACATTGCATTGTGAACCGAATCATAGTGCGATATGAACCAGTTTTCGAGGAAGTGTATTGAAAAATTAATTTGCACGCCCTAAAAAGGCAAAATATGGATTGTACAGTCAGTGCCCTGCATTATCTGACCCCTCTTAAAAAGAAGAAGAAGAGGGGAAGAGTGGTCATGTTATTCAGAGCAGTGACTGTAGGTACATAAATCACCAACTTTTAGAAACTGGTAATACCTGTATTTTCTACAAATAAATTATTGTTATCCGTATTTCACATTTCGTCTGTGTGGTGCCGGACGTAAAGAATAGCATATTTTTTTTTACATTTTTCATAAAAAGTCGGAAACTGCCTAAAAAAAAAAGTTTGAGAATGTGCAAACAGCGTTCTTTCATATGATACCCCACATGGCCTAGTAGCCCCACTTCAAATTTTAAGACCCCCTTTCAGTCCCTTTTGCAAAAAAAGATATATACTTTTTTAATTTCTTTCTTGTTTCCAAAATAGTTGGGCAAACGTCATCTGAAACTATTCCAAATTTCAAGTTGATAGCATTAGTAGTTCTTGAGATATCCAGGTGTGACAGACAGACAGACAGACTTAGTCTCACCATGAGGGTTCCTTTTTACCATTTTGGTACAGAACCCTAAAAAACCATATAAAAATAAAATAATTAATAAAAATAAGTTAAGAGATGACATGACGCATGGATCAGCACCATTCAACTCGACCATTTTGAAGTGAATCGAATGAATGATCCAACACTATAACTTTTGACCGTAGGTAATAGGCAATATAATTAACGAACTCACCAAAACACGATGATACCGATTAAACTCATAGTTAAGACTAACAATGGGTACAAGGTGGCAGTGCGTCAGAATGAATGAATGATCTGATTACGAATCTCTCGTTGTTACACAGGCATTGTTATTTTTTGCTATAGTTATCTTCAAAACAATTTATATTGTAGGTAGATTAATTTTTTGGTGGGATTAGAGTCATTGGTGCAAAAATTTTAAATTACAGAATTTTTAAATCGTTAGTGTTTTGCCACTAAATAAAGGGGGAAAAGTGATTAGGTATAGTAGATTGTTGCACCGAGCGCAAAGTGAGTTATTATACACGAGTCTTATGTTGGTGCCCGAGCGCATGTCAGTGCACTAAATTAGCACGAGTGCATTACTCACTTTACCAAGGTCCGTAATCTACGTTTCTTTCAACTACCAATCTACCTACCGTGATAAAATATACCTACTCAAAATAAAAACTCAAGTTAAGGACAACAAAATTTTTCACCAAGTCGGTTTCATTCAGCCAATTTTTATTTTCAGCCAGTAGGTATCTTTTTGATCTAATGCATACATTTTATATTAAACCTAATGGGAGACATTAAACCTCTGTGGTAAATTTATAATTATCTAAATAAAAAATAAAAAACAGTGCAACAATGAGATTTTTAACATTTCAGCACTGTTACGGTTCTAAGCAAAAAAATACGTCCTTTGTGATCAGTCTGTTTTGTAGTGATTATTGATAACATTACTACGTAGTTGGCTATGATAGAAAGAGAGAAAGAAAATGTGTGCTCGCACCTCTCTCTCTTGCCCCTACAGTAATATACGAAACGTAACTCTCTCTCTTTCTATCTTCACTAACTTATGTCTCCCTCTCAACTTCCTCTGGCTCACTTCCGTAACGCTCTCGTCGTGCATTCACCATCTTACTCCCCAAGTCAAGCGTGCCTAAAGAAGTATTACTTTAAAAAACAGAGCTTAATTGACACATCATAAAAAAAAAAAAACTATTTATTGACACACAAGTTAGGAAACATTTATAAATAGGAACAATTTTAATTGAAGGAGGGCTTATGTAGATATATAGCCGTGGGCCCCAAACTAGGCACAGCCTGTATCTTGGTGGCTCTATAATAGCAAACACAGATTGATTTAATGACTGCTCAGCGTGACGCAGCACAGCAATAAACAAGTAATAATTAATTATGAAAATATGAATTAAAATCATTCAGAATTCAAAAATAAAATAATAGTAACAAACCAATATATTAAAAATACAACCTGTTTTTTTTTATATCCCATAACTTTAGGGTTATATTCTGTAGGTAAAAATAATACTAAAACTCCTAGAATAGGTCCAAAAATGCATCGTTTCGGAGATATCATCAATCATAATTAAATTAGGTCAAAAATTGTCACCAGTATGACGAATCTTTACTTTTGCGAGGTTGCCAAACTTCGCAGTAGTGTAAAGTCAACGCCATGAGACGAGATAAATTTCATACTTTGGGATTTAAAACTTTAACTGAAATTGCGTATGGTTCATTTTCCATTGCAACTAAAATTATTTTATGACGTTTAGCGATAATTTCTTCATTCATAAATCAACTTAGATGTCTTGAGTTTAAAGTTGATAGTTGTATAATTTGCAATTTTATGTATTTATAGCTTCTCATGACGGTTACTTTAGTAAAATAAATAGTAAAATAAAATATGTAGGTATGTTGGTATCGGGGCTTCCCGGCGGCAGCTAGTGAAGGGAAAGCTACCTTGTCGACGTTATCATATTTCACGTAAGGGTGTTTTACATTAATAATCGTGACTTTGCCGAATTATTTTGTATGAAAAATGAAAAAAAAAAATAACGAAGGATTGGAACATAACTCATATGCCAGTTGATTCTTTGATATGGCCTCAATCATACCCTAGAGTTATGGGATATCAAAAAAAACACGTTGTATATATTATATAAAAAAAAACAATATAAAATCTAAGAAGATATCAATGTGCGTAATTGTAAGAGAAGTAAACATGTTGGCATTATTAATTGGAAGGGTGAAAGAGTAGCGTGTGTGTGTGTGTTTATGTGTGTGTGTGTGTGTGGGGGTGTGTGTGTGTTAGAAAGTTTAATACAGGGGCCGGGAAAGGTCTTGACTATTTGAGTGTCATCTTGACTGTGAGAGTAACGTTTGAGTGCTAACTAGCATTACTTCAAGGGGCACAAGAGATCTTCTGTTTCATCATAGGTTAGGTCCTGAAGCCATGTCTTTATAGAAATTTTGGCTTCGAGTATATTTCCAGGGATCTTTAGTGTCGATTTATTGACTGTGTTGAAGACTCGAATAGGGAGAAAGAGCGAAAACCGTGCAGCAAAAAACTGTTCTAACTCTTGGGATTGCAAGTCTCTCAGCTCATATCCTACCTCTTTGTGTGTATTTGAATTTTCTCCCTGACACAGCAATAAGTTTTAGAAGGGACTTCAAGATATATAGCTGTCGGACACGCAAGACGCCTGCTTCTTTGTATAGTTCGTCTGTTGGATAACGACGCGGTTTTCCAAGGAAGACTTTAAGAACAGCCCGTTGTGCACGTTCGAGTTCAAGCAAATAGGACTTGGCCGCAGTACCCCAGACGCCTACACAGTACTGCAGCAGCGATTGACAAAGAGCTTGGTAAACTTTTCTGCAAATGTCTTTCGGGGCACTGGCACGTAGAGATTTAAATATATAAATAAACTTACGGATTTTTTTAGAGAGTGTTAAGATAATTATGATCCTTAAAAGACAAATTCTGGTCAATTGTGACTCCTAAATATTTAGTAGAATTGACTCTGCCTATATCATTACAGTACTATTTGTGGCATGGCAGTGGATGTTGTGAATTTTGATATTATCAATCACGGGACTACAGGAGGGGCTGATGTAAAACGTTATAAAATTTGTTTTTTCGACATTTAAGGTTAAAAGATTTCTATCGAAATCCTACTGGATTTTATCAGAGTCATCATCATCAACATTCTAATGTCTTTTATTATTTATTTTATTTTTATTCTTATTTTGGTGCTATTATTTGTATGTCAAGAAATCCCTTCTGTAATGAAACACCTTTTCATTACGAACATTACTGTATAATATAACCTCTTGAACACATACAAACTTGGTACACAGCAATATTTAACGAACTATTTAATTAGGTACTCAAAATAATAATTAGTATAAGCTTTAGACATCTCGAAGACAACCTTTAGGTTCCGAGCTCCATGAGAATTAACCTAGAAACTACGCGACACCCCAAACGTCATGTTTACATTCCGTTCCATTAAAAAACCCGTACTTTTTAAAATAACTGTCCACTTCTTGGCGGGAAAGTGAAGCGTCATGTTCAGCAGTTTGTTTAATTTTCCAAAATTAGTGTTTAGCCGAATATTAATGTGTAATAATGGTGGATTATTAACCATTAAGTGTTTGTGAACGTGCATTAGTGTAGGCAAATGAAACAAAACAGTGCAACTTCGCTTCAAGTTCTCTCAAGAAGTCCGCGTGAGGACTCAGTAAAGTGCCACATCTTTACTGAAACTCAAGGGGAGTGGGCGGGGATATCATCATCATGCATTTATAATTCATTTCATCAATATTTTAAACAAGAACTAAAACTTGACATTGGCTAAATGCACAAACCGTGCGAAGCCAGAAGGAAAAAAAAAAAAAAAAATAACTGTCAAATGAGATACTTTTAAACTTCATGGCTACACTGATACAAAAATCATTTGAGGCAAAGCACATCTTTCACACATTAAATATTTAGTATTTTAAAATCCACTACAGAATCTTATTAATATTTGAAAATCATGACACTTCCTTTTAAAATTTTTAGACATAGCTGCCAGCTGATTCACGAAGATACCCGGAACCTTCGTTGCAGGATGCTAGCGCCGCCCGGACTGGGAGAGACCTACCCTCACACCGGGGAATCCTAAAAATACTGTTGATGGCAATAAACAATTTATTTGTAGGTAGGTATCTAACTAACAAGATTTCATTAGGCGTTCTCGTAACCGAGAACATTAATTAGACAATTAATTGCATTACGTTGCTATTTGATTTGATGTCAAAGTCAAAAGTCGAAAATCAAATTGTTTATTTCAAATAGGCACATTTATGGCACTTTTGAACGTCAATATTTACAAAAAAATAGAATTGATTCTAGTCGCCCCTTCCAAAAGGTAGTTTCGTATGGAGAAGAATGGGCAAGAAACTCCACCGTTACTCTTTTAAAATCTTGTACAATATTTTTATAGGTACATTAATTATAATAACTATATGTGAAGACGATGCACCTAGAATATAATTACTATACCACAATAGGTAATAAAAAGAGTTAGGAAAGAAGCTATGACAGATAAATTAATTATGAGATAGATACACGGTGCTCACATATTTACAAAATATTAAAAAAAAGAAAGAAAAGGTTTTCCTAAAAAAAAAAAAGAGTGCTCCTAATTATTATATATTCTGTAATTCTGTTACCAGATTACTTACGGGGATCTTCACTTTAGGTATTCTGACTACCTCAGTTGGTAAGAGAAGAGTCTAATAATTTTATTTGTTTTATTTTGACTATTTATTTGTTACTCTGTAGTCGTCTTTGTTAATTTTTGTCTAACATTGATAAAAAAGCGCAGCCTATATAAAAAAACTTTTGTGTGCAAAAATATTGTTTTAGGGGTTTCCGGGAAAAAACCTCTATTGCACCTTTAAGTCCGGGGTTTTGTAAGTTTTTGTCCGGCGTCGGCAATTTAGGTGATGGCAGCCCTATTTGCTAGCGACTGTACATTGGACACGTGCAAAGTAGGAGAGGCGCTATAGGCAAGGCTCGTGCAGACTGGCACTATAACGCAAGCGCGACATGCAGCACTCCGCTTGTCGCACCTGCTACCCAATATCTCACCAGTCAATCATACAACAAATCAAAAGTCATTTATTCAAACTAAGCTGAGAATTAGCACTTTTCGAATGTCAAAATTTACATGAGACAGTCCCCCAAAAACGCCCACCCTTCACCACTTCCTAGTGCTTTAGCTGGGAAGAAGAAGTAGCACAACAAACTCCCTAGCAGCACAGCTGTCTGTTCGCATATAAAACTTGAGTCTACTCGAGCCTTGACTTGTACAGATAAACTATTACCGTATGTCATGGCTAAATATTTATTTAAGTACCTACATTTATTACGTTTATGTAATGAGATTATTGTCGAGTTCATCAAAGAATAAGGTTTTCTTATCTAACATGTGTTTAGAGCCAAGAGATTATACTGCAGAATATATTGTTATATCACCTGACAATCTTAGCTATGACGGCAGTGTTTGTTTGTGATTCTTAATACTCAGTCTCGGTAAAGGAAAGACTTCTCATTGAATATTTATTAGTACCGTTATAAAAACCCATAGCATTTTCTTTTTCATATTTATTTTGATGAGCTGTAGACTTTAAATTCGTCACTTACCTACTCGTATCCTATATCAAAGTTGTCCATGATAGACCAGTGGATGCTTGAATGGCAAGCGCCATCTTGAATGTAAAGAATTAGCATTCTACCTACTGAAGCATTACTTCTGCTGTTTAATACTTTTTGCACGTAAAGGCTTCTACATACTGGCGCGACTTGTCGCGCGACAACGCGACACCGATAGAACAATTTCTATGAAAAATTCAAGGAAATTGTTCTACCGGTGTTACGCCAGTATGTACCAGCCTTTAAGTGGTCAAGTATTTTTTATTTTTTTACATACTTATTCAAATAATACTACGAGAGTTTTGCAAAACAACGTTGTCAAAATTTTTATAGGGTCTATCAGTCGGCGGAAATCACTTTTGTAATAAGCAATAAAATTTTCTAATACTCGTATGCGATTTGTACTGAAAAAGTTAAGTGCATCCCTTTTTTTTTATAATATAGCTACGTAAATAGCGATGCGGACTAACGGTCGATTGCAATCGTTCGGAGCTCCCCGAAGCTCATATATATGCTCCGAAATTCCACGTAAGTATCGATGTATTAAAATCTATAACAAGATTCCTAACCAACTGAAAGAACTTCCAATGGTCCGCTTCAGAAGGGCTTTACGCAGTTGGCTAATTGAGAATTCCTTATAAACTCTAAAAGAATTCAAACCGCCTTATTACAAAACAAGATTTATATTTGACATGGCTTAAACCATGCAACCAGTTTTTGTAATAAGAACGTAACAGTGATTGAAATACCGTTCTTTTTACAAAACTGAAACTTAGTTCGGTACTAAGTTGTCAGTTTTGTGTTTAGGAACTTTACCATAGTCGGAATAAAGTTCGAAATTCAAATATGACTCCATGTTTTAAACCTGGGTCTGAAGATAAACCTTGTTTTGTAATAAGGGGGCTTGAGTTTAAATTCAAATGACCTAATTGTAATTTGTACCATAAATTTGCATGTCATTATGTTATGATTAAATGTGTTAAGCTACTATAATATTACCAATGTAAGAACTTTTGTAACCATATTTATAAGCAAATAAATCTTTGACATTGACTTTGATGTACTTTTTTATGTAAGTATGTAAGTTTTTCTCCCAAACCATTTATTATTTTTGACTAATCTACTTCCACGATTAACAAGACGCAACTAAATTGACTTTCTTATTTTCTTTCACACCTTTTTTATTTTTTTCTTAATTTTTCGTGTATTTTTTATAAATTATACTATAATTATACGTGGGTTATGTGGTGAAGAAATCGTTTAATTTTTCTACAATGTTGCGTTCGGAGTTCGATTCCCCGCCGCAGCCGCATCTTTTTCACTACACATAATTATTATACCTTATACACTCCTTTGCAAAGAATCCTGGAATGGGTGTTTTAGTCAATGTAAGCAGAGAGCCGTGTTTTTTCCCAGATGTGCTCAATAGGGTTAAGGTCGGGGCTCCGCGCTGGCCAATCCAAACGACGAATTCCGACCTCTTGCAATAAGCATCTACGTCGCCTGAACGGTGGGCCCGAGCATTATCGTCCATGTAAATGGCATCTTCACCAATGACAGTCAGTGCGGGTTGTGTATTTTGACAAAGGATTTCTGTTATTTAACTTTGCGCATTTAGTGAGCCATTTTCATTGAAAACTATCTCGGTACGATAGCTGGCAGTTACACCCACCCAAAACATAACGGACCCTCCACCATAAGGGGTGATTTCTTCAAAACATACGTCAGCGTATAGCGTTTACCTGGTCTTCGTAACACTCGCCGACGTCGGTCCTCACCATTCAGACAAATTCGAGCCTCATCGGAAAAGAGTACGCTACTCCAGTTACCTGGTGTCCAAGATAGGCAATTTATAGTGAACCTCAATCGAGCAATCCGGTGCTCACGGAGTAACTGGGGGGCCCGCGCTGGTCGTCGACTGCGTATATCAGCCGCTAAAAGCCTCTTCCTCACTGTCCATAGTCTCACTTGTGCTCTTCGTATCTCTTCAAGGTTTCTTTTGAGGTCTATAAAAAAAAATCTTTCTTTGTTCATGAATATGAGACAACCATACAAAGTAACTTAATAATAACACAACATAGCCAAAAATCGTTTAAAGTTATTTTAACAATACAACTTAGGCAGGTGAACAGTTAGAGAATGTAAAATGGTGGAATAAAATAATGGATTGGTTGTCTTTGGACTGATTCGCCCTATCCCCTCGTACTAGTATAAAACTGTATCACGAGCGAATAGTCTTCCTCAACCTAAGAATAACGGATTCCCACAAGGTTCCAGTTACGAGTCACAATAGTTTAGAATTATTTACATACTGTCTAAGCAAAAATCAGTACATGTACAGTTATATTAATTAAGTTACATGGTTGGAATTGTCTGTTGTTTTGTGTTTAGGTATGAGTATAGTAAAGATATATGTGCATATGTTTAATGTATGTTTCTACATGTGTATAGTTATTATGTGCCTTGTTTATACCAATTTTTATAGTAGATTTTCAGTGATGTTATAGTCTAGTGTTTTAAAAAAAAATATCGATAGTTTTTTTGCATGTTTGCCTATCAAGATTCTTTAATATTAGATCTTTACTTATGTAACTGCATTTGCGGTTCCTCAGCGCCTGAGTCACTAAAAAGCGGCCGTATCGTGGTTGTGTGCAACGTTTTCTCCCAGAACCTTGCCTCCTCTGAATGGAACCCATCTCTTGGTAATGAGTCCAGGTTCTTTGGACGGTTGGACGACTCACGTTTAACCGCTGTGAGACGTAAAATTGGCTACACCCCTCTTCCAGCAGCGCTATTATATAATTTTACTAGCTCTTATTGCTTTTTCTGCCATTACAATCGACACAAAGATATCTGTTTTAAATTACAACTAGCTTTTGTAGGGTTTTCCTTTACTTTATTTAAATAAATTGGAGACGACTAGTAATCAACTGGTCTATTATTTATTTCACAATACAAGTACGTGAAAAAGAAAATAATAATCAATGATAGCGAGAATGATGGTAGTAAACTATCCAAAATCCGAAAGCGTAAGAGAGCGCTCCGCTTGTGCTTCGCAGTTATAAAGCCTCTGGTGTCCCCACTCCAAGGACCTCAGCAACATGAAACTGCCTTCGTTGGTGTCGTCATCCGTCAGATGGCGCTCCAAGTGCAATGTTGCCAACACGGCCATGCTGCATGGTGCCTGCCCCAGGCACCTCACGAGTCTGGAATGGATACTGAAATCAAAATATGTCCATGTAAAAATACAAATAACTAAAATCATTCAGAAAGGACACCAGAAGTACTGCGCACTTATTTAATTCATGCATTGCAATGCCTCTTCCTGCACCCAAAGGGACTTTGCCACACTTAGGAGACCAGGTTTACATATAGCCGACATGTCACTTGCACCTGAAGAGTATTTCACTCACTGAAGCGTACCAAGTAGACCTTGTAGACACACAGCAAAGCATTATTACATTTCAACATAATGTGCAATACAACTATTAATGCGGTACACATTAATTATTATAGGTACAGTATTCTATCTAGGCTCGCTAACTCAAAAGGGAAATTAATTTTACGTACTATTCAAGGAATATTAAAGAGATTATTAATAAACAGTTTTATATAAATACCTTGCCAACACGGTTGTTTTTTTTTTTTGCTATAATTATATTCATTCCATACTCCAATCATCAATATTAATCCACGGCCTCATATTTTCTGCTGCGGCTACTCCATTATACATTTTAGAGCTTCTTTGACTACCTCTTAAATCTGATATCTCGTATCTATCATTCTCCAGGACTTTCTTTATTTGAAATGGTCCTTTGAATGCCGGCAATAGTTTTCGACTTTGACCATCATTACTTTGACTTTGTATTTTGACCAATACCAAGTCCCCTTCTGTATACCGTGTGGCTTTGATTCGCGTTTTGTCAAATCTTTTCTTTTGATCCTCTGCACTAGCTTTAATATTTTCGTCCACCATTTCGCGCAACTTTGACACGTCTACCAATGCTTCGCTATCAAGATCTGGGGCGAGACTATCACTATCCATACGTAACCTATATCCGAACATTACCTCACTAGGAACGGCTTGAGTAGTTTTATGTATCGTACTATTAAGTCCCTGCTGTAATGCCTTAATACACTCATCCCACCTATCATCGTTAGTATCCGCACCCATAGTTTTTAAGGCTTCCAAAATAGTTTTGTTAAATCGTTAGCACGCGGTACTCCTGTCGCTACGATATGTAACCTAATATTTCTATTTAAACAGTACTGAGAAAATTGACTTGAAGTGAAACAAGAACCTGCATCACTAATTATTCTTTTAGGATTTCCAAATATTTTAGATAAACGCTCTAATTCATTAATAACTCCAATCGCATTAGTTTTACGTACAGCACTTATAAATATGAATTTTGTAAACGAATCTACAATTACCAGTAAATATTTGTTTTTGTTTCTTGTTGTTACGAACGGTCCTAAATGGTCAAGATGGAGGGTGTGGAAAGGTTGTGCATATTTTGGCAGAGGGTACAGTTGTCCCTGTTTTGGACCTCCCTTATTTTTAAAATATATACAGTTCAAGCTATTTTTAATATACTTTTTTACAATATAACGCAGACGTCGAAACCAATATCGTGTACGTATACGCTCGACACACTTGTCTACTGAAAAATGGCCCAAATCATCGTGATTACATTTTATGATTTGCCAAATACATTTTTTTGGCACAACCCATCTACGTCCCTGACTAGTTCTCCTATAAACTTTTCCGCTTAAAAGTTCAAAACTGTTAAAGATATCTTTATGCTCGTCGGCCTCTCCTGATGCCAATATATTTCTTATTCTCACTATCTCTGAGTCCTGTACCTGTACTGTCAACAACCAATCTGCCTCTGTAATTGACATAATTATCTCAGATTCCGATTTTTCACCGGATGGCACGGGATTGCGGCTCAAGGCATCTACGTGCTGCATCCGGGATCCTTCCCTATGAATTATTTCAAACGAGAACTCTTGAGTCGATAAGACCCAACGCGCTATTCGCGGGATAATATCCTTTTTAGTTAAGGCGTACCTAACCGCACTACAGTCAGTAATAATTTGGAATTGTTTACCTAACAAGTACAATCGGAATTTTTGAAGACTACATACAACTGCTAACAATTCTAATTCAAAGGAATGATATTTTTTTTCATCTCCTTTAGTTTGCCTACTATAGTAATGTACGACCTTTTCGCCCTCATCATCGATCTGGGTAAGTATACCGGCGATACCATCCCTACTTGCGTCTGTATACAGAACCTTGTCTTTATTGGGGTCAAAAATGGCCAAAATGCTTTCAGAGGTTAATTTGTCTCTTAAAATAATTATGGAATGCCCGATTTTGTACATCATCCCATACCCAGACGGCATCTTTCTTCAACAGTTTTGTAAGTGGTGCTGATAAGACGGCGCAATGTCGTATGAACTTACGAAAATAACTAATTAGCCCTAAAAACTGTCGAAGCTGATGAACAGTTTTGGGTATTAGAAAACTCCTAACCGCTTCTAATTTTGATTCATTAGGCATAATGTACCCTGGTTTAATTTTATAGCCTAAAAAATTTATTTCGTTTTTAAAGAAGTGGCACTTTTTTAGATTTAATGTCAACCCGTTCGTCCTAAATACCTGTAATACCTGTTCTAATAACCTGATATTTTCTGTTACTGTTTCAGTAACGAGATAAACGTCATCCAAATAAATAATAACATTGCCAAATCTCAAATTCCCAAGTACTTTGTTCATCATCTGTTGAAAACATGACGGAGCGTTTGCCAAACCGAACGGAAGTCTTTTTAAGACTTCCGTTCGGTTTGTACATAACAACGTTTTGTACATAAGTATGTACAAAACGTTGTTCAATATACGTGTCTTCCGTTTCATGTATAAGTCTATTTGTAAGAAATTTTGTATTGTTTATTTTTTCTACGTTTTTGTTCTTAAATAATAATTGATGTTTATCAACTTTTGAGTTATTCAAGGTACGCAGTAAAATTCTCCCGAAAACATAATTACCCCTTTTTCCGATTCTAAAAAACGGATTTTTTTTTTCTGTCAAAAGTATGAGCACCGAGTTTCGAGTTAATCGAACTGCGCGTTAAGATTCTTAAATACAAACTGTAACACTCCCTAAAATCCTTTTGAGGGGTAGTTTTGAAAAACGCAAATGTTATGACAAACTTTGTTATTTAAGTAATGACTGCCTCGTTAGTCTAGTGGTCACAAGCGCGACTGCTGAGCATGGGGGGTGGGTTTGATTCCCAGGTCAGGCAAAGTGTTATTGTATTTTCCATTAGGAATTTCTCAGTAGCAGCCCGAAGTCTGGATTTATGCCCGGTTGATGCCAATAGCATAGCCCTCTCCATTGCCCTTTGGGTGACTTTTAGCCTTCTGATAAGGCCCATTGTGAGCGACCATGTTTCAGTACCTACCATAGGTCATCACTGGCAACACGCACTGGTCAAACCCTATGTGATCTAATCAGAAATGAAGAGATCCGCAGGCGAACCAAGGTTCCGAACCGACATAGCCCGAAGAATTGCCCGCAGAACTGATGGCCGATGTGGCCGAAAGGTTCTGGCGTGGCGACCGCGTACCGGAAGACGTAGCGTTGAAAGGCCTCCTACAAGGTGGACCGATGACCTTGTGAAGGCTGCAGGTATCCGCTGGATGCGGGAAGCACAGAACCGGTCGAACCGGCGGTGCTTGGGCTCCCCCAATGCCGGAGCAGCCGCAGCCTATGTCCAGCAGTGGACGTCTTTCGGCTGAAATGATGATGCGAATAGGCTCGCCCCCTATTACATGGTACTTAACCAAAACTGGCGAAATGTGGGTGTACTAAAGGTACACCTCTACCTAACCCTTTGGGGATTGCAGGCGTGATGTTATGTAAATAAGTATTCGGGCCAAATTTCCAGTATATATTATATCAAAAGAAATAAGATTCTGTTCTTACAAAGTACTCGTTTTATCGCCCCTTTTTCCGCACTCAAGGGGTTAATTGTTGAAACATCGTTTTTGACGTTTCTCGAAACATCGTTATTGGATTATAGGTTATTTTCAAGTTAATAAAGCCAAGCAGCAAAATCCTCCCTTGTAAATTGAGTATCCCTTTTCACCCCGTTAGGAGTAAATTAAAAAAAAACTGATATTATTCTTTATTTTTGGTTTACAGTATAAAATAAATACTCAGTTTCGAGTTAATCGGACCGCGCGTTAAAATTCTTCCATACAAACATTGACATCCGCCAATCCGGAGTAGTTTAAAAAAAAAAAAATGTCACACTTTATAATTTACTTAGGTTAATATTCGTGCCAAGTTTCAGGTTTATTAACTCAAGGAATAAGATTTATCCGTTCATTCCCCGCGACACCAATCCCCATTTTTCACCCCTTAAAGGTAGAATTTTTAAAAATCCCTTCTTAGCGGTTGCCTATAGTTTCCAACCATAAGCCGAAATATTAGTGATTTTAACTTAAAAAGAAGTTTCATTCAAAATCAAATTTTATCCCCTTTTCACCCCTTAAGGGTTGAAATTCTAACAACACCGTTGCGTTAGATTCCAACCATAAGCCTAGATAACAAATTTAGTGATTTTACGTCGAAAATTAAGGACTTTCCATACATAACATCATCCCCCTTTTTAACCCTTCGGGGATGGAATTATTAAAAACGCTGAGACACGTATAAATTAACTTCCAATCGTCAGCCTATACACAAAATTTGAAGATCCTAACTTCAAGACTGACGGACTTTCGTATAAACATCCATCCCCTATTTTACCCCTTTAGGGGTGGAATTCCAATAAATCCTTTCTTAGTGGATACTTACTCTTTACAAAGAACACACCCTCCAAGTTTCATGTCTCTAGGACCAGCGGTTTAGGCTGTGCGTTGATATGTCAGTCAGTCAGTCAAGTCTTTGAATTTTATATATTATATAGAATATAGATAAGGCAGGATTAAGCGACAAACCGCAAACCCTAAAACAAAAACTTTTGTTTATAACAATAAAGATAAAGGATTATTATTGCTTTATACTAAAGTTTCGAATTTGGAAGTAACTTTTTTTCATACCCAGACTCTTTGTTAAGTGCTAGGAACAAAGTTTGGCTATTACAACCTCTTTAGAACTAAATGATTACCAATAATGTAGAAAAATCAAAACCGCGCTTTTTTTTTCCATAGAAGTGTATATATTTAGATACGCTTGGCAGTGTTATGGTTTAAAATCAAAAGTCATTTGTTCAAAGTACGCTGAGATAAGAGTCGCTCTTTTCGAACGTCAAATTTACATAAGACCGACCACTAAAACGCCCGCCCTTCACCACTTCCTGGTGCTTTAGCTGAGAAGAAGGGACAGCAGCACAGCTGTTTGTTCATATCGCGCCAGTTTGTGGAGCCTTTATCGGCCAAACTTTTTGGATATATTTTTTTTAATATTGATTATATTGTATAATTTTATACCTATGCATTGTTATTTAAATTCATGAGCTCCATGTCATTGTGTTCTATTCACCCAACTGTTTAATAAATAGTAATTTTAAATAGATGCAAATAAGGAGTTGCATGTGTTTAACATAAACACAATATGACGTAGAAGTATTGACTTACCCTCATTAGGAATAGGTACCTATTAAACTAGTAGATCAATAAGTACTAATAATCCGTTTGGTGCCGGACGTAAAGAATAGCACCATCCCATTTCTTCCCGTGGGTGTTGTAAAAGGCGACTAAAAGGACTTATTAGAGAATAGGCAGCAGCGTTCTCTATGCGTTTTAACACCATACTACAATCGTCAACCCGCCTGCCAAGCGTGGCGATTATGGCAAACCCCCTTTCGGGCAGGCCTATGTCCAGCAGTGGACGTCTTTCGGCTGAAATTATGAGATCAATAAGAACAATATAACGTTAGCGTAATTAATATCTTATTTTAGCAAAATTTAGGTAACTACTCCAAATGATCAGATTTGTATAAGGCCTAAGACGCTGACAACAGGTAAACCGCTGTCACTGTCAGATTGCATACAAAGGAACGAGAAGCGCGATGACACAATGCTCGTAATTTATTGCAAAATATTTAGCAATTATTTATTTACTAAAAAATCAGTTGAGTAATCGAAAATAAAAAACAACCAAGTTCTGTATACAAATAAGACGTTTATTTATTTAAACTTCTCACACACAATAATGTACAAAAGCGGACTTAATGCCTTAGGCATTCTCTACCAGTCAACCAAGGGCGGTGAAGAGATAAGATGGCGGGTGCTCTGATGGAGAGAAAAAAAAATTATATTGTAAAATATTAAAATATAACATAATTAATTACAAATAAAATAGATACACAAGTACATAAATAGGTTATAAACTTAGATATAATACACATATATTTACTATAGTATATCCCTACATTATACAACATTAGTTCTTGTTTATGCTAAACTTGAAAAGGGGTCATTGTACTCATCATTTTGAACAATTTTTTCTAAAGGACCAACCTTGAAATCGCGAAAAAAAAATCAGCTGTTCCATACATTTGTGTTCACTTAAATCGACAAAATGTATGGAACAGCAGATTTTTATTTCGCGATTTCAAGGTTGGTCCCATAAAAAAAAAATCAATATGATGAGTACAATTACCCCTTTTTGGGTTTAGTATAAAAAAAACTAATGTTGTTTTTACATACAAATTCAAGGAAAAGACATTCATTGAGATGACTACGCTATTTGTTTTGAAAATAACTCTGCAATTTTCGCGACGTTCCTGTTATTTATTAAATACCAACCGTACGTTGATATTTAATACAAATATTTTGGATTGAAACTCTAAGTAAACGGTTAGTTTACCGTTAATTTGTATTAAGATTTTTTTCTAAGCGTGTTTTGGTAACAACCAAGTTCTGAGAAATATGTTCTAGAATAACATATATTTTTTCCGCTACCACAAACTATATAGATTATGGGAATTTTTTTGTTTAAGACAAGCCTACTTTTATCATTTGCCTCTTGTCAGCGCCGTAATACCAAATATGTCCAAATTATTAGTAGTACAAATTTTTTGTTTTGTTTCACTGTTTTGTTTCGGCGCTGCGACACGCGTCGCGACACAAAGGCCCCGCGTGTCGCGCGACGAACGGTGCCTTTGTGTCGCGTCGCGAGTCGCGCCGGTCTGTAGAAGCCTTTATTCGGCGTAACATATTTCGAGGCCACGTAGCGGACTCTCTGCGGAGTTAACTGATTATTTATGATTAAGATTTAAGGGTGAGGTTGAGGCACACCTCTGCCTAACCCTTAAAGGAATACAGGCATGATGTTATTTACCTTTTAAGACGCAGATATATGCCAGTGATCTTGAGTGTGTTCTGTACTGAGCTCACGCAATGCGTCGTACGTTCAGCCAGTAATAAGACTCGCCCATCAAGGAGCGCTGTCCCCAATTTGACGCATTATTAATTTATTATACACAAACCAAAAGGTATTTTAATAAAACGCATATACTTAAAGATCAATAATTAAATTATCTTTAAATAAGTGAAGGTTTTAGAAAAATACGCTTGGTAGATTTTGCGCCATTCTCAGCTTTTTATCCGCGTTAGACAGAAATTTACAAATTAATTTCACTATGTAATATAAACATAATCTAAAATATTCACATATTAAATTATTAACAAAATGCTCTAATTTAACATAGATTTTCTTCAAATCATTAACACTTAGACGTGATCTTCAGTATAAAATCATTAAAAGTCGGTTATCGTCGCCTTAATAAACAACGAGTAACCGCCATTTCTTAATTAATTGCCTTAGCAATTAATTATGTTAATACTGGCGATTAATTATTAGGTACAGCAGCAAATGAATAATAAGAAATATTATGTCACACAGGACAAGGTTATTCAAATTCAATGGTAGGTACTTACAGGTAATTGATGAAAACAGTATTGTTCTACTATTGTTTAGCACTGTATTAAAGATATTAAAATATAATCAAGGGGCCTTTTTATGAGTAAACAATTCCTTGCCCCATTAACCCTAACATTATATATGTTAGGGTTAATGGGGCAATTAAAAGAAAGGCCGTTCTTAAAGATTTCTATAACGTGTTTATTATCCTTTTAGTTATATAATGGAAGGTGTTTTTTTTTTTTTGTTGGGTGGGAAATTATCAAATAACTTCTCCCGCTCTGGGTTGAGCGGGAGGGCGTGTCAGACTTTTACTGACTAAAACCCACCCGTATTCCTTCATTTGCCTGTGTGCCAGGGCCACGATACCCTTTCGGACAAACTCGCAACCCTGGCAGGCATTGGCCCTATCGGACCCCGTCAGTTGGTGCTGACAACTCTTTGAGGCGCGCGTGGAATACGACGCGCCGTCGACCCGGGCCTGGTTAATGGGGCAATTAAAAGAAAGGCCGTTCTTAAAGATTTCTATAACGTGTTTATTATCCTTTTAGTTATATAATGGAAGGTGTGATTAGCTAATTTTACGTGAGACTTGTGATCCCAAGCAAGGCTAAAGGAATAGCAAGATGTTGCTTATACGAAGTAAGGATTGGCGTGTTCTGATGGTGAACATGAAGTAGGGTGGATTAGTTTTTGCTATAATCCAAGACGACCTTAATATAAAACAAAGTCCCCCGCCGCAACTGTGTGTCTGAACGCTATAAACTCAAAAACTACTGAACGGATTTTCAAACGGTTTTCACCAATAGACGGAGTGATTCATGAGGAAGGTTTAAGTGTATATTTCATTAAGGTTTTTTTTAAATTGGCTGAAAATTTTTATTGTTGAAGATGTCGGAAAAAATCATGCCGACTGGGAGCTTTACTGGTGTGCGCCATATAAACCGCAAGAGATACATACAATTTATGTTTTACTAGATTGTACATCATATAAAGTTCAACAAAAAAATTTAAAACCATTCTTATATTTCAGAATTTAATAAAAATTTCATTGTTACTTCCGTATCCTTATTTAATAAAATGTTATTTAAATTGGGTATTTAATTTAGATTGAAAAATGCCTTTACATCATACCAGTTAAATGCAATCTAACTGGCCACTAATCGGCCCGCGTCGTAGATTAGGGCCCACTCGCTCTCACTGAGAGGCTATCACTCAGTTGCAGAAAGCTCACCATTAACCCTTCATTACATAAAGCAGCATTATCGCTAATGAATTCATTACTTTAATGAAGTTGCACAAACAAATTTTAGATGGCATTAGACATTTTTAATGTCACTTTAGTTAAAGAAGACTTTAAACAATATTGCCAGGAACAAATTACCATATTGAACGAAAAGAGTGAACATTTGCGTTCTGATATTATCCGTACGTACAAGTACACCACAATTTTAGCATAAAATATAGTAAATGTAGTTGATTTATGTGTATTCAGTGTACTCTGTGGTTTAGTCTAGTTTAAATAATCTGGTTTAAGGTGTATACGCTAAGGTAGCCCGCGAAATTCAAATTTACCAACGTTTTTTGCAAATTTTATACTTCTGATTCATATTCTAATGATTATAATTCTGTAAAGCCATATTGGTTATGGTCGCGAATCATAATTAGATCAACATACAATGTGTTACTGACCTGCAAATTACAAAAAAGGTAATAAGATTTGAATTTCGTGGGCTACCTTAGCGCATCCCCCTTATTATGTTATATTAATTTTAACATGTATGCAGTCTAGAGCTCCTGCCACACGTGGATATCCATCAATTTCTACGTAGTTCCGTCCGGTCTGGCATTTTAATATAGAGGTGGCTTAATTTTGCTAGTTCACGGGATACTTTTTGGATAAACAAACTGACAAATAACCCGACCCAACCTGTTTCCGACAAACTGTTGATTTATTTATGTTTATTAAATCACCCAATACTTTCTGGAAAGATCCAGTGGCGAAAAATCTCAAAAATATTAAAAGCTGTGTAAGGTCATTAATGGATTTATTTCTTTGCGTCACTGGTTCTAAATCTTAATCAAGTAGGTTACAAATTTGAAGAAATGCCTCCTTGGAAATTCTATACCTTACACGAAACTCTTCTCCATCATGTTTTAAAAATAAATTCACTCGGTCTGGGATTCGACGGCGAGGTACCTAAATCTATTAAATAAGAATCAGATAATGACGAAAGACTGGTTAAAGACATCTTTCAATTACAGAAATGCATTCAAGTACTGTACAAAACACTAATGTTGCTCTTTAATGGATGCTTTTCGGCCCATTAAAATTAAAAAATCTGAAATGTCAAACTTAAAGTTCACCACCTGCTAATGGGCGCTAATGAAGTTACGTGCAACGTAAAAGTGTTTAAAATGGCCGGTTTCATTAGGTTTGACATTTCATTAGTTAAATTTAATGGAGCATTAAAATAAAATAAAAAATGGTTTTGTGCAATGATTTAATGCTACATTAGTGTTTAATGTAGTCTTTAAAATTTAAAGATCGTTTCTGCAACTGAGTGTATGTGTAGCAGTGGGAACATTAGGTATAAGCTGATTATGCTAAGCTGGTAAGAAGTGGCGGAACAAACTACCCAACAAAGTCCCTATCCGTCTTATTAGAAAACAAGATTTATGTTTTGACATGGCTTAAACCATGGAGGCAGTTTTTGTAATAGGAACGTAACAGTGATTGAAATACCGTTCTTTATACAAAACTGAAAACTTAGTTCTGTACTAAGTTGTCAGTTTTGTATTAGGAACTTAACCTTAGACGGAATAAAGTTCGAAATTCAATAAAGGCTCCATGGTTAAAACCTGGGTCTGAAGATAAACCTTGTTTTGTAATAAGACGGCCTAAGTTTATCTCATATTTACATGTTTATCTTCAAAATGGGTTTAGTTTAAGGTCGTTTCAAAATGAGTAATTTATGTGCATAATTATGAAATGAATTGAAATTGTTTATTGATGTGAAACATCTATAGGCGCATGTAAAACCGATTGCTGGCTGGGCGACGCATGCCGCGTGGTGATTCACCGCTCACTCCGCGTGCGCAGTCTCTCCGCTACGCAACCCTGACCTTCTTTTTTATGATGGGATTGCTCTCGACCTTAGTCTAGGGCAGAGGTGACAGAGACAAAGTCGACGATGGAGTGAGCTTATCCAGAAGAAGCCTGTTCACTATAACTTTGAAGAGATTAGGATGCGTTCGGAAACACAGACGCAGGTAGAGAGTTCCACTCTTTTGCTGTGCGCATTATAAAAGACATTTGGAAACGCTTAGTGCGAATTGGTGGAATAGCAACAAGGACGGGATGGTAACCGGCAGTGCGTCTAGATGTCCGATAATAGAAGGGGGCCGGTGGAATGAGGTCTTGGGCACACTCACCGAACACTTTTTTCGATGTTTGCTTGTTTGATTTCGATGTTTCACATCTGCCAGACGTCCCGTGACGGCTCTTAGTTTTTTCTCTAAATAGGATATCGGAATCACTTAGATTAAAAAAAAAAACTAAATAGAGTTGACATTTCCTATCTGACTACCCCTCAGATTCCTTGAGACACCTTCAGGGCAGTGGTGGCCCAGTGTCAACGGCCCCGACTTACGAGTTTGTAGGTCGTGGCTTCAAACCCAGGCGCTTTACTTTGTGTAAATAATTTCGTCACCACTGCTCTCAAAACGGTGAAGGATCGTAAGGAAACCGGCATGTCCTGGAACCAAAAATTCGAAGACATGTGACATCTACCAACCCGCACTGTCATCACGGCCCACTCCCTCTCGAAGAGAGAAGCCCTGTGCCCAAGGAGTATCGTGTTACACAGTATCTGGGTTGTGGAGGTCATCCCGCATCCTGCATTTTTATTAAATAATTCAATCAATCAATCAACTCAGCCTATAGCAGTCCACTGCTGGACAGAGGCTTCTCCCAGGCTGCGCCACAACACCCTGTCCTCCGCCTTCCGCATCCAGACCGTCCCAGCCACCTTTTTCAGGGCGTCGGTCCATCTAGCTGGGGGGCGTCCCACACTACGCTAAATAATGATCGTTTATTTATTTTTATTATGTTATTTCATTCATCTATTTTTATTTTATTTATTTCCGTATGATCTATCCGTGACATCACAGCGGGCCCTATCAGAATACCAGCGTGCTGAGATACGGACCTTTTGGCCTCGTACAGGACTTTCTGTTTTTAGGGTTCCGTACCAAAATGGTAAAAAGGAACCCTTATGGTGAGACTAAGTCTCTCTGTCTGTCTGTCACACCTGTATACGAGTATCTCGAGACCTACTAACGCGATCTACTTGAAATTTAGAATAGTTTTAGATGACGTGAGCCCAACTATTTTGCAAATAAGAAAAAAAATATACCTTTTTTGCAGAAGGGACTGAAAGGGGGGGTCTTAAAAATTTGAAGTGGGGCTACTAGGGCATGTGGGGTATCATATGAAAGAGCGCTGTTTGCACATTCTCAAACATTTTTTTTTTTTTTTTAGGCTGCATAGTTTCCGACTTTTGTTAAAAAATACCGTTCCCCCCTCTTATCTCCGATGTTTGCATAGATAAAAATCTGAAATTATTCTATGTGATAGAAGTTTATGTAAAGATTACAGGAAAAATAAAACAATGTGTCTAAATAGCACAGTTTTTCAGGAATCATCAACATCATTTATACGTACGGAACCCTCGGTGCGTGAGTCCGACTCGCTCTTGACCGGTTTTTATTAGTTTTGTTCTGTTTCTATGAGTGTGTTTTATTTATATTTGTGATCTGTGCGAATCCCAATAAATGCTTTTTCTTTCTTTCATCTGGTAAGACTGGAAGCCGACCCCAACATTGTTGGGAAAAGGCTAGGCAGATGATTGGCCTTGTAAGTCATTGTGGTTTAATTTAAGATTACTTCGTTCACAGATAAATGAAGTATTTTATTGCTATTAACTACACGTAATTCAGTCAAGAGAATGAGTTATATCAGTGTGGTCGTATTCAGGTATGTTGGACGTCATAGTCTTTATCTTAATCTTGTGAAGCTGATTTGTGACTGAATCGTTGAAGCTGCAAACATAGAATAATCTCTTTTCCGTCTCAAACCGTCTTATTACAAAACAAGATTTATATAATATTTTGACATGGCTAAAACCATGGAGCCAGTTTTTTGTAATAAGAACGCAACTCTGATTGAAATACCTACCGTTCTTTATAAAAAACCTAAGTTGTCAGTTTTGTAATAGGAACGTTATCATAGACGGAATAAAGTTCGAAACTCAATAATGGCTCCATGTTTTAAACCTGGGTCTGAAGATAAACCTTGTTTTGTAATAAGACGGAAACCGCCTTATTACAAAACAGGATTTATATTTTGAAATAGATTAAACCATGGAGCCAGTTTTTGTAATAAGAACGTAACAGTGATTGAAATACCGTTCTTTAAACAAAACTGAAAACTTAGTTCGGTACTAAGTTGTCAGTTTTATGTTTGGGAACTTTACCATAGTCGGAATAGAGTTCGAAATTCAATAATGGCTCCATGTTTTAAACTTGGGTCTGAAGATAAACCTTGTTTTGTAATAAGACGGAAAGTGTTTACGTATAAAACAAAATCGTTTTTATTTAATCAGAACTTCTAAACTATTTGCTCGATTTTATTGCAGTTTTCACTATCATAGAATATTTCCTATACATATTTTTTTATTTTAAAGGCTATACCCTGACATTACCACGTATATATATATTGACATTACCACGCTTACATAACATCACGCCTTGTTTCCCCGAAAGATTGGGCAGAGATGTACCTATAGTACCCCCACATTTCGGCAGTTATGTTTAAGTCCCATGTAATAGGGGGCGAGCCTATTGCCATGAACCGGGCGCAAGTCCAGATTCCGGGCTGCTACTGAGTAATTCCAGATAGAAAATCCAATAACACTTTGCTCGACCCGGGAATCGAACCCAGGACATTACAATAAAATAAAATCAGTTATTGGCAGTGGAAAGATACATCGGTATAATTTTTTCCTGTAGGTAAAGTCAGGGAGCTTATTTGTGAAGCAAATCGATTACCTACTTAAATTGTCCGTATATTCAAACCACAACTGTCATTATTGAAATGCAATGTTGTTCGGGTTATCGGCGGTGTAACATGCTGGCGTGTGGCATTGCACAGCAAACCCGCTCGTAAATCCCTTTTTAACCGACTTCCAAAAAGGAGGAGGTTCTCAATTCGGCTGTTTTTTTTTTGTATGTTTGTTATGCGATTACTCCGTCAATTAGGAACCGATTTTGAAAATTCTTTTTTTGTTTGAAAGGGTATACTTTCGAGGTGGTCCCATTGCCATTAAATCAGAATCTGATGAGGGAATCCCATGGAAATCGAGGGAAACCCTCAAATTTTATAACCAAACCTATACTCGTAGCGATTTGGGTATTTTTTATAGTAACTCGTTCATTTGCTCTCCGAAAGCATCATTTCCACCGGAACAATATAATAATGAGTACCTATTTAACGGGTTGCGATTAAGCAATTTATGCTCGTCACTATGCATATGGTGAGTGGCAGTTCTTTTGGTTCTTACCAGGAGAACTCAAAGTCAAAGTCAAAGTCAAAGATTTATTTGCAAAACTAAGTGTACATTTTGGTGTTATTTTATATTATAGGTGCTTACAACTTAGCGGCCTTTTCCAGGCATCGCAAATTTGAGGGTTAACATTAAATACAAACAATCATTATTCAAATCTAGTTATTATACTACTTACTTCTACTTATACTTTCTACATATAATATACATTTTACTATTAATTATTCAATTTTACTAATTTAAATAATAATTACACATTTTTTATAATTCAATACTTAACAATATAAATACATTTTGTTAAGTATTGAATTATAAAAAATGTGTACCTCTGTACTCCTCAACAATCAACGTCCCAGCATCGGGAAAAGCAATATTTTGTAAAAGGTGATAAGCAGTTAACATTAGGCTATTGTAACTTAGATAAATTCAAAACTGACCCACTAAAAAGTGAAAAATAAAAAACTTTTTACAAAAAAGTAATAACCGACTACCAAAAATAACACTACAAAGAGAAAAATAACTTTAATTTCGGAAGTCGGTGGCAAAAAACTGAAATACAGATCGAAAGACACCGACTTCCGAAATTAAAGTTATTTCTCACTTTGTAGTGTTATTTTTGGAAGTCGGTTATTATTTTTTTGTAAAAAGTTTTTTATTAGTGGACTGTATTATGTTATGGTTTTTGCTAGAAGAGGGACGGGAAGAACACCAATGAATACGCACTTTTACCTTGAATGCATGTGGTCCAAGACCCATATTTCACCCCTATCGGTGCACATGTTAAAAACAGACACATCGGTCAAATGACAGTAGTAACAAAGTTACCATGTGTAAATACATTTAAATGTTGCAACTTCCAACAATGGCTATAATGTGGCTAAATTGGCATAGACTGTTAATTTGCGTAACAATTAATTTTCTTGACTGGTCATACAAAATACTGTGCGTTTGATGATCGTTGATGATCATTCACCTTTCAGATGAACATATCTAGTGATGATAGAACGATTACAGTATCACACAATACTTTTTCATATTACTAACTTGATTGATAAGAATCTTTTGAAAGCCAAGAGCCTCGACTATCACCCACTGAGGCTCTCGTTAGGCAGATGGGACAAGGGTTTTAATCTCTCAACAAAGTTACTTTCTCTGGAGTGGCGTCCGCGTACCGGAAGACGTAGCGTTGGAAGGCCTCCTACAAGGTGGACCGATGTCCGCTGGATGCAGGAAGCACAGAACCGGTCGAAGTGGCAGTGCTTGGGGGAGGCTATGTCCAGCAGTGGACGTCTTTCGGCTGAAAGTCGTCTTGATTTAATACTGCTCTCATAAATAAAAACACAGTAACTTCATTTGCTGTGTTTATACTTGTTTTGGTTCATTATAATAACGAGACTAAACGCTATCTGGTAACATTTGTCTCTATGTACAGACGGCTACACATCAAGCAATACCTTTCCAGTATAAGCTGATCTCGCATTGTATAGGATTTCCGTACATTGAGAGGTCAGCGTATATTAATAATAATAATAATATACTTTATTTATACAGGTCCTTACAATATGCTTAAATCTAGCTAAAGTACACAATAATTAAAGGCGCACAAAAGTTGAGACCCTGACTCCTAAACTAGGAATACCTGTGACTCAGGAGTCAGAACATATTGGAAATGTATAGCATGATGTGTAGCCGTGTGTACCACCATTATGGAGATACGATAAATAAAAACACAGTCATTCATCATTAATTTCAGCAGAAAGACGTCCACTGCTGGACATAGGCCTCCCCCAAGCACCGCCACTTCGACCGGTTTTGTGCTTAAAAAATAGTACCTATGCCTGAGTCTCTTCCAAAAACTACAACACGAGGTATTAGTTAGCAAAGACGGGCCGATATTGTTATGAACTTGGGACCTCTCATGCCTTCAAGTCGACTTAATGATGATGGTTGGGACTAGACATCATGATTATTTTTAACCGACTTCCAAAAAGGAGGAGGTTATAATTATGTTCGTATGTATGTATGTATTTTTTTGTAATGTATGTCTACCGATTTCTCCGTCATTGTGAACCGATTTTAAAATTATTTTTTTTTGTTTGAAAGGGTATGCTCTCGAAATGGTCCCATTGTCACCTAGCAATCTAGAGTCTAGACAAAATAAAACTGATTGCTATTTTAATTGTAGGTATCATTTACTATTTTTATGACATTTATTTTACATTCTGTGATTACTTTAACTCACACACTGATATTATTGTTTTTAGGAAAATGTTTTTTATTTTTTTATTTTACAATGTTTGTAAATATGTGAGCACCATGTATCTATCACACAATTAATTTATCTGTCATTGCTTCAATATTAATTATTTTTACCTATTGTGGTATAGTAATTTTATTCTAGGTGCATCGTCTTCACATATAATTATATATTTGATGTACCTACACAAAATATTGTAAAACATTTTAAAAGAGTAACGGTGGAGTTTCTTGCACATTCTTCTCCATACGAAGCTACCTTTTGGAAGGGGCGCCTAGAATCAATTATATTTTCTTTGTAAATTTTGACGTTCAAAAGTGCCATTTATGTACCTATTTGAAATAAATAATTTGACTTTGACGTTAACCTAGTCAGAATCTCAAATTTTATAGATACATCTATAGCGATTTGGGTATGTTTTATAGTAATCAAAATCAAATCAAATCAAAATTTATTCATAAAGACAACTGAGATCCATATTGTTAGTATACCTTATAGCTAGTGTTAGTAAGCAAAGTAATATAAAGTAATCAAAGTAATATTATTATTATTAGAGTTTGAAGCACTTTGCACAGAAGATGACCAAGCAGGGTACAAGTTACTCACCTGGCCATCCTCTCCACAAAATGCCTCAAAATGGGAGAATAGAAACACTCTGACACTGTTTTCAGAATGCTGTTGCTACTGGCCCGTGTTCTAGTAACTAACGATGCGATTTTTTTTCGAAAGATCGCATGAAATCCATCGGTTCGATACTGTGCAAACATTTCCGATGCACTACAGAAACGGGGCAGTCTCAAGAGCATTCTGAAAATATTATTATATTGGACGCGCAAGACATCTAGCGACCTTTTGGTGTAGTTGACCCATAGACCTCCCGTGTACAGACCCTGACAATAAGCCTTGAACAATAATTGTAATGTATGCCCGTGCATTTAGTCTCGGAAAGCACCATTTGTGAAGTGGAACTGATGATAAAGACCACAGATGGCCACCGGAATTACTTAATAATAAGTATTTCACGGGTTGCAATTTGATTACGTAGGTACTTTAATATGGTTGTTTAGCAATTTATGCTCGTCACAATGCATATGGTGAAGTGGAGATGATGGTGACTTTACCATCAGCTCCAGTTCTCCAAGTTCTTACCAGAAGAACTCTTCACCAATTCTCGGGAAAAACAATAATTTGTAAAGGGAGATTAGCAGTTGACATTAGGCTATTGTAAATTAAAAATCTTTTAAACAAAACAAAAACACTACTACTTAATTGAAAAATAACTACTTTGGGAAGTCGGTGGCAAAAAACTAAAATACAGATACAAAGACACCTCCTTCTGCGAAGCAGTAATGCTTGCGAAGGAGGAGGCGGAAGGCGTGAGGGAGAGGCAAGGTTCGCGCCCTCGCACCCCTAGTCGCCGCAGGAGACGCCCCGGGCGTCGGGAGTCGCAAGCCGATTTCCGGCCACCGTAGGCGCGGGCCTGCGGACGGTGAGCGATGGGTAGCTCACCGTCCGATAAGGACCAGACCCGGGTCGACGGCGCGTCGTATTCCACGCACGCCTCAAAGAGTTGTCAGCACCAACTGACGGGGTCCGATAGGGCCAATGCCTGCCAGGGTTGCGAATTTGTCCGAAAGGGATATCGTGGCCCTGGCACACAGGCAAATGAAGAAATACGGGTGGGTTTTAGTCAGTAAAAGTCTGACACGCCCTCCCGCTCAGCCCAGAGCGGGAGAAGTTATTTGATAATTAACCACCCAAAAAAAAAAAGATGCAAAGACACCGACTTCCAAAATTTAAGTTATTTTTTATTTTATAGTGTTTTTAGAGTTCCGTACCAAAATGGTAAAAAGGAACCCTTATGGTTAGACTAAGTCTGTCTGTCTGTCTGTCTGTAACACCTGCCCCGCCTGTACCACCTGAACTGATTTTTAAGACCCCCTGGTCTTAAAAATGTTAAGTGGGGCTACTAGGGCATGTGGAGTATCATATGAAAGAACGCTGTTTGCACATTCTCGAGCATTTTTTTTGTTTAGTCGGAATCTATGCTGCCTAGCATAGATTCCGACTTTTGATGAAAAATGTAAAAAAAATACCGTTCCCCCCTTAACTCCGAAGTTTGCAGAGACAAAAATGTGAAATTATTCTATATGATAGAAGCTTATGTAAAGATTACAGGAAAAATAAAACGATGTCTCTAAACAGCACAGTTTTTCAGAAATCATCAACATCGTCTGATGTTGATGATTTCTTTTTCGTACGAAACCCTCGGTGCGCGAGTCCGACTCGCTCTTGACCGGTTTTTTTTAAGTCGTTGTTTTTTTCTGTAAAAAGGTTTTAAATAGTTTTATTCGTGATGATTTCTTTTTTATTCCAGTTGTTGCATTTATATGTATATTCGATCTCACTATCTCTCCTCGTCTTGTCATTGTATCCCACATAGATACATTAATACTGATTTAAAAGAAACTGATCTCGGACAGACAGACCAACAGACAGACAGACGGACATGGCGAAACTATAAGGTTCCTTGTTGACTACGGAACCCTAAAAAGCAAAAACCTATCAAAACAAGAAGAAGTTTCTTAATTCGAACCGTTATTTTTTCTTTATTAATTGTTTTGAAATCTTTACCTGAGTTACGTACGAGTTATTTACTAGCCAAGCTAAGCAATTAAAATGTTTTTAACTCGTCTCTTTGTAGTAATGACTCATCACATCACGTTGTAAAACCAATGACGACTTTCTTGACAAACAATAACAATATTATATTTGTGGGCAAAATAACAAAAAAAAAACCAGCCAAGTGCGAGTCGGACTCGAGCACGAAGGGTTCCGTACCATTATATATAAAAAAACCGGTTAAGTGCGAGTCGGACTCGTGCACGAAGGGTTCCGTACCATTATCTATAAAAATGGCAAAAAAAACACGTTTGTTGTATGGGAGCCCCCTTAAATATTTGTTTCATTTTAATTTAATTATTTATTTTTAAAGTCAATATATATCTACATATTCTGTGAATATTTCAAGCGTCTACCTGTTGCCGTTATCAATACAAAGGAAAAACGAGCAAAAAAAATCACGTTTGTTGTATGGGAGCCCCCTTAAATATTAATTTTATTCAATTTTTTTGTATTTGTTGTTATAGCGGCAACAGAAATACATCATCTGTGAAAATTTCAACTGTAACTATCACTGTTCATGATATACAGCCTGGTGACAGACGGACAGACAGACAGATGGCGGAGCCTTAGTAATAGGGTTCCCGTTTTACCCTTTGGGTACCGAACCCTAACAAGAAATGAGAACGTGTAACTGAGAAAAATGATACATTTTGTTTCTGAATTACATTAAAAGATTATCATCTTTATTGTTTAAAAACCGAATAATCTGGGAAGGTTGCTAACCTATTTATAAATTTCATTATTCTATTTAAACCTGTGGGAAAATAGTAAAAAGTATACTCGTATTATAAAAAATCAGTTTTGTTGCGAGTGACGAAATCAAAATGATTCAAATCATGCCTACGGCGTAGCAAACGTGGGTCTGTCGTAGACTGCTACGCCAATGCTACGAGGACGACCAATGCTACGACAAACAAATCTACAGGAGTTAACGAAGCCATTAGAATATCCGGAACACAGAGTTGCCATATTTCACACAATTTACCCCAACATCAGCTGTATTTACTTAAAATTATTAGGTCAGGCAAACTGTTATTGGGTTTTTTCCCATCAGGAATTTCTCAGTAGCAGTCTTTTTTCTTTTTTTTTTGGGTGGGATATTATCAAATAACTTCTCCCGCTCTGGGCGGAGCGGAAGGGCGTGTCAGACTTTTATGACTAAAACCACCCGTGTTCCTTAAGATGGCTGTGTGCCAGGGCCACGATATCCCTTTCGGAAAAACTCGCAACCCTGGCAGGCATTGGCCCTAACGGACCCCGTCAGTTGGTGCTGACATCAATTTGAGGCACGCTTGAATCACAATGTGCTGTCGACCAGGGCTTGGTCCTTATCGGAAGGCGAGCTACCCAGCGCTAACCGTCCGCAAGCCCACGCCTACGGTGGCCGGGAATCAGCCTGCAATTCCCGACGCCCGGGGCGTCTCCCGCGGCGACTAGGTGCGTGAGGGCACGAATTTTGCTTCTCCCTCACGCGCTCCGCCTCCTCCTTCGAGAGCATTACTGCTTCGCAAAAGGAGGTGACGGCCTCCCATGCACTCTCACTCCGAACCATGGCCTGAACCAGGGCCGGACGCGAGAGGTCGCCGCCACCGATCGCCTCCGTGAGGACACGGCGGTGCTCCACCCAAGCCGGGCAGACCTCCACCGTATGCTCCACCGTGTCCTCCGGGGCGAACCACACAGTGGTAACACCCGAGCGTCACCTCCCGCTTTATCCTGAACAGGAACCTCCTGAAAAAATCGTGTCTGGTGAGGACCTGCGCTAGGCGAAAGGTGAGGACGCCGTGGCGCCTCTCTAGCCATTCCTCAAAGTGGGGACTTATTGCACACAATTATGGCGTGCCCAGCGCTGGGTTGCGACAATCGCACTCTCCATGTCGCCCTGAAATCCCGCCGGAGCTCTGTCCGCTGTGCCATGATTTCTCGCGGCAGCGGAGTTTCGCCCCGGGGCGTTTCGCCTCCTTGCGCCGCTCCCAAATGTGCGCGAGGACTTTTGCCTCCAGATACGCTTACAGAGCCTTGGCAAAACGGCGAAGCGTCCGAGGTTTGTGACCTTGCACTAATATCTGATGATTTTTCAGTTTTCTGATCTGCGGGTCATGGAGCACGGAACAGCTGAAGTTTCCACCTTCGTTCATGTTCGGGGCGGCTTCAGCGGCATACCAAGTGGAAGGAGCCTGGAATGTCAGTGGTAAGTAACTTGGAATATTATTAATTTAATTGTCTGTTTTTAGGGTTCCGTTTTTTACTTTTGAGGTACCTCAAAAGTAAAAAACGGAACCCTTAAACGTTGCCCCACACTAGGAATTTCTCCTGTATTGTGGGTGCGTTTACAAACATTTAAATTCACATAGACAAACAGCCAGACCCGGAACAACTACTTGTAGTTTATACAAATATTTGTTCCGTGCGGGAATCGAACCCGCGACACGCAGCGCAGCAGTCAATCGCTTAACTAACTGCGCCAACCGTGCCGTCTTGTGTCTGTCTATCTGTCCACGGCTGTCACAGCCAATTTGCTACGAATCTACTGGACCGATTAAGTTATAACTTGGTACACATAGATGAATTTCTGTGACCCAAACACAGACGTGTAGGTAACGTAAATAAATGAATTTTGAATATGGGAGTCACTTTTGGGGGCCAAATTAGAAAATTAAAAAAAAAAAAATATCTGACAATTATTGAGGTTATTTTTTTTTCAATTACAATTTAATATCAACAATTGCTTAATATTTTTTTGTTTATTCTTTTTGAGCCTTTTATCATAGAACACAATATTTAAAAAAATATGATAGTTATAATATAATAATAAATATATAACATTAAATATAAAGTTGAAACCTTATAAATACAGATGAACATGCTCCTAATTCCCTTTAGTGATCACTCACTAACCCCTCAGGGGTTCAGGTTCCTGCCAGGGTTACGGGTTTATCCAAAAGGGATACCGTAGCCCTGGTACACAGGCAACTGAAGGAACACGGGTGGGTTTTAGTCAGTAAAAGTCTGACACGCCCCGGTCCGCCCAGAGCGGCAGAAGTTATTTGACAAAATTCAAACCAAAAAAAAAAGGAATTAAAAGAGGTTTAGCTTAAACTCAATCACTTGCGTAAGAATTTAACCTGAACACCCGCCTACTCCGAAGCGTAAATGCGATGTATCGGCCGAATGTTCGGCCGTTTTATAACTTCCATAGTTTCCTTTTTTGACTTTGAATCCTTACCCGACTTAAAGTCACATTTTTGACTTTGGCTTTTCTCTTTGACAGCCGTTTTTTTTCGCCGTATTCTGCCATAGTTACTTTAGCCGTCGTCAAGCAACGGCCGAACGTTCGGCTGGATCTTCGGATTTATGTTCGGAGTAGAACCCCAGGGTTTGTTCACACTTCCATCAGATAAGTACTTCTACCGGCCGTCTGTCTGTTAGTCGCTCTGTTGGTCTGCCTTGGCTTTGTGTCAGCAATTACTTCAGCTTTTAATTTTCAATAGTACAAAAGCGCACAAATATGATCATTATCCGTCTAACTTTTAAAATGGCGACAAATGCAAGAATTTCAACAAAAACATATTTTTGTTAAAATTTAGTTGAATAAACCTTTACGAAATGAGTATTGATTCATTTTATTTTAACCGTTTTTATCTTCTTTTTTAATACAATTAATAAAATTACACTCATAGCAACGGAAAACACGGCTAAATCGTTATCCATCTTGATTAAGTATGACGTATATGATCTTAAGTATAATATGTAAAAAATTAAAAACAGCATCATTTAACTGATCGTAGAATTTGACAGATATTAAATCTTACAATATGTATGATAATTATATGATAGTGTAATTGGGGCCTTAGGAAACACCGACCTCATGTTTTAAAATAGTATTATTTCTTTTTAACGTGTAAAGACTAGCGCATATTGGGGCGGACCGCGCCGCAACGCAACTCATTGCAAAAATCCTATTCATCACTCTCGAACACTTTCTATGAATATTTTCTTTGCATCATTTGTCATTAACCCTGGTTCTTGTCTTACTGCTCTAAACCTTCTTGTTACGTTTCAGATAAAGGTATTAGCATGTGGGACAAACTCTTGCACGATCGTACCGACCTGGTGGCAGATGGCAGCAACGGTGACGTGACGTGTGACTCCTACCACCTGTGGAGGAGGGACATTGAGATGCTGGAGGAGTTAGGAATGAACATGTACAGGTAGGGGACATTGAGATGCTGGAGGAGCTCATCATGACATACCTCTGTATGTTACCTTATCTTATAAAAGACATGTCTCCGCATGTCTTTTATAAGGCAGGATCTCCATCTTAATTCAATAGACTTGCGATATTACATGGATCTTAAACATAACTGCCGAAATGTAGGTGTACCTTTGCCTAACCCTTTGGGGAATAAAGGCGTGCTGTTATCTTCATATTCTTTTCATATCGACGGTAGATCTATATTAAACAGTTTGGGCCCAGTATGTAAACAGTGGTGGCCAGTGGCCCCGATTAACGAGTTGTAGCTAGTGCACTTTATGTATTTAATTTCATTACCACTGCTCTCAAAATGGTGAAGGAAAATATACTAAAAAGTTCGAAGACAATCATGTTACATCCACCAACCCGCACTGGGCCCACGTGGTTGCTTACAGCCCAGTCCCTCCTCACAGAGAGGAGTACTGTGTCCCAGCATTGCAACAATATAGGCTGATTATGATGTGGCTACGTTTATTGCTGCGACAGAGGCGTCGCTTAGATTGCCAACGGTTCAGGTGCCTGCCAGAGTTGCGATTTGGATGAATATGAGTAAGTTTCAGCACCATCAGAATGGAGACTGCGAATCGGTAATCGAGACATAACTCGACAAAGATACTTGCCCTACATAAGACTCCCCCAACCCGCCCTTCATCACTCACTGAAGATACTGAAGATCGATTCCTTCCAGATTCTCAATATCCTGGCCCCGTCTCCTTCCGTCTGGGTATCCCAACTACATCAGTGAGGATGGCAAGAACTACTACAACAACCTGATCGACGGTCTACTGGAGAAGGGCATCCAGCCTCTTGTCACTATATACCACTTTGATCTGCCGCAGTCTTTGCAAGATCTAGGTACGTATGGATGGAGTAAAAATACCAAAGCAAAGTTTATCTTATTGCAGTGTATACAATATTATTTTTAGTATATGCGAAACCCGAAACACGTGTCTAGTATTTTTATGGAAAGAAGCTATGTACAAAATTTCAAAACTATACCATGAAAAATCACAAAGTTATCAGGTTGTTATGTTACCGGGTTGTCCGTACAAACACAGGCTAACGGGGTCCCCGCGCCTCCAGGGTCGTCTTCCGCTCATTGATAATAATTTGGCAGTAGGTACCTAATTTAATTTAATTTATTTAAGAAAACACAAAAAAAAATATTTACTAATAAGTGCTACCAGTATTATAACATTGTTGATTTTTTGAATGATAAATATTGAATTTTATTGCTGATTTAATTTTATTATATTATATTGACATATTTTGCATGTAATTAATATTGACTACATTTTGTACTGACTCTGATTGTAAATTGAATTATTGACTACCTTTTATTATTTTTGTTGTAACTTTAATTTTATAAATGAAATATTATAATGTTAACATTTTGTACGCCTAACTAGGCAAAACATGTTGGTCCGATAAAATTATGTGTCCATCTATATGTGCATACCTAATCATGTTACACATGTTTTGTCAATTAAATTCATCTTTATCTTTATCCTAACAGTAAGGCGATTGTATTGTAAGTATTTATATGGTGATAACATTTCCCATCACACTTAAATATTTTTGGGTCAAAATAAAATATGGTGTAAAAATGATTGAAATCGATTCAGTTCCTTATTCTGAACAAACTATATTCAGGTTTCGCATATACTAAAAATGCACCGTTTAGAACGTCTTCATGTAATGATACGAATCCCAGAATCAACAAACCGTTTACTGATCTTCATACCATAAACGCAAGTTATATAACTTATTGCAATAAATATTCATCCAGCTGTTTCATGATATGGGATCTCTTTTACTGCTTGTACGATAAGAAAGTTGTACCAAGTACTTTTTGCTCGTATTTTTCTGTTCCTTACTTCTTATCTCAAAATCAAAATATTTTATTTCACATAAACCTACATGGGCACTTATGAAACGTCAGAAGCTAGGTGCACTAGGTACTTATCTGATATTTGTGTGTAGATAAATTTTTAAATAAATAATAAAGTTATCAGCAGGGCTCGGAAACCGGTTAATTTTCTATGTGACCTTAACCAGTAATATAGAGGTTTTTGAACATGTTTCGTTAATTATTTAATATTTTGTTACAAAATCAATGCTGAACTTGATGTGATGAAGCAATCTTTGAAGCTAATATCAATAGTATCAAAAATAATTTATATCTTCGGAATGTTGTTGAATTGTCAAATCCAAACCGATTCCTACTGATAGTGTGTTATGCAATTAGCCCGCAGAACCCTATTGCACAGCGCTTTCGACTAACAGACCAATGAGGCAGATTTTGTAATAAAACGTTTATGTTTGATTATAAAACGTATATATATTATTTCCAGGTGGCTGGGCCAACCCCCTCGTAGCCGACTGGTTCGCAGACTATGCAGAAGTGGTCTTCTCCCTCTATGCTGACCGTGTGAAGTACTGGCTCACCATCAACGAGCCCATGGGGTTATGTGACGGGGGCTATGAGAATTATGCAGCCCCTTACTTCGATGACCCGAGTGTCGGCCGGTATCTATGCAATAAGAACGCGCTGATAGCTCATGCTAGGGCGTACAGGATCTATGAAGAGTTGTTTAGGGATAAGTATCACGGTAAGCATGCTTTTTAGTTGTTGGTTTGCATGAAAAAACGTTGTCAATTAAGCTCTGTCAATTACGGAAAAAAATTGCAAAGGCCCTAGCATGAACGCGTGAAGTAAACGAAAAATGCGAACGTAGAATGCCTAAATGCATAAAATAAATTTTGTGCGAAAAGAGTGTTGTTTGGGCGCAGTCGGCTATCTTCGTGTCTGGAGTCGAGCGGATGCGCGGGCGCGTGGGACGGGCTACGTGGATGCATAAGAGGGCCCGATGCCGCGTCACTTCACCAACGATCGCTATGGACGACACGCACGCGTTAAATCTAGCTATACCTTTCTACCAATTATAGTTAGTTTTACAGTCCGCTGCTTTTCATTTAAAATTCCGAGTTAGGTCTTTACAAATTGGTCCTTCGAGCTGGATCCATAGGTCGCTGGTTCAAATCCGGTCTTTACAAATTGGTCCTTCGAGCCGGATCCATAGGTCGCTGGTCCAAATCCGGATCGAAGGACCAATTTGTAAAGAGTTAGGTCTCTTTACAAATTGGTCTCGGACTTTTTTTCGATTGAAAGGTACAGCTAGATTTTAACGCGTGCGTGTCATCGATAGCGATCGTTGGTGAAGTCACGCGGCATCGGGCCCTCTCATGCATCCACGTAGCTCATCCCGCGCGCCCGCGCAGCCGCTCGACTACAAACACGAAGGTAGCCGACGGCGCCCGAACAACACTCTTTTAGCACAAAAACGATGTCTCTAAATAGCACAGTTTTCCAGAAATCATAAACATCATAATTATACGTACGGAACCCTCGGTGTGCGAGTCCGACTCGCTCTTGACCGGTTTTTTTAATATTAAAATGCTCTTGCTCTTCTCTTCTCTATTCTTGTTGACGAAAAGTATCCACATATTCATAGATTTCAACTTTACCATTACTTTCTTTTGTTGTAACCAAAAGTCCATCTAATCAATCAATCCGTACTTTTCAGGTAAGCTGTCGCTAGCAAATCTGTTTTTCTGGTTCAAGCCATTCACGCCGGAGGATCAAGAAGTGACTGATCTAACTATAGATCACTGGGTATGAGCATTTAAATGGGTCTGTTTACTAAATTCCGTGTGGTGCCAGACGTAAAGAATAGCACCATCCTATTTTCTCGTGGGTGTCATAAAAAGCGAATAAGGGACTTACTAGAGAATGGGCACAGGGTTCTGCAAGGATTATGGCAACCCCGCCCTCCTTTTGGGGGAGGTCTATGTACAGCAGTGGATGTCTTTGGGCTGAAATGATGATGACGATATTTTCTATGTAGTTGTTTATAACGTTGATGACAATTTTGATGGTAAATTATCGAAACGTACTTTTTTATATTTTTTGGGACTTGTTCTTTCAATATCTTTTTTCTATTTTTCTAGGAAGGTCGATTTGCTCACGCGATCTTCTCCAAGGAAGGTGGATGGCCTCGTAAACTAGAGAAAATATTAAATGAAAATGCCAGGAAGGAAGGCTACTCGCATCCCAGACTCCCGCCTTTCACTCCCGAAGAAATAGAACTGGTTAGAGGTATGCTTGTGTTTTACTACGTAATGTTTTTTACACGGATATATCTAAAAAATTAAAATAGTTTTTTTTATTTTTTATGCTTCAGTTAACATTATATTGAATAGTGTTTGGAGCCTCCTTTTAAGCAAACAATGCCTGTGTTAAGAGACTCCGCTCTTCCACCGTACAGCATAAATTAAATTAAAGAAGGTATGTTAGTGAGGGTATGATTCTAGTGTGAATACCTAAGCGTAGTGTGCCTATATGTGAGAGTATTAGTTAGTGTGTGTGTGAGTGAGAGTATAAGTGAGTGTGTATGTGATAATCTATATATTCATACCTTACCGATTTTTGAGATCTGGGTCTAGAGATTCCAAATTTGGCACGTAGAATTTTTGGGAATTCCACCCCTAAAGGGGTCAAATAGGGGATTGAAGTTTATATGGAAGTCCGTCAGTTTTGAAGGTAGGTTTTGTGTTTAGGCTGACGTTTGAAAATTAACTTACAGGTGTCTCAGCGTTTTTGTTGATTCCACCCCCGAAAGGTTAAAAAGGGGGATGAAGTTGTTTATGGAAAGTCCTTAATTTTCGAAATAAAAATCACAAAATTTATTATCTGGTTGGAAACTAACGCAACGATGTTGTTAGAATTTTAACCCATAAAGGCCCGGTCCCACTTAGACGGACCGTCTGTTTTCTTTTTCACTAAGACGGTCCGTCTAAATGTGAACATTGTCATATAAATTGTACTGCCACTGGCATATCCGTCTCTTTAGACGGACCGAGAAAACAGACGGTTCGTCTATGTGGGAACGGGCCCTTAGGGGTAAAACGGAGGATGAAATTTTGTTTGTAATAAAGTTCTTTATTTTTTAAGTTAAAATTACCAATATTTCGGCTTATGGTTGGAAACTATAGGCATCCGCGAAGAAGGGATTTTTCGAAATTCAACCTTTAAGGGGTCACCCCCTTAAAGGGGGATTTTGTTTGTATGAAAAAATGTATTCCTTGAGTTAATAAATTTGAAACTTGGTACGAATACTAACCTAAGTAAATGATAAAGTTTGTTTTTTTTAAACTACCCCCTAAAGGGTGATATGGGGATGTCAAAGTTTGTATGGAAGAATTTTAACGCGCGGTCTGATTAAGGCGACGATAACCGACTTTTGATGATTTCATACTGAAGATCCCGTCTAAACGAGCAGTGTTAATGATTAGAAAAAAATATATGTTAAAAAAGAGCATTTTCTCAATAACTAAATTTGTGAATATTTTAGACTATGTTTATATTGCATTTGTAAAGTGATGTCTAACCTGGATAAAAAACGGAGAATGGCGCCAAATCTACCAAGCGTATTTTTCTGAAACCTTCACCAATTTAAAGATAATTTAATAATTTATATTTTAGTATACGCGTTTTATTAAAATACCTTTTGTTTTGTGTATAATAAATTAATAATGCGTCAAATTGGGGACAGCGCTCCTTGATGGGCGAGTCCTATTACTGGCTGAACGTACGACGCGTTGCGTGAGCTCAGTACAGATCACGCAAGCTAACCACTCAAGGTCACTGGCATATATCTGCGTCTTAACTCGAAACTCGGTATTTTACATACAATAAAGCTCACAGAATATAAAGGCGGCATGTTTTTGGGTTTAACTCAACTCAACTCAACTCAACTCAAAGCATTTATTTCAAATAAACCAATTACAGGCACTTTTGAATTGTCAAGGGGGTCGGTCAGTCATCAAAATGAAGCTAGTTGCCCATTCCAAAGCTTAGTAGGTACCTATGGAGAAGAACGGGCAAGAAACTCCACGGACACTCTTTTAAATTAACATATGGTTACAAAATATTGGTTACATCATTCGTGTTGAAATTAAACATGTGAGAACGATGCAAAACGTCAAAGGCGTCCGTAACAAAAATATAAAAAAAAAACAATTCAAAACTTAAATTAAAATAAGCCAAGGCCGCTAAGAGATGACCAGTCCCTACTGATGGCGCCCGTTCACGAACATGACGCATGGATTAGCACCATTCAACTCAACCATTTTGAAGGGAGCTAAATGATCCAACACACCCGCCACCATCAGCGAGACATTACAGTGAGCATGACATACTCTCAGCCGCCATTGCACATTCAAGTCAATGAAAGAAGTACTCAGTAAATGGTAGCTTTATAGTAAGTACATAGTGCTCACACATGTTCTATGCAATTATATAATACTAAGAGATTGAATTTATACAAAGCAAAGATAGTTTTTGAAATCTTCAGCAGCTCCAACAGTATTTTCAAATGTTAATCAATTAGTTGAGGTTGTGGAGCTGGACCAGCATTGAGCCAAGCATTTTTATCAGCGATGTAATCCCCCAAATTATAGTATGCCTGCTTGCATAGTGTGCGTTTTATACAAGATTTGAATTTCGTCTCATTCAGTTGAAGTATGTGGGGAGGAATTATATTATAACATTTTAAACAGTACCCCATGAAAGACGAGTCTACTTTTGCCAGTCTGAAACCTGGTTGAGCTAATAAATCCCTACTTCTAGTACTATAATTATGTCTTTCGCCTCTTTTACTAAAAAGATGTAAATTTTTTCTTACGTACATGATGTTTTCATAGATATATTGACAAGGCACCGTCATGATGTTAATATCCTTAAACATTTCCCTAAGAGAATCGCGCCTGCGGAGATTATATATGGCTCTGATGATCTTTATTCAAATGTAACCCTTAAGGAATTAAGTTTTAGAGAAAGACTCGCCGCTACATTGAGGAATTTAGCGGCAAATGACGAAGACTCGTCATCCACCACACGCGTCTGCAATTTACCGGCGAACGTCGAAGAGCGGTGGCCGCTGTATAGCGGTGACCGGCACATAGCGGTGGCCGCTAAATAGCGGAGGCCGCTGCATAGCGTTGACCGGCAGATAGCGGTGGCCGCCAAATAGCGGAGACCGCCAAATAGCGGTGGCCGCCTCATAGCGGTGGCCGCCACATAGCGGTGGCCGCCACATAGCGGTGGCCGCTACATAGCGGTGGCAGCTACATAGCGGTGGCCGCTACATTGCGGTGACCGCCACATGGCGGTGGCCGCCAAATAGCGGAGGCAGCTACATAGCGGTGGCCGCTACATTGCGGTGACCGCCACATGGCGGTGGCCGCCATATAGCGGAGGCCGCTACATAGCGGTGACCGGCACATAGCGGTGGCCGCCAAATAGCGGAGGCCGCTACATAGCGGTGACCGGCACATAGCGGTGGCCGCCAAATAGCGGAGACCGCCAAATAGCGGTGGCCGCCTCATAGCGGTGACCGCCAAATAGCGGAGACCACCAAATAGCAGTGGCCGCCACATAGCGGTGGCCGCTACATAGCGGTGGCCGCTAGATAGCGGTGGCCGCTACATAGCGGTGGCCGCTAGATAGCGGTGGCCGCTAGATAGCGGTGGCTGCCACATAGTGGTGGCCGCCACGTAGCGGTGGCCGCCAAATAGCGGAGGCCGCTACATAGCGGTGACCGCCACATGCCGGTGGCCGCCAAATAGCGGAGGCCGCTACATAGCGGTGACCAGCACATAGCGGTGGCCGCCAAATAGCGGAGGCCACTACATAGCGGTGACCGGCACATAGTGGTGGCAGCTACATAGCGGTGACCGCCAAATAGCGGAGACTGCCAAATAGCAGTGGCCGCCACATAGCGGTGGCCGCTACATAGCGGTGGCCGCTACATAGCGGTGGCCGCTAGATAGCGGTGGCCGCCACATAGCGGTGACCACCACATGGCGGTAGCCGCCAAATATCGGTGGCCGCTACATAGCAGTGACCAGCACATAGCGGTGGCCGCCAAATAGCGGAGGCCGCTACATAGCGGTGACCGGCACATAGCGGTGACCGGCACATAGCGGTGGCAACTACATAGCAGAGACCGCTAAATAGCGGTGGCCGCTACATAGCGGTGGCCGCCATATAGTGTCCGCAATTTAGCGGTAACCGACACATCGCAGTGGCTGCTACATAGCGGTGGGCGCCACTAAGCCGTGGTCACCAGATAGCGGTGGCCGCAACATAGCGGCGGCTGCTATTCTTAATAAATGAAACGACCGTAAACATACATTTTTGAAAACACACTTTTAAAGGGGCGGGGGGGGATTGAATTTTGTGGGCGGAAATAAAGGAAAAATTATGTCAGGGTTTTCAAAAAATCTACCTCTAACTGGTCGGAAAGGGGGAATCAATTTTAGAGAGGATTTTATGTTTCAGATTGGCGCAAAAACGACTGAATGGATTTAGATGACTTTTGGCACACATACCGCCCTATTACAAAACAAGATTTATATTTTGACATGGCTTAAACCATGGAGCCAGTTTTTGAATTAAGAGCGTAACAGTGATTGAAATACCGTTCTTTATACAAAACTGAAAACTTAGTTCGGTAGTCAGTTGTCAGTTTTGTGTTTAGGAACTTTACCATAGTCGGAATAAAGTTCGAAATTCAATAATAAATAAATAAATAAAATCATTTTATTTCAGGCATTTGTACATACAATATATTATATACACATTTCACCCATTGTGACTACATGTCATACATATGCATTATGTATTTTAGTAATCAATGATACTTAAGTTTAATTTTAAAATTTTAAGATTTTAAGTATTTCGTTTTTCCAAAAAAGAAAATAGTGCAATTATTGAAATGATTGAAATTGAAATTATTAAGATTATTAAATAGTTTTAGTTATTACAAATTATAATAATTAAATGAATACGTTCATAGTTTTTCTTACTTCGTAAGTAAATTATCCATACGTACACGTAATGTCTCAACATTATTATTATTAAATTTATTCGTCAATTTTTACTTGATTACATCAATAGTCAATACTGAGATTGAACAATTCAGTTCTAGTCACGAAAATTGTGCGGAATACTCGTGTTCGAAATGAAGCTCTCGTCCTTCTCAGAACGGCAAAGAAGTCACCCACTCGGTTTTTATAGAACATACCAGACGCGCTACACCGCCAACGCAGGTTAAACATGGCCCGAAACGCGTTGTTGTACTGTACACGAAGTGAGTTGTAAGCTCTCCTCGTGTACTGGTACCAAAGTTGGCTGGTGTAGAACGCCCGGCAATAGGTCTCGAAAAGTGTTGCTTTCACTTGCTTGGAACAATGTGCAAGCATGTTGCTTCTACAAGCAATGGCCCTTCTTTGCCGCTCCAAATCATTGTCATCTGTTAACTTTTCATTCAAAACATGTCCAAGATACTTAAAGGTGCTAACAATTTTTAATGCAGAATTATTTAAAGTGATGGGTAATACAGTCTCAGGACCCTTTCCATATTTAAAAATCATAACTTCAGTTTTCTGAACATTGTACATCAGCTGATGAGCAGCTGCATATCGTTCACAAATCTCCACGAGTCTCTCTCTCATCTCTAAGACCATTGGCCGAGGGGCTGAGCAGCACCATGTCGTCTGCATAGCTCAAGTTGTTTACGCTTATGCCGCCAACATTGCATCCGACTCTGGAGCGGCTCAGCTCCTCGATCAACTCGTTGACATATAGATTAAACAACACTGGGGAGGTTAGCCCCCCTTGTCTAACACCACCAGTGAGTTTGTAGGGTCTAGAAAAAGCACTGCCCCATCTAACTTGGTTAACTTGATTGTCATACCAATATTCCAGTACATTTACAATATCCCGGGGGACTTTAGTATCGCGCATTTTGTCCCATAGTATATCATAATTAATAGAATCAAAGGCTCGACTTAAATCTAAGAAACACGCAAACACTGAGGTTTTTTTTTATATATATTTATGAACAGTATTTTTAAGAGCAAATATAGCTAAGTCGGTTGACATGCGTTGACGAAAACCGAACTGTGCCTCACTTAACGGAATGTTATTTTCGTTCAAATGATGAGAAATGAAGCGTTCAAATATTTTAGAAAGCACTGTTGCTAATGAGATTGGTCGATAATTAGACAGACAAGAAGAGTCTCCAGTTCTATTCTTTATAATAGGTATCACTGTAGTCTTCATAAAATTAAGCGGTAAATAATTGTGATCAATACAAGCGTTAAAAAATGTTGCAACCTTATCAAATAACAATGGTCCCGCAAACAAAATGTGCTCAACGCTGAGCCCGTCGTGGCCCGGTGACTTGCCACGCTTCATGCCTTTCACACAAGTAAAAACATCGTCCGCTGAGACATGCAGTCGACTGGTGTCGCGCGGCTGACAGTGCGAGCTTGACCCGAGACTCGAGCCACCACGGGCCCCACTCGGCCCATTACATGGATTAAACTTATTCATAAACAAGTCAGCAATTTCATTATGATCCTGACTACCTTCTACAGACACTGGCATACTAGGTTTGAGTTTTAATTTATTCGTTTCTTTCCAGAATTTAACAAAGTCTTTGTTATGCTGGTGAGTGGCTAAAATATCCATCTTTATTTTGTTTTCATTTATTTGGCACCATTTCAATTTATTTTTAAATTCTTTACGGGTCAATAGCATATCATCATAAAATTTACCCTGCCTGGGGCACCCATAGAAGTTCCATATCTGAAAACATGCCCTAGCTGTTTCATGAAGTTCCCTCACATGATAGTTCCAACCAATCACCTTTTTCTTTTTATGACAGCTTTTACCCACGTACGATTTCAGAGCAGCTTGAGAAATACAGTCAATAATTTGCTCATAGTAACTATCTATGTGTGGCAAGTGATTTGACCCATCACATACACGGCCCTTGCAAGGAAAGTGCTGCCAGTCATGTCTATCAATATACTTATCACAAAGTTCTGCATATTTACATTTTTGTTCATAACTGCGATTGCCCCATAAAACCTTATTTATTTTACTACAACTTTCTTGCACAGACTTTGGTACAATATCATCAATATCGCAATTTATTATCATAGGAAAGTGATCTGACCAGGAAACATCATTTAATATTTTAATATCCTTGATGATATTAATAGCAGAGTGTGTGACAAGACAGTGATCTAACCAGCCGCACGTTCCATGCGCATCCCTTATATAAGTATATGAATATGAGTACATACCAAGTGCTTCAACATCCGCACATATCCACTTTTGCTCGCGGCAATAAGCAAATAACTCATTACCAAATAAACTATTAGACCGTGAACTATTGGCGTTGAAATCACCAACTATAAAGACATTTTCCACATCACTATTCTCAATCACAGCACTAACAACACCCAAGCATTCCGTAAAAAGCGCCAGGTTATCCGGATCCTCCGTCGGCATGTACACCGACATGACAATAAAACTGCGGTCTCTCTCAAGTTGGATACATACGGCCGCCACGCGCGTCGAACCCGTGTAGATTGGTATCACATTAACAAAGGTTGTTTTCCTCCACAATATAGCCACTCCGCCATACGGACGGCTTAAGGGTGCCAGCAGACATTTCCACCGCCGACAAGCCATGGTACGCAAACTCCGGATGTATGTTATTGAGATAATCCAGATCATCCGGTATTAGCCAGTGTTCTTGCAGAGCAATCACATCATTATCTTTACAAAGATCTCTGATATGGTCACAGGAGCGTTTAACCGATCTACAGTTGAATGAGGCAATACTAACCTTCATTTTTGGCTTCAGCGGTGGTATAACGATTTTGCGAATAACTCCGTTTGAGCGTGTAACGCCTGTATTCCACACCGATCGGCCAGAACTCCTCACTCAAGAAGTGGTTTTCATAGGTTTCCTGTATTGTAATCTTAAATGAAGAAAAAGACGTCTCCTTGTACGGTTTAAGTTTTTCAACTTTTACGACTGTGTGTCCGCTCTCTTCTATAAAATCTCTGATATTTTCTTCCGTAGTCTGGATATCAAAACGAGATGCATAGATGTATGAAAGTTTTGGAGCTATCTTTATTTTATCAGATGTCAATGTTGCCTTTCCCAGGTTATTCTTCTTTCTTAATTCTCTATATTTCTTTTTTCGTCCAATTACAGTCGTAAAGTTGTCGTCAGTAGTAATACTCTCCAGAAAGATATTCGTATTTGACTCAATGTTACGATAATGGCTCCATGTTTTAAACCTGGGTCTGAAGATAAACCTTGTTTTGTAATAAGGGGGTTTTCGTTTATAATCTGGATTAACACATAGGGAACTAGGTTTTCATCACGGTAGTACGTTCCCGTGATATTTTTTCCGACTTCACGCGGGCGAAGCCGCGAGCAAAAGCTAGTAATTATATAAACACTGGATATTCTGGTGTAATAAATTGTTTTAGGTGGGTATATTATTTATGCATGGTGATGCCTGCGGATTTGTTTTTAAGTTATTTAATAAGAAATTCTTATATTTAGTTGTATAGGCATTTTATTCTAAGTACTATTTATTTTATTTTGTGTTACCTACTTACTTATAAACAACTTATTAAACCTGACTTGGTTTCCGTACGTATTTTTCGGGTGACATTCACTGAAAATCAGCGCTGGGCTTTGGTCCCCCCATAGCACAGCATCATGCTGAGTGGAAGTCTTCTTGTCACAGTCATGACGTGCAGCTGCCAACTAAATTGACATATAAATACATAATTTCAACCATACTCCTCACATACTCCTCACATACTCCTCCTAAATTGCTGGACCGATTGGTCCAGCCGTTTAGGAGGAGTTAGGTGACAAACACACGTAGGTACAAAACAATTATAATTATATATTAAGATATTTTTTTTTATCTGCTGTACATATATTATATGTTGCCTGTTGCCATGTTGTGTGCCTTTTAGTCTGTGCTAAATAAATGTACTGTGTATTTCTTTCTTTTCTTTTATACAAAAAATCAATTCTCACTTTTTATTTTTATGATGCAAATTGATGCTGTTTTGTATATGAATAACAGACTCCTCGGGACCAACTGAGATAAGAGTACTAGAATAGCCACAAATCGCAGAAAAACATTTCCCCTATACTAAACAGTGCTGTTTCCTCCGCTTATTTTATATCCAATCTTTCCAGGAACCTACGACTACTACGCGCTGAATCACTACACATCTCGGCTGGTCCGCAGGGTGAAGCCAGGTGAACCTCCAGGGAAATGGTTCTTCGACGGCTCGGAGGACCTGAACACTATCATGGATAAGGATCCTTCTTGGGGGACCACGGTAGCCGACTGGTTTGCGGTGAGCGTGTTTTATGATTGTTTACTAAGGATTTAAAAGAGGATGTAGTGACAAAAATTTAAAAGAGTATGCTTAGGACGTGTGGTCAAGTTTTGAGGATGAATACTTAAATGGCGACTAACAAAAGGTATTTTACAAAGCAGATGTAAGTGGAAACGCCGGGAAACGCCCTAAAAGAACATATATAGTGACTTTATTGGTTATGTTCTTCAGAAAGGTCAGGTGTGTAGTAATCGCAACCGGCGTGCGTGTGTGAACGTAAACGAAGCAAAAGGAGTATGTAAGGGGGGTCCATATTGGCTCAACTAAAGTTCTTTACCCGAAATTGTTCTTCCTAACGATTTGTAATCCGAATGATCACTCTTCCTAAAAATTTTAATCCTAAAGTTTTCATTCATACTATTTGTAGTGCTACCGGCGATGTTCATAACACTCATGTTTCCGAAAATTGTAATTAATAATATCATTAATGTAAATATATTTAAACTCCTACTGTTTTTTATCATAACGCTTTTATCCCTAAAACTATAACTATACATGAGATAATTATGTCTAAAAAACCAACTGTTTAGAATGATTTAAGGTCATTTCACAGATTTTTGTCTTAAATGAATGAAATTCAGGTCAGAATGTCGTCATGGGGGCACTATAAAAAAATACTTATAAAAATTTCGCGACCAATTTCGAGGTAGCGCTCGCCGGCCGCTGCCGCGGCACCGCTCGCTACGCTCGCTCGGCTCGCGCGTAGTTGGTCACAGTTCTAACCTAACCTAACCTATGGATATCTTTGCAGGTACACACCGCTATAAATAAAATTAAAATATGACTTTGAATAATATTGTAAAAGAGGGTTATGTTGAGAAAATATAGGAAAACAAATAAAAGTCTATTAGATGTTTATTGCTACTGACATTATGAAGTTAAATGCTTCGGAATTATGAACATTAGAGACAGAGTAGTTAGGAATTGTGATTGTTAGGATAAAAAATGTTAGGAAGAACATTTTCGGATTTCCAATTATCGGAGTTGAACATTTAGGTGAACTTTGGCGCACCCATGTAAGGGTTCTGTCTACCCTCTCTGGGAATAAGGCGTGAACTTATGTTTATACAACATTAGTTTTTGGTTATACTAAACCCGAAAAGGGGTCATTGTACTCATCATTTTGATTTTTTTTTTCTATGGGACCAACCTTGAAATCGCATGATGAGTACAATGACCCCTTTTCGGGTTTAGTAAAAACAAAAACTAATGTTGTATACTAAGGATTTTAAGTGAATGAGAAACATTGATAAGAATAGCATTAGTAGAAGAAGGAGAATCACAACTAGTAGTATGAATATGGATTAGAAAAGATGGATTAGTGACTATTAAGAGCGGCTAACCCGTCATATTTTTAATACAAACTCGTCCGTGATTAAGGCGTTGAAACACAAATTACATTTTTTTTTTTGAACTAATAGGTATCTTGTGCGGGTAAGTAATATTTGATATAATTACAAAATCTCTAATATTTACAAGATATAACAACTAATAAAATTATAGATTCACTATAATTTTATTTGATATAATGACCAGTTAATATAATAAACGATTGATATAATTTTAAAACAACTAATTATAAGCATATTATAATAAAATTTTATAAGCATATTATACATTGAATATAAAATCGTTTGATATACCACTCAAAAGACATAAAACCTATTTAGTCTAATATGATAAAACGTGCAAGCAAGCATGCAGCATGCAAGCATGCAGCAAGCATGCAACACGCAGCAGGCATGTTTTCTGTCACGGCTCCGGCGCTGCAGGGCTTCAGCGGTCCCATGCGAGCTTATCGTCACAGATGTGTTTCACGCTCACCACCGAGGCTTCGGCTTGCTGGCCGGCTCTGCCAGCCAGCCTCAGCCGCGGTGGCAAGCGTTGAAACCACCTGCTCCTCAGCTCACGGTCCGCCTCGCCCCTACGCGCCTACGCGATTTTTAAAAACAAAAAAAAAAAAAAAAAATCATTTATTCAAACTAGGCTGAGAATCAGCACTTTTCGAACGTCAAAAATTACATGAGACAGTCCCCCAAAAACGCCCACACCACCATTTCCTAGTGCTTTAGCTGGGAAGAAGAAGTGGCGCCACAAACTCCCCAGTAGCACAGCTGTCTGTTTCAGCCTTCAGTCTGTGTCAGCGGCCGAACTGAGCCTTCCCGCTAAGCTTGATTCTGCTACTGACTCTAGGGGTAGGGCAGACAAGACTACGTGGAGTCGGTTTTGCTGCGATTCGTTTCTGTCACGCCGCTCCCGCAGCACACTCAATCAAATTAATCGCAATATTATATATTTTAAACGATAGGCCTAATGATTTTCTATTAAATAAACGTTATATCCAATAACGTTATACGAAATAAGTTTTATTAGACCCCCCCCCCCCCCTTATTACAAAACAAGGTTTATCTTCAGACCCAGGTTTAAAACATGGAGCCATTATTGAACTTCGAACTTTATTCTGACTATGGTAAAGTTCCTAAACACAAAACTGACAACTTAGTACCGAACAAAGTTTTCAGTTTTGTATAAAGAACGTTATTTCAATCATTGTTACGTTCTTATTACAAAAACTGGCTCCATGGTTTAAGCCATGTCAAATATAAATCTTGTTTTGTAATAAGGCGGAATGAGTTTATACGTTATGAAACGCACCCATCTTGTACACTATATCTAGGTTTCTATAAAAGCAAAAGAAAAATTTTGGAGAAACAAATTCAGTATATGCCTGCAAAAATCTGCTTTATTGCACAAATTTTACCTGAACTTTGGCCGTTCCTAATGTAGTCATAGAAAAAGCTGTTCCCTACATTTATTTCCGACGATAACTTGTCAGAATGTAGGGAACAGCAGATTTTTTTTTCTCGCGATTTCAGGCTTGCCCCGTAGTAAAAGTTGTTCATAATGATGAGTACAATGACCCCTTAAGAGGATGTGAGTTAATTCGGGAAATGTTGTATACTCCTTTTGCTTCGTTTACGTTCATATAACTGGTCACACACGCACGCCGGTTGCGCGCAATACGCACCGGACCTTTCAGAAGAAAATCACCAATTAGGTCACTATATTATGTCATTCTAGGGAGTCCTCCTCCCAGCGTTTCCACTCACTTCTGCCTTATAAATACCTAAGGTATATGTTCCATGATTAATCACGAGAATGTATATCGGTTTTTATCGGTGGAAATCGTGATTAACATTCAGTAAACCGTGAGTAACAATAACGCCGTATTATCATCTTGTAACAATCACAAGTGCTTCGAATCAAGTGCAATAACTGCTTCCTGAAAGATTTTTGTGATAGTTGTGTGTTAGTTTTTGTGGCCCCGTGCACAGTTTTTATTATATTGACAATTGTGTGATTAAACGTATAAATTCAAATTCTGATAATCACTCCGGCCAAATTGTTATAAGAATAGCGCCATCTATACTTACTTGGTGGTACTACATTGGAACATCAGTCGGAAAACATCCTTGATCGTTTTTGCGATCGATCCCGCGTATTTCAATACATACACCTAAGAACAGGTGGCGCCACTGATACATTATCAAACATTCTCTTCATAATATTTGATAGCACTTTACTAAAATTTTGGTAATTATAATATACCAAATTTCAGTAAAAAAAAAAAAAAATACGAATCAATAAATAAAATAAACTACGATGGAAAATATTACTTACAGAAACAAACTATTCAGGTCACAATCACAAACTAACTTATCGCGTTCAAGTCAAGACAAATTAAACTCCACTATGCTGGATTCTACTATGATGAGCATACAGAGTGCTACACAAATTAGCAATCAATCATTTGTGGAGGATTTAAGGCAGGAAATTAAGGAAATTAAAGAAAAACTAAAAATTGCTGACAAAGAAATAGATAATCTTAGTAATGAGAACACCAAATTAAAACAAGAGATACAGGATCAGCAAAGACAAATAGAATTGCTGAAAGAAATTACCAACTCAACTCCACAACTCAAAAAAAGCAACTCGACACCCATCTCAAGAAGAGTTTTGAATATGAGAGTAAACACTTCCCGCCATTCTCCTCTACGTCTAGCTAGAAGTTTTCTGCCAAGAATTACATCGGACCAACCCAGCAAACACATAACACAGCAGAATCAATCGGAGAGCGATACTCAGATCCAAACGGACACCCCACGTCATTGTAGTGAAAAAGGAACTGGTAAGGGGATTCAGCGCCGATCATCAGATGATGAACCGGTTGAGCACCGGAGCAGCTGCCACAGAGTGGTTATACTGGGAGATGGTCAGGGACGTGGCTTGCGCGACGTATTGCAGGATCTCCTAGGGCCTGAGTATGCTGTAGTTTCCTATCTGAAACCAGGTGCGGCATTGAGTGAGGTTCTGCAGTGCCCCAAGAATAAAATCAGCAACCTGACAAGAAATGACTACGTCATTGTATTAGGCGGATGCAGCGATAAAAATCCCTATGATATCGATATAGATCTACACCGTTGGCTAGCATTAACTGCGAATACAAATGTGATCATATCGGAAGTACCCAAAAACCGGGTTTTTACAAGAATCGAAACTTAACTATTTACTTCGGTTTATTTGTAATAAATATAAAAATGTGCTATTTATGGATATGAAATACACTAGATTATTACCAAGTGGACGAAATTATGTAGTAAACCTTGCAAGATCACTATTAAAAGAAATATTATGTTTAAATTATCATTTCCAACACTTTCAATATGAACAAATTATTCAAAATAAATGTAAAAAGACCTTTGAAAACAAATATGTCCAGGTTAACTTAGATTCTGACAAACATGTACTAGGCAATAAATTAGATGATAAGAATCAAACATCTGTAATAAAAACCCCTACGAATACTTTTTTTCGTGAATAAAAATGTATACATTATGCACCAAAATATTGCAGGGCTCCTAGCTAAATCTGACATGCTCACAGTGTGTCTATGTGAGTTGTTAGAAAAAAGTATGCAAGTAGACCTAGTATGTATTACGGAGCATTTCATGATGGAGGGCTATGAAGTCCATCTCAATATACCTAACTACTGTTTAGCTGCATGCTTTAGTCGCAAGGAAAATAAAAGAGGTGGTGCTTGTATACTCATAAAAAATGGTCATCAGTGGAGAGAATTACCGAAAATCGCTAAATTGTCTATAACGGGTATTTTTGAATGCTGCGCCATAGAACTTATAAATTATAGAATTGTAATTGTATGTATATATAGAGTACCAAATCCACGTAATTTTGATGAATTTATGAGTAGATTAGAGATATTATTACGTGTTCTGATAAAAAAACCCTTTAAAAATGTTGTACTGGCTGGTGATTTTAATATAGATATATTGAAGAAAAACAAACAGACTCTAGAATTTGAAAATTTATTATTGGATTTTAATTTAAAATTATCTATACGTCAACCTACTCGTTTAAAGAGCAAGACATGCATCGATAATTTTGCGCATAATTTTGATAGGTGTCGTCAAGCTATAGTTTTAGAACTGGCTTTGTCTGACCATACGGCACTACTACTCAATTGCCCGATTAGCACCGCAAGCACTAGAAAGCATTGGCGGACCACTAGACGGGACTATAGTAAAGAGAACATAGACAAATTTAAATCCTACCTCAATAGCCTATCGTTTGCTGAAGTATATGAAGCCAAGGACCAAAACATTGCTTACAATGCCTTCACAGAAATGTTTTCTATCTTATATACACAGTGCTTTCCTGAAACTCTTATCTCTGTAAAAGTGAAAAGAAGGCCTAGTTGGGTCTCTCATGGGATTAAAATATGTAGCAAAAAAAAACGTCAATTATTAAGGCAATATAGACAAAAACCTTCCGACATGAATAAAAATAAATTTAAGAGTTACTCCAAATTGCTTAAAAAAAATATTTATTTAACTCAACGTGCACAAAATATACATAAAATTAAAATATCAAATAATAGATCTAAGACTACTTGGGAAATAATAAACCAAACAAAACTAAACTCACCAAAAAACACTATAGACAAAATTCGTTATAATAATGAAACCGTAACTGACCCCAAAATGATTGCAAATATGTTTAACGATTACTTTATAGATAAAATTAAACCTACGAGTAGCTCGGGAACCGCAGTCACTAAACATATTTTAGCCAGAAAAGACTCAATGTTCATGGCCCCAAGTCTAGCACTTGATATATTAAAAATTATCGGGGCTTTAAAAAATACAAACAGCGTAGGATATGATGGCATATGTACAAAAATTGTTAAGACTGTAGCATATGAAATCTGTGGCCCCATAAGCTACATTATTAATTTAAGCATCAGTGATAGTATATTTCCTAATGCGCTAAAAAAAACTATTGTAAAACCACTATTTAAGAAACAGGACAGGGAGCTAATGGAATTTTACAGGCCAATATCATTAATACCAATAATTTCAAAAATAATCGAAAAATATATTTACAGGGAACTTAATATCTATTTTGAAAAAAATCATATACTCTGTGATGAACAGAAAGGATATAGGGAAAAAAAAACAATTAACTTGGCCATATACGATTTCTTGCATGCTGTTATGACAAACATGGATAAAAATACGCCAGTCTGTGCCATTTTCTGCGACATGACACAGGCATTCGATTATGTCCAACATAATATATTACTAAATAAACTTGATGCTTATGGGATAAGAGGAAACATATTTAATCTAATACAATCATACCTACAGGACCGAAAACAAGTAACGCAAATTAGTAGAATAAATATGAGCTCCAAATGTGAAGAGATTTTCACGTCATGCGAGCGTACCATCCCTCATGGAGTTCCGCAAGGCAGTGTACTCGGACCACCCTTGTTTACACTCTATATTAATGACTTCCCTAAATCCATTAAACATCCCATGACACTGTTTGCGGATGACAGTACGATAACTATTCCATGCCATAATAAGAGTACATATGAAACGGACATAAAAAATACATTAAATGATGCGGTAACGTGGCTGAATAATAATAATTTAAAAATTAATATAAATAAAACTTTGATTATGCACTTTAGTCAACGCTCATCATTAAACTCTAGTCTTGACATCGAATATAATAATAATAAAATACAGACTGCTAACATTACAAAATGTTTAGGCCTAACAATCGACAGAAACTTAAATTGGAAAGCGCATATTGAGGCTCTAGCCAAAAGAATAAGTAGTGGTGCTTATGCGTTATATAAATTATCACGTACTCTAAATATAGAAGCGCTATTAACGGCCTACTATGGTTTAGTTGAATCAATCATTAGATATGGTGTTATCTTCTGGGGTAACTCAACCGATAAGGATATCATCTTTAAAAGACAAAAGTGTTGCGTAAGATCTATGTTTAATCTCAAAACTACCGATAGCTGTAAAAAAATATTTCATTAAATATCATATATTAACATTACCTTCACTTTATATATTAGAAATAGTAATGTTCGTAAAAACAAATCCACATTTGTTTTCACGTATGGCAGACAAATTTCCACGAAATAGACGTGATGATAGCAAACTATGTGTCCATACATCAAAAACTGCACTTATGCGCAAAAGTGTTTTTTGCATGGCATCAATTATCTACAACAAATTGCCCAAAAGTTGGAAAGAGCAAACTATAACTAAATTTAAACATACAATGAAATTGCTTTTGGCACAAAAAGCCTATTATAGTATTATAGAATTTTTAAACGACTCCTGGTGATTATTATAATAAATAAATTTAAGCAACTTACATTGTAGTAATTATGGTCATGTAGTAGTAGATAAATATGCCTACATTATAAATAATTGAATGCCTAATACTCGTAGAAGAGATGTCAATCGTCATTGTGATAAAATATGTAATCTGTAATAATGAACAAAGAAAATAAATAATTGGTTAATGTGAATTGAATTGAATGTATTGAATTTAAGAATTGGGTTTAACTGTGATTGATATTGAATGTATAATTGTAAAAATAAAAATATTTGTTTCAGTAATAATAATTGTACCCAAAATATTTGCACGCCATGAGAAATGGCAGACATGTAGTGAGCCACTTATATTTAAGATCTTGCATGCATTAAATTCTGTATGTATACACCATGTTTGAGCAAATAAAATTTATTTATTTCTTTCTTTCTTTCTTTGAAAGTGGTTACACGACAAACTTAATCCTTCCAGATATACCCGCAAGGGCTTCGCGAGCAACTGCACTGGCTGAACTCCACGTACGACGTCAAGGAGATCGTCATCACCGAGAATGGAGTGCACTCACTGGACCCCGGCCTGGTGGACATACAGCGGGTGGAGTACTACAGGGACTATTTAGAACAGGTAAGGGACTCACGCAAGTTTATACAAAAAAAAAAAAAAAGTGCTGCTTTGACTTTTACGGCCTTACAAGATTTTATAGACCGAGGTTTAAGTGAACGAGCCTTTTTTTATTTTGTACTTTATTCCGACAATGGTAGAGTTCTAATTACATTAAACCGGCCAAGTTCATGTCTGATCACGCACAATCAAGAGTTCTATAGTTGGGATGAATTATATCCCAAGAACAAACTTAACATTGTAGTTAAAAAACATGTTCTTCATGTTATTCCAACTGCAAATGTAAGTTTGTACGCACAATATTGGAAGAAATACCATTTGATTTAAGATAAAATAAGATAAGATAATCATTTATTTGCACAAACATGAGTACAATACATACAACACAAATTGTCAGCATGCAAGAGATGTGAAAAGTACAGGAATAAAACAGATCATCACGTTTGCCTTAAACAATGGCATGCAAATATTAATAAAATTAAGTAAAATGTCATTTCAAATCTAATTTAAAAAAATGTCATGGTATTATAAAGAGATCATTAAAAATAATAAATTAGCAAGACATAATCAAAAGCTCTCATTTAAAAACTCATTTAAATCATAATAAGCTTTATCTGTTAGAAAAATTTTGACTTTCTTTTTGAACGCTACGCCACTTAACTGCTTCCAGCTTTTAGGTAGTTTATTATACATTTTTGGAGCCATGCAAAAGACACTTTTCCGCATAAGTGCCGTTCTATATTGACGTTTAAGACCATAGACTTCCTATATGTTTTTCTGTAATCTATAAGTACAGAACTATTTTCTGTATTTCTTTCAATATACGTATACGTATATTGAAATAACGAACGAACGAACAATATACGTATCTCAGTAGTTTCGGAGATACGGGGGGAATGATCAATTTCCATCTGTTTTCATAAATAAGTTTCAAACTGTTTATTTTAAAATTATACAAAATATGTACCTATTTGAGACCCTGACAGTAAGCTACAGTTTCATTCGATATGTCACTCGGTACAGTGTGAAAAACTTTATTTTTTTCTTACTTTTCTCTCAAAAGTGACCTCCAAAATATTCAAAATTTATTTATTTACGTAACACATCCGTGCTTGGGTCACAGAAATTCTTATGTGTACAAAAAATTATATGTGTGGGAAACAACTTAATCGCTCCATTAGATTCGGAGCAAGTTGGCTGTGACAGACAGACAGACAGCACACGAGTGATCCTTTATGAGTTCCGTTTTTTCATTCGGACATATGGAACCCTAAAAAGTGTCGTGAAACCGGAGTCTAACTTCGGTTTAAAGAATTTATTCTCTTTAATAATAAAATAAAACAAATCAATTATCCTCTCTTTCGCCGAGCGGCCTTAATGAGGCCGATGTGGCCGCTGTCAATTATGCGGGATTCGCCAATCGGTCTGATTCAGTCCGACTGATTCAGTTCGTTCTTGGCGCACACCCATTTTCGCGCCAAATAGGCTGGTTCAGAAGAGGTTAACCTCTCATCTGTCAATTGACCTACATTAGGCCGATGTCAATTATGCCGGATTCGCCATCCGATCTGGTTCAGACCGACTGATTCAGTTTGTATAGTGGCAAATCCCCATTTCGCGCCAAAAAGCCGACACGAGAGAGGTTATGCAGTTATAAAGGAACATAATTAGGTACTCCCTGAAAAGATAATCATCATTCTCCTGCCCTTATCCTAATTTATTTGCGGTCGGCGCAACATGTCCCTTTCTTCCCCACTTCTCTATCAGACGTCATTTCGGTAGTCACTCCCTTTCAAGCAATATCATCTTTCACACAGTCCATCCATCGCTTCTTCGGTCTTCCCCTACTCTTATAGCCATCAACATCCATACTCAAAACTTTCCTCGCAATATTTCCCTCATCATTCCGCATCACATGCCCATACCATAACAACCGATTTCCGCACAACTTTTCAGTCACCGGTGCCGCTTTCAGACTTCCTCTTTCTCTTCCGCTTTCTCATCTCAGCTCCATGCGATTGCCTTTCATTCATCCCTTTTGTGACCCAACATTCTGATCCATACAAGACAGCAGGTCTAACCATTGAAAAGATAAAAGGAAAATATAATATATGCTAAAGATTTTAAATTCTACCAAAAGGTTATTTATCAATCACAGGCAATTTTCTTTTTCTCCCTAGGTGTTACAATCTCGCTGTACGTAAACTTTTTACATTTTCTTAATAATATTTATATTTTTTGCAATAGCACTAATGTCTGGCAATTTAAGGTACAGTTAAGTACTGCTCCTTCGAATAAAATATTTTTCTTCCTGTAATTGGTCCTGGGTGTATAAATAAAAAATAATAAATAAAAAGCAATAAACTCCAACTCTGACGAGTTGGAGTTTATTGCTTTTTATTTATTATTTTTTATTTATTTATTTAATACTGCAGCACACAAATGTACAGAGGCGGACTTAATGCCATGGGCATTTTCTACCAGTCAACCTTTGGGTGATGCAGTGGTAGGTGCAATACGAAAATTGTGAAATCAATATTTATTTAAATTTATGGATATATATTTTTATATATATATATATACGCACGCTTTTTATAGTGTAGTTTTCATGTTTTTTTTTCTAAGTCAATTTGAAGTGTGTTTTATTTACTATAATATTCCTATTTATTCAAACTAGGCTGAGAATCAGCACTTTTCGAACGTCAAAATTACATAAGACAGTCCCCCAACGCCCGCCATTCGCCACTTCCTAGTGCTTTAGCTGGGAAGAAGAAGTGGTGCAACAAACTCTCCAGCAGCACAGCTGTCTGTTCAGTTAGAAAAACTTGATTCTATACAATAGTACCTTTGTTAAATAAGTTACATAACGCAACACAACACAAAACATTAAATTAAATTATTTGCCATATGTTAGCTAGCACACGCCACTATACACATTAGTTGAGTGGGAGTCTGGGCTGCATTTATTTTTTATTTCCATGCCGATTTCGGCTATGGGGACCATTTCTATTTTGGCTATTTTGCTCTTATGTGGTTAATTTAGCCTATCTTGGCTGAAAAGTTATACAGGATTTTTTTTTAACCAGTTCGCAAATTTTCACAAGTGAAACTCGAATTTTATTAAACAAATTTGTTATTTTGATATTTCTTAGTACAAAAATTAAAGTTATTGTTAACGAAATATGTTTACTTTGGAACTGGTTTAATGGTGACTTGCCGGCCGACGCGTGTGCGCGGTGTAGCGGAACACGCGAAAATAGGTACCTTAACAGCTGTGCGCTCGCTCGATTTGCAATTTGTAGGTTTTTTGATATTTTATTGGGATTTCGGGGAAAAAAAGTATTGAACAAATAATGTAAATGTGTTCTATTACTGATACTAAAACACCAAAAAAAAATTGCCTTTGGTTATTTTAATTTTATTTTATTGTATACGCACGGAACCCTCGGTGCGCGAGTCCGACTCGCTCTTGGCCGGTTTTTTTCCTGTACGATGTATTTGTTTATCTATGACATTATTTTGATTCCGCAATGAGTTTAAAAGTTTCCTGAGATTCAAACATATTGTAAGTGCCGATTCTTGTTAGGAACGTATTTTCCCAATTGAATGTTCACAGGGATGGGGCATTCCGGCAGGATGTTTGTTTACTTCATGGTTTAATTTTTGTCATAATCTATCCTTGTTTTTGTATTCGCATTTGTTTTAAATAAATTAACGTACTATTCTTGTTCATAATTGCACTTACTTATTTTCACATAGAGGGTGATAAAAGTAGTGTATCCAGATCGGGAGCAACACTATTTTAAGCTCGACTGACTTACTTTGATTCCCACGCTGCGATCAGGATTCTACTTTAGAATCCTTCGCTCCGCTCTGGATTCAAAGAAACACTCTCGCCTTAAAAATTGTTGTTTACTCCCTGGGCAAACAATCTATTTATTGTTCTCCAAAACACATTGAGAGTCCGTTGCTGTTTCTGAGCATACCATATTACTGGTTTCTCTTCTAGGTTTTGCTGGCTATAAACGACGGCATCAACGTGACCGGGTACACCGCTTGGACGCTGATGGATAACTTCGAGTGGATGGGTGGATATGTGTAAGTTATAAACTATTAATAAACCCCAGTACCTGTCCAGAAACAATCACGAATGCACGAAGTTAACGTAATGTAAATTCGAACGATTATTGATTCGAAAATACGACTATCCTGAATGAATTTTTGGTTCTTCCTAGAACCAAAAATTCATTCAGGATAGTCGTATTTTCGATTCAATAATCTTGCTGGTTTTCTCACGATATTTTCCTTCACTGGTGTTTTGTTGTGCCGGGCGTAAAGAATAGCACCATCCTATTTCTTACCGTAGGTGTCGTAAAAGGTGACTAAGGGACTTACTAGAGATTGGGCAGCACCGTTCTCTATGCATTTTGACACCATACTGCGATTGCCAACCCGCCTGCCAAGCGTGGCGATTATGGCAATCCCCCCCCCTCTTTGGGGGAGGTATATTTCCAGCACTGTCCAGCAGTGAACGTCTTTCGGCTTAAATGATGAATGATGATGATTTTCCTTCACCGTTTTGAGAGCAGTGGTGATGAAATTAAATACACAAAGGCGCCACAGCTCTCAAGATGAAGTCAACCATCCATACAATAGTATGGTATAATTTAGGTATTTCCATACAAGAGATCGTAAAATATTACTTCTTAGTTTTCTTGTGTAGAAATACTTAGGTCTAACTAAGAATTTGAATGTAGACCGAGCAGTGTTTTCCCAGTGGTAACAGCTTCGAGGGAGGGCAAACACCTCACCCCATCCCAGACTTGAGGTGGCCCGCAGAAGCGGGCCGGCACTAGCCGGGGATTGCGGAAGTAATAATAGATCCCAAGATCCCAGGTGCAATTGTGGGAGGAACACTGGGGTGGTTTTTAGTCAGTAAGAGTCTAACAGACCCCTCCGCCCGCCCCAGGGCGGAAGACATCCATGAGGATTTTCCACCAAGTGGTCCTGAGTTCGATTCCCAGGGCGGGCAAAGTGTTATTAAGATTTTCCATTAAGAATATCTCAGTAGCAGCCCGTAGTCTGCATTCGTGCCTGGTTGATGGCAATAGACTCGCCACCTATTACATGGGACTTAAACATGACTGGCGACATGTGGGTGTACTATAGGTATACCTCTGCCTAACCCTTTGGGGATTACATATGTTATATTTCTTATTTTTCTTGGGTTGAAAGACCTAAGAATTTTAATATAAGGCCGTGTTCAGATAACCCCCATGTCCGTGTGGTGCCGGACGTAAAGAATAGCACTAACCCATTTCTTCCCGTGGGTGTCGTAAAAGGCGACTAAGGGAAAAACTACTAGAGAATGGGCAGCAGCGTTCTCTATGCATTTTAACACCATACTGCGATCGCCAACCCGCCTGCCAAGCGTGGCGATTATGGCAAACCCCCCCTTTGGGGGAGGCCTATGTTCAGCAGTGGACGTCTTTCGGCTGGAATGATGAGATAACCCGCGCCGACCACGCGCACGCACACGCGTTGGGCCCGCCTTGACCCACGTTCGCCACGCGCAAAACCCGCGCCCATTTAATATTTAAGTGATGTTAAAGAGTGGCCTATCTTCCTATTTAATACATCAATGGTCATAAGACTCAAATTATAAACAACAAATTTCAAAGCGAGCGGGGCGGGCGCGTGGCATGCACGTAGCGGGTGCGTGTCGTCTGAGCGCAGCCTTTTAGGGTTGAAGATGGTTCGATATAAGAAATGTGGCCGAAACGTGAAAAAAACTTAAATTTAATGGTTTTCAGCTCAAAATTCGGTCTCTATGCTGTGGACTTCTCGGATCCGAACCGAACTCGAACGCCGCGCGAGTCAGCGCGGTACTTTTCAACCGTTACTAGGAGTAGAATGATACACCCAACACAAGATGCTACTAAATTAAATTATGTTTAAATTGTTAATTAAATTACTAAGACTACATTCGATTCTTGATATAAATAAAGATTTATTAAAGGTCGACCCCGCAGTCTTCAGTAGCAATTTCCCATTGCTTGCGAAGTTTTTCGTTTTTAGTGAATTAATGAACGCCTGCGTTCCTGCTTATACTACCTAATATCACAAAACGGATACACTGACTGATGCATTCTTACAGATTATTCCTGACGTACGACTATCACTAAAATAATGTAACTGTAGATTATGTAAAATTTAAACATTTATATCTGTAACTTTTATGGTATACATAATAAAGAGTATTCTATTCTATTCTATTTTATTCTATTATGCAGAACATGACCGATAGGGCTACAAATTTCTGGAGTGCTGACCGCGTACCGGAAGACGTAGCGTTGGAAGGCCCACAAGGTGGACCGATGATTTTGTGAACGCCGCAGGAATCCACTAGATTCGGAAAGCACAGAACCGGTTGAAGTGGCGATACTTGGGGAATGTGTTTCTGCTGAAATTATGATGATATGATAAAACTACAAATTACCGATTTTCGGACTTTTTCCTTTAGTTGCGCTGTGAGACTTTGCTTTTTGCCAACTTTTATAATTCTAGGTCAACGGGAAGTACCCTATAGATTTGATTAATTTGCGAGTATTGAAATATGTCGCATAAATGGCCGTAATTTTTTTAATGGTTTAACTTAGAAGTTTGATTTTTTGGTTTTAGCTCCAGGGAACGGTAGACCTACGTATTTGAAATTATTTTCAACTTGATACTTCCACGCGTTCCTGACAAAAAGGGTCTTCACTAACAGACAGACAGACAGACGGACGGACGGGCGGACAACGAACTGATCCTATAAGGGTTCTGTTTTTTCCTCTAGGTACGGAACCCTAAAAAGTAAGTTAGAGTCTTATTTCCCAGAATATGAATGGGAACAGGTTTTTGCGATTTCCGACTATTCTAGTTCTCAAACCTCATTTGGTCTAGTTTAGTTTTTTGATCCTCCTATGAAACAGGGGGGCTATTGGCACCAATTTTTTATTAAATTGTCTATTATCTTACTAAGTATTTTTTTTTTTAATCTATATATGCAGATCAAAATGTCTCAAAAAGTTAAGGATAGTCTTCTAAGACCGATTTCATGTAGCTACAACTGGTACACCACTGACTACCTGCAGTATTGTCTCTCCTGTTCCCTTTAATCCATCCAAAGGTTGTCTGTAAAAGATCGCTTTTAGCGATAAGACCGCCCATTGTGTCACCCTATGTAAAATTTAAACATTTATATCTAAAAAAAAAAGATCTTTATTTGCTAAATCAATAAAACAACCTTGCACAATTCATGTAAGTTACAAATTAATAAGCATTGTTATTAAGATTGTTGAACGGAACTGATTCACTCTGTTCCCCGTACTAGTATAAACTGTGCTACGGTGGAACAGTTTTCCTCGTTCTCTGTGAATGTACTTAAAGTAGCAGACTTGTGACAAAATGATTATTTTAGTAGCAAAAAATAATTTTAGTTATTAATAACAAAGCATAGTACAACAAAAGTTAAATTAAGATGGTAAACATAAAAAAAAACCAAAATAGTGAGCTTGTTTTTTGAAAACTTGTAGGTAGACGTTAAAGTTGACATAGTATATATGCAAAATATTTAGATGCTAAGTTTGGTTACATAATGAACACATGAGAACATATGAACATATGAGACGTCAAATAGTACGGTCACGTTAATTCTGCTCCGTAACTTAAATTCTAAAATCATAGTAATAAGTTATTTTACAACTGTGTGCTGTCTAGACACTCAAACACGGAACCCTATGGACTGCAATCATATATTTTTCTAAATGAATAAAGTGTTTTTAAATGTGTTAATAGTGAAAACCAAAGTGTACTGTGGCGGTGATCTAACAAAAGCTATTTTGTTGCAAGTTGTCATTATTTTATTTTCAATCTACCGCCTATTGTGATAACTTCGTGTTGTCACCACACGAGATCGGCGGCTTTGATCTCTCGCGTCCGGCCCTGGTTCAGGCCATGGTTCGGAGCGAGAGTGCATGGGAGGCCGTCACCTCCTTCTGCGAATTAGTAATGCTTGCGAAGGAGGAGGCGGAACGCGTGAGGGAGAGGCAAGGTTCGCGCCCTCGCGCCCCTAGTCGCCGCAGGAGACGCCCCGGGCGTCGGGAGTCGCAAGCCGATTTCCGGCCACCGTAGGCGCGGGCCTGCGGACGGTGAGCGATGGGTAGCTCACCATCCGATAACGACCAGGCCCGGGTCGACGGCGCGTCGTATTCCACGCGCGCCTCAAAGAGTTGTCAGCACCAACTGACGGGGTCCGCTAGGGCCAATGCCTGCCAGGGTTGCGAGTTTGTCCGAAAGGGATATCGTGGCCCTGGCACACAGGCAAATGAAGGAATACGGGTGGGTTTTAGTCAGTAATAGCCTGACACGCCCTCCCGCTCCGCCCAGAGCGGGAAAAGTTATTTGATAATTTCCCACCCAAAAAAAAAAAAACCACACGAGATCCATAATTTCGTGTATTCCACACAAGTCCTGTTGGCTCTGAGCGCTAACGTTCGACATCCGTACACAAGTCGTCGTGAGCTCAAACCTAGCAAATAGCAGTTTGTCTTTTTGGATTTATTGTACTGTTTGGGAGATTGATTGTGTACTTAAAAACTGTCTAGCTGCGATACTTGTGGATTACCAGTTAAACAAAATGAAAAAATAACATGTTCGAATTGTGACAAATTCTATCATCACCTGTGCGTAAACCTGAGTGCTACTGTATTTAAAAAACTCACTAAAACTGCACGTTCTAAGTGGAATTGTCCAAGCTGTTTATCTCAGCATGAACCTGATAAATCGACGTCTGAGACAATTGAAGATAGCTCTGAAGGCGAGGATGATAAGGTCAGTGATATAAGACTTGTTATACGGGAGGAAATTCGGAATACATTGCGTATTGAGGTAAAGAATATGATTAGCATGCTTAGATCCGAAATTGATGATTTAAGGAAACAGGTTGATGAGTTGAAGTTATCTGGATCCTTTGACATTTCTCAAGTTAACGACTTAAAAACTGAGCTCAAGGGTATTCAACGTGAGAACACCGAACTTCGTACACAGAACTCCGAAATGCAAATGAATATGGCTCAGCTGAAAACGCAAATAAACACCCTTGATCAGAATATGCGTGAGGCGAATCTGGAAATTCACGGCTTACCTGAAAATAAGAGTGAAGTGTTACCGACCATCGTAACACAATTAGCTAATGTTGTATCATATGCGCTAAAAGACTGCGATATTATGAAGTGCGTTAGAGTGGCCAGTATGAACAACAACAAGTCTCGCCCGCGCTCTGTAATAGTGAAGCTGCGTAGTCCTAGATGTCGCGACGAATTGTATTCTGCAGTATCTAGATACAATAAGTCTCACACTGATTATAAATTGAATACAAGTCTTTTGGGTTATGGCGGTAGCAAGGAGACAGTTTATGTATCCGAGCACCTTTCTCCGACATATAAATCTTTACATGCTGCTGCACGTCTTAAGGCCAAAGAAAAATCCTATAAGTTTGTCTGGGTTCGCTACGGTAAAATTTTTGTATGCAAAAGTGAAAATTCGGGTACTATTCTGATTAAGGATGAGCAGTGTTTAGACAAAATTGTATAATTATTGAATTGTTAATTTTGTTCATAATAGTCATGTTTACTTTTTTGAATTTAGTCTACTGGACAGTATTTCGATTTTTTGCAGCATGTTTTGCAGCGATTTTTTGAGCAGAATGTTGAGGGGCATGAAAACGAAGTCGCATGAAATACTAATGTCAGTTTTAAGTTCGGTCTACGACATAATTTGGCTGACTGAAACTTGTGTGACATGTTTTCCCACTAAATAAAAGGGCTGTATCATCTGCATATGCTATGACCCGGCCTTGACTCAGCTGCAGATCACACAGGTCATTTACATATATAAGGAAAAGTGTGGGTCCCATAACACTTCCTTGTGGCACACCGAAAGTCACACACTCCAGCTCCCTCATGAAGCCATTTATTCCGACACATTGCATTCTATTAGACATGTAGTCTGCGAGTAGTTTTAGAGCTATTCCACGAACTCCTAAATGTTCTAGTTTTGCAAGAAGCAGAGGAACAGAGACTGTGTCGAATGCCTTTGCTAGATCCAGGAACACGCCTTTGGTTTTTCTTCCTCTATCCAGGTTATCAACAATGGTAGAAGTTAGGTTTTTTATAGCGTCGTTAGTCGACTTGTTTTTCCTAAAACCGAATTGATTGCTTGAGAGTAGATTCTGAGATTCAAGGTAATAAGTTAGTCTTTTGTTAATAACCTTCTCAAGTACCTTAGATAAAGAGGGCAGTAGCGATATTGGCCTATAGTTAGAGACACAGTCTTTATCCCCCGCTTTGTGTATAGAAACTATCAAAGCCTTCATGAGGACTTCAGGAAAAACGCCCGTTGCCATGCACTGATTACATATTGTTGTTATAGGCCAAACTAAAGTATCCACGCCTAGTTTTAATATCTAGATAGAAATTCCGTCGCAACCAGTGGCGCTAGATTGTTTTAAATTAATTATTATGGCTTTTACTTCATCAGCATCCGTTGGTAGAAAGACGAGAGAGTTGATATTGGACGTCCAGTGAAGGGAGTTTTAGTTAGCCCCTGGCTCCCACTCTGTATATCATTCGCTAAATGATATCCCACATTTGCAAAGTATCTGTTTACATGGTTAATTGAGCTCTGTGGATCGGGTTTGATTTTTAGCAGTTCTTCGTTGTTATTACTTAATTCTGTGAAATTGCAAACATCTTTAATTAAGGACCATTGTTTTTTTAGATTGTTTTTGTGCTTATTGATTTCAGACCTTAAATAGTTGTTTTTAAGTTTTTTTAATAAATTATTGCATGTGTTGCGGTACCTTCTATAGATTATCCCCTGAATAACATTTTCTGGGTCCTTGCGAAGCTTTTTATGGAGTTGATCTCTATTTCTAATACAACGGCATAAACCAGGTGTTATCCACGGTCTAATGGCACGCTTCCTTCGGGACAGTTTATATAAAGTTGTATGCTTATCCATTGTGTCTGTTAACGTTGCCAGAAACACATTTGTCATCAATTTGGTTTAAATCTTCGATTTATAATCTAGTTTTTTATACGTTTTAGGTTTGCTAGCGTGAATCTTTGATTTTTTTGACAGAGAGATCATAACAGATGAGTGATCCGTGACTGTGGACTCACAGACGACAGTACAAGATAAAGCCGAGGTTTTAAGAAAGCAGTGATCCAGGCAGTTTTCTTTTCTGGTCGGGAGGGTATGTGACGGCAATAAGCCATGTGAAGCTAGTAAATCCATGTATCTTGAACAGTTAGGACTACTATTATCTAACATATTAATATTAATGTCTCCAATTAAAATTATATTTTTATAAATCTTTAAATTATTTAAAATACGATCCAAAACGATTAGAAAATTGTCAAAATTTTTGAAAGCAGGCGATCCATAGATCGATATTATTGCGAGCTCATTTTTAATAGTAGAAACTAGGCAGTTCATTTCATCAACATTGTTTATAGGTTCGACGATTTTAGTTTCCAGATACTCTTTAAAGTATATCACTATCCCACCATTTTGGTTAATTGTTTCAGCGGTAGCGAATGTTTTATATGAGGTAATTTTGGGTAGTTCCACGAGTTTAGATAGCCAACATTCAGTCAAAATAATGAAATCAAATTCTATATCCAGTCGATTTAGAAAGACCTGAAAGTCATCGAAATTGTGTTTCTTATATTTTGAGTCAGTATTTTGTAGTTATTAGATACACTGAATACTTTTTTGCAGTTTTCAGGAATATCCACGCTGTGCGCAATGCCGACATTAATAGTTTTCTCGATGTCTTCCGAAATATCTGATAAATCAGCCATATTGTTTATTGTAGTTGATTAAAGAGAAGATAATATCGGCGGCACAAAGCGGATACTCCCGATCACCGTGTAAATACAGAGTTATATATGTAAGCAAATTGTGTGTGATGTTAGTGTGTAGTGAATAAATATTATGTTTATTACGTGCTTGTAGGCACACTTTTACAGATGTTTTGATAATCAGAAACATTAAGACCCTTAGAGAATAAAAAAATGATAAAGTAGTTAAAATATAAGAGAATAAGCAATACAAAATCAGACATGGAGGCAACTTAACCTTAACTATTAGTCAAAGTTCCAAAAGGGACCCCGTAATATCGTTAATAATACCTTGGATTTGTTCAGAGGACTTGATCAATATTGCTGGTTTATCTTCCGATTTCTTCAAGAATATCCGTCCATTAGAAACCCAGCAAAACTTGAAGTCGTACTTCTTTTTTAACTCTCTAGATTGGTAGAGGAGTTTCCTGGCATTTGGGGTAAGTGCTTCTGAAATGTAGACTGGCTGAGAGTCTCCAGGCATTTGATCGGATTTGGAATCGATCTCAGACCTCGTAGCAATAAAAAAAAATCAAAAATATTTTAATGTACATTTTTGACATCGCTACGATTTTATTGTATAAAAGTATGTATAGATAATTATATTTTTATTGATTAATAACCAACTTATATTTACAGTTTGCGCCACACATAAAAGTTATCGGTCTAAATGATCTCACAGTACCATGTCGTAAGTTTTTTTCTGATTAATAACAACAGCTAAAAGCGCACTAATATTATTATTGTCCTTGTGAGTCAGTGCGGATTAGTTCAATTAAAACTGAAGTTCCTTGTTCGCAGATAACTGCTAGCTAGTATGTTTTACAAGTAATGCAGTCGTGAGCATGCATTACATCAGTGTGGTTGTGTTCTGGTGAGCATAACGTCATAGATATCTTCTATCTATTTATTATAATAATCTATAAATTAAAAAAAACTAATAAATCAAATATATAAACAAAACATTCAAATAAAATCTATAGATATAAATAATAATAATAGCCTTTATTCGACAATCTTATAAAACATGAATGAAAGTAAACTAAACTACAGTAACTAATTAAACTTAAAAATAATAATTATTTGACACCCCGGTATCGCGATCGTCTTGCGTTTCCGCAAAGGCCTCCCCCCGCCACCCCAACCCCGCCAACTTGCCACTCTTTCCGAGTCATCCTCATCCAAGTAACACCAGCTATTTTCTTAATATCGTCCTCCCATCTAAGACGTTGCCTCCCTTTCTTCCTTTTATATATTTTTTTTTTTTATTTATTTCTAAAACACTTAGCCTATTTTACAATTTTTTTATAGCCGCACAACGAAAACCTCACAGGGTTTATCTGTGTGCCGGCGAGCCGTTCATTTTATGTTTAACATGTTATTTTTAAATGTTAATTACTACAATGATATATTATTTTATAATGATGATAATAATTTAAACATACTCTATTACATACATAAATTAGGAGTCATTTTGTGTAAGGAAACGCTTTGATTTGTACTTATAACTTTTCGAACTCGTTTTGTATAACGTTTGCAAGTCGTCTGGAAGTTTATTAAGAAAAACAATCTGCAACCCTCATCCCGTACACATTATTAAATTTAGGTAGGATGTATTTATTTTTAAGTGGTATCATTCTCAAAAAATCAGTTCTTGTTTTTTCGATTATCAGCTCAGGTCTATTGACTTCCGCAAGAGTAAAAAATTCAACTTAATTGAAAACATTCATAACATTACAGTATTTAAAGAGATCGTCGTCACTGTTTTTGAATTTCTTGTTTAAATGTTTTGGCGTAATTACTTTTAATATTCTTAGTTGTAGCTTATAAATATCTGTCAGGTATGTATGATATGTTCTCCCATAGCTGCTGAGTCCGTAGTTGATAACCGAGTCTCCTAGGGCCATATATAACATTCTAAGCGTTTTGTAAGGCAGTTTATATTTAAGTATACTAAACTTACCTAGAATAGACCTCAGTTTATTGCAAACGTAATCTATGTGCGGTCGCCAACAGAATCGGCTATCAACCATTAGACCGATATACATGTTTATCAACTACTTGTAATGTCGGGCACTTGCAAGTCTTTGGCGAGATAAGTAGACAAGTGTGTTCGTGAGCTATAACTGTAGGTATAGAGGAGCATTTATTATGTGATGAATGTATGTGAACAATTTTTGTTTTTGTTGCGTTTATTACCAATCCTACGTCATGAGCCCATTTACACATTTGGTCGAAGTTACGTTGTAGGGATTCCTCAGCGTCATGTATGTTTGTATTAGCGACCAATATACACGTGTCGTCGGCGAATTGGTATACAGAACCTGAATTTATAGCATTACTCATATCATTAACGTAAACTAAGTACTCTGTCGGACCTATAGTTGAGCCCTGGCCCGTTCCTTGCGTGGATGGAAGCTTAGTACTATACTCATTTTGTATTTTAACCATGTTGTATCTGTTGGTGTGATAGTTTTTTAATAGTCCTAATAGTGGCCCTTGTATTCCATTATGTGACAACTTGTCAAAAAGTGTATTACATCGGAGCATATCGAATGCTTTGCTAAAATCTATAAAAAGTGTCAAGACATGTTTTTTATCATTTAACTGTTTATTGACTTCATCGGTAAATTCTCGCAATAATTGAGTCGAACTCTTATTTTTCTGAAATCCATATTGTTTATTGTTGATTATTCCGTGTGTTTGCAAGAAGTTATTTATCTCATTACCAATGTAACGTTCTAAGATCTTATCTATACAAGACAATATAGTGATAGGACGATAATTATTGACGTCATCACGTGGGCCCTTTTTGTGTATTGAACGTATCACCCCTATCTTTAAAAGGTCGGGATATGTACTAGTCTCCAAGCAGCAATTTATTAAATGTGTAATAACTGGGATTAATTTAGCTTCTTAACATCTTTAGCACGTATCCCGTCATAACCCGGGCTTTTCCTATCGTTCATTTTCTTGATGATTCGCTCAACCGAATCTTCTCGTGCATGTTTCACTCTCATCGACCTATCAGGAATTATTTCGTACGTAAATTTGTCTACAAGAGGCACATCTCAAGAGCTGCCCAGGTTCATGACATTAGAATTAAATTCAGTCATGAAAGTGTTGGCCAATGCTGATGGATTCATTCGAAAAGTTAAGTAAAACGTGTTCAATAGATTGCATAATTCTTCCAGTTAAACTGTTCACTATGCTCCAAATCCTTTTGCTATTTTTGAAATTTTGAGAAACTTCCATCATTATTTGTTTATTCCTACTGTTATTTGTGTATTTGTTTGTTTTATTTCTATATTTATTGTATAACAATCTTTTTTGTGGGTTCGTTTCATCCTTAAGCCAAATATTAAATAATAAATCTCGCCTCCTACACATCTTTTTAAGTTTTTCATTGGCCCAGGGACACGTATTACGTTTACTGAAATTGCTTTTACTAATTGTGTATTTACATTTATCGTATACATTATTAAAGCTAGTATATATGTACTTAACTATTTCATTTGGACACCCGTATTGAAGGGGTATACTCCAGTCGATGTTATTTAGTTCACTGTGCACTCGGCGATTATCTATTTTAGTTATTAACTGACTAGGAGAGTATGAGTCATTCTTGTTTAGCGCGCTCATTATCGCACAATCGGTTATGCAGTGGTCGGCCGGTGAAGTGTTTACGACAGATGTATAGATGTTATACGCACTAGCATTGCGAATAAAGACGTGATCTATACATGACTTAGAAATTCCGTCATCGTATTTTTCAATGCGTGTATAAGAATTAACGCCATTAGTAAATCCCAGGGTGCACAGCGAGTATAAGTATTGTTTTACCACGGGGTTACTTACTTTTAGATCTATATTCATATCTCCCATTATTACATAATCCTGTTTTATAGGATATTTTGCTATTAAGGACGACAATTCCTTTATAAATCGAAGTTTGGATGTGTCGGGCGGTCTGTACACGGCACATAATCCGAATTTTAGACTATTTATACTTAGCTCGCCGGCCACCCATTCAAACTCCTGTGTACACAAGTTACTATATCTCTTAAAAGATGCAGACTTATGAATATACAATATCACACCCCCCCCTCTTTTATTAGTTCTTAATTCTGAATATAAGCTGTATTCAGGGAGTTCAAACATTTGTACCAATTCATTTTTAATGTTAACTTCAGTTAATAATAGAATGTGAATTGTGTTTTTACTATTTAACACTATGTACTCAATTTGAGCAAAGTTTTTCTTGTTGGATCGTATGTTTACATGCAGAAAATATAAACAATTTTCAGGCACCGGTATGTTGGAAGTAAAATCATCCCATGTTTGACATTTGATTTCGACTATATTATGTTCTGTTGTATCCAGTATGAGAAATGTTATGTTTATGTAATTATAATGACATTATTATAAGCTTACTTACCTATTGTCTACTATGCGATGATTTTACCTTTTCGATATCGGCGATTGAGCGGATGGTGGTAATTTTTTTCTCTTGGACACTTTTACGCACTAATATATTTCCATGTTTACACCATATAAAGTTAAACAATCCTTTGAGTTCCTCTTTTGTTTTCCATAACAAGTAGGCCGTCGACGGTGTCAGACACTCCCGGAGGTAAACTTTATCAGCACCGTCGTGCCCTATGCTAGCAGCAGATATCGTCGTGTTTTTGGCAGCATCTATCCATAAATCCCGGTTTCCCTCTCGAAGTATCACAGTGATCGGAGTGTGGTCTTTGTTTCTCGCCACTTTTGAAGGGTTTCTCGGTTTTCTATAGGCTTTTACGATGTCATCTGGGTTTTGTGTTATGGTTACGGCCACTTTCTTGGCAATTTCTTCAGGATTGTCTTTCTCAGATGGGTTGATGCCACATATTTCAAGTTGGTTGCATAATTGAGCTTGCTCCATTTGATTTAATTTGTTTTCCAAAACTTCATATTTGGTGTTTGTGTTTTTAGTATGATTTTGAAAATCCGTGCAACGGTTTTCCAATTCCTTCATTGATTTCTCGTATTTTTGGATCTTGGTGTCATACTCATCGATTTTATCAGAGTAGAATTGCAGGGTACGTTGTAGCTCTTCTTTAATAACTTACCTCACTTCCCTGCGCAGGGCTCGCAGTATTTGTTGCATCATGTTGTCAGCATGGGCATGGGCACCAGTGTGGGGGGTAGCAGACTCTGTATCTGTATTTTCGTCTCCGTCGATATCGGGAATTATACATGATAGTCTTTTAGGCTTACTACCCCCGGTGCAAGATTTGCATTTCCAGTCCACTGAATCTGTATCGTGCAATACACTAAGTTGGTCGGGTGTTATTGACGCACAGGAAACATGAAGCCACTTATTACATTTGCTGCACTGCAATCCAGGACACTTTTTTGTTATCAGTTTTACACATTTTGCGCATCTCACCATTATTAATTAGTACGTAGGGTAGATGAATAACAGTTAGCGGTCGCTGCGTATGCGACTACTCTCGATTGTCACGCGTGAGCGGCTGATATTGTCTTGGACACCATTCAGTTACGTCCTTAGCCCATTTAACTTTGTTATTACTCATCATATGACCTGCCCACCTCCATTTTAGTTTTCTTATGGAGTATGTTATATCTTTAATTTTTGTTTGTTTTCGTAATGTTCCTAATTTGATTCTGTCCTTTAATTTGACGTTGAGCATGCTACACTCCATACTGTGTTGACAGATCTCAAGCTTACGCATATTTTTCTTCGTCAGACTCCATGTTTGACATCCATATGTCATGATAGGTAAAATACACGAATTAAATATTTTTTCCTTGGCTTTGAGTGGTAGCTGAGGGTCTTTGACAATTTCCTTAAGGGACCAATACCTTTTCCATGCTAGCTGTACTCTGTTGTTTATTTCTTTTGTTGTAAGGTCTATTGGTGATATTATCTGTCCGAGGTATGTATATTCTTCAACATATTCTATTTTGTTGCCGTTGACTGTGATGGGTGTTTTGTCAAGGTTTGTCATTAATTTGGTTTTTGTAGCGTTCATCGAGAGTCCGACTCTATCACTTTCGTTCGTAAGTTGTTCAAGCATCTCTTGCAGGCTTCTTAGATCTTCAGAAATTAGAATTAGATCGTCTGCAAATCTTAGGTGGTTTAGTTGCATTCCGTTGATGTTCAATCCATATTTGCTCCACTGGAAACATATTTAGACGTCTCGAGTGGAGCAAATAGATATAAATACATAGTATTAAACCAAGTCATCGCTTTTCCTGTCTGTCTGTCTGTCTGTGTGATCGTGTAGTTCTCCTAAACTACACAATTGATTTTGATGCGGTTTCCACCATCATTTAGAGAAATTCTTCCAGAAGGTTTCTGTGCAAAATACTTTCACATTAAAAAAAAAATAATATACACGTTTCGTAAAAATGTCAAGCCGTGCGAAGCAGGGGCGTTTCGCTAGTTATGAATATTAAGAATATAAAACAGTTTGGTGGCTAATTACCTGACAGACTAAAATAAACTCTAAAAAGTAAATAAATAAAATAAAATGGCGTTTAATATTATAAGTTGTAGGTAATATTTTGATTCAAGCATCGTCACGGCAGGGGAAAGTTCAAGGTTACTCATTTCTTTTAATACCATAGAAGTAACAGAATAAGTACCAAATTTCGACTCGATCAGACCTGCGGAAGATGCTCACATCCTTTCATCAACGAGAAAAGAGCTGATAATCTTCAAACAGCTAAACAGATGTTCTTGAATCGGGGCTAAGAACACTCTCGATTAAGTCACCTTTCAAACAAAACCGCCCAGGGTGTCTCCTGCGGCGACTAAGGCCCGTATTAATAGAGCGTTACTCAGTACTCAAGCATTACTTAAGACTAGATTCAAGCCATTTGATTGGTTGAAACTAGTCCTAAGGAGTGCTTGAGTACTGAGTAATGCTCTATTAATACGGGCCTAAGGGCGTGAGTGCGAGAACCCTGCCTCACCATCACGCGTTCCGCCTCCTCCTTCGCGAGCATTACTGGTTCACAGAAGGAGCCGCCTCCTCCTTCGCGAGCATTACTGGTTCACAGAAGGAGGTGATGGCCTCCCATGCACTCTCGCTTCGAACCATGGCCTGAACCAGGGCCGGACGCGAGAGATCGCTGCCGCCGACCGCCTCCGTGAGGACACGGCGGTGCTCCGCCCAAGCCGGGCAGACCTCCACCGTATGCTCCACCGTGTCCTCCGGGCGATCCACACAGGGGTGACACCCGGGCGTTTCCTCCCAACACCCGGGCGTTTCCTCCCAGAGTATTATAAGTTAACAATACAATAATTTGGAACAAGTTATTGCTATATTACAATTAGTAGGTTATGCTCAGAATCTAATTTTATATTTTTACAATACAATTCACATGAAACGGATGAAATGCATGTATTAACAGTCCGTTCAACCGATTTTGACTTCTATTCCGATGGCATAAGGATGGCATTAAAAGCAAAAACATGGTTACAATACCAACTGCTTATTACAGCTGCCATTTGTCATGCCACCAACGCAATAGAAGTCAAAATTGGTACGGACTGTAAATTAATTCAAATGGAGTATAGAAGAGTGACAAATAAAAAATAAAAATAAAATTTAAACCCCCAACGTAAAAAATAAAAGCAAATATTTGAAAAGTCAAAAATAATAGCTATCCTTGAGACATCATATCACCGAATATATTTTTCAACACATTTGCTCAAACAATGCATTTAAGAAGCCTGTTACATTGTTAGAAAGTTAAAAATTACGCACGATACAACGGAATGTGCGGTAAAATAGGTATTTTCTCCAAAGTACCTGTTTTACCGCATTACTTTGTATAGCGCCGTGCGTATCCTTTACGGTTTTTTTTTATTTCCGTAGAAATTATGTAAGAATTCCACCAAGGAGCTTCTCATTACGAGAATAAATAAGCTGAATGATCGAACCTCCTTGCAAGCGCTTGTGCTCAATACGTCTGTCTCACTTTAATACTAAAGAGAAAATGATACGAAAGATGTAGTTCTAATTTTCACCACGCGCACGTGGCGCCATTTGCAAATTCACGCCATTTTCATATTAGAAATGTCAAAGATTGTTGCGATTTTCCGAATGATATTTATAAACAAAATAATATTATGACTATTATGAGTTCAAGCGAGGAATCCGATATTAATTTGGAATCTACTCCACCTGATATCTTGAATAAGGCGCAAATTGCATAAAATCGCGAGAGCGCTATTTAATGATTTACAATACTTTAATACCATGGAAGACTCAAAGTAATACTCAATCAATCTCTGAAAATGTTTTGATGGCTTGTACTGCTGCGGCTATTGTACTGTTTTCTCGCAAATGTCTTGAAAAACGTTGTATGACTCACGTGCAATTAGTATTTACAAACTCGTGACTATGGTAAGCCCTAGACTTCTGCTCGGGCTTACATTCGTCTACTCGTTTGTAAAAAACAACTTACCGCACTAGTATCATAAACAACTATTTAGGTGTAGATTTTTGTTTTTCTTCATTATTTTTTATTTAGGGACTTTCATAATCGCATTGCGTTTATCAGTACCTCATTATAGAAATTGATGGATGATACGATACGGTTTGCTCATTGAAATTGCGTTATAAATGTCGCGGCGTACCCGTAGGAATTTCTCAGTAGCAGCCCGGTGTCTGGATTTGTACCCGGCCGATCGCAATAGGCTCGCCCCTATTACATGGGACTTAAACATAACTGGCGAAGTGTGGGTGTACTTTATGTACACCTCTGCCTACCCCTTCAGGCATTTCCAGGCGTGATGTTTACAATTATTTCAGTTTAATTGTTACATTTTTTTTACATAATAGTCACGTTCTCAGACTGTTTTGTAAATTTAATGATGGAGTAACCAGTTTTATCAATAGGTAGGTAATCCAACAATGCTTCATGGCTGACAGACGGATCAATGATAAAAACTAATAGTGAGTAAAATAACGACAGGTACGGTGAAGTTAATGACTTCATTGTTTGAAAACCGGATAAGCTAGGAATACCAACCAATTTATTTAAATGTACCTATACAAAATAAAAAAGGTAAGCACATTATTCAGATACATAAAGAATCTTGCTCGGTGCGGTGCCCCGGACGTAAAGAATAGCACCACCCTATTTCTTCCCGTGGGTGTCGTAAAAGGCGACTAATGGACTTACTAGAGAATGGGCAGCATCGTTCTCTATGCATTTTAACACCATACTGCGATCACCAACCAGCCTGCCAAGCGTGGCGATTATGGCAACCAGCCCATTGGGGGAGGCCTATGTCCAGCAGTGGAAGGCTTTCGGTTGAAATGATGATAATGATAATGATGTCATAAAGAAAGTTTATGTTCTCTTTACCTACTCGACAAAATGAAGGGAACAGCAGATTTTTTTCACGATTTCAAGGTTTTCAATGATAAGTACAATGACCCTTTTTCAGCTTTTCAGTTAAATCCTTTACACGTTGTTTATCTTCTGCTGCCAGCATATAAACTAGTCCTGTATTAGCCACATAAAACAAAACCATTTTCATTATTATTTCCATATGTTAAGCTCCGTTTACATGGTGCAAGTTTACTGCCTGTGGCATATCATAAATTGAAGCTACAATTGACTGTCATCGACAACACGTACAACTGTTGCACGATACGGGTAAGTTAGTTGTCGTTCGAAACTGGTGTATGTGTAAACAGCACGTACAATAAAATTGCACGTACAATAAAATTGCCTCAGATTATATAAAGAAGCAGATAGACCGCGCGGAACACCGAGAGTGCGTGCGTACCAAAAAAGCAAATACAAATTCAAAAGCGAATATAATCTTGATTCAGTACAGCACGAAGCGTCACGGGCTCTAACAGATAATATCAGAATAATGCCGTCTTGTATTTTTAAACATTGTAAGAACTCTTCCCAAAAACAAAAGAAAGAAGATGGAGTATGTTTCATAGGTAAAATATTGATTATTTGTCTATTTGGATTTATTTTACGTGTTTAATGTTAGTGACATCTTGAAACACAAAACCTTAAAAATCATTCGGTGTTGCTAGTTTATATTGAAACATTTACCCCTAAGTTAGGAAATAAGAATAGGATACAGGAGTATTGATTTACAAAAATATTTATTTTGATAATAGTGTTTTATTTATCGCCTTTTCTGGTTGGTATGTTTATAAATAAATAAGTATGTATGTGTCTTCGTAAGTGTAACTAGTTAATGGATTTTATAATACGTATTACATCAGTAGATTTGCTATATCATCGGTTATATGACGTCACCATAAAGTAAATATAGCTACCAAAAACAATAAAATGTTGGTGTCTCAAAATAAAAATATATCGCAAATGTATCGTTTATATGGGTATTGTTAATTTGACGTATACTGTTAATAAAAACAACTGATTTAAGAAAAAAAAACTTTTTTTTTTCATGTAATGAAATATTACGGCTATTTTTTTCATTTTCCTGGCAACCGTACACACACATAGAGGCACCTGTTCTTATAGTGCTGTCACGCACACATGTCTACAAACGGGCCTCACTTTATTGTTCCGCGCGGTCTATCTGGTTCTTTCTATAATCTGACAAAATTTCATTCAATTTTGGCATGCAATTATTGAATGGCAAAACATTTTCTATTATTCAAACATGAGCGAACAAATATATTAAAAAGATGTTCTATAAAATTGAATGAAATATTTAGCAGCGCAAATACGTATACGGGTGAATTGCCCAAGCAAAAAAAATACACAGCAAATCTGAGAACGGTAGTGCAATGTGCTGATTTTTAATTTTATATATTTTTTCTCAACAACGTAAGTACTTCTCTACCTTGACAAAAAAAATCGTTGATTTCTACCCTCTAATATAGCAAAAAAAATTACAAAGTGTTATTTTATCATCACGGTGGCCTGTCCTGAACCCAATTCCGCTCATAAAATACCTTCCCCTGCAAATACATTCGTAATATGGATTTAAATCGATTTTGTTATCATTAAATTATAATAGTTAAAGATAAACAAACAAAAATAGTTATATTTGATCGAATAATCAAATATAACTATTTTTGTTTGTTTATCTTCTTTCTCATGGATTAGACAGGCAGTCAACTTTTGTCTGGAAAAAAGTTATAATTTCAGAGGACAGTAAGTTTTAGTACAATAGCCATGACAACATTGCGTTGTTACGCCCCTGTCACCTTTCCTCACTTCGGATCAGTCCGGCTCAAGCTCTCGGTGCGAACAAAAAATTAAGTTTATCATTTCAGTAATATGGGGACAAAATAGTTTCATTTCGGTGGCTGTTATAACTCGTGCTAGATTCGTTTAATTTGTTTCAAAATTGTGTATTAAGTTCGCCGTAAGTACTGTTTTGTTTGAGTAGTGTTCATATTTTTTTAATAATTTTATTTCGGAGTTAAATGTAAAACTAACCTCTATTTTATCATTCCAGTCCACCGGAATGAAATGTATCTCCGAAATGATAAAACCATAAAGTTTTAGAGATCCTTGTGTCAAATACAAAGTCATAGTTTTGTAATGTACTTTTACTTCAAGTAAATCCCACGAAAGATACAGATATGAGACACGAATTTACCTAACCATAAGAATGAGATAGCAGATTTATAGGTTTCACAGGTATCATTTAAGAGATTTTTTTTTAAATCATAATTTTGAATATTAGCCTTAGGTGACTCGATTCACAATTCTAGCGAATTCACAAAGTTGTTAAAATACTTTTATGGCATGTGGCACATCATTAGAAAGAGGATAGACTGGAGAATTAATGAGGGAGTTGGAAGATCCCGGTCGCTTTTGGTTTTTTTTTGTAGCCTTATAAATAGCTGTAACATGTACAACTTTAATTTAAGTTTTACCTTTGCGAGTGAATTAAAAAAAAAACTTGGTGACTAATATCACCAATTTTGTATTTAAAAGTATTCTTAAACAATACACATCGAAATAAAATTAAAATTCAGAGTCTACGCCTTATATTTTTTTTTAAATCTGTATTTGAATGTAAAATTTGGGCCTTTTTTTTGGAAAACAATAAAAAGTCGATAAAAAAAAATCCACAGAGCATGAGGGGTGTTAAGGGGTCTGAAAGGCTAGCGGATGACCCCTTCAGTCGACCATTTTAATTTGGCACACGATGCACCAAACACCCTGTATAATATATTAATAAACATTACATTAATATCATTCTTTGAGGTTATTTTAACCTCAAAGAATGATAAATGTAATACTAACTGTAATATCTGTATATTAATGATAATATTAAAATAACTGTGTACTGTCCTGTCTCCGTGTTTATCTAAAATTTGTGGAAATCAAACCTAGCAAAGTACGGACCCTGGCTGCCCGGCACGGTTGTTCTTAGCTGTATCATTTCGGTAGATTTATTTCATTCCGGTGCACCGTCTATCATTTCGATGGTAATTTTTATCGTTTCGGTAAACACTTTTCATTTCAGTTGACTCTTAAAATTCATCCTTAAATATTTATGTAAGTTTTGATGAAATTTGATGACCACTCACGCACAAAGTTATAAAATAGGCTAAAGTTTTATTTGTCACCAAAAATGTGTAGATAGCATTGAAATAAAAAAATCCCACCGAAATGACACATAAAAATCTTGGTAATTCTTGAATCACTTGTACAAGGACGTGCAACTGTGTGTTTAGACGAGGCAAAACTTGCTTGAAATAATTGCCTTGATGTAAACAGAAGTCGCATGCAATTATTGAATTCAATTCTTGATGCCATTTTATGGAAGTCGCACGCGTGTAAGCACTTGCATGCAATTCTTGAATGGCAATAATTGAACGTGATATGGCATGCGATTATTGCTCTTGAACGTTCCAGAAACTTGCACCGTGTAAATGGGGCTTTAAACATAACTGGTAAAATATGGGTTAGTAATATACTACACCTCTGGCCAACCGTTCGGGCAAAACAGGCGTCATGTTATGCTGTATTTCCAGTATTCTGATCTGCGGGTCATGGTGCACGGAACAGCTGAAGTTTCCACCTTCGTTCATGTTCGGGGCGGCTTCAGCGGCATACCAAGTGGAAGGGGCCTGGAATGTCAGTGGTAAGTTACAATGATATTTAGGGTGCTGTACCCAAAGTATGCTTATGTTCGTCTGTCTTTTTAAGCGTAATAAATCGCCAGTTTAATTGACAATGTAAATGCCATGTCATTGTAAAAATATAATAGTATTATTTCGTATTCAATTTAAAATAAGGTGAAACTGTAAAAGTTTTATTACAAAACAAGAATAGAATAGAATAGAATAGAATAGAATACTCTTTATTATGTACACCATAAAAGTTACAGATATAAATGTTTAAATTTTACATAGGGTGACACAATGGGCGGTCTTATCGCTAAAAGCAAGATCTAACTTTAACCCGAGCTTTTTTTAGGGTTCCGTACCTCAAGAGGAAAAAATGGAACCCTTATAGGATCACTTCGTTGTCCGTCTGTCTGTGTGTCTGTCAGTCTGTCAAGACCCTTTTTCTCAGGAATGCGTGTAGGTATCAAGTTGAATTTAATATCAAATACGAAAGTCCATGGTCCCTTGGAGCTCTAAAAAAATCAAGCTTCTAAATCAACACAATAAAAAATACGGCGATTTATGCGACATTATTACGACATATTTCGATACTCGCAAACAAATCAAAACCCCCGGTACTTCCCGTTTACCTAGAATCATGAAATTTGGCAAGAAGCAAGGTATCACAGCACAAGTATAAGAAAAAGTAATATCCTAATATTGTAAATTTCTAGTTTTATCACATAAAAAAAAATGTTTTTTGCGATTACAAACTTATATTTGCAGTTGGAGAATTGAATGTGACGTATATCGATGTGTGGGAGAACATGTTTTTCTACTACAATGTTAAGTTTGTTTTTAGGATAAATTCATCCTAACTCGGAACCCTTCATTGTGCGTGGTTCGACACGCACTTGGCCGGTTTTTTTTTGTTTTGGTGGTAAATTATCAAATAATCAAATAACTTCTCCCCTCTGGGCGGAGCGGGAGTGCGGGTCAGACTTTTACTGACTAAAACCCACCCGTGTTCCTTCCGTTGCCTGTGTGCCAGTGCCACGATATCCCTTTCAGACAAACTCGCAACCCTGGCAGGCATTGGCCCTATCGGACCCCGTCAGTTGGTGGACATTTCTATAAGAACTAAAGCTTAAACTGAACTAAGCTAAACTATATTCCGAAGTAAAGTTCTTCGATCACTGTTAGGTTCTTATTTCAAAAACTGTCTGGGTGGTCTAAACCATTTCTAAAGAAAAACAGTTTTGGCCGTACGAAACCTTACTGTGGGAGTCCGACTCATATTTGGCAATTTTTAGGGTTCCGTACCTCAAAATGAAAAAAACGGAAGCCTTATAGGATCACTTCGTTGTCCATCTGTCCGTCTCTCAGTCTGTCAAGACCCTTTTTCTCAGAAACGCGTGGAAGTATTAAAGTGACATTAATATCAGATACGAAAGTCTACGGTCCCTTGAAACTCTAAAAAAATGAAGCTTCCAAGTCAACGCAATATAAAAACGGCCATTATACGACATGTTTTGATACTCGCAAATAAACCAAACCTAAAGGGTACTTCCCGTTGGCCTAGAATCATGAAAGGCAAGACCCAAGGTCTCACAGTAAAAGAAAAAATCTGAAAACGATCAATTTGTAGTTTTATCACATAAAATTTTTATCTACTTACATTTTCAGTTTGCGAATTGACTGTGACGTATAACGATGTATGGGAGAACATTTTTCAACTACCAGTTAAGTTTGTTTTTAGGACAAATTCATCTCAACTACAGAACCCTTCACTGAGCGTACCCCGAAACGTACTTGGCCGGTTTTTTTTCAACTTAAAATTACTTTTCTGCCTATAGCTTAGCCTTGTTTTTGCATTCCAGACAAGAGACCCAACTTGTGGGACAAACTCATACACGACCGTCCCGAGCTGGTGGCAGATGGCAACAATGGAGACGTGGCGTGTAACTCCTACCACCTGTGGAAGAGGGACATCGAGATGTGTGAGGAGTTGGGACTGAACATGTATAGGTAACTGTCCCATTTTTGCTGCCCTAGGCCAGACTGCTAATGCCCATTTCATAAATATTGGCCTTTTTTCTCTATCTTACCGACTGTTCTCGTGAATCCATCGAGGTAACTCTCCTTTTTTCAAGAATTAGGTACATAGAACTGGCATACTGGTCCTATTCGAAGCAATTTTCAGCTTGGATTCTTGATAGATTTGTTTGGAAACATATTTTTCAACACGTTTGCTCAAAAAATGCATTTACGAAGCCTGATACATTGTTCGAAAGTTAAAAATTACGCACCATACAACGGAACGGGCGGTAAAATAGGTACTCTCACTTAAGTACATGTTTTACCGCCTCCTTCGTTGTATAGCGCCGTGCGTATCTTTTACGGTTTTTTTTTAATTACCATAAAAATTATGTAAGAATTCCACCAAAGAGTTTCAAATTACGAGAATAAATAAGCTGAACGATCGAACCTCGTTGAAAGCGCTTTTGCTCAATACGTTTATCTCACTTTAATATTAAAGAAAAAATGAGACGAAAGATGTAGTACTTTTCACCATGTGCACGTGGCGCCATTTGCAAATTCGCGCCATTTTCTTATTTTAATGTCAAAGATTGTTGCGATTTTCCGACTGATATTTACAAAATAATAATATGAGTTCAAGCGAGGAATCCGATATTAATATGGAATCTACTGCACCTGGTATCTTGAATGAGCCGTCAAAATCGTGAGTGCTATTTAATGATTTACAATAATTGATATATACCATGGAAGACTCGAAGAAATACTCAATCATTCTCTTAAAATGTTTTGATGGCTTATTTTATTACCTATTGTACTGTTTTCTCACAAATGTGTTGAAAAACGTTGTATGACACACGCGCGGAAATTTGTATTTACAAACTCGTGACTACGGTAAGCCCTCGACTTCGTCTCGGGCTTACATACGTCTACTCGTTTGTAAAAACCAATTTACTGCACTAATATCATAAATAACTATTATGTCCTTAAGTCACTGATGTGGTTCCATTTTTTGTTCCAGGACCCGATTGTTTTTTTTATGTCATGAGACCGCCCAATCGGACAGAAGTTGAATATGGAAGAAAATATTTTAATCACCTGGTTTCCCTGTTACTTTTTGGTAAAAACTAGCTATTTACCGCCTTCTCTTCTTTCAGGTTCTCAATATCCTGGCCTCGTCTCCTCCCGTCTGGCTATCCCAACCACATCAGTGAGGATGGCAAGAACTACTACAACGACCTGATCGACGGTCTACTGGAGAAGGGCATCCAGCCTCTTGTCACAATTTTCCACTTCGATCTGCCACAGTCTTTGCAAGATTTGGGTAAGTGTTAATTAAGTGGGACAGGCGCTGGCGCGTCGGTACTTTACCGTTACTTAACATCACATAACATCACGCCTGAAAGCCCCAAGGGTTAGGCAGAGCTGTATCTATAGTACACCCACATTTCACCAGTTATGTTTAAGTCCGATGTAATAGGGGGCGAGCTTATTGTCACCAACCGAGCACAAATCCAGACTCCAGATTTGTACTGCTCCTGAGATATTCCTCATAGCAAAACCCAAAAACACTTTGCCCGACCTGGGAATCGAATTGTTATACCCTAACTTTGTAGGGGTTGATGCTGGATCAGCACCTCGTCAGCGCTGCCAGCTAATAATCTACCTGACGGCTTGAGTCGCCATTTTTGCTAGACTCATTTGTAGTTCAACCATCTTAACGGTCGGTTCTGCCCATGGGTCTCCGCGTTTTAAGTTTATTATCCTGAATTTATTGTAATATCCTGAAATATAACATCCTGAAGTGAATATTTTTTTTTACGCGGAGACCTAGAACAGAACGCTCACTAGAAAAGAAAAGAATGAAAACACGTGCTCGCGCAAGTTTTAGAAATAAGTTAAATTATAATATTTCCGACCGCAGTTTTGAGCTATATTTCCTTCCCTCCCAATTCCCATACAACAGAACGAGAGGCACGCTCGTCGCACGCCGAATCAGAGGCACTTCCTCCGCGGCGAAAGCCAATCACCGCATATATATCCACTGTGGTTTGAAAAAACATTCTCGCATGGATCAGTGTGTTCTACTGCAACCGCTCACGTACCGCGCCGCTCCGCAAATAATCCGCTACTATATCAAAAACTCTAAACTCTCTCTATTTATAAGTGTTGGCCGACACAAGTGTAACATTTAAAAACTCAAGCGATAGTGCACCAAGTGAAAGGAAGAAAGTCGTGTACACGTGGGACGTCTGCTAAGGCTGCCCCTTGAGTCAACGTGCTTCGTCCAGAAGGTTCTCAAGTAAGTCCATCCATCCCTCTTTCTTACTCATAATCTCATATTCCCTTTTGCTCAATTCTGTGTGTCGTCCAATCTTCCAACCCGCAAAAAATAAAATAAATAAATTACATCCCCGCGTATTGGTCCTTCGAAGTCGAAAACCGCTTCAACTTATACACCATAAGTTTTTTGGTTCCAATCGAGCCGGATTCCAAGAATCAACCCTACCTACCTAGGATTTAGGTCGAAATACCTAAAATATAAAGTTCATAAAACCGCCATATTGAACGCATACTTACGTTCGTACACTTTCGCTAGATACATTAGTCATTGAGAATTACTGTACCAACTTAATATTTCGCCTATTGCATTGAAATAGCATAGGTAAATATTCTAACCGCTAATTATCGTGAGTTAGTTAAGCTAACTTACCTACAACTTATATTCAAACCGCATTCCTTTGTTATACTCGCTTAGAATAAAATTATTATTCTAAATCTACCCGCTTTATTTAATATTTTGTACGCTATATTTTCAAGGACTATTCCAACATGGAAGATCTTAAAATGAAAGTTAAATTACTTCAAGCTAAAAATCAAGCAATCTTTGAACGTTTATCGTCACTATATGAAACTTCTAAGAAAATAAATACGTCTGGTATCGAGCTTCGTTCAGCGGAAACATTTATGGCAGACTCTGAGATAATCTCAGTCACTCGTCAAGAATTTAGTACCAATTTAGATAAAATAAATACATATTCTTTACAATTAAATCCTGATCATAAAATCGATTACAACAATCTGACATCTTACGACGGAATATATACTCGCGTAGAAAGAGTGCGAACACTTATCGCCGCGAAGTGTTCCAGATCATTAGATGACTCAGCGTTTCATGATAACGCAAACCCATATAAAGGTGCGATCAAACTGCCACCGATTCAAATTCCTTTCTTTGATGGTAGGATTGACAACTGGCCTGTTTTCTATGAATCATTTAAAGCAAATATCCATAGTAATTTAAAACTTACAGATTCTCAACGTGTGCAGTATTTAATAGGTAATTTAAAAGGAAACGCATTGCAAATTATCGCCGGAATTATTCCCTCGGGTGATAACTATACCGCTATTTGGAACAGTTTAGTTCAAAAATATCAAGATAAGCGAGCACTAGGCTCACATTACATGTCTAACATATTAAATATTAAACCCGCAATTAATAATTCCGCATCTTTAAATAGTTTCATTGAAAGTTTTCACGCTTCTGTTTCAGCTTTAGAACAATTAAAAATTAACGATTTAAAGGATTTCATTTTGCTAAATTTAGCTTTGAGAAAGTTAGACCCCGCAACCGTACATATATTCGAAATGAATAAGAGAGATGAGGAAATTCCTACTTATACGGATTTCGTTGAATTTATAAAATCGCAAGTTAAAATATTGGATCGCACTATTTCATCTCGAACCGCGTTAGTGAGTAACAACCCTAATAAAAATAATTCTTCTCGTAATCAGTCACGTGATAGTACAGTACATGCTTTTGTTGCTTTTGATAATAATCAAACCTGTTTGTATTGCAATAAAATTGATCATTGTAAACTTTACACTTGTCCAACCTTTCAATCACTCTCAGCCAATTCGCGTTTGGATTTTATTAAAAACAAACGTGGATGTGTAAACTGTCTTAGTGTAACGCACACTGCTTCACAGTGTAAATCTATACATACTTGTAGGACGTGTAACAAAAGACATCATTCTCTTTTACATCTAGAACACAGTTCGCAGCCGCCTAGGTCTGTCTCGACTGACGCTGTCACTAGCTCAGCGAATTCGCAACAGGTGGCGCTGTGTGCGTGCTCTCGCGTTGGTGCAAACACACCGCGTACTACTGTACTTCTGTCAACTGCGCAAGTCTATGTTGATAACAAATATAAAAAATACGTTTCTGTGAGATGTTTAATAGATAACGCTTCGCAAAATAATATAATTACTTCCGCTTGTTGTAAAAAACTACAATTAAACATTATACCGCTTTCAAACTCAATTATAAAGGGTGTCGGATCCTCTTCGCGGCCTATCATAGGTTAGGTACGTTGAGACAATCGTTACTGCTAAAAACAAAACAAATTCTTTTAAAATTACCGCTCTTGTTGTCGATTGTATCACGGATAACTTACCATCTCACTTTGTTGACACTTCTGCAGTGCAACATTTGTTTGATTTACCGCTCGCTGACCCACTGTGGCACGTACCTGGTGAGGTTGAATTGCTTCTAGGGGCAAAACTGTTCCCGTATTTACTACTTCATAATAAAATTATCTCACCTACCGCTCCGTCCGCTATTGAAACCGTGTTTGGTTACATTCTTATGGGTGAGGTACCCGCTAGTTTATCTAATAATAATTATAGTCCCGCTCAATTAAACACCGCTTCATATTTTTCTACCGCGCTAAATATAGATAATTCACATTGTTATCTGTCTTTAGACGAATCTTTACATAAATTTTGGAACATCGAAGAAATACCTTCAAAACCTTTTATGAGCCCTGCTGAACTGGAGTGTGAACAGCTGTACGCTTCTACTGTGTCACGTGACTCCAGTGGTAGGTATTGTACCGCGTTACCATTCTGTAAACGTCCAGATTCACTTGGAAATTTTTATGCTGTCGCTTATCGACGTCTAATTAATTTGGAAAAAACTAAGCTTCGCGACCCTGTTTTGCGCGCTAGTTATAATGAAATAATCCAAGAGTATATCGATCAAAATTATTTAACTGAAACTACACCTAGTTCTGTTGATCAGACTGTAGGTTATTACATACCGCATCACCCTGTTATTAGGAATGATAAACAAACAACTAAAGTTCGCATCGTTCTTGACGCAAGCGCTAAGTCTCATAATGGCGTGTCATTGAATGACTTGTTACACACAGGGCCGAATTTACAGGCTGATATATTTTTATTACTTTTAAATTTCCGCTTGTTCTCTATTGCAGTTACAGCTGACATAAAACAAATGTATCTTCGAATTGCTGTTATTGATGAGCATCGAAAATACCAAAAAATATTGTTTCGTTTTAATACTGATACAAATGGTAACACACACGTAAACTTGGTGTGTGCTAAATCCAAAGTTGCACCTGTTAAGGTCATATCTCTAGCTCGTCTAGAGCTCTGTGCCGCTGTTCTTTTGTCTAAATTAATTAAATTAGTTTATGACACTTACCGCTCTCGTACCGCTATCAATAATATATTTGCCTTTTCCGATTCTACAATTACGCTTTCATGGATTCATTCCTCACCGCATAAATGGAACATTTTTGTTAGTAACCGCGTCGCTAAATGTCAAGAAAATCTTGATCCTAAGCATTTTTATCATATTAACGGAAAGGAAAATCCTAGTGACTGTCTGTCTCGAGGTCTTCTACCTGAACAGTTACTAAAACACGATTTATGGTGGCATGGCCCTGAGTGGCTTCTGCGCCCAACTGCTGAGTGGCCTATCAGTCCTTTTGTTTATTCATGCAACGAACAATTGCCTGAATTTAATAATAAAACTCTAACATTGGTACTTACCGTATCAGAACCCAATTTAATATACAGTCTTTCTCAAAAATTTGCATCATTAAATAAAATATTGCGCATAATTGTATACATTCTGAGATTTTTGCGTATTATTCCTTACGATAAGTCACACAAGTCAATTACTGTCCGTGAATTAGCTACCGCTGAAATTTATTTAATTCATTGTATTCAACAATTTCATTTTAAAGATGTTTATGACGAAATTAAAAGTAAAAAACTTCGTTCACAATTTAAGAAACTCGATCTCTTCATAGACGAGCATAATATAATTAGAATCGGCGGCAGATTGTCAAATGCGAACCTTCCTTATGAAGCTCAGCATCCCACTCTTTTACCTAAACATGATAATTTTACACATGTTATAGTAAACTATTATCACCGTATTTATTGTCATGCCGGTGTAAGCCTTCTTAGCTCTCTGTTACGTCAAAAATATTGGATCCTCTCTTCTAGAGGTGTCATCAGACAAAGATTACATGCTTGTAACCTTTGTTTTTAAAGTTTCTCCTTCTCACCCCAGCCCAAAGATGGCTGATTTACCCGCTTGTCGCGTACAGGAGACTAAAGCTTTTGTTCATACGGGTGTGGATTACGCTGGTCCCATTAAAGTAACGTTATGTAGACGCCGAGGCCAGAGAAGTCAGAAGGCTTACATATGCTTATTCATTTGTTTCGTTACCAAAGCAGTTCATATTGAATTGGTTACCGACGTGTCATCGGACACTTTTATTTCCGCTTTTAAAAGATTCATTTCCCGCAGAGGACCTGTCTCTTATTTATATTCCGATAACGGAACCAATTTCGTTGGAGCCAAGGCTCAACTGCAAGAACTACTTGTTAACCGCTACCGCATAGAGTGGAAATGATTCCACCCCGCGCTCCCCAATTTGGAGGGTTGTGGGAATCAAATATTAAATCTACTAAAACGCATTTATACCGTGTTATCGGTTCTCAACTCCTTACCTATGAGGAGCTTTCGACTGTTCTCACTGAAATTGAGGCAGTTCTAAATTCAAGACCGCTCTGTGTCCTGAATGAGGATCCGTACCCAGAACCGCTTACACCCGCTCATTTTATAATGGCTTCTCCGTTAACTTCGTTGCCTGTCGTGAATGTTCCCGAAACAACGAAATCTCTGACTTGCCGCAAAAAATTGCTTGACCAGATGGTTTGTAGTTTCTGGAAGAGGTGGCGTATAGAATATTTACATAATCTTCAAGTCAGACAAAAATGGTTGAACGCCGCAGACGATATTAAGATTGGTACAGTGGTTCTCATGCATCAGGATGATGTCCCTCCTTTACGTTGGCCAATGGGTGTGATCACTGAAGTTTTTCCCGGCAAGGATGGGACAACCCGCGTTGCTATGGTGAAGACATGCAGTGGCTCTTTCAAGAGACCCGTTGTCAAACTATGTCCTTTACCTTCTCAATAACATCACCGCGTAATTACCTAATTTAGCTGTAGTTAGCATATTTAAAATATTTTCTTTTCTTAGTCCGCTTTAATAAAATTTCTTTCCTTTTGAGAATATTACATATCCTCAAAGCCGGGCAGGATGCTCGCGCAAGTTTTAGAAATAAGTTAAATTATAATATTTCCGACCGCAGTTTTGAGCTATATTTCCTTCCCTCCCAATTCCCATACAACAGAACGAGAGGCACGCTCGTCGCACGCCGAATCAGAGGCACTTCCTCCGCGGCGAAAGCCAATCACCGCATATATATCCACTGTGGTTTGAAAAAACATTCTCGCATGGATCAGTGTGTTCTACTGCAACCGCTCACGTACCGCGCCGCTCCGCAAATAATCCGCTACTATATCAAAAACTCTAAACTCTCTCTATTTATAAGTGTTGGCCGACACAAGTGTAACATTTAAAAACTCAAGCGATAGTGCACCAAGTGAAAGGAAGAAAGTCGTGTACACGTGGGACGTCTGCTAAGGCTGCCCCTTGAGTCAACGTGCTTCGTCCAGAAGGTTCTCAAGTAAGTCCATCCATCCCTCTTTCTTACTCATAATCTCATATTCCCTTTTGCTCAATTCTGTGTGTCGTCCAATCTTCCAACCCGCAAAAAATAAAATAAATAAATTACATCCCCGCGTATTGGTCCTTCGAAGTCGAAAACCGCTTCAACTTATACACCAACACGTTTATTTGCGATAAACATGTCGCAAAAAAGAACAACACAAAAATAAGAAAAGGTTGGGGGAAACATGCGTCACATCCACGCAAAACGGCCATCGCTCAGCATTATACTGTGACCCTATGCAAGACAGAGCCCCAGCGCTGGTTTTCAGCGACAGCCGGCGCTGACGTAATGACGTCGTACGGTGCAGCAAACAATTAATAGGACGCTGTGCCGGTACATCATACATACTGAAAAATAATATAATTTAAATAACTGGTAGAATAAACTAAACAGAAATATTAAAAATAGACATACGTATGCTGTGAGAATATCATCCTCCTTAAACCTCATGGTAAATATGGTAAATTCTGACAATCAAGTTGTTTAATGACGAACTAGATAATCTTTAAACTAATAATTAAGCTAATCTCTGAAATCACCAGTCGGATTTAAAAAAACCTTTTGATAGCCCAATTCTCGAGGAAGGCTAAGGACATTATCGCCACATGCGAACTACGCGTCACACTGACGTCACGCAAAATGCTGCATCGCGCAAGCAGAGTTTACCGCGTGACTAGGATATATACAATATCCCGACATCAACCGTGGGGAAGTTGCCCACCAGACACAACACCCGTCTGGTCGGAGGATCCTCCCTTTTCTATGGAGGATGAGTGAACTTTACACCCAGTTCCTCATGCCTCTAAAGACCCTTAGGAGCCGATCAAGAAGAAATAAGTGAGAAAGAACGCTAAGTGAAAGCGAAGTAATAGCGTGGGCAGGCAATGCGATGCATAAGGGGGGGTGGGGGCTGGGGGAACAATAAATTTCACGCGGACGAAGTCGCCGTCAGAACCTAGTCTGGGATAAAAAGTTCACCATTTATTGCATTCGTTGTCGTTGAAGAAAATAAACGTGTTTTCTTTCTTTTCTTTTGACAGAACTGACAAAATGACCAGCTAGTTGAAACTACCTTTTGTATCACGACGCCTGTATATAGGTATTTATTTCTTCCCCTGTATTTCTCGAAAGGGTGAGCTTCAGTGCTATTCTGTAACCATCTCACCGTGAAAACTTAGATAAAGTGAGCGTGGAGTGATCTGCCAGTGTCATCCCTCCTGATGCTTGGGATGGACCAAGGATACAATTAACAATCATTATCGAGGTTTTGAACAGAAACTCCATTTTGTTTTTTTTGCTATTTTATTTAAGAACCCCTTAAATAGTAATGTTAAGACACATAAATACTAGCTTTGAAATAATATAAAATGATCAATAGAATTAGCATAAAAATATTATTATAATCTCGATTATGATTGTAAATGTAATCCTTGGTCAATCCCTCTAGCATCAGTGGAATGAAACTGACAGCTCACTCCACGCAAGAATTCACGGTGAGATTTTTACAGAATCGACAAGCAGGTACGGAGTGAATGCACCGAGGACAAATTCTGTTGCGATCTTAAGTTGCAGTGAAAAAAAATGGGCCTCTTTATTCGACATAATATTGGTTCCGAATTATGATGTGATATGGATTATTGTAGACCAATAAACAAAATGATTTTTCTACAATAAATATACGCAAGATACCTTTGTGAAATTCCGATAATCTGGTAATTGTCATTGATCATTTTATTGCAGGTATACTAGATTCCGTTTAATGCTTAGATGATTAGCAGTTTATGAGGTTACCGCTAACTATATTGCAGCACTGTTAGGTATAATGTCTTGTGACGTTTGCACGTTTTTATGAATTTCGAATTCGTTTAATCGTTTTTATTGAATTTGTTTTTAAATGTGAGGGAGCAAATTCTATAGTACATTGTTGTACGGACCGTTATCATTATTCGTAGATATAAACTACGATAACATGGCTCGCCCCTCCAACTTACTGTTTCAATGTGTAGTCACATCCTTACGAATAAATAAATACTTGATTTTTTTTTTGGTCGATGGCCGTCTCAGTACATGCTTTGTGAGTCTTGGTGGCGCTTCGTTAATACTTTTATACGATTTGGATTTTGGAGGGGCGGACCATGTTATCGTAGTCAATCTCTAGGTCTCGTCCATCTATTTAGAATTATTACAGACGTACATGACTACTTTCCCTTGTCTTTGTTTAGTTTATATCTACTAGCTATATTAGAAAAAGCTTTTTGCGTTAGTACCCTTTGACAGTTTTCTTCTACCGTATAGTTTGCGCTGACGCGCATTAAGACAGATTAGTTTTAACCCCTGCAGAGAAAACAAATGAAAGAAGTTATTTAGAGCATGCCACGAGTCACCGCAACCCGACTTGCGGAGCGACTGACTGCATCAGGTGACGCTCTTGCGTGTCGCTTGACGCAAGACGCATATAGGTTCTATGCGTTAGGTCTATCAGAGCACGTTTAATGAGACAAACGTTGTAAAACGGTTCACTCGAGGCCTTAAACGGCGTCTTAAACAGAATCAAAAATCTTATTTTTAATTTAGTGACATAATCAACTCAATACAATGTTTTTTTATGAGTTGTTTTGCAATAAGTGGTTAGCTAGCAACCTCGACAATATTCATCATATTATTCTTGCCTGAGCAACCGGCAGCAAGTTTGTCGTGCTCCCTTACATGTCACTGCTTGCGGTAGCGTCGGGGGTCGGGTTGCCTCTGTGACTGTTCCAAAAAGACCCCAGGCTGATAAAATTTTAGTTTTTCCTAATTCTGTTAATATTAGTGTTTAGGTCAGTTTCCCCCTTTGGGGAAAAGGTCGCACCCCTCCACCGTACGACCCTGTAGCGCTCGTCTCCAGACTGGACACACTCCCACTGACAGAGATTAAGTGAATTCCAAATATAAAGAAGCCTAGCGCCTTATCTCATTAACAGAGTAAGGAAAGGATTAAAATAAATTATAAATAAGATTTAGGAATTCATACTTATGAAATTGAGTGTGGTTTTAGAAAGTTAATAAACAATGGAGCGATGCTAAGTATATTATTATAATTAAGCTTGTGAATAACCCATACGCTAGCGTAACAGGTATTTAGTCAGTCATTACTTAACAGAGTTTCTGGATAATCTCTCTTAAAGCCTTATTATTGATCGAAGGCAGAGTTTACAAAATTCTAGGATTAGTTACTAGATAATAGAGAAAAGAATCTTATCTCAAGATTAATTCATGGATAAGAGTTGTGGATCAACTCTTTCAATGGCCTATTATTATAGACAGCCCCAAAGTGCCGCTGTCTATTTACAAGAGCTTTAAGTAAAGGGATCGTTACGCTTGTGCCTAAATTCATTATTTATAACTACGTTAATTTGTCTGTTTACAATATACCCACGTCAGGGAGTCTGGGAACCGTTTTACAACGTTTGTCTCATTATACGTGCTCTGATAGACCTAACGCATAGAACCTATACGAGTATGAGGACACTAATACGATTCTAATAGAGCACGTTCCCTAAGCACTAAATAAAAGTCCTACCCAATTCTATGACAGAGTACTACGAAGTCCAACTGCCATTGAGGAAGACAAGTATGGCGTAGTTTTAAACGCGTACTAATATGTAAGACCCTTACGCGGTGGCTTAGCCCATTTTAATAAGATTACTCAAACACTTGCACGAGCGTAGCGTAGACTCAGTCTCTAGCAGAATTTATTGCAATCGAACTTGGTGTACGCCGGAATGGTATTTCGTCAGTCCACATTTCATTAAACTTCCCATGTAGAGGAGCTTGCGGTGATTAGCGGCTTGCATCCAGATAGCGTGTCTCATTAAATAGTGTCGATTAAGTATTAGCCTACTAACTGCCGTGTGGAGGGTTTTAATGAGACACGGTCCCTAGCGTTCTTAGAACGACTACCAATTCAGTTGGGGTACTTAGTAAAGCCTACCCCCCTCCCTTTGAAATGTACGACAACAAGCGTCACACAATGCGTTCTGTGGCAAGACTTTTTTGGAAACAGTATCATCCTTAACGTTTGATTGATTTATAATGCAATACAGATTGGCCTTAGCCTAGTTTGCTTTAAAAGAACTGTGAGTATTTACGGTTCTGCCTTCCAAATGTGATGCGTCAGTTAAAGGTCATCAATCGTCATAGGTCATAAGCAATAATGCTTAGTGTCAAGTATAGAGGAAGGCTTTCTCCGTTTCCCTATAAACAAACGCCAATGATAAATATCTGTTAAGGCACGGATTGGGAGATGGACAAGTAATACAAGAGAAAACTACAACAATTATCAAGTATGATAATATTATGTGAAAGTAGTTTTGCCATGCCAGAATAAATGTTCATTAATAACTCTTCCATTACAACACTGTACACAATGTACTGTACTAACACACATGGTGTTTAATAATAATACTATCAGCCTAAGATAAGTATTATAATGTAAGACTCACCCAGTCGCACCAACAACACACATACACACATCCACAGCGTTATATACTAAATTATCATAATAATTATAATCTGGGCATTAACCCAACTATATTTAACTTAATAATTCTGAAGATCGCTATCTTGCGACAGCTCCTTTTTTTTTTTTTTTTACGCCCCGCCCTTCGGGGAGGGGCCCAGGAATGACCGCGAGCGCTCTGTCATTCCCGCCCGACGTGGATGGTGAACTGTGCAATGCAGGAGAAGGCGCCCCCGCACCCGTCTCCCGCTGTTCACCACCAGGGGGCATAAGACGACGATCGTACAATCGCCTTCCCATGCCCCGTCTTCACCTGCGGAGCGGTGCTGCGAGAGGGTCGTCCTCCCGCGCGCGCTCCGCGTCCTCCTTCTGCGACATTACGTCCTCGCAGAAGGAGACGACCGCTGTCCAGGCCCCCTCGAAGCGAGAGGTCCTGCCCGACCACTGCGCTCAGAACGCGGCGCAGCTCGGACCAGGCTGGGCACACCTCAAGGGTGTGCTGAGCCGTGTCCTCCGCCGCGCCTCAGTCGTGGCACGACGGGTTCTCCTCCCTTTGGATCCGGTGCAGGTGCGATCCGAAACACCCATGGCCGGACAACACCTGCACCAGACGGAAAGAGAGGAAACCGTGGGACCACTCGAGCCAATCCTTCAGGACTGGCCCGAGCGCGTCCAGAGTTCGGCGGCCGAAAACGGCAGTGGCAAGGTCCTCCGTCCAGTGATGGACGATTGCGTCCCTCGCCTCTTGCCGCACGGCCTCCCGCTCTTCTGCAACGGGGGGCTCCCCAAGCGCCTTACGCCGCGCCGTCCATTCGTACACTCTGGTCAGCACCCACGCCTCGAGCTCCCAAGGAGGGGTGCCGGCCAGAGCGCACGCCGCCGAGAAACCCACCGACTGGTAGGCCCTCGCCACCCGCAGTGCAATGGCCCTTTGGGGCCTACGGATGGTAGTGGCGTTCTCCCTCCTGTAGAGGGAGTCCGCCCAAATCGGGGCCCCGTAAAGGGCCATGCTCCTAAGGATGCCGGCATACAAAAGCCGGCATCGCGCCTTCGGACCTCCCAGGTTCGGGAGGAGTCAGGAAAGGGCATACGCAGCCTTCAGCAGACGCGTCGACAGCCCGCTGAATCTTGCGACAGCTCCTAACTTAACTCCCTCTAGCCTAAAACTCCCACGAGCTTATAATCTGGTCGTACAAAATCAATTCTCCACTTTCACGACTGAATACTAACTAATATAACCCAGTCTAAACTGCCCTTATTATCTAACGTATCAAATAAATAACGCTCTCGCTAACAAGTGATCCGCCTTCCTTCACACTTCAAAACTCACTACCCCTAGCCTACGTCTTAATACTCACCAACTTCCCTAATTCCATAATAAAAAAACGGTTTTTTTTGCCATTCTTAAGAAATACGCAGAATAGTTTTTATTGCTGCATTCTTTTTAAATCCCTCAATTGTATTTAAGGGCTCGCCAGTTCGCATGAATCGCCTGAGTGCATCCTAATGATAAACAGATGGTGGCACTGATTTTTGCGATTAGAAATCGGATACCCAACACTTGTATTCTTGCAATTTGTTGAAATGGCAGTTTAAGTCCCATAAAATATCAATGGAATGGGTTTTCTAAAAGGTTCAACTATTGTTTTTGCAATTCTAAAGAAATAAGATAATTCGTTGTTAATTACGGTGCCATTCTGTCGGGCTGTCATTCATAAAATAGAGATTTTATGTGTTTGTAAGTGTTCCGCAACATGTGTAGGTATTTGAAAATAACTGATCTTACATTTAAGATATTTTGTTATTAATTAGGAGTAAATGACAGACAGTCACACCTCCTTCCCTCAAATATGGCGAAGGGGGTGATGGCTGATCTTTGCGTTATGCTCGTGAACGGGTGCTGCTTGTGGTGACTGCTCGTCTTGCTGACCATGGTTTTGTAATTGTTATTAATTCTGTTTTTTATTTAACTTCGATGGTGCTAGTTTATCATTTGTGACTTGGAGTTACAGATATAGTTTTATGTAAGCGCGCACGCTCATTATGCTTGGAGGCTTTTATTTAGGTACGTTCTGTTTACGTTATTTCTGCTTGAGTATAGTTTTCAACGATTTTTTTTTTATTAGTTGGTATGGTGGCGTGTGCTAGCTAACATAAGGCAAATCATTTAATTTAATGTTTTGTGTTGCAATCATGCAAATTATTTTAGATTTTATTGTATAGAATCAAGTTTTCTAACTGAACAGACACCTGTGCTGCTGGGGAGTCAGTTGCGCCACTTCTTCTTCCCAGCTAAAGCACTAAGACGTGGTGAAGGGTCCGTGTTTGGGGGACTGTCTTATGTAACTTTTGACGTTCAAAATGTGCTGATTCTCAGCCTAGTTTGAATAAATGACTTTTGGATTTTGAATCATTGTTCAACTCAGCATTTCATTCCAGGAGGCTGGGCCAACCCCTTCATTGTCGACTGTTTCGAAGACTACGCGGAAGTGGTCTTCTCCCTCTATGCCGACCGCGTGAAGTATTGGCTCACCATCAACGAGCCCATGATGCTATGTGACGGAGGCTATGAGCAGTATGGAGCCCCTTACTTCGATGACCCGGATGTGGGCCGGTATCTATGCAATAAGAACGCGTTGTTAGCTCATGCTAGGGCGTACAGGATCTATGATGAGTTTTATAGGGATAAGTATCATGGTAAGCATATACAGGGTGATTTTTAAAACGTCAATAACCTCTTAAGTGGTCATTGTACTCATCATTATGAACAACTTTTACTATGGGACTAAACCTGAAATCGCGAAAAAAAATCAGCTGTTCCCTACATTTTAACGAATTATTCGAAAATAAATGTAGGGAACAGCTGGTTTTTTTTCGCGATTTCAGTTTTTGTCCCATAGTAAAAGTTGTTCATAATAATGAGTACAATGACCCCTTAAGAGGTTATTGACGACTTAAAAAAAACCCTGTATAGTGTGTTTGTGCATCAAAGATTAACAATATTGCCGTAATCAATAATTAAGTTCAGGATAAAATATAGGCTTCGAATCGAATATCTACAATCTTTAACTATACTAGAGACCCGCCCCTGCTTCACACGGAACGTCACCTATCGGGTTCAAGACTATCTTACCTTTCAAGCTGGAACCAACTATAAACATTCACAATTTCAATTTCATTGAAATGGGTTGGGTGGTTTCGAAGTTATATAATATACGATATACATATACTCATAATCATAGTCAGCCTATACTGTAGCCTATGTTCCCACTGCTGGGACACAGGCCTCCTCTCTCTGAGAGAAAGTGGGACGTAATCCACCACGCGGGCCCAGTGCGGGTTGGTAGATTTTGAATTTTTGATTCTATACAGGACAGACGGTTTTCGAACCCACGACCTTATATCTCATATGTCAGGGCTGATACCACCCATCTGCCACTGCTCTCATAGGCTAGTATAGTAATAAGTTATTGTAGCCTTCGTATACAGCATGTCCCAGAATTAACGCAAAACCTCTTAAAGGGTTATTATACTCATCTTTATGAACAAATTTTACTATAGGACCAAACCTGAAATCGCGAAAAATAATCAGCTGTTTCCTACATTTATAATCTAATAACTCGTCAAAATGTAGGGAACAGCTGATTATTTTTTTGCGCGATTTCAGGTTTGGTCCCATAGTAAAAGTTGTCACACTCATAATGATGAGTAAAATGACCCCTTAAGAGGTTGTGCGTTAATTCTGGGACATATTGTATAATGTATATCCTAACTAATATTATAAATTCGAAAGTGAGTTTGTTTGTTACGCTTTCACGCTAAAACGGCTGAACGGATTTAGATGAAATTTGACACATGGGTAGACCACAGTGGCGAAAGCACCGTATAACACGATTCCTTCCCTGATGGCTTCCCTTCGGAAATTCGGAACGCAACCACTCTATCGTTATTTAAAAATGGCACACAGTCAGTAGTGTTTAATAACACATTGTAGGTATTTAATACACCATACAATATTAAAACATTACAAAACGCCTACAGTACATTTTTTGTCATTATATCCCAACAACAAAACATTTTGCTCTAAAATAACTCAGTGAGTTCAATTTCTATCCAAAATCGACGTCATGACTAGTTTATTTTTTATGGAAAAGATTTTTTTTGCTCCGGCTTAACTCTCTTATAAAATCACCCTTCGCCACTGGTAGACCATGACTCCAGGTCTCTCAAAGTCGCTTATCGTGTCTGTCTATGTGGCAGCTCAGTTCTTGTATAGATTTTGATGCGGCTTTCACTGTCATTTAAAGAATTTATTCCTGAAGGTTTTTAATAAGGTAATATTAAGATTTAACTTAGATTATGGCATAGAAATCTCGCTGTATTGTCCCTGTGGTCTCGGGGAATTGGTAGCTCCAACACGCTCCTGAGCGTGGTGTCGGACAGAGTGGACAACTAAATCCTGTGGCATTGGTCACTCACGCATGTCCAAAACACATTTTACTAACATAGCTATAAGTATGTACCTACTAACATAATATGGACCTGTATCATTTACTATGTGCTTGGTCTGAAATAATCATTTTCATTCCATTTCATTCATTTCATTTCAGTGACATGTTGCCACATTAGTATGAATGCACCCGTGCACAGCTTGGAGGAGGAGCTCGTGGCTACGTAATAACAGCCTCACGGCTCGATCCATCAGGTTAAGCTACGCTTCCCGGGGTTGGTCCGTGGATGGCTGACCATCTTTAGGTATATACCAAGACTCCTCCGTGCCTCGGAAAGCACGCTAGCCCGTTGGTCCCGGCTGTCATTTGTGGTTCTTTGACAGTCGTTAGGGGTCGTCAAAAGCACAAAAGTCTCTCACTCTTACCAAGGGGTATCGTATTACCCAGTTACTGGGTTGTGGAGGTCAGATAGGCAGTCGCTCCATGTAAAATACTGGTATTCAGCTGGATCTGGTTAGACTGGAAGCTGACCCCAACAGACTTGGAAAAAGGCTGGGCATATTGATTGATTTTATCCGTGCACAGCAAGGACGGGGTCACTATCTTTCTTATAAAGTAGATAATCCCATTTTTACTTGCGGTTAGTAGACTATACTATATCAATGCGGTTAAGTAAATATATATTTTTTAGTTTATTCTTAATAATCGTATAGCCATTTTTTTACAGGTAAGGTGTCACTACCAACTCTGTTCTTCTGGTTCAAGCCATTCACGCCGGAGGATCAAGAAGTGACTGATCTAACTATTGATCACTGGGTATGATTATTTACTTGACAAGACAGTTACGTTTCTTTGTATTTGAGTAATTTGCAGTTGTGATGCTCTGGCGAACCTTGTAGGTACTCGACAGTGTGGCTCCCAGACTGGAGCGGGCCGGGGCTGCCTTGAAGCGGCTCCTGCCCAATCTGGGGGGTCCAAATGCCTCCTGCCGGTGGCTCTACGCGCCGGTGTGGGCGCGTTCACTGAGGCTGCGAACAGCCCAGCGGTTGAACGCATCCCAAAGAGTCATGGCCATCAGGTTGGTACGGGGTTACCGCACGGTCTCCCGTGAGGCGGCGAGCCTCCTTGCCGGACTGCCGCCATGGGATCTGGAGGCAAAAGTCTTCGCGCACATGTGGGTGTGGCGCGAAGAGGCGAAACGCCGGGGTGTAACTCCGCTGCCGCAAGAAATCGCGGCACAGCGGACGGAGCTCCGGCAGGATCTCATGGCAACATGGAAAGTGCGATTGTCGCAACGCAGTGCTGGGCACGCCACAATTGCGGCGGTAAGTCCCCTCTTTGAGGAGTGGCTAGAGAGGCACCACGGCGTCCTCACCTTCCGCCTGACGCAGGTCCTCACCGGACACGGTTGTTTCGGGAGGTTCCTGTTCAGGATAAAGCGGGAGGAAACGCCCGGATGTCACCATTGTGTGGATCGCCCGGAGGACACGGTGGAGCATACGGTGGAGGTCTACCCTGCTTGGGCGGAGCACCGCCGTGTCCTCACAGAGGCGATCGGCGGCGACAATCTCTCGCGTCCGGCCCTGGTTCAGGCCATGGTTCGGAGCGAGAGTGCATGGGAGGCCGTCACCTCCTTCTGCGAAACAGTAATGCTTGCGAAGGAGGAGGCGGAACGCATGAGGGTGAGGCAGGGTGCCCGCCCTTCCGCCCTTAGTCGCCGCAGGAGACGCCCTGGGCGTCGGGAATCGCAGGCCGATTCCCGGCCACCGTAGGCGCGGGCTTGCGGACGGTGAGCGATGGGTAGCTCGCCGTCCGATAAGGACCAGGCCCCGGTCGGCGGCGCGTTGTGTTCCACGCGCGCCGCAAAGAGACGTCAGCACCAATTGACGGGGTCCGAAAGGGCCGATGCCTGCCAGGGTTACGAGTCTATCCGAAAGGGATATCGTGGCTCTGGCACACAGGCATTTGAAGGAACACGGTGGGTTTTAGTCAGTAAAAGTCTGTCACTCCCTCTCGCTCCGCTCCCGCTCCCAGAGCGGGAGAAGTTATTTGATGTCTTTCCAACCAAAAAAAAAAAAAAAAAAAAAAGGTACTCCACAGTGGCATTCCCGCCATACATGCAAATAAGCTCTGCATACCCTGTAATCCCATACATACATGCCCCTCTAAATGATAAATAACTATAAATAATCATGGTATTATATTAATCTAACGCGATTTACGCGCCATCTATTACTTTTTTTGGAAGAACATCTAGCACCGCGCACCGCTCCCGTGAACAAAAACAGAACCACGCCTTGCTTATTCTTCATACAACGCATCACGTGTTACTCACGTGTACACAGCAAAAGTGTGACTGTGTGCGTGAAAATGTGTTCGCGTGTTTGAGTTTTGGAAGCATAGCTTACATTGCAACTCGTCCAAATTGAGAAGCCGTAAGAGCACAGCTTAATAATTGTTGATTGCAGAGGGACGACTTTTTTTTGTCGGATTAACCAAATGACCGACTAATTCATTCGTTCACAAACACATTGCCGTGCGTACCCTGAGATCTCTGTGCACGCCCCTAGTACTCGATCCTGTAAGGATGTCCACAGAGAGGTTGATCAATGCAATTTATAACTCACACGTCATGTGTCACAACCAGGAATATTATCTCAATTCACCTTAATTTGTAGCGGCACCAATGTTCTTCAAACAAGATTAGGACGCAAAACAACCAAACTAACAAAAGCTGCCGCTTGCTCGACAAACTGTTAAGGCTCCTACAGAGACTCGCGACGCGACACAAAGGCACCGCACGTCGCGCGACACGCGGGGCCTTTATGTCGCGTGATCGCGTCGCGTGTCGCACCGGTTTGTAGAAGCCTTTAAAGTTTTTAATTTGTTAAGTCTAGAACCGGCACGGAAATAGCTCAGATAGTACGTAATAGGATTACCCAATCACTAAAGTTGGTAACATGGCTGGCTACCCAGTGTATTTCCTTATCTTAAAGTTCATGGCGTCCAGCGATGCGACTTGCGTCAAGCGACACGCGCGTGCGTCTACTGTTTCCGTCCGTCACTCCACAAGTCGGGTCTCGGTGACTCTTGCCATGCTTTATTTATTTATTTAACAGTTTATGTACACACATATAAACAGACAAGAAGAAAGGAACAGAAAAATACGTACAAAGGTGATGCTTATTTCTAAAGAAATCTCTTCCAGCATACCTACGATAGGAAAATACACAAGAGATGTAGACAACGTGTGTAAGAGTAAAAGAGAAAAAAAAACATAAAAACAAAATACTTATCTCCACCCACCACCCCCCTCTACTTTCTTTCATTAGCTGTCGCTTGCGCATGTAGCTCGTGGCCACGGGTATGTATGCTCTTTAAAAACTATCTATCTTGCCAATAGGAAGGTCGCTACGCTCACGCCATCTTCTCCAAGGAAGGTGGATGGCCACGTAAACTAGAGAAACTGTTAAATTCAATCGCGAGGAAAGAAGGCTACAAGCGTCCCAGACTGCCGCCTTTCACTTCCGAAGAAATAGAACTGGTTAGAGGTATGCCTGTGTTTTTTTTATGTATGGTGGGTAGTGTGGGAGGGGTTCATGACTAAATAATAACTGCAGCACGGGTCGATCGACCAGGTAAGTTACGCTTGTCATGCTCACTAAACTTAAATGGCTCGCTGATGGTGGCGCGTGTGTTGGATCATTCGGTTCCCTACAAAATGGTTGAGCTGGATGGTGCTGATCCACGCGTCATGTTCGTGAACGGGCGCCGTCAGTTGTGACTGGTCATCTCCTATCTGCCAGGTCTTATTTGTAATCTTTTATTGTATTTTGTATTGTTTTTTAAATAATTTATTTTTTTACATTGTTCTCACATATAGAAGCGACAAGAATAATGTACCCAGCATTTTGTAATATCTCGATTTAAAAGAGTGTCCTTGGAGTTTCTGGCCTGTTCTTCTCCATAGAGATCTACGTTTTGGAATGGGCAAATAGCTTCAACTTTCTGACTAACTGACCGACTCTTTGACAATTCAAAAGTGCCTGTAATAGGTTTAATTGATATAAATGTTTATAGTTTGAGTTTGAGCTTGCCGCGGTTGATCCATGGATGGGTGACCATCTTTACATACCAAGTGCTCGGTGCCTTGAAGAGCACGTTAAGCCGTTGGTCCCGGCTGCCATTCGTGGGTCTTTGACAGTTGTTACGGATCGTCAGCCCGAAAGTCTAGTCCCTAAGCGGTATCATATTACCCAGTAACTGGGTTGTGGAGGTCAGATAGGCAGACGTTTCGTGTAAAAAAAATACTGGTATTCAGCAGTATCCGGTTAGAATGGAAGCCGACCCCAACGAAGGATGGAGGGAAAAGGATAAGCAGATGATGACACACGTGTATGTCACTGAACTCCTCCTTAACGGCTGGACCGATTTTGATGACATTTTTTGTAAGTTTGAGTGGGTTTCTGGAAAGTTTAGATTTACAATTGGACCCAGTAGGTGGCGCTGCGATCAAGTACCAGGGATTTCCAACATTCGGGCAGGACAACGCCTGTTCCTATTTATTCCCGTGGGTGTCGTAAAAGGCGACTAAGGGACTTACTAGAGAATGGGCAGCAGCAATTTCTATGCATTTTAGCACCATACTGCGACCGCCAACCCGCCTGCCAAGGATGGTGATTATAGCAAACCAATATTGGGGGAGGCATATGTCCAGCAGTCGACGTCTTTCAGCTAAAATGATGATGATGAACGTCTGTTCATATACAATGTGGAGACAACAATACGACAATAAATGAAAACACTGGCAATACTAATGCTTAAGAGTATTTTGGCTCTTATCAAATGATTCTAGCATCGAAATTACAAAAGTGATTTTTTCAAATAAACTAGATAGCAGTGGCGTGCCGACTATGGGTTTTGCCAATCTTTGACTATCTATAGCGACTAAACTATTGGATATATTTGATTGAATTTTCGTGTGCAGTCTGCGAACGTCATTAGATATACGCAGTTGAATTTATTGTCATATTGTCGTCTCCACGTTGTATAAATACACCTTTTCGTTTCAACACGTGCAAGTGAAATTCAACCAATTACGAGGGTGGTAAGACAATTATTAAATCAAAAAATCAAATCAAATCCATTTATTTGCCGGAATGTAGGTTTACAATCATGATTCATCAATAGTCCTCCAGACAAAATTTCGGCCATGACGGCCAATCTCAGCTGCAGTTATCTTCCTAAAACTTACTTTTAAATTATTCAGGAACCTACGACTACTACGCGCTAAACCACTACACGACGCGGTTGGTACGAAGAGTAAAGCCAGGAGAACAGCCAGGGAAATGGCTTTTCAACGGCTCGGAAGAATTGAAAACAATCATGGATAAGGATCCTTCATGGGGTACTACGGCTGTCGACTGGTTTGCGGTGAGCGCCTTTATAATCTAGACACGGCAGTGTATCAAGCCAAGTTCGGTCGGAGAAGAATGGGGCGGCACACACCCATGTTTCATCTAACGCAAACGATTTCGTGTTACTTTCGGCCTCCCCCTAAATCAAAAACTATTAGAACTACAAAATTGCAATTTTGCGTGCCTATTAAATATACAGTTATGAGAAATAAATATATCTATTAAGTTCCCCCTACTAACTACCCTCAACCTATAATAATGATTTTTATATCGTTCATAAGTTATATAGTTTATTTATTAAAACTTTATGCACAAGTAAAAAAAACTGTACAAAGGCGGACTTAATGCCTGAGGCATTTTCTACCAGTCAACCTTAGGGTGATGCAGAGACAAAACATGGTAGGTGCAACATAGGGGATAGATAACTAGAAAATCAAAAATATATACTAATACATTCATACTTATAAAAAAAATAAAAAGTGTCAGGAGAAATAACGATTGGTGGAGGAGAAAACGAATCAACGCTGGGATGATTCTGCGAACTTCTTTCGAATATATTCCCTTGCCTTCACTTAAATTAGCTCAATATTAGCTAGCGATACTCTGCACATGTGACGGGTATCGAGATGTGATGGGTATCGATATCCCAAGACGATAAAACAAAGAAAAATGGTTCATGTTTTTTTTGTGGGGTTAACGACTGTAGTTACTTGAAATATCAGTTTTTTTAATTGCTTAAATTTCACAGACGTGATCTTTAATTAGCTAGCTCTGCAGATGTGATGGGTATCGATATCTCAACACGATAAAACAAAAAAAAAACTGAGTTTATCAATTACTTCAAGTAACTTCACTACTAGTGTTCATTGACTCCAGAAAAAAAAACCGGCCAAGTGCGTGTCGGACTCGCACACCGAGGGTTCCGTACGAATATATGATGTTGATGATTTCTGAAAAACTGTGCTATTTAGAGACATCGTTTTCGAGGGGGGGACGGTATTTTTTTTACATTTTTCATCAAAAGTCAGAAAGTATGCCTAAAAAATTAAAAATAAATATTTGAGAATGTGGAAACAGCGTTCTTTCATGTGATACCCCACATGCCCTAGTAGTCTCACTTAAAATTTTTAAGATCCCCTTTCGATCCCTTTTGCAAAAAATATATGTTTTTTTAAATTTCTTTCTTGTTTGCAAAATAGTTGGACAAACGTCATCTAAAACTATTCTAAATTTCAAGTTGGTAGCATTAGTAGTTCTTGAGATATCCAGGTGTGACAGACAGACAGACTTAGTCTCACCATAAGGGTTCCTTTTTACCATTTTGGTACGGAACCCTAAAAACATCAAATCATGTTTTTCTCTGTTTTGTAGCGGCATCAATATTGCCACATGCGAACTACGCGTCACAGTGACGTCATGCAAAATTCTACATCGCGCAAAAGTACTTCTTGCAGGTATATCCCGAAGGTCTTCGCGAGCAGCTGCACTGGCTGAACTCCACGTACGACGTCAAGGAGATCGTCATCACCGAGAATGGAGTGCCGTCACTGGACCCCGGCCTGGTGGACACGCAGCGGGTGGAGTACTACAGAGATTATCTGGAACAGGTAATTTAAAGGAAGAAGAAAGGGTTAAGAATTAAGGGCAGTTCTGTTCATGCACGGGATATTCAATAACATTAATGATGATTGTGGATCAGGTTTTGAAGTGAAAACTTCATAGGCGCGTTGAGCAATTTTTGATAGCGGAAAAAGTTATTTATTTATTTATTTATAATAAGCACACCAACAGCATAGTCACTTACAATTCAAAAATAAATAACATATAAAATTGGCACTTTAGTAACCATGCAAATAACAGGTATGCATGACATTTAACATATGAATATTAGAGACAAAAGAGAAAAATTTAAAAGTGTAAAAAATTAAAAGTGTGTCCAGAGACCCAAATCCAGAACACGACAAAACAAACCAATTTGAGCTACACAGACGTGCACTCTTCGCACTGTTTGAATAGGGAACGCCTGTATGAAACGAAACTCATGGAGAAAATATCAATAGGGTAATCTGTCAAGTTGGACCTTTCATTATATTGCCTTGCCATACGTGTTAGGGGGCTATTAAATGTGGTATTTAATGTGGATGTAGGCAATTCAAAAATACGATGATGACGCTTACTACGTTGGCTAGACCTAAATTTAAAATAGTTTACTAATTGTGCGTCTATTGTACCGTTTATAATTTTATGGAGTATTAGTAAGTCAGAATGGTTACGTCTTTCTTTTAAGCTAATCATTTTAAAGTGCCTTAACCTGTCGCTATAATCAGGTATAGCTTTTCGGATCCCATTCTTCATACATAAATGCCTAACAAAACGGGCTTGAACAGATTCTACATTATTAGTATAAGTTGAATAATAAGGAGACCAAATAGTGGAACAATATTCCAAGGAGCTCCTTACTAGTGCGTTGTAAAGTAAAATAATGCTACTATAATTACGAAAAGGTTTCGACATACGGATTATAAAGCCAAGCATTCTTTTAGCCTTAGTCACCGTGCTATCTATATGTTCACGGAAAGATAGAGATGTATCAAAAAGTACCCCAAGGTCACGGATGACTGACACTCTGCTCAGCACTGATCCATCAATATGATAATCAAATTTAATATAATTCACTTTATTTGTGAATGTAATAGTCTGGCATTTTTTAACATTGAGCGTCATTCTGTTGTTCAAACACCATTGTTGAAGGACATCAAGATCCTTTTGAAGCTTCGCACAATCACTCAGGTCCGATATGCTACAGTATATTTTTAAATCATCAGCGTAGGCCAAACAATTGCAATTTATTAAATCTAAAAGATCATTCAAAAATACCAAAAAAAGCAAAGGGCCCAACTTAGAGCCCTGAGGAACACCAGAGCCAGGAGAAAAAGGTACAGATTCATAACCCGCCAAGGCAACTATTTGAGAACGATTAAATAAATAACTCTCGAACCACCGCAACAGAGAGCCATGAATACCAGCGCAATTCAATTTCATAGAAAGAATTGAGTGATCAACGCGATCGAAGGCTTTTGCAAAATCTGTGTAAACAGCATCAACCTGACCCCTAGCTTCAAAGGTGTTACTAATAAAAGTAGTGTAAATAAGTAAGTTAGACATAGTAGAACGGTTAGACACAAAACCATGTTGCTTCAAACTAACTACATGACGGAGGTGGGAATACACTACATTGTATATGAGTCCCTCAAACATCTTTGCAAATTGTGATATAATAGAGATTGGTCTATAGTTAGTTACGTCATTCATACTACCAGACTTATGTATGGGGATAATGTGTGAGATTTTCCATAAATCGGGAAATGTACCTTCCTTAAGGGATTTATTGTATATTATCTGCAGAGGTATAATAAGGGCATCAATGCAGAGACGAATAAAAATAGGAGGAAGTCCATCCGGACCAGCTCCTTTATTAAGATCTAACTTTTTGATGCTATCTCTAACGTCATTTTCAGTAATGCCAATGGAAGACATACTATAATTAGACGAGGAGTTACCTGGAGACAAGTAACCAGGCTGTTGATTAACACCGTACACAGATGCAAAATAGTCTGCAAATAGATCAGCCACACCACTACCACCCTCACCAACACGATCACCCCACGATACTTGGTCAGGGACGCCTCTGAAAGATCTTTTAGACTTAGTATAACGCCAAAAAGCTTTTACATTTGTTTTTAATTCACTCTCAATTCTTTCTATGTAATCTTTAAAACAGTTATCCATAGCTCTCCCAGCTCGCATCTCGCTTATGGGTTCGCATCAATGATATGCTGACCGCGACATGCTAATGGGACGTGTTGAGACAGACTGGCGACGCGCACCTGCTTATATACATGTATACGCTTTTATACAATATATATATACACCATGTCGCAGAATTAACGCACAACCTCTAAGGGTTCATTTTACTCATCACTATGAAAAACTTTTACTAAAAAAAAACAACTGTTCCCTACATTTTGATGAGTTATGAGAACATTCTAGCGGCATCAACATCGCCACATGCGAACTACGTGTCACACTGACGTCACACAAATCCTGCATCGCGCAAGCAGAGTTTACCATGCAACTAGCATATATACAACGTCCCGACATCAACCGTCGGGCAGTTGCCCACCAGACACAACACCCGTCTGGTCGGAGGATCCTCCCTTTTCTATGGTGGATGAGTGAACTTCACACCCTATTACTCATACCACCAAACTGGTGACCCCGAGTATGAACGTCAGCGCAGCCTTCGTGCAACTACTTCAGCGTGACTTCATCATCATCATCACTTTCTCAAGCTTTCAAGCGGCGAGTCACACAGCCAGCCAACACCCACGGCTTCAACGGGTATCCTGACCACCAGCATGCAGCGGACGCGCATTCCTGGTCATCACCCACAGCCTCATCAGCAACCTTGGCACAGCACACTGCACTTTCGGCCGGTCCACAAGCAGAGAACATTATACCTCTCCTGATCGACGCCAGCAGTCAGCCTCAACCCGGCGCTGTACTACATCCGAAGCACTGGAGCATAACGCAGCGCCACCCCGACTCACTGGGGAATCACCGCAGACGGTTCCGACTCACCGTGAACTATGCGGCACCAGGTTCCGACTCACTGGAACCTTCTACTGGCACTGGCAAGTATCGCAAGATACACGACTCGCCCACTATCGACCTCCGGTCTCCGGAGGGGAGTGATGTAGCGGCATACATCGCCACATACGAACTACGCGTCACACTGACGTCACGCAAAATCCTGCATCGTGCAATTAGAGTTTACCGCGCGACTAGCATATATACAACGTCCCGACATCATCCGTCGGGCAGTTGCCCACCAGACATAACACCCGTCTGGTCGGAGGATCCTCCCTTTTCTATGGTGGATGAGTGAACTTTACACCCCGTTCCTCATACCACCAAAACAAAAATGTAGGAATCGAGCTGGCTATACATATAAGTAATAATACTTTACAATAAATTTTGTCTTCCAGATCCTGCTGGCTATAAACGATGGCATCAACGTGACAGGATACACTGCCTGGACGCTGATGGATAACTTCGAGTGGTTGAGTGGATTTGTGTAAGTTTTACCTACACTGTTCGTTATAACTGTAACATGACGCCTAAATTTTTTATTTTAATAAAGCGATTTTAATTTTAATAAAACGAACACTTTTGAATTTTCTAGGAGTCGGTCAATCAGAAATAAAGATGAAGTTTCCCATTCCTAGGCGTAGTAGGTTCCTATCATGGACGTACAAAAAAAGTCGTCCATGGTTCATGGAACTCCACACTGAAAAAAAAAAGTGTTTGCTTTAACAAAAATCTTGTTTAGTGTGATCACGCATCTTGACTCCATACGAGCCTAACAAGATCTTGACTGCTGAAGCTAGGAGAACTTTGTTAAATTATCATAGTTCCGTCTACTAAGTATTGAATTAGTTTAATTACGGGTAGTTATTTAATTTAACTCAAATGTTGGCCAGTTTAAGAATGATATATTGCTAACAAGTTGCTTGTTACTATCAACTAAAATTATTATTTGGTATACAAAAGTGAAGAAGTAAAATCAAACAAAGCATGTATGATGTAACAAAGACCGGTGACTTAGTATTCTGTACGTCACATTGTCGATATAAATAAAATGAATTTGTTCTGGCAAATAAATATGCTATCTTGTTTATAGTAAATAAATAAATAATGATTCCAAACATTTTAATGCCAACTAAGAGACAATGTATCTTAGTTAGCTCGCTTTTTTTTTCAGTGCATGGACATTCTTTTAAATAAAAATATTGGTTCCATCATCATGTATGTTGAATTTATACAAATAGTTTTGTAATAACGATGTAAAAAGACGTGCACGTTAGAAGTGTCGAGAGCAAAAAGTAAAAAACAAAAAATAAAGTCTTTAAAGTAAGCCGTGGCCAGTCCCTACTGACGGCGCCCGTTTACGAACATGACGCATGGACCAGCACCATTCAGCTCAACCAAGGAAATGATGCACCAAAATCATGCGCCAGAATCAGTTATTGTAACTAATTTATAATTATTTGTTTTCAGTCCAAAATACGGGTTGTACGCAGTGGACTTTACGGATCCGAACCGAACTCTAACGCCGCGCGACTCAGCACTATACTACTCTACTGTTATCCAGAGTAGAATGATACACCCAACTCAAGATGCTACTAAATTAAATTATGTTTAGATCGTTCATTCAATTATGATGTATTTTTCTTTTAGTTTATTTTTTGTATGGATTTGGAGGAACAAGCGGGCCTAGATAAAGTGACAATCTACCAGCATTAACAATGATGGAAAAGTCAAAAATGTATTTGATTTATAAAAGCTTGTCAATGCTGTTGAAATCCGTTGTAAAAATACAAAACGCTTTGGAAGCGATTGCAATTTGTCTTGGCCCTCTTGGCGGAAGTTCCTCCGTTGGAAAGGAGACCTTCATCAAAAATCAAAATCAAAATATTTTATTTCACATAAGCCAGTAGGCAGTTATGGAACATCAGAAGCTAGGTGCACGATTCGAATTGGTTGTTTCCTATGGCGAAGAGCCGGCAAGAAACTCCACGGTTACTCTTTCAAAAATAATGGGCTTTTACAATTTTTTCAAGTTACAAGAGTCTGGGAGGACAGTGTAGGCCCTGTAGGCCCGTCAACAAGTAAGTACTTAACAAAAATTGAAAATGGTTTACTAAGCTACAGTCTCGCTCAGACTCTCATCAGGTTTTTTTTAAATGTTTACTTGCTCGAGTTTATGTTTTCCTAAGCACGTGTTTCTGTGACGAATAAAATTATTTTTCTTTCTTTCTTTCTTTCTATTAAGCCTACAACATTCTCACGTTCACAAATTAAAAAATAAAACAAATCTCAAATTAATATTCTGTCCACAATTCACTAATAAAAAAAATATTTTAAATTAAAATTGTAGGTATTAAGTGTAATTAGGTAGGTAAGTGTCAAATAATGAAGAGATTATGTCAAGGTATGTAAAAAAAACAACATCGTAATTTGGGAGCAGTTAATAGACATTTACATAGTTATGCCGTTAATGAGGTACCAGGGGGCCTATGTTCTATGTTATAGGGTTTGGTTTCCGCACTTAGTCCTTCATGTGGACCATTGTGCGTGGGCCATGGCGACCGCCTGTTATTTTTATTCCAACCAGCCCACCTCCCTCCAGAAGCTGATTAGGTCTCCCGGTCTGCATAGAACATCTGTGAAGGATCTGGGTGACCCGAGGGTTTCCGTTCTGATCTGGGTGACGCCTGTGCAGTCAAAGAGCACATGCGCAACGGTTTCTTCAGCCTCCATGCAGGCCCTACACAGAGGGCTGTCCGTTATGCCTATTGTGTGGAAGTGTTTGTTTAATGAGCAGTGTCCCGTGATGGTCCCCGTCACCAGGCGCAGGCCGTTCCTGTCCAGGCGTAGCAAACGCCTGGTTAGCCTGCTATCTAAGGATGGCATGGCTTCCCTGGACTGCCTGCAGCCCGGTGTCGAGGTCCACCAGTTCTCCGCTTGTGTGTGGGTGAACTCCTGTAGCCACCTGCGTAGTTGGTTAAAGAGGATGGGTACGATGGGTTCGGGTCCCCAGACTGACGCACTGGATGCTCTCCTAGCAAGTTCGTCAGCTGCGTCGTTACCCAGTGATCCGCTGTGTCCTTTTATCCATTGTAGTGTCACTGTGTTACGGTTGCACACCGTCACCCGCTCCAGTGCATTGTGACATTCTAGTGTTAGTCTGGAGGTAATATATTTTTTATCTTGGGATTGCAGAACTGAGACACTGTCAGACAGTATACGTATACGAGTGTCCGTAACTTTCCTGGCTTCTATGGCGTAAACCGCTTGTATAATGCCCACACATTCCGCCTGGAAGACGGTGTTGAACACTCCCAGCGGGCTGGATATATTTATGTTAAAGTCGTGTGAGAAGACTCCGACTCCGGTTCCGGAGTTGGTCTTTGATCCGTCGGTGTATACTCTCATCTCTTTCGGGCCTGAGTAGTCACACCGTTCTTCTGTGAGTATAACGTTGTAGTGCTTCTGAAAGAAGTGTAGTTTCTGGGCTTTGTCGCAGGGTGATGCCATCATCGGTTGTCGTTCGATTGCATCCTCCTTTATGCGTGTGTGCTTGACCCTAGAGTCTTTGCTTAGGGTTCCCGATAAGTAGAGCCTGAAGGCGGCCAGGGCTGCCTCCTCTCGCACGACGAGGTGTAGAGGTGGCAGTCCTAGCATTACTTGTAGTGCGGCAGTAGGTGCAGTCCTCATACTGCCAGTTATTGCTACACAAGCAAACCGCTGCAGTTTTTCGAGGTCTTTTCGGGCTGTGCTCAGGTCCGTCCTGGGCCACCAGACCAGTGAGCCATATGTAATAATTGGTCGGATGACTGTTGTGTATAGCCAGTGGGTGACCTTGGGGCTGATGCCCCAGTTCCTTCCAAGCAGTCGTTTGCACTGCCATAGTCATATGCTGGCTTTTGTGGTGATGTAGTTGGTGTGTTTTGCCCAGTTCAGCTGTTTGTCCAAATAGATGCCCAGGTATTTGGTTTCGGTTGATAGGCTTAGGGTAGTTCCAAAGAGTTGTGGCAGTTGTAGTGTCACCAACTTCCTCTTTTTTGTGAAGAGAATCAGTTTGGTTTTTGTCGGGTTCACCGACAGTTGGTGTTTGTTGCACCAGTCCTCTACTATTTTCAAAGCTTGGCGCATTAGGTTGCATAAGGTGTTTTCGTGGGTGCCATTTATTATTATGGTTATATCGTCGGCGTAGCCTACGGTAAAATAACCTTTGTCGTTGAGTGTTTTAATGAGGCTGTCTACCACCAGGTTCCATAGAAGCGGCGAGAGGACACCCCCTTGCGGGCAGCCCTTCGCCACGATGGCCCTTGTGGTGTCATTTACGGTGACTTGTACAGCTCTCATTTTGAGCATGTTGGTGATCCAGCCGCTCACGGTCGAGTCTATGTTGTGTCTGTTTAGAGCCATGTTAATGCTGTTGAACATGGTTTTGTCAAAGGCGCCCTCGATGTCAATGAAGGCGGCTAGTGATGAGCATTTGTGATCCACTGCGCATTCAATTTTAGAGACCACGCTGTGTAGCGCGGATTCTGTTGATTTGCCTGTGGAGTACGCATGCTGTTGTTTATGGAGTGGTTTTACCCGAAGGGGTCCGTCTCGAATGTGTCTATCACAGAGTCTCTCCAGGGTTTTCAGTAGGAAGGATGTAAGACTGATAGGCCTATAAGCTTTGGGTTGTGTGTAGTCGGTTTTGCCCGGTTTGGGTATGAAAATGACTTTCACTTCGCGCCATGCTAGTGGTATGTGTCTGAGTGCTATACATGCTCGATAGATCTCCACTAGCCACGGCGTCAGATGATCTATCCCCCACTGTAGCAGGGCTGGGAAGATGCCATCCAGCCCTGCTGACTTAAATGGCTGAAAAGTGTTGATAGCCCACCTTATACGAGCTTCTGATGCTATATTATGGGCTCTTGACCAGTCTTGATCCATTGGGGTCCATTCTGGCACAACCTCCCACGTCCTGTCTTCCAGGAGTTTGCAGTCCGGGAAGTGAGTCTCCAGAAGGACCTTGCTGGTTTCATGGTCAGTTGTTGTATATGAGTTGTCGGGTTTTTTCAGCGCGCCTAGGGTCCGGTCCTGGTCAGTTGATAGGATCTTCCTCACCCTTGCGGCTTCGTTATTTGTCTCTATGGATTCACAGAATCTCCGCCAAGCTGTTCTCCTGGCAGTCCTGATCTGTTTTCTGTACAAATATTGAGTTTACCAGGGGGCCTATTACGAACTTTAAAAAAAAACCAGGCAAGTTCCAGGCAATTCATTTCACTGGCTGGTTAGATTTCGTAGTATGACATTTCTAATTCCAACCGACTTCACGCTGGGTAGTTTGTTTGTGGGTGGCTGGCTTGAAATTCTCTGACGTAACGTTCAGAAACACAATTAAATATTCATCGGTAAGTAACGGTTTTATTTAAATCACGTATTTTATGATAAAAATAATAAATTATATTTTCGTACCACTTGCTCAAAAAAGTGACATTCTATGCCACAAAAAGCGAACATAACAATAGTCATTTTTAATCTGTTAAAAAACAGGGAAAGAAAATTGTACTGAATTTCATTCATCCTCTAGGGGGAGAATATGATTTAAATTTGGAATACTTACCGAAATTTATATTGAACTACATCTGTGTTTACACCATTGAGTTTATATATAAAGCATTATACATCTTTTTGAAAAATCAATACGCATTTATTATGCAGTTATGATTATTAAATAAAATTACGAAAACTGACGAGGCCGTATGAGCTTGATGCCTTTGCTTTTCCGACAAAAAAATATTAGTCTAGGAATTTGCCGCGGTTTTGTTTTCTTCAAATATATTATAAACGTTAAGTTTATTTTAATTTTTTTTTTTTTATAAATAAGTTAATGTTCTAAAAATACGTTACGATGTTAAATCAAAGCGACAGTGACAGTGAATTGTCGGATTCCATCAGTGCAAATGCTGCCGCAATTATAAATAATTTGCTTCCAACAAAATCCAAGGAAAATTATTTAAAAACTTATGAAGATTTTCAACGTGGAGAAGTGCGAAAGGCCTATCAATTTCAGACTCAGTACTTCTTGTCTATTTTGATTATTTATCCAAGACAAAGAATCCGAATACACTTTGGTGCATATACTCAAAACTGAAAGCTACAATAAGCATCCAACACAGCATTAAAATAAATAGATTCACGAAATTACTGGCTTTTTTAAAAACAAAATCAGAAGGGCATTGCGCAAAGAAGTCTAAAATTTTTACCACTCAAAATGTGGAAAAATTTCTTAATGAAGCTCCTGACGAAATTTTTCTGGCCACAAAAGTAAGTATACATGATTTAACTATGAATATTTCGTATCTTAGTAATGGTAATTATTCTATATATTTACCTGTTTTTTATCTTTGTTATAGGTGGCCTTAATTTTTGGACTCAATGGTGCTTGCCGCGGATGTGAACTTGTAAACTTAAAGGTGGAGGACGTTGAAAATCATTCCAATGAGTTACTGCTGATTAATGTAAAGGAAACTAAGACAAAGAAAAATCGGTCATTCATTGTACAAGGACAATATACTAAAATCATTCATAAATACCAAGCATTACGTCCCACCAACATGGAAAACAATAGATTTTTTATAAACTACCGGAATGGGAAATGTACTCGACAAGCCATCGGCAAAAATAAAATTAGCAATATGCCAAAGGAAATTGCTAAATATTTAAAACTTAAAGATGTTGAACTCTACACCGGTCACTGCTTTAGAAGAACTTCGGCGAATTTCTTGGCGGATTCAGGGGGGGATATTACGTCAATAAAAAGACACGGTGGTTGGAGCTCTGATAGAGTAGCTGAGGGTTATATCGAAAGCTCAATGGCGAATAAAACCATATTAAGCAGTCAAATTAACAAAAACATAGAACTTAAACCATCAGAGCCACAACCATCAACTTCCGGCATCTTATCTTCGTCCGTAACTCGCGATGCACCACCACCACTATCTCCGACGTATACTATCTACAATAAAACGCAAGTTCCTCAGACGCAAGAACAGAGAAATACTCAAATCAACTCATCAACAATAAATGTACCAAACAAAAATTGTATTCATCGAGATCTGTTTAAATGTAATATGATTAGATAATACCAACTTAACGGCATTGCGCGGGCCGGCTGTTTTTATTACCATGCCATTATTTCTATTTGATTCAAGTATTCAGTATTCAACCAGCCTATTTCTTATCGCACAGTATCTTATTCTACACCACGACGCGCATACGCACACACCCCCACGTACGCACTGCAGCACGAAACATTACAAGTAAGAACAGACAAAAAGCTATGTATCTCTTTCGTACGATTCTCGCTGTTGTTGCTCATAACGCGTTCAAGGTCAAAGTGGGGTAACTTGATGTGCTGGCGACTGTACGTAGGTACTATCGATACTGTGTATGCAAAACTTCTTTAGTCTGCAATGTTCGTCACTATAGAAACGTGCCGTTATATTTAAGTTGTCATGTCGTCTGTTATAATAAAACTATATATTCACTCAAATATTTGTTGGAAACTAAGCATGGAGCTAAGAAAAATACAAATAAGTAAGCTTGACGGAAATAACTGGATGCAATGGAAATTCCGCATGTCTGCTCTGTTACGGGGCATAGACGGACTTTTGGACATTATTCAGGGAAAATTTCAAAAACCGAATAAGCCTGTAGCTGAGGGCGGTGATACTGATGCTGCTTCCGCAGTGGCTTTGACGGAGTATAACAAAAAGTTATCGGAGTATGTTAGGTTGGAAAGTACTGCGTTACTGCTGGTTACGAACAACATATCAGATGAAATCTTGGATAAGGTGATTAGATTCTCTCATCCTAAGGACGTATGGGTATGTATATCGCCATAATTCTATGTATATTAGCTGGGGGGAGGGGGGATGCTGTGCACAGTGTTGTTTGTAGGTATTATCGAAGAGCATAGAGACATTGCGTCGTGTAGTAAGCGGCAATGCGGTTTCGCAACGTAACGCCGCTTACAATGAAGTCGCAGTAACAGTGTTGGGTGTGTCGTGCAACACTGCGCTGCGCTGCGAATACCCCTCTGTCGTCGCACCGCATCATCCACGGATTAGAAGTTTTATTTTATCCATGCCGTGACCAGGGACCGTTCGGGGTAAGGGTTAAGCCTTTCGAAAGGGTAACCCATTCAATGGGTTACCTTTATCATGATGTAACCCATTGAATGGGTTTTATAGTAGAAACCCAGTGCAAGGGTTACATGATAACCCATTCAATGGGTTCTATACCTACTTGAAACCCAGTGACATGATAAAATCATAATATTATGTTATTTCGATATCCGCCCAGCACGCGTAGCATGACCAATTCTATCTCTATTCTACCCAGGGACCATTTTGGTTACCATTTTAGAAAAACCCATATGGTGTGGGTAACTTTGAATGGCTGAAACTAAGCCGTTCAAAAGGCTTACCCACACCGTATGGGTTTTATCGAAAACCCTTTCAAAGGGTAACCAAAATTTAATTTAAGCCGTTCATAAGGGTTACCCATATCGTATGGGTTTTTGTTTAACCGGTTAGAAAAACCCTATCGAAAACCCTTTGAATGGGTAACCAAAGTGGTCCCTGGCCGTGACATTATCCCTCCCCGCTTCGCTGCTAAATTCCTAGTAATATTTAGCTATTAGGTACTTAGATGTAACTTATTCAACATTAAAAAAACATGAATCTTATTTTTGGAATTTTATTTTATTAAGTAGGGTTTTTCTGGTTACCTCGCATCAGTACAACCAGTGTGAAAATTTAAAATTGCAGACGACGACGCCTCCGGGTGTATTAGTGTTCATTAGTTCGACAAACAACCTGTCCACTGTCATTTGGTCGACAGGTCGTTAGTTCGACGGGTCGCAGCGACAAGCAATGTATATTTGACAAATTTGACACTTGCATGTCATATTTGTGCAAGAATGTGGAAAAAGAAATGTCAGCAAATATTTTATTATTTAGTGGTAAGATCGCGGATCGTACATGTACTAAGTGCTGAATTGAGTGCTTTAACCTGGGTCTCATAATTTTCTTAATTTATTTCTTTAGAACCAAAATATAGAGCAATGCAATGATGTATTTTGTGTGACAGTTTGGTAGTTTATTATACTTAAGTAGGTGGTTATTTGCTCTAAGGTAGGTATGCTTACTAATTAATTTTAAAATACAGTTCTTTGCATTCGATAATTTAATAAGTGTTTACTTAGTTATCAATAAAATTACCGCCAAATGTTTTCAAGGTCCATTTAAGTTAATATTGCAAACAATACAAGTGGAACTCCAAATCAGGTATATTACTCGAATTTTAGAACAATAGTGAGGAATGAGGAAAAGCTAGTTAGGCACATCTGTTGGCAAACTACAAAATATTGTAACCTACTGAACACACAAACGATGATTTAATTACGAAAATTAAATAAAAACGGGTTTTCTGTAGATTCGTAGCAAGTGCTACAATGATCTTTTGGCGCCTCAGTGATATTCAAATCAAATCATTTATTTTTTGCCAACATGGGTAGGGGTACAGATGTAATACAAAAAGGGTGCGTATGTATATTGACGTTGTTGGAAAACATTTGTGAAATTGTCACAGACATTGTATTGACAAAAAAAAAGATGGCGGCCTTAGTTCCGGTGTTTACACGCGCCAAAGGACCCAGGGGGTCTTCTCCAAAGCGTTAAACCGAAGAATCGGCCGAATGTTCGGCCGTTTTATAACTTCCTTATTTTCCTTTTTTGACTCATATCCTTACCCGACTTAAAGTCACATTTTTGGCTTTGGCTTAACTCTGACTGTGGTTTTTTTTTTCTTTCCCCTTAGTCAGGCGTAGTCAAGCAACGGCCGAACATTCGGCCGATACTTCGAATTTATGTTCGGAGTAGACCCCCTGGTAACGTTGTATCGTCTACTTCGGTACCCTCTCCCGCCTCTGGAATTCTTTTGGAACGAAGTCCCTTATCGCACGTTATAATCTGCAAACTTGGCGAATAAGAGGGAGGAAGAGAGGAAGTTGTGAATTGTAAGGACAGTTAAGTAATTGAAACAACCATCATTTAAAATTGCATTTTCTTTATTAAATATTAACTCTTGAATATGTTGGCGTCACCATTGTAAACAGCACATGCAACGGGCCGAGTTACGCACTGCAATGTGTCACTTAGGCCTCCCCACTACTCGAGCCGCTCTACATAAGCGAGCGCGCAGCAAGGAGGGGATCATTCTTGTCGCAGGCTCGGCCCGGTGCACATGTAGTAGCGCTTGATACTGTAGTCTGAATTAAACTATTATTACAGTGAATTAATAAGTTGTGGAAATAAAGGCTGACTTCTGCTATATCTCTTAATTTCATTTAAGATTTTGGGACCCTCTGCCTTCAAATATTATTAATTATAACAACAATAACATTTGGGTATCGGATCATCACAACAACGACAACTAATTTGAAACAAAAACCTACCTACCGCAAACCCTCAAATAATGCCAGTTAATTATACAAAAATATATGTTATGCTAGAACGCGTAGTTACACATAAATTCTATACTTACGTGAATATTTAAGTATTTTAGTAAAATACATTATGAAATAAATTTAGGAAGTAATGTCTACCCAAAGCATAAAAAAACGATATTACTCTCAAACTACTTAATATATTTACATGATTTTTTTTTAATGAATGTACTATTTTATTAGGTATCTATAAGTAATTATATCTGTATTTGTTTTTAAATATTCATAATTTTGTTACTAAAAATACATATTCCCTTTGAAACCGAGCGGCAGCGCAGCGTGAGCGCGACGCGCATTTGTATGGACAAGGTCCAAGCCCGACCCTTAATTTAAATTATTGGAAAAATGAAAGATTAGCAAGATTTAGGTAACATGTATTTGGTACAGTGTTGAACAAATAAAGTTTTTGTAGCATTAAGTATCTGCATTGTTCACCACAATGATGCTAGTTAAGGTATAGGTAGGTACATACCTATCAGGTTTATGTATAAAAAGTAGTTACTTCTAATTGTTTAACAAATTGACACACTACGTCAATTTGCCGAGTTATAGCCATTTCATACAACTGTCGAAGAAAGACAGTTGTGTTTTGAATATACAGGCCATTTAAGTTGGTAGATAGTCAATTTGATAAACAATTAATTTCCCTGTCTTTACCTGAATATGAATATTAATTATGTAAATATATTAACAGCTTTTTTGTCCCAATACATAATTTTGTACAAGGTCGCACAAATCAATTACATAAACAATGAAATTTCAATTGACATTATTATTGCGGATAAATAAAACGTGAATCTAAAATAGCTTTTAGTGAATAAAATAAGTAGCATATTTCAAACTTAAAATAATGCAACGGCGCGGCGGCGATACTACACGGTTCAAATCAATTCAAATCAAAATATTTTATTTCCCATAAACCTCTACATGGGCACTAATTATGAAACGTCAGAAGCTAGGCACGTTTCATTTTCGTCGTTTCCTATGGGGAAGAGCGACTGAGGAAATGCTGGCGTGAAGACTTAGAGGCGTTTATGGGCGATTGGCTGGAGAAGGCAACACATAAGGAAAGCTGTGGGGGAGACCTTTACCTAGCAGAGGGACAATATAGGTTGAAGAAAAAAAATAATGTGAACCATATAATATTGCCGTAACGAAACCAACATTCTGCATTTCAAGAGACATCAAATCATCAGTAAGTAATCATGAAGCGGGTTATATATAATAATTTTATAAGAATAACACAGCATCATCGCCCTTGAAGGAAAGTATCCTTGATAGCATTGGAGATGTGCGTTACAACAGCGGTGTCTTTATACGTCAGCCCCGCTTCACCGGCTGCGAAGGGCGCCTCGCCCTTTGTCTGACAGTAGTACGAACCCCTGGTGTCGTTGGTAGTGCCGTAGCCCATAACACTGAAAAAGAAATAATGTTTGTTGTGTTGAAAGAGAAATTCACTATAAAGGGTCGTAAAGACTGGTGCGATATCGCGGGCGCGACAGGCACCGAACAAAAGGCGTTCATTGACTCGTGCCCAAAGACATGCAACTGGTACGGAGCCCAGAGGGTTTTCGAGCAAGCATATGCAGGACAAAAAGTTGAAAGCTGAGTAGGTGCGGCATGATGAGAGAACACCAAAAATATATTTGAAAAGTTTCAGATAGGAGCCCCGTGGTCAGGAGACCACTTTCAGATTTCGAAAATGGATAATAAATAACGTGATGTTCAGAGCCATTGGTTTTGGTATGATTGTGTGCGGCCTAACCCATAATGACTTAAATAGGCAAATCTCATGAAGAAATTGTGGGCTTTCCTTAAATCTGACGAGTTTGAAAACTCACTGACTTAGAAATTAATACAAATAATAAAATTTAACACATTTTTGCCATATAATAACCACAAAAAATTTGGAAATGAAATGAAATTAAGTTTAAAATACAATAATAATGACATAGAAGAAGTTAATAATATCAAATTTATTGGAGTAATTATGGACAAACAATGCAATTGGAAAGCTCAAGTAGTTAATGTATGTAAGAAATGTAACAAATTCGTATTTGCACTTAGAAAATTTAACAGACATTCAAACAGCCTTATTGTTATACACATAGCCATGTTTGTTCTGTTTTAAGGTATGGAATAACTGAATGGGGGAACAAGCAGATGCCCAGAGGGCATTCATAGCCCAAAAAAGTGTGTAAGGTCAATTTATAATCTTAAGTGGACAGACCCGTATTTATTTGTAAACCTGTATTTATTAAGCAAAAGCTGCTTACCCTCCTGTCTTTATTATGTACATATTTGAAACCTGTAAATTTGTAACTACTCGCTCTTTGAAAAAGATGAAAAGGCAAAATAGATAAGGTAAAGAGGAAAATAGCACAAAAGCCACTAGTAGTTCCGCGTAATAGACTAAAAGTATGCAAATAAAATTGTTATACCATGGCGGTGAAAATATATAACCACCTAGCTGAAGAATTTAGAAGTGCTACAGAATTGGAATTTAATAGAAAGCTATATATCTGGTTGTGTGAGAGATTAAAAAAAAAAACTGAACTATTTTTAAACTAATTTTTAATAAATATTATGACATCTAATTATTGACCTTACTTAAATAATATTGACACAGTTTCATTATTCTTGCTTTTTTTTTTATTGACGGGACATCATTATTAGTGATCGCTATTTTTAATATAAATCACTGGTCCCTAGTAAGAAAGTCGGAACTGCAAATAAACAACTTTTCAAGAGAGCGGTTTCAAGTATGTTTTGCTGCGGACATTTGAGTTCAAATCGACTTATTTAGTTTGATAAATTTGTAAAAGCTAGATGTTTTTATTTATTGATTATTAAAGATCTTTGTATTTAGAACCTAATAATATAAAAAAGTCAAAATGCGCCAAAATGTAGTTCCGACATTCTTAATGGACCAGTGAAATTATTATTTTAAATGAATAGAATTGTATTTAAATATTTTTTATTAATTGCATTATTATCTAAATATTTATGAAATTATTATTAGTATTTTAATGTTATTGCTAATTACTAAATGTGTACTGCATGCTATATGTATACCCAAGATGTGTAATGTTTAAAAAAAAAAAAAACTAAATATTTGCACGGCTGAAATGCCGAATATAGTGAAACCCATAGATATGTAAGCTACATAAATTCTTGCAAATAAATATCATTCATTCATTGAAAATAAATATCATTCATTCATTCATTGCAAATAAATATCATTCATTCATTCAAAATTTGACAATTTTTTAAAGGATATTCAGAGCGATTAAAAGTTAGGTAAGTACCATAAAAGTGGTCATAATTATTTTGTAGTGGGTCAGCTTTAAATTCAAATAGCAATCAACGCTTTTGTGAAGATTTTTATGAAGATTCTTTTGTGAAGATTATGGTTATTCAGAAATTTTAAATTATCAATTACCTGAAAGTAATGAATAAAAGTTAAAAAGCAAAATTAGAACATCGTCGGAGTACACCATAAACAGAGTTGATTATTTCAAACTTTACTATTTCACTAGGCAAACAATGTATTTGAAAAAAATCATCATCATTGAGCTATTTAAGGAGCTAGCAACATTTAAAAAATATTCAGAAGTGCCTGTCAATTATTGTTTAATAAAGCTGGCAAGATGGAAATACACAATTACTAAAATTAACGATGTTTTCGTTAATTTAAACTAACGCCTTGTTTACGTGTTAACACTTTTCTATTCAAGGTTTTATTGTTACTACGAACCTCAACCCTCGATATTGTTACTGATATCGTCCATAATTCTTTATGATAGTTCGTTTTTATTATAAGTTTTGTTAAATAAGCTTCAACACTTCTGCTTAGGCCGTCAGGTGCATGTTAAATAGAGAATGAAAGATCATGAGAAACAAATTTATTTATAACCGACTTCTAAAAGTTGGTGGTTAGCAATTCCTCTGTATATTCAAGACTAGCTTTTACCCACGTCTTCGCTGGCGTGGATGTAAGAAAAATCTCACAGGTACGTATTACCGGGATTAATAGTACCATTATGTGTAATTCCAGGTTATAAACTATATGTTGTGAGCTCCAAATTCATCCAGCTGTTTTTGCGCCAATCCAAAACATACATCCAGACAAACAGATGAAAATTCTGAAAACTATCTAACTAACTCGTAGTAATTACGAGGAATTAAATTTGGAAGAATGATCAACAATATTAGTTATGCGGACGACATGGTTCTGTTGAGCCCGTCAGTTAGTGCGCTCAGGAGACTTCTGGACATTTGTGAATCGTATGCCCTGTCACATGGACTCAAGTATAATTCTAGTAAGAGGGTTCTCATGCTATACAAAGCTGGGAACAAGGCTCCCTCTAACGTGCCGCCAATTAAGATCGGTGGGTCGGCACTAGTGAGGGTGGCTAAAGTAAAATACTTGGGTCACATGCTGACAGATCGGCTACAGGACGATGAAGACTTAGAGAGGGAAAGGAGGGCGTTGGCAGTCCGCTGCAATATGTTGGCCCGCAGATTCGCACGATGTACCACGGATGTGAAACTGTCACTTTTTAGAGCCTTCTGTCAGTCATTTTACACGTGCAGGCTGTGGATCAACTTTACGCGGTGGGCTGTCAACGCCCTGAGAGTTCAGTATAATGACGCTCTGAGGGCAGTGTTAAAAAAACCTCGGTACTGCAGTGCTTCCGCAATGTTTGCGGATGCATCCATCGATGATTTCTTTTCCATAATTAGGAAAAGAACTGCATCGATGATGAGCAGGGTTCGTGGTAGCACCAATACTGTCCTCAAAACGTTAGGGTGCAAAATAGATAGTCCTTTTACTGTGTACTGGGCAGGTGTACACCTGCACAGAAATAGGAAATAGGCATCATTTACTGTGTTTTGTTTACTAACAAATAACTAACACCTTTTTATCTTGTTTTTTTAATCATTTTTTTTGTGTCATCTTACTAACTATAATATTTGTAAAAAATTATGGACGTATGTCTGAAATAAAGATAAATTATTAAATGATTAATTATTACTTTGTCAAAAATAATCAATGTAGCACTGAAACTGAATCATTCGATTTTTGAAAAACCAATTATTGTTCTAGCTAGGTATCAAACTTGTTGATTTTGAAAAAAAAAAAAACAACCTGTACCGCCCGCTGGTGTCGCTAATAAGAATCAAATTCTGGGAAGTAATAACACACGACAAAGTAAAGGAAAGTGTTAGGTTCAGCTCATGTTAAGTTCATTTTTGAGATTAATTCAAACTAAAACAACAAATTGATCAGATTTAACGATGTGATAAAAATATAATTTATTATACTAACAAGCGCGCGTCAGATCACGCCACACGCCACGCCAGAACCAACGAAACTGGCGAACACTGGACACTGTGGAGTTGACGCAACTGTCTAATCCGCAAAACTGACTAATGAACGAAACTGGCGAATTAAATAAACTGACGAGTGAGGGAAACTGACCAGTGATACGCGGACGCAAATGACTTTTGTTCAATTCAATTTCGTTATATTTGCCAAAAGGCTTCATAAATCCTTCAAATATGTATATATTCACGCGAATAAGCGATTTAGCGAATAAGTTTTATTCGCTAAATCTGAGTTTTCAAACTCGTCACATTTAGGGAAAGCTCACAATTTTTTCATCACATTTGCCTATTTAAGTCAGTATTGGATAGGCCGCACACAATCATACCAAAATCAATGGCTCTGAACATCACGTTATTTTTTATCCATTTCCGAAATCTGAAAGTGGACTCCTGACCACGGGGCTCTTATCTGAAACTTTTCTAATATATTTTCGATGTTCTCTCATCATGCCGCACCTACTCAGCTACTCGTATCAACTTTTCGCCCTACATGCTTGCTCAAAAACCGTCTGGGTGGGACTACCAAACTTGTTGTAGTGGATGGCAATTCTGTGGAGTGTAGTCAGTAGTCGTCACGCAAACATTGTGCTCCCGTATTTAATTGTTTTAAAAATATAATTTTGAACTATTTAGTGACTAATCTACGAGTAACGTGAAGAAAACAGTGCAACCAGTGTGTGAAAGTGTTATCTGAACATAATAACCACTATTTTATTCGCGTTCAAATTCAAATGTTTTTCAATATAACTCCGGAAGTCCTCGACATCTCACTCACCTCGTATCGTTGTAGTCACACAGTCCATGCCTGAACTCGTAGGTGCCGTTGCACTTTACTGCTATGAACGCCTCAGGGGTCACCACCGACTCAGCAAAGTACTCCAAAACGCGGTTGTGGCTGCAAGACTGAGACAAGCAGCTCGGCTGCTCCTCGCCACAGTTCGGCCAGTAATCTACGTGTCCTGCGAATTAGGAAAAGATTTGAATTAGGCTGGTAAACAGGCCGACGGGTTATCAGATAGAAAATGGTTACTGAAAGATCCATTAGAGGCTGGTACCATTCTATTCAAAGATGATATGGTGCGGAAATATTTTTATTTATTTATTAAAACTTTATGCACAAGTAAAAAAAAATACCGTACAAAGGCAGACTTATTGCCTGAGGCATTTTCTACCAATCAACCTTAGGGTGATGCAGAGAGGAAACATGACAAATGCAACATATGGGGTAGATAACACAAAAATAACTATACAATAAAAGAATAAATACATATAATGAGAGCAGGAGCGTGGGAGTACCGATAATAGGGTCACCCATCGTTTCTTGGTGCGGGTTACCTTGGGGTAATTCTAGACAGTAAGTTCAACTGGAGTAGTCACATAAACAACAAGCTAAACAGGGCTTGCGTCAGCTTCTGGCAGTGCAGGAGAATGATAGGTAAGAAGTGGTACTTTGTTCATTCTTCCTATCATATTCAGTCCATTCTTCTCTGGAATGCGCTTCCTCTTGATATCAGGACGGCCACCAGTCGGTATGCATTTAAGCGAAAATTGCAGAGTTATTTACAAAACAAATAGCGTAGAGTCATCTCAATTACCTCCTTTCCTTGAATTTGTATGTCTTATATTTATATATATATATATATAATATAGGGATATGTTATAGTGTATATGTACGTATGTATATGTATTATAAGTTTATAATCTATTTATGTACTTGAGCACCTATTTTATTAATATTATAAATAGGTTAGAATTTAATATTTTTTAATATTATTATTTTCTCTCCATCAGAGCACCCGCCATCTTATCTCTTCACCACCCTTGGTTGACTGGTAGAGAATGCCTAAGGCATTAAGTCCGCCTTTGTACCTTATTGTGTGCGAGAAGTTTAAATAAATAAATAAATAAGTGGGGCATATCCCCCAAAATTATACTATGGCTGTACACTGCAGTGTTTTTGCCCCATGATCACGTATGCATGATCCGCATACTCACAGACAGCATGGCTGTTTTGCAAGCACTAAACAGTGATACAATTGACTCTGGGCTGATATACGACTGCCACCAACGCCTCAACCTGGTGGGCAGCCTCAACAATATAACCATTCAATGGATCAAAGGACACAGCGGTTCGCTAGGCAACGATGCAGTCGACGAACTCGTCAGAAGGGGATCGAGCATGGCACCAGTGGCACCTGGTGCCATGCTCAATCCCTACGGTTACTTACGCACTCTGGTAAGGCAACGCACCAGGGACCAATATGACTAACTATGGTGGACTGATGGTCCAAGGTGAGTGCAGGCAGGCGAAGGAGGCACTCCCTACTATCGATGGCCGGCTCAGGAAACAGGTTCTCCAACTAACTAAACAACAGCTGCGTACAGTTACAGCGGCTATAACTGTTCATGGCTCACACAAATAACGCTCAAATACACACTTCTTTGTCATAGGAGTCACAGACAGTCCGCTGTGTAGGGCCTGCATGGAATACGACGAGACAGAAGCCAAACTGCCCGGTGGTCGCCACATACAGGGAAAAGTACTTCAGTAACCCAGGTATCCTACGTGAGATTGTCAGTAACACCAAGGCGTTGCTGGTCTGACTTGAGGAGCTGGGGTGGATCGAATAACCGATTTTCCCACCCGTACCCAAAAGACGCGCATTGACGTGGAGATGCGGACACCAGCCCGTATTACCTATTATTGGTGCGGGTTCCATGAGGTAGGTGGGTACTCAGGCAAACCAGTAAAACGTAGGATGTTGCACAAAATCACAGTCACGTTTATTCGGCAATTTACAGTAATTGTCGTACGAAGTAGGAACAAAGGCTTGTACGGTGAACGTGACATTTTCGATCGTATGATCTGTACTGTACTGGCCTCAGCTACAGAAATGTGATTGAATATCTTGCGTTTTCGATCGACTCTGTCCACGTGTAGGTATGGCGAGAAATTAAAGCGCTTCCTCACGGCGTTCACTGTACTAAAATAATTAAGTTACAGTTTGGCCAATAATATGAAAATAATTTGATAATATTGTCATCTTGAAATCGCTTGCGACGACATATAATTTTAAATATATACAAACATTATATTTATACAGAAAAGACTTTGTCAGGAGAAATAACGATCGGTAGCCACATGTGACTGTTTCTGAATCACCCCAGTCTGATAAAAATATCATTTTTAGGGTTCCGTACCAAAATGGTAAAAAGGAACCCTTATGGTGAGAAGTCTGTCTGTCTGTCACACCTGGATATCTCAAGAACTACTAATGCTATGAACTTGAAATTTAGAATAGTTTTAGATGACGTTTGCCCAACTATTTTGCAAGCAACAAAGAAATTAAAAAATATACCGGTGCGCGAGTCCGACTCGCTCTTCACCGGTTTTTCTAATTAATGTAAATATTAGCAACCCAAGCATGCTGAACCTATTTCCTTTGAGGTCCGGAACTCTTCAACCATCATTGCCACGGCATCCTTGGCAGGTCCAGCGCACTGAATTTGAGCTTCAAGCACTGGAAGCTCTTTTGTGTAGACAATATCTCAACGTGTTGGGATGTGATCCCCAAGTGTCAAAGAAGTGAATAATATGCAGATGATGCGCTGTCAGGTGGTGTATTATTAATAGGTATTTGAGTCACATAAATATGCCACAAACGTGAGTGCCCGCGTAATGGAGGTTATACACTGAGAACTGATAAATTTGTTGGCAAGTAATTGTTTATTTCAATTTTAAATATAAATTCAAAATCAATGATACGTCTGTCATTTTTATACACCGACATGCAATGTTATGTTAGTAGCTTGACGTATTCACAAGAAACTCTGCTATATTAAAACGAATGTTACAATAGTGCCGTTCCCGTGTGTTTCGCACAACGAGGTAGACCACAGCGTCCACAGCTCAATTGATATGGTTCTTATTTACCAACAAGCTTTTCTAAGATCATAATAGACATATTGCTTTGCCCGAGACTGATTGATATGTACACAGGATTATGTAGTACACAGGATAAGCCACAGCATCATCTCAACTACTGATCACACAGCACAACATATTACGAGTTGGTTCTAAACGAATATTTTTTGGTCTGGGTATTTATCTGTAAAAGATACAGGAGAATTTCCTAGTAAGGCAATAATTGCATGACAAAATAACTTACCAATTTGTTGGTCAATTCCAAAGACTCCTGCATCAGTATGTATGATATCAACGAAGTCAGCGTCCTCCTTGGACAACCTCAGCGTGGGGTCGACATTACTGAAGCACGGGCCGGCCGGGTCCAGGCCGGAGATCCTGCCGACGCGGGATCCCGTCAGCGAGAGGAACGTCTGGCCAGTGAACCCTGCGATGTGGCTCCCGAGACTGTGGCCTATCAGGTGGATGTTTTCGCGATCCAAACCAGCTGGAAAGAGATTATTGTAATTCGAAATCACTGTAGTTAGTTTGCAAACTGTAAATGAAATATTTACGCCCAAGTGAACGGTTTACAAACATCTGTGTGGAACAATGTGTGTGGCAAAAACATATCCCGTCCGTCTATTCTGATACTTCTAAGCCAGTGTTCTAATAGAAAGCGATTGCGCGACCATTCAATCAACCAACTCAGCCTATAGCAGTCCACTGCTGGACATAGGCCTATCCCAGGCTGCGCCACAACACCCTGTCCTCTACCTTCCGCATCCAGTCTGTCCCAGCCACCTTTTTAAGGTCGTCGGTGTATCTAGCTGGGGGGCGTCCCACACTACGCTTGCCGATACGCGGTCTCCACTCCAGGACTCGTCTGCTCCACCGGCCATCGGTCCTTCGACAAACATGGCCAGCCCACTGCCCCTTCAGCTTGCTTACTCTGCAGGCTATGTCGGTAACTCCGGTTCTCTTCCGGATAACTTCATTTCTGATCGTATCCTTCAGAGAAACTCCGAGCATAGCCCGCTCCATAGCACGCTGATCACGCGACCATTGATCCGCGTAAATGCCAATTATGATTAAACGAGTGACATCTATCCAACACGTGTATGTTTGATTGCGGGTCAGTATGAATGGTGTTGCGATGGTCGCGTAGTCGTTTTCTATTAGGTCTACACCAAAGATATCGTTGAAGAGTAATTTTATACAGCATAATGCTATACTTATACAGCATAATGCTATACTTACCTACATAAGTAAGTAGTACGTGTTTCCAGTTGATTTAAAGGATGATATAGAATACTCTTTATTATGTACTTACGCCATAAAAATTACAGATCTAAATGTAGAAATTTTACAAGGGGTGACACAATGGGCGGTCTTATCGTTAAAAACGATATTTTAGCCTTTGCATGGATTATGAGAGAAGGAGAGACAATACTCCTGGTAGTCTGTGGTGTACCATTTACATTTATACAATAAATACATATTAACATCAAAGAAAAGATACCATTGCATAGATAATATACATATATGGTATCTTTCCTTCGATGTGGAAAGAGGCCAGAATCACCCCATATACATAAAAGAACATTATGACACTAGTGTGTAATGATCAATGCACACCCGTGTCATACGACGTTTTTTAACACACTTGCGAGGAAAAAAAACAGACTTGTATTGTTATTAGGTTTTATGGAAAATGGAGCGCGCAGGTGTAACTTAAAGCACTGGCAAAACCGCTAAATAGTCTATATAAAAATATAATAACCACAAAAGAATATTTTGAATACGCAAAACAATACAAACAATAAAAAACATAGTTATGGACAGAGATGGTGTTTATTATCATAATTTTAAAAAAATATATAAATATTGAGCACGCCTTATTGACACGGGCAAGGCATTCCATAACCGTACTGCGTGAACTGTAATATATTTATCAAAGAAACTGGTGGAATGCATCAGGAGTCTCAAGTTTTTCGATGACCTTAGATAATAATATATTATGTGTGTCAGTTTTCATATGCATGATCCTTCTAATATCCTCTGTAATCCATGGTTCCGGAAGATGTTTGATTTTTACTGCACGAATTGAGCGTGAACATCGTATAGGAGCACAAGGTTATCCGTCAGCAGGTTGACTTTATCATCCATTGACTTAAGACGCAGATATAAAATAAATAAATAAAATATATGCCAGTGACCTTGAGTGGTTAGCTTGCGTGTTCTGTACTGAGCTCACGTAACGCGTCGTATGTTCAGCCAGTAATAGGAATCGCCCATCAAGGAGCGCTGTCCCCAATTTGACGCATTATTAATTTATTATACACAAAACAAACGGTATTTTAATAAAACACGTTTATTAAAAGATCAATAAATAAATTATTTTTAAATTGGTGAAGGTTTCAGAAAAATACGCTTGGTAGATTTTGCGCCATTCTCAGTTTTTTATCCGCGTTAGACATAACTTTACAAATTAATTTCACTATGTAATATAAACATAATCTTAAATATTCACATATTAAAATATTGAGAAAATGCTCTAATTTGGCATATTTTTTTTTACAAATCATTAACACTAGACGTGATCTTCAGTACAAAATCATTAAAAGTCGGTTATCGTTGCCTTAACACTGAACCAAGGACCCCATTTAATGCTGTTAGCATCTCTTCGGAGATCATCATAATTCATTCCACTAAATTTGTGCGAAAAGAATACATGTCATGGCAAGAAAACGTGTTAGCTGGGCATTGATTCAGGTTTACTTCCAAAAAAAGATACACTAGCATTTGAGACATTATCAACATTCCTACGCTAAACACCATTATTAATAGACAATGACGTAAAACACCCAATACCTCTTTATCCACGTTGTATGATAGTAATCATTTTGTTTCTCTTTGTACAATAGTAGGCGAGAATTAAACTACCAACTGAAACACTAAGACAAATGATTCAGCATCAAGACTGTTAAACTCTTCTTTGCGAATGACATCGCGTCTTCTAAAGAAGTGGAAAGTTTAGAACTTACCGGATACCAAGGCGGCGAGGGTTTCTCCGAGTTTCTCGCCTATAAACTGTATCATGATGGTGGAACGGAGGTAGAAGAAGGCGGTCAGCGAGCTCGCGTCCAGAGCCAGGATGTTCACCGGACCTAACAGCACAAAACACTCATAAGACAGTTTGACCAGGTAACAAGTAAAAATATGCACATATTTGTCAGTTAGCAATAGCTGACTGCCCAACACATAAAAAGATGTTTACATTTAAGAGCCTATACTACCTCAAATGGTTTAGAATGATCCTCCGCTGAGTCGAAAATACTGCAGTATTAATTTTGAAATAAATATATGGTAAAGTTGCGGATTAATGTTTAACGAAAACACGATTCCATAAAAAGTTCTTCATAGAAAAAAATCCAAAGTTACCTCCAAACCGAACAATAAACCGCTGGTATTCAAAAAATACCTTAAATTAGATAATTCAACGTTGCATATTAACTGAATTAACTATAAAAGCAGGTCATATGTTTTTTTTTTAATTACCATTATTATCACCGTAAAAAAAAAAAAAAAAAACTATCGGTGCCTTGGAGTCTTCTCCCTGCCATCCTGTCTCGGTTGCTCCCGTGACCAGCAGTAGAGTGCGAGCGAGATAAAGAGTGTGGTGGCACTGAGGTATTATAGATTCTTAATGAAGTACAACAACGATTTTTTCCTGGATTCTTTGAGGTTTTGTGCATAGTTCAGAATCAATGACACACTTTTAAAAATTGTTTCGTAATTTTACATTTAAATTGACAGTCTTTAAGCTGGTAGCACCTCCACCTCCGCCGCGAAACCATAGCAGCGAAACCGCAGCAGTTCAATTGTACTGGTTCGCGTCATGTTCCGCTACTCGCATCGGATGCGAGTAAAGTGGAACATGACGCGAACCAGTACATTTGAACTACTGCGATTTCGCTGCTATGGTTTCACGGCAGAGGTGTGCTATCAGCGTAAGAAATCGCTTCTGAATTCTGCTCGAGTGACGGTTTACCTTTGGTTGCTTCTTGAGCAAAGAATGCACTCCTTATAGTCTGGAAGTTCTCCGTCGTGGGGTTATCAGCGAAACCGTGCAAGTAAATCCTGAGGGGATGCTTCGGGTTGAACCACGTCTCCTTGGGGAACTCTTCCGGGGCCTCCGTCAAGTTGTAGATGACGGTTTTTGCGCTGTAGAAAATTGAAAATTGCTAGTTAGGTTAACCGAGGGACATACTTTGAGGGAGTGTAGTACTCAAAAAGTTAATTACTTTTACTATGGGAACAACCTCGAAATCACAAAAAAGCTGCTCTTTTTTTTCTTTTTTTTTTATAGGTACATTTATTATATGTTCACCTAACTCGAGTCTAAAGAATTAATCGTTTCAACTGTCGTTCTTAGGGCAAATCTATCTTGCAGTCGTAACACGGTCAATTGACGCAGCGTGTCAATAAGCTAAATTCTTGTATCCACATGCTTGTATCTTTCCATCTCTATGTGAAGGTACAATTCTCACCTGGTCATGAAGACGAGTGTTAACTTGCTCATATCCGGTTCTATGTCATTGTTTTCGTATGCTACTCCCACTATCGGCTTCACGTTGTTACCTGCGAAACATTAAACGGTAGTTCTCTCCGTTACTATGTTCGTAGGTGCCAGAGATGAGATCTCTGGCACCTACGAACATAGTAACGGAGAGATTTTTTTAAAGTTATTGATATTCTCACGGTGGTATTACGATTTAACTTCGCCAATATCTTTTATTGTATTAGGAAAAATATACACTTTAAAAAAAACCAGCCAAGTACGTGGTTCGACATGCATTTGGCTGGTTTTTTGTTGGTATATTGGCGTGTGCTAGCTGACATATGGCAAATAATTATATAGTACCTATAGAATCAAGTTTTACTAACGAAACAGTCAGCTGTGCTGCTGGGGAGTTTGTTGCGCCACTTCTTCCCAGCTAAAGCACTAGGAAGTGGTGAAGGGGCGTTTTGGGGGACTGTCTCATGTAATTTTGACGTTCAAAAATTGCTGATTCTCAGCCTAGTTTAAATAAATACCATTTGATTTTGATTTTTGATTTGACTAGACATGTACTTAACGCTATTACACTAAAGCAAAGTTGCAAGGTACTAAATTATCGAGTATTGCTACAAGTCCGACGTCACGGACGTCACTTTACATGCACGGCATGACCGGACTTTGATTTTGTACACGTCACGTCGAGCAAAGTCACTTGAAATGGGTCATGCAAACTATCCCTGCGCAACAAGAATTTATGTAAATCGATCTTAGATTAAGAGTAATCTTGATCAGAGATTCAAAGTTATTGATCTGTGGTGCATGCTCTATGATGATAGCATGATCTATGGTATACCTATAATCGAACATAAGTAGGGTTTCACTCACTCCTCGCATAATGTCAGAACTTCTACTTACATATACCGCCTACAATGAATGCGAGGGTTTTCCCGACAGGGTCGAGTATAGCCTGCAACTCACTCGTAGCTTGATTTTTGACGTCAGTAGCTGTTTGCGTGAGGTTGACCTCAGACTGCGCAGCCGCAGAGGACAGACACAGGGCTGTGAGGAAGGCGGCTAGTCTGGACATGTTGTCGGGTACCTGGGAATTAAGACAAATGATTTATTCATTTCGTGCCCTATAATATGCATCCAGTCAGTCACCGTCAGGCCAATAATAATATCAAATCAGCCTATTTAGTTAGAGATACCTAAGTGATAGACATAATTTTAATACTTAGAAATAAAGATAAAATAGATCAACCATTTTCAGATTATCTAAAGTAAGTACATACATCTTTTATGGGGTACTGTGTTAAATGTTACAACAAAATACCTTGTGATATATTGCAATTAAGTAAATGAAAGAAATTTTTAAAACACATATTTAAGTACACTTTGCAAATAAGCATACCTATTACAAGTTAGAGGATTATATCCAGGATAGGAATGCTTGGAAACATGCTGGTCCAGTTCCATAGGACAATCTAGCTAGATTCTAGACAAAATCAAACTTATTGCTATTTTAATTGTATAATTTGTTATTTTTCTGACATTGATTTTACATTCTGTGATTACCTAGACTCATACACTGACTTATTATTTTTTTTTTTTTAGGAAAACATATGCTTTTACGATGTTTGTGAGTGAAATGAGAAAAATGAATTTTTATGTGAGCACCATGTATCTATCTCATAATTAAGTTATTTTTTATTGGTTCATTTTTAATTAAGTATTATATATATTTATTTATAATTGTGCTATAGTAATTTTATTTTATTCAAGGTGCATCGTCTTCACATATTATTATAATCTTGTAATTAATGTACTTAAACAAAATATTGTAAAACATTTTTAAAAGAGTAACGGTGGAGTTTCTTGCCCATTCTTCTCCATATGAAACTACCTTTTGGAAGGGGTAACTGGAATCATTTCTATTTTTTTTTGTAAATTTTGACGTTCAAAAGTGCTTCATATGTGCCTATTTGAAATAAATAATTTGACTTTGACTTTACAACAAGAAGTGCCCAAGTCTTACACAGTCCTCGGCGTGCTTTAACCTATTGCCTTAACTTGGGTGGTGTACTGCTAACGACGGATCATTCATCATTTGTTTTTTTTTTTCAGAAAAAGTGAAATATATTAAATGAAATAGAATAAAAATTAATAATATGATCGTTTTATTTTTATTTCAAGTCATATACTTATGTTTAAATCAATGAAGTTACAAATTATACATAGAGGTACATAATATATTATTATGAACATAAAAAATACTTAAACGTTCATCAGTGCTACAATCATCATGAAGTCTCACTGTCTCAAGCTCAAAAAATAATTGGTATTCTTTTATTATCCAAAAATAAATATCCTCCCCACTATACGTGCACGGGAGGTACCTTAAAAAAAAATCATGATTAATACGGTATATATATATTATATTATCATTACGTTCATACGTACACCCATGCCAAATTACGGCTTTGTATACTCGCGATAGTCAATCGCGACGTAACTAGTGAAGTAACCACACGACTCGGTACTCGATACTCACGATAAATCGATTCAAGTTAAATGTCAAAACGGGCCTATTCTTTTTTGACAAGTTTAGTACTAAGAGTCTCTGAGCTGGAGACAGACAGATGGACATAGTGAAACCATAAGCGTTCCTTGTTGACTATGGAACCCTAACAAACTTCATAAAGCTCCGTTAGTTAAATATTATCATTGCATAATCATAATCAGCCTATAATGTTCCCACTGCTGGGACACAGGTCTCCTCTCTTCGAGAGGGAGTGGGCTGTAATCCACCACGCGGACCCAGTGCGGGTTGGTGGATGTCAAATGTCTTCGAATTGTTGCTTCTAGGACATGCCGGTTTCCTCACGATGTTTTCCTTCACCGTTTTGTGAGCAGTGGGGATGAAATTATTTACACAAAGAAAAGCGCCTGCTTAGGTTTGAACCCACGGCCTACAGCTCGTAAGTTACCGTTACCCCTGTTACTACTTAAGACGCAGATATATGCCAGTGACCTTGAGTGGTTAGCTTGCGTGTTCTGTACTGAGCTCACGCAACGCGTCGTACGTTCAGCCAGTAATAGGACTCGCCCATCAAGGAGCACTGTCCCCAATTTTACGCATTATTAATTTATTATACCAAAACAAATGGTATTTTAATAAAACGCGTAAACTAAAAGATCAATAATTAAATTATCTTTAAATTGGTGAAGGTTTCAGAAAAATACGCTTGGTAGATTTTGCGCCATTCTCAGTTTTTTATCCGCGTTAGACATACATTTACAAATTAATTTTACTATGTAATATATAAACATAATCTAAAATATTCACATATTACATTATTGAAAAAATACTCTAATTTAACATATATTTTTTTCAAATCATTAACACTACTCGTTTAGACATGATCTTCACTATAAAATCATTAAAAGTCGGTTATCGCCGCCTTAACATTGAATTTTAGTTAATAACTTAATTGATCAAAACGGTGAAGGAAAACACCGTGAGGAAACCGGCATGTCCTAGAACCAAAAATCCGGAGACATGTGACATCCACCAACCTGCACCGGGACCGCGTGGTGGATTATAGACCTCTCACAGAGAGGCCCTTGTCCAAGCAGTGGAAACGTTATAGGCTGATTATCATCATCATCATTTCAGCCGAAAGACGTCCACTGCTGGACATAGGCCTCCCCCAAAGAGGGGGATAATCCCAAGCGTGGCAATTATGGCAAATCATGTTTGCCATAATCACCACGCTTGGCAGGCGGGTTGGCGATCGCAATATGGTTTTATGAATGCATAGAGAACGCTGCTGCCCATTCTCTAGTAAGTCCCTTGAGTCACCTTTTACGACACCCACGGGAAGAAATGGGATGGAGCTATTCTTTACGTCCGGCACCAAACGGAACCAGTACTAGGCTGATTATGTAGGTACTTAATTGCTCGAATAAGAATATAAAAAAAAAAATGCTAGTATTGCAATAGAGACGCAAGATAAATATTTTGCAACACAAAAAGTAATATAATCAAAGTAGTTATAGATTTATTTACACGAGCGATCTATTTCCGCTCTATCGATATCGCCGAAAAGAAAGCGCTGATGATGTCTGAATTGGCTGAAAACTGAAAATTTTTCAAAAGAAAAACTTACACAAGCCAATCCCATATTTAAAAGCTTCCAACCCTTATCGCGCCAATCAATATATATATTTTTTTTTTAATTGTAAAACGTATAGTTTTACAATGTTTGTAAATATGTGTGCGCCATGTATCTATCACATAATTAATTGACTTGCCATTGCTTAATTCTTAATTCTTTTTACCTATTGTCGTATAGTAGTTAATTCTAGGTGCATCGTCTTCACATATAATTATATAATTAATGTACCTATACTAAATATTGTAAAACATTATAAAAGAGTAACGGTGGAGTTTCTTGCCCATTCTTCTCCATACGAAACTACCTTTTGGAAGGGGCGACTAGAATCAATTCTATTTTTTTTTGTAAAGTTGACATTCATAAGTGCCTCATGCATATTTTAAATAAATAATTTGACTTTGAGTTTGAAGATATTTCAATAACTTGTAAAAAATGTAGCAAAAATAGAGGTCGTTTTGACAGATTGGGACTAAGAATAGAATGCGACCGTTCTTAAAAAAAAACCGGCCAAGTGCGTGTCGGACCACGCACAATGAAGGGTTCCGTAGTTAGGATGAATTCATCCCAAAAACAAACTTAACATTGTGGTTGAAAAACATGCTCTCCCATACATCTATTATTTATTTATAGTTAATTAACACGGTATAACACCAATTACATTAATTAACATAGAAAACAAAACTATACAATGCAGACAAATATGTCATAAACAATTATTCGCTACTTACTAACATGGAACAGTGGTCACCCGCGCATACTGTTTCTCACAGAACATCAGACATAACGGCCTATCCAACGATATCCCACACTATGTATTAGACGAGAAAAAAAAATATAATCCCCGTTTTACGAGCAAGGGAGGTACCCTAAAAAAATGTTATTCATGGTTTTATTTTACGACTTTCTCGGCGTGATTAATATGTACACACATGTCAAATTACAGCTTTCTAGGACTTAGCATCTCTGAGCTAAGCCGGGGACAGACGGACGGACGGACAGACAGACAGACAGACGGACATGGCGAAACTATAAGGGTTCCTTGTTTACTACGGAACCCTAAAAACGGGAATTACCCCTCTGTTCCTCCTCCATGACAATGATAAACTATAAAAAGTTAAAAGATTGTTATAAAGCCTCTTTTACTTACGACTTTGCTCTTCAGAATTAGATGTCAGCTGGTAGGTATTGGTCACTTGGAGAGCTCCTAGCCTCTCTGACAGCTCGGGGCGAAGTGGCCGGAAGGTACTCGCCACCTTATTAATATCGTGAACTTGAATAAGAGCTAACGCGACAGATATTGTAGATAAACAGTGTAGGTAAATATTGCAAACGTTTTTCATTAAGATTGTGTTAACTAGCGGTGGCTCGCGGTTCTGCTTTCTGATAACTGGTGAACTGTCGTGGTAGCTGAAAATCTAATGAAAAAGGGTACGAAGCTTTGCAAAAACGAATGGCCGGGTTAAATTTCATAATGAAGGAACTATAAATGAAGTCTCTCTGTCATTTTAGCATTTCAGTTTCTTTCACTTTGAGGAATTTGGGTGGGAAATTATCATATAACTTCTCCCGCTCTGGACGGAGCTGGGAGTGTCAGACTTTGACTGACTAAAACCCACCCGTGTTCCTTCCGTTGCCTGTGTGCCAGGGCCATGGAATTCCATTCGGACAAACCCGCAACTCTGGCAGGCATCGGCCGTAACGGATAGGGTATCAGTTTGTGCTGAATTGTAAAAACGAATGGCCGGGTTAAATTTCATAGTGAAGGAAATTTAAATGGAGTCTGTCTCTCATTTCATTTCATGATTAACTGAAATATAATTGATAACAGAGTAGTTCCCAATTCGCTAGTCTAATTTGGCATCGCAGTTTTAGAGAAAATAAAATTGTAATCAGACTTCACTTAAGGTAAGTTCGTCTGATTAATCAATTTTAGCGTTTTAATTTCTTTCACTTCGAAGATTTTGGTTGGGAAATTATCAAGCAGCAAGCCCACGCCTATGGGAGTCGGGAATCGGCCTGGGATTCCTAACCCTAACGCCCCTTTTTTGTGACCTAAAAATTGATTCCTTAATAATGGAATTTCCCCAAAATATAACGCCAAACCTGAAGACCAGTGTAAATCAAATTTCTAACGCATGGTCCGCCCCTTGCTCCCCGCGTCTCCGTTATGTGCTAAACGCTAATACATCAGTAATAAAGTTGAATATCGCGTGCGCTCTTTGATCGTGTTCGAGCACGAAACTAAATAGCGTAAGTCTCAATAGTAATAATTGATCTAGCGAAAACATATCGCGAGTCAGTCGATCCTAAGCTCAAGGAGAAATCTTATGTCGATGTGGCATGTTTTTTCAATAGACACTCGTGTTTAATGAGATAAATTACGCCCTTTCCTAGTGGGTGGATAATAAACTATATTTTCTTGTTGTGAATATTTATTTTAGACAGAAAAGCCGAACAATCTTGTTTGTTTTTTATAATAATTATCCTTAAAAAAGACATGATTTTCGAATAAAAAATGTATTGAGAGAAAATATTACAAGTAGGTACGTAACTGTCTTCAACATGGAAAGAAAAAGATCCAATAAATCGTATAACAAAGTTTCATTTTGCTTGTATGTGTGGCTGTTCCTGAATATTCATGCAAATTAACATAAAAATAGGGAGAACCGAAAATTCCATGGTAAGCAGTGATAAGCGTAATGGTACTTAATAAGAGAGAGAGAGATTTGAGATATGTTAATAATCATGTTAAATGTAGATTCCTGCAGTCTAAGACAGTATCACAGATTTTATTTTTCATAACGATACTTATTAGGAAAAGTTTGATTAAGGTTGTGTGTTCAGCAGGTGCTGACTTACCAAAGTACAAAGCAGTGTTTATTCGTTTTGTCAAATATTCCATTGTGATTTTCTAAATACCGAAAACACAATGTTTTAGTTTTACGTAGGAACCTATTGTTTTAAATTGAATTTATTTATTTAACAACCAATTGTCCTTGAAAACATTTGGCAATTTTATTACGGATTGAAAAAATGGTTTCAAAATCGGCGATTCGGTGAAGTCAAAGTCAATTCAAAGTCAAATTATTTATTTGAAATAGGCACATAGGAGGCACTTTTGAACGTCAAAACTTACAAAAATAAAAAACTTTAAAAAAATAATAATAACCGACTACCAAAAATAACACTACAAAGTGAAAAATAACTTATATCGACTTGACGCGCTGGTATGTAGAAGCCTTAATCTTTGAGTATAATTCCTCTTTGCTATCATAAAGTATTCAACTATTTTTGGAGATCGGTACTGGCATATTTCTGTCTAGCTCTTGAATATTAATTAGATTTTTAACATTGAAAATATTTTTCGATCGCTTCCGTATAGCTCCCCAATTTCGCTCAGAGTGAGACATCGGCCTGGTATCGTGAGTTTTAGAGGTACGTGAATGGTTGAGGTCTCAATAGATGCATCTCTGAGGTCTATAAAATGGTGAAAAAAAGATCTGGGAAAATCCAAACACTTTTTGGAAAAATGTCGAAAAATCGTCTATATTTTGAAAACAAAAAGCGATATCGAAACAATGAAAAAACCCCCACGGGGTATTGAGTTGGGCTCCCGGAAACCGGACCTCTCTATCTCTTGCGGTCTAGGCTGTGGCTTTTCCTTTATTTAGCGAAATTTGTGATAGTGCGCTGGAGGCGCGTGGCGCTAAAGCGTGTTGAGTACTTTATGTATTTATTTACTTTAAGTACTTATAATAGTTTTGATTCGATTCACACAAAATAAATAATTATGTTATTTTATTTACGTATTTTTTTATTAAAAAAAAAGATATATTCATGTTTGAATTACTGATATTCGTTTATTACTCGCATGATATAATATTTTTTAATGTATTTATATAATTTTTTTGGAGTAAATAAAAAAAATGTTTCGAGACGGACGACTAACAATAAAGTTAGGTCAGTACAGCAGGCACAAGGGGCGTATTCACTCACTCACCACGCAATCGCCTGACAGCAGTGGTATCAGATTAGGCGACTTTTCGCCATTTAGGCTGTCTCGGAGCGTGTCGAGGCGACCAAAAAATACGAATGGCGACTGGTCGCCATTTATAGGCTTATCTATCTATCATATATATATATCTTGAAAAATTTAATCTCCGAATTTAGGATATTATATCATTATCACTTATCTCCTACAATAAAAGTACAAAAAAGTCCTATTAAGGCTAAAGGAAGCCCGACCGCTTGGATTGTACTGCTTGCACATGTTATTATTTGTTTAGACTGCAAATAAATTACCGAAATGGGTACCAATTCAATTAAGAAAGCAAAGCAAGATCTACCTATTTAAAGAGCATACAATCTAAAATAGGACTATGAAGAGTAAGAAGAAAGCTTACATTACAAAAAATAATGTTTCCTCAGATTCTGATGAGGAAGAATTTATAGCCAGTGGATCGTCGTCTAGCAGAGAAGATTTAATGAGTGAAAATGCTGAAGCTGACGACGACGAATCATCCTCGATGGTAACTTTTTACCACTAGCTCGAGTTCCAAAGGAGCAAGAATTTGTCATCGCATTATTTCCATATAAGAAAACTTCTGTCTTTCACGTTGCTCAACTTACGTTAAAAACAGATGACAATGTTTGATTATGAATACTGAATAGGTACCTATTAGACATACTACTTTTCCATTTGAAACGTTGAGACTGATTTTTATGCCATTTTTAAAAAAACTATAAGCAAAACAATTTTTTTTTTATATTTGATATAGTTTACTTCATTAGTAAATAAAAGACTAATTTCTAACATCTGGAGTTATTATTTTTGAAAAAGTTTAAAGTTTTAATACTCAATGGTTAACTGTAGCACCACCCCCTGGTTAATAGTGTACCATGGGGTGGACACAGTTAGCCAAATCCCATTTTAAAAACAAAAATCGTTTCTCTTAAATCTATTAGTAAATCAAACGTTGTTTAAATAAAAATATGTAGCCAAATAACCTACCTCTTCATAATTGCAGATAAAAATAAACTATGAACATAAAATTACGCGCTATGGTGTTTAGAAATTTAGGTGTTTAACTATTGAACAGGTCACTCTACTTCTTATTCTTAGCAAAAAAAGTATTATTCTATGAAATAAAAAAACCAGTTCGAAAATGGTGGTTCAATACCAACTTAACAAAGTTGACGAAGTAGATAGTGCAAAATTTCTAGGCTTAATTATTGATAGGCAGCTCAACTGGAAGGATCACATTGAAGCGCTATGTAAGAAAATTAGTAGTTCATCATATGCCTTGTATAAACTTGCTCCAACGGTAAACACAGATGCACTACTCACAGCTCACCATGGTCTTGTTGCATCTGTATTAAGATACGGTATTATATTTTGGGGTAACTCTACAAACAGAGAAGCCGCTTTTAAAGCGCAAAAGCGATCCATCAGAGCCATGTTTGGACTACAAATAATGGACAGTTGTGAACCATTCTTCAACAAATACAAAATTCTGACACTCCCGGCCCTGTATATTTATGAAACTGCCTTATTTGTTAAGTTAAATGAACACCTATTTCCCCAGCTATCAGATACTGTTAAACGTAACAGGCGGAATGATATGTTATGCGGACGGAGAGCCAAAACAGCCTGAATGTGGAAAAGCATATTCTGCATAGCCCCGCAAGTATATAACAAAATTCCTAAATCAATCAAAGAGTTAAACGTAAATGGATTTAAAAATAAACTTAAAGACTTGTTATGTAATAAATGTTATTACAATTTAAACGACTATTTGAATGATACTAATCCTAATTAAATTGTAATCTTTTAAACTTTGACATCTAACTCTTTGATAATCGGACATTGACATTCTAAATAAATTGTGTGTGTTTATGATATTATTTTTAACTAACACGCATCAAAATTGTAATTTTAATATTAGCCTAATGATTGTATGTGCCTAATATTTGCACGCCACACTTGGCAGAATGTGATGATACCATTAACTAATCTTAAGACCATAAAATGTACCATGTTCTGACAAATAAATGATTATGATTATGAGAACACTTCTTCCTTTCCGGGTCCACGCTGCAAAGCATGGTGCCTATGGTGCTAGCGTGATGTTCCGAGATATCTGAAAAGTTCGGTGAACAATATTAAAAACTGATTGGGAAGGTTTCGTTATATTTTCCTAGAATGGCATGAGAAAACCACGACGCAGGTAGATGAAAAAACCAATGAAAATTATTTTAAAATAGTAATTTAGGATGATTATTTGGATAATTTTCGTGCCAACTTGCTGATATGGAATATTAATGATGGTCTTTAATGAAATATGCTGATATTATAGTGAATTATGTGGATTGCTACTAAGTTTGATCAAGTAAAATTTTGACCTTGAATGACCCCTTCAGCAATACCTAAATAGTTAATTGACAAAGACAAAGATATTTATTCGTCGGATATGGTAGGTACAGAGTTGGATGAATTGGGTTATGTTCAAGACACATCCACCGCTACAAGCGGCATGCGAATATTTAAATATTGCACATAGGCATAAAACCTAACTTATATACTACTTTTACTCTATTTTACAATACAAAACACTTAAGAATATAGACATAAAGATACTCAAAAACTCTATTAAACAATATAAAAAACACAACAACAACAACATTTGTATTACAAAACCTAAATAAATCTAATTTTTATTACTCTTATAGTCAAGGAATTCTTTTACTGAGTAAAAATTATTTTGAAGAAGCCATGTTTTTAGACTTTTTTTGTAGAAATGAAATGGTAATTCTCTTATTCGTTTTGGAATATGGTTGTACATTTTTATGGACTTATGGTAGCTGTTTCTGTAGTGGAGAGTGCTGATACCAAATTGGTTTTTTAATTTGGTGGGGTCCCTTTTTGTAAATCTATTGTTCTCAGCTACTGTGGAGAAGAAGTGTGAATTTTTCCTAACAAATATGCCTATTTCTAAAATATAAATAGAAGCTAGGGTTAAAAACTTTAGCTTTTTAAAAATTGGTTTACAGCTCTCCTATGGAGGCGCCACAAATATGCCTATTTCTAAAATATAAATAGAAGCTAGGGTTAAAACCTTTAGCTTTTTAAAAATTGGTTTACAGCTCTCATAAGGAAGCGCCCCAGTTATTGCTCCATGCAAACATTTTTTTTGCGCTATGAAAGCTCTTTGGATATGTGACGAGTTACCCCATAAGAGTAATCCGTACCTGAATACAGACGCTACGTAGCCGTGATAGGCGCTGAGTGCAGCTTCTTCATTTGCTGTTCTGCGTAGTTCTTTTAGAGCGTATACAAATCTGTTCATTTTTTTACATAATAAAAATACATTTTTTTAAATTATTGCCCAAGTGGAAGGCACGTTTTTCACACCTTTCAATGTGACTTAGGATAGCTGATGATAGGATTTACAAAATAGGTAGGTAGGTAAGAATGAGGAAGGAAGGGCACTTAACTTATGATGATCCGGTTCACATGAATTTCTGCAATAGCTTTTCTTTCCGTACATCTGTGTCGATACTTTAGCTGCATCGATGCTTGGGGTTTCAGGATGTTCGTTGGTTTCAGCTTCACAGCGGGAACTCGGCCTTTTGTGGTCTCGATGATCACGCCACAAGCCGACGCTACGAACCAATTTTTTGGAAATTAGTTTTTCTGTCCTGACAGGGTCGCCAATTTTGATGTCTATTACAACATAAAGTATTTATCATTGGATATTTGGTCATACAATGATAACAATTCACTTTTGAAAATTACTTTTAATTTTGATATATTATACAGACAGAAAAATATTTCGACCGCTCGTGTGGTTGGCAAGTTACGAAGTGTTTCATCATCATCCTCATTTCAGCCAAAAGACGTCCACTGCTGGACATAGGCCTCCCCCAAAAAGATTGCCATAATCCCATTGTTTGTCTTAATTATTTTAATATATTTATGTATATTTATTTGTGCATAGATTTATATACAGGTTGGAATTTTTTAATGCCACCTGGAGGGAAAGTACTCTTAATACTGCAGATAGAAAATTTTACTCAAAGGAAACATACCTTTATTTTTTAATAGAAAGCAAACTGCATTCAAAGATTTTCGAAAATTCTCTTCTCCCACACCCGGGAATCGAACCGGCTAAAATCTGAAAAAATTATACCCCGTACTTTTATTGCATCGATCGTTAGGGTCAATTATAAGGATGAAATCTCTCTAACAAACATGATAAATTAAATGAAAGGAAAATCTGAAGTTACAAATTCAATGAGTCAAGTTAAAGCTCTTTAACTAACATCCATCTTTTGTAATGCAGACTCCTTTGCGACATACTCGTAGCTGCGTGTATGAGGTAATTTACTCGCGTACTTAAAGTGCTGAAAAAGTATAAGTATAAATGCTATCGTGAAGGTCGGTTGGTGCAAAAATTGCATATTGGGGATCGTGACAGACGATTACAATTTTGTGAAAACATGCTTGGAGAAATTGACCGAAACCCTAATTTTTTGAGTAACATTGTATGGTCTGACGAAACCAACTTCAGCAATAATGGCATGTACAATCGCCGCAATAACCATTATTGGTCTCGAGTGAATTCTGTTCGTGTTCATGAAACTAACAATCGAGTCAGATTTTCTTTCAATGTTTGGTGCGGAATTATGAGAAATAATGTAGTGTTAGTCCACGTGTACGAAGGTCATTTAAACACTGTCAAGTATATTGAAATATTGGATCTCTTAAGAAACGAGTTAAATGGTTTCCCCGAGGAAGAGCGAAACCAAATAATTCTACAGCAAGATGGTGCTCCAGCACATAACAGCAGAATCACTACTGCCTACATTAATAACCATTTTAATACCTGGATTGGTACAAACGGCACAATCAGATGGCCTGCGAGATCGCCAGATCTCACCCCATTAGATTTTTTTTTGTGGGGATATGTAAAAAATCAAATTTACATGAAATCTTATGCGAATGACAACGAATTGAGAGTTGAAGTTCAGAATACGATTTATAATATTCACCACAACACTTTATTAAAGGTTACTAGAAATGAATTCGTTAAAAGAATAAATTTGTGTATCCAAGAGAATGGAGCCCATTTCGAGCAACTAATTAGTTAGTTTACCATTTTTTGTAAATAATTAAATTAATTTAAGAGATCCTGGTTTTCCTTTCATTTAATTTATCATGTTTGTTAGAGAGATTTCATCCTTATAATTGACCCTAACGATCGATGCAATAAAAGTACGGGGTATAATTTTTTCAGATTTTAGCCGGTTCGATTCCCGGGTGTGGGAGAAGAGAATTTTCGAAAATCTTTGAATGCAGTTTGCTTTCTATTCAAAAATAAAGGAATGTTTCCTTTGAGTAAAACTTTCTATCTGCAGTATTAAGAGTACTTTCCCTCCAGGTGGCATTACAAAATTCCACCCTGTATATAATTAGGTGTATATATTATATTTAAAGTTTTAATAGGTATATGTATATCTTTATATTTAAATAATATTATTTTATTCCTTAATTCTCACTATTGCAGCTACCACTGTTTGTCTCTGCATCGCCCAAAGGTTGACTGGTAGAAAATGCCTATGGCATTAAGTCTGCCTCTGTACATTTCTGTGCTTAAAGTATTAAATAAATAATAAGAACTTACAATGGTCCGCTTCAGAAGCGCCTTACACAGTTGCAGTTGTCAGTTGGTTAATTGAGAATTCCTTCTATACTTTAAAAGAATTCCTTTTAGTTTAATAACCTAATTGTACCTATACCATAAGTTTGCATGTCATTATGTTATGATTAAATATGTTAAGCTACTTAGGTGACAAAAGTTCTTACATTGGTAGTAGGTATTAACCTACTACCAATGTAAGAACTTTTGTAACCATAATATTTATCAGCAAATAAATTTTTGACTTACACAAAATTACAAGCAAGCCAATTTTAGCATGTCTCTAATGACATGGGTAAAATTTTGCAATAATCAACTCTGTTTATGGTATACTCTGACGATGTTCTAATTTTGCTACATAACTTTTAATAGTTTCTTTCAAGTGTTTGATATTTAAAATTTTCTGACAAATCTTCACAAAAAGGTCAGCTTTAAATTCAAATAGCAATCAATGGTATTTGATTCCGTTGACTTTACGAAATCATTGAAATTTCGTTAATTTGTAAAAGGCTCCAAAAATCCGTCAGATATTTATGTATTCACTATCGGGATAAGTTACACTATTGCACAGAATAACTTTTATTAACCTTTTATATCCTTTTAAAAAAAATCAAAATCTGTGTTTGCAAACTCGTCAGATTTAGGTCAAGTCTACAATTTCATCATCAGATTTGCTTATTTAAGTCGTTAAGTATTACCCTGCCTTACCCCTCCCCTTCGGGGAATACAGGCGCGAATTTATGTACACCCATATTTTCTATTAATTTGTGTCGTGAGTTTGTTACCGTAATTTAATGAAAGTGTACTTAAAAATTGTGCATCTCTTATCCTATCTTTGATAAGAAAGACGTACAATAAATCTTCATTACCGGCGTTTACACCAGAAGAGATTGCGATTGTTAGAGGTAATACAATAATAAATACGATTTACTTCAATGTTTCTTTATGATAAGAATGATATTTCAAGACTTTTTAACCGACTTCACAAAAAGGAGGAGGTTCTCAAGTCGTCTGTATTTTTTTTTTTTTTTTTTTTAATGTTTGTTACCTCATAACTCCGTCGTTTATGAACCGATTTGGAAAATTATTTTTTTAATTGAAAGGATATACTTCCAGATTGGTCCCAAAATCCAGTTCTGATGTTGGTATCCATGAGTAATTGAGGGAACTCCTCAAATATTATAGGCATACCTATAGCAATTTTTATATTTTCATCAACAAGTCAATCATTTGCATTCAGAAAGTATAATTTGGTGAAGTGGAACAGATGAAGAAGGCCACAGATGGCCACCGGAACTTCTCATTGATACGTAATTCACGGGTGGCGATGAGATATCTGGATTAAGATAGTTAAGCGAAGCAAATTTAAATAAATAGTTCTGATCAAAATGGTACCATCAAACTGATCTGATGATGAAGCCGGATGGTAGGCGCTGGAACTCCGTTAAAAAACAATGTATCCTACCCGTGTTTGGTCTTATTGGAATTGTCATGAGATGCACTCTGGCTATAAATGATTTTTAACCGACTACAAAAAAGGAGGAGGTTCTCAATATATATATATCTAGCCATATGTACATATAAAAGGAAACCGTGACTGATTGGTCTATCAACACAGCTCAAACCACTGAACAGATTGGCCTAAAATTTGGCTTGTAAACATCCGCTAAGAAGGAGTTTTTGGAAATTTGACCTTTAAGGGTGGAAAACGGGGGGTTTTGTTTGCATGAAAAATCTTATTCCTAGGGTTAATAAACTTGAAACTTGGACGAATACTTACGTAAGTAAATTATAAAGTTTATATTTTTTTGTTAACTTAACTTCAACGGATGGGATGTCAAAGCTTGTATAGAAGAATTTTAACGCGCGGTCCGATCAACTCGAAACTCAGTATTTATACTTAAGACCAAAAATGAAGAATAATATGTATCAGGGTTTTTCGAAAATCTACCCATAACGGGGTGAAAAGGGGTAGTCAATTTTACAAGAGAGAATTTTACTACGTGGCTTGATTAACTCGAAAATTGGTATAACCTCTATGTCAAATAATGGAAAAGTCTCAAACCACTTTAAAAATTAACCTCTTTGGGGGTGTAAAGGGGGATGGATACAGTTTCTATGAAAAAAATCTTCTTTCGTTGATCTATTAACTTGAAACTTAGCCTGAATACTTCATCATCAGTCTCCTGCCCTAATCCCAATTAATTTGGGGTCGTCGTAACATGTCGAATTACACTATAGATTTAATACATACAAAAGGAAACAGACTTACTGACTGATCTATCAACACAAAGCTCAAATCACTGAATTGATTGGGCTATTTGGCACACAGATAGTTATTATGACGTAGGTAACCGCCAAAAACAGATTTTTGAAGATTTAACCCCGTAAGGGGTGTAAAATAAAACTTCCTGTCTCTGTTGTTTTCATAGCAAGTAGTAGTATACGAATTGGTGTGGGGTAGGTACCACTAAAAAGTGAAAAATAAAAAACTTTTTTACAAAAAAAAACAACCGACTTCCAACAAAAACACTAAAAAGTGAAAAATAACTTTAATTTCGGAAGCACATAACATAACATCACGCCTTGTTTCCTCGAAGGGTAGGGCAGAGGTGTACCTGTAGTACACCCACATTTAATATTATATTTAATTTAATTTCGGAAGTCGGTGTCTTTGGTTTTGTATTTTCGTTTATGGCCACCGACTTCCGAAATTTAATTAAATATAATAAATAATAAATATATATAAAATAATATAAATCTAGCAAGGAAGAGGGTAGCTTATTATAAAAAGTTATACCAAGTCCAACAAATGAGTTATGAACCTTATGAAGCCGGTGAAATGGAGCACGTAATTTGTCCTTATTTCTGGTATTAATATTGTGGAGATCACTGTTTTTAGTGTATAAGTGTAAATTTTGCCTAACATATAAGATGTTGGCGAAGATGAATTGTGATGCCACCGTGAGAATACGAGTACCAATATCTTTAAAAAAATCTCTAAGAGAAACTCTGGCACCCAGCTGGTAAATTGCTCGAACAGCTCGTTTTTGAAGTACAAATATATTTTGAATGTCAGCGGCTTTACCCCACAGCAGAATACAGTAGGACATAACGCTATGAAAATAACGGGCTGTATCAACGTCAGTGTATTGTCTTACTTTTCTGACGGCATATGCGGCCGAACTGAGCCTTCTCGCTAGGCTTGATATATGTGGTCCCCACTGAAGTTTGGCATCTACCGTTACACCCAGAAACACTACCGAGTCTACAGTTTCAAGCACCTCTTTATCTAAGACGATGTTGGGACCTAAATTTCTAACATTCGGTAAGGCGAACTTTATGCATTTCTTTTTTTTGGCATTGAGTACTAAGTTATTGGTCGTAAACCAATCCGTAACCATTGAAAGTGCAATATTCAATACACACAATGACATTCAATAATGTCGTTATGCAAAATAAGATAAATGGATCACTGTAGCAAACAACTTTGACTGCTTCGTTGGTCTTAGTAGTTGCAACCGCTTTACGTGGGGTACTGGATTCGATTGAAAAAACGTGTATTACGGGTCACCAGGCCCCACTTAGTGGCATGATACAAATAAACAGGCAGGTAACATGTATATCTACTAAATAATTAAAACAAATAATTATTATAGCTGTCAAAGGGTATGTGGTGAACGGTGGTGAATATGTAGGTCAATGGTGTAGAATGGAGGTGAAAAGTGGTGAATGTGTAGGTGAATGGTGGAGAATGGAGGTGAAAGGTGGAGAATGTGTAGGTGAATGTTGGAGAATGGAGGTGAAAGGTGGTGAATGTGTAGGTGAATGGTGGAGAATGGAGGTGAAAGGTGGAGAATGGAGGTGAATGTATAGGTGAATGGTGGAGAATGGAGGTGAATGGTGGAGAATGGAGGTGAATGGTGAAGAATGGAGGTGAATGTATAGGTGACTGGAGGTGACTGACATGCCTTTTTCCTTCATCTATTAGTCGTCATCTCAGTAGTCACCCTCTTTCTAGCCATATCATCTTTCACACAGTCCACCCATCGTTTATTTGGTCTTCCCCTACTCTTATTGCCATCCACATTTATATTCAAAACTTTCCTCACGACATTTTCCTCATCCTTGGCTGACCCTCACTCAAGCCCACGAAGATGAATGCCAATGGTGGATGTCAATCTTCACAGCTTGGCCCATCGCCGCAAGGTTGCCTGCTTGTCGGTCTTCTACAGATTGTACTTCGGTGAGTGTGCCCAAGAACTCCACGACCTCATTCCACCGGCCCCCTTCTATTGTAGTGTAGTGAATATGTGTGGTAGGTAGAAATAGGAAGCGAAGTAATAAGTCCAAAGTACACAAGAAGAAGAATGAAAGTTTATTAGGTACACAGACACAGGTTTCAGTTCACACACACAAGAGTTACACTTAGTTATGAAGGAGTGATAGAAATGTAGATAGCAGAGAAAAGCACAGATAAGCAGTTAACATAAATACTAGATCTCAAGGGTTATTAGTCAGCGCGGTGAAGCTAGGCTCGCGAGTATAATACATAAAGCTATGCGCGCAGTGAGCGTACTAAGTTGTAAGACACGGCGGCGCTCGCGCGCCACCTGACGAACGGGTGCGTGAGAGCAACACACGATGATGCTGTCTCGCTCACGCACACGGCTCGCGTGACGTAACGCGAGCGCCCGGTCGGCCGCGGCGCTAGAACAATAGACGCGTCATAGCTACCGCCGGCCAGCTGATAAGTAATTAGCTACTAACACAATGTTTGTATTTGTCTGTTCGTTCATTGAAGTTAATTAGTATAAATAGTTTTATTTTGAATGTTGATTTTATATAAGTCTAGCTGTAAGTTCTTTTGTAAATATGTACATATAAATTATAATTAATTTTATTTAAGAAATACATAATTTATATTTAATTTAGTTTTACTTTTAATTTAATAATTTATTTAGACTTAAGTGTGTAGGTCACTACATCACCCCCTTCCAGAGACCGTCAAGGGCGATAATAGTCGGGAAATTTAACGCGACGTCCTGACCGCGTCGTTCTAATGACGCCATCGTCAGCGGAAGGTAAGTTTCGGTTATCCGCGTCGGGTGTGTATTGATGAGTGTTAGTGTTGAGTGGTGACTGTGATGTGTTGTGATGAATGTTAGTGGTTGGTGGTGAGGATGATGTTTGCGGATCACGCAGTATGAAGGCCGGCTTAATGCGGTCTATCGATACTTTAACATGTTTTCCATTAACCATTAATTGAAACACTTTGTCACCTCGTTGACAGACCACCACCAGCAGTGCAGTCCCTAAGGAAAACATGGGTTGAGGAAGCTAATTCCTTGTAAACAAATGTTTTTAAATGGCTGTTGTGTCTGGCTGCTGGTGATGGTTGCAGACTCCTGACAATACTCCGGAGCCTTGACAAGTAGTCGGTCATGTCGACCGTTTCATCAGCCTGAGGGTCGAAGAATTCGCCTGGCAGACGTATTGGTTGACCGTAAACAAGTTCGGCAGCAGTAGCCTGGGCGTCTTCTTTATAAGCGCTGCGTACGCCTAACAGGACTAGTGGCAGAGATTCCACCCAACTGTCATTAGCGTGGCAAGTGATAGCTGCTTTAAGTTGACGGTGGAATCTTTCCACCATTCCGTTGCAGGCAGGATGGTATGCTGTTGTCCTGCGATGTCGGAACCCAGCGATTGCAGACAGGCATTTGAAGAGCGCAGATTCGAACTGGCCACCTCTATCGGTTACTATGTCGGATGGGCAGCCGAAACGAGCAATCCAGCCGCTCAGTAAGGCCTTTGCCACTGTTTCAGCAGTTATGTTTGTGAGCGGTATTGCCTCTGGCCATCGCGTAAAGCGATCGACGGCAGTGAGACAATACCGGAACCCTTCACATGGTGGCAAAGGTCCCACGAGGTCAATGTGAATGAATGCGAATCTTGATTTTGGTAATTCGAAAGTTCCTACTGGAGCAAAGACGTGCCGTGTGGTTTTTGAGCGCTGGCAAGCCAGGCAGGAACGTACCCAATCACGGCAGTCTTTCCTAACGCCAGGCCAAACATATCGGTCAGCGACCAACCTTGCGGATGCCTTGGTACCTGGGTGACTCAAGGAGTGCAGGCTTGTGAAAATTAGTCTGCGCAATCCCTTGGGCACAAATGGTCTTGGCGTAGGGGTGCTGACGTCGCAATATAGTTGCTCTTGTGAACCTGGTAACCTGACCTGTTGCAGGCGCAATGCGGTAACGCCATCTAGCAGTTGCTTCAGCTCGGGGTCGTCAAGTTGACCTGCAGCGATCTTTTCCACGGGCACTGGTTGTGTAATCTCCTCGACGCGCGAAAGGGTGTCTGCCACGACATTGTTCTTCCCAGAAATATGCCGGATGTCCGTTGTAAACTGGGCTATTAGATCCAGGTGACGGAATTGCCGTGGGGAACATTTCTCCTTACGAGAGTGGAAGGCGAACGTTAGAGGCTTGTGGTCTGTGTAAATCACAAAGTCACGAGCCTCCAGCATGTGCCGGAAATATTTGATGCTCTCGTAAATGGCGAGCAATTCGCGGTCGTAAGGAGAGTACTTAACCTGTGCTGGACTCAACTTGCGTGAAAAGAAAGCTAGCGCCTCCCATGCGCCTGCATTCAGCTGTTGCAAGACTGCGCCAATGGCCTTGTCGGAAGCATCTGTGACCAACGCCAACTTAGCGCTGCAGTCTGGATGCACCAACAGTGCTGCTTGACAAAGGCTGTCCTTGCAGTTCTGGAATGCCTGATGCTCCTCGGCTGAAAAATTGACTGGGTGTGAACCCTTGACTGAGCCGGTAAGCAGAGTGTTCAAAGGTGCCTGGAACCTTGCTGCGCCTGGGATGAACCTGCGGTAAAAATTGAGCATCCCAAGAAATCTCCGTAGCTCTCTTACGGTTTTGGGAGCGGGAAAATTTTGAATAGCCTCGACTTTGGATGGTAATGGTTTTGTGCCCTTGGCTGAGATGTGGTAGCCCAAGAAGTTTACCTCCGACACTCCGAAGACGCACTTGGAACTGTTGATGACCATACCGTAGTCTCAGAGTCTGGTGAAAAGTTGACGCAGGTGGTGCTCGTGGGTCTTCTGGTCTTTTGAGTAGACCAAGAAGTCATCCAAATATGCGTACGTAAATCCAGACCCCTGAGCATTTCATCCACGAAGCGCTGAAACGTCTGTCCGGCATTTCGAAGACCGAACGTCATGAACGGGAATTCGAAAAGACCGAACGGCGTCGTGATCGCAGTCTTCGGGATGTCATCAGGATTCAAAGGAATCTGATTATACGCTTTCACCAGGTCTATTTGAGAGAAGACGGTACAGCCAGACAGACTATGAGCAAAGTCTTGAATGTGTCGGATGGGGTACTGGTCCGGTATGGTACGTGCGTTCAGCATCCTGTAGTCGCCGCAGGGGCGCCATCCGTCATCTTTCTTCGGTGCTAGGTGGAGGGGCGACGACCACGGTGACTCGGACTGGCGACAGGTTCCACATTGCAACATGGCCTCAAATTCGGCCTTAGCAATTTGCAGTTTGTCCGGGGCCAATCTGCGAGGTGTACAGGATACTGGTGGCCCTGGTGTAGTACGGATGTGGTGTGCTGTATTGTGTTTGGGAGTGCGGTGTATACCATGTGGGCGAGTGATGTCGGGAAATTCCCGTAGTATGTGTGTATACGCGGAATCACCCAAACTTACCCTCACCGAGGAGACATCATCAGGAAGACGGACAGGCGACGCCGGGGTGGAGAGCGTAGTATGATTATCGATGAGGCGTTGATTTCTGCAATCAACAACCAAATTATAATAAGATAAAAAATCCACGCCTATTATCGCCTTTGTAACATCGGCAACGATAAATCTCCAAGCAAAGTCGCGGCGCAATCGTAGGTTCAAAGTAACGTTTATGAACCCGTATGTGTTTATCGGTGTTCCGTTGGCCGCGCACAATTGGTAGTTAGTCTTCTCTCGCCGATTTAATAATGCCGATCGGGGGTAGACACAGAGGTCGCTGCCGGTGTCGACCAAAAATTGCATTTTTGACCTTTGGTCGGTAACAATTAAGCGACCAGCACTCGGACAATCATCGGCCGCCATTACTGATTGCCCCGCGCATTTCCCGATGTAGGGTAGTCGCACGGCTTCACACACTTTTTGGCTCGGTCTCCGAATGTATGGTGGTACCAGCATTGCGGGAACTTTCTGCTGCTGGACTCTGATCGGGATGAGCCTGAACGATACCGCGTGTGACTACGGGACCGATCTCTGGAGCGAGACAGTCGCTCCACCTTCTCCGCCAGCTTCTCCATCTGCTTGGTCAGAGCGGCGACCTCGGAGCATACATTGGTACTTGCAGTACTCGCCGATGCAGCAGTGGTTATAGCAGCTGTTGATGCCAACTGGGTACCGACGACGTCATGGATCCGGTCCGCCAGCTCTGCCAGTTCAGCCAGGTCCATCCTCGACTGTGACGCTACGATGGCCTGTGTGTTTGCGGGTAGGCGGCTAGTCCATATGCTCCGCAGGAATTCCTCCGGTACACCTGGGCCAGCGAGGTTGAGGAGGTGGCGGTAAAACTGTGACGGCTTTCGGTCGCCCAGTTCCTCATGCATAAGAAGCTGCTTCACCTTTTTCTCACGCGATGCCGATAGCCGCTTAATGAGCTCACCTTTAAGCTTTTCGTATTTTCCGGTGGGTGGAGGGTTGCCAATAATATCCTCCACTTCGGCAGCATACTGCGGATCTAGGTTGCCGGTTATGTAATAAAATTTTGTGTCGTCCGACTTGATATTCGCCAGGATGAACTGCGCCTCCATCTGGTTAAACCAGAGACCCGGTTTTTCTGGGTAGAATGGCGGTATGCGCACACCCACACGAAATGTTTCCGCTGCTGACGCATCTTGACTCGTGCACGCTTTGTCCTCAGCCATCTTCGTGCTCTTGAACGGGGTCACCAATGTAGTGTAGTGAATATGTGTGGTAGGTAGAAATAGGAAGCGAAGTAATAAGTCCAAAGTACACAAGAAGAAGAATGAAAGTTTATTAGGTACACAGACACAGGTTTCAGTTCACACACACAAGAGTTACACTTAGTTATGAAGGAGTGATAGAAATGTAGATAGCAGAGAAAAGCACAGATAAGCAGTTAACATAAATACTAGATCTCAAGGGTTATTAGTCAGCGCGGTGAAGCTAGGCTCGCGAGTATAATACATAAAGCTATGCGCGCAGTGAGCGTACTAAGTTGTAAGACACGGCGGCGCTCGCGCGCCACCTGACGAACGGGTGCGTGAGAGCAACACACGATGATGCTGTCTCGCTCACGCACACGGCTCGCGTGACGTAACGCGAGCGCCCGGTCGGCCGCGGCGCTAGAACAATAGACGCGTCATAGCTACCGCCGGCCAGCTGATAAGTAATTAGCTACTAACACAATGTTTGTATTTGTCTGTTCGTTCATTGAAGTTAATTAGTATAAATAGTTTTATTTTGAATGTTGATTTTATATAAGTCTAGCTGTAAGTTCTTTTGTAAATATGTACACATAAATTATAATTAATTTTATTTAAGAAATACATAATTTATATTTAATTTAGTTTTACTTTTAATTTAATAATTTATTTAGACTTAAGTGTGTAGGTCACTGTCACCAGTTTGGTGGCATGAGGAACAGGGTGTAAAGTTCACTCATCCACCATAGAAAAGGGAGGATCCTCCGACCAGACGGGTGTTGTGTCTGGTGGGCAACTGCCCGACGGTTGATGTCGGGACGTTGTATATATGCTAGTTGCGTAGTAAACTCTGATTGCGCGATGCAGGATTCGCGTGACGTCAGTGTGACGCGTTGTTCGTATGTGGCGATGTTGATGCCGCTACACTATTACCGGACATCTAGGCGCACTGCAGGTTACCATCCATTCCTGGTTGCTATTCCACCAATTTGCACTAAGCGTTTCCAAATGTCTTTTATAATGCGCACAGCAAAAGAGTGGAACTCTCTACCTGCGTCTGTGTTTCCGAACGCATACAACCCTAATCTCTTCAAAGTTACAGTGAACAGGCTCCCTCTGGGTAAGCTCACTCCATCGTCGACTTTGTCTCTGTCACTTCTGACCTAGACTAAGGTCAAGAGCAAACCCATCGTAAATAAAAAAATAAAAAAGATCTTATTCATGTTTATTTCTTCAGGAACCTACGACTTCTACGCAACGAACCACTACACAAGCCGTCTGATCCACCAGGCTAAGGAGGGTGAGACCTTCTCAGCCTGGCTTCTCGGGGACTCTGTGGATCTGAATGGTATTGTGGAGAGACGGGAGGACTTGCGTGGTGACTTATTTTTGGTTCTATGTAATATTTTACTGGAAGCCTTGCTTCTGGAGTTATATCGATGGTCTAGAAGACAGTGCAGTTTTGGAAAAATTTTAAAGAGCAGCTAAATTTAATTGAAAGTTTAACACGCAATTACACAAAAATGTGCAGTGATAGTGTGTTTATTTTTTAACCATTATGTAAAGTACCTACTTATCTGTTACTATCATGAGCAGAAAATAAATATTACTATCTCTTAGGTATTCTGAAGAATATTCAAAAACATGAAAATATACCGTCACTTATTACTTTTGTGCATATTTTATTGACATTCCAGTGTTCACTTAACGTTATGGTGCATTGGAAATAACTCGATTACGACGTTAATTATCAGGAATTTAAGGCAAATAATGATTAATATCTCTACCTCTTTCAGAAAGAGGAGGCCTGTGTCCCAGCAGTGGGAAAGTGGGGCTGATTATGTATGTTGTTACCAAGTTGAGTATTACGACCGGAGATAAGTGGTAGAATGCTGTTTGGGGAAAAATTACAGAAATACTACCTCCATATACAATGGGGTGGGTTACTATCTAGACCCGATACCACTGGATGGTATCGTGCTTAGAAGAATCAAGGCTAAGGAAGCTCGGATTATCGTTCTTTCTTCTACTTCTTTACTTGTAACATAGCATTCTTCTTGTACTTGTTACTAGGTGTCCGACAAATAATTTAGCTACATAGACTAGATAGCTCTGTCATTTGCCACATTTAAACCCTGCAGGCTACATGGCTGGCAAGAAAACACACCTGTGACAGTTGACACAGGTGTGATTTCTGCCGCAGTGCAGAGTGCAGAGTGCCACATTTTTGTAACTAAATTAAAAAACGAAAAAAACCTGCCTCGTTGGTCTTGTGGTCGCAAACGTTACTGTTGAGCATGAGGTCCTGGGTTCGATTCCCGTGTCAGGCAGTGTGCGACACATACATTTACTATAGCCACGTTTCCACCGCAAACCACCCTCGAATAATCTTGTTTCGCGTTGACGTCCCGTTGACGGTGGTTGTGGACAGACGGCCTATCTCTACAAAGAGGCAAGTCGCTATCACAAAAGAAAATCGTATATTTTTAAAATAATTTATTTCAACCGTATTTATTCAAATATCATAATCAATTTAACAGTATAGGTACTAAGGTACTAATATTTACAAAATTAAAGCTCATTCCGTGAGGTAGGTACATCCAGTGAGTGACTCTTTATAATGCTGGCGTAGTAATGCGCAGACGCACGGGGGGTGCGCTTGCGATCAGGGTCGGAGAAGTCCACTTCGTAGAGGCCGAACTTAACCCTGGAGGTTAGAGGAAAAGTCATAATGAAATGAAATCGTTTATTCTGTAAATAGGACATTAGAATCACTTTTACATGTCACGACATTTCCTATCTGAATACCCCTGAGAAAAAAATGGCGAAAAAAACTCAGGGGTCAAAGTCTCTTTTAAAGTCCAGACATTGGTCAGATCATGTGAGGACCATTTAGATCCGTGTCTGAAATGGTCTTTTGAGGAAAGAACCACACAAATTTGAGTGGACCTGTCCAATCAGTGCAAGCATTTGTCAGTAATCGTGCAGCTCAACTCAAGACTTAAGAAGCTCAACGACTCGACGAACAATACCAAAGAAAGGACATTTGGGTAGGCCGCATAAAGCGCTCAAAATGCCAGACCATCATTAAACCTAACTGAGAAAAAGAAAAAAAAAATATGACCCACATTCACAATAAATTAAAGCAGTAAATATAATACTTTTCAACGTAAACATTCATGTAATAGGTATTGTATATAATATAATATTCTGCAATGTCAATATGTATATACCTAAAGATCAAAGATGATGTGACTAAGAATGGAGTGGACATTGAGATGATAGCTGACCGAGAAGAATCGGTAATGATAATAAGTGAAAGGCACCAAATTATATTTCTTGTGAATAGAATAGAACTGTGGAAACCTGAACCTGAAAAATGATTAATTTCATATTTTTTCAAAACTCATGGCAGTTTGATAATGATGATAAAATAATTAGTGGACTGTATTAAAAATAGGTGTAATACCGAAAATCACATGAACAACGTTTATAGAACAGTACAAAGGAATGCCCGTAGTGGAGCGTGTCTGTGAGCTGAGTGGCTTGGAGGACGCGCAGCGGCCGTCGCGTATCGGTTCTGTACCCCGACAGCGCGCCTTTCCGCGGTCAATCACGCGCATATGTGATGCGCCGACAATGGCCAAAATTTTACTAGATATTATGAAATTTGACGGCAGCAAAATTACTGCAGACAAGATCAGACTTTTAGTAAAATAGTATAAATCCTGAATATAACATCTTGAGGTTAAGAACTTGCTTATAGACTAAGGGGAAAGATTATATCGTAATCGAGGCCACAAAGAAATACAAAAAAAAACTGTCAGTCAGAAGTGAAAACTTCTTAGCTTCACAAACTTGTAAACATCTGTTTTTATATGGATCTAAGCATGACGGTCACGGGAGTTCAGTGCTCTTTCCCCATCACAAAAGAACCCAACGTGCCTAAATAAGTATTAACTTAAAAAAAATAAGAAAATAAATAAAAATACACACGTATATCCATCCATCCACTCGAAGTTATCGATGAGCGTCCACGCGCTGTATGCTGTCACATTGATGCCATCTTCATTTATTGCCAGCCAAATCTGTGAACAGAGGACAGTAGTGTTAGACTTAGTACAAAGAACATGGAGCCCTTTGTAAACATAAAGGTTTTGGGGAAATAAGCTGTATTGCCTTTTCAAGAAATGCATTAAGTTCTGGAGATGTGCAATTTAAATTTTGGCCTGGAACTTTGCTGCAATTATTACAATTTATTATCAGGTCCGTTGTTTCCTTTAAAGCGCTGCGCAGACGATGGACTACTTCGGACTGTAACTAGTTACTATAAGGTCGATATTGATGTAAGACACACTCCGCGATACAGTTAACCATAAAAATACAACCTAAACCGGCTGTTTAACTGCTGTCTAAATATCATATTATTATACATTATTTGAATTATGTGAAGACTATGTGGGTTATTGTTTATTTTTGTTTTTACTCAGTTAGTTTTCATAATTGTCTGGCAGTTTGAGTAATTTATGCGGCCTACCCAAATGTCCTTTCTTTGGTATTGTTCGTCGAGTCGTTGAGCTCCTTAAGTTTTGAGTTGAGCTGCACGATTACCGACAAATGCTTACACTGACTGGACAGGTCCCCTCAATCTGTGTGATTCTTTCATCAACAGATCATTTCAGGCACCAATCTACATGGTCTTCACATGATTTGACCAAAATTATGTCTGGACTTTAAAAGAGACTGTGAGTTCTGAGTTTGTTTCGGCCTTTCTTCTCAGAGTAGTCAGTCATGAAACGCCGAACTCATCTAGTTTTTTTTAAATATGATTGACGTGTAAAAGTGTTTGTACAAACCTACTTACAGAAAATAAATCATTTGATATTTAGGCTTGACTTAGTTACAGAATTTATTTAAGCTCTAAGCTTTGACTTAGACGATTTTAAGGGAGCATGGGACTCACCTGTTCCAAATAATCCCTGTAATACAGAATCCTGTTCTGATCATCAAGTCCACCGTAGGTAGCGAGTCCATTCTCCGTGACCATGATCTCCATGTCACCGTACTTCTCTTTCATCCAGAGCAGTTGCTTACGAATACCTACGGGGTTTATCTGTGGAATAGAGATTACCAACACTTCATCATCATCATATCTCTCTCCACCCATCAACATTTATATTCATCACCCTTATAGTCATATTATGCGTTTCCTCCGTCCTCATCACATGCCCTTACCAAGCTAAACGATTTCCTTTCATCTTTTATTGATTTATTATTTATTAAGACTTTATGCACAAGTAAAAAAACACTGTACAGTCATGAGCACTAATATGTAAACGCTTAGCAGAATTCAAAACCGATTTTCTCGTGGAATAACGATTGCAATTTTGAGAAAAGATCTATTTCAGGGTCAGTCCATCTAGTTATACTAGTAGTTATACAATATAACAGAATGGACAAAAAAGTCCAATTTGTTATAATGCTCAATATAACTTATTAGATTCGAATAAAATAATAGAAGTTTGTCCATATAGTTATAACAACTTACTTAAAAACAGCTATAAATTAAACAACAAAATAATATTCAAAGGAGTTCTAATATCAAAGATAAACAATTATTATATTCCTGGCTACTAATATAATGACGTAATAAAACTTACGAAAAACCAAGAAGAAGCAGTATTTGCCCAATCCTCCTGTTTCTCTATTTTACCGTTGATATCTACAGCGTCACCTAGCGGCCAGGCTGAGAACATTTCTCCCTCCTTCGCCTCGCGGATGAGACGGCTCGTGTAGTGGTTCAGTGCGAAGAAGTCGTATGTTCCTGTAGAAGTTAATTTAATTTGAATTACTCTTTATAAGAGAAAATAAAAGTAGAGTCAGCGCAAAAAAAAGCGCGTCTTATACATTATCGCTAAGTTTACCAAAAAAATATTACATTTTGCACGCTACTTGGGTGTTTGAGACCATTATCAACCAAGCTTTACAGTATAATTAATTTTAATATATACAACATTAGTTTTTGTTTATACTAAACCTCTTAAGGGGTCATTGTATTCATCATTATGAACAACTTTTACTATGGGACCAAAGTTGAAATCGCGAAAAAAATATCAGCTGTTCCCAACATTTTGACGACTTCAGCGAACTTAAATGTAGGGAACAGCTGATTTTTTTTTCGCGAATTCACGTTTGGTCCCATAGTAAAAGTTATTCATAATGATGAATACAATGACCCCTTAAGAGGTTTAGTATAAACAAAAACTAATGTTGTATAATTATTCTGTACGTAATTGTCACCAAACTCCTCATAAACGGCTGGACCGATTTGGTTGAAATTTTGTATTTATATTTCAACGGGTTCCTGAATGGTTTGAAAACACAATAGGACCCGGTAGGTGCCGCTGCTGTCGGTATGAAGTTTGCCGGGTCAGCTAGTATACCTAAATATATTTGGAATCAACTCATTACTAGATTTTATTTGATACCAATATTGTTGTAATTTATTTGAAAAATAAACCTCCTTTTTTTGTTATTGCAGATGCAATAAAGAAATATTATATAGCCTATGTCACTTCCACAATTAAGATGAATGTAGCGACACCCTATATTCATACGTTATCGGGTTTTTGTACAGATTGTACGTAAAGTGTGAAACGTAACATGAAATGTCACACAAGTTGTAACAAATTCGTCTAGTTGTTTTGTTACGATTCATATTACATTGCAATAATTAGGACGACTTTTACCAATCTGTACCCAGCATTATAATACGTCCTCTGCCCAACCCTTCGGGAATACAGGCTTGATGATATGTTACAAAACCATCAAACTCTTGAGGACTTATCAATAATTTTTCTACGATGCCTACATATATAGCAAATCTGCGCTCACAAATTGTTATAGGTCTTCTTGCTAATGTTAATTACCTCTAATCATTTCAATCTCTTCTTGCGTGAACGCTGGGAACGTAGACTTGGGGTATCCTCTCTTTAAGCTAAGCTCCTCCATGTGTTTCTCTATGGAAGGTGGCCATCCCCCTTCTTTGGAGTATATTGGATGAGCGTATCTGCCTGCCTAAAAAATCAAATGTGACAATGTTTACTTATTTTGAAGAAGTTCTTGACCACGACGATAAACATTTTCCAACCATCAAGCTGGCTCCAAGGCGAAGAGCGGGAGCGGGAGAGTTAGCCCTCGTATCCACAGGTGATTTTTTAAAGCGGTGATCTTTTCTGGATTTTTAACGTACTGCTTAGCGCTAAGAGTTTAACTGCTGGGACACGGGGGTAAGGGGGTTGGGGTAATATTTATGTGGGTACGATAACGACATTCTTAGTAGCCATTGATGCAAAGTGGACCAAAGAAGATAATGATGTACATCGATCTGTGTTACTCTGCCCATATTTTTACTAGATAGTTACCATACACGACGGTTCTCATAACTTACACAGTTCTCACTGGCCAGCTCCGCAAGAGCCTCATCTTCGTTTGTTTTAGGCTCAAACCACAGTAATTGATTGGCTATTGACACTTTTCCTGAAAATTATTGGATGTTAATTTGATGTAGTGAAATGTTCATAATTTTTGTTCCTAATTCATTACCATCCTATTGTATTAAATCATCACAATTAGATACATGCTCTACCGTTGAGAGATACGAATTTATTTTCGAAATAAACATCCAAGATTTGTTAATTAGTTAACGGCAAAGCTTCTCTTCCCTTACCATGATATTTAGGCTTAAACTCTTCATCGTACAGCCTCCAAGCTTTAGCGTGGGCCAGCAACACATACTTATTGCACAAATAAGCCCCCACCTCAGGGCTATACACGGCTGGAGCAAAGGCCCCAGAGTTGTACACGCCGTCACAAGTGACGATTGGCTCGTTGAGAGTTAGCCAGATCTTCACGCGGTCTCCGAATAGAGTGTAAAGAACCCTTGCGTAGTCCACAAACCAGTCTACTATGAGGGGGTTTGTCCAGCCACCTAAAATAAATAGTTGATAATGTTAAAACAAGACAATATTGAAGATGGATACTATATACACACGATGCGGACGAATGAGGAACAAGTTGTTGGTTTGACTATAAATGTGGATGACTTTGTGAATAGGGGAAGACCAAAGAAATGATGGGAGGTATTGTGGGAATGCTGATAGGGTTAACAGGGAGTGACTTCCGAGATGACGGCTATAGTTTAGTGGCTATAGATTTATAGAACAAGAAGATATGCTGTTCCAACCCCAAATAAATTGGGATAACGTAGGATAATGATGATGACTATAATATTCTAAGCAGTCGCAAAAGTGTACCACGACACAAGCAGTTTACAATCGGGATGGTTGAAGTGCCAAAGCAACTGCTGGCAAGAAAGCAGCTAGTATTTATTTAACGCTGGCTCTAGTCACAGCCTGTCATTATCAACTGGGACCTACGATACGTAGCTGGACATATGCAGTATCCTTTCGCCTATTAATCTCTGGCATTGAAGTAGCCTAAAAGCTAGTTGATCTTACCAAGATCCTGAAGTGATTGTGGCATGTCCCAGTGGTACATGGTCACGAGAGGCTCGATGCCCTTCTCCAGTAGACCATCGATCAGGTTGTTGTAGTAGTTCTTGCCATCCTCATTGATGTAGTTGGAGAAACCAGACGGAAGGACACGAGGCCAGGATATTGAGAACCTAGAAGTTGGGAAATTAAGGTTTAGTTGTCCAAGCAAAATAAGATGCACTTAGATGGCATATGGCATAAAGATCGAGTGGCAAGAATAGTGTTAACTGTCATAACTGTGTGATAGCTTTAAGAGATTAGGCAGCCGTAAGAGTATAATAATGATTGTGGGTGTATAGTCATATGATTGATACGAATAGTCGATAATGAAACACTCGACGATCGAGTGCAGTGCATTTCGTTTTTTTTACTTAATACACTATATATTATTAGATTTAGACTATATATTATTAGATAGAGAAAGCAGATGCAGATGTTTTGCCAAATGACAAAAAACTAGTGTTTACAGCCACATTTCCACGGTGCAAATTTCTGCAACTTTCAAGAGCAATAATCGCATGCCTTAAAGCACGTTCAATTATTGCCATTCAAGAATTGCATGCGACTTACACCAAGGTAATTTTAATGCAAGGCGATTATTGCATGCAAGTTTGTCCTCGTCTTAATACAGAGTTACACGTTCTTGTACAATTGATTCAAGTATTGCCCGTATTTGCGCTGCCAAATATTTAATTAAAATTTTATTGAACGTTAGATTTTTTTTACTTGTTTCGTGCGTACTTTGTAGAGTTGAATGCGATTTATTGCACACACGTGCAGTTTTAGTGTTACGTGCAATTTTACTGTACGTGCTGTTTACATCTATACCTACCAGTTTTGAACGCTAGCTAACTTGCACGTATCGTACAACAATTGCACGTTTTGTTAAAATGGTGCCATTCAATTGTTGCTTCAATTTTATGGTATGCCAAAGGCAATAAACTTGCACCATGTAAACACATGGAGCTTACACTTTCACGGCCACGCATACCCACAAATCATAATTTATTTATTTATTTATTTATTGACACACCAACGACTTATTCACTAAATCATTACATTAAATTCTATATCAACAGCTTTGCGGTGAATTTGTCACTTATAGGTGTGCACAGCACTTGTATAATCAATAATAAAAATTTACACAGTTTACATTGAATTTAAAATGACAAGTAGTTAAATTGAAATACAGTATAATTAAAAAATTAATATAAAAAAAAACATCAATAAAATTGGAATAATAAAATAATTATAAATTGAAACTATAAAAATAGAAATAAATTAGTTAAATTATAAATTGAAACTATAAAAATGACAAATAAATTAGGACATTATCATTATTACATTAATTATAAATAAGAATAGGATAAATTAAATTAAATTAAATTAAATTGTACATTACACACAATTATTATATTAAATACATTGGATACAAATACACAATTAACATTTTGTAACAGAAATAAACAAACAGATCGATGAAGAACTGAGAACGTATCGCCTGAATTCATTCAGACTGTTCGAAAATATGTCCAAGTCATTAGTACGCGTGCTCAGCCTATTGTAATAATACCACAATGCTGCTTGGAGAGTTATGAATAGACCGTGGTATCCTTAGATATCCTTTTATAAAGAGCTCTTATCATCATCAACCTTTGAAGTCTACTGCATGACTTAAGCCTCTCTGATCACACGTCTTTTAATTTGCTCCTCCATTGCTTTGCGAAGGTCGCCGGTCGTCGTGATCGAGCTCTGCAACTGAAGAGCGCCCAACCCATCATACTTTTCATACAAACGCTCGTACGTGGTTATTATAGCGTTGTAAACAACACTTCTTTCTTTGACATTTTTGAACTAATAGGTATTTTGTGTACTATATCTAGGTTTCTATACAAACAAAAAATAAAAATTTGGAGAAAAGAATTCATGCCTGCAAAAATTTGCTGAATTATGGCCGTTCATAATGTACTCGTAGATTGTAAAAGTAAAGAAAAAATCTTGATAGAAACCTCGCACATATAATGGAGATTCTAAATGACAAACATTTATTTCACAAACTTGTAAGGCTTACTCTCAAACACGTATATCCTGGAACAAGTTGTATGAAATTTTTGCACACTCTTTTTCGTTCAATGTTTACTTATTTGAAAAAGAAGGAGGTTATTATTTTTTTTATGTTATCGCGTTCTGACTTGCGAGTTAGTAGTTTTCACGTCTTGCGCTGGACGAAACAACAAGATTTTGGACCATGCTCGCGTTGACGATAGACGGACCGGGACCTCTTAATAATTTGTATCCTTATTTATGATAATTGTTATAAACGCGAAAGTAACCCTGTCTTTCTATCTGTCTGTTACTACTAAATTTGGATGTTACGAGTCTCACACGGATCCTGAACGGACCTGAGTTAGGAAATACTTTACACTTAGAGAATACTTTTTTAATCCTTTTTAATTATTTTTAGGGTTCCCGCACGGTCTCCCGTGAGGCGGCGAGCCTCCTTGCCGGACTGCCGCCGTGGGATCTGGAGGCAAAAGTCCTCGCGCACATCTGGGAGTGGCGCGAGGAGGCGAAAGGCCGGGGTGAAACTCCGCTGCCGCGAGAAATCGCGGCACAGCGTACGGAGCTCCGGCGGGATCTCATGGCGGCATGTAGAGTGTGATTGTCGCAACTCAGCGCAGGGCACGCCACAATTGTAGCGATAAGTCCCCTCTTTGAGGAGTGGCTAGAGAGGCGCCACGGCGTCCTCACCTTCCGCCTGACGCAGGTCCTCACCGGACACGGTTATTTCTGGAGGTTCCTGTTCAGGATAAAGCGGGAGAAAACGCCCGGGTGTCACCACTGTGTGGATCGCCCAGAGGACACGGTGGAGCATACGGTGGAGGTCTGCCCGGCTTGGGCGGAGCACCGCCGTGTCCTCACGGAGGCGATCGGCGGCAGCGATCTCTCGCGTCCGGCCCTGGTTCAGGCCATGGTTCGGAGCGAGAGTGCATGGGAGGCCGTCACCTCCTTCTGCGAAGCAGTAATGCTCGCGAAGGAGGAGGCGGAACGTGTGAGGGTAAGGCAGGGTTCGCGCCCTCACGCCCTTAGCCGCCGCAGGAGACGCCCCGGGCGTCGGGAGTCACAAGCTGATTTCCGGCCACCGTAGGCGCGGGCCTGCGGACGGTGAGCGATGGGTAGCTCGCCGTCCGATAAGGACCAGGCCCGGGTCGACGGCGCGTTGTGTTTCACGCGCGCCTCAAAGAGATGTCAGCACCAACTGACGGGGTCCGTTAGGGCCAATGCCTGCCGGGGTTGCGAGTTTGTCCGAAAGGGATATCGTGGCCCCGGCACACAGGCAACGGAAGGAACACGGGTGGGTTTTAGTCAGTAAAAGTCTGACACGCCCTCCCGCTCAGCCCAGAGCGGGGGAAGTTAGGTACAAAAAAAAAAAAAAACAAGGTCTACGGTCTCTTGAAGGTCTAAAAAAATCGAGTCCTATAGGGTACTAGGTAATCAAAACCTATGGGTACTTCCCGTTGACCTAGAATCTTGAAATTTGGCAAGAGGCAAGGTCTAGAATCTTGAAATTTGGCAAGAGGTCTCACACGACAAGTAAAGGAAAAAGTCCGAAAACCGTTAATTTGTAGTTCTAACACATAAAAAAAATGCAATTACTACTGCTACTTAAGAACCTACATTTGCAGTTAGAAAATTGACCATGGCGTATATCAATGTATGGGAGAACATGTTTTTCAACTACAACGTTAAGTTTGTTTTTGGATGAATTCATCCCAACTACGGAACCCTTCATTGTGCGTGGTCCGACATGCACTTGGCCGGTTTTTTATCCCACGGCAACCTGTGGGATAGTTTTCGACGTCCACGTTGTCGAAGCCACGGGCAAAAACTAGTTACCTATAGAAATGGAGCCCCAGTTCCTCTGCCAGCTCGATGTCTTTCTTCCATTGGTGGTAGGAGTCGCAGGCGACGTCTCCATTGCTCAGGTCTGCGATTCTTTGTGGATCTTCGTGTACGAACCGGTCCCAAGTGCTTTCGCTTTTGCCTAGAAAGTGCATTGATTTGACTATGGCTGTGCTGTTATCGTATGTCAAAAATGTCATGTGATTCAAGCCCCTTAAATTATTAATGAACGCGGAGTTACTTTACATCCAGTATTTTTTCTAGATTAACCATAATTTTTACGAGGTTTAAGTTTGGCATAAATTTATTTTCCGTTTATATTAATTATTATTTATTTATAAGTCAGATAACATGATCCATTATGGTAAGTAACAACAGGAGCTTATAAACTATGTTAGTAGGTAAAATTTAAATATAAATAACAAATACAACATTCTATTTTACCGTCCCAACCACGATGCTTACCCAGAGCAAGTGTATCGGACACTGATATTTACCCGAAACAATTTATGGGGTATTATAGTATAATTAATACAAGTTTAATATTCTTGTGCTTGAAATCGTAAGTGTAATTGTAATTTTCACAAGTCTCATTTTCAAAGTACTTAAGTATATTTTTTTCCTATGGTCATGTCCATTATCACCGTCGTCATGTCATCTACTAAATAACTATTTTTGATTCCGCACTTCCCTAAATTTCTTGAATTTTTCCTTTCTTCCCTAGATTTCGTCTAAAAGTCAAAGTAATTTATTTGCTTATTTAAATGGTGGTAAATAAATATCCTTATGCGATGACACATTTTGGCATGCAAATATTAATATCTAAGTAAGGAGCACCTTGTAAATTAAATTATAGATGAACAACTATGTAAACATTAACCGTCTTATTACACGACAAGATTTATATTTTGACATGGCTTAAACCATGGAGCTAGTTAGGGTTCCGTACCAAAATGGTAAAAAGGAACCCTTATGGTGAGACTGTCTGTCTGTCTGTCTGTCACACCTGGATATCTCAAGAACTACTAATGCTATCAACTTGAAATTTAGAATAGTTTTAGATGACGTTTGCCCAACTATTTTGCAAACAAGAAAGAAATTAAAAAATATATACCTTTTTTGTAAAAGGGACTGAAAGGGGGTCTTAAAAATTTTAAGTGGGGCTACTAGGGCGTATGGGGTATCATATGAAAGAGCGCTGTTTGCACATTCTCAAACACTTTTTTATTAGGTAGCATTCGTTCGTTATTCGTTAGACTTGTGTTCTATTAATGATACCAAAACACCAAAAAAAATTGCCTTTGGTTATTTTTAGGGTTCCGTACCAAAATGGTAAAAAGGAACATGCTCGTGAACGGGCGCCGTCAGTTGTGACTGGTCTTCTCCTATCTGCCAGGGCTTATTTGTAATATTTTATATTGTTTTTTAAATAATTTATATTTTTACATTGTTCTCACATATAGAAGCGACAAGAATAATGTAGCATTCGTTTTGACTTTTGATTAAAAAATTAAATAAAAATACCTTATCTCCGAAGTTTGCATAGATACAAATCTGAAATTATTCTATGTGATAGAAGTTTATGTAAAGATTACAGGAAAAATAAAACGATGTCTCTAAACAGCACAGTTTATCAGAAATCATCAACATCATATATACGTACGGAACCCTCGGTGCGCGAGTCCGACTCCCTCTTGACCGGTTTTTTTTGTAATGAGTACGTAACTGTGATTGAAATTCCGTTCTTTATACAAAACTGAAAACTTAGTTCGGTACTAAGTTGTCAGTTTTGTGTTAGGAACTTTACCGTAGATGGAATAAAGTTCAAAATTCAATAATGGCTCCATGGTTTATATTTGGGTCTGAAGATAAACCTCGTTTTGTGATAAGGGGGAAAATGTTTATAGTACATAATATAAATCTTTAATATCAAAAAATCTATCTGCCTACCCTTTCCCAAACAATGTTGGAGACGGCTTAAAGTCTAACCGGATGCAGTTGAATACCAGTATTTCACATGGAGCGGCTGCCTATCTGACCTCCACAACCCAGTAACTGGGTAACACGATATCCTTTGGTAAGACTGGTTGTCAGACTTTTGGGCTTCTGACCCCTAACGACTGTCAAAGATCCACGAATGACAGCCGGGACCAACAGCTCAACGTGCTTTCTAAAACACGGATGAGTCTCGGTATGTAAAGATGGTCACCAATCTGCAGATCAGCTTAACCTGATGGATCGACCCGTGTGGCTGTTATAACTTAGCCAGTTCTTAAATCTTTAATTTACACATCATAACATATTGTTAAAAAAAACACATTTGACCACTGAAAATCAGCGCTGTGCTGTGGGTACCCCATAGCACAGCATCGTGCTGAGTGGGAGCCTTGTCACAGCATCGTGCTGAGTGGGAGCCTTCTTGTCACAGTCATGACGTGCAGCTTCCGACTATTTGTTTGTGATCGTGATAATAATATGTACTTAGATCTGTTTTGTGTAATGTTTACCTTCCAGTTTATTACATATTATGTTTTCCAATATTGAACCTACTTGCACGTTTTTCTGTGGCAAATAAAATTATTTTTCTTTCTTTCTTATTTGACACAAAATAAAAAAACAACAGTACAAAATTAAATTAAAAACCGGCCAAGTGCGAGTCGGACTCGCGCACGAAGGGTTCCATACCATTATCTAAAAAAACGGCAAAAAAATCACGTTTGTTGTAAATATTTGTTTTATTTTAATTTAACTATTTATTTTTAAAGTGTAACTAAATATTCTGTGAATATTTCAAGCGTCTACCTGTTGCCATTATCAATATAGAGCAAAAACGAGCAAAAAAGTCACGTTTGTTGTATGAGAGCCCATATTTATTATATTCTGTTTTTTAGTATTTGTTGTTAAAAAAAAATAAGTTATAGCGGCAACAGAAATACATCATCTGTGAAAATTTCAACTGTCTAACTATCACGGTTTATGAGATACAGCCTGGTGACAGACGGACAGACGGATGGACAGCGAGTCTTAGTAATAGGGTCCCGTTTTACCCTTTGGCTACGGAACCCTAAAAACTAAAGAAATGCAGAATATCATTCTTACCGCCCTCATTCCAGGCGCCTTCGACTTGGTAAGCAGCAGTGGCGGCTCCGAACTTGAACCCAGGTGGAAACGACAGGTCAGCACTCCATGACACGGCGAGTACAGCGCTGTGGAATAAAATTACCATAAAAACTTTAGAAGAAAGAAAAGAAGGCAGTTATTTTTGTTCTATCTCAGATTTGATGCTTTTTTGTGTGCTATGTCTTTTGTGTGCATTGAATATATGTTTTATCTATCTTATCTATGTATCTATCTACCAAATGTCATCTGCTTGAAAAGTGATCTTGTTTTGAAATTTTTAATTGCAGTCCGTTTTTTTTTTTGTTTTACTTTCAGTCTTTTATTGTGTTTTATTTTTAGAATCGTCTCCTCAAGCCCTTTATTTTGGTCGTTGCCTGCCAGGGTTGCGAGTTTGCCCGAAAGAGATATCGTGGCCCAGGTACACAGGCAAATGAAGGAACACGGGTGGGTTTTAGTCAGTAGAAGTCTGACACGTCCTCCCGCTCCGCCCAGAGCGGGAGAATTTATTTGATAATTTCCCACCCAGAAAAAAAAAAGAAAGCCCTTTATTTTGGTACTCCACAATATAAACCTTGAAGAACAGGTCCACATCAAATATTAATAATTGTGTGCGCAAATCAAACCGAATTGCAGCCCCTGTCTTTTGGGCTACTGTTCACCAGCGGGAGGTGTCAATTTTTGTATGAGAGAAGCCGAAGCGAAGCCGGTTTTAACTTTCTTAAGTTATCAATAAATATTAACTTAAAAATAAGTCTTTCCTTTACTGAATTTAACACCATCTATCGTCAAGTAGCAGAACCAAAAAGACGCATCACTACACAAACAAAACTTTCTTTTTTGTTGTTTCAACTCAAAGCTAATAAAAATAAGCGTTTTTGTTGTTTTTGAAGCAACAAAAACCCGTAGTGTAACTATATTTTTTGGCAATAGTTGACATTATTGACTGTGACATTTTTCAAAAGCGGTAGGGTTGTTGATGCGAACCTCCGAAGGGAAGCCGATAGGAATCGTGTTATATGGTGCTTTCGCCACTGCTGTTCACACAGTTTGGGGTACAGTCCGATCAGAGAATAACTTTCAGTCTTGAGTTATTTATTCGACGGGGAACAAGCAGGTGGCCCATCTGATGGTGAGTGGTCAGTGCTATAATAATAATAATACCATAGAAAAACACTTAACCTAAACATAGGTATTGTATAAACAAAAACTTGAGTTAATAAAAAGGCTATTAATTAAGACTATGTTAGTAGCACTTCACTTTGCACTAGATTGTGCTGTCCTGTGGAACTTGTCCGCGGAAGCGACGGAACACCCCGCCCTGCGGCCAAAAGTCTTCTTCCATGACGAGGGGCAGATAACAGTTCGGAATACGCACGACGAACGTTTTGAAGTTGACGTTCCGGCGCGAGTCCAGTAACTGCACCCTCGGCGTGTACCTCTATAACGCCTATGGACTGGTGAACTGCAATACCAGCTCAGAGGCATCGAGGGTTTTCACAACAACGGTTCTTGACGCCTGGCGCTACTTAATAGGAATGGACCGGCAAAAATATGGTGATAGTAATCCCCCAGACGAGTTAATCCACAAAGAGCTTAGCGGGATTATGGACGCACCCAATAAAGCTTTGTAGATCATAATATTTGTGCTCTATTTTAAATGAGATAAGCCTTCGACAACTGACATCGTGATAAGATAATTTCTCTGACATAACTTTAATTCTATCTATACATTTAATGTATATTTAGCAGTACCTTAGCCGTTTTTATCATAATATTTCTATAAGCACATTATGTTACTTAAATTGTGCCGTTGTCACGCTAAGCTTATACGTAGTTTATATCTAAACTGATTCAATATTGTTTCGATGCACTAATTTTACATGAACTGATTCATGCATTGGATGCACCCGAAAATGTAAACTCTTACTTGCGTTTAGTACGAAAAGTTAATGATTGTGTAGGAAGGCTTTCTATTGTCTGGACTGAATCCCTTACCACATCAGAACACCACTAGAATGCTTGTAGCGGCATCAACATCGCCACATGCGAACTAATCGTCACACTGACGTCACGCAAAAGCCTGCATTGCGCAATCAGAGTTTACCGCGCAACTAGCTTATATACAACATCCTGACATCAACCGTCGGGCAGTTGCCCACCAGACATTACACCCGTCTGGTCGGAGGATCCTCCCTATTCTATAGAGGATGAGTGAACTTTACATCTAGTTCCTCATAGCTCTATACTGATGACCCCGAGTATGAACGTCAGCGCAGCCTTCGTGCAACTACTTCATCGTAACTTACATCACTTAGGTACATCACATTAGGCCGAAAAAAGGTAAAGCAGGGTGCTCAATTATTTTGCTCGTTTCGGTCTTTTTGCAGCCTACAATCTCTTAATTATTCTGAAGATTTTATGCTTTGTGTAAGTAAATAACTTCAATATCATCTGTACGAATGGTAAAAAAAATAACCTATCCGAAGCGGGGAGCTAAGATTTTCGAGCTGGCTTTGCTCGCTCTTGTGTTCTCTCAATTTTGAAACTTTTATCAATAAGTTGAAAGAAACACTAGCGAGAAACACGAGGCGGGATGACAATATCATCGAGTTCGCTATTCTTGCTCTTGAATCCTAGTCTCTTAACTGTTTAGAAGCTTTTATGCATAAGCCGAATAAGTAGCCTCAGTAATCAATGGTAAAAACAAAATCAAATCGTTCCGAGGTGCTAAAATTTTAAATTTCACTTAGTTAGTTCTCACATTTATTTGTTTTGTTAAATTACGAGGCGGCCAACCGTTTTGCCACGGGGCGAATACGCCATTGTTGTGCCGACAAGACAAGTCATGGATATGAGCAGCAGGAGAAATATGATGACATCAGGCCGAAGTTACGTCACATTGTTTCTGAATCTCCGTTGCGTAATTTCACCAGGTGTGTCGCGGTCTACGCTTAGCAACATTGTTAATAGTAATCTTATCGCAAAAAGACGTGATAATAATGTGATAATACTCGTAATAGCATTAAAATCTCAACAAATAAATTATGGCCTCGACTTAGTGCTTATAGTTCCAAAGTCCAGACACGGGGCGCTTAGGCTGCGTTTCCGCTAGAGCTGTGCGAGGTAGCTAAGCAGAGCGAGCGGAAATAATCTAACAATAGGATTGCTACATTTTCCTGCCCGAGGAGGTATTTCTACATGCAAAACAAGAGAGATGTGTGCCGGCAGACGGGAGAGAGGGAGGTGTTTGAGGAATATGTGCGAAGTCTACTAAACTGCCAATTATCTTGCCCTATTTTTTTTGTTCCCAGGGATTAAAATCCCCATGGCTGTCCTCCGCCCTGGGGCCCCGGGTGGAGGGGTCTGTCAGACTGTTACTGACTAAAAATCACCCGGTGTAGGGAACACCGGGTGATTTTTAGTCAGTAACAGTCCTGCACTTGCACCCTTGGTGCAAGTGCAGGACTGATCATTTGCAACTTCCACGATCCCCGGATGGTGCCGGCCTGCCTTTGCGGGCCACCTCAAGTCTGGAGGAGGGATAAGGTGTTTAACCCCCACGCGACGTCTTGAAGGGGCGCGCGTGGAACACTACGCGCCACCACCTCGGGTCTTGTATGATAGGGGGCGGCAGACGTCTCCGATTGCACCGTCTCTGGACCTATTTAGGGCGGCCGGAAGAGGGCATTATCTGCCTTCTGCCGACGCCCGGTGCGCCTGCTGCGGGCCGGGTGAGTGGGAGAAATCTCCCGCTTCCTTTCCGCAGCCTCTTTCTGCGAAATGACTGTTTCGCAGAAAGATACCACCGCGTCCCAGGACTCCACGCTGCCGACCTCGAGTCGACCATGCACGGCCGGTAGCGACAGTTCACTGCCTACTAACCCCGCTTGCTTGCTCCAAGTTCAAAGCCCACCGCATGATTTGTTGCACAACAAGGAAAGCAGCAATTAGCGACCGAAAAAGAGTCCGCTACGCATCCCCGCACCGCTCAGCTTATTCGTAGTGTGGTAAGAGTTAAATGTTTTATTTGGGAGCGCTTTAATCAATGTATTATATTTCATACAGTAATACACCAAAAACAATTCTGTAAAACAGAGAGTTACTGATCATTTTTCGTCCGAAATTTTATTTTTTATCTACGAATATATAATCCAAATTAAAAAAAAAACTATTTAATAACTAAGGTAAACAAAATTAGTCTATTTAAAAGTAAAATAACGGCGTAAATCAATGGCGAAACAAGCTATATTTTCGAAAGCGCAAAAGTGATGAAACTATTATCGGGTGCTGAGACTGACACGAATGGTTTATACGAGTAACCTAAGTCGCCGCGAATCTCTTAGGGAACTATTTAAAAATATTAATATTATGACGGTAACTTGCCAATTCATTTACGAAAATATTATGTATGTAAGGAAAAATCGACTACTTTTTAATAAAATAAGTGATAGACATAATTTTAATACTAGAAATAAAGACAAAATAGATCAACCATTTTTCAGATTATCTAAAGTACATACATCTTTTATGGGGTACTGTGTTAAATGTTACAATAAAATACCTTGCGATATATTACAACTAAATGAAAGAAAATTTAAAACTCATATTAAAAGAACTCTTTGTAAACAAGCTTATTACAAATTAGAGGATTATATCCAAGATAAGAATGCTTGGAAACATGCTGGTCCAGCTCCATAGGACAATCTAGAGTCTAGACAAAATCAAACAGGCTGTTTTTTTTTAAATTGTTTCATTTATTATTTTTATGACATTTATTTTAAATTCTGTGATTGCCTTAACTCACACTGATATTGTTATTTTTTAGGAAACCGTATATTTTTTTTTTTTAATTTTTGTAAATATGTGAGAACCATGTATCTATCACATAATTAATTTATCTGTCATTGCTTCATTCTTAACTCTTTTTATTACCTATTGTGGTATAGTAATTTTATTCTAGGTGCATCGTCTTCACATATAATTATTTAAGTAATGTACCTATATAAAATATTGTACAAGATTTTAAAAGAGTAACGGTGGAGTTTGTTGCCCATTCTTCTCCATACGAAACTACCTTTTGGAAGGGGCAACTAGAATCAATGAAATTTTTTATAAATATTGACGTTCAAAAGTGCCTTATATGGGCCTATTTTAAATAAACAATTTGACTTTGACTGACTTTATCACCACGAAAACTGTACTTTTATAATTACACAGACTTAATGTTTTGACTATTTCACGCTTTCTCACAATTTGATAAGAAATTGACGAAAAACGTTTTTTTTTGTGATAGCACCCTTAATCACAATAAAAAAATGCATTCTCACCTTAACACGACTGCTCGAACCCAATCCATGTTATGAATGACTGCTCCAATCCACTATCTTTAAAGCCGTAAACTTAGCCACTATCTTTTCTTTAAAGTCTTCTAATAGATTATTGTTTAACCTGTATAACAATATATTAGCTTCCTCTCTTCACAACACGCACAACGGGTCTGCTTCCACCAAACTAGATGGTTGCATCAGATGTATTTTATACACCACTCTGGATTAGCCCACGCCATTGCACACGGAGTCTAGTCATATGATCGGGTATCGATTGCTTTATCAATATGCTACATAACCGATATTCTAATCTTAAATGTTATCTTTGCGATGCTTTTTGTAGATAAACTGGGTTTTTATAAACATACTAGCTGCGCCCCGTGGTTTCACCCGAGTAAGTCTCGATCCCGTGAGAATATCGGGATAAAAAGTAGCCTATATGTTAATCCAGGGTGTCGGCTACCTCCATACAAAATTTTATCAAAATTGGTCCAGCCGTTTGAGCGTGAAGAAGTAACAAACAAACACACACACACACTCACAAACTTTCGCCTTTATAATTTTAGTGTGTTTTACCAAGCATTTTTTATTTCGAAAAAGTATTCTTAGCGATTGGAAAAAATTAATAGGAGTTAGAATAATATTAATGACATAGTTTAATTAATGATAGGCTGAGGAATCATGTGATAAGGCAAAGGTGCGCTTTAAAAGAAGTTGTAGAGATAACAATTTAAAAGAGTATGCTTATATGATGGTTTGGCCATATTGAGAGAATGAATGAAAGGCGACTAACAAAAGGTTTTTTAAAGCATGGGCTATGTTAAAGATACAGTCTATACGCAGCCAATCGAATCGATTGGAGCCATAAAACTCCAAACCCGTGATGCGATTAATGAAATAGACCCGCCATATTGCCAAAAAGTGATTGAAGTCTTTGATGAAAGAATCGACATCGGTGAGCGTGGTCGTGGTGGACATGTCCGATATAATTTTTCATTCATAATTGCCAAACCTGACGCTTTCTATTATAATAAAAAAAAAAAAAAATCATCTAAATTGTTTGTTTTATTATGTTTTAAAAAACAAAGTTCTTGTTGAAAATCCCTGTATTAGCCAGTCTGTTAAGGAACTGTCCCACCGCCGACGATTGGCAAAAGGCGAGTAGAGCTAGCAACTAGGGAGTTGTTTTTTTTAGGGTTCCATACCTCAAAAAGAAAAACTGAAGTCTTATAGGATCACTTCGTTGTCCGTCAGTCTGTCAAGACCCTTTTTCTCAGGAACGCGTGGAGGTAACAAGTTGAAATTGTTAACAAATACCTGTCTACGGTTCTCTAAAAACATCAATCAAACAAAAAAAAAATCAAAAAATCAAAATTCTAAGTAAACGCAATAAAAAAAATACGGCAATATGCGACTTATTTTGATACTCGCAAATATAATAAAGATAAGATAATCATTTCTTTGCTAAACATGAGTACAATACATACAACATAAATTGTCAGCATGCAAGAGATGTGAAAAGTAAAGAAAAACCAGACCATCACGTTTGCCTTAACAATGGCATGCAAATATTAATAAAATTAAAAATAATGTCACTCCGAGTCTAATTTAAAAATGTCATGATAATATAGAGATCATTATAAATAATAAATTAGTTAACATAATCAAAATCTATCATCTAAAAATTCATTTAAATTATAAACAAAATAATAATATAATATATTATTTCAAAACACCAAACTAGTGGAGAGAGAGTTCTCGCCGCCAATGTGAACAGTCAGCGATCAACTTAATAATGTAGATCAAATCAATTATATTTTATATACAACATTAGTTTTTGTTTATACTAAACCCGAAAAGGGGTCATTGTACTCATCATTTTGAACAAGTTTTTCTATGGGACCAACCTTGAAATTGCGAAATAAAAGTCAGCTGTACCATACATTTGTGTTCACTTAAATCGACAAAATGTATGGAACAGCAGATTTTTTTTTCGTGATTTCAAGGTTGGTCCCATAGAAAAAGTGGCCTTATAGCCTGGATGGGCCTGGACTTATAGTAAAGCCAAAACATTTTTGACTTTTCCATCATTGTTAATGCTGGTAGATTGTCACTTCATCTAGGCCCGCTTGTTCCTCCAAATCCATACAAAAAATAAACAAAAAGAAAAATACATCATAATTTAATGAACGATCTAAACATAATTTAATTTAGTAGCATCTTGAGTTGGGTATATCATTCTACTCCGGATAACAGTAGAGTAGTATAGTGCTGAGTCGCGCGGCGTTCGAGTTCGGTTCGGATCCGTAAAGTCCACTGCGTACAACCCGTATTTTGGACTGAAAACAAATAATTATAAATTAGTTACAATAACTGATTCAGGCGCATGATTTTGGTGCATCATTTCCTTTTAAAATGGTTAAGCTGAATGGTGCTGGTCCATGCGTCATGTTCGTAAACGGGCGCCGTCAGTAGGGACTGGTTGCGGCCACGGCTTATTTTAAAGACTTTATTTTTTGTTTTTTACTTTTTGCTCTCGACACTTCTAACGTGCACGTCTTTCTACATCGTTATTACAAAACTATTTGTATAAATTCAACATACATGATGATGGAACCAATATTTTTATTTAAAAGAATGTCCATGCACTGAAAAAAAAAGCGAGCTAACTAAGATACATTTTCTCTTAGTTGGCATTAAAATGTTTGGAATCATTATTTATTTATTAACTATAAACACGATAGCATATTTATTTGCCAGAACAAATTCCTTTTATTTATATCGACGATGTGACGTACATAATAGTCACCGGTCTTTGTTACATCATACATGCTTTGTTTGATTTTACTGAATCATTATTTATTTCTTTACTATAAACAAGATAGCATATTTATTTGCCAGAACAAATTCATTTTATTTATATCGACGATGTGACGTACAGAATAGTCACCGGTCTTTGTTACATCATACATGCTTTGTTTGATTTTACATCTTCACTTTTGTATACCAAATAATAATTTTAGTTGATGGTAACAAGCAACTTGTTAGCAATATATCATTCTTAAACACTTTACTCAATGGCATTAATTGTCTCCACAAAACTTTCCAAATTGTTCCGTTATGTCAGTTTCAACAAACTAATTTTGTCATTTTCAACCACAGATATATTTTTTCATAAGCCTGATTGAATACAACGCCATCCGTCTAAAAAATAGGTAGTTTTAAGGGCTTTCCGACAGCTAGCGCTAGATCCACACACGTTGATAATAGGATCACTCGTGTGTAGGTACCTACGTCTGTCTGTTCGTCAGTCACAGCCAATTTGCTCCGAACCTACTGGACCGATTAAGTTTTTTGGTATACATATGAATTTCCGTGACCTAAACACGGACGTATAACGTAAATAAATGAATTTAAAATTTTAAAATAAATAATTAGAGATAAATAAAAAAATAAAAAGTTGCCCATTGACCCTTATCTCCGAAACTGTAAGCCTAAAATTTTGAAAAAATGCAGAGAATAGAGAAGTATTCTCTTCATTTATTCAAAATTTTAGGCTCAGCTAGCGGCATATGGGTTAAAAACCTATAAGTCTATGGTCTTAAAATAACTTGGTAATTGGTAAATCTCACAATAATTATCACCTCGCATTTTCTAGAGGAAAAAGTAAATAGCTGCTGTCCTATATTAGTAGTCTCTAATATTTCAAAATGCACGTTATCAACTCGAAGAGATGTTATTGATGCCTTGTTTCTCTATAAGTTGCTTAGAAATAAAATTACTGAGCCCAAACCTACTGAGTCTCCTGATGATGTTTCGTGGCCCAGCCCTAAATCCGCGAAATCCTATCACACCACTATACCCACACTTGTGCAGAACGGTTTTGTCGCCTGTGTAAAAATATAAACAGTTGCAATGATCTTACTGATTATACATCATGACAGCATATGGAAATTTTACTAAATAATTATTCATTACACAACCAATGATCTCATCAGTGAATGTTAATTTATAATTTTGTTATTTTTATTATTTGATAATTATTTTGAATGAATTATTTGTAATTATTATTGTTACGCGTTAAAACGTGCTGAAAGTACCTACTGGCTGGCTAAATGGAGGTATGCCATAGACCTACACAAATAAATGGAAAAAAAAAACTTGTCTATTTTAGTTAGGTTCTTTTCTATCTGATGACATGGTAGTTTTGTCATTGGACAATCTATGAAAATAATTATATTAAAATGTGACGTAAAGAATAGCACCATACTAGTTCTTCCCGTGGGTGTCGTAAAAGGCGAAAAAGGGACTTACTAGAGAATGCAGCGTTCTCTATGCATTTTGACACCATATATGCGATCGCCAACCTGCCTGCCAAGCGTGGCGATTATGTCGCCGTCCGGGTTAGCGGACGAGATCTCCCGCTCCCTTTCCGCAGCCTCCTTCTGCGACACGACTGTTTCGCCGAAGGATACCACCGCGTCCCACGACTCCTCACTGCCGGCCATCGACACGACCACGGCTGGCAGCGATAGGTCACTGCCCACTCCTGAGATGAGGGCGCGGCGTGGCTCCTCCCAAGCGGCACACTCTGCCAGCGTATGCCGCGCCGTGTCCTCCCGGCAGTCGAGGCACTGGTGACACCGGGCGTCCGGCTCCCCGTTTATGTGACACAGGTACTTCCCGAAGCAACCATGCCCCGAGAGCACCTGCGTCACCCGAAACGACAGGGAGCCGTGCCTCCTCCCGTCACCGTTCTAACCTAACCTAGCTGTTTCGATTTAAAAAAGGTTTACTTCGTACGATAAGGGGACAACGGGAAATAAATTTAATCACGTCCCGCTGTCCCCGTGACGGGGATATGGCAAACGGGGACAACGGGAATGCACTCCTTTGGGGAAGGCCTATGTCCAGCAGTGGACGTCTTTCGGCTGAAATGATGATGATGATTAAAATGAGTTCTTCCAGTGACGAAAATGAGACACTATAAATACATTTATTTTCTCGCAGTAAATGGTAAAAAGTAGAGTAAGTACAGTTAATGACCAGCATTACCTGACCCCTCTTCCACTATTCTTCTTTGTAAGAGGGGGCAGGGAATGCTGATCACCGACTGTACACAATTAGTGAAAAAAAAAACATCTCCGTCCTTGTTTATTATAGATTATAATCTAGAATCCTTTGCGGCTCTTGAGATCTAACTTAATCCCCCGAATTAAATGTATAATCTAAGTACTAATATTTTTCCAAGATACTGTATAATTTCCCACTTTGATCATAATATCCTACTAATATTATAAACGCGAAAGTTTGTAAGTATGGATGGATGGATGGATGTTTGTTACTCTTTCACGTAAAAACGGCTGAACCAATTTTAATAAAATTTTGTATCGAGGTAGCAGACACCCTGGATTAACATATAGGCTACTTTTTATACTATATTCCCACGGGATCGAGACTTATGCGGGTGAAACCGCGGGGCGCAGCTAGTACTTTATATGTGTACAAAAACTTGTCAAACCTAGTTACAAATTTTCATGACTCTCTTACAGACGATGAAGAGCTACGGTTTGACGTATCGTATGTAATCAGCTGAATTTAATTTTTGTTTTTACAAACATCAAACCGAAAAATATAAGTAGCAGTCACTGTTGGATATTTTTCCAACAGTGACTGCTACTTATACAACATATAAGTCAAGCAGACATATAAGTCCTAGGTCTCTTTGTTGGGGTCAGCTTCCAGTCTTACCGGTTACAGCTAAATACCAGTAGTTTATATGGAGCGAGTACCTACCTATCTTACTTCCACAACCCAGTTACTGGGTAACAACTAACACGATACTCTTGCTAAGACTGATTGTCAGACTTTCGGGTTTCTGACTATACAATATTAGTTTTAGTATATGCGAAACCCGAAACATGTGTCTAGTATTTTTATGTAAAGAATCTATGTACAAAATGTCAAAACTGTATCATGAAAAATCACAAAGTTATAAGGTTGTTATGTAACCGGGTTGTCCGTACAAAAACAAGCTAACGGCGTCCCCGCATTGTTAATAATTTAGCAATAGCTACCTGACCGTATGGCGATTGTATTGTAGGTAATTAAATACTAGCTACAAGCTGACTTGGATAGATTAGTTGAGTGGTGCAAAGAAAATAGGATGAGCTTAAATTTACAAAAATGCTTGCATATAAAATTTTGCCGCAACAAAAATGTATTTAATACAAAGTACTCTATTTCAGGCAAGACACTCAACGAAGTTGATACTGTCCGGGATCTGGGAATCTTGATGGATAGCAAATTGACCTACAATGACCATATAGATAAGGTGATATCAAACGCAAACAAAATGCTCGGTTTTGTATTAAGGACCTCAAAGCCATTTAACAACTCTCAGACCAAAATTATTCTATATGAGACGTTGGTTCGTAGTAACCTGGAATACTGTTCACAGGTATGGTCTCCCCGTTATAACGTTCATAAGCAACGTATTGAGCGAGTCCAAAGGAGGTTCCTGTGTCATCTATCCTCACAAAACAAAACCACGAAACAATTAAAATCTTATAAAGACCGTGTTCATTACTTTAAACTCCAAAGCCTCACTAATCGTAGAAAAGTACTCGATCTTTGTTTCCTCTATAAATTGGTGACATCTAAACTAAATACTGACCTACTATCCAAAATATGTATTAACGTTCCTAGCAGGTTGCCACGGTCACATACCTACAATCTGTTCAGACAACATTTGCACAAAACCAACTTAGGTGACAACTCTCCCCTAACGAGGGCTACCAAACTGTACAATGCTTTAAGCCGCTTATCTGAGATTGATATCAATCATGACAGTCTTAATACTTTTAAAAAGAAATTATATAAGCACTTTCGGTTAGAGGACATTTGACTTATCATTCCAATAATTAAATTAAATAATTTAACACATTTAATAATAATTTAACACTTATATTTTTTTAAATTATATTAAACTCAATTCAGTTTATAATTTTATTTTGAACTATTGTCTTTTATTCCTAATTTTTTTGGTTTATTTTTTATTTTTCAGACAAATAATGACAAGTAATGAAAATCAAGTTTATGCTTGGTTACTGTATTGCATTATTGTAAATTCAAACTTTTTTTTTTTTATTATCATGTAAATCTTATAAAATAGCATGTATATTGTTGTTTTTTTTTGTAGTCTTAATTTTAATTTTAATTATTATGTATTCAGAGCATGTGTACTCGATATTGTGTGAGCTGTGGTTACCTGTAATTGAGTATGCATTACAGGATAATGTATATTAGACAAGTTTTTATTATTGTAAAAGAAAATTGTAATGTATCTCGTTGGTAATCCTTAAATAAATAAATAAATAAATGGTGGTAACATTTTCCATCACACTTAAATATTTTTGGGACAAAATATAACATGGTGTAAAAATGATTGAAATCGATTCAGTTCCTTATTCTGAACAAACTATATTCAGGCTTCGCTTATACTAAAATTTATGTTGTATACCCGTAACAACTGTCAAAGATCTAGGTACGAATGACAGCTGGGTCCAACACCGTGCCGTGCTTGCCGAGGCAGGTGGAGGCGGAGAGGTGTCACCCAGTATGTTAAGGATGTATACAGTATACAGGGTGTTAAAGTAACTGCGTGCCATAGCTTAAGGGTAGGTTCAGTATCGATAAAGGAAGCCAGGAAAAAAAAAAATTTGCAAGATCAACCTAATTTAGTACCTACTAACTTAAAATAGCAATCGTTTGGAATTAAAATTATTTTATTTGACGGTCCTAAGCCCGTTAAAGTACGAAGAGACTTATTTTTATTTATTTTTTATGTTTAATTAAAACAAATATTAGTTATTTAATTATTTATTTTATTTTTTATTTTTCTGGGTTCCTTTATCGATACTGAGCCTACCCCTAAGCTATGGCACGCAGTTACTTTAACACCCTGTATAGTTGGAGTAGGAAAAAATACCTAATAATAAATAGTTCTTGAACATATTTCTCAGAACTTGGTTTTAACCAAAGAAACGTTTAGAAAAAAAATCTCGGTACAAATTAACGGTAAACTAACCTTTTAATTTCAGTTGCAATCCAAAATATGTGTATTAAATTAACGATCGGTTGGTATTTAATTAATAACAAGAACGTCTTATTTATATGCAGAACTTGGTTGTTTTTTATTTTCGATTACTCAACTCATTTTTACCAATCCATTGCGGTAAAGCCAAAAAAGGAGGGTACTTAATAGTAAATAGATAATTACAAGCGTTGTGTCATCGTGCTTCTCTTTCTTTTGTATGCAGTCTGACAGTGAACGTGCTTTAGCTGTTGTCAGCGTCTTAACCTTGATCGACCCGTGTTGCACGAGTCCCTCAACTCAACTCAACTTGTTTTACTTAAACTAAATTCGGGTAACTAATTGATGGGGCTATAGAAATTCAATGTGTTTCCAAGGTAGATAATAAGATTTTCCCATTAGTTGGAGAAAAGTATAAGGTAAAAAAAAGATTAACGAAAATGTGTAAATTACTCATTTTTAAGTAAATCCGAGAATTGGTCACCCATTACAATAATGTGGGCTTTTACGAAAATTACCAATGACACAAATTGTCCGCAACTTGTAGAAGTATATAAGTATGGGGCCTCAGAAAAATTGTGTCTAAATAATTTGGTAGACGCTTAGTGTCAACCATGTTGTGGGTAACAGCACTCGTCCTCTGGTACGTACCTATTTATTTACTACAGCTGACCTGAAAGACCCCTTATTCTAATAATTGTCCTAATTTAAAATATTATAGAGAAAAAGACGTTTCCCGATTTTTCAAATTTTCCGGACATTTTATTTCGCTAAAGGTTGTTTCTCATTTTTCGTGCATATTACACGGCCAGTTAAAAAATCTTAACTTATTCATTAAACAACATTATTTTTAGTATAGGCGAAACCTGAATATAGTTTGTTCAGAATAAGGAACTGAATCGATTTCAATAATTTTTACTCCATGTTTTCATTTTATTATTATTGTATGTGTTATGTTATTTAAGATAGTTATTTATGATAGTTATCTATGATAGTTTAATTAAGGACCCCGCTACCGCATTGGGATTTTTTCCTGTAATGATAGCAGTGTTTGTAATAAAATAAATAAATAAATATTTTTTTTCTGATAATTATAACCATCGTGCATCGGTTTGAAAGAAAATCTAAATTACAGTCTGTGTATGCTGCCAAAATGACATGCTGCGCCCCCCGCACGTCTCAGTTACCCAGCAAACGTTGCCGCGTTGTAGCAGGCGGACACTTGGTCGTGGTAAAAAAATATTTTCGTGTGAAGTTTCGCGTGAGGTGATTATTCTGGAATCGTTCTCTTTCCTATCGTCCGTATTACTACTTGAATATTTATGCATTTGTTTACTTTGTAGCTTATTATCATTTTTGTAATAATTACCTTTGTAGGTTAGAATATGCATTAGGTTCGTAATTTGTAATTATTTAGGAAAAAATTGGATAAAGGATTCAAACCTCATTACCTTCTTCCTCACTGCCTTTGTTTACCGTTGTTTTTTGGGCGATGGTAATGTAGTCAAAACGATGGCAATTAGACATGGTTCTATTTTATTTTTTAGTGTGCAAAAATTTTGAATAATTATGTTATGTTCGTCAACTTATGTGGTCGCTCTGTGGCTCTAGTCCCGTAGTATTTTTTTCTTTACAGTAATATGATACTTTAATGAATAATATCATAATTCATCATCATTATTCCCTTCGTAAACGTTGTCATTACCGTACCATTTTTGATATGATAATAATTTCATTGTTATCTATAGAAGGAAGGTGTAAACCACAAGAGATTGAAGGATTATAAATTATCTGTTTAGGAATGATATTTGAAAAAAAAAACAAATGTTTTCGACAATTAATTTTAAACATAGCAATGGCATGGAATTTGCACGAACTTTGCGAAACACCCTAAAAACCCTAACTTTTACAAAACAAGAACATTTAAAAAACAAAATTAACCTTTAAATTTTTTTTTTTCTTCGCTGAACCTATTGAAAGGATTTTTTAAGCAGTTAATCAAAAACCCATACGATAAGGGTTTTTACTGGGTTTCCCTTTTACTGGAGTTTAAGCAAAAACCCATTCAAAGAGATACTTCATGATAAAGGTAACCTTTTAAGGGATTCTACATACTGGCGCGACGCGACACCGGTAGAACAATTTTCTTGAATTTTTGTTCTACCGGTGTCGCGTCGCGCGACAAGTCGCGCCAGTATGTAGAAGCCTTTATACGGCTTAACTCTTAACCGGGGTTGTGCGGTCCCTGATCCGTATGTATTTGTATACCTATCATCCAAATCAATTCAGCAGTTAAAGCATAAAAGGTTTATTTGATTTTAATTGCCTAACTTTAAAATAATAACAATTCATTTTAATATTATCACCGTTCATTTGAAATACTCATAGTAAGCTATAACTTACTATTAAATATATATTACCTCAAGTTACGGACTCTGACTATATATTTTACAATTCCTTACAACTCTTAAAAAAAGGTACCTACACCATTTTTTTAATAATCATGTGAATTTTTAAAATCATCACCTATTTTACCCTCTTGGGGGATGATTTTACAAAAACGCTGAAACATGAACTTTTGTATTTCTTTTCTAAAGCATACATTTTGCTATGACTGCTTATTAACCCATCAAATTTTTAATTCCGTTTAGGATTATTTTTGAGACAAAAAGTAGCCTATGTAGTAGGCTACTTTTTGTCTCAAAAAAGTAGCCTATAGTAGCAAGTATCTTCTTGCCAAAATTAATGAAAACCCGTTTAGTGGTTTAGGCGTGAAAAGGTAATATACATACAGACAGACAAACAGACAGAGTTACTTTCGAATTATAATTTTAAAGAATTCTCTATATCCGTAGATACACTTTACTAGCTGATTATAATTTCGATAAAGTTCATTGAACTAATGTTTTCGTGCAAAACCGGTCTCAAAAATATCGATGCATAATTAAAGAAAATTTAGAAAATATATTTTTGCGCGAGCAGTGGAAAAGAATGGTGATAATTATTTTAATGCGACCGGTATCCGATAATTAATAGGAGCATCCATGAATAGTATAGCATGGTTACAGCGTTGCCAAAGTTGTTTGTGTTAATGGGCGTTTTCTCCGTTTTTAGGGTTCCAGAGTCAACAGGCTTAGGTAATGGACTGTAGCTTTGTAAACCATTTTCAATTTTGTTAAGTACTTGGTACTTGTTGACGGGCCTACATTGTCCTCCCATACCTATTAACACTGTAACTTGAAAACATTGTAAAAGCCCATTATTTTTAAAAGAGTAACCGTGGAGTTTCTTGCCGGCTCTTCTCCATAGGAAACAACCAATTCGAACCGTGCACCTAGCTTCTGACGTTTCATAAGAGCCCATGTAGGTTTATGTGAAATAAAATATTTTGATTTTGAACAAGGAACCCTTAAGGCTCGTACAGACTGGTGCGATATCGCGGACGTGACAGGCACCGACAAAGAAGTTGTGCTACTAGAGTCGCGTCGCGCCCGCGATATCGCACCAGTCTGGAGAAGCGTTAGAATAGTTTCGCCATGTCCGTCCGTCTGTCCCCGGCTTAGCTCAAAGACTTAGTAATAGAAAGTGGTAATTTGGCATGGGTATACGAGTACGTATTAAAAAAAAAAAAAACGCCAACAAAGTGGTAAAATAAAATCTTAAAAAAACGTTTTTTTTAGGACACGCCCTTACACGTAAAGCGGGGATGATATTCTTTTTCTCGTTTAACCCATGACGTGGGGTATCGTTGGATGGCTGTTCAATAATATTGAGGGTCTGTGAATACCCTTTTTCGATTGAGGGATCCGTTTGCGTTTTAAAGTGGCAATTTTAGTTAAAGACAAGTGAAAAATATCATGGCAGTAGTTTATATAACGAAATTTAAAGATAAGATATCACAGCTTAGTAGCATGGCAGTAGTTTATATTACGAAATTTAAAGATAAGATATCACAGCTAAGTAGGATTTACAAGTTACGGAGTAAAAGTCGGCCAACTTACATTTGCAGTTGGAGAATTGACCATGATGTATAACGATGATATTTCTGTTTAGTTTATTCTATCACTTATATATATATTATATTATTTTTCTATATGTATGATGTGCCGGTACAGCGTCCTGTTTTATTGTTTGCTGCACCGAACGACGTCATTACGTCAGCGCCGGCTGTCGCTGAAAACCAGCGCTGGGGCTCTGTCTTGCATAGGGTCGCAGTATAATGCTGAGCGATAGCCGTTTTGCGTGGATGTGACGCATGTTTCCCCCAATCTCTTCTTATTTTTAACCGACTTTTCAAAAAGGAGGAGGTTCTCAAGTCGTCTGTATTTTTTTTTTTTTGTTTTTTTTTTAATGTTTGTTACCTCAGAACTCCGTCGTTTATGAACTGATTTGGATTTTTTTTTTTTATTTGAAAGGATATACTTCCAGATTGGTCCCATTTTTATTAAAATCCAGTTCTGATGTTGGGATCCGTGAGTAATTGAGGGAACTCCTCAAATATTATAGGCATACATATAGCGATTTTTATATTTTCATCAACAAGTCAATCATTTGCATTCAGAAAGTATAATTTGGTGAAGTGGAACTGATGAAGAAGGCCACAGATGGCCACCGGAACTTCTCAATGATTAGTATTTCACGGGTGGCGATGAGATATCTGGATTAAGATAGTTAAGCGAAGCTAATTTAAATAAATAGTTCTGATCAAAATGAATTGAATTTTCATTGAATGAATAATTTAATTTTGGAAGTCGGTGGCCCTAAACAAAAATACAAAACCAAAGACACAGACTTCCGAAATTAAATTAAATATAATATTTAAATGTGGGTGTACACAGGTACACCTCTGCCCAACCCTTCGAGGAAACAACGCGTGATGTTATGTTATGTGCTTCCGAAGTTAAAGTTATTTTTCACTTTTTTGTGTTTTTGTTGGAAGTCGGTTGTTTTTTTTGTAAAAAAGTTTTTTATTTTTTTGTGTTTAGGTTCCTTTTTGCGTCATGTTTACCGCAAATAAACGTATTTTCTTTTCTTTTCTTTTCTATGTATGGAAGAACATGTTTTTCAACTACAATTTTAAGTTCTTTTTTGGGATAAATTCATCCCAACTACGGAACTCTTCATTGTGCGTGTGCGTGGCCGGTTTTTTGTATATTCTACTTGATTACTGACAATTCCTCTTCTTTCTAGGGCTTCAGTAAGTCACTCATGTGGCGACAACCTCCAGTTCCCATCATGGTTCAAGTTCGGAGCCGCAACAGCAGCGTATCAAGTGGAAGGAGCTTGGAATGTCAGCGGTAAGTGTTCCAATGAAATCAAAATCAGACTGCAATTCCTATCAAAAACTAGGCCTCATCTTTTCTCCCATATTTACCGTGAAGGATAACTAGGCAATACATCTGTTCCGTGTGGTGCCGGACGTAAAGAATAGCACCATCCCATTTCTTCCCGTGGGTATCGTAAACGGCGACTAAGGGACTTACTAGAGAATGGGCAGCAGCGTACTCTATGCATTTTAACATCTTACTGCTATCGGCAACCCGCCTGCCAAGCGTGGCGATTATGGCAACCCCCCCCCCCCTCTTGGGGGAGGCCTATGTCCAGCAGTGGACGTCTTTCGGCTGAAATGATGTTGATGATATCTGTTTACACTGTATGAGGCGTGTGCTACACCTTGTTGGGATCGGCAGGATTCGGCACAGCTGGGCTGCAAAATCGAATGTTCGAGAAAAAGCCGACTCGAAAATGATTCAGCGGGGGTAGATGTCGAACGGAGTTTGCCGATCGGCACGAGCTGAATGAATGCCCATTTCGGCTGGAAGCCGACCCGGAACAAGTAGGTAAAACACATATTTGTGTTGTACCTACTTGTTCCGGGTCAGCTTTGTTGTTCAACATATACTGCTGAAGACTTAAGCCATGTATTCACTGAGAAACCATTGTTTATAAACTCTGTTTCAGAAACAAAATCACATAATTTTTTATTTTGTAAACACAATCCCCCTTATTACAAAACAAGATTTATCTTCAGACCCAGGTTTAAAACATGGAGCCATTATTGAATTTCGAACTGTATTCCGACTATGGTAAAGTTCGTAAACACAAAACTGACAACTTAGTACCGAACTAAGTTTTTAGTTTTGTATAAAGAACGGTATTTCAATCACAGTTACGTTCTTATTACAAAAAATTATATGTTATTCTTGAACATATTTCTCAGTACTTGTTTGTTACCAAAACACGTTTAGAAAAAAATCTCGATACAAATTAATGGTAAACTACTTTGAGTTTCAATCCAAAATATCTGTATTAAATATCAACGTACGGTTGGCATTTAATTAAGAACGTTTTATTTGTATGCAGAACTTGGTTGTTTTTTATTTTTCGATTACTCAACTAATTTTTGAGTAAATAAATAGTTACTTCGTATTTTGCAATAAATGACAAGCGTTGTGTCATCGCGCTTCTCTTTCTTTTGTATGTAGTCTGACAGTGACAGCGGTTTACCTGTTGTCAGCGTCTTAAATCGGTCGTCTCTTACATACTATGTCTTGTTTTCCAGGCAAAGGCGAAAGCAAATGGGACCGCCTACTTCATCGGTATCCTGAAGTATCATCAGACCGCAGTAATGGTGACGAAGCCTGCCTTTCTTATTATCAATGGGTGAGGGACATTGAGATGGCTGAAGAAATGGGGTTACAGTTTTACAGGTAGGCTACCATCTGTTTCTGTTTGAAATAACCCATTAGCTTACCAATCACACTTACATTTTCCAAGACAGACCGCCTCTGTACGTTATATCGTTACGTGACAGTACGGCTAAGGGCGATGAACTTTATTTTATGTTATTTGGCAAACCGTCGACAGCCGTTGCTTGCCCATAACATTCCTAGGAAGCACATGATCTAGTGTCACATCACGCGACTTCATTCGTTCGTAGGTGTCACGGCAAACTGTTTTCGAGTAATTTTGCAACACACACATACGCAGTGTTTATGCACCAAAATAACACATTTTTTTTTTTTTTTTTTAAGAAAACGTTGCCCCACACTAGGACTCCTGTATCGTGGGTGCGTTTACAAACATTTAAATTCACGTACACAAACAGCCAGACCCGGAACAACTACTTGTAGGTCATACAAATATTTGTTCCGTGCGGGAATCGAACCCTCGACACGCAGCGCAGCAGTCAATCGCTTAACTAACTGCGCCAACCGTGCCGTCAAATTCACACGGCACATTCACACCGCCGACAGGCGTAGAGTAGACTGAGCCATACAAGTACAATGATGTTGATATTTAGGGTCACGGCGTGTAAATTAAAAATAAATCCTAATATAGTAGTACGGCTGTAGACGGTATGATAAAATGTATGGGATTTTGAAGTATACCATATATTATGACATTTGCAAATAGTAAAGTGTCCCGGAACGTGTTAACTATAATTAGGCTGCGTACAGACGACACGCGCCCACAACGCGCATAGAGAATACAATCCCGAGCATGTTTTTCAATCCCGGGAAACAAGACCTTTTTTTCGATTTTCGGGGCCAGAAAACGGCAGGGATCTCGGGATCCCGGGATCCCGGCCGTTTTCTGGCCCCTGGATTGTATTCTCTACGCGCACGCCACGCGCGTGCCCTGCACCCGTCCCGCGCCCGCCCCGCTTTGAAACTTGTTCTGTATAACTTGAGTTTTAGGACACATCAATAGATCTCAAATTGCATTTAGTGAAGTCGACCCGCGCTCGCCCCGCGCTCGCCCCGCGCCCGCCTTGTGCCCGCGCTTCGGCTAGTGCCGTATTGGCTGTGATGAAGGGCGTTTTTTGATTAAATAATAAGTAGTGTAAGCGGGTGCGAGGCGGGTGCGGATTTTGCGCGTGGCAAATGCGGGTGCAAGGCGTTCCCGTGGTATAAGCGCGTCGTCCGAACGCAGCCTTACTGTTCTTGTAAATAGACTTGCATACATAATTTGAGGCTGCTTCAGACCGGCGCGACACGCGACGTGACACAAAGGCCCCGCGTGTCGCGCGACGAGCGGTGCCTTTGTGTCGCGTCGCGAGCCACGCCGGTCTGTCGTCGGCCTTTATGTGGATCAACTGTGAAAATATTACGCGCATGAGTCATAATGTGAATATTGAAAACAAAACCTAAAAAGCATTACCTCCGCCGTAATCAGCTTAAAAGGTTTAAAAGAAAGTTTTTTTGTTACTTTAAATATTATAGATTCCAGCGTATTAATTCAGGCTCGGTAAGCAGTTTTAAACATGGTACTTACCTAATTATAATAAGAGTCTATCTATGAATCAACTCTAACTGGCTTCACAGAACAGATAATAGTACTTGACGGCATATCTTACAGAATATTTCCTCCATTCGCCACTATAGCTTAGATAGACTTTTAATAGAAGAAATGAAATGAAATGAAATCGTTTATTCTGTAAATAGGATATTAGAATCACTTTTACACGTCTTATAAAAAATTTAAAAAATAATCTAGATGTAGCCGACATTTCCTATCTGACTACCCCTGAGAAGAAATGGCAAAACAAACTCAGGGGTCAAAGTCTCTTTTAAAGTCCAGACATAATCTTGGTCAGATCATGTGAGGACCATGTAGGTCCGTGTCTGAAATGATCTTTTGAAGAAAGAACCACACAAATTTGAGTGGACCTGTCCAATCAGTTCAAGCATTTATCAGTAATCGTGCAGCTCAACTCAAGACCTAAGGAGCTCAACGACTCGACGAACAATACCAAAGAAAGGACATTTGGGTAGGCCGCATAAAGCGCTCAAAATGCCAGCACATCATTAAAACTAACTGAGAAAAAGAATTAAAAAGGAAAATATTTAAAGAAAAAAAAATTATCCACATAGTGCTCACATTCACAACAAATTAAAGCAGCAAATATAATACTTGTCAAAGTAAACATTCATGTAATATTGTATACAATATTCTGCAATGTCAATATGTATATACAATCATGCATAATAATTTAAATGTCAAGTTTTCTAGGTTTATCACAAGGCTAGCAGAGCGAGCAGCTCAATCCCAAGCTTTTTAGGAGAAGCTAATAACATCAAATTTTTAGGAGTAATTATGGACAAACATTGCAATTGGAAAGCTCAAGTAGATAATGTAAGAAGATAATGTATGTAAAAAGTAGATAATATATGTAAGAAATTAAATAAATTCGTATTTGCACATAGATAAAAAATTTAAAAGACATTCAAACAGCCTTATTGGTATACCATAGCCATGTTTGTTCTGTTTTAAGGTGTGGAATAACTGTATGGGGGAATTCAACAGATGCACAGAGGGCATTCATAGCCCAAAAAAAATGTGTAAGGTCAATATATAATCTTAAGTGAACAGACTCATGTAACCCTGCATTTATTAGGCAAAAGCTGCTAACCCTCCCTTTTTTTTAAGTATTTGAAACCTGCAAATTTGTAAGAAATAACTACTCGCTTTTTGAAAAAGATGAAAAGGCTATGTCAAAGAGGAAAATAGCAAAAAAGCCACTAGTAGTGCCGCGTAATAGACTAAAAGTATGCGACAAAAATTGTTATACCATGGCGGTGAAAATATATACCACCTAGCTGAAGAATTTAGAAGTGCTACGGATTTGGAATTTAATAGAAAGCTATATAACTGGTTGTGTGAGAGATGTTTTTATTCCATCAATGAATATTTTGAGTGTAAAATGTAAAACTTAGTTTTAATAATTATTATGACATCTAAATATTGACATTACTTAAATAATATTGACACATTTTCATTATTCTTACTATTTTTTTATTGACATGACATCATTATTACTGATCGCTATTTTTAATATAAATATAATTTTATTTTTATTAATTGCATTGTAATCTAAATTTAAATTATGAAATTATTATTAGTATTTTAATGTTATTGCTAATTACTAAATGTGTACTGCATGCTATAAGTATAACCAAGATGTAAAATCTAAATATTTGCACGGCTGAAATGCCGAATATAGTGAAACCCATAGCTATTAAGAATAACCAAGATGTAAAATCTAAATATTTGCACGGCTGAAATGCCGAATATAGTGAAACCCATAGCTATTAAGTATAACCAAGATGTAAAATCTAAATATTTGCACGGCTGAAATGCCGAATATGTGAAACCCATAGCTATTAAGTATAACCAAGATGTAAAATCTAAATATTTGCACGGCTGAAATGCCGAATATAGTGAAACCCATAGCTATTAAGTATAACCAAGATGTAAAATCTAAATATTTGCACGGCTGAAATGCCGAATATAGTGAAACCCATAGCTATTAAGAACTTGTGTATACCTATATTCTTGCAAATAAATATCACTCATTCATTCAATAGTTTGTCCTCTTTTCTAGATTCTCAATATCCTGGCCACGTCTCCTGCCAACTGGTTTGGCCAACAACATCAGTGAGGTTGGCAAGAACTACTACAACAACCTGATCGACGGTCTACTGGAGAAGGGCATCGAGCCAGTCGTCACATTATACCACTGGGATATGCCGCAAATGCTTCAGGATTTTGGTAAGTTGTGCAATATCGCCTTCAAAGCAGCGGCTGAGCTACGCACGTGTAATTAGCTTCGCTTTGTATTAAAATGTAGGCGGGATCGTCTACTGTGACCCACAGCCATGCTGCGCACGAGTGTGTGGCTTTTTACCCGACTGCGGCGCAGCCAAAAAAGGAGGGTTATGTGTTTGACCTGTATGTATGTCTGTCCCTATGTTCCCTCGTAACTATTACACGGCTGAACCGATTTTGATGAAAGATATGTCGTTAGATTTGTCTTTATTGCGCGAGTATCACAGGGTATATTAAAATGATTAAAAATCAAAATGGCGGATTTTTGGCGCCAAAAGGTGTGTATTCGAAAAATAAATATCTCCCAAACCTATCGAGTGGGGTTTCAAAATGAAGGGTTTTAGAGGTGATTACAAAAATATATACTTATTTTATGTTTAAAAGTAATTTAAAAGAGAAATGATAACAAACAACATCCCGAACTTTTGGAGTGAGTGAGTAAGAGGTCGTTATCAAGTGAGTATATAACCTAATTTACCGTCTTAAAATCCTAACTAAAAGGAGTTTTTGAATTAAATTCAAAAACTCCAAAAACCCGACTGCGTAAAAAGTGAACTTAAAAAAAGATGGAAACAAGATTTATATAAATTAATACTATAAACAATCTCATTCACTTTTTACGCAGTAGGGTTTTTGATTTTTTTAATTAACTTTTTTTATTTTTCTTTTTTTTTGCGTGGGAAATTATCAAATAACTTCTCCCGCTCTGGGCGGAGCGGGAGGGCGTGTCAGGCTTTTACTGACAAAAACCCACCCGTGCTCCTTTAGTTGCCTGTGTGCCAGGGCCACGATATCCCTTTCGGACAAACTCGCAACCCTGGCAGGATGTGTGTGCGGCTGGCGAACAAATGAACCGCGTAGCTAGCGGAGTCTCTCCGTGCTCATCTTACTAAGTGGGCGGTCAAACATTATGACGGTCCATTCACAAATACATCTGTCATGACTATGAGTGATCAGCATCAAGAGAGCTAAAAAAATTTATAAATAAGGACACGAAAAAGGAATAGCAAGTGACCGTCGTGCGAATGTATATATATTATGTCACTTTTTGTTCGGAACGTTGGAAAGCGCTCTCTGTCGGCGCGACACTGAACAAAAAGTGACGTATGAAAGCGACGATCACGTATTCGCGCGATTATCGCTTTTAAATAGGATGCGGCCTTTATTACGGGCTAATGTACACTATGCGTTGCGGCGGCGGGACGTTGTCACTGCGGCACGCAACGCAAGGTGTGAACAGGCTTTAGAGCCTGACATACACTTAGACTACTCTTAGGGCCTGTGCACACCACGTTTTTTAAACGCGCCGTTGACGCGCGTTTGTAGCGATACAGACGTGATACGCACGCGAGTCAGTCTATTCTGTAGGATAAAAGCGCGCCGTCGACGCACGTTTCTAAAACGCGCGTCAACGGCGTGTTTAAAAAACGTGGTGTCCACAGGCCCCAAGTGTACGGCCTGAGTGCACGCTCTATTCGAGCGTCGGGCGGGGAGGGGCGTGCAGCGTTCATGTTAAACACGTGCTACCCGTAGTGGCCGTCCTGAGCGCCGGCCGAGCGGAGCGTGGGCAGCAGCGGGCTTGTTTGCGTCGAGCGGGGCGTCGCGTGCAAGTTCAAACCAGTTTGTGTTTTGCAGCGGTGATACGTGCGTTCTTGAAGGATGTCGTTTGAGGAAGTAATTTCAGAAATACAAAATTAACCTGAAAGATGGTTATCTTCGCATTCTTTACCAAACTTCACCCTTAATGTTTCAAATAACGTAGAAAACTCTCCAAATTGTTTTCTTTGCTTCACAATGTTACTAGGACCTTGTCTTGACTCATAAGACAACAGAACATGCCGGTAACAATATAGTTATACCTATCAACAACAAGGTGTCTTCTTGCTCTCAAATAGTTAAGTGTAAAAAAGGTTCTAAGCAGAATTCCTTGAAATTATTTCATCAAAATATTCAAGGTTTTTCTTCCAAACAATTAGAAATTGAACTATTTTTAGAAAAAACCATGTTTGAAATTATTTGTTTAACAGAATATTGGTTGAAAGATTATGAATTGCTAATTAATTATGGTAATTATAGTGGGGGCAGTTGTTTTAACCGCAAATCTATGCTGCGTGGGGGTTCATTAATCTTAGTTAAAACTTCTATTAAATCTAAGACTCGTCAAGATATAGTTGATCTGTCGGTGGAACATAACATTGAACTCTCCTGTGTTGAGCTGGATAAGCATGTCATAGTGTGCGTTTACAGACCCCCAAATTATCAAAACTACTCGGTATTTGAGTCGGTAATGGAAGATGTTTTAGCAAAACTTGCAACAGGTAAAAAATCGCTTATTATCTGTGGTGACTTCAATATTAATATCTTAGAGAATAGTTCAAATAGCACTCGATTATTAAGTCTCTTTAAATCATTCAATTTGTCAAATGTGTTTACAGAACCAACACGCATAACTACAAGTTCTGCTACATGTATTGATAATGTTTTTTGTTGCTGCGAATACTTAGATAAAGCCATTGTAAATTGTCTCCCTTCTGATCACAGCGGTCAATTCGTTGCTTTCAAGTCCATAACACCATTACAAAAAATTCAGATACAATCTAGACAAGTAACACCCAGCAATCTAAATAGATTTAATAATAACTTAATTAGTAAGTTATTTATACCGGGCCATATCAAAAACAATGTAAATGAATTTTATGAGGAATTCTTTTCGGTAGTGTGCACCGAGTTCAATGATACTTTTAAAAAGAAAACAAAAGCTATTTGCCCAAATTTTTTGTTCAGTGACTGGGCAACTAAGGGTATTAGGAAAAGTAGAGAAAAATTGTTTGAGCTTTATGGCCTTAAGCCTTATATTAACTCTGAAACTTTTAATAAATACGTTGCTACTTACTCTAAAATTTTTAAAAATACCTGCAAGGTAGCTAAAGCCTTGTACATTAGCAACAAGATTAAATCAGCCGATAATAAAATAAAGAAGGTTTGGAGAATTATCAATGACGAAACTAACAGGAATAAAAAACATAATAATGATTTCACTCTAGAAACCTCACGTGGTCTCGTATGCACAAACAAAGAAGTTGCGCAAGAATTTGTAAATTTCTTTACTAATATCCCACTTAAAACTACTGAAACCATAAATTCCTCGCCCTCGCGTTCTATTGATTTATTAAGAGCAAACGTTTCATCCTGCGCGATTGAATTTAAATTCAAGCATATAAACCCCGTAACAGTAATAAAAGCTTTCAAGCAAATCAAAATCAAATTAACAGAAGATCTATGGGGAATGTCTATTAAAGTTTGTACCTCCATTATTGAGACTATAGCGCCGTACTTGGCCTTACTATTTAATTTGTGTGTTGATCAAGGAGTCTTCCCGGATCTAATGAAATATAGTAAGGTAATACCACTTTTCAAATCCGGGGATAGTGAAGACACCAATAACTATAGACCCGTATCCGTGTTGCCGGTCTTCAGCAAGGTGTTTGAAAAGGTAATGCTTAATCAAATGCTGAATCATTTTAACACCAATAAAATCTTACACGATCAACAATATGGTTTCACCAAGGGACGTTGTACGACTGACGCCGGTGTCACCTTATTAAAACACATATTTGCGGCATGGGAAGAAGCCCAAGACGCCATAGGAATATTTTGTGACCTCTCCAAGGCATTTGATTGCGTCGACCACGAAACATTACTCTTGAAACTTGAGCATTACGGCCTTGGAAAACTTGCGCTCAGTTTAGTAAAATCTTATTTAAATGATAGACAGCAGCAAGTTCAAATAAATGGAGTCAATACACTCGGCTTAAAAGTAAAAATGGGTGTACCTCAAGGCTCGATATTGGGTCCTTTCCTCTTTTTAGTATATATTAATGATCTACCCTATTTGTTAAAAACTCAACCACAAATGGTGTTATTTGCTGACGATACTTCCTTAATTTTTAAAATTAACAGACGTGCATTAAATCTTGACGACGTAAATAATGCCTTATTGCAGGTCCAAAATTGGTTCACTGCTAATAATTTAGTATTAAATGGGAAAAAAACTAAGTGCATAAGATTTTCGTTACCAAATGTCAAAAGTAGTAATTGTGAGATAATATTGAATCAAGAGAAACTAGAATTCGTCGATAAAACTGTTTTTCTGGGGATCACGCTCGACTCAAGGCTTCAATGGGGTCCTCATATAATATCCCTTGCAGGACGGCTAAGTTCTGAGGCTTATGCTGTGAGAAAAATCCGTCAATTTACTGATGTAGATACCGCGAGGCTGGTCTATTTTAGTTACTTTCATAGTATTATGTCATACGGTATTTTACTATGGGGACGGGCTGCAGACATCAAGTGTATTTTTATTCTGCAGAAAAGAGCCATCAGAGCCATATATAATCTCCGCAGGCGCGATTCTCTTAGGGAACTGTTTAAGGATATTAACATCATGACGGTGCCTTGTCAATATATCTATGAAAACATCATGTACGTAAGAAAAAATTTACATCTTTTTAGTAAAAGAGGCGAAAGACATCATTATAGTACTAGAAGTAGGGATTTATTAGCTCAACCAGGTTTCAGACTGGCAAAAGTAGACTCGTCTTTCATGGGGTACTGTTTAAAATGTTATAATATAATTCCTCCCCACATACTTCAACTGAATGAGACGAAATTCAAATCTTGTATAAAACGCACACTATGCAAGCAGGCATACTATAATTTGGGGGATTACATCGCTGATAAAAATGCTTGGCTCAATGCTGGTCCAGCTCCACAACCTCAACTAATTGATTAACATTTGAAAATACTGTTGGAGCTGCTGAAGATTTCAAAAACTATCTTTGCTTTGTATAAATTCAATCTCTTAGTATTATATAATTGCATAGCACATGTGTGAGAACTATGTACTTACTATAAAGCTACCATTTACTGAGTACTTCTTTCATTGACTTGAATGTGCCCTGGCGGCTGAGAGTATGTCATGCTCACTGTAATGTCTCGCTGATGGTGGCGGGTGTGTTGGATCATTTAGCTCCCTTCAAAATGGTTGAGTTGAATGGTGCTAATCCATGCGTCATGTTCGTGAACGGGCGCCATCAGTAGGGACTGGTCATCTCTTAGCGGCCTTGGCTTATTTTAATTTAAGTTTTGAATTGTTTTTTTTTAATATTTTTGTTACGGACGCCTTTGACGTTTTGCATCGTTCTCACATGTTTAATTTCAACACGAATGATGTAACCAATATTTTGTAACCATATGTTAATTTAAAAGAGTGTCCGTGGAGTTTCTTGCCCGTTCTTCTCCATAGGTACCTACTAAGCTTTGGAATGGGCAACTAGCTTCATCTTGATGACTGACCGACCCCCTTGACAATTCAAAAGTGCCTGTAATTGGTTTATTTGAAATAAATGCTTTGAGTTTGAGTTTGATAATTAAATTTTAGCCACAAATTTTCTTCTAAATACATATCAATAATATCGTACGACGCAGACGCCATGATGAAAAATGTGACCGGCTCACACGAACGCTAAGCGTGCACTAAGGCCATTCGGCGAACGCTCTTTCGCCGCATGCACGCAACGCTGAACGCTCCGCTAGACGCTTCTTCACTCAGGCCGTACACTTAGAAGTGTGTGAGTTAGTTAGATGAAATGATGATGTTAATTAGATGTACCTATTATTAGTAACACATTCAATCTGCATTTAGAAGGTTTCATCTTTATAACTCACCACTTTTTCCAACAATTATTGTATAAATAACAACATTAAGATTGTAATTGAATAATCATTGTCCAAAATTGAGGTTATAAAAACATCTTAAAGGTGATGAATTTCGGGGTACATATTATAGGATAGGCAGTCGCTCCATGTAAAATACTGGTGTTCTACTGCATTCGGTTAGGACTGGAAGCCGACCCCAACATAGTTAGGAAAAGGCTGCGTAGATAAAAAAAAAAAACTTTATTTCCAATGACAACCATAAGAATAACAAATACTTTAAAGAAAAAATAAAAAAAATTAAATACAAAACATAAGATCTCATGTCGTGCGTACAAATATTATGGTTGTTAGAGATTAATTCACACTGACCTCCGTACTAGTAAAAACTGTATCACAGTCAAAATCAAATAAAAAAAAATAAAAAATAAATTATTTCACATAAGCCTACATGGGCACTTATGAAACGTCAGAAGCTAGGTGCACGGTTCCAATTGGTCGTTTCCTATGGAGAAGAGCCGGCAAAAAACTCCACGGTCAGTCTTCCTCGTTCTCCAACAATCACACACTTAACAGCACTTGATAGTGAGCATAATATTTTGAGACATTTAGCAGGTGTTCGGTATTAATTAATACATTCGTAAGGTGGGTAAAACTAAAAATTATTATGTATATGCAAAATATTTAGAAAAAAAATTTGATGATGATGAGTCACGGCTACACATCAAGCTATACATTTCCAGAAAAAGAAAAGACTAGTGTGCTTTAGACCACACGACTGAAGTCAAACTTACAAATAGTAATACTAATTATACTTACTTACAACTGCCTGCACTGTGTCTTAGATGTACGAAACGTGCTCACACCTATCCCTCTTAATATAATCAGCCTATAATGTTCCCACTGCTGGGACACAGACCTCCTCTCTTCGAGAGGGAGTGGGCCGTAATCCACCACGCGGGCCCAGTGCGGGTTGGTAGATGTCACATGTCTTCGAATGTTTGGTTCTAGGACATGCCGGTTTCCTCACGATGTTTTCCTTCACAGTGGTGATAAAATAATTTACACAAAGTAAAGCCTGCTTGGGATCGAACCCACGACCTACAACTCGTAAGTCGGGGCCGTTAACACTGGGCCACCACTACTCTCTCTATCTCTCTTGCCCCTACAATATACGGAGCGTGATGACTCGCGTCGCGACACAAAGGCACCGCTCGTCGCGCGACACGCGGGGCCTTTGTATCGCGACGCTAGTCGCGCCGGTCTGTAGAAGCCTTTATATTTTGACGGGCTCAGGGCCGTCATAATTGCTTTGTGCCTAGGTTTCGGGACATAATAACATTTAAAGAATTATGCGCCTGCTAGTTAAGGCGTAATTAAAAATGAGGAATCAAAATTATTTACAAAGATTTGAAAAGAAAATTACTAATTAGATAGGTACAAGATCGATTTAATAAAAATAGTTCTGTTACAAACCTAATAGAGTGTGTGGAAGGGTGTTCACGGGTGTTGTGGCGTAGCCTGGGAGAGGCCTATGTCCAGCAGTGGACTGCTATAGGCTGAGTTGATTAATTGATTGACAAACCTAACAATTATTAATCACCTCTGAATTATTTATCACTTAGAGCTACACTTTGCGATCGCGTTAAATTGCACCATGGCAATGAACTCCAGTTTGGAGTACACGTAATTACGATACCTACGTTATTAATTTCGCGAGTCAAGGATCGTAAACAACAATACGTCGCGTGTCGATGACGTCTTAGAGAAACTGAATTGATTAGATATGCTGCGGTGCGGTGGTGCCCTTAGTGCGCGGGGTGTGGGGGGGGTGCATTGCCAATCAAATGGGGTTTAGGGGAGGAGCTTGTCTAGCATTGGCAAATTTTTGTAAGTCCATGACTCTGCGCATTCGTGACCTTTGTGAACTTGTGTTGTTCACTTTGAATGTTATCAACCACACACACACACATCGTATGGTACGAAATGAGTTTCGAATGGTACCTACAAATGGTTTACATTGGTTTTTCTCTAAGAATTGATTCGAGTTTAATAGTAAAAGTAATTTAATATTTTAATTTTATCTTTACAAATCAATTGTGTTTCATGCACCGGATCGACCCTCGACGGGATTAAGACGGTCAAAATTTAACACCGTATACCAAAAATCCATACATAACATATCTATATTATTAAACTTATCGATACAAATATATTCAATAATAATCGTGAAACAAGTGCAAACAACAAAAAAAAATATGTTCAAGGAGAGATAGTGTTTTTACCATAATTTAAAAATGGACAAAGATTGAGCACGCCTTAGGGTGCCCGCCCACTGTTTCGGCAGGTTCCTGTTTCGGATAAAGCGGGAGGAACACCGGGTGTCACCACTGTGTGGATCGCCTGGAGGACTCGGTGGAGCATACGGTGGAGGTCTGCCCGGCTTGGGCGGAGCACCGTCGTGTCCTCACGGAGGCGATTGGTGGCGGCGATCTCTCGCGTCTGGCCCTGGTCCAGGCCATGGTTCGGAGCGAGAGTACATGGGAAGCCGTCACCTCCTTCTGCGAAGTAGGAAAGCTCGCAAAAGAGGAGGCGGAACGCGTGAGGGTGAGGCAAGGTTCGTGCCCTCGCGCCCCTAGTCGCCGCAGGAGACGCCCCGGGCGTCGGGAGTCACAAGGCGACTTCCGGCCACCCACCGTAGGCGCGGGCTTGCGGATGGTGAGCGATGGGTATCTCACCGTCCGTTAAAGAACAGACCGGGTCGACGGCGCCTTTAGGCTTCTACAGACCGGTGAGACACGTGACGCGACACAAAGGCCCACGTGTCGCGCGATGAGCGGTGCCTTTGTGTCGCGTCGCGTGTCGCGCCGGTCTGTAGAAGCCTTTATGTTCTACGCGCGCCTTAAAGAGATGTCAGCACCAACTGACGGGGTCCGTTAGGGCCAATGCTTGCCAGGGTTGCGAGTTTGTCCGAAAGGGATATCGTGGCCCTGGCACACAGGCAACGGAAAGAACACGGGTGGGCTTTAGTCAGTAAAAGTCTGACACGCCCTCCCGCTCCGCCCAGAGCGGCAGAAGTTATTTGATAATTTCCCACCCAAAACAAAAAAGTGTGCCCGCGAGCAATTTTTATCAGAATGTATTACATCTGACAAAAATCGCCAAAAAAAATCGCCGAGAAAATCGCTCGTGGTTGGGCACGCTTATCGACACGGGCAAAGCATTCCATAACCGTACTACTTGAACTGTAAAAGATTTATTATAGAAACTCGTGGAATGCATGAGTCTCAAGTTTTCCGATGACCTCAGGTATCTATTATGTGTGTTATGAAGGAACTTGAAACGTTCTCTAAGATAAGAGGGACTTTTGGAACCGAGTATTCTTTGGGGAATACAGACGTGATATGTTATGTTTCTGTAGGTCAATACACCTTTAAATAATTTAAATCCATCAGAAAAACCGATCATTTAAATTCCAGGTGGCTGGGCTAACCCTCAAATCTCCGAATGGTTTGCTGACTACGCGAGGATCGTATACACCTTCTACGGTGACCGGGTGAAGACCTGGATCACCATCAACGAGCCTCTAGTGGAATGTGACTACTACTACGGCCAGGGAATCCTGGCTCCTGGGTTGGATTATTTCGTGGGGCCATACATTTGTAACAAGAACCTGCTGCTGGCCCATGCGAAGGCTTATCATATCTATGATCAGGAGTTTCGGTATAAGTATAATGGTATGTGGTTTACTTTTAATTTATTGAAACTATCACAACCAAGATTCGGTTTTGTACGAGTATTATCTGTTTTAATGATTTTAGCATTGAACACTTGTCATTTCTACCTTTCCGCAAACGATAGATAGATAGATTAAAAGTATTTTTTTTAATCAAAACACATAACACACAACAACAAATACTAAAAAACAGAATAAAATAAATATTTAAGGTGGCTTCCATACAACAAACATGATTTTTTTTGCTCGTTTTTGCTTGATATTGATAACGGCAACAGGTTAACAGACGCTTGAAATATTCACAGAATCTTTAGTTATATATTAACTTTAAAAATAAATAATTAAATTAAAATAAAACAAATATTTAAGGGGGGCTCCCATACAAAAAACATGGTTTTTTTTTGCCGTTTTTATAGATAATGGTACGGAACCCTTCGTGCGCGAGTCCGACTCGCACTTGGCCGGTTTTTATCTACTATAACAGTCTAAAAAAATTGTGTTACGTTATTGGATGATTTTATCCATTTAAACAAACGTTGTGTATTAACACAATTAATTTAAAAGGTGTCTCAACTCATTAAATATTTTTATTTGTAATTTTTTTTTTATTATTTTAAGAAAATCTAAGCAAAATGGAACATGTTTAGACTAAACCATTATCATTTTGAGAACAGCGCCATCTATCAATAAGTAAATTTAACTTTTGATATTACTATACGACTAAATTAAAAATCTGTTGAATTAAGTAGTGTATCTCCACATTACCTCTTACCTACCCTCATATCTATCCTCCTATATTGGAGGGTTTTTATGGCTAAAAGTTTTTTACCCTCTTTTCAGGAAAAGTGTCAATAGCGAACCATTTAGTATGGCTAAAGCCATATTCATCGGATGACGAGGAATTGACGCAAGCAGCCAGAGAATTTATAGTAAGTGTGTTTTATAAAAAAAAAAAATATGGATATAGTGAAAAATATAAATATTTCCATCGGAAAAAAGGGGAAGCCAAGTGACTTGTTGCAGAAAAGGGCTGAAACTCAGAACTCATCTTTTATTCACTTTCATCATCATCATCATTTCAGCCGAAAGACGTCCACTGCTGGACATAGGCCTCCCCCAAGCACCTCCACTTCGAACGGTTATGTGCTTCCCGCATCCAGCGGATACCTGCAGCCTTCACAAGGTCATCGGTCCACCTTGTGGGAAGCCTTCCAACGCTACGTCTTCCGGTACGCGGTCGCCACTCCAGAACCTTTCGGCCCCATGGGCCATCAGTTCTGCGAGCAATGTGCCCTGCCCACTGCCACTTAAGCTTGGCAATTCTTCGGGCTATGTCGGTTACCTTGGTTCGCCTGCGGAACTCTTCATTTCTGATTCGATCACGTAGGGAAACTCCAAGCATAGCCCTCTCCATTGCCCTTTATTCACTTTATGTGAATCAAATTAAAATTGGCTCTAAGACCTATTACTTTGGTAAAAAGTACTTAATAAAAAAAAATAAGAAGTTCCCGTGTATTTTATTTTTATTTTTGTTAACCAATACCGCGTCGGCAGGCGCGCCTTCTAATGATTATAATTCTATAAAGCTATATTTGTTACGGCCGCGAATCATATTTAGATCAACATACAACCTGTTAATGACCTGCAAATTGCAAAAAACCTAACAAAATTTTAATTTCGCGGGCTAGCTTAGCGCATCCCCCTTAAGGCGTGTTAAGCGACACATCTTGGCGATGAAAGAGAGAGAGAAGAAAATGTATTTATTGGCACTCACACAGGAAGATAATTACACTATCCGATCCAGCCAGTCCTTTGCTGCCCTCCCCTAGCGACGTCCTAAGCCGAGGTCCTTACCCACAGGGGGTGCCCCTAACTTGTAGTCTCTTAGTTTGTGAGTTTTATCCTTATCTAGAGGCCTCAGTATATTAAGGTATCCACAGGATAGCTCGGTTCAGCAGCCAGCTAATTTAACTTGAGAGATACAATACAAACAAATAAGAAGATAATTACGCAAACTTGATGCTAAGCGACGCTGAGTGGCTGGTTCATAACAAAGTGTATCGGAATTTAGATAAGTAGTGCTGGCTCTTAAAACATTAATAAATATTTAAATCCTTCTCATTTATTTAGACGGGGCGCTATACTCATCCCATATATTCAAAAGAGGGTGGATGGCCGCGCGTGGTGGAGGATACTGTCGCCAGGGTCAGCAAAGAACTCAACTTCACAGAATCAAGGCTCCCCCCCTTCACCAAAGATGAGATTGATCTGATTAGAGGTAAGATTTCGTTACGAGAAGAATAAAAAAAAAGAAAAAAAAATTTGATGATACTTTTGAGAAGTATCGTAGACGATGGGTAATTACGAAAAGTGACAATGTCGTTGCCGAAGGAGACCTGCAACATCAATGGTCAATGGGTTGCTGGTTTAGAGACAATTTTTAAAATCGTATGAAATCATCATATTTTCGATTTGTCGCATGTAGTTTTCAATATTAATAATACCAGCCGGTTACTGTTCGAATGCAGGGCAAATGCCTCACCTCATACAGAGAAGGCAGAACATCAATCACCATGCTTCCTTAAGGCGGAGATTTCTGAAATTGGTCAAAAAAGTGTTTTTTTTAAAGCAGTGTCCTATCTCTTAAACCGTCAATATTTTTCCAAAACAAAAACAGTATGACATTTTCAAATCTTTTGTGCATACGGTGATGGAACTCAAAACATAATTAAACATAATTTATACATCAAAAAACTCATCAAAGACAAGTCTTAATTATTTTTAAAAGCAGTTTATCCCTTCGTCAACAGTTATAATTATAATTTTACCATAAAATTGGAAATGTCAAACTGCATCCGGTGATGGATTAATTTTTATTAATTAGTTAATATCTAATTTTATACGATTTTATTTGCATTTTTACGCCATACGTTGCGTCTTCGCGCATCTCTTTCTTTTGTATGCAATCTGACAGTGACAGCGGTTTACCTGTTGTCAGCGTCTTAAATGCTCCCGCAGACAGGTGTGACGCGAAAGCGCGACGAGACTCTAGTAGAACAATTTCTATGAAAACGTCGTCGCGCCTATCTGCTGGAGACTTAAGACCCAGATATATGCCAGTGACTTTGAGTGGTTAGCTTGCGTGTTCTTTACTGAGTTCACGCAATGCGTCGTACATTCAGCCAGTAATAGGATTCGCCAATCAAGGAGCGCTTTCCCCGATTTGACGCATTATTAATTTACTATACACAAAAAAAAGGTATTTTAATAAAAGGCTTAAACTAAAAGATCAATAATTAAATTATCTTTAAATTGGTGAAGGTTTCAGAAAAATAAGCTGGGTAGATTTTGCGCCATTCTCAGTTTTTTATCCGCGTTAGACATAATTTTACAAATTAATTTCACTATGTAATCAACATTAAAACATAATCTGAAATATTCACATATTAAGTTATTGAGAAAATGTTCTAATTTAACATATATTTTTTTCAAATCATCAACACTACTCGTTTAGCCGTGATCTTCAGTATAAAATCATTACAAGTCTATTATCGTCGCCTTAGGGCGGATTGGGACTTATATTGATTATATTTAAGTCAATGTTTCCCCGCGATGTTTTCCTTCACAGATTTTAGTTATATGTATGATATACTTAGAAAGTAAATATGAATTGAAAAAGTCTCATTGGTACTTGCCCCAATTTTAACGCACAACCTCGTGCATGCGGGGCGACACCTTAACCACTGGGACATCACGACATCAGTTCAAATACCTTTAGGTAATATCACCTTACCTCCCCAGGCTCGTACGACTACTTCTCCATGAACCACTACACCAGCAGACTAGTGCGGGGACCCAGACCCTCGGAACAGGTCGTGAGATCACTCTTCACGTATATTGGAGACCTGGATGCTGTGCTGGAGGTAGACCCTAGCTGGACCTACGGTTATAGCCTGGTTATGCCGGTAAGTGGACGGTTTGCTGCTAAGGAATGATTAAAAGTGGATGTGTGTTAAAAATATTCAGAGCTAGATAAGTAAGTAGGTACTTTATCTTTACTATATGTATAGCCCTTTTTAATTTAATACTTAACACACACAAGAGTAGTGGTGGCCCAGTGGGAACGGCTCCGACTTAAGAGTTGTTGGATTCGAAACCAGTCCTCGCGGAGCGTTTGGCGGCGGCGATATCTTGCATCCAGCCCTGCTCCAGGCCATGGTACAGAGCGAGACTGCATGGGAGGAGGCGGAACGCGTGAGGGAGAGGCAAATTTTGCGCCCTACGCTCTGGGCGTCGGGAATCGCAGGTCGATTCCCGGCTACCGTAGGCGCGGGCTTGCGGACGATGAGCAATGGGTAGCTCGCTGTCCGATATGAACCAGGCCCGGGTCGATGGTGCGTTGTATTCCACGCGCGCCTCAAAGAGATGTCAGCACAAACTGACGAGGTCCGTCAGGGCCAATGCCAGGGTTACGGGTTTGTCCGAAAGGGATATCGTGGCTATGGCACCCAGGCAACTGATGGAACACGGGTGGGGTTTAGTCAGTAAAAGTCTGACACGCTCCGTCCAGAGCGAGAAAAAATATTTGATAATTCCTTACCCAAAAAAAAAACGCAATCTTTACTTTGTGTAAATAATTTTATCACTACTGCTCTCAAAACGGTGAAGGAAAACATCGTGAGGAAACCGATGTCCTAGAACCAAAAATTCGAAGTCATGTGACATGTACCAACCCGTACTGGGCCCGCGTGGTGGATTACAGCCCACTACCTCTCGAACAGAGGAGGCCTGTGTCCCAGCAGTGGGAACATTATAGGCCGTTTATACTTATGCTAAATACAAGGTGCTATACCCCTTGAATCTAATTTCTACTTACCTCATCATCTACCCGCCTTTTCCCGAGTATGTTGGGGTCGGCTTCCAGGCTAACCGGATGCACTAGAATACCAGTATTTTACATCATCAGGTGACCACTGAAAATCAGCGCTGTGCTGTGGGTCCCCCATAGCATAGCATCATGCTGAGTGCTAGCCTTCTTGTCACAGTCATGACGTGCAGCTTAGCTTTGTTTGTTTGTTAAAAGTACTTAGATCTATTTTGTGTAACCCTCGAGTTTATTACATATTATGTTTTCGTACGCACGTTTTTTACTGTGACAAATAAAATTATTTTTCTTTCTCTTTCTTTCCTCTTTTTACATGGAGCGACTGCCTATCTGAGCTCCACAACCCAGTTACTCGGTAATACGATAATCCTTGGTAAGACTGGTTGTCAGACTTTCGGGCTTCTGACGACCCGTAACAACTACTAATATCTACTTACCTATTGGGTGCAATAAAATATTTGCGTTTGAGTCTGATTATTATCCTAGGTAATCACAAGGGCTGAAGCCTCTCCTAGTCTGAATATGTCTAATACTGTTCTTAACTAAAACTCTCGTTACAACCAGATATATCCGCAAGGCATACGGGAGCAGATGGCCTGGCTGAAACAACAGTACGGAGACATCGACATCTTCATCTCTGAGAATGGATACTCCAGTGGGGGGTCCAACCTTATAGATGACGGTCGGATCTCATTTATCAAAGATTATTTGGAACAGGTAATTTGAAATTTCTATTATTTTTACATTGATGATTTAATTAACTGTCTCGTTTGTCAATTTTTTGCAAGTGCATGCTGTGATCCCGAGATCTTGGGTTTGATTCCCAGGTCAGGTGAAGTTTTATTGAGTTTTTTTTATAAGGAAATTTTCTTTATGGTGAAATTACACATTAGTAGATAACTATGCCTCAATTAGCCCAAACACGCACGAGCGGTTTTTTAACGCGACGATTTTTATGCACGAAACACATTGTAGTCCGTGTGATGCTGGACGTAAAGTATAGCACCATCCTATTTCTTCCCGTGGGTGTCGTAAAAGGCGACCAAGGGACTTACTAGAGAATGGGCAGCAGCGTTCTGTATGCATTTTTACACCATACTGCGATCGCCAACCCGCCTGCCAAGCGTGGCGATTACGAACTCCCTCTTCTTGGGGAGGCCTATGTCCAGCAGTGGACGTCTTTCAGCTGAAATGATGATGATGACACTGTTGGATTCCCAACTATCAGCGGTAAGCAGTGGGTTGAAAATCCAGTACTAATTAATTATGTAAATGATAAGTACCTAATTATGATTTAATAAGTAATTTTGATAAATATAGTCGCGGTTTGTGCACCATCTCTTTTTACCAATTTGTACGCCACGGCGGCTGATCATAATAGAACATTTCTGTATTTAATATCTTGCATGCAATGTATGTATACCATGTTTAAACAAATAAATTAACAATAATAAGTACATTAGTCATGTCAATTAAGATATACAATAAATTACCAGAAATAATTAAAGAAGAACAAAAATGGAATATATTCACTAATAAATTAAAACAATTTCTAATAAATAAATGCTATTATAATATAAATGAATATTTCAATGACAAATTTTAAATTACTTAGATTCTTATAAAATAATTACAATATTTATTACAACAATTAAGTAGTCAAATAAAAGCCCTCTTCCTCTCTCCTACTTTTTGCTGTGCCCGACAGGGTCCACAATGATCATATTTGTAAAACCTACCACCTAAGTTCACATGTGGAAGCAATAAATATATTGAGTATTGAGTAACTTACTTACTAATGCGATAAGAAATCATCGCGTTAAAAAATCGCCCGTGTGGGGGGTTTTAAATGGTGATTTTTTTTAGGCTGTTTTCTAATGAAAACCCACGGGATCCTAGGTTTTTTTTATGCCATCCTCTATTCTCCTAACTATTTGGAACTTCTTTGGAATTTTCCAGGTCATCTTGTCCATCAAAGATGGCGTCAACGTGACTGGGTACTCGTACTGGTCGCTCATGGACAACTTCGAGTGGGCAAGCGGATATGAGTAAGTAAACATTCTTCTTCTCTTCAACGATCGCATTAAAATAGCCTACTACGAGCCGCTACGAGTGGCAATACGAATCAACCTAAAGAACCTGTCCCACTGCTCGCTCCACCGAGGAAGCGTCGTTGTGATCTTGTTCTCGTAACTGTAATTATCTATAGCCTTCGTTTATTTCCGTTGCTTATACGAGTACATTTAGGCTCTTATTCATAAAGGTCCATCAAACTTCAATCAACAATTGTTACAAGCATGTAACAAAATGAGGTTGATACCTATGTATGTTTGATGATATTATAAAAAATAAATTTTGTCTTTGCCTGAATTCTGCTGTTTCATTATAGGTTATGGGCCGTGCCCGTTTTTAATTCGATTTTTAGTCAGGTTTTAGTAAAAATAACAGTGAAAAATGTCTACTAATCTCATAGCAAGTATATCTAAACTAAAAGGAAGAGAAAACTATGAAGATTGGGCGTTCGCAGTAGAAAACTTTTTGATTTTGGAAGGCATGCAACAATGTGTCACGAAGATGATCCAAACGATGCGAAAGCAAAAGCAAAAATAATTTTGACTATCGATCCCAGTTTATTTGTGCATATCAAAAGTGAAGTTACTGCAAAAGGATTGTGGACAAAGTTAAGAAAGTTGTTTGATGACAATGGCTTCACGAGACGCATTGCATTGCTTCGTAATCTCATATCTATCCGTCGAGAAAATTGTGAATCTATGTCTCAATATGTGACTTCAATATTAGAAACGAGTCAAAGATTGAATAATACAGGATTCAAGATCAGTGACGAGTGGGTTGGCTCATTATTGCTGGCGGGTTTGCCTGAGAAATTCGAGCCCATGATTATGGCGGTTGAACACTCTGGCATTGAATTAACGGCCGACGCCATCAAATCCAAGTTGCTAGATATGGAAGACGGAAGAGACATTGCCTCTGGTTCCACACAAAACGCGTTCGCGACGAAAGGTTGGCGACATAAAAAACGAAACAACCAGACGTCAACATTAAATTTGAAACAAAATGTCAAATGTTATAAATGTAAACAGATGGGACATTTTATGAATAAATGCGAAAATGTACCAAAGAAGAAGGAATCTAATGCATTTAGTGCCGTATTTCTGAGTGGAAACTTTAGTCAAAGTGACTGGTACGTCGACAGCGATGCAAGTTGCCATCTAACATCCAAGAAAGACTGGTTGTTCAATACTACAAAAAAACAACATGTCCAGGAGATTATTATCGCTGATAAATCGAAAGTTCCTGTCAAAGGCTGTGGAGATGTGCAAATAACTACAGTTGTTGGAGATACCGAGTACGAGATTCCAGTTAAAAAAGTGTTATACGTGCCAAACTTGGCAACAAACTTATTGTCTGTTAGCCAATTATTGATAGAAAAAGGTAACAAAGTGACATTTGAGAACAATCACTGTTATATTTACAACCGGAAGGATGAACTTGTGGCTACTGCAGATTTGGCTGGAGGTGTGTACAAACTAAAAATCAAGCAAGTTGATTGTTTGTTGTTGACATCGGTGTCAGGCGATGTATGGCATAGAAGGTTTGGCCATATAAACAGCAAAGATCTTAACCTAATGAAGGATGGTGCTGTTCATGGAATGTCATACAATGATAAGGCTCAGGTCAGTAAAACAAACTGTATTGTGTGCTGTGAGGGGAAGCTGGCCAGGTTACCGTTTACTAACACTGGTAACAAAGGCAAAGAGCTACTTGGTGTGGCATATTTAATCTCCTTATAGGTAATCTATGATTGTGGGTGGAGTTACGGTGTCTGTGGTCGAACCTTAGGCATATATTGCTGTCGCGGATATGTGAAGAGGGCATCAGAGAACCGAGCAGCCAATGACAGCCAATGACAGCTGTCAGATGTAAAAGGGCGTGCGCGCGAGTCGGTGCATTTTTTTTACTCTCTGAAAGAACCGCATTATAATCTTAATCCATCGCGCCCGCTAAAACGATAAACATAATTGTATTATCCCGTAATCCTTGGGGATTTGCTATTGTAACGTTTTACATAAAAATATCAACCCGCGTCCGATTGATGTGTGAAAAAACAGACTTTCAAGTGACCAGCGTGGACGACTTTGCGTATGGTGGCCACCTACGGAGATCATCAGGACAACTACAAGCCCATTCAGGTACCGCATTTGCTTTATTTGCTGGGGTTTAACCACCGACGCCACCTGACCGCCACCGATCCCATTTAATTTTCACACAGAAAAAACAGGCACTTTGAATCGGCGTGCATTCCACACGCTGATTTTTCTCGTCCTCAACCCGCCTAGGAAACGGCTATTTACACGCCTGTCCCTCCACTACTCAATATTGTTCACGCAGATATTTGTGGACCCATGGAGACCAAATCGATTGGAGGGAAGAAATACTTCTTGCTATTCGTAGATGACTACAGTCGGATGGCGTATGTTTACTTCCTGAAAACTAAAGATGAAGTATTTTCATTTTTTAAGTCTTACAAAACACTAGTAGAGAACCAGACAGGCAGAAAGGTGAAAGTGTTTAGGACAGATAATGGAATGAAATTCTGCAGTAAGGAATTTGAAAAATACTTACAGGATGCTGGAATAATTCACCAGAAAACTTGTCCATACACTCCGGAACAAAATGGTCTATGTGAGCGGCTTAACCGAACTGTGGTTGAAAAAGCCAGATGTTTGTTGTATGATGCAGGACTACCAAAACGATTTTGGGCAGAGGCAGTGAATACTGCAGTATATCTGAGAAACAGGTCCATAGCATCAGGACTGAACAACAGAACACCCTTTGAGATTTGGACCGGTACCAAGCCAGATGTTAGTAATCTACGTATATTTGGGAGTAAGACCATGGTACACATCCCGAAAGAAAAAATACTGAAATGGGATAAGAAAGCAAGTCAGTGTATTCTTGTTGGTTACCCAGACAATGTAAAGGGTTACCGCATATACAATCCCAACAATGACAGTGTAACAATAGCTAGAGATATTGTTGTGATTGAGGAGGGGATTGAGCAGAAGCAAGAGGCAATACACATGAATACAAATGAAGGTACTGGTGATGTTTTCTTAGAAATAGAAGAAACTACCCAAGAAGTGGGAGATATAAATAGCACAAGAAAATTGGAGCAGGAGCAGAAGCGAAGAGTGGCGCCGAGCACAGAAGAGGAAAGTTCAAGCTCTGTGGAAGAGGACTTTCAGGATTCTTCAGATGTGACAGCGGCTGAGCCGGTGACAGGGACCGAATGTCTGGAAGGAGTTGAGTCTGCGACAAGACCTGAAGTTTCTTCAGCACTGCCTTTAAAACGTATTCGTAAACAACCTGATTGATACGGCTTCAATAATGTGTGGTAAGCAGTGATTTAAGCGCTAGTGATATATCTCTTGAAGAAGTGTTGAACGGACCTGAAAGTGAACAGTGGAAACTAGCCATTCAGAGTGAACTTAAATCCTTTGAAGACCATAACGCTTGGGAGTTAGTGAATGTTCCACCTAGTGGCACAGTTGTGCAATGTAGATGGTTAAAAAAAAAATTGAATTATAGTTATAGGTACTTATTTTGTTAAGTGGGAGTGTTACAAGCATGTAACAAAATGAGGTTGATACCTATGTATGTTTGATGATATTATAATAAATAAATTTTGTCTTTGCCTGAATTCTGCTGTTTCATTATAACAATCAACTCAGCCTATCGCAGTCCACTGCTGGACATAGGCCTCTCCCAGGCTGCGCCACAACACCCTGTCCTCCGCTTTCCGCATCAGTCTGACCCAGCCATCTTCTTAAGGTCGTCGGTCTATCTAGCTGGGGGGCATCCCACACTACGCTTGCCGATACGCGGTTTCCAATCCAGGACTCGTCTGCTCCGTCGGCCATCGGTCCTTCGACAAACATGGCCAGCCCACTGCCACTTCAGTTTGCTTACTCTGCAAGCTATGTCGGTAACTCCGGTTCTTTTCCGGATAATTTAATTCCTGATTTATCCTTCAAAGAGACTACAAGCATAGCCCGCTCCATAGCGCGCTGGGCAACCTTGAATTTTTGGACCAGCCCGACTGTCAGTGTCCACGTTTCGGCACCGTATGTCATGATGGGCAGGACGCACTGGTTAAAGACCTTAGTCTTCAAACATTGCGGGATAGGCGACGAGAAGACTTGACGCAGTTTTCCAAATGCCGCCCAATCCAACTGGATCCTTCTGTCGGCTTCTTTCTCAAAGTTGCATCAAACTTATTTTAGTTAAAACGCTGCTAACGTTCGTTTGTCCTTATCGGTCACTTTGACATTTGTGTCTGTTAGAAAGTGACGAAACCTATTTTAACTAAAATAGGCATGCCAAGTTTTATGAATAAGGGGATTAGTATTTATGTATATAGTATTTAGGATATGTATATATTGCCGCCACATATGGAGTTTCTTGCCCGTTATTCTCCATAAGGACCTACTTCGACTTGGAATGGGCAACAAGCTTCACTAACTAACTCAAACTGAACGACTTTTTGAAAAATGATAATTCAAAAGTGCCTGTAAATGTTCTAATTGAGATAAAAAATAAAATAAAAAAAACATTTATTTTGGACCAAACACGTGTACCTACACATTTTATAAACCTGCCAAACTGCGTGACAGTTTGTCGGCAGGATTAGCGCTCGTCTTAAAATATTTGGTTCAAACAATAAAATTGTATACTTCTTCATCTAAGAAGGTAGATCCAGGTAGTTTTTAACTGGTTCAGTGATGAATTAATTACTGCCACATGTTGCGACCATTTCATTCAGCAGTTCAGCCTTTAATTTATTCCCCACTGTTCGCCTGCTAATTACACCATTATCCCTTCTCAACCAGTCGATACTATTGTATAAATGCTTTGAGTTTGAGTTAAGTGTTGTTTGTGATCGAAAACCAATTACCTATCCATCAGTGAAGCATTAATTACACCGAGGACTGGTCAGAGACGGCACTGGGTTCCTCGTCGTGATGTATATATCTGTGTATCTATTTTAGTATATTGTTTGTACCAACGACAGCCGCACTATAAGTCCAGGCAAATCATTGTCCATTCCAAGGTTGTCTGGAAGAGATCGCAGAAAGTGGTAAGGCCGTCCATTGTATATTTTGTACCCATACATACATACATAAACTCACGCCTTCTTCCCATGAGGGTAGGCAAAACTATAGAACGCCACTTGCTACGCTCCTTACATACTCCTTTTGCTTCGCCTACGTTCATACATCTAGTCATACACCCACGCCGGTTGCGAGTACTACGCACCTGACCTTTCTGAAGAACATCACCAATTTGGTCACTATATGCCCTTCTAGGGCGTCCCCTCCTGGCATTTCCACTCACCTCTGCTTTATAAATACTTTTGTAGCGTTTAGTAGTATATTTTGTAGCGTTTGATTTATTGTTTGTTATGTATTTTTGTGCTGTACCTACATAAATAAATAAATAAGCGACTAGCTATTCACCATTTTCTCGCTCAAGAAACGTACAACAGATGTAAGTCCTGTGTCAGTAAAATATACCTACAACATTAGTTTTTGTTTATACTAAACCCGAAAAGGGGTCATTGTACTCATCATTTTGAACAACTTTTTCTATGGGACCAACCTTGAAATCACGAAAAAAAAAATCAGCTGTTCCATACATTTTGTCGATTTAAGTGAGCGTGGTCGTGGTGGACATGTCCGATATCATTTTTCATTCTTAATTGCCAAACCTTACTCTTTCTATTACAATAAAAATTTGAATCATTTTCATCTAAACTCTTTGTTTTAAAAAACAAAGTTCTTGTTGAAAAACCCGTTAGTTTCCCTCGGCATGACTATAGCCGCAGCCAGAAGTCAATCTCTGTTAGCCATACTACTCCACTAATCCACATGTTGAAAACATCATCAATATCATTCATTTGCCTCTAGCGTTTCCTCAACAATATTGGGGACGACTTCCAATCTCAGGTAGATTGGAAGTCGTCCCCGAAGCACTTGAATACCAGTAGTTTACATGTAGCGGCTGCAGCCTATCTGACCTCCACCAACCAGTTACTGGGTAACACGATGATAGCCCTTGAAAAATATCACCGTATTCTGATCAATTAATTTCTTCGTTTTCAGATCTAAGTTCGGCTTATACGAAGTGGACTTCTCCGATCCAATGCGCACGCGCACGGCACGCAAGTCAGCGGTATACTTCTCAAATATTATCAAGAATCGATCCCTGGACGATCCACTGCCATGTCAAACTAACCAATTCGATTAATACATACGTAGATTTATTAGTTTATATAATATAATTTTTGTACACATACCACAAGTAAAGGAATATAATGTTCCAGTGTTGCAGTAGTGTTTTCACAGCTTTATTTAACTCTGATGTTGCACCGCCGTCAACATCACAGTGACCCTTATTTTCGTCACAATAAAGTTGCTATTATGCTGCTACTGTCAGAGATAACATAACTGAGAAAGGGCTGTACTGCTAATTTGTATACCAAGAAATGCCAATGAGCAAAACTGCCGTGCCTTTTATTATTTTCGGCGGCCATTATAGGTCGGGTAATTGACCTTGGCCTTACAAATATTCTTATTTATAAATATATTAATATATAAAAATAAAATAAAAATATTTTTTTGTTTCCTCTCAACCTTTAAACATAGTTCACACTCGACCCCTAAGGTCGAGACAGTATTTTCATACAAAGGACAGGCATATCTGGTCCCTTTTCCACCCCCAGTTCGGTACGTACCTAAAATTAATATTTTGGTACAGTAAGGTACAGATTAAAGGCAAAATTCAGGAACTGATATTAAAAAAAATTAAGGAGCAATAACTATTAGAGAATACTTATGGCATGTAGGCCTATTAATACACCGCCAATATGATGTTCCGTTTTTAAACTTTGTCTTGATATGGTATTGATGACCTTCCAGAAGCAGTAGGTACACGTCCTCTGGGAAGATATAAATATTTAATGCCACCTACTAGTATCACTTGTAGTCGGAATATCAGACATGTTTGCAAATAGAACTTGTGCATACACCAATCACTTGATAACTACTAGAATGCAAATGATTTAAGTGTTATAAAAATAATATTGAGGGTATTTTAGTTAAATAGTATGCAACTATAGGGTACTGCAGATGACTGTACTTGGGGGTCGGGAACAAACTAAAACTAGGCTGGAAAATAAAATCCACTCTCGACCCCCAAGGGTCGAGAATAAACTATAGTTAGGGGTTCAGTGGATACATTATTTATTGGTCAAGGTACCGAGAGTGGGCTAAACGGCTATGGATGCGTTTGATATCCTCCAATCATATTCATTGGTCAACATAGCATAGCACTGATGAAAACGGGTTCAACTGAGCTATGTTTTCTATGTATCGTACTTAGCTTTTACATCCTCGTAGCATACTGCATAGCACATCTATGATGGAAAAGCAGCTTTATAACCGCAACGAATATCACATTCCCATCATGCCCTGCTCATTCAAAGTTTCACGCTGTTGGACATTTAGCTATTTAGACCTTCTGTTCAGGAGCGCCCTAAATAAATAATAATGACATACACGCTGCTATGGACATGCACAGTCATCCGACCAATTATCACATATGGCTCACTGGTCTGGTGGCCCAGGACGGATCTGAGCACAACCCAAAAAGACCTCGAAAAACTGCAGCGGTTTGCTTGTGTAGCAATAACTGGCAGAATGAGGACTGCACCCACTGCCACACTACCCGCTGACGAACTAACTAGGAGAGCATCCAGCGCGTCAGCCTGTGGACCCAAACCTATCGTACCCATCCCCTTTAACCAACTACGTAGGTGGCTACAGGAGTTCACCCATACACAAGCGGGGAACTGGTGGACCTCGACACCGAGCTGCAGGCAATCCAGGGAAACTATGCCATCCTTAGATGGCAAGCTAACCAGGCGTTTGCTACGCCTGGACAGGAACGGCCTGCGCCTGGTGACGGGGACCATAACGGGACACTGCTCACTAAACAAACACTTCCACACAATAGGCATAACGGACAGCCCCCTGTGCAGGGCTTGCATGGAGGCTGAAGAAACCGTTGCGCATGTGCTCTTTGACTGCACAGGCGTCACCCTGATCAGAACAGAAACCCTCGGGTCACCCAGATCTTTCACAGATATCCTATGCAGACTAGGAGACCTAATCAGCTTCTGGAGGGAGGTCGACTGGTTGGAATAAAACACTGACGGCCGCCATGGCCCACGCACAATGGTCCACATGAAGGACTAAGTGCGGAAACTATCTAACATAGAACATAGAACTCGCTGCTATGGACTACATTTGAGCCGTGAACCTGAACAGACTCTTCACATCATCACCATTTGGTTGAGACAGAATTCTATGCAATGTGCCTAAATCAAGTCGGTTCAACCTCAAGACCCCAAACACATCCTTTCTATCAAACTCATATCGAACACAGATTTACATTCTTAAACTCCTTGTTCCCATTGCCTTATTGCTATGGTAGGAAAAAACTACTAACGCCACCTGCTACGATCCTTACAACATACTTTTGGTTTGTTTACGTTCATACATCTGGCCATACACTCACGCCGGTTGCGAGTACTATGCACCTGACGTTCCTGAAGAACATCACATATAAGGTCACTGTGTCCTCGTAGGGCGCCCCCTCCCGGCGTTTCCACTCACATCTGCCTTAAAAAACCTTTTGTTAGTCGCCTTTCATTCATTCTCTCAATATGGCCAAACCATCTTATAAGCATACTCTTTTAAATAGTTATCTCCACATCTTCTTTTAAAGCGCACCTTTGCCTTATCACATGATTCCTCAGCCTATCATTAATTAAACTATGTCATTAATATTATTCTAACTCCTATTAATTTTTTCCAATCGCTAAGAATACTTTTTCAAAATAAAAAATGCTCGGTAAAACACACTAAAATTATAAAGGCGAAAGTTTGTGAGTGTGTGTGTGTGTTTGTTTGTTACTTCTTCACGCTCAAACGGCTGGACCAATTTTGATAAAATTTTGTACTTTTTATCCCGATATTCTCACGGGATCGAGACTTACGCGGGTGAAACCGCGGGGCGCAGCTAGTATGTTTATAAAAATCCAGTTTATCTACAAAACGCATCGCAAACATAACATTTAAGATTAGAATATCGGTTATGTAGCATATTGATAAAGCAATCGATACCCGATCGATATGACTAGACTCCGTGTGCAATGGCGTGGGCTAATGCAGAGTGGTGTATAAAATACATCTGATGCAACCATCTACCTTGGTGGAAGCAGACTCGTTGTGCGTGTTGTGAAGAGAGGAAGCTAATATATTGTTATACAGGTTAAACAATAATCTATTAGAAGACTTTAAAGAAAAGATAGTGGCTAAGTTTACGGCTTTAAAGATAGTGGATTGGAGCAGTCATTCATAATATGGATTGGGTTCGAGCAGTCGTGTTAAGGTGAGAATGCATTTTTTTATTGTGATTAAGGGTGCTATCACAAAAAAAAAGTTTTTCGTCTATTTCTTATCTAATTGTGAGAACGCGTGAAATAATCGAAACATTAAGTCTGTGTAATTATAAAAGTACAGTTTTCGTGGTGATAAAGTCAAAGTCAAATTGTTTATTTCAAATAGGCCCATAAAAGGCACTTTTGAACGTCAATATTTACAAAAAATAGAATTGTTTCTAGTTGCCCCTTCCAAAAGGTAGTTTCGTATGGAGAAGAATGGGCAACAAACTCCACCGTTACTCTTTTAAAATCTTGTACAATATTTTATATAGTTACATTAATTAAATAATTGTATGTGAAGACGATGCACCTAGAATAAAATTACTATACCACAATAGGTAATAAAAAGAGTTAAGAATGAAGCAATGACAGATAAATTAATTATTTGATAGATACATGGATCTCACATATTTACAAAAATTGTAAAAAAAAAAATATACGGTTTCCTAAAAAATTACAATATCTGTGTGAGTTAAGGCAATCACAGAATTTAAAATAAATGTCATAAAAATAATAAATTGAACAATTTAAAAAAAATACAGCCTGTTTGATTTTGTCTAGACTCTAGATTGTCCTATGGAGCTGGACCAGCATGTTTCCAAACATTCTTATCTTGGATATAATCGTCTAATTTGTAATATGCTTGTTTACAAAGAGTTCTAAATTTTCTTTGTTCTTAATATGAGTTTTAAATTTTCTTTCATTTAGTTGTAATATATCACAAGGTTTTTTATTGTAACATTTAACACAGTACCCCATAAAAGATGTATGTACTTTATATAATTATGTCTATCACTTATTTTATTAAAAAGTAGTAGATTTTTCCTTACATACATAATATTTTCGTAAATGAATTGGCAAGGTACCGTCATAATATTAATATTTTTAAATAGTTCCCTAAGAGATTCGCGGCGACTTAGGTTATAAACCATTCGTGTCAGTCTCAGCACCCGATAATATAGTTTCATCACTTTTGCGCTCTCGAAAATTGTTTCGCCGTTGATTTACGCCGTTATTTTACTTTTAAATAGACATTTTTTTTTTATCGAATAAGGTAACATAGTTACCTTAGTTATTAAATAGTTTTTGTTTGAATTTGGATTATATATTCGTAGATAAAAAATAAAATTTCGGACGAAAAATTATCAGTAACTCTCTGTTTTACAGAATTGTTTTTGGTGTATTACTGTATGAAATATAATACATTGATTAAAGCGCTTCCAAATAAAACATACATTAGTACCATGGATATTTTTATATCTTTTTAAATTATGTTATCTTCGGTGTAACAAAGCATCAAAAGATACCCAAAAGTAAAATTTTATGAAACATCCTTTGCAGAGATAAGGTTGTTACTGATTTATGTAAACAAATTGAAATATTTATTTAAAGCGCTCCCAAGATAAATAATCAAACTTGCTCGAGCATATTTTATTTTTTGGCTATATCTAAACCATAATCACACATCAATTTCAAACCTTGAATTTGAGCGTTTTACTCGAGAGTAAAACGCTCAAATTCAAGAAAAATTGTGATATCCCTCTTAAGTGCGTTTACACCTTACGGCATTTCATACAAACTTTCAAGCCCTTGTTTTCGAAATGACTGAACCTGAGTCTAATTAGTCTGTAACACTATTTTTCAAAAATGTTCTTTACTAACTTTTTAGACCTTTGACATATTTGTTAACCTATCTTTTATAATTCATAATTATCTGTTGAAAGAGACTGGATCCTGCGACACAGGGTATCCTAGTGTGGGATCTATACTGTCATACATAAATATTGTAACACTTGTATAACTTTTTTTTTTAATTATATTCATCACGTCTAGAGAGAAGAGGTTTACACAAAAAAAAACTGATTTTTCAAGAGACTTCACAAACTGTGGTCCAAGACCCCAGAAAAAAAAACTTTAAATTAAGTTGTTTTTGGTGTTATAGTTTAGATATCGATAGGTACCTACCCATAAGTGCCCATAACGTCTGCGGAGTTTCGCTAGCTAATTCAAATTTCACCCTGAATACAACATGTCCCAGAATTAACGCACAGCCTCTTAAGGGGTCATTGTCCTTATCCTTATAAACAACTTTTACTATGGGACCAAACCTAAAATCACGAAAAAAAAAATCAGCTGTTCCATACATTTTGACGAGTTATTTGAACATAAATGTAGGGAACAGCTGATTTTTCCAGAGATGTGTGAGAAAGTTAAGTGGAACAGCGGGGCTGTTCAACGGTGTAACTCTTACCACACTACGTATAAGCTGAGCGGTGCGGGGATGCGTAGCGGACTCTTTTTCGGTCGCTAATTGCTGCTTTCCTTGCTCTGCAACAAATTATGCGGTGTGCTTTGAACTTGGAGCAGGCAAGCGGGGTTAGTAGGCAGTGAACTGTCGCTACCGGCCGTGCATGGTCGACTCGATGGTCGGCAGCGTGGAGTCCTGGGACGCGGTGGTATCCTTCTGCGAATCAGTCATGTCGCAGAAAGAGGCTGCGGAAAGGGAGCGGGAGATTTCTCCCACTCACCCGGCCCGCAGCAGGCGCACCGGGCGTCGGCAGAAGGCAGATAATGCCCTCTTCCGGCCCCCCTAAATAGGTCCAGGGACGGCGGAATCGGAGACGTCTACCGCCCCCTATCATACAAGACCCGAGGTGGCGGCCCGTAGTGTTCCACGCGCGCCCCTTCAAGACGTCGCGTGGGGGTTAAACACCTCATCCCTCCTCCAGACTTGAGGTGGCCCGCAAAGGCGGGCCGGCACCATCCGGGGATCGCGGAAGTTGCAAATGACCCTTGGTGCAAGTGTAGGAAGGGAACACCGGGTGGTTTTTAGTCAGTAACAGTCTGACAGACCCCTCCACCCGGGGCCCCAGGGCGGACGACAGCCATGGGGATTTTAAACCCTGGGAACAAAAAAAAATAGGGCAAGATAATTGGCAGTTTAGTAGAATTCGCACACATTCCTCATACACCTCCCTCTCTCCCGTCTGCCGGCACACATCTCTCTTATTTTGCATGTAGAAATACCTCCTCGGGCAGGAAAATGTAGCAATCCTATTGTTAGATTATTTCCGCTCGCTCTGCTTAGCTACCTCGCACAGCTCTAGCGGAAACGCAGCCTAAGCGCCCCGTGTCTGGACTTTGGAACTAAATGCACTAAGTCGAGGCCATAATTTATTTGTTGAGATTTTAATGCTATTACGAGTATTATCACATTATTATCACGTCTTTTTGCGATAAGATTACTATTAACAATGTTGCTAAGCGTAGACCGCGACACACCTGGTGAAATTACGCAACGGAGATTCAGAAACAATGTGACGTAACTTCGGCCTGATGTCATCATATTTCTCCTGCTGCTCATATCCATGACTTGTCTTGTCGGCACAACAATGGCGTATTCGCCCCGTGGCAAAACGGTTGGCCGCCCCGTAATTTAACAAAACAAATAAATGTGAGAACTAAGTGAAATTTAAAATTTTAGCACCTCGGAACGATTTGATTTTGTTTTTACCGTTGATTACTGAGGCTACTTATTCGGCTTATGCATAAAAGCTTCTAAACAGTTAAGAGACTAGGATTCAAGAGCAAGAATAGCGAACTCGAAAATATTGTCATCCCGCCACGTGTTTCTCGCTAGTGTTTCTTTCAACTTATTGATAAAAGTTTCAAAATTGAGAGAACACAAGAGCGAGCAAAGCCAGCTCGAAAATCTTAGCTCCCCGCTTCGGATAGGTTATTTTTTTTACCATTCGTACAGATGATATTGAAGTTATTTACTTACACAAAGCATAAAATCTTCAGAATAATTAAGAGATTGTAGGCTGCAAAAAGACCGAAACGAGCAATGTAAGTTACGATGAAGTAGTTGCACGAAGGCTGCGCTGACGTTCATACTCGGGGTCATCAGTATAGAGCTATGAGGAACTAGATGTAAAGTTCACTCATCCTCTATAGAATAGGGAGGATCCTCCGACCAGACGGGTGTAATGTCTGGTGGGCAACTGCCCGACGGTTGATGTCAGGATTTTGTATATAAGCTAGTTGCGCGGTAAACTCTGATTGCGCGATGCAGGATTTTGCGTGACGTCAGTGTGACGATTAGTTCGCATGTGGCGATGTTGATGCCGCTACAAGCATTCTAGTGGTGTTCTGATGTGGTAAGGGATTCAGTCCAGACAATAGAAAGCCTTCCTACACAATCATTAACTTTTCGTACTAAACGCAAGTAAGAGTTTACATTTTCGGGTGCATCCAATGCATGAATCAGTTCATGTAAAATTAGTGCATCGAAACGATATTTAATCAATTTAGATATAAACTATGTATAAGCTTAGCATGACAACGGCACAATTTAAGTAACATAATGTGCTTATAGAAATATTATGATAAAAACGGCTAAGGTACTGCTAAATATACATTAAATGTATACATAGCATTAAAGTTATGTCAGAGAAATTATCTTATCACGATGTCAGTTGTCGAAGGCTTATCTCATTTAAAATAGAGCACAAATATTATGATCTACAAAGCTTTATTGGGTGCGTCCATAATCCCGCTAAGCTCTTTGTGGATTAACTCGTCTGGGGGATTACTATCACCATATTTTTGCCGGTCCATTCCTATTAAGTAGCGCCAGGCGTCAAGCACCGTTGTTGTGAAAACCCTCAATGCCTCTGAGCTGGTATTGCAGTTCACCAGTCCATAGGCGTTATAGAGGTACACGCCGAGGGTGCAGTTACTGGACTCGCGCCGGAACGTCAACTTCAAAACGTTCGTCGTGCGTATTCCGAACTGTTATCTGCCCCTCGTCATGGAAGAAGACTTTTGGCCGCAGGGCGGGGTGTTCCGTCGCTTCCCCGGACAAGTTCCACAGGACAGCATAATCTAGTGCAAAGTGAAGTGCTACTAACATAGTCTTAATTAATAGCCTTTTTATTAACTCAAGTTTTTGTTTATACAATACCTATGTTTAGGTTAAGTGTTTTTCTATGGTATTATTATTATTATAGCACTGACCACTCACCATCAGATGGGCCACCTGCTTGTTCCCCGTCTAATAAATAACTCAAAAGACTGAAAGTTATTCTCTGATCGGACTGTACCCCAAACTGTGTGAACAGCAGTGGCGAAAGCACCATATAACACGATTCCTATCGGCTTCCCTTCGGAGGTCCGCATCAACAACCCTACCGCTTTTGAAAAATGTCACAGTCAATAATGTCAACTATTGCCAAAAAATATAGTTACAGTACGGGTTTTTGTTGCTTCAAAAACAACAAAAACGCTTATTTTTATTAGCTTTGAGTTGAAACAACAAAAAAGAAAGTTTTGTTTGTGTAGTGATGCGTCTTTTTGGTTCTGCTACTTGACGATAGATGGTGTTAAATTCAGTAAAGGAAAGACTTATTTTTAAGTTAATATTTATTGATAACTTAAGAAAGTTAAAACCGGCTTCGCTTCGGCTTCTCTCATACAAAAAATGACACCTCCCGCTGGTGAACAGTAGCCCAAAAGACAGGGGCTACAATTCGGTTTGATTTGCGCACACAATTATTAATATTTGATGTGGACCTGTTCTTCAAGGTTTATATTGTGGGGTACCAAAATAAAGGGCTTTCTTTTTTTTCTGGGTGGGAAATTATCAAATAAATTCTCCCGCTCTGGGCGGAACGGGAGGACGTGTCGGACTACTGACTAAAACCCACCCGTGTTCCTTCATTTGCCTGTGTACCTGAGCCACGATATCTCGCAACCCTGGCAGGCATCGAACAAAATAAATGGCTTGAGACGATTCTACAAATAAAACACAATAAAAGACTGAAAGTAAAACAAAAAAAAAACGGACTGCAACTAAAAATTTCAAAACAAGATCACTTTTCATGCAGATGACATTTGGTAGATAGATAAGATAGATAAAACATATATTCAGTGCACACAAAAGACAGCACAAAAAAAAGCATCAAATCTGAGATTGAACAAAAATAACTGCCTTTTTTTCTTTTTTCTAAAGTTTTTATGGTAATTTTATTCCACAGCGCTGTACTCGCCGTGTCATGGAGTGCTTCTTTTTTTTTTTTGGGTGGGTAATTATCAAATAACTTCTCCCGCTCTGGGGTTAGTGGGAGGGCGTGTCAGACTTTTACTGACTAAAACCCACCCGTATTCCTTCATTTGCCTGTGTGCCAGGGCCACGATATCCCTTTCGGACAAATTCGCAACCCTGGCAGGCATTGGCCCTATCGGACCCCGTCAGTTGGTGCTGACAACTCTTTGAGGCGCGCGTGGAATACGACGCGCCGTCGACCCGGGCCTGGTCCTTATCGGACGGTGAGCTACCCATCGCTCACCGTCCGCAGGCCCGCGCCTACGGTGGCCGCAAATCGGCTTGCGACTCCCGACGCCCGGGGCGTCTCCTGCGGCGACTAGGGGCGCGAGGGCGCGAACCTTGCCTCTCCCTCACGCGTTCCGCCTCCTCCTTCGCAAGCATTACTGCTTCGCAGAAGGAGGTGACGGCCTCCCATGCACTCTCGCTCCGAACCATGACTTAAACCAGGGCAGGACGCGAGAGATCGCCGCCGCCGATCGCCTCCGTGAGGACACGGCGGTGCTCCGCCCAAGCTGGGCAAAGTTTTTATGGTAATTTTATTCCACAGCGCTGTACTCGCCGTGTCATGGAGTGCTGACCTGTCGTTTCCACCTGGGTTCAAGTTCGGAGCCGCCACTGCTGCTTACCAAGTCGAAGGCGCCTGGAATGAGGGCGGTAAGAATGATATTCTGCATTTCTTTAGTTTTTAGGGTTCCGTAGCCAAAGGGTAAAACGGGACCCTACTACTAAGACTCGCTGTCCGTCCGTCTGTCCGTCTGTCACCAGGCTGTATCTCATAAATCGTGATAGTTAGACAGTTGAAATTTTCACAGATGATGTATTTCTGTTGTCGCTATAACAACAAATACTAAAAAACAGAATAAAATAAATATTTGAGGGGCTCTCATACAACAAACGTGACTTTTTTGCTCGTTTTTGCTCTATATTGATAACGGCAACAGGTAGACGCTTGAAATATTCACAGAATATTTAGTTACACTTTAAAAATAAATAGTTAAATTAAAATAAAACAAATATTTACAACAAACGTGATATTTTTGCCGTTTTTTTAGATAATGGTATGAAACCCTTCGTGCGCGAGTCCGACTCGCACTTGGCCGGTTTTTAATTTAATTTTGTTCTGTTGTATTTTTATTTTGTTGAGAAAGAAAGAAAAATAATTTTATTTGCCACAAAAAACGTGCAAGTACAATATTGGAAAACAAAATATGTAATAAACTGGAAGATAAACATTACACAAAACAGATCTAAGTACATATTATTATTACGATCTCAAACAAACAAATAGTCGGAAGCTGCACGTCATGACTGTGACAAGAAGCTATGGGGTACCCACAGCACAGCGCTGATTTTCAGTGGTCAAATGTGTTTTTTTTAACAATATGTTATGATGTGTAAATTGAATATTTAAGGCCTGGCTAAGTTATAACAGCCACACGGGTCGATCCATCAGGTTAAGCTGATCTGCAGATGGGTGACCATCTTTATATACCGAGACTCATCTTTGTCTTAGAAAGCACGTTGAGCCGTTGGTCCCGGCTGTCATTCGTGGATCTTTGACAGTCGTTAGGGGTCAGAAGCCCAAAAGTCTGACAACCAGTCTTACCAAAGGATATCGTGTTACCCAGTTACTGGGTTGTGGAGGTCAGATAGGCCGTCGCTCCATGTGAAATACTGGTATTCAACTGCATCCGGTTAGACTTTAAGCCGACCCCAACATTGTTTGGAAAAGGGTAGGCAGATAGATTTTTTGATATTAAAGATTTATATTATGTACTTTAAACATTTTCCCCCTTATTACAAAACGAGGTTTATCTTCAGACCCAAATATAAACCATGGAGCCATTATTGAATTTTGAACTTTATTCCATCTACGGTAAAGTTCCTAATACAAAACTGACAACTTAGTACCGAACTAAGTTTTCAGTTTTGTATAAAGAACGGAATTTCAATCACAGTTACGTACTCATTACAAAAAAAACCGGTCAAGAGCGAGTCGGACTCGCGCACCGAGGGTTCCGTACGTATATATGATGTTGATGATTGCTGATAAACTGTGCTATTTAGAGACATCGTTTTATTTTTCCTGTAATCTTTACATAAACTTCTATCACATAGAATAATTTCAGATTTTTATCTATGCAAACTTCGGAGATAAGGGGGGGGGAATGGTATTTTTTTAAATATTTATACTGTAATCAAAAGTCGGAACGAATGCTACCTAATAAAAAAGTGTTTGAGAATGTGCAAACAGCGCTCTTTCATATGATACCCCATACGCCCTAGTAGCCCCACTTAAAATTTTTAAGACCCCCTTTCAGTCCCTTTTACAAAAAGGTATATATTTTTTAATTTCTTTCTTGTTTGCAAAATAGTTGGGCAAACGACATCTAAAACTATTCTAAATTTCAAGTTGATAGCATTAGTAGTTCTTGAGATATCCAGGTGTGACAGACAGACAGACAGACAGTCTCACCATAAGGGTTCCTTTTTACCATTTTGGTACGGAACCCTAACTAGCTCCATGGTTTAAGCCATGTCAAAATATAAATCTTGTCGTGTAATAAGACGGTTAATGTTTACATAGTTGTTCATCTATAATTTAATTTACAAGGTGCTCCTTACTTAGATATTAATATTTGCATGCCAAAATGTGTCATCGCATAAGGATATTTATTTACCACCATTTAAATAAGCAAATAAATTACTTTGACTTTTAGACGAAATCTAGGGAAGAAAGGAAAAATTCAAGAAATTTAGGGAAGTGCGGAATCAAAAATAGTTATTTAGTAGATGACATGACGACGGTGATAATGGACATGACCATAGGAAAAAAATATACTTAAGTACTTTGAAAATGAGACTTGTGAAAATTACAATTACACTTACGATTTCAAGCACAAGAATATTAAACTTGTATTAACCCCATAAATTGTTTCGGGTAAATATCAGTGTCCGATACACTCGCTCTGGGTAAGCATCGTGGTTGGGACGGTAAAATAGAATGTTGTATTTGTTATTTATATTTAAATTTTACCTACTAACATAGTTTATAAGCTCCTGTTGTTACTAACCATAATGGATCATGTTATCTGAATTATAAATAAATAATAATTAATATAAATGGAAAATAAATTTATGCCAAACTTAAACCTCGTAAAAATTATGGTTAATCTAGAAAAAATACTGGATGTAAAGTAACTCCGCGTTCATTAATAATTTAAGGGGCTTGAATCACATGACATTTTTGACATACGATAACAGCACAGCCATAGTCAAATCAATGCACTTTCTAGGCAAAAGCGAAAGCACTTGGGACCGGTTCGTACACGAAGATCCACAAAGAATCGCAGACCTGAGCAATGGAGACGTCGCCTGCGACTCCTACCACCAATGGAAGACAGACATCGAGCTGGCAGAGGAACTGGGGCTCCATTTCTATAGGTAACTAGTTTTTGCCCGTGGCTTCGACAACGTGGACGTCGAAAACTATACCACAGGTTGCCGTGGGATAAAAAACCGGCCAAGTGCATGTCGGACCACGCACAATGAAGGATTCCGTAGTTGGGATGAATTCATTCCAAAAACAAACTTAACGTTGTAGTTGAAAAACATGTTCTCCCATACATTGATATACGCCATGGTCAATTTTCTAACTGCAAATGTAGGTTCTTAATTAGCAGTAGTAATCGCATTTTTTTTATGTGTTAGAACTACAAATTAACGGTTTTCGGACTATTTCCTTTACTTGTCTTGTGAGACCTTGCCTCTTGCCAAATTTCAAGATTCTAGGTCAACGGGAAGTGCCCTATAGGTTTTGATTACCTAGTACCTAAAGGACTCAATTTTTGTAGAGCTTCAAGAGACCGTAGACCTACGTAATTGATATTAATTTCTACTTGATACCTACACGCGTTCCTGAGAAAAATGGTCCTGACAGACAGACAGACAGACAGACGGACAACGAAGTGATCCTATAAGGGTTCCGTTTTTTCCTCTTGAGGTACGAAACCCTAAAAATAATTAAAAAGGATTAAAAAAGTATTCTATTTCCTAACTCAGGTCCGGTCAGGATCCGTGTGATAACATCCAAATCCATTCAGTGGTAACAGACAGACAGAAAGACAGGGTTACTTTCGCGTTTATAACAATTATCTTAGATAAGGATACAAATTATTAAAAGGTCCCGGTCCGTCTATCGTCAACGCGAGCATGGTCCAAAATTTTGTTGTTTCGTCCAGCGCAAGACGTGAAAACTACTAACTCGCAAGTCAGAACGCGATAACATAAAAAAAATAAAGAAAATAATAACCTCCTCCTTTTTCAAATAAATAAACATTGAACGAAAAAGAGTGTGCAAAAATGTCATACAACTTGTTCCAGGAAATACGTGTTTGAGAGTAAGCCTTACAAGTTTGTGAAATAAATGTTTGTCATTTAGAATCTCCATTATATGTGCGAGGTTTCTATCAAGATTTTTTCTTTACTTTAACAATCTACGTGTACATTATGAACGGCCATAATTCAGCAAATTTTTGCAGGCATGAATTCTTTTCTCCAAATTTTTATTTTTTGTTTGTATAGAAACCTAGATATAGTGCACAAAATACCTATTAGTTCAAAAATGTCAAAGAAAGAAGTGTTGTTTACAACGCTATAATAATCACGTACGAGCGTTTGTATGAAAAGTCAAACCCTTGATTACCTAGCTGGTCTGACGCGTCCTAATATTAACCCCTTTGTCTTCACCCCAGTCGACCCGGGAGAGATCAAAAAGATTATCCTTTCTATTAAATCCAAAGCTGTGGGCTGCGATAATATCAGCCGCCATATGATCGTAGCGGTTCTTAATGTACTACTCCCTGCAATCTCCCACATCATTAACTTCTCCCTTTTTACCGGTGTTTTCCCCTCCCTGTGGCGTAAAGCCCTTGTTTGGCCACTGACAAGGATTCCCAATCCCTCTCTTCCTGGTCACTTTCGCCCAATTTCCATCCTTCCCTTTCTATCTAAGGTGCTTGAGGCTAGTGTGCATAAACAATTTTCCCACTTTATTCACTGCAACTCTCTCATCAGTCCTTTTCAATCCGGTTTTAGACCAGGGCACAGTACCGTTTCTGCTCTCCTTAAAGTGACTGACGATATAAGGCGGGGGATGGAAGACACTAAAGTAACAGTCTTAGTGTTAATTGACTTCTCCAATGCTTTTAATACTGTCAGTCACGAAGTCCTTTTATCCATCCTGTCCTATCTTATGGTCTCTCAGGAGGTATTGGAATGGTTTTCCTCTTATCTTCAGGGGCGTCAGCAGTCTGTTCGTGCTGGAGACTCTTCATCGAGTTGGTGTGATCTTGCAGCTGGCGTGCCTCAAGGCGGTATATTATCTCCTCTTTTGTTCTCCATTTTTATTAATCTTATCACCACCGAGCTTCGGACTGCGTATCATCTTTATGCTGACGATTTACAGCTTTACTGCCAGGCGGGTGTTGACAACATATCTGATGCGATTGAGGAGCTAAACCGGGATTTAGGTGTGGTTAAAAGCTGGTCTGATCATTTTGGGGTGGCGGTTAACCCTACCAAGTGTCAGGCTATCATTGTGGGGAGCCCCCACAGTATGAGGAAGCTGAATGGCTCAACTGTGCCACCTATGATGTTCGACAACTCAGTCATCCCGTTTAGCTCCGATGTCAAGGATCTTGGTCTGCATGTCGACACTTGTCTTGACTGGCGAAGGCAGGTCACGACTGTCAGTAAAAAAGTCACCGGAACGTTGCGGTCACTCTATCGGTTGAGGAACCTTCTCCCTTCACACATAAAGGCAATGCTTGTACAGTCCTTAATCTTTCCCATAATTGACTATTGTGATGTATGTTACTATGACCTGAATGCTGATCTCCTCAATAAACTTGACCGCCTTCTAAATAACTGCATTCGATTCGTTTTCAATCTTCGTAAGTATGATCATGTGTCCGCGCACCGATTGGTTTTAAAATGGTTGCCCATTCGTCAGCGCAGGGAGTTGAGGGCTTTGTCTATGTTGTTTTCCATACTTGACAAACCCACTTCTCCTTCTTACCTAACTTCCCATGTTCAATACTTGTGCTCTGCCCACAGTAAAAATCTCCGTTCCACCAACAATCGTCTTCTACGATGTCCTTCTCACCGCTCTGGTTTCATTCACTCTTCTTTCTTTGTCCAGGCGGTTTTTCTTTGGAATGCGCTCCCTCTGAGCATCAGGATGGCAACCGGACGGTTAACGTTTAAAGTGAAGGCACGGGAATATATTCGTAAGAAGTTGGCAGAATCATCCCAGTGTTGATTCGTTTTCTCCTCCACCAATCGTTATTTCTCCTGACACTTTTTATTTTGTTTATAAGTATGTATGTATGTATGTATTAGTATATATTTTTGATTTTCGAGTTATCTATCCCATATGTTGCACCTACCATGTTTTGTCTCTGCATCACCCTAAGGTTGACTGGTAGAAAATGCCTCAGGCATTAAGTCCGCCTTTGTACAGTATTTTTTTACTTGTGGATGAAGTTTTAATAAATAATAAATAAAAGTATGACGGGTTGGACGCTCTTGAGTTGCAGAGCTCGATCACGACGACCGGCGACCTTCGCAAAGCAATGGAAGAGCAAATTAAAAGACGTGTGATTAGAGAGGCAAGAAGTCTAGCAGTAGACTTCAAAGGTTGATGATGATAAGAGCTCTTTATAAAAGGCTAATCTAAGGATACCACGGTCTATTCATAACTCTCCAAGCAGCATTGCGGTATTATGATTTGTGGGTATGCGTGGCCGTGAAAGTTTAAGCTCAATTTACATGATGCAAGTTTATTGCCTTTAGCATACCATAAAATTGAAGCAACAATTGAATGGCACCATTTTAACAACACGTACAATTGTTGCACGATACGTGCAAGTTAGCTAGCGTTCAAAACTGGTAGGTATAGATGTAAACAGCACATACAGTAAAATTGCACGTAACAATAAAACTGCACGTGTGAGCAATAAAATCGCATTCAACTCTACAAAGTACGCACGACTGAAACAAGTAAAAAAAAATCGCACGTTCAATAAAATTTTAATTAAATATTTGGCAGCGCAAATACGGGTAATACTTGAATTAATTATACAAGAACGTGTAACTCTGTATTAAGACGAGGACAAACTTGCATGCAATAATCGCCTGGCATTAAAATTACCTTGGTGTAAGTCGCATGCAATTCTTGAATGGCAATAATTGAACGTGCTTTATGGCATGTGATTATTGCTCTTGAAAGTTGCAGAAACTTGCACCGTGGAAATGTGGCTGTAAACACTAGTTTTTTGTCATTTGGCAAAACATCTGCATCTGCTTAGGATTATGATAAGATAAGATAATCTAATAATGTAAAAAAAGTGTATTATGTAAAAAAAACGAAATGCGCTGCACTCGACGTCGAGTGTTTCGTTATCGACTATCAATCATATGACTATACACCCACAATCATTATTATACTCTAATGGCTGCCTAATCTCTTAAAGCTAATACTTGTAACACAGTTATGACAGTTAACACTATTCTTGCCACTCGATCTTTATGCCATATGCCATCTAAGTGCATCTTATTTTGCTTGGACAACTAAACCTTAATTTCCCAACTTCCAGGTTCTCAATATCTTGGCCTCGTGTCCTTCCGTCTGGTTTCTCCAACTACATCAATGAGGATGGCAAGAACTACTACAACAACCTGATCGATGGTCTACTGGAGAAGGGCATCGAGCCTCTCGTGACCATGTACCACTGGGACTTGCCACAATCACTTCAGGATCTTGGTAAGATCAACTAGCTTTTAGGCTACTTCAATGCCAGAGATTAATAGGCGAAAGGATACTGCATATGTCCAGCTATGTATCGTAGGTCCCAGTTGATAATGACAGGCTGTGACTAGAGCTAGCGTTAAATAAATACTAGCTGCTTTCTTGCCAGCAGTTGCTTTGGCACTTCAACCATCCCGATTGTAAACTGCTTGTGTCGTGGTACACTTTTGCGACTGCTTAGAATATTATAGTCATCATCATTATCCTACGTTATCCCAATTTATTTGGGGTTGGAACAGCATATCTTCTTGTTCTATAAATCTATAGCCACTAAACTATAGCCGTCATCTCGGAAGTCACTCCCTTTTAACCCTATCAGCATTCCCACAATACCTCCCATCATTTCTTTGGTCTTCCCCTATTCACAAAGTCATCCAAATTTATAGTCAAACCAACAACTTGTTCCTCATTCGTCCGCATCGTGTGAATATAGTATCCATCTTCAATATTGTCTTGTTTTAACATTATCAACTATTTATTTTAGGTGGCTGGACAAACCCCCTCATAGTAGACTGGTTTGTGGACTACGCAAGGGTTCTTTACACTCTATTCGGAGACCGCGTGAAGATCTGGCTAACTCTCAACGAGCCAATCGTCACCTGTGACGGCGTGTACAACTCTGGGGCCTTTGCTCCAGCCGTGTATAGCCCTGAGGTGGGGGCTTATTTGTGCAATAAGTATGTGTTGCTGGCCCACGCTAAGGCTTGGAGGCTGTACGATGAAGAGTTTAAGCCTAAATATCATGGTAAGGGAAGAGAAGCTTTGCCGTTAACTAATTAACTAATCTGGAATGTTTATTTCGAAAATAAATTCGTAACTCTCAACGGTAGAGTATGTACGAGTATCTAATTGTGATGGTTTAATACAATAGGATGGTAATGAATTAGGAACAAAAATTATGAATATTTCACTACATCAAATTAACATCCAATAATTTTCAGGAAAAGTGTCAATAGCCAATCAATTACTGTGGTTTGAGCCTAAAACAAACGAAGATGAGGCTCTTGCGGAGCTGGCCAGAGAGAACTGTGTAAGTTATGAGAACCGTCGTGTATAATAACTATCTAGTAAAAATATGGGCAGAGTAACACAGATCGATGTACATCATTATCTTCTTTGGTCCACTTTGCATCAATGGCTACTAAGAATGTCGTTATAGCAAGGATAGGTTTAACGCCAACCCAAAAAGGATAGGAAGCAAGGGATTCTATTCGGCAAAACAAGATAACCAACCCATTTGCCAAGCATGATGATTAAAGGAATTTCCATTTGAAAGCAGTTAGTAGCCTAAACGACTTATGGTTTGGACCCTGTAGGGTCGACTGGGCCAACTTCCTACCCTGAAGCCAGTTGCTGACCAAAAGCAGTTTAGCTTAGTTCGCATAGCTGAGGTATTTTTTCATACTTGTGTTTATAGTTTGCAGTCTACACATAAATATTACCCCAACCCCCTTACCCCCGTGTCCCAGCAGTTAAGATTATAGGCTGATTATGTAAGTGTACACAAATATGAAAAAGTTAGCTCCATTAAGTGAGCTGAGCTAAACTAAGCCCAGGTACGCACGGGCGGTTTGTTTTACGTGATGATTCAACTCCAGGTGTTGAGCTAAGCGTTGAGAATCCAACAGAGTACATCCCAGCGCGTCAAAAAGGTATACAGTTGGACTTTAAACTCTTAGCGCTAAGCAGTACGTTAAAAATCCAGAAAAGATCACCGCTTTAAAAAATCACCTGTGGATACGAGGGCTAACTCTCCCGCTCCCGCTCTTCGCCTTGGAGCCAGCTTGATGGTTGGAAAATGTTTATCGTCGTGGTCAAGAACTTCTTCAAAATAAGTAAACATTGTCACATTTGATTTTTTAGGCAGGCAGATACGCTCATCCAATATACTCCAAAGAAGGGGGGTGGCCACCTTCCATAGAGAAACACATGGAGGAGCTTAGCTTAAAGAGAGGATACCCCAAGTCTACGTTCCCAGCGTTCACACAAGAAGAGATTGAAATGATTAGAGGTAATTAACATTAGCAAGAAGACCTATAACAATTTGTGAGCGCAGATTTGCTATATATGTAGGCATCGTAGAAAAATTATTGATAAGTCCTCAAGAGTTTGATGGTTTTGTAACATATCATTAAGCCTGTATTCCCGAAGGGTTGGGCAGAGGACGTATTATAATGCTGGGTACAGATTGGTAAAAGTCGTCCTAATTATTGCAATGTAATATGAATCGTAACAAAACAACTAGACGAATTTGTTACAACTTGTGTGACATTTCATGTTACGTTTCACACTTTACGTACAATCTGTACAAAAACCCGATGGCATATGAATATAGGGTGTCGCTACATTCATCTTAATTGTGGAAGTGACATAGGCTATATAATATTTCTTTATTGCATCTGCAATAACAAAAAAAGGAGGTTTATTTTTCAAATAAATTACAACAATATTGGTATCAAATAAAATCTAGTAATGAGTTGATTCCAAATATATTTAGGTATACTAGCTGACCCGGCAAACTTCATACCGACAGCAGCGCCACCTACCGGGTCCTATTGTGTTTTCAAACCATCCAGGAACCCGTTGAAATATAAATACAAAATTTCAACCAAATCGGTCCAGCCGTTTATGAGGAGTTTGGTGACAATTACGTAAAGAATAATTATACAACATTAGTTTTTGTTTATACTAAACCTCTTAAGGGGTCATTGTATTCATCATTATGAATAACTTTTACTATGGGACCAAACGTGAATTCGCGAAAAAAAAATCAGCTGTTCCCTACATTTAAGTTCGCTGAAGTCGTCAAAATGTAGGGAACAGCTGATATTTTTTTCGCGATTTCAACTTTAGTCCCATAGTAAAAGTTGTTCATAATGATGAATACAATGACCCCTTAAGAGGTTTAGTATAAACAAAAACTATGTTGTACATATTAAAATTAATTATACTGTAAAGCTTGGTTGATAATGGTCTCAAACACCCAAGTAGCGTGCAAAATGTAATATTTTTTTGGTAAACTTAGCGATAATGTATAAGACGCGCTTTTTTTTGCGCTGACTCTACTTTTATTTTCTCTTATAAAGAGTAATTCAAATTAAATTAACTTCTACAGGAACATACGACTTCTTCGCACTGAACCACTACACGAGCCGTCTCATCCGCGAGGCGAAGGAGGGAGAAATGTTCTCAGCCTGGCCGCTAGGTGACGCTGTAGATATCAACGGTAAAATAGAGAAACAGGAGGATTGGGCAAATACTGCTTCTTCTTGGTTTTTCGTAAGTTTTATTACGTCATTATATTAGTAGCCAGGAATATAATAATTGTTTATCTTTGATATTAGAACTCCTTTGAATATTATTTTGTTGTTTAATTTATAGCTGTTTTTAAGTAAGTTGTTATAACTATATGGACAAACTTCTATTATTTTATTCGAATCTAATAAGTTATATTGAGCATTATAACAAATTGGACTTTTTTGTCCATTCTGTTATATTGTATAACTACTAGTATAACTAGATGGACTGACCCTGAAATAGATCTTTTCTCAAAATTGCAATCGTTATTCCACGAGAAAATCGGTTTTGAATTCTGCTAAGCGTTTACATATTAGTGCTCATGACTGTACAGTGTTTTTTTACTTGTGCATAAAGTCTTAATAAATAATAAATCAATAAAAGATGAAAGGAAATCGTTTGGCTTGGTAAGGGCATGTGATGAGGACGGAGGAAACGCATAATATGACTATAAGGGTGATGAATATAAATGTTGATGGGTGGAGAGAGAGATGATGATGATGAAGTGTTGGTAATCTCTATTCCACAGATAAACCCCGTAGGAATTCGTAAGCAACTGCTCTGGATGAAAGAGAAGTACGGTGACATGGAGATCATGGTCACGGAGAATGGACTCGCTACCTACGGTGGACTTGATGATCAGAACAGGATTCTGTATTACAGGGATTATTTGGAACAGGTGAGTCCCATGCTCCCTTAAAATCGGCTAAGTCAAAGCTTAGAGCTTAAATAAACTCTGTAACTAAGTCAATCCTAAATATCAAATGATTTATTTTCTGTAAGTAGGTTTGTACAAACACTTTTACACGTCAATCATATTTAAAAAAAAACTAGATCCGCCTTATTACAAAACAAGATTTTATATTTTGACATGGCTTAAACCACGGAGCCAGTTTTTGTAATAAGAACGTAACTGTGATTGAAATACCGTTCTTTATACAAAACTGAAAACTTAGTTCGGTACTAAGTTGTCAGTTTTGTGTTTAGGAACTTTACCATAGTCGGAATAAAGTTCGAAATTCAATAATGGCTCCATGTTTTAAACCTGGGTCTGAAGATAAAACTTGTTTTGTAATAAGGGGGAAGGAGTTCAACGACTCGACGAACAATACCAAAGAAAGGACATTTGGGTAGGCCGCATAAATTACTCAAACTGCCAGACAATGATGAAAACTAACTGAGTAAAAACAAAAATAAACAATAACCCACATAGTCTTCACATAATTCAAATAATGTATAATAATATGATATTTAGACAGCAGTTAAACAGCCGCTTTAGGTTGTATTTTTATGGTTAACTGTATCGCGGAGTGTGTCTTACATCAATATCGACCTTATAGTAACTAGTTACAGTCCGAAGTAGTCCATCGTCTGCGAAGCGCTTTAAAGGAAACAACGGACCTGATAATAAATTGTAATAATTGCAGCAAAGTTCTAGGCCAAAATTTAAATTGCACATCTCCAGAACTTAATGCATTTCTTGAAAAGGCAATACAGCTTATTTCCCCAAAACCTTTATGTTTACAAAGGGCTCCATGTTCTTTGTACTAAGTCTAACACTACTGTTCTCTGTTCACAGATTTTGCTGGCAATAAATGAAGATGGCATCAATGTGACAGCATACAGCGCGTGGACGCTCATCGATAACTTCGAGTGGATGGATGGATATACGTGTGTATTTTTATTTCTTATCTTGTTTTTTGAAGTTAATACTTCTTTAGGCACGTCGGGCTCTTTTGTGATGGGGAAAGAGCACTGAACTCCCGTGACCGTCCATATAAAAACAGATGTTTACAAGTTTGTGAAGCTAAGAAGTTTTCACTTCTGACTGACAGTTTTTTTTTGTATTTCTTTGCGGCCCCGATTACGATATAATCTTTCCCCTTAGTCTATAAGCAAGCGCTTAACCTCAAGATGATATATTCAGGATTTTATATACAATACCTATTACATGAATGTTTACGTTGAAAAGTATTATATTTACTGCTTTAATTTATTGTGTTTTTTTTTCTTTTTCTCAGTTAGGTTTAATGATGGTCTGGCATTTTGAGCGCTTTATGCGGCCTACCCAAATGTCCTTTCTTTGGTATTGTTCGTCGAGTCGTTGAGCTTCTTAAGTCTTGAGTTGAGCTGCACGATTACTGACAAATGCTTGCACTGATTGGACAGGTCCACTCAAATTTGTGTGGTTCTTTCCTCAAAAGACCATTTCAGACACGGATCTAAATGGTCCTCACATGATCTGACCAATGTCTGGACTTTAAAAGAGACTTTGACCCCTGAGTTTGTTTCGCCATTTCTTCTCAGGGGTATTCAGATAGGAAATGTCGTGACATGTAAAAGTTATTCTAATGTCCTATTTACAGAATAAACGATTTCATTTCATTATGACTTTTCCTCTAACCTCCAGGGTTAAGTTCGGCCTCTACGAAGTGGACTTCTCCGACCCTGATCGCAAGCGCACCCCCCGTGCGTCTGCGCATTACTACGCCAGCATTATAAAGAGTCACTCACTGGATGTACCTACCTCACGGAATGAGCTTTAATTTTGTAAATATTAGTACCTTAGTACTTATACTGTTAAATTGATTATGATATTATTGTTGATTTGAATAAATACGGTTTAAATAAATGATTTAAAATATATTCGATTTTCTTTTGTGATACCGACTTGCCTCTTTGTAGAGATAGGCCGTCTGTCCACCACCACCGTCAACGGGACGTCAACGGGACGTCAACGCGAAACGAGATTATTCGAGGGTGGTTTTCGGTGGACACGTGGCCATAGTAAATGTATGTGTCGAACACTGCCTGACACGGGAATCGAACCCAGGACCTCATGCTCAACAGTAGCGTTTGCGACCACTAGACCAACGAGGCAGGTTTTTTTCGTTTATTAATTTAGTTACAAAAATGTGGCACTCTGCACTCTGCACTCTGCACTGCGGCAGAAAACACACCTGTGTCAACTGTGACAGGTGTGTTTTCTGCCAGTCATGTACCCTACAGGGTTTAAATGTGGCAAATGACAGAGCTATCTAGTCTATGTAGCTAAATTATTTGTCGGACACCTAGTAACAAGTACAAGAAGAATGCTATGTTACAAGTAAAGACGGCATGGTTGGCGCGGTTAGTTAAGCAATCGACTGCTGCGCTGCGTGTCGCGGGTTCGATTCCCGCACGGAACAAATATTTGTATGACCTACAAGTAGTTGTTTGTGTATGTGAATTTAAATGTTTGTAAACGCACCCACAATACAGGAGAAATTCCTAGTGTGGGGCAACGATTAAAAAAAAAAAAAAAAGAACGATAATCTGAGCTTCCTTGCCTTGATTCTTCTAAGCACGATACCATCCAGTGGTATCGGGTCTAGATAGTAACCCACCCCATTGTATATGGAGGTAGTATTTCTGTAATTTTTCCCCAAACAGCATTCTACCACTTATCTCCGGTCGTAATACTCAACTTGGTAACAACATACATAATCAGTCCCACTTTCCCACTGCTGGGACACAGACCTCCTCTTTTGAAAGAGGTAGGGATATTAATCATTATTTGCCTTAAATTCCTGATAATTAACGTCGTAATCGAGTTATTTCCAATGCACCATAACGTTAAGTGAACACTGGAATGTCAATAAAATATGCACAAAAGTAATAAGTGACGGTATATTTTCATGTTTTTGAATATTCTTCAGAATACCTAAGAGATAGTAATATTTGCTCATGATAGTAACAGATAAGTAGGTACATTACATAATGGTTTAAAAATAAATGGAATGTCAATACCATGTCAGTAAAATATTACATAGAACCAAAAATAAATCACCACGCAAGTCCTCCCGTCTCTCCACAATACCATTCAGATCCACAGAGTCCCCGAGAGGCCAGGCTGAGAAGGTCTCACCCTCCTTAGCCTGGTGGATCAGACGGCTTGTGTAGTGGTTCGTTGCGTAGAAGTCGTAGGTTCCTGAAGAAATAAACATGAATAAGATCTTTTTTATAATATTTCGTGGTTTCATTTTCGATATAAATAAACAGGTAGTCCTTTGACCTACAAGGCAACACTCGCACGCTTTTAAAAGTTATTTCAAATAAGAATAAGGAATCGATTTCTTTTTAATTAATAATCGATTAAAGTATCGAGTCGTCCACCCTACACTATGCTAGACGGTGACCTCATTCTTTTTCCGTGCGAGGCAACGAGCGCTCGCGCTCCTACCTTCGATTGTTCGAATTTTAAAAAACGGTAATTCCTTATATTCACGATGCCTAAAAGATCCTATGAAGAAAGAATTGATTATTATATGAAGAAGATGGAAAAAATACGTGATAAAAACCGTCACAAACGCCGTCGTCGAGAAGATTCATTCTCATGTTCGGACGACGATAACCAACAAGGTTAGTTACTATTAATCCCTGCTACCTCTACCGTACAAGTACTGATCAAAGTGACAGTCTTGATACTGGTAATTTGCCATAGATTCAAATCTGAACGCGGCAAATATTTTACCCGCCATAGATTCCAAGCGAACGAGGCGTTACAAATATATTGGTAAATTGGTAACTTAGAACTGTTACTTTTTAACGTACCTACCCACGGCTAGTTGAGTTACGTTTATTATTTTTTCCTGTAGGAAACGAAACGGCAGTGTGGGATTTATCACAACCGCCCATAGAAACTGAGCCGCAACCTGGTTATAAGCCTGAAGACACAATCGTTATACCTGACCCCGAAGGGCCTCGGCCTGACACTTTGCTGGAGCCTGTTTTGACGTCCGCACCACCTCATCCTCCACCGGCACCGCCGGCGCTTCCTGAACCTCCTTTGGATCCAGAGATCCTGTCTGCTCTTGGCGAGGCAACTGATGAAGGACCTATATGGGGCCAGGAAATACATAACAACTTAACCCAATTATGGTTACGATTACTCAAAAAGGGAATGGTAAAAGAAATAAGAGACAAAATATTAAAACAGTACCTCATACCCAGTAATTGTACATTACTTCAAGCCCCAAAATTAAACATCGAGATCTCAGCCGCTGTTCCTGAAATGGTAAGGTTACGTGACAAAAACAAACAATTGGGTGCAGGCATTACTGCTATTAGCAAGGCGATGACGTCATTAATAACCAGTGACAACAAGATCGAAGCGATCAAAACACTAAGTGATGGCTGCCGGATTTTATGTGATTTACATAATTCCGAAACCCAGCTTCGGATCAAAATGATTACACCCGGGCTAGCGAAGCCTTTTCTCAATGTCATACAGGACAGCGAGCGAGATGAGACGTTGTTCGATTCCACTTTACCGGATAAAATAAAGGCGTCTAAAACCATCGAAAAACAGGGTCTACAGATAAAGAAGACTGCGCCACTGCCAGTAAAATCTAATATTAATGCCCAGTCTCAAAACACGTCTGCGCGCCATCAGTTCCAGGGAAACTGGGCCGTACCTTCTCGTTACCCAATGAACAGGGGGGGGCGAGGGGGTCAGAGGAGATTCCCCACGTCAGCGCGTCGATCAGCAGCGGCGACGGCGACAGCGACGTCGCTAACCAAGGCGAACCCGAACCGGTCACGTGCCCCTGCACGCCAGTAACACAGGTACATGCAGGTAGGGTACAACATTTCTATAATTGTTGGACCCACATTACTAATAATACCAGTATTCTTAATTGGATTATGAAGGGAATACCTATTCCGTTTATATGTGCGCCGTCTCAAATTTCTGTCCCTCGAATTACGTGGCCATTGAGTGAACAGCGTAACATGTCATTAGCTATCGAGAATTTAACTGAACTAGGTGCTATTTCACAGGTTGAGCCCAGTTCAGATCAGTTTATTTCTAGTACATTTTTAGCTCCCAACGGTGATAAAAGGTTTATTCTGAACTTAAAATCTTTAAATCGATTTATACCTAAAACACATTTTAAAATGGAGGATAGTAGAACTGCCTGTAAATTAGTACAATCAAACTGGTACATGGCGACAGTAGATATGAAGGAAGCATACCTACTTATTCCTGTTGCTAAGCAATTTCGTAAATACCTTCGATTCCATTATATAGCGCAAAACTCAAACAAAACTCGCCATAGCTCCTAGGTGTTTTACTAAGATTGTCAGACAGGTCATAAGTTTTTTACGTAATCGCGGATTTCTATCTGTATCATATTTAGACGATCTGCTTTGTTTAGGGAGCAGTTACGAAGAATGTGTTCGTAATGTAAAGGAAACGGTAGCATTACTAGAATGTTTGGGTTTCGTAATAAATTACGAAAAAAGCAATTTGCAACCTCAAACATCATGCAAATTTTTAGGATTCATTTACGACACTACTGATATGACTTTATCGTTATCCCTAGACAAACGCAACAAGATAGCCTGTTTAGTACAAAAGTAATTCAAATTACCCACAGTTTCAATTAGAAATTTCTCCCAACTGATAGGAGTACTCGTAGCAGCGTGCCCAGCGGTGCGTTACGGTTGGTTGTATACAAAGATAATAGAAAGAAATAAGTATTTGTTTCTACAACAACACGGTACATTTGACGTAAAAGTTAAACTTCCTCATAACATCTTAAGTGATTTGAACTGGTGGGCTCAAAATATTTACAAAGTAAATAATCCATTAAAGCCCCAAATCTATGCGCTAGAAATATACACTGACGCGTCACGCACAGGCTGGGGTGCATTTAGTAACGGTCCTTGGAAAGAAAATGAAACTAGTTTTCATATTAATTATCTGGAACTATTAGCCGTATTTTTCGCCCTTAAATGTTTTGCTCGGGACCAAACTGACTGTGCTATTCTTCTTCGTGTGGATAACACTACCGCGATAAGTTATATAAACCGCATGGGCGGTATTCAATTCCCACACTTAAGTGTACTTTCTCGTGATATTTGGCAATGGTGCGAGATGCGAAAGCTGTGGATATTCGCTTCGTATATAAACACAAAAGACAATATCGAGGCTGATGAAGAGTCACGTAGGGTGAACCCCGACGTCGAATGGGAGTTATCACAACCTGCATTTAAATATATTGTAAAACGATTAGGTCAACCAGAAATTGACTTATTCGCTTCTCGCATCAATGCTAAGTGTCACGAATATGTGTCCTGGAAACAGGACCCAGATGCGATAGCCGTTGACGCATTTACGATAAGTTGGTACCCAACATTTTTTATGCTTTCCCACCATTTTCTCTGTTATTAAATTGCATACAAAAAATTATACAGGATAAAGCTACCGGTATCTTGGTTTTCACAATGTGGCCTGCACAGGCTTGGTATCCTATGCTAATAGACCTATTAATTGGAGAAATTGTTGTCTTAAAACCGCACCCAAAATTACTATTGTCGCATTTCAGACAACAACACCCGCTCCACGAGACGCTTTCCCTGGGATCAGCGCTGCTCTCAGGCTCGCGTTTTCCCGCCGCGGTACGCCGCCCGCCGCCCTGCGCTTGATGCTCGCCTCACTATCACAAAGCACACTAAAGCAATACAGTGTTTGTTACAAGTTGTGGTGGCAGTACTGTAAGGACAATACTTGTAATGTGTTCGAGAGTTCCATCCCTCATATAGTTACTTTTTTGACTGAACAGTATGATAAAGGTGCTTCTTACGGCACGATTAACAGCCACCGTTCAGCCTTATCCTTGCTCATAGGAAACAATTTAGCTTCAGACGAGTGCGTCAAACGCCTCCTTAAAGGGATATTCAAACTGAGACCATCTTTACCTAAGTATTCAACTACTTGGGATCCTCAAATAGTACTGGACCATATTTCGGAATGGGTTCCACATACTCAACTTAATTTAGAAAAATTAACTAAAAAACTGGTTGTTTTAATTAGTCTGTGCACTGCACACAGAGTACAAACTTTTTCCTTAATTAAAATAAGTAATATTATAATCAATTCAAACGGTATCGAAATTGTTATAACGGATATTATTAAAACCTCTGGGATAGGACGGGACCAGCCGGTTTTGTATTTACCTTATTTTCTAGAAAATCCTTATATTTGTCCAGCCACAACGCTAGTCGACTATATGTCTGCAACCAAGGCCTTGAGGCCTTCAGACACAGATCACCTCTTAATTACTGTGAAGCGTCCTTACAAGAACGCGACAGCACAGACTATAAGCAGGTGGATCAAACAGACGTTGTATGCGAGCGGCATTGACGTGTCAGTTTACAGCGCACACAGCACTCGCCATGCTGCCACGTCCACGGCGCGCGCGGCCGGGCTAAGTCTTGATGTCATTCGAAGAACTGCCGGCTGGACTGCGTCCTCCCAGGCCTTTGCTAAGTTTTATAATCGGCCTATTGTAGAAAAATCTAATTTTGCAAAATCCGTTTGTTTACACAACTATAATAATACCCATGAATAAGAATAATACAGAATTAGTTACGAATCAAGTGATTGTAATATAATTGTTTGTTGAATCATTTAATATAAGAAATTTATGATTTATGTTATCTCGTGTTTTAATTGTTATACTTACCCTTAACAAAGATGCATCAAACAAAAATGTAAAAATATCACATTCTCTGAACATCTACCTGTTTATTTATATCGAAAATGAAACCACGAAATATTATATATGATCAAACGAACTTCTTAAGTGAAGTTCGATCGATATAATATGAGTGGTTTCATTTGAAGATATAAATACCCAACCCACCCAAACCCCCAGTTTATTTTTACTATTTACACGAGAGGACTTGAATTCAAGTCGCAGCTTTAAAATAATGAGGTCACCGTCTAGCATAGTGTAGGGTGGACGACTCGATACTTTAATCGATTATTAATTAAAAAGAAATCGATTCCTTACTCTTATTATAAATAACTTTTAAAAGCGTGCGAGTGTTGCCTTGTAGGTCAAAGGACTACCTGTTTATTTATATCTTCAAATGAAACCACTCATATTATATCGATCGAACTTCACTTAAGAAGTTCGTTTGATCATATATTTTTTTATTTACGATGGGTTTGCTCTTGACCTTAGTCTAGATCAGAAGTGACAGAGACAAACTCGACGATGGAGTGAGCTTATCCAGAAGGAGCCTGTTCACTGTAACTTTGAAGAGATTTGAGTTGTATGCGTTCGGAAACACAGACGCAGGTAGAGAGTTCCACTCTTTTGCTGTGCGCATTATAAAAGACATTTGGAAACGCTACGCTTAGTGCGAATTGGTGGAATAGCAACCAGGAATGGATGGTAACCTGCAGTGCGCCTAGATGTCCGGTAATAGAAGGGGGCCGGTGGAATGAGGTCGTGGAGTTCTTGGGCACACTCACCGAAGTACAATCTGTAGAAGACCGACAAGCAGGCAACCTTGCGGCGATGGGCCAAGCTGTGAAGATTGGCATCCACCATTGGCATTGATCTTCGTGGGCTTGAGCCTCAGGTCAGCCAAGGATGAGGAAAATGTCGTGAGGAAAGTTTTGAATATAAATGTGGATGGCAATAAGAGTAGGGGAAGAACAAATAAACGATGGGTGGACTGTGTGAAAGATGTTATGGCTAGAAAGAGGGTGACTACTGAGATGACGACTAATAGATAAGTATGAAAGAAAAAGGCATGTCATTCACCTCCAGTCCCCTATACATTCACCTCCATTCTTCACCATTCACCTCCATTCTCCACCATTCATCTCCATTCTCCACCATTCACCTATACATTCACCTCCATTCTCCACCGTTCACCTCCATTCTCCACCATTCACCTACACATTCACCACTTTTCACCTCCATTCTCCACCATTCACCTACACATTCACCACTTTTCACCTCCATTCTCCACCATTGACCTACATATTCACCACCGTTCACCACATACCCTTTGACTGCTATAATAGTTGTGTTATTTTAATTTTCCTTTTCATTTATTTATTATTTGTTTTATTATTTAGTAGATATACATGTTACCTGCCTATTTATTTGTATCATGGCACTAAGTGGGGCCTGGTGACCCGTAATACACGTTTTTTCAATCGAATCCAGTACCCCACGTAAAGCGGTTGCAACTACTAAGACCAACGAAGCAGTCAAGGTTGTTTGCTACAGTGATCCATTTATCTTATTTTGCATAACGACATTATGAGACTATTCTATAAAAGTCTTGAAATATCATTCTTATCATAAAGAAACATGGAAGTAAATCGTATTTATTCGCCGGTAATGAAGATTTATTGTACATCTTTATGCTAACTTCCTCCATGTGTTTTTCTAAAGATGGCGGCCTGTTGTGGAGAATATTGGGGGGACCCGTATTTACCGACCTAAATTAACAGGACTTTTTTCACTTTTGTACATTAGGTAGGGCAATGACGAGCATAATTACAAAGAGATAATAAAAGATAGGATAAGAGATGCACAATTTTTAAGAACACTTTCATTAAATTACGGTAACAAACTCACGACACAAATTAATAGAAAATATGTGTATGGGTGTACATAAATTTGCGCCTGTATTCCCCGAAGGGGAGGGTTAAGGCAGGGGCTCCTCCACCAATAGGTGCATTGGTAGAGGAGCCCAGAAGGTTTTCAAGCAAGCATATGCAAGCAAGCATAAAAGCATACTTAACGACTTAAATAAGCAAATCTGATGATGAAATTGTAGACTTTACCTAAATCTGACGAGTTCGTAAACACAGATTTTGAAAATTTTTAAAAGGATATAAAAGGCTAATAAAAGTGATTCTGTGCAATAGTGTAAATATCCCGATAGTGAATACATAAATATCGGACGGTTTTTTGGAGCCTTTTACAAATTTAACGAAATTTCAATGATTTCGTAAAGTACACAAAAGTGGTAATAATTTTGCATTTATCTCTAAATCAACGAAATCAAATACCATTGATTGCTATTTGAATTTAAAGCTGACCTTTTTGTGAAGATTTGCCAGAAATTTTTAAATATCAAACACTTGAAAGAAACTATTAAAAGTTATGTAGCAAAATTAGAACATCATCAGAGTATACCATAAACAGAGTTGATTATTGCAAAATTTTACCCATGTCATTAGAGACATGCTAAAATTGGCTTGCTTGTAATTTTGTGTAAGTCAAAGATTTAGTTGCTGATAAATATTATGTTACAAAAGTTCTTACATTGGTAGTAGGTATTATAGTAGCTTAACATATTTAATCATAACATAATGACATGCAAACTTATGGTATAGGTACAATTAGGTTATTAAACTGAAGCAATTCTTTTAAAGTATAGAAGGAATTCTCAATTAACCAACTTCCAACTGCAACTGTGTAAAGCCCTTCTGAAGCGGACCATTGTAAGTTCTTATTATTTATTTAATACTTTAAGCACAGAAATGTACAGAGGCGGACTTAATGCCATACCAACCTTTGGGCGATGCAGAGACAAACAGTGGTAGGTGCAATAGTGAGAATTGAGGAATAAAATAATATTATTTAAATATAAAGATATACATATACCTATTAAAACTTTAAATGTAATATATACACCTAATTATATATATAAATCTATGCACAAATAAATATACATAAATATATTAAAATAATTAAGACAAACAATGGGAAAACATTACCGTTTTGATGATACTGCCAGCTTCTTGCGAATGTGCTCGCGAACTTTAACTTTAAAGGATAATCGGTCTGTTGAAATCCTGATTTCCTGGGGAAGCGCATTCCACAGAGAGATAGACTGAACGAAAAAGGAAGAGTGAATGAAGTATGTGCGGTGAGTGGGATATTGAAGAAGACGACGGTCATTGTTCTTTCATTTGGTTAGGAATCTTGTTATAGATCTGAATACACATAGGATAGCTTCGCCCTTAAAATTCCGTTTTCATTCTAGGAATAATTCATCTATTAGGATATCTAGTTTTGAACATACATTTATCTCCCAGTTTTTCAAACATATCAGGGTGAGATTTGGTAAATTTAAACATACTTCCTCAATATAAATACAAGTTATACGAAACAGTGGTTTACAGGATTTAAGTAGGTCTACATTACAAATCGGACGTATACACCTCTTTTGTGCATTGATGTATTAAATAGGAAGATAGGCCACTCTCTAACATCACGTAAATATTAAATGGACCCTATGTTACCCTATATGGATGTGACCCTAATTTATGCGGTCCACATCGAGGAGCGCGTACCATATCTTCCTATTTAATACATTAATGTTTTTCTGCGATAAAAGCTCTTTCGAGATGCACCGAGTTTCCCCATACCAGTATACCATAACGCAGTATTGAACCAACATTTGCATGATAAGCCTGTAATGTGGCTTGTCTACTTGTTAGGTTCGATAAACGCCATAGAATATAAGCAAACTTACTCCACAAAAAAAAAAAAATAATAGTAATTTCACATAAGCCTACATGGGCACTTATGAAACGTCAGAAGCTAGGTGCACGGTTCCAATTGGTCGTTTCCTATGGAGAAGATCCGGCAAGAAACTCCACGGTTACTCTTTTAAAAAAAAATTTGGCTTTTACAATATTTTCAAAGTACTCGTATGAGAGGACAGCGTAGGCCCGTCAAAAGTAAAAGTTAGAGCCTTGTTGAAATCAAAAAACATCGATTATGTCAAGGAAGTATGTAAAAAATAAATAACATAAACATCGCAACTTGGGAGCAGTTAATAGACATTTACATATTTTTGCCGTTAATGAGGTACTAGGGAAGCCACATGTCCCTGCCCTGGAGTTGCATTAGGGAGGCACTTCGGTATAACCTACCCCTGTCGCGTGTTCGAGGCCTATTTGACGGACAGGGCCGTCATCTACCCCGGTCACCAAGGAGAGTGGAACCGGCGAGAGATGTCGTGCGGTGTCTCACAGGGATCGGTCCTGGGGCCGCAGCTGTGGGACATCGGGTACGACTGGGTGCTGCGAGCCGACCTCCCTAGCGGCGTCAGCGTAGTCTGCTACGCTGACGACACGCTGGTCCTGGCGCAGGGGAGGTCGCATGAGGCGGCGGCCGAACTGGCGGCACGTGGGGTTGCGACAATCGTCGATAGGATCCGGCAATTGGGACTCGAGGTGGCCTTGCACAAGTCCGAGGCCATGTGTTTTTATGGTCCTCGGAACGCGCCACTGTCTGGTTCCCAGATAACGGCGGGAGGAGTTCACATCGGTGTCGGGTCGACGATGAAGTACGTGGGACTTGTCCTCGACAGCCGCTGGAACTTCGTGGAGTACTTCCGACGTTTGGCTCCCAGACTGGAGAGGGCCGGGGCTGCTTTGAAGCGGCTTCTGCCCAATTTAGGGGGTCCAAACGTCTCCTGCCGGAGGCTCTACGCAGGGATCGTGTGGTTCATGGCCCTTTACGGGGCACCGGTGTGGGCGCATTCTCTGAGGCTGTGACCAGCCCAGCGGTTGAACGCGTCCCAAAGGGTCATGGCCATCAGTCTGGTACGGGGCTACCGCACGGTCTCCCGTGAGGCGGCGAGCCTCCTTGCCGGACTGCCGCCGTGGGATCTGGAGGCAAAAGTCCTCGCACACATTTGGGAGTGGCGCGAGGAGGTGAAACGCCGGGGTGAAACTCCGCTGCCGCGAGAAACCGCGGCACAGCGGACGGAGCTCCGGCGGGATCTCATGGCGGCATGGAGAGTGCGATTGTCGCAACCCAGCGCTGGGCACGCCACAATTGTGGCGATAAGTCCCCTCTTTGAGGAGTGGCTAGAGAGGTGCCACGGCGTCCTCACCTTCCGCCTGACGCAGGTCCTCACCGGACACGGTTGTTTCGGGAGGTTCCTGTTCAGGATAAAGCGGGAGGAAACGCCCGGGTGTCACCACTGTGTGGATCGCCCGGAGGACATGGTGGAGCATACGGTGGAGGTCTGCTCGGCTTGGGCGGAGCACCGCCGTGTCCTCACGGAGGCGATCGGCGGCGGTGATCTCTCGCGTCCGACCTCCTTCTGCGAAGCAGTAATGCTCGCGAAGGAGGAGGCGAAACGCGTGAGGGTGAGGCAGGGTTCGCGCCCTCACGCCCTTAGCCGCCGCAGGAGACGCCCCGGGCGTCGGGAGTCGTAAGCTGATTTCCGGCCACCGTAGGCGCGGGCCTGCGGACGGTGAGCGATGGGTAGCTCGCCGTCCGATAAGGACCAGGCCCGGGTCGACAGCGCGTTGTGTTTCACGCGCGCCTCAAAGAGATGTCAGCACCAACTGACGGGGGTCTGTTAGGGCCAATGCCTGCCAGGGTTGCGAGTTTGTCTGAAAGGGATATCGTGGCCCTGACACACAGGCAACGGAAGGAACACGGGTGGGTTTTAGTCAGTAAAAGTCTGACACGCCCTCCCAGCTCAGCCCAGAGCGTCAGAAGTTATTTGATAATTTCCCACCCAAAAAAAAAAAAAAGGGATGCCACATGTGCAGAAGAAATTAATGCCAAACTTCCTTGTCTTCAACGTAGTCTTTAATCTTATAATATGCTTTTTTGATCAGGACACGTTTGATGTGGGTTTTGAATTTTCCATCGCTAAGTTCTGTAACAGACTTTGGCAACTTGTTATAAAAGCGGATACTGTTAATAAGAAATGACTTGCTTGTTTTAGTTAATCTAAATTTGGGTATCATAATTTCATGTTTACTACGTGTATTTATACAGGAAAAGTTTTTAACCAGTGCGCAAATTTTTTTTGGTGGTTCAATATCAGTAACAGAACACATTTCCATTATTTATTCAATACTTTTTTTTTTATCCTACTTTAAATCAGCAAAATATGGACACAATCTATTCGTAATAATATCAATGGGCGCGCGCGGCGGCCGGCACAAGCGGCGGTGTTGCACGAGAGTGAAACCCCCTCCCGGGCGGCAGGGCGCGCCGGGCGCTGTGGCTGACACTCGACAGTTCGCTCATCGCACGCGCTGTCGTGTGACGTCGCGTCTAATCGATTCCCCGCGCAAGCGCCGCGCCGCCGCACGTGTGCCGTGCTACCGGTCACGATGTTGGACTTCAGTAACCGCGAGTTTTACGAGATGGTGCGAGTGTATGTACTGAGTGATAAAAGTTTGCGAGCAGCTCGCAGAATGTATGCGACGGAGAGCATACCTCGAATGCGAGCCCATGGAATCCTTAACCCCGCGGTCCCTAATGAAAGGACCATTTTAGCGGCCACTCAAAGGCTGCTTGATCACGGACAGTTCAGAACCCCGAATCATGCACGAAGGTCTGGCAGACCCTGACTGGCGATCGAAATCGAAGAAGCCATCCTAAGCCCATTAAAGTATGAAGGAAAAATTGGAATTAGTCTTCAAATAACTACAGGTCACGGCCTAAACATAAAAAAGTCTAGTTCGAACCTGATAAAATTAGCGATCAGTACATTGTAACCCACGTAAATACCTACGCCGGTGAATCGAGCGAGCGCACAGCTGATAGGTAGGTACTTTCGCGCGTTCCGCTTCGCCGCGCGCCGCCGGGTAGCCATACTACCACTTTTAAAGTAAACATCTTTCGTTAACGATATTTTTTGTTTTTTGTACTAAGACGTATCAAAATAAAAAATATATGTTTAATAAAACTCGTTTAAGTGTAACTTGTCAAAATTTGGAATAAAAACTTGTCGGAATTATGGAAATCGCTTCTTATTTTAAAAAGGCCTAAGTTTTTGCGAACATATAAAATACTTTCTAAGATATAAAGAGAAGGCAGAGTTAGTACATCAATTTCTTTGAATTTGTTTCTAAGGGACTCACGAGGACCCATTCTATAGACCGCGCGGATTGCCCTCTTTTGTAAAATAAAAATTGAATCCACGTCGGCTGCCGATTCCCACAACAAAACGCCATTAGACATTTTTTTTTTTTTTTATTCAAAAATAAAGGGCTTTGTCGCACATGCGATTATGCCGCCCTGGTTGGTTTAACAAAATCATACTACTATTATAACCTTAGCATAGCTAATTTTTAAAGTACTCTAGCTGCATCAGAATGTGGCACAGCTAGAGCACTATTACAGTAGCCTATCTCTCTAATCCTACAATCTAAGCTATTTATTCCTCATTGTGGACACACTCGATTAATAAGTGATGAACATCATCAACGGAATGAATACAAAAATCACACTTATTCGATGTTGATTTTGCCATTAGGTATAGGAATTTATTACAGGGGATGTGTCCGGAACGAAGTCTCAGTGCGATAACAGTATCACATCTGTTCAACAGCTGATTATCTATCCACGGTGAGTTCAAGGGATGCGGTTGGATCGTTTTGTACCAGATTCCTTTTTCTAGTGATCTTTTATTGAAGTACTCCTTCCAAAGCGAATAACAATCCTGTTTGATATTAGATATAAAGTTAGTAAAGTAAGGAGAAAAGTTGACAGGAATTCCATCACATATGGCTTGTTTGGCTAGTAAATCAACAATATTGTTGCCTCTTATTCCAATATGTGATGGAATCCATTGAAGAACTATGTGTTTTCCATCAGATTGTAGTTTCAAAATAATGTTCAGTATAGTGTAGGCTATCGGTGTTCCTTGAAATGTCGAGGTACACCGAGCCAAGTGTTGAAGCGAACTTCTCTGAGAAGTCTGTGAGAATGACAATTTTGCTTTGATGGATTGATTCTACATACGACAGAGCTTCTGCAATTGCAATCAGTTCCGCTTCCATTAAACACACACGGCATTAATTTGAAATTTCATTGAGTTTCCGTCAGACTCATAAAAGGCGGCCCCCATATCGTCCCCGTCCTTAGATCCGTCTGTAAATATTTTAAAATAATTCGAGTACTCGGAAGTAATGTAATCAATAAATAAATTTCTTAAGCTAACAGGATTGTATTGCCTTTTTGGTCTGGTCATAAAACTAACATAGTATTTTATAAAATTGTTGCTATCTATACTACTGACCCATGTATTCAGGGAAAACATATCTAATTTAATACTGCAATGAACTTTTAAGGTGTGTAGTGAGTCATGAACCGAGATTAACAAAGGGATTCTTTTGTTTTGCCAGTATGATGAATTATTACACAATGTGGATAGCTCGGAAAATAAGTTGATACCTCCGGTATTTGCCTGCAAGGCTTTCGTTTTAAGCCAGAATTTGCTAGCCAAGAATCGTCGACGTAGATGTAACGGTTGTAAGCATAACTCGCTCTCCATTACGTGAATGGGTGTAGTTTTAATAAAACTACCCACTGCTCTCATAGGTTGCTTCTGTAGTTTATTTAATTTGTCCAAGTGAGTTATTGCACTGTTGTCATAGAAAAAGCTTCCATAATCAATACGACTTCTAATTAAAGAAATATAAAGTTTTCTTAAATATTTTGGGTGCACACCCCAAGTTGAACCGGCTAACACTTTAATAATTTTAATGAATTTAAGAACTTTTTGGCAAACTTCATTGATATGCTTTCCCCACCTGAGAGAACGGTCCAACCACATACCAAGGTATCTTACCGTGTCAACAACCTCCAATCTATTACATCCAATTGATAAGTTAACTGAAAGTCTCCGATAGCCTCTGTTAAAAATGCAAATTTTACTCTTATTTGGTGATATATTTAGATTTAGGTTATCAAATTGACTACATAGGGTATCCAACGCTTCCTGTAACACAGCGGCTGCTTGATCGGAGTTATGAGAAGTTATATAAAGTACATAGTCATCGGCGTACTGCGAGATAGATACGGAGCTAGGTATGGCTTTACAAATATGAATGGTCGCAATATTAAATAGCAGTGGCGACAAGGGATCACCTTGTGCCAAGCCCCTTCTGGCAATTCTAGTGACGGTATTATCTAACCCATTAATCGTTAAATATCTTTCTTTAAGAAACTCCCATAGATATCTACAGTATTGTGCTCCCACACCAAGTTGGTCCAAAGTTAACAGAAGATTAGTGACATCAACGTTATTGTAAGCGTTATCAATATCAAGGAAACATCCGATCGTGACAAGCTTTTTTGAGAAACTAATTTGTATTTTTGAGGTTAGTAAATTTAAGTTATCTAAACATGAGCGCGCTTTCCTGAAACCTGTAGTCTCTTCAGCAAAAAATCCTCCACTTTCTAAATACCACTCAATTCTCTTATTAATAACGGAATGAAATATTTTACATAAACAGGACATTAATGAAATAGGTCTTATTGCGGAAGCGGAAGTCAAATCTCGACCTGGTTTGGGGATTGGTACTATGTGGACTTGGCGCCATTGCTCAGGAACGACGTTTAAAGAAAAAAATAAATTATAAAGTTGTATCAGAATATTTTTAGCAAGGTCTGGAAGATTTTTAATCATTGAAAAGGAAATGTCATCGCATCCCGGGGTGGTATCTTTAGATTTAACACATTTGTCAAGCGTCTTGTTATAGCAACTTCCAATTTAAGATTTTGAGTACAAAAAGTGGGTAATGGGGGGCATGTAAAATCAGGAGCTAAGTTATAAAGGACTTGCTCAGCCAACGTCTCGTCCACATGGAGTACAGCTGAACGGTATCCCTTCAACCAGCGCATGCGTCGCCACATATCACTAACCGAAGTGACCTCGTCCACTGAAGAACAAAACTTACGGAATCCCTCATTACGAGCACTTCTAGTTAGTTTTTGAGCTTCTCGAGTTTTGTCTTGTAATTTTTGTAAGTTATCTGGAGTTGGGTTTTTTCTAAAGTACGTTAAAGCCAATCGTCTTTCCGCCACCGCTTTTGATAATATTGTAGACCAATAAGGTTTCGGTTTAAATTGACTGCTAGGATCAATTTAAGTTTAGGTTTTAGGTTAAATTTAAAATAAGGAATATTTGCATCAGCGGCTCTATTGATGACATCTAAAAAGAAATTATACGCTTCTTGGGGATTAACAGGCAGTGTACACCCAGCTAGTTTTTCTTGAATATAGTTACGGTACTTTACCCAGTCTACTTTTTTAAAGTTACGTTTTTTAACAATGCGTGGTGCACAGTTATCCAACGTCTTCAGTTTGATTATCATGTGGTCACTGCCTAAGGACTCATTAGTTACGTTCCAATCAAACATTAATCATACGTCTAAAGAAACTATAGATAAATCAGGGGCCGACTTTTGTAAAATTCTATTAACTAGCTTTACACGAGTCGGCTTCCCATCATTCAAAGTAACGAAATGATGGTCAATTAAGGAATCAAAAATTTGAGTACCTCTTTGATCTGTTCTCGTGGACCAACTTGAGTGATGACCATTATAATCTCAGTTACAGTTTTAGAGTTAGCTATAGCAAACAACGAGTCCCAGTCATTTTGTGTAGTACGGATGTTAGGTGGGCAATAAATTGAAATAACGTTTTGAATGAAAGTACAATTAATAATTTTGATATGGACCGTCTCAATACGCGAATTTGGAATAGTAATATTACATTGTTGAGCCTTGATGGATTTATGAGTTAGAATTGCGACTCCTCCATATAAGTCAGGTCTGTCACAACGAAATACGTTATAATCTTTTACACTAAAACAATGATCAGAATTTAACCAAGTTTCACATAACGCCGCAATATGAACTTTTTCCAAAAACAACAATTGTTCCAAATCTAGTTTTTTGGGTAACACGCTTTGTGAGTTCCATTGCAAAATGTTTATTTTAACAGTATGCATTACGGAAATACTTTTTAAAAGAGGACAAATCTTTAGGTATTATCTTATTTAGGAAACACGATATAGCCCACTCCACGCTTACTTAATAACAGATATAATTTTGTCCTTCAAAGTATAATTTCTCACAAATAAAATATATTTAATTTTATCTATCAGCCATCCAAATGAATTATCGTCTTTCGAATCCTCATTTTTACTATAGTCCTCTTCCTCAGATGCGTCTCCGTTGGACATATCCTCCTGAAAGCTCATATAACAGTCCTGGGTATGAGAAGCTTCACTGGGCGCTTTCTTTTTCTGTTTTTTCTTCTTATTTTCCTTTTTATTTTCTTGTTCTTTCTCAGTCTGTGTTTTGTCCATTTGTGATAAATTTTTGGTTTGTTGTCCGTTTGTGGTATCTCTTTGGGTGGACACTGACTTTCTTTACTTGGTACAGGGCGTGCTGTTTTTTGTGCGAATGTAGCTTTTGACTGTAACACGGGTGACGTAGGTGTACTTGAGGTAGGTGCTTGTGTAACTGGGACTGTCTCATAGGAAGGTGTAAGTGTCTGCCTATTGATGTCTGTCTTGTAGTGGGGTGCAGTAGGAGGTACATAAATATCCAATGCTTTTCTGTATGAAACATTAAAATCACTCATAATACTACGTATTTTCCTTTCCTTAATATACACTGGGCAAGTTTTGTCCAATGCCATATGATTCTTTGTGCAATTCACACACTTAAAAGAAATTGTTTCGCAGCTATCGTGCTTACCTCCGCATTTAGGACATACAATTTTCGTTGCTGGACACATTTTAGCAGAGTGACCGAACCTCCAGCACCTGGAGCATTATCGGATAAGCAAAATACGATAAAGCAATCGATACCCAATCAATTATTACTAAGCCTCGTACGCAAACTCATGAGCAAATCCACAGTGGTGTATAAAATACATCTGATGCAGCCATCTTCTTTTTTCCATCACCTTGGTAGATAGCAGATGCGTTGAGACTAGAGGAAGAGATATAAAATATATCCAGTAACTGGATATATTTTATATCTCTTCCTCTAGTCAATCACGGCGGCGGCGGCGCGCCGGTGCGGCGCTCATATCTATTAGATATAGCGCTCATATCTAAAAGATTATTGTTTAAACTGGATTCCAGTTTAAACAATAATCTTTTTGAAGATTTCAAAGAAAAGATAATTACTAAATTTTGGGCTATTAAGATAGCGGATTGAAGCAGTCACTTTTATCATGGATTGGATTCGGGCAGTCGTGTTAAGGTGAGAATGCATTTCTTTTTAAAGTGATAAACGCTATTGATCGACAAAACTAATTAAATCCTAAATTTTAGATACCCCTCAAATAAATATAAAATTTATTTATTTTGTATCACAATGGTTTTGTAGCACTAAACAGTTTTGAACTATTCACATTGTAAGAGCTGGGGGCCTAAAATGGACGCCTTGGCAGAATCGTAATACGATCTGCGTAGGATTCATATCCCGCAATCCATCGGTTTGACAGTTTTTTATGGAGTTTCGTAAAATGGTTCACAAATTATTAATTACTATATTAAAGTCTAATGTCAAATAGCAGCTGTCAAACAGATGACTTGCGGGATGTATGAATTGTACGCAGATCATATTATGATTCTGCCAAAGCGTCCATTTTAGTCCCCCTGGTGCCTAAAGTAGGTTTTAGAAAAAACCTGGATTACAGGTCACCAGGCCCCACTCAGTAGCACTATACAAATAAACAGGCAGGCCACATGTATTTCTACTAAACAAACAAAAAATAAATAAATGAAAAGGACACAAACAAAAGCAGTCAAAGGGTGCGTGGTGAATGGTAATGAATGTGTACTAGTAATGTGACTAGACGTGAATGGTGGTGAATGTGTAGGTGAATGGTGGTGAATGTTTAGGTGAATGGTGGTGAATGTGTATGTGAATGGTGGTGAAAGTGCAGGTAATTTTTTTAACACAAGTGTTATTTAATTGAGTGGAGCAATTTCTCTGTGTCATCATAGAAAAGAGTTTTCAAGAAGTTGGTTACTTTTTGCTTACGACTGGGTTTGTGCAGTGGACAAATATTTAGACCCTTGTTGATAACACTATAATGAAAATCCCCTAGGTAACAGAAGAACCTGTGGGAAACACTTGAATGGAAAATAGTAGTACTGCACACAGTACCCTTTCTTCGTTTATCTTTCAATAGAACCGAGTCATAAACTAGCTGAAAGTGCTTTTTCAGGACTGTATGTAGAACGAAAGTCTGTCTTATGGTCAGAATATTCCACTTTTTGTACAAGTCGACTGTAGGAAAGCGGATAGGAAGACCCGCAGCAACCTTAAAGTATAGCACGTTGAGTTCTATCCGCCTCAATCAAGTGCGTTTTAGCAGCACCTGCCTAGGAGATGATGCAGTAGTCAATAAGCGACTGACACAAGGCAAAGTAGACCATCTTGATGGTACGAAGATCGACGTGTTTTAGACTCTTAAATATGTAAATGAGTTTGCGCAATCTCGTTACCAGGACATCTATATATGGTTTGAAGCTGAAGAACTGATCTAATGTAACTCCAAGGTATTTAATGGTATCTGTTATTTGAAGAGAAGGACATACGCATGGCTAGTAGGTTGACCAACACGTGTGGGCCGTAACTGAAAGTGAACATGGGGGTAGCACACTCGATCGAAGTACAAATGTCATGGATTTGGTTTTTGTGACATTGAGAGTCAGCACATTATTCCGTAACCAAGCAAAAACCCCGTTAAGCCCCCCCTGAGCCACACCAAAGACCTCATCCCAACTATCACCACTAAGAAGAGGGCAGTGTCATCGGCAAATGTAAAAAATTGGCCATTACTAAGGTGAAACTGACACAGGTCGTTGATGTAGATCAAGAAGAGAGTTGGTCTGAATAAGTATACTCAGACCAACCAACCAGTCAGTGACCTTTGGAGTGCCTCAGGGCAGTAGCCCTGAGGCACTCCGAAGGTCACTGACTCTTCGTTACTCACCATACCATCAATTCTAACTTGCTGCTTCCGGTTTGGTAGATAATCCTGGAATAATTTTAGGGAAAGACCACGTACTCCCATATTAACCATTTTGTGCTAGTATGGGACAGAAACTGTGTCGAAGACTTTTGCCAAGTCCAGAAATACCGTCAGGTACTTTCTCTTCTTATCCAAGGTCGTTATGACTGAGTTTACCAATTCATGTACCGCATCATTGGTAGATTTTCCTTGCCAGAGCCCAAACTGTGAAGATGAAAGAAGGTTGTTACCCTCGAGGAAACTCATCAGCCGTTCATTCATTAGGCGCTCCAGAACTTTGAGAGCGTTGGAAATACTACTTTTCAGATGTTAACACATTTGTGCCAGCTGATTGTTCTATGTTCAAAGACTTCTAGTATTTTGGGTACGGCTCTTAGATCTTGCAGCAATTTTGTCATTATATCTTCTATTTTAGAGATGCACAAACAACTAAAATAGCATACTATCAGCTATGGGATTTCTACCCCGATTTTTGTTTATTTATTCAGTCTACGTTGCGTTGTCATAAGTGCTATGACCACGGGGTCACATAATGCATAATGCAACGGCTTCAAATCCAAAACATCCGAAAATCTTGGTTTGGGCAGACGGACGGCCCAAAATACGCTACATTATCAGTAACCTCTCTGATTATTTGGCGGTTTTTCATGATAATTTTACCTATTTTTAGTCACATTTAAATTGGTTTTGATTTATATCTATCCAACCATAACCCACACTATGGGATTGATTTTTTTTTTATTTACATTGTCGGCGTGATTAATATGTACACCCATGCCAAGTTACAGCTTTCTAGTACTAAGGGTCTCTGAGCTAAGCCGGGGACAGACAGACCTCCTCCCTTTGTGCCAGTGGTTAAGTAGGTACCTATAGGTTTTCTGATCTGGGTATTTGTGTTATAGACACACCCACGATACTAGTGAAGTTCCTATGGTTTGGTCGTGTTACTTCAAGCTTCTTCTTTAGTTTAAGAAGGGCTACATGATATAAAGGGTATTTTATTCCACAGCGCTGTACTAGCCATGTCATGGAGTGCTGACCTGTCGTTTCCACCTGGGTTCAAGTTCGGAGCCGCCACTGCTGCTTACCAGGTCGAAGGCGCCTGGAATGAGGGTGGTAAGAGTACGAAATTTTTAGTTTAGGCACCTTTATTTTATGCTGTGTTTTTGTAAAACTAAAGCTAGAAGTCCTAATGAATGCACATGTAATCAATGTAAAAACAATTGTTTCACAAGTAAGCCAAGTAATTGCAAAAATACTAGTCAACGTCAAAATGCAGCTACTGCAAAATTCAGCTACAGATTGTCCTAATGTAGAATACCATCACATTATCGAGTATCTTAATTTTTGACACATCTCTGATGAACATACTTTAGCTAACCGTCATATTATCATATTTATATTTTATAGGCAAAAGTGAAAGCACCTGGGACCGGTTCGTACACGAAGATCCACGTAGAGTCACAGACCTGAGCAATGGAGACGTCGCCTGTGACTCCTACCACCAATGGAAGAAAGACATCGAGCTGGCAGAGGAACTAGGGATCCACTTTTATAGGTAAATAGCGACCCGCCCCGGCTCGCACGGGTGCAATGCTGATACTAAATCTACTACAGAATATCTTAAAAGTAAAGGATAAAAAGTGGTTATTGTGGGTAATCCCTAAGAGATAGCCACTTTTTTGTAGACCTTTTTAAGGCGACCTGCTGAGCATGTGGTCCTGGGTTCGATTCCCAGGTCGGGCAAAGTGTTATTGGTATTTTCCATTAGGAATTTCTCAGTAGCAGTCCGGAGTCTGAATTTGTGCCCGGTTGATGGCAATAGGCTCGCCCCCTATTACATGGGACTTAAACGTAACTGGTGAAATGTGGGTGTACTATAAGTACATCTCTGCCTAACCCTTGGAGAATTTCAGGCGTAATGTTATGTTTTTAAGGTGTACAATACTGTAGTATTCAGCCAGCGTTTGCAATTTAAGCGCAAAAAAAGGTGTTTATTTACGACATAACATTAGAAACCTCTAAAGTTATCAGTGTTTCTCCTCTATATTATGCATGTATTATACATATAAACCTTCCTCTTGAATCACTCTATCCATTAAAAAAAACCGGTCAATAGCGAGTCGGACTCGCGCACCGAGGGTTCCGTAGTATATGATGTTGATGATTTCTGAAAAACTGTGCTATGTGCTATTTAGAGACATCGTTTTATTTTTCCTGTAATCTTTACATAAATTTCTATCACATAGAATAATTTCAGATTTTTATCTATGCAAACTTCGGAGATAACGGGGGGAACGGTATATCTTTTTTCATTTTTCTTTAAAAGTCGGAAACTATGCAAGCTAAAAAAAAATGTATGAGAATGTGCAAACAGCGTTCTTTCATAAGATACCCCACACAGTTCAATTTTTTTCAGTCCCTTTTGCAAAAAAAATTTTTTTTTATTTCTTTCTTGTTTGCAAAATAGTTGGGTTAACGTCATCTAAAACTATTCTAAATTTCATGTTGATAGCATAAGTAGTTCTTGAGATATCCAGGTGTGACAGACAGACAGACAGACTTAGTCTCACCATAAGGGTCCCTTTTTACCATTTTGATACGGAACCCTAAAAACCGCATCAAAATCCGTTGCGTTGTTTTAAACATCTAAGCATACATAGGGACTGACAGACAGCGGGAAGTGACTTTGTTTTATACCATTGTACGAGTAGTTAGATTATAAAATGGTATTATTAATTTCGAGCTCTTTCGTGACGGTATTCAGAGGATAGCTGGACGAAGGCAGGAGTGGAAAAAAAATCTCGAGTTACTCAGTTAGTCTAGAATATCGTACATGCAACACGAATATTTTGTGCTACTCGTATATATATATGTGACGACTAGCCCTTTTGTTAACTACACTAAAACTACATCGTAATTATTACCGAACTATTAAATATGTGAGCACCATGTATCTATATCATAATTAAGTTATTTTTCATTGCTTCATTTTTAATTAGTTTTACCTATTGTGATATAGTATTTTTATTCTAGGAGCATCGTCTTCACATATAATCATATAATTAATGTACTTAACCAAAATATTGTAAAACATTTTTCAAAAGAGTAACGGTGGAGTTTCTTGCCCATTCTTCTCCATACGAAACTACCTTTTGGAAGGGGCAACTAGAATCAATTTTATTTTTTTTTTAATTTTGACGTTTGGTGCCTCTTATGTGCCTATTTGAAATTCATAAATGGACTTTGACTTTGAACAGAATTGTTCATGTTGCAAGTTTTGTTACAGCTACTATAAAACCAGTTATTCATTACTATAATTGTAATGTTATGTTAAATATATGTTTTTTGCAATAACTATGCTTTATGTGCTGGTTTTTTGTTGGATTATTTTAGGATATTGTGTATATACCGTGTGCGTGAGTGATTTTAACAAAGCACCGCTCGTCGCGTGACACGCTGGGCTTTTGTGTCGCGTCGCGTGTCGCGCCGGTCTGTAGAAGCCTTAAACCCATTAAGACGACTAAATTAAGCAAAGGATATATAAGAATAATAAGCCTTTAAACACTTTTCATGTCTCATGGTCTTCATGCCTTATGAAGATACAATATTTTACAAAAGATTATGTACTTATTTCGCAGATTATTCGTCTAACAAAATTTTGGTTTTCCCAACTTCCAGGTTCTCAATATCCTGGCCTCGTATCCTTCCGTCTGGTTTCTCCAACTACATCAATGAGGATGGCAAGAACTACTACAACAACCTGATCGACGGTCTACTGGAGAAGGGCATCGAGCCTATCGTGACTATGTACCACTGGGACTTGCCTCAATCACTTCAGGATCTTGGTAAGACCATCTCATTTTTAAGGCTACTTCAATAATAAATAAATAATACTGAAATAAAAATAATAAAATCCATTTTTTTATAGTTATAAAGTTTCTACATATACAGGGTTATTTTTAAAACGTCAATAACCTCTTAAGGGGTCATTGTACTCATCATTATGAACAACTTTTACTATGGGACCAAAACTGAAATCGCGAAAAAAAACCAGCTGTTCCCTACATTTTATGTTCGAATAATTTGTTAAAATGTAGGGAACAGCTGATTTTTAATTTGTGATTTCTGGTTTGGTCCCATAGTAAAAGTTGTTCATAATGATGAGTGCAGTGACCCCTTAAGAGGTTATTGACGTTTTAAAAATAACCCTGTATATATCTGTACTTAATCATCATCATTCTCCTGCCCTTATCCCAATTTATTCGGGGTCGGCGCAATACGTACCTTTCTTCCCTACTTCTCAATTAGTTAACATCTCGGTAGTCACCCCCTTTCTTTCACACAGTCCATCCACCGTTTCTTCGGTCTTCCCCTTCTTTTATAGCCATCGACATTCATACTCAAAAAATTCTTCACGACATTTTCCTCATACCTCCGCATCACATGCCCATACCATGACAACCAATTTCCGCACAACGTTTCAGTCATCTCTACTTATATAAATCCTTAATATTAATTATGTTAATTTTGCTTGAGCTACGAAAACTCCAGAGTGGCTGAAGGCCTCCTCCAAAGATCTCCATTTATCTCTGTCCTGTGCTACTTGTCTCCAAAGTGGGCCGGCTGTTCTTTTAATTTCATCTTCGTGTTAAAGATCTCCCTTTATTTGTTTGACCTTGTGGGCCGCGCCACTATGTAATTCTCACAGTTCATCTCTCGTCTTAAAGTCTCGTAACCATCGCCTGCTTATTTCCACTTCAGTTTTTGTGCGTAACTCAGAGCATTTGTCACTTTGGTTCTTTTCCTTATTTCAGTGTGCCATTTTTTATTTTATTTTTATCTTTGGCGGTAAATGTCCATGTCTGGCAGCCATATGTCAAGCACGGTAACTACTTCAATACCAGACATTAATAGGCTAAAGGATACTGCTTAGGTCCGGCTAAGTATCGTATGCCTGAGTCGAAAATGATAGACTGTGACGAGAGCTTGCATTAAATAAATACTAGCTATTTCTTTGCCCGCAGTCGCTTTTGCACTTCCTCGTGATTATAATCTGCTTGTATAGTGGTGCACTTCTTCGACTTCTTGGAATATTATAGTTATCATCATTCTCCTGCCCTATCCTAATTTATTTCCTCAAAAGACCATTTCAGGCACCAATCTACATAGCCTTCACATGATCTGACCAAGATTATGTCTGGACTTTAAAAGAGACTGAGCTCTGAGTTTGTTTCGGCCTTTCTTCTCAGAATAGTCAGATACGAAACGCCGACCAGATGGTCTTCACATGATCTGACCAAGATTATGTCTGGACTTTAAAAGAGACTGTGACCTCAGAGTTTGTTGCGGCCTTTCTTCTCACAGTAGTCAGATAGGAAACACCATAAATCTAGTTTTTAAAATATGATTGACGTGTAAAAGTGTTTGTACAAAACAACTTACAGAAAAATATTAAATTGAAAACGGTATACATATAGCTCATGGAAAGCGTTCGGTGACGATGACGCGAGTTTCATAATTTTGTTCACCCGAAAAGTGTTCATAGCGCCTAAATAAGTTTCCACTTCAAAAATCATTTATCATCATTTGGGGTCTCTCTTTTCTGGTTCTTCAATACATCTGTTTAGCCTTCATCTCCCTTCCTAACTATATTATCATCATTCACAAAATTCATCGATCGTTTTTCGGTCTTCAAACAATCCTCACAACATGTTCCTCCGCATCACATGAATAATAGTATATATCTTCAATTTTATTTATCAGTCTATTTAATTTATCTTGATTGAAAAGAGTGTCCTTGCAGTTTCTTGCCTGTTCTTCTCCATAGAGATCTACGTTTTGGAATGGGCAAATAGCTTCAACTTTCTGACTAACTGACCGACTCTTTGACAATTCAAAAGTGCCTGTAATAGGTTTAATTGAAATAAGAAGAGTTTATCATTTTGTTTCCGGATGACAGCGATGCGGACGAGTACTTCGACGCTTGTCTTTTTTTTTGTTGTACTTTTTTTAGTACCTTCTTAGTGTAAATAATTAGCTGTGTAATCTATGAGAAAACAAATAAATAAATTATTAAAAAAAAAAAAAAATACAATCTGCCTAGCCTTTTCCCAACTATTTTGAGGTCGAATTCCAGTCTAACCGGATACAGTTGAATACCAGTATTTTACATGGAGCGACTGCCTATCTGACCCCCACAACCCAGCAACTGGGTAATACGATACCCCTTGGTAAGACTGGTTGTCCGACTTTCGGGCTTCTGACGACCCGTAACTACTGTCAAAGATCCACGAATGACAGCCGAGACCAACGGCTTAACGTGCTTTTCGAGGCACGGAGGAGTCTCAGTATTTAAGGCCCGTATTAATAGAGCGTTACTCAGTACTCAAGCATTACTTAAGACTAGTTTCAACCAATCCAATGGCTTGAATCTAGTCTTGAGTAATGCTTGAGTACTGAGTAAAAGATGGGCACCCAGCCATGGACCAACCCCGGCAAGCGTAGCTTAACCTGATGGATCGACCCATGCAGCCGTTATTACTTAGCCACAAGCTCCTCTCTATTTATTATTTATTATTATGAACTATTTCTTTCAGGTGGCTGGACAAATCCTCTCATAGTAGACTGGTTTGTGGACTATGCGAGAGTACTTTACACTCTCTTCGGAGACCGGGTGAAGATCTGGCTGACTCTCAACGAGCCGATCGTCATCTGCGACGTCGTGTACAACTCCGGGCTACTTGCTCCAGCTCTGTATAGCCCTGAGGTTGGCGCTTACTTGTGCAATAAGTATGTGTTGCTGGCCCACGCTAAAGCTTGGAGGCTGTATGATGAAGAGTTTAAACCGAAATATCATGGTAAGTGAGGCGGAGCTACGCTAGAAACGAATGTACAATTGTTGGAAGTTTTCTATACATACAGTTAAAATATCAAATATATGCGAGAGTTATCTCTCGCATACATTTGAAACTTTTGACAATTTAAGTTTGGTAGTCAAATTGCTTAAAAAATAATTTCCCTGACTTTCATTGTGATGATTTAATGAATAGTAATTGATTAGGAACAAAACTTATGAATATTTTACTACATCAAAATAAGATAAATATTTTCAATTATTTACAGGTAAGGTGTCCATTGCGAATCAAATTCTGTGGTTCGATCCTAAAACAAAAGAAGATGAGGCTCTTGCGGAGCTGGCCAGAGAGAACTGTGTAAGTTATAAATAAAAAAATATACTTTTTATTTTCATGCTCCGAAGGGCCCATAGTGTGTTAGTTTATTACAAATTACTTAAATCTATGTTAGTAGATCAATTATTACACGTTATGAGACCTGTCGTGCGTAAAAACTTCCTATTAAAAGTATGGGCAGTGAGACACATATCGATATACAAACGTATCTTCTTGGGTTCACTTTGCACCATAACAAGTTAAATGCAAGGATTTTTTTTTATGGGTGGGAAATTATGCAATAACTTCTCGCGCTCTGGGCGGAACGGGCAGACGGGTCGGACTTTTACTGACTAAAACCCACCCGAGTTCCTTCAGTTGCCTGTGTGCCAGGGCCACGGTATCCCTTTCGGACAAACCCGCAACCCTGGCAGGCATCGACCCTATCGGAACCCATCAGTTTGTGCTGACATCTCTTTGAGGCGCGCGTGGAACACAACTCACCGTCGACTCGGGCCTGTTCCTTATCCGACGGTGAGCTACCCATTGCTCACCGTCAAAGGCAAGGATGGGTTTAACGCGAACCCAAAAGGATAGGAAGCAAGGGATTCTATTCGGCGGAAACAAGATAACCTATCTATCTATCTGCCAAGCATGATAGTTGAAGAAATTCCCTGGAAGCTGTTCGTGAACGGGCGCCGTCTGTTGGGACTGGCCATCTGTTAGCTATCATGGCTTATTTTAATAAATTTTTTTAATTGTTTACTATGACACTTTTAACGTGCACGGTTTTCTACATCGTTCTCACACATATAATTTAAACTTTAATGATGTAACCCATATTCCGTAACAATATTTTGATTTAAAAGAGTGTCCGTGGAGTTTCTTGCCCGTTCTTCTCCATAGGTTCCAACTACGCTTTGGAATGGGCAACTAGCTTCAGCTTTCTGACTGACCGACACCTTGACAATTCAGAAGTGCCTGTAATTGGTTTGATTGAAGTAAATGCTTTGAGTTTGAGTTTGGGGTTTCGACCCTGCAGGGTAAAGACTGGCCCAACGTACCACCCTGAAGCCAGTTGCTGCCGAGAGCTTAGCTAAGTAAGTTTAACATAGCTCGCATAGCTGAGGTAATTTTTCATACATGTATTCATATGTTTACGGTCTACAGATTCACATAGATTACTCCAACCCCCCCTTACCCCCGTGTCCCAGCAGTTAACATTATAGGCTGATTTGTCATCATCGTCATTTCAGCCGAAAGACGTGCAGTGCTGGACATAGGCCTCCCCGAAAAGGGGAGGGTTTGCCATAATCGCCACGCTTGGCGGACGGGTTGACGATCGCAGTATGGTGTTAAAATGCATAGAGAACGCTGCTTCCATCCTCTAGAAAGTCCCTTAGTCGCCTTTTACGACACCCACGGGAAGAAATGGGATGGTGCTATTATTAACGTCTGACACCACACGGGGCTGATTTTATGTGTGTGCACAAATATGAAAAAATTACCTCCGCTGTGTGAGCTAAGCTTAACTAAGCCCAAGTGATTTTTTAGAGTGATGATTCAACTCCAGGTGTTGCGCTGACCATTGAGAATCCAACAGAGTGCATCCCAGCGCGTCAAAAAAGTATATTGTTGGATTTTTTTTTTTTTTTTCTTTAAAAAAACGTTGCCCCACACTAGTAATTTCTCCTGTATTGTGGGTGCGTTTACAAACATTTAAATTCACATACACAAACAGCCAGACCCGGAACAACTACTTGTAGGTCATACAAATATTTGTTCCGTGCGGGAATCGAACCAGCGACACGCAGCGCAGCAGTCAATGGCTTACCTAACTGCGCCAACCGTGTCGTCATTTTAAACTCGGCGCTAAGCAGTGTGAGTGCTAAAATCGCCTGTGGGTACGAGGACAAACTTAGCTTAGCTCTTGGCCCGCAGCCACCTTGATGGATGGGAAATCTTTATCGTCGTCGTTGATAACTTCCTTAAAATGAGTAAACATTATCACATTTTATTTTTTAGGGAGGCAGATACGCTCATGCAATTTACTCCAAAGAAGGGGGATGGCCCCCTTCCATAGAAAAACACATGGAGGAGCTTAGCTTAAAGAGAGGATACCCCAGGTCTATGTTCCCAGCATTTACTCAGGAAGAGATTGAAACAATTAGAGGTATGTATATAGCATTAGCAAATATACTATTATAATTTGTGAGCATGAATACCTAATTTTGCTAACTATACATACTTACATACATAATCAGTTCCCACTGCTGGCACACAGGCCATAAATCATAGGGATGCCATGACTCCTGCACCGATTTGGTGCTGAGGGTGACAAAGCGACATTCAATCAGCGATAGCGATGATATTAAGTTCAAAAATATATATTGGTAAATCTTGATAAAAGTCGCTGCAGAAATACGAAAGGCTTGAAAGCAATCGCCACTGTTATAGGCTCTTAGACCTACTCATCGTTCATATTACTATTTCAATATTGCTCAAATTACCTGAACTTCTGCAGGAACCTACGACTTCTTCGCACTGAACTACTACACGAGCCGTCTCATCCGCGAGGCGAAGGAGGGAGAAAAGTTCTCAACCTGGCCGCTAGGTGACGCTGTAGATATCAACGGTAAAATAGAGAAACAGGAGGATTGGGCCAATACTGCTTCTTCTTGGTTTTTCGTAAGTATACTGTTTTTAAAACGAGTAGATTTTACCAAAAAGCCTAGCTTCCTCTAGGTTAGCCTGCATTTGTGAAACATGCGAACGACTAACTAAACGACACGAACTAAACAAGAAAAGCTTACTTTACGGTAAAAATATATGCCAAATTGCTGTAATCATTTAATTAGTTGGTGCAATAAATAATTTCATCTAGCGCACCCCGGTCTTCGTGTTTTAACATACCAACTGTTATATTTACACATTATAGAATGCAAGTATTTAGTATGGTTCCATCCAGCACATATCGAGACCTCCCCCCCCCCGTGCCTCGGAAAGCACGTTAAGCCGTTGGTCCCGGCTGTCATTTGTAGATCTTTGACAGTCGTTACGGGTAGTCAGAAGCCCGAAAATATGACAACCAGTCTTATCAAAGTAGTAACTGGGTTGTGGAAGTCAGATAGGCAGTCGTTCCTTGTAAAATACGGGTATTCAGCTGTATCCACAGCACATCCTGCATTAATACATTTTGTTTTGTTCGCATTAAGTAAGAGATTATTAGCTGCGAACCATTTTGAAAGAACAGCCAGACTATCGTTGACATTTATGACATCCGTATCTTTTCTTATCTATTTTTAAAATAAGGGAAGGGTCATCAGCGAATAGAATTATATCCGATAAGTTAGCCATCATGTAAAGAAGATCATTAATATAAATTATAAATAGAAAAGGGCCAAGAATTGAACCTTGAGGCACGCCCATCTTTACTAGAAACCCTGAGGACTTCGCCCCGTTAACGTTTATTTTTTGCTGCCTGTTTGAAAGATAGGAAAAAACAAGATCAGCAGCTTGTCCACGAATTCCGTAGTGGTGAAATTTACAGATCAGTGTATTATGGTCAACGCATTCAAACGCTTTTGAGAGGTCAAAGAAAATGACAATGCCATCCTGGGATTTCTCCCAGGATTCCAAAATGTGACTGATGAGTTTTACTCCTGCGTCAGTCGTCGACCTACCTTTCGTGAAACCAAACTGGCGACTATGTAAAATCCCAATTGAATTAAAATATGACAACATCTGGTCCAGCATTATGTTTCCGTATATTTTACTCAATGCTGGTAGCACAGATAAAAGCCTATAATTAGAGGGATCACTCTTACTACCCGATTTGAAAATTGATACTACTTTACTGTTTTATACTATTGTGTCTTTTTATAGTTACGAAAAGTAGTTGGGAAAAGGATAAGCAGATTGATTGCACCCTGGTCTGTTAGATGTTAATTATTTTAAAAGTGGCCACACGTGGAGGCTATTTAAATGCACTACCATATAAGCCACATCCACCAACCCTGGGCCTGAGTGGTGGATTTTGGCCCACTCCCACTCACAGAGAGGAGGCAGGTTATAGGATGATTATGCTAATACATTTATGGTATGGGCCTAAACATCACCAAAAGTCACGAATATGTGTAAGGGTACCTATATTAAATTAATCTCAATTCTGCAGGTAAACCCCGTCGGTATTCGTAAGCAGCTGGTCTGGATGAAAGAGAAGTACGGCGACATGGAGATCATGATCACGGAGAATGGACTCGCTACGTACGGTGGACTTGATGATCAGAACAGGATTCAGTATTACAGGGATTATTTGGAACAGGTGAGTCCCACGCACTAATGTCGACTAAGTATATAGCCTAATAAACTCTGGAACTAAGTCAATCCTCAATTTCAAATATGATGTAAGTATTTGATATGTTGACAACATTTAGAGAGGCGCTTAAGATTGTTAGATGCTAAGTGCACCCTCACTTAGCATCTAACAATATTATAAATACACATCTAATAAATAACAACAAAGAGAGTAACTTAGGCATTGTCAAAGTTCAGTGCAAACGGATACCATACTTACTCCCAACTTTTTGTTCTTACAGTCTCTAATCGGTAGTCTGAATACTGAGATTGTTTATGCATTTATGCATACTATCCTCCCAGCCCCAATGCCAAGCTAAAGAAAACAACAAACGCTACTAATAAATGTATAATGGCAACCAAGTTCTAGGCTGACAGATATATGTAGATTGCTATCGAAAATGAATGCATTTCCGGAAAAGGCAATAGTACTTGGCGTTGGAAGCTATGCAGATCGAGTAGCTCCCGGGCCGGCTCATAGTAGTGGAAGAAACCGTGGGGTTTTAGTCTGTAGGAGATCGAAATAAGGGAGGGTATCCTTATGAAAACAAAAAGTCCTTAGTTATTGTAATTCGTTCACAAGGAGTGCTATCATATTCCGTGTACTAAGTTAAGTCTAACACTACTGTCCTCTGTTTCCAGATTTTGCTGGCAATAAAAGAAGATGGCATCAATGTGACAGCATACAGCGCGTGGTCGCTCATCGATAACTTCGAATGGATGGATGGATATACGTATGCCATTTTTATTTATTTTATTGTTTTTTTTTTTTATTTATTTGCTCCCTCCATTACGATTTATCCTTTAACCTTCGTCCATGAGCAGGTGCTTAACCTCAAGATGATGTATTCAGTATCCTTTGCATTTTACTTAAAGCCAGATCAAACCTCTTCTGCTGCAGTTAAATATCATAATACCTTGTAAATTGTCAGCCACAATAAAAATAAAGTATCCATGATAGATCAGTGCTAGAATTAACATCTCTGATTTTCAGTCAGGAAGATCATCGCCGAGTTGATTTTCAACTCTGATCAGGTTATTTCTGTCGTACGCCTCCAGTCTTCAACAAAAAAATTACTTAAAGTTAACAAACACAAAATAGCCTATAAATTATAAAACATTCATAATTTATTGACTTTTCCAATACAGCTGCTTTTTTACCAGCGGTAGACGCTTCCCCTGCCCTTAGCTTGTCTTTTAATAGACTCTCCAAGCCTCATTCATATTTACCTATCTAGTTTTTGTTTAATTTGTGATCGACTCAAAAGTAAACACAAAAAAAATAATGGCGGTTTGTCGACGGACAACTGTGCTGTCATCTATGACGAGCTTTCAAATTTTAACCCCATTTCTAAGTGTGAAAGAACATTTAAAAGTTTCTTCTCTTGTTTAGTATGCATCTGTGAAATTAGTAGATTCATTTTCGCACGGTGTAAAAATGGACTAGGTCACACAGTGCTATCATTCATCATTTCAGCCGAAAGACGTCCACTGCTGGACATAGGCCTCGCCCAATAGGGGAATAGTATGGTGTTAAAATGCATAGAGAACGCTGCTGCCAATTCCCTTTGTCGCCTTTTACGACACCCACGGGAAGAAATAGGATGGTGCTATTATTTACGTCCGGCACTATACGGATGACACAGAAGTGACACAGAGACAGTGCTATAAAAATATATAATTATAAATAAGCTTTCAGTTAATGTACGCACGGCTACAGATCAAGCTATACATTTCCAGTATAAGCTGATCTCGCATTGTATAGGATTTCCTTACAATGAGAAGTCAGTGTATACTGGAAATGATGTGTAGTCGTGTGTATTCTGCACCCACAGTTCTATTCTATTCACAGGAAATATGATTTGGTGCCTTTTACGTGTTATCATTATTCTTCTCTGTCAGCTATCATCTCAGTGTCCACTCCATTCTTACTCACATCATCTTTGATCTTTATATGACTTTTCCTTTATCCTCCAGGGTCAAGTTCGGCCTCTACGAGGTGGACTTCTCTGACCCTGATCGCAAGCGCACCCCCCGTGCGTCTGCGCATTACTACGCCAGCATTATAAAGAGTCACTCACTGGATGTACCTACCTCACGGATTGAGCTTTAATGTTTTAATAGTAGTAGATTCATAAATTTGTAATTATATTATTATTGATTTTGAATAAGGACGTTTTAAACAAATTAAAGAAAAATATTTTGTTTTTTTATTCTGACCGACTTGCCTCTTTGTAAAGATAGGCCATTTGTCCACTGCCCCCGTTACGAACGTCAACGTGAAACGAGATTATTCGAACTGAACGTGACGTGTGCGGTGGACACGTGGCCATAGTAAATGTATGTAGTAGTAGATTCATAAATTTGTAATTATATTATTATTGATTTTGAATAAGGACGTTTAAAACAAATTAAAGAAAAATATTTTGTTTTTTTATTCTGACCGACTTGCCTCTTTGTAAAGATAGGCCATTTGTCCACTGCCCCCGTTACGAACGTCAACGTGAAACGAGATTATTCGAACTGAACGTGACGTGTGCGGTGGACACGCGGCCATAGTAAATGTATGTATCGCTACTTCGGCGCCGTCGCATCTCGTTATCGTTGACGTCCAGTTGACGGTGGCGGTGGACAAACGGCCATAGGGTATTTGCATAACGAAGCGCGTTCCCGGTAAACACAAGTCGGTAACGGTCGGTGCGAATCAAATAGTCCCGTATTAACTTATGCGCTCACACATAACAAACTACAACACATGACCGTTTCTTCCTCAAGCGCAACCAGTCATCCAGGGGGTCAACTCCGAACATAAATCCGAACTATAGACCGAATGTTCGGCCGTTTCTTGACTATGGCTAACTATGGTTGAATACGGTGAAAAAAAAAACGGCAGTCAAAGAGATAAGCCAAAGTCAAAAATGTGACTTGAAGTCGGGTAAGTACTCAAAGTCAAAAAAGGAAACTTTGCTAATCGGATGTTTTCTTCTGGAAAACCTTCTGACATAAATACACAGACCAAAGTACCAATGACCCAGAAGAAGTTTGTAACTTCTTTTCTGATTTCTTGAATTCAGTGTATGAACAATCTTCCATGAGAGGTGCTTCATCAAGTGAGGATTCTGAGCGCAATTCCCTTATTAGTAATGTTACGAGCTTGGGGTTCGTGACAATAAAAACTGCCGATTTAATAACTAAAAAACTAGACACTTTATTTAAGAACACCAATTTAAACACACTACTACTTTAAACACAATTAAAAACACAATCACTTAATGTCACTCTCAAATATCGTTCAGTTGTTTTCGCTTCTCTCGTTTTCAAAAGTAAACTAACTCCGTCGTGGCCCATACCGGCCTTATATAGGGTCTCGGATAATTCCCGAAACATCTAGAATATTCGAGTACATACCGGCCCCGACTGACCGGGTGTCGATAGTTCTAGAATCGAACTTTCTCGAAGCATCCTGACTCTTTTAGTTTCACTACTTGATACTAGATGGCGCTAGTAGTAGGCTTTTTAGTTGTGCGCGCAACACTGGGCAGTGTTGCGCGCCTCCCTCCTAAGACATGCTCGTCCCGAGCATTATCGGCCTCATGATAACGCGCCAGTCGATCCACATGGACGATCTTAGGAGTACCTCTTGCCCCTTTCTGTATCCGGTAGGTTACGTTATTGATCTTTATCACAATCCGGTACGGTCCGTCCCATTTAGCTTGAAGCTTAGGAGATTTCCCTTTGCTGCGGACTGGGTTGTGCAACCACACTAGTGAACCTTCGTCGAACCCTTTATTGTTCATTTTGCGGTCATAACGGGTTTTCATCTTTTCAGACATTTGCTGGCCTGATTGTCTGACGTGCTCATAGATGTCATTCATTTTGTTCCGCAAGTCATTCGCATAATCGGTAATACTGCGTGGGGCATCAGGTGGTTTTCCGGTGATCAGGTCTGCAGGCAGCCGTAATTCCCTTCCAAAATTTGCGAAAGCTGGTGTCACCGATGTACTTTCGTGAACAGCACTTCGATATGACAATAAAAACGGTTGTATGTGTTTGTCCCAATCTCGTTGCCGATCATCCACAACTTTTGCCAGGTATCGCTCCAATGTCTGATTAAATCGCTCCACCATTCCATCCGATTGTGGGTGGTAAGAAGTTGTTCTCGTTTTATGAGTACCCATTACTCGGCAAGTTTCCTGAAATATTTGGGACTCAAAATTCCTTCCCTGATCGCTGTGAATTTCCAAGGGTACTCCAAAACGGCAGAAGACTTCATGAACCAGTTTATCTGCCACTGTTGAAGCTTCTTAGTTTGGAATGGCGAAGACTTCCGGCCACTTAGTGAAGTAATCCATCACAACCATGAAATACTTGTTACCACTTTCACTCTCTGGAAATGGCCCCGCGACGTCAAGAGCTATCCTTTCCCATGGTGCACCAACATTGTACAATTTCAATGCACCTCTACTACGAATCTGAGGTCCCTTTACAGCTGCACAACTTGTACATTTGCGACACCAGTCCTCGACATCGTCCCGACAGTGGACCCAGTAAAACCGCTCTCGTATCTTCAGTAGAGTCCGTTTTACTCCCAGATGACCTCCTGAACAACCATTATGGTACAGCTGTAGAACGTCCGGTACTTGAGCTTTAGGGACAACCATTTGCAAATGACAGCTGTCTCCCCGAGCATTTTCCCATTTACGGCACAGGACTCCATCCTGAATCGCCAAGCTGTCCCATTGGGCCCAATAGCTTTTTGTGATCGAACTCATCGCTGAGACGTCGCTCCAGCTGGGCTTGGGAGCTCTGGCCTTTATCCACTCCAGAATCGGCTTGATGTTCGAATCTTCCCACTGTATACGTTGTAGGCTTTCCTTCCACTCGTTGCTGAGGTCTGTTCTGAGCATTCTCACAGGTACCACTTCCTTACCCTCTTGCCTAGTACAATGCTTGCAGTCTTCAGGACAAGGTCTTCTTGACAATGCATCCGCGTTGCCATGAGATTTCCCGCTGCGATGTTCGACCACAAAGTCGTATTCCTGCAGTAGCTCAATCCATCTCGCAACTTGTCCTTCTGGATTTTTGAACTGCAATAGCCATTTCAGTGCAGCATGGTCAGTTCGTAAGTGGAATTTCCGCCCCAGAAGATATTTGCTAAAATGCTGCAATGACTTTACCACAGCAAGCAATTCCCGTCTCGTGACACAATAGTTCCTTTCCGGCTTTGACAACGACTTGCTGAAGTACGCTATCACAACTTCTTGATCACCATTCCGTTGAGACAGCACACCACCAAGTCCTATGTCACTTGCGTCTGTGTCAACTATAAATTCCTTGTCTGCATCAGGATACCCCAAAATAGGTGTTTTGCACAGTCGGTCCTTTAACTCCTGGAATGCGATGTCGCAACTGTCATCCCAGCAGAAATGTCGCTTCTCCTCGGTTAGCTTGTGCAGGGGTTTGGCTATATCCGCAAAGTTCTTAACGAATCGCCGATAATAAGAGCACAAACCCAAAAATGCTCTGACCTGCGTCTTGTCCTTTGGAACTGGCCAATCCTTGACTGCGGCGATTTTCTCTGGATCCGTTCGGATACCTTCTTCCGACACTACATACCCCAAAAAGCTAACTTGCCGTTTGAACAGTGCACACTTCCTTGGACTCAACTTCAGGTTGGCAGTCTGGATTAAGCACGCGTTCCAGGTTTTGAAGATGTTCTTCAAACGTACGGCCTACGATGATGATGTCATCCAAGTAGACCAGGCAGGCATCGCCAATTAACCCGGTTAGTAAAAGTTCCATCAGTCTTTCAAACGTTGCCGGAGCGTTGCACAATCCAAACGGCATAACTTTAAATTGCCACAGACCCTTTCCTGTCGAGAATGCTGTTTTCTCCTTGTCCTTAGGGTCAATCTCAACTTGCCAGTAGCCACTTTTAAGGTCCAGCGTGCTAAACCACTTAACTCCAGCAAGCATGTCCAGCGTGTCATCTATTCTTGGCAAAGGATAGCTGTCCTTCTTCGTGACATCATTCAGACGACGATAGTCAACACAAAACCGCATGCTGCCGTCCTTCCTCCTTACGAGCACTACAGGTGAACACCATGGACTAGATGAAGGTTCAATAACACCATCCTTCACCATTCCTTCAATCATGGTTTCCACTTCCTTTTCACGTGCTACCGGCAATCTCCTTGGCCGCTGACGTATAGGCAATCCTTCTCCTGTGTTTATTTTGTGTTGAACTAAGCCAGTCTTCCCGATGTCACCATCATTTGACGAGAAAACATCAGCGTACTTGAGTAACATCTTCTTTGCCTTGAACATTTCATCTTTGGACAGAGTGCTGCGGCAGTCTTCTAAAAGTGTGGACACTTTCGTTTGTGCATCTTTGCTGAGGGTCCCAGTCGATAGATATTGGCATCGACGCAACCAATCCACTTCCTCGCAAGTACCAACTAGTGTGCCTTTTTCTATAATCTGTTCCTGATCACAAAGGTTCAACACGCGTACCCCTGAGATGTCTGTGGCTCTGACCAAAGTTCGTGCCACTTTCCATGGAAGGACATTGTCCACCCTTTCCACGAGTACACAACGATGGGTTTGCCCAGGATTCCGAGGAAGACTTATCGGCACAATCGTTTCCGATCTCGGCGGAAGAACAATCTTCTTAAGGCTGTACACATTCCCTGGTAACGCCCCTTCCATGAAAAGTTCCTCTTGTCCACATTTCAGAACACCTTGCTTGACGTCAATCTCACAACAATTCTTCCGCATAAAGTCAAGGCCCAAGATGCAATCGTCCATTATATCAGCCACGATAACATTATGCAGGTAGATTCTGTTACCTAGCTTCAACTCCATCTTCTTTTCTCCATGGACGGGTATGCGCTGACCGGTGGCTGTTAACAAATTAATGCGGTCTCGGTTGTATGCGGAGTCCCCAAGGAACCGACTTATAAGTTGGGAACTGACGACCGTACGAGAGGCTCCAGTATCTATGGTCAGCTTACAAGGCGTTCCGTTGACCTCGCCCTTGATGACTAAGGTATTCCCGTCATGGGTTTGTGTGATCGAAATCCTTGGGGCTTTTTGAACATCAGCCAGCACCCGCCCCGCAGTCCTGGCTATTACTCGTTTCCCTGCTGCTGGTGGGTGGTGCTGTTAGCCGCACTACCCTCTGGAGACCAGCCATCTTCCTTTTCTGTAGTTCGCTTAGGGCAACTAGATCGAAGGTGGCCCCTTTCCCCACAGCCGTAGCACCTAGGGATGTATCCTTTACGATCGCGAACTGTAGACGCTGCAACCTCCCTGACGCGATGGGAACGATGATCTTGCCGCACAGCTTCCACCTCCAGTGCATGGGCCAAGGCGTCCTTAAGCGTCCCGTGGTGACCGAGCCTCACAGCAGCTCTAACTTCAAGGTCGCGGATGCCGTCAATGAATGCCTGCACCAGGTTCCCATCAATAAGCGCAGGTACGGACTGGTAAGCTTTACGAACCAGCTTCTCCACTTCAAGAGCCCACTGCTGCAGGTTTTCGTTACTGCGTTGCACACGATCCTTGAGCTGCGCACGAAACACGTGTTCCAGGTGAGCATCGCCATACCGAGCCTCTAATGCCTCAAGGAGCTGCTCGTAAGTCACTTCCTTACCAAGAGCTTCCAGGACAGTTAAGGCCTGGTCGCGCAGGCCTAGGGTCAGGGCAGTCATGGCCTGACTGTTATTCCACCCGTTCGCCTTCATGACAGCCTCAAACTGGATTTTGTAGGCTGACCAGAAAGAAGTTCCGTCGAACGGTGGCACTTTGAATCCACGTAGCGAAGGTGTTGTAGCTACGGGAGCTGCGATTCCATCCCCAAGTTTAAGGTTACCCAACTCCCGCTTCACATCAGCAATGACGTTGTTAAACTTGCTGATCTGAGTTTCAGCTTCTGACAGGCGGTTGTCATGCTGGGCAACCTTCTCCTTCACCTCCTTCACGTCTTTCCTGAAGGTTGCGTGAAGGTCCTTTATGAGGAGCATCTGCTCTTCCTGGCGGCGAGCCTGTTCCTCCTGACGGCGGGACTGCTCCTCCTTATCGCGCTGGAGCTATTCTTCCAGCCGACGAGCCTGTTCCTCCTGACGGCGGGACTGTTCCTGCAGCATCTTCACTAGGGCAGCAAAGTCTGGTGCTGCTGATGCTGGAGCTGCTGCGGACGGGTCGGCCTCCGTGGTCGGTAGCTGGCCCTCCGACCTCTGTGGCGTAGCTCCACCAAAACGTCTCTGGTCCGTCTCCTGTTGGCGTTGACTCCGGGTACGGATACCCTCCGTGTCGTCTTTAGGTAAAATCGGCATGATTTTAATCCTAGCTTCTGACACCAATTGTTACGAGCTTGGGGTTCGTGACAATTAAAAACTGCCGATTTAATAACTAAAAAACTAGAAACTTTATTTAAGAACACCAATTTAAACACACTACTACTTTAAACACAATTAAAAACACAATCACTTAATGTCACTCTCAAATATCGTTCAGTTGTTTTCGCTTCTCTCGTTTTCAAAAGTAAACTAACTCCGTCGTGGCCCATACCGGCCTTATATAGGGTCTCGGATAATTCCCGAAACATCTAGAATATTCGAGTACATACCGGCCCCGACTGACCGGGTGTCGATAGTTCTAGAATCGAACTTTCTCGAAGCATCCTGACTCTATTAGTTTCACTACTTGATACTAGATGGCGCTAGTAGTAGGCTTTTTAGTTGTGCGCGCAACAGTAAGATAGAGCTAAGCACGAATTACATATTGAGGGCACTTAATTCTTTACATAGACTCATCTAAGGGCCTGATGGTCTTCCAGTTACGTTTCTCAAAGCTACCGCAAAAAATATTTGCACGTATATACATATTTTGTTTAATAAATCACTGGCCTCCTCCCTCTCGAAGAGAGAGGACGCCATTTGTTTAACAATATGGATTCTCGTGTTTAAGTGGATGCCATTTAAACTGAATTTTGAAAAGCATTCGACAAGGTCGATCATGAAATGCTCTGAATAAAATTTAATGTGGTGATTTACTCCGATGATTCTCTTCATATATTATGTCACGAACAGAACTCAAAGGGTCGTAGTTAAAGGTTTCATATTGCTGCAACTATTAGTGTAACTTTCCGGTGTTTCTCAGGGTTCGATTCGGGACCCCTTTTATTTATCTAAGTATAACATAATCAGCCTATAATGTTCCCACTGCTGGGACCCAAGCCTCCTCTCGCTGTAAGAGAGAATGGGCTGTAATCCACCACGCGGGCCCAGTGCGGGTTGGTAGATGTCACATGTCGTCGAATGTTTGGTTCTAGGACATGCCGGTTTCCTCACGATGTTTTCCTTCACCGTTTTGAGAGCAGTGGTGATGAAATTATTTGCACAAAGTAAAGCGCCTGCCTGGGTTCGAACCCACGACCTACAACTCGTAAGTCGGGGCCGTTACCACAGGGCCACCACTGCTCTATAAAAGACAATTATCTTATTATAAACGACATTAAAACTTGTTTTAGCATTCTAAAGTCCTGCTCTATGCTGGCGATCTTAAAATTTATAGCCCTATCAAAAATTTGCAAGGCAGCATATTACTGGAACATTTAGATCGCTTCAGTGCATATTGCATGTAAAATAAATTGCAAGTAAGTCGGTCTAAATGCTGTTATATCAGTTTAACGAAGAATAAGAATGTTCTCAAACAAGCTTAATCTTTGGCTAATACTACACTGTCAAGGGTGTCCCTTATTCCTAATCTTGGTATGCTCCTCGACGATAAACTTCACTTTGATGCCCACATTAACAAAGTTTTGTGATGGGATCTGCGAAGAAGTTTGTATGCCCTCTACCTATTTGTGGCTGTATAAGTCTCTGATCCTGATCACAGCTCGAGTACGCAGTGCCGAATGTGGAATCCCTTCTACAATAAGTATTCAGAACGTATTGAAAAGATTCATAGAAAATTCCTTAAAGCTATGCATTACCTACCATTGCTTCCACACAGTTTTTTATCTTATTTATCTTATGATGATTTGCTTACGAAGTATAAACTACATGGTCGAAAATCAAGAGGCACTCTCCTTGAGACGTTATTTTTGTTTGATTTGAGTAGCAATGACTGTATTGAAATATGTATGAAAATATGACAGTATTGATATCCGTACTAAAATAAGTTACATACTTCCTAGAATGACAGTATGCCGCGGGGTGCGCGCACGGCCGTTGTTTGCTGTCACCTCTTGTCGCTGTAACGCTGGTAGGCACCTCTGCGTCGACTAACTAATAATTACAACAAGCAATCATAATTATAATCCATATGTAACATCATATGGATTATATTATGATTGCTTACGCTTTGATTGTTTGCTTGATTGATCCATAGATATGTTTGCTCTTTCTGCTGGTAGATGCAAAGCTATTGTACTCAAAACACTACACACTAGTAATTTTAATTAAGATTTGCATGCCTTGATTAGTTTTTCTGCTAAATTTACTTTGGTTTTACTTCAGCACAAAAAATGTTTTCTTAGCTTAAATTATGATTGTAGTTTGTAGGTTTTAGTTTTAATAGCATGGTTTGTAAAGATTATTGTCTATTCAATGTTTATTCTGTGAGAAATGTTGTTGGTTACACATTTGGGAGTATCTTTTATGTATTTCTTCCATTTCTTCATTTTGCCCTAATTAAAAATAATAAAAAAATAACAGCAACAAATTCATATTGTCTCCTTAATATTTAACATCATATATATTATTAAAATAACATCTTAAACATCATCATTTCATCTCATCTTTAACGTCTGGTGACGTGTCTTCATTCAAAGAATGCTTCTTTATAAGGTCTGCGTAAAAAAGCGCTGATTTCCGGGGAGTGCGTGTGCGCTGTGGATCTGAGTAGTCTACCTCGTACAGCCCGAATTTGGACCTAGAAGATAAAAGTTAACTTTGTAATTACAAAAGAAACACTGGGATGGCAACTGGCTAACAACGATGACAAACCCATGGCATCAACGCCAAATAGGGATGATGACAATTTTTTCTCAAAAAAATATTTGTTTGCAAATAGTGCAAATAAAATTATAAAAAGTGTAAATGCTTAAAAAATTGCCAAGTTATAAACGTCTTAAAATAACTGCTAGAAAAGACGGCACTATCATAGAAGTGACGACACGAGTAACTTCATACCAACGCTATTCAATTTCCGTACCGTGCGATAAAACGGTCAAAATAGAACCACTAGTAGCACATCATGGCCACTCTTTCCTATCTGTTTGAAAAGGTTGTAAAAGATGACTAGATAACCCTGAATCTGATATCATGAAAATATGGCATCCATTAACATTTCTCTTTTGACCAATAACTTTTGCGATCATTGTTAAAGGCCCTTATTCAGCTAATGTCGTTAAAATTCGACAAGATTGAATTATGCTAAAGGTAGATAAGTTATTAAGTTCCCAATCTTTGAATGAATCATATTCAGGCATTTTTAAGTAGGTACACTGACGACGGTTCTGTTAAAACCGATAGTATATATATATAGGCACGGTATGTCGAAGACAATCTATCAAAAAGTATGTATAGAGGTTATCTTACACAAAGACCAATTACTAAGGAAATTGGAAGACAAATTACAAATGGGTGGAAAAAATTATCGCTAGTCTTCTAAACCTTCTTTGGTCTCTTACAGAACACCACAGGGAAATACTGGCCCATTACCAAAAATCAACTGGAAAGGAATATGACTGGTATTAAATAAACAAGATAGGATACGAAATACCCTAATTAGAGAACAGACAAAAGTTATTAATGATCGTCAAAATATACCAACAAAAGTGGAAATGGACAGGCCAATGTTAAGACGCAGATATACTCGTATGCCAGTGTCTTTGGTGGTTAGCTTGCGTGTTCAGACGGAACTCACGCAACGCGTCGTACGTTCAGCCAGTAATAGGACTCGCCCATCAAGGAGCGCTGTATTTTAATAAAACGCGTATACTAAAAGATCAATAATTAAATTATCTTTAAATTGGTGAAGGTTTCAGAAAAATACGCGCCATTCTCAGTTTTTTATCCGCGTTAGACATAACTTTACAAATTAATTTCACTAAGTAATCTAAACATACTCTAAAATATTCACATATTAAGTTATTAAAAAAATGCTTTAATTTATCATATATTTTTTTCAAATCATTAGGATTACTCATTTAGACGTGATCTTCAGTAAATAATAATTAAAAGTCAGTTATCGTCTCTTTAAGAGGCACTCAATACAAGTCGAGTAAAGTTGTGACAGAATGGTACCCAGATGGCAAAAGGAATAGGGGAAGACAATACGAAAGACAGGAAGACGAATTAAAGGTCACAGCGTGCAGCGGGTCGAAATTAGAGAAGAGTTGCGAGAGATAGGAATCTGTGGAAGTTCTTAGAGGAGGCCTTTGCCAAGAGGACATTGAACTAAGAGACATGCTGTAAACTACTACTGCAAATACCACAACGCAAAATGCTCGGAGTAAAAGGGCTTATATTATATAAGCAGCAGCCTTAAGAGTAGTGGACAGGTTTAAGTATCTGGATCATATCGTAACAAGTGACCTTAAGGATGACGAGGACATAGAGAGGGAGCGCAGGGCTTTGGCGGTGAGAGGCAATATGCTCGCTCGCAGGTTTGCACGTTGCACCAACGAGGTGAAAATAACGCTTTTTAAGGCATTCTGCCAATCGTTCTACTCGAGTGGCCTGTGGGTGAAACATACGCAGCGAAGCTACGGAGCCCTGCGCACCCAGTATAATAACGCTTTTAGGATGTTGGGGCTGCCGTGGCGCTGCAGCACGTCTGGTAGGTTTGCTGAAGCGCGTACAAAGCTTTCAAGCTATCATGCGCAAGAAAGCAAACTCCTTGCTGCACCGTCTACGAAGCAGCAGCAACAGCATCCTAATTGCTATTGCTGCCCGTTTTGTCTATCCTTTCCAAAATCAGTGGATAAGGATGGCCATGGGCCTCAGTTAGGTATAGGTATTAACAATACTAACATAATTTTAGATACAATGTTTTATTACTAACACAATAATAGTTTTATGATTGTGTTATTGTGTGATTTTAAATATATTAACTTATATGGAGATTCTCTGAAATAAAAATTATATTATTATTATATTATACTAACACATATCCGTCCATCCACTCGAAGTTATCCATGAGCGTCCAGGCGGTGTACCCTGTAACGTTCACGCCATCTTCTTTGATCGCCAGTAAAATCTGTGAATAAATCATAAGCGGTAGATTCTTTGGGACACTTACCAAACTCAGAGTCCAACACAAAAGGCAGAATGAGATGAAAGACGGGAAAATATTAACATAGCAAGCCTCGACAGACACAAATTAATAATTATTATAATCGTTGTAGCTCTTACAATTTTCCCTCGTTTTCGAAAAGAGACACTTTTTAGGGTTTATTACCTCAAAAGGATAACACGGAAACCCTATAGGACCATTTCGTTGTCCGTCTGTCTGTCTATCAGGACCCTTTTTCTCAAGACCGTGTGGAGGTATCATGTTTAAATTTATATCAAATACGGTCCCATGGAGCTCTAAAAGCATCAAGCTTCTAAGTCAACGCGACAACAAAATACAGCCATTTATACGACATAATTTGATACTCGCAAATAAATCAAAACCCATAGGGAACTTCCCGTTGACCAGCACAAGTAAAGGAAAAAGTTCGAAAATCGTTAATTTGTAGTTTTATCATATGTATTTTTTTTTTTGCGATTATAAATTTACATTTGCAGTTGGCGTATCGACGTATGGGAGAACATGTTTTTCTACAATAATGTTAAGTTTGTTTTTGGGATAAATTCATCCCTATGGAACCCTACATTGTGCGTGGTCCGACACTCATTTGGCCGGTTTTTTATGTAGACCTAGCAAAATCAATTTAGGTAAGTTTCTAAATTTTAAACAAAACTTACACTTACTTACTTACTACAGAATGGGCAGCAGCGTTCTCTATGCATTTTTAAAACCGTACTGCGATCGCCAACCCGCCTACCAAGCGTGGCAATTATGGCAACCCCCCCCCCCCCTTTTGGGGGAGGCCTATCTCCAGCAGTGGACGTCTTTCGGCTGAAATGATGATAAAATTTTAAACTAATATTGCTACCCCATCTATGGTTTAGTTCCACTAGAAACCATGGATGGGGTCAGGATCAAAAAACATTTTAAATCAGAAGCTTCGTCTGCACTTTGATGGTGTGAAGCTGGCGTACCTGTCTCAAGTAATTTTTGTAGAAATTGATTTTGTCTTGATCTTCGAGTCCTGCATAGGTTGAGAGACCATTCTCTGTGATTACAAACTCCAAGTTTCCGTACTGCTGTTTCAACCAGACGAGCTGCCGACGGATGCCTTCGGGGTAGACCTGAAAAAGTATTGCTTTTATTGTGGCTAAGATTCTTCTTGTTTAACTTCTTGTTAATCTTTAACAAAAAATCAGGCTATGAATAACACAAAGAATGTATCAGGTCGTTTAAATGAGCAATTCTAGTTTTGGAGCCATCGGTATTTCAAGATTTATTGATTCTCATGCTTTCTGACTTCTTATAATCTTAGAGTAACCATTTGTAAGAGAAAGAGCAGTAGAGATGAGTAGGAGTGAATGAATGGGCATCATCTAGGTGCGCTTAATAAATCGTGGACCTCATAATTTTTCTATTTGTTGAATACTGCAAACTCAAGTGTACAGCGGCGGACTAACCATCAGACGAGATTGTCAAGATGGGAACTCATAATCAATAGGTAGGCATTGATTATGAGTACGCATAATGATTAAAATGTTTTTTTTAAATCTATTTTCATACATATAACGACAGAAGGAAGGCTTACAGTAAATACTTACATAGAACCAAAAAGAAGCCGCCACGGGCCAGTCCTCCCGTCTCTCCACAATACCATTCAGATCCACAGAGTCCCCGAGAGGCCAGGCTGAGAAGGTCTCACCTTCCTTAGCCTGGCGGATCAGACGGCTCGTGTATTGATTCAATGCGTAGAAGTCGTATGTTCCTGAATAAATAAACATGAATAAGATCTTTGTGGAGTCTTGAGCTTGATCCTCAGGTCAGTTAAAGATGAGGAAAATATCGTGAGAAAAGTTTTGAATATAAATGTGGATGGCTATAAGAGTAGTAGACCGTGTGATAGATGATATGGCTAGAAAGGGGTGACTACGGAGATGACGACATATGTTTGAAAGAAAAGGACATTTTGCGTCTATCCCAAATAAATTGGGATAAGGGTGAATAAGAGAATTATAATTTAATAAGCACTAATTTATATTATGGTATTAAATGGGCACAAATCTAGATTCCAGGCTGCTGCTGAGAATTTCATAAAATGTATTTATTTTATTTATATTTAAAAAGAATTTAAATAATTTTAATTTATTTTTATTTATATTTATTTTTATCTTGTATACAAGTAACAAGACTCAAATGTGTTAGTAACAATATTTCTTATTATCTATGTTAGTAAACTAATCCTGCACACTTAACCAAACACCTGCCCTATGACGAGAATCCCTGCTACAAGCTCAACACCGATGTGGAACGCTTGCAGCAGCGATTCACATACAAGCAGTCCAGTCTGCTCGCGACACACTGCAGTATAATGTTGGGGCTGGCCCGCACCTGGCGCACCAGGGAGGCGCATCTTTTTCGCATCGTAGCGTAGAAGCAATCGACACCAGCTTCAGCAAACATCCCCGATGCGCTACAGAAGCGGAACAGCCCCATCAATACCCGGAACGCATTATTATATTGAATTCGAAGGGCGCTGTACGACTTTTGAGTGTAATCTACCCACAGGCTGCACGTGTAAAATGAGGTGCAATAAGAAACAAAATATGGTTCTTTTAACTACCTTCGAACCACGTACAAACCTGCGAGCGATCATATTAGCTCTCACTGACAGTGCCCTCATTTCTCTTTCAATATCATCATCATCATCTCTGAGGTCAGGTTTCATTGGAATTAAACTCAATGCTCGAGGATCGAATCCGGTAGACCACCCAGAAGCAGTAGCGAGGCACTCAAGGTTGTTTGTAAAGTGATCCATTTATCTTATTTTACATAACGAGATATATATATATCCTATCAGTCTTGAAATATCATTCTTATCTTAAAGAAACATGGAAGTAAATCTTACTTGTTTTGTATTATGGTATTACCTCGAACAAATGCAATCTCTTCTGGAGTAAACGTTGGTAATGAAGATTTATTGTACCCCCTCTTTATGCTGACTTCCTCCATATGTTTTTCTAGAGATGGCGGCCATCCACCTGTTGTGGAGTATATTGGATGGGAGTATTTGCCGACCTGAAAATAAATTATTCATGTTTCCATATTTATCATCATGTCAATGTGGGATACAGTTTCAACAGGCCCCCTGATCTGTACACTTGCTGTCAAATAATCATGTTAAACTAATAGTTGTGATTGAATTATCGAAAAACGGATCATACAGGGTTATTTTTAAAACGTCAATAACCTTGTACTCATCATTATGAACAACTTTTAATATGGGACCAAAACTGAAATCGCGAAAAAAAACCAGCTGTTCCCTACATTTATGTTCGAATAATTCGTTAAAATGTAGGGAACAGCTGATTTTTTTTTTGCGATTTCAGGTTTGGTCCCATAGTAAAAGTTGTTCATAATAATGAGTATAATGACCCCTTAAGAGGTTATTAACGTTTTAAAAATAACCTTGTATAAAAGTAATATCAAACTTGATGTTGGAAAAAGATGGAAGGAATGACAAAGATCATCGTCATCTGCTTAGCCTTTCCCAACATTGTTGGAGTCAGCTTCCAGCCTAACTGGATGCAGCTATATACTAGTACTTTACATGGAGTGACTGCTTCTTACCTCTACAACCCAGTCACTGTGTAAAATGACGATGATATTTGCTATAAATAATAATAAAGTAGTAACATACACAGTTCTCTCTAGCCAGTTCTGCAAGCTCAGCATCTGCTGGCGTCAAAGGGTCGAACCAAATGTGGTGGTTGGCTAGTGATACCCTTCCTGTAATCAAATGCATACCATTCTAAACATGTAATATACAGGGTCAAATTAAATTAGCAAGCGAAACTTCGCAGACGTGATAGGTATCAATATCTAAATATGACCAAACAAAAAAAAAACATCGATATTTTTTTTTGGGGTCAACGAACACTGGTTGTGAGTGACTTGAAGCATGAGTTGAGGAAAACTTCTTTTTTTTTGCTTTCTCACTAAATCTGTGAAGTTTACACAAAAAAAAACCGGCCAAGAGCGAGTCGGACTCCCGCACCGAGGGTTCCGTACGAATGATACGTATATAATAAACAATACGATGTTGATGATTTCTGAAAAATAAAAAAAAATAAAATTTTTATTTTCCACAAAAGTCGGAAACTATGCTGCGTAAAAAAATATTTTTTTGAGAATATGCAAACACCGTTCTTTCATATGATACCCCACATGCCCTAGTAGCCCCACTTCAAATTTTTAAGACCCCCTTTCAGTCCCTTTGGAAAAAAAGGATATTTTTTTTTAAATTTCTTTCTTGCTTGCAAAATAGTTGGGCAAACGTCATCTAAAACTGTTCTAAATTTCAAGTTGATAGCATTAGTAGTTCTTGAGATATCCAGGTGTGACAGACAGACAGACAGACTTAGTCTCACCATAAGGGTTCCTTTTTACCATTTTGGTACGGAACCCTAAAAACTGATATTTCACATAAGTACAATCGTTGTCCCCCAAAAAAAAGTAACACCACCTTTTTTGTTGTTGTTGTTGTATCATGCTTAGATATCGATATCCATCACGTCTGCGGAGTTTCGCTAGCTAATTTAATTTTATCATGTATAGCTGGATCCTACCTTCCAAAATTAATACACAGTCATCTATCCTGAGTAAATCCAGAAATCATCACCATTATTATGAGCTTAAAGCAGTCCATTGCTGAAAATAGGCATCTCCGATCGCACACAGTTGAACCTACTACTCTTTGGAATGGACAACAAAACCGCTTCATATTTCTAACTGACCGACTTCTTGACAATTCAAAAGTGCAATCAATCAACTCAGCCTATCGCAGTCCACTGCTGGACATAAGCCTCTCCCAGGGTGCGCCACAACACCCTGTCCTCCGCCTTCCGCATCCAGTCTGACCCAGCCATCTTCTTAAGGTTGTCGATCCATCTAGCTGGGGGGCGTCCCACACTACGCTTGCCGATACGCGGTCTCCACTCCAGGACTCGTCTGCTCCATCGGCCATCGGTCCTTCGACAAACATGGCCAGTCCACTGCCACTTCAGTTTGCTTACTCTGCAAGCTTTGTCGGTAACTTCGGTTCTTTTCCGGATAATTTCATTCCTGATTTTATCCTTCAAAGACGGCACGGTTGGCGCAGTGGTTAAGCGATTGACTGCTGCGCTGCGTGTCGCGGGTTCTATTCCCGCACGGAACAAATATTTGTATGACCTATAAGTAGTTGTTCCGGGTCTGGCTGTTTGTGTACGTGAGTTTAAGTGTTTGTAAACGCACCCACGATACATGAGAAATTCCTAGTGTGGGGCAACGTTTAAAAAAAAAAAAAAAAAAGAGGCTCCAAGCATAGCCCGCTCCATAGCGCGCTGGGCGACCTTGAATTTGTGGACCAGCCCGACTGTCAGTGTCCACGTTTCGGCACCGTATGTCATGACGGGCAGGACGCACTGGTTAAAGACCTTAGTCTTCAAACATTGCGGGATAGGCGACGAGTAGACTTGACGCAGTTTTCCAAATGCCGCCCAACCCAACTGGATCCTTCTGTCGGCTTCTTTCTCAAAGTTGTGTTTACCGAGCTGGATGACTTGTCCTAGGTAGACATACTCCTTGCCCCTTTGGTCCCCCGGTGGCCGAGACCCTGGAGCCCTCATTCCTGGATGGGGTGGTTCAGTCTCTGTTCCCGTGCAGGGGCAACTTCACCCCACCAGTGATGGACACACCGCTGGGGATAGCTCCGCCAGCTGAGACGGAGGAGGAGGAGGAGGCCCCGCCTGTCACGGAGTCGGAACTTGGCGCGGCGATTCTCCACATCCGCGCCAAGAAGACAGCTCCGGGCCCCGACGGTGTCCCAGCAAGAGTGGTGGCGATCGCTGCCACTCAAATGGAGGAAAGGTTTCGGGACCGCTTCAGCGCATGTCTTGCGTCTGGAAGGTTCCCGAAACCGTGGAAGGAGGGGCAGTTGTGCCTCCTTCGCAGGGAGGGCCGCCCAGCAGACTCCCCCTCGGCATACCGGCCCATCGTCCTGCTCGATGAGGTCGGTAAAATGTTCGAGGGGATAGTCGCTGCTCGCCTAAAGAGCCATCTGCGGGATATCGGGCCGGACTTTTCGGACGCTCAGTTCGATTTTCGGGCTGAGCGCTCCACGGTGGACGCGCTGGCCTGCCTTAAGGGGCAGGTGAAGGAGGCGATGGAAGCGGGGGACGGATTGTTGGCCGTGTCATTCGACATAGCCAATGCCTTCAACTCCGTCCCCCACTCCACCATCCTAGAGGCGCTCCGATTCCACGGAGTGCCTCGATACCTGCGCAGTCTGCTGGCCAGCTACCTGGAGGATCGGGCGATCCTCCTGGTGGATAGGACTGGCCAAGTCCGGCGGTATGCCGTTGAAGCCGGCGTTCCACAGGGGTCGGTCGTAGGACCTCTCCTCTGGAACGTCGGCTATGATTGGCTCTTGCGGGGAGCTCTCCTCCGAGGCACGAGTGTCATCTGCTATGCGGATGACACTCTCCTCACCGCCCGAGGGGGGAGTTTCAGGGAGGCGGCCAACTTGGCCTCGGTGGGCGGATCCTTGGTCGCAGGGAGGATCCGCCGCCTAGGTTTAGCGGTGGCGCTGCACAAGACCGAGGCCGTGTTCTTCCACGGGCCTCGGCAGCGCCCCCCACCTGACGCCCACATCTTTGTGGAGGGCGTCAGAATTGAGGTGAAGGCCCAGATGAAATATCTGGGCCTTGTACTCGACAGCAGGTGGCGCTTCGGCCCGCATTTTAGCGGGCTGTCGTCGCGCCTGCTGAAGGCCGCGGGCGCGCTCTCCTGGCTGCTTCCCAACTTGGAGGGGCCGAGCGCACGATGCCGGCAACTCTACGCCGGCATCTTGAAGAGTATGGCGCTCTATGGCGCTCCCATCTGGGAAGACTCCCTCCATAGGAGGGAGAACGCCGCGGCCTTGCGGGCGCCTCAGAGGGCAATAGCCCAGCGGGTGGCGCGAGCCCACCGCACGGTGGGCTTCGCAGCAGCATGTGCTCTGGCGAGCACCCCTCCTTGGGAACTCGAGGCGTGGGTGCTCGCCAGAGTGTATGAATGGACGGCGGGGCGGAGGGCGAGAGGAGAACGCCCCGCCCCGGAAGAGCGGGCCGCCGTCCGGCGGGAGGCGAGGGACGCCATCGTCGTCCATTGGACGGGTGACCTCGCCACAGCAGCCTTCGGCCGCCGAACCCTCGACGCGATCGGGCCGGTCCTGCGAGACTGGCTCGAGCGGTCGCATGGGTTCCTCTCGTTCCGTCTGGTGCAGGTGCTGTCCGGACACGGTTGTTTCGGAGCGTACCTGCACCGAATCGGACGGGAGGAGACACCGTCGTGCCACCACAGTGGCGCGGCGGAGGACACGGCGCAGCACAACCTCGAGGTGTGCCCGTCGTGGTCCGAGCCGCGCCACAGTCTGCACGCGATGATCGGACCGGACCTCTCACTCCCCGGCTTGGTTAACGCCATGCTGAGGGATGAGGGGTCCTGGGCGGCAGTCGCCTCCTTCTGCGAACACGTCATGTCGCAGAAGGAGGAGGCGGAGCGCGTGCGGGAGGACGACCCTGCCGCTGCGCCGCTCCGAAGGCGGAGGAGGGGTCGAAGAAGACGTCACTTTGAACGTCATCTCCGACTCCTCCCAGGTGGAGGCCAGCAGGCAACGGGTGCGGGGGCACCCTTGCCTGTGTTGCACAGGCCTCCACCAGTGTCGGACGGGAATGGCCAGGTGTTCCCGGCCATTCCCGTAGCACCCCCAGTAACGGGGGGGCATGCGGGGCCCGCCAGCTAGGCGGGCATGCGCCGGGAGGGTCGTGGAAGAAAAGGTTCAACCGTTATCCCATGGCCCTCCCAACACGGCGATGCGGGAACACCGCTGAGTTTTAGTGGGTATACTGTCGTCTCATTACCGACAGGGAGTCCCACATACCCCGTCTCGTCCCCCACGAGCGGGCATGCGTAATTGCATTTCTCAGCGAAAAAAAAAAAAAAAAAAAAAAAGGTAGACATACTCCTTCACAACTTCGAGAAGCGACCCTTCGATGTGGATTGGACTCGGCAAGACGTGCGTATTGTACATGACTTTTGTCTTGTCCAAATCCATGCCGAGGCCAACCCGCCGAGAGGCTCCATTTAGGCTGTGCAGCATCCGGCATCCATTCAAAAGTGCCTTTAGGTATAATTATGGTTTAATTGAAATAAATGCTTTGAGTTTGAGTTTGATCAAACCATAACAAACAGTTGTCAAAGTATAGGAACCGCTGTTCAAATAACAAACATCTTCAATAACGAGGATAATCCAGTGTTTCTTCAACTTACCATGATATTTCGGTTTAAACTCTTCATCATACAACCTCCAAACCTTCGCATGAGCTATCAGTACATTCTTATTGCACAAATAAGCCCCAAGTTCAGGGCTTACAATCGGCGGAGCCAAAATACCAGAATTGTAGACCACATCGCAGATAATCAACGGTTCGTTGATAGTAAGCCACCATTTTACGCGGTCGCCGAAGAGGGTGAAGACTACCCTCGCGTAGTCGGTGAACCAGTTTGCCACGAGGGGGTTGGCCCAGCCACCTGCAAAGAACAATGTGAGGAATCTTACTTTTAACAGGATGCCCAAAAAAAAGTGTTTTCAGGTTTTAAAACCATTTTTTCAATTTTTGTAATTTGAGTATCATGGAGCCGTTTATTATGTTATGATGTATGTTGACTTAAAAAAGTTTAGCAGTTGAGAGTATGTCATGCTCACTCAAATGTCTGGCTGATGGTGGCGCGTGTGTTGGATCATTCGGTTCCCTACAAAATGGTTGAGCTGGATGGTGCTGATCCACGCGTCATGTTCGTGAACGGGCGCCGTCAGTTGTGACTGGTCATCTCCTATCTGCCAGGTCTTATTTGTAATCTTTTATTGTATTTTGTATTGTTTTTTAAATAATTTATTTTTTACATTGTTCTCACATATAGAAGCGACAAGAATAATGTACCTACCCAGGATTTTGTAATATCTCGATTTAAAAGTGTCCTTGGAGTTTCTTGTCTATTCTTCTCCATAGAGATGTACGTTTTAGAATGGGCAAATAGCTTCAACTTTCTGACAACTAAATTACGATTAAGCACTAAGCTGACCAAAAATTCGAAGACATGGCATTCACAAACCCGCGCTGGGCTCTAGTGGTAATGGATAGCCCACTATATGACTACATGACTACAGACTCATAGACAGGGTTCCTGAGTCCTAACAGTAGGAACATTACCAGTTACCACACCATTACCATTAGTAGTTTATAACCTATTTATAATTAATTATGTTATATTTTAATATGATTATTTTTTTTATTTTTAATATATTAATTCTTTTTAACTATTGTTAGTAATTTTATTCTAGGTGCATCGTCTTCACATATAATTATATAATTGATGTACCCATACAAAATATTGTAAAACATTTTTAAAAGAGTAACGGTGGAGTTTCTTGCCCATTCTTCTCCATACGAAGCTACCTTTTGGAAGGGGCGACTAGAATCAATTCTATTTTATTTGTAATTTTTGACGTTCAAAAGTGCCATTTATGTGCCTATTTTAAATAAATAATTTGACTTTGACTTTGATTATTTTCTCTCAATCAGAGCACCCGCCATCTTATCTCTTCACCACCCTTGGTTGACTGGCAGAGAATGCCTAAGGCATTAAGTCCGCCTTTGTACAGACGCCAGCACATCAAGCTACTACAATCTGTCAAATTTCTTTAATAGATTTTCAACTTTAAACCTACAGCATAACGTTCAAGGCTGATTGGGAAAATTTGACAGTTTCGGGTAGCTTGACCTGCTGGCGTCTGTACCTTATTGTGTGCGAGAAGTTTAAATAAATAAATAAACATTAACCAATTGTGATGTTATGCTGTTCTTTAAAGCAGGTCACTGACTTACCAAGATCCTCAAGTGATTGTGGCAAGTCCCAGTGGTACAGAGTAATAAATGGCTCGATGCCCTTTTCCAGTAGACCGTCGATCAGGTTGTTGTAGTAGTTCTTGCCATCCTCACTCATTTGGTCGGAATAGCCAGAAGGGAGGAGACGAGGCCAGGATATTGAAAACCTGGTGATTAAGGGAAGATTTAATCGCAGTAAAACAATTAGGTCCAGTTTCTGAAGCTTAGATAAAGGGCTATACTCAAACCTACATTAATTATGTCTTAATCTAGCATAGAGTTAGTCAACTAATTCTATTCTACGAGGATTAATCCTCACTAATATCATCTAAACGGCGGATCCCAAAGCGACAGTTTGCTAGTCCTTGATCCCTAAATTACTAAACCGATTTCACCCGGAGGATTTTTATCCGTGTAGGTATGTTTTATGATTTGAGTGAAACCGTGGACAGTAACTTCTCTAGTACTTAAGTATACAGGGTTATTTTTAAAACGTCAATAACCTCTTAAGGGGTCATTGTACTCATCATTATGAAGAACTTTTACTATGGGACCATAACTGAAATCGCGAAAGAAAAAACAGCTGTTCCCTACATTTATGTTCGAATAATTCGTTAAAATGTAGGGAACAGTTGATTTTTTTTTCGTGATTTCAGCTTTGGTCCCATAGTAAAAGTTGTTCATAATGATGAGTACAATGACCCCTTAAAAGTTTATTGACGTTTTAAAAATAACCCTGTATAAGGTGTTTAAAAATTAACCTTACAAACTGGAAGGAGTGCTTTAGACCATGGAACTCCTGCCAGGGTTGCGAGTTTTTCTGAAAAGGAAATCGTGGCCCTGGCACATGGGCAACTAAAGGAACACGGGTGGGTTTTAGTCAGTAAAAGTCTGACACCCCTCCCGCTCCGCCCAAAGCGGGCGAAGTCATTTGATAATTGCCCACAAAAAAAAAGCTATGGGACAACTGTTTTTCTTTTCGCGATTTTAAAATTGGTCCCATAGTAAAAGTTATTCAGTTCGATGGTCTAAAACACTCCTTAAAGTTTGTCGCGTTAATTTTTAAACACCTTATTATGTAGATTTAAACTTCCACTTGTCTGTCTGGTGTCGTTTGCTGTTCTTTGGCATCTCTGTATAATGTTAATGCACATTATGTCATCTCACCTATAAAAATGCAGCCCCAATTCCACAGCCATCTCGATGTCCCTTTGCCATTGGTGGTAAGAGTCGCAGGCGACGTCTCCATTACTCTGGTCTTTAATCATTTCGGGATGATCATGGGTGAACCGATCCCATACGCTTTCTCCTTTGTCTGAAAAATCACATATTTTATTTCTCAGCTGTATTTGTGACTTCGTCTGATGATGAGTGCTTTTGTAATTTCATTGTATGGAACTTTTGTAGTTGAAGGGCTTCAATTTTCTCCACGGTTGGCTTAAAGGACATCATCATCATCATTTCAGCCGAAAGTCGTCCTCTGCTGGACATGGGCCTCCCCCAAAAAGGGGGGGGGTGGCCTTAATCCCCACGCTCGGCAGGCGGGTTGGCGATCGCAGTATGGTGTTAATATGCAGAAAGATGCCCCTTAGTCGCCTTTTACGACACCCATGGGAAGAAATGGGATGGTTCTTTTCTTTACGTCCGGCACCAAACGGAAACCGGCTTAAAGGACATGAAAGTATTATTCTCACATACATCTATGTAGAATCAACAAGAACAATGTACCCAGAATTTTATAATATCTTGATCTAAAACAGTGTCCTTGGAGTTCCTTGCACGTTCTTCTGCATCTACGTTTTGAAACGGGCAACTAGCTTCAATTTTCGGACTTACTAGCCGACCCATTGCAATTAAATGAAAGAAAATGTAATACTTACTCATTTAAAAGTACACTTTGTAAACAAGGATAATAGAAATTAGAGGATGATATCCAAGATAAGAATGCTTGGAAACATGCTGGTCCTGCTCCATAGGACAATCTAGAGTCTAGACAAAATTAAACTGCTTGTTAATTTAATTGTATAATTTATTATTTTTTATGACATTGGTTTTACATTGATGTGACTACTTTACCACACACATTGACTTATTACAGTTATTACTTATTAAAGTGTTATGAAAATCGTCTACTTTTACAATTTTTGGAAATATGTGAGCACCATGTATGTACCTATCTATCATATAATTCATTTATCTGTGATTGCTTAATTTTTAATTCTTTTTACCTATTGTGGTATAGTGTAATTTTATTCTAAGTCTTCACATACTGTATAATTAATTTATACAAAATATTTTAAAATAGTAACGGTGGAATTTCTTGCCCATTCTTCTCCATACTAAACTACCTTTTGGAAGGGGCGAATCACTTCTATTTTTTTTCTGTAAATTCTGACGTTCAAACAAAAGTTCCTTTTATGAAATTAAATGAATAAAATGAATAAGTTTGTAAGGTCCCTGAATTTGAACAAAACTGATGTAGGCATGTTCCATACAATTCTATCCCAACCAAATGGCGACGATGCGAAGCGTTTGTTCAAATTCATGGCCCACGTGTTGTGAAGTACCTACTATTGTTTAGGATACGATGGGACTGACATACGCTATGCGTAAAAGCCCCTTTAAATAAATAAAGAAAAAAAAAAAAAAAGGAACAACAAAAATAACAGCGAGGGTATTTAGCGAAATATATTATCTAATAATAAACTTCGACCGATCATGACTTACGCCTGCGTAGTCTTCGCTCACGCAAAGTCGTATCACATCCATAAGATGCAGACGCTTCAAAACCGATTTCTCCGTAGAATTACGAAGGCTCCTTGGTTCGTTCGGAACGAACAACTTCACGTAGACCTTAAGATGCCTACCATCAAACAGTTTATGAAGCGCCTTGCAAAGCGCTTTTTCGAATCCGCGGAACGTCATCGCAACCCCTTGGTTGTGCAGGCCGCTAATTACAGGCCTTCTGCCATTAGTCAGACTCGCCGACCGAGGCATACTCTCTTAGATCCGGATGACCCCGTCACTCTCCTTCAGGAAAGCAATAGGGCCACGAGTACAGTGCACAAATTACACAAACCGACCTTCCGTCCTCGCCGCCGAGGTACCACGCGAACTTCCCGAGTAAATGGTAATAAAAGTCCTCCCCCCCGTCCCTTGAATGTCGATGCGCCAGCCGCCCGGTTAGAGGCTGAGAGCGCCGTAGCAATAAATATAATATCCCCTGATAATAATCATGATCAAAATGTTGATCCAGCCCGTCCCCAAATTGTTACTAATTTTGTGATCCTCCAACGACGCCCTAAGCCGAGGTCCGTACCCCACAGGGGGTGCCCTTAGTGCGCTGTCGTTTAGTTTTAATATGTATATATAATTTGCGCCCTGGCTGGAGGCTTTAAGATTAAAAACCTTAGGGCAGCCACAGGAATATCCGGTTAAGTAGCAACGACCTCTCTAGGTCTGCTACGAGATGCCATTCATAAAAAAAAAAAATAAAAAATAATAATAATAAACAAACGAGCTAACATCGGTAACCGATTTGAACGTCCTCCAAACAAAAGTGGTAGAGGAATGTAACTTAGATTGATACAGGTTGTTCCTAAAAGTATAAATATTTTCAGCAATAATTAATTTTTCTTTATTTTGTTTGCTATGATATTGATAGGTATGTAGTTGAAATTAAATGCTTTGAATTGTGTGGAGTGGTGCACTACGGTGCCCTTCGAGAGAAAGTCCGCTTACCAAAAGTCATTAGTGAGAATCGGGCTACCTCTACTGTCTTTAACGCTATGGTTAATTGTGTGTTCGAGATGTGTTTGTAACTTATAACGGCTCCTTACCACTAGCATTCCAGCCACCTTCAACTTGGTAAGCAGCAGTGGCCGCCCCAAACTTGAACCCTGGTGGGAAGGTCAGGTCTTCGGCACACCATGACACGGAGAGCACAGCGCTGTGGGTAAATAGGACATGTCCTTGCATATTACTCCAGGCAATCATATTTTAACACGGCATGGTTGGTGAATTTGGCATATTTGATTTCCACGCAAATCAACAACTGATTTTTATGGCCTACAATGTTCAATAGCGTATGTGCAAGATCAATTCAATTCTTATTTTGATAGCACAGATAAAGAATAAGATAACAAAACGATTGATCATAGTTAGTAACAAGATCACGTATATATTTGACATCCACTTCGGTGATATTGGGAGGTATTCCCCCCACTTCTCGAGGACCCCCCAGTTGACGTGAAATATGCATAAAATGAGAGGAGTCACTTATCTAGTAGATAGTGAGATTTGAGAAATAAATAAATAAAACCTACTATCTGCATCTTATTTGAGTTTTTTCTGATAAGCATAAAGATTTGGAAGACACTAGTTACGTGGGGTGTAGGTACTATCTTATTACCTGCTGATAAAACAATTACCGTCTTATTACAAAACAAATTTTATATTTTGACATGGCTTAAACCATTGAGCCAGTTTTTGTAATAAGAACGTAACTGTGATTGAACTACCGTTCTTTAAACAAAACTGAAAACTTAGTTCGGTACTAAGTTGTCAGTTTTGTATTAGCAACTTTACCATGGACGGAATAAAGTTCGATATTCAATAATGGCTCCATGGTTTAAACCTGGGTCTGAAGATAAACCTTGTTTTGCTATAAGACGGTTTAAGTTTAAGTAGTTTGAAGTTAGTGGGTAACTAGGTACTAACCTACTGTAATAATTTCATTAAATTGTACCGACTGTCGTTACAGCCAATGGTATAATAGCCCAGAGCCTCGACCAATACCTAAAGAAGAAGTAGACTGTTGACTACAATTATATTATTGATGCTACTAAATACAACTTGTTTTCTTTAAAATATTTGTCTATCAGTCTATGGCGAGAAATGTAGATCATAATCCTTTTTTTTCTGTGGGCAAATCCTCATGGATACCCTCCATCTGGGAAGAACGGAGGGTTATGTTGGACTCCTACCGACTTAAACCCCACTGTTCCTTCTAGTAGATACCATGATCCATGAGTCGGGGGCCTGGAAGATACACAAGTATCTATCTCCCGGACCCCCGACTGGACTGCGAATGTACAGACGCCAGCACATCTTTAGTTTCGGGTAGCTTGACCTGCTGGCGTCTGTACGAAAATTCACCGCACTCCTGACTGATAATTAATGGAGTAGTATATACAAAATAATATTGCAAAAAAAAAACATTTCTATTCTACGTATAGTTGGATCGGCGCCTTCCTCGTGGTCAAACTTAAGACGCAGATATATGCCAGTTACCTTGAGTGGTTAGCATGCGTGTTCTGTACTGAGCTCACGCAATGCGTCGTACGTTCAGCCAGTAATAGGACTCGCCCATCAAGGACACTGCTACTGCAAGGGCACTGCCGCTGTCGCCAATTTGACGCATTATTAATTTATTATACACAAAACAAAAGGTATTTAAAACGCGTAAACTAAAAGATCAATAATTAAATTATCTTTAAATTGGTGAAGGTTTCAGAAAAATACGCTTGGTAGATTTTGCGCCATTCTCTGTTTTTTATCCGCGTCAGACGTAACTTTACTAATAATTTCACTATGTAATATAAACATAATCGTAAATATTCACATATTAAGTTATTGAGAAAATGCTCTAATTTAACATATATGTTTTTCAAATCATTAACACTACTCGTTTAGACGTGATCTTCAGTATAAAATCATTAAAAGTCGGTTATCGTCTCCTTAATTCGCCAACGCTCAGGTGTATTAACTGTTGATCTCGTTAATTAACTTTTCGGTTTCTAGTAGTCGCAAGCGCAGCTGCTGAGACTGGGTTCCGCGGTCCGTTGAAAGTGTCTATCCGCCTTATTACAAAACAAGATTTATTTTTTGACATAGCTTAAACCATGGAGCCAGTTTTTGTAATAAGAACGTAACAGTGATTGAAATACCGTTCTTTATACAAAACCGAAAACTTAGTTCAGTACTAAGTTGTCAGTTTTTTGTTTAAGAACCTTACCATAGTTGGAATAAAGTTCGAAATTCAATAATGGCTCCATGTTTTAAACCTGGGTCTGAAGATAAACCTTGTTTTGGAATAAGGGGGATTAGGTTTTTCGCAATCATATCAGAATCATTGTGGTTTTCCGAATGTCAAGGACCAAAGTTTTTGATAAACTCGTTGACATTAGGTTTGTTATTTTACTAGTATCCGTATTTTAATAGTAGGCCTTATCAATAAAACCTATTTAATTAAAGTGAATCATCTATCTATCGCTGTGGAGAACGTAAAAACCCATTTTATGACATTGTGCATTTGACCTGCTGACCTTATGCACAGTAAACACCATTAGGACTTTCCCGTAGGTACTGGACTGTATAGGTACTCATGTACGGGGTACCTACCCTAAGCACCATATTTATCTTAATCAACCAACAACCCACCTCGCTTTGAGAAAATGGGCCGTGCCCGTGTGTTAACCTAACCACGCAGGCGTGCCCATTGAGGGGTCTTCGAATATTTTGGTTTTAGGACCTGCCGGTTTCCTCACGAATCTCGTTAGTAATCGTATCGCCATAAACAATCAGGAAAACGCGCTAATAAAGCTAGGTTTGTTGTTTGCGCTAATAAAGCTAGGTTTCATGTTTGCTTACTCTCTTTGACCCTAGAAAACTAATCTTATTTTATACCGCTTATTACATTAGATAGGTACTTGATAGGTGTGATGATCGCCTTTCTTTTTTTTTTTGGTTGGCAAATTATCAAATAACGTCTGGGGGTGTCAGACTTTTACCGACTAAAACCCACCCATGTTGCTTAAGATGCCAGTGTGCCAGAGCCACGATATCCCTTTCAGACAAACTCACAACCCTGGCAGACATGGGCCCTATCGGACCCCATCAGTAGGTGCTGACATCTCTTTGAGGAGCGCGTGGAACAATGCACCGTCGACCCGGGCCTTGGCCTTAGCGGACGGTGAGCTACCCATCGCTCACCGAGACCAAAATTGTGGCGTGTCCAGCGCTGGGTTGAGATAATCGCACTCTCCATGTCGCCATGAGATCCCGACGAAGCTCTGTCCACTGTGCCGTGATTTCTCGCAGCAGGGGAGTTTCTCCCAGGCGTTTCGCCTCCTCGGGCCACTCCCAAATGTGCCCGAGGACTTTTGCCTCCAGATCCCATGGTGGCAGTCCGGCAAGGAGGCTCGCCGCCTCGCGGGGGACCGTGCGGTAACCCCGTACCAACCTGATCGCCATGACCCTTTGGACGCGTTCAACCGCGCCGTGTTGGTCGTAGCCTTAAATAACGCGCCCACACCGGTGCCTCGTAAAGGGCCATGGACCGCACGATCGCCGCGTAGAGCCTCCGGCAGGAGGCGTTTGGTCCCCGTAGATTGGGCAGGAGCCGCTTCAAGGCAGCCCCGGCCTGCTCCAGTCTGGGAGCCAAACGTTGGAAGTTCTCCATGAAGTTCCACCGGCTATCGAGGACGAGTCCCAGGTACTTCATCATTGCCTCGACGCTGATGTGAACCCCTCCTGCCGTTATCTGGGAACCTGACAGTGGTGCGTTCCGAGGACCATAAAACCACATGGCCTCGGACTTGTGCAAAGCCACCTCGAGTCCCAATTGCCGGATCCTATCGACGATTGTCGCAACCCCACGTGCCGCCAGTTCTAGTCAGAAAAAGTCTGACACGCCCTCCCGCTCCGCCCAGAGCGGAAGAAGTTATTTGATAACTTCCCTCCCAAAAAAAGGGGCTAATATAACGCAAACGGATCCCTGAATCGAAAAATTGTTTTCTTGTGAAATAGTACATTTTGATACAAGTGGAGAATGTTTGTTATTGCATTCGAGGCGGAATTAACACCCGAGCCGTAGGCGAGGTTGTTTTTGAGCCGAGAACTGCAATAATAAATGTCCACGTGTATCAAACGACGTTTTTCAATACACTTTTGAAGAAATAAAATAACGAAAAATATGTTTGTCATGAATTATTAGGAAACTATGATTTAATTTTCTTTTTTTTCCGCGCTTTACTTTCACCGGTTAAAGGAAAAGCAAAGGTATAGAGCCGTTAAACAGCCTAATATGAAAAATAGAAAATTAAAATATTTTTGAATTTAGAACACTAATAAATGTTAATTTGTTCATAAAAGTTTTTTTTTATTGTAATAATCATGGTATTCTATTGATTAACATTATTTAAATATTTCAAAAATATTAACGTCGTAAAGACACATCTTTGCCGAGATTTAAAAAAAATCACCTCTGAATTCAGAGGACCGTCTCTGGCGCGAGACAGATGTCACAGCACCTGTTTAGTTTCATCACTTTAGCGCTCTCGAAAAAATAGTTAACTTCGCCTTTAATTTTCATAAAATAAAAATTGCGATTTTGTTTCAAGGCTCAATCACTCAATCAATAGCTAAAGACAAAAAAGGGTTTTTTAATTTCATGATAGTTTTGCTAAATAAAAGGAAAAAAATACATTATTGACAGGGTTTCTATTAAAAACAATGTTTAAAAAAAACATTAGGTATGCTTATTTGGTATGGAAGTTGAAAAAAATGGTCTATACCACTTTTTTAATAAATAAAGATGTTGATGATACTTTTGTGCCTATGCTCAAAATCACAAGTAGTTTCTTGTAAAACGATGATCAAACGTCAGTTTCGCGTAATTTATCGGAAAACTAGTTGCGAATATTAGTGATTCTCCATTAATTTAAAACTCAAATTATTGGAAAAATCTCTTTCAGTCGCATGCAAAACTAAGAACCCGACTTTTCAAATCACAAACAATGTTGTTTAAATAATTTTTTCCTTTCTCACAAAAAGTGAAAAAAATTAATCAAAATCAGTCGATTTCATGCACGGCCCCTTAAGATTTTTATTACGTATTTAGTTATAAGAGTAGGCATTTCAGGTAGCTTTTCGTATCGTTTAAAAGACTAACAGAACTAATTCCAAGTGTTATAATGAAAAAGTAAATAGTTTTAAATTCAAAGAATAACCACCCAGCCCGACTCCCGACTAGTTTTAATTTTATTGGTCATACCTATTGATCGTATTTTTACTTTCTTTCTTTACTAAATATTTTTTTATTTATCAACAAAATAGCACGGGTACGCCTATTTTATTTAATAATAAATATTCACTCAAATTAAACAAATAATTATCTGGCCCACCTTAACACAACTGCTTGGTACCAATCCATGATCACTACTCTTATGTTATTCTTATGTGCATGCCGTACGTCTCAAAAACATCTCACTATCTAAGCATGCATTACTACAGATTAAGATTGTAAGTATGTTTATCTATTTGCTTAACAGTTATCTAACAATTTTGATTTCCCTACAAAATCAAAGAACCATTTATTAACGTAGGTATGTACTTTTGCTAACTTAATTACATTTTTGAGATAAAGTCCTTCACCAATGCCAATCTATTTTAGTTCAGCGCAGCATCTTTTCTTCTTTCTATCAGCCATCATCGCAATGTTTATCCTCTTTATAGTCAAATCGGTCTTCACACAATCCATCCATAGTTTCTTTCTTACATTCTTGAGATAATGATTAGGCATACATTTTACTCGAAATCACAGCTACAGCTTGCAAGATGTTAAAAATCATTAGGCCAGCAAACAGTTTCAGGTGTTAGATATTGGACATATAAATCAAAGTTTTGGTATATACCTTTCCTTTTTATTTATTTTCAACATTCTCGGCAGTTTACCAACATCTCTAACTCTCATTGCTAACTTTACTTGGGTGCTTACACCTTTGCAGTGCTTGGATTTTCGAATATGTCTACCCTGTCCTCTGCCTACCCTTTTCGTCGAGTCGTGTTATTGATTTGATATTTCTGAACGAAAATGCAACTGTCAAAGCAAATAACTGAACAAAACTGTCAATGTCAAATACAACGTCAAAGTCACATTGCAATTGCATTGTTTTGAGGTTATGTTAGCCAAAATAACACGATTTTTACGAGTTTTTAAATAAAACTATTAAAATGAGTAAGAAACTAAACAATATGAAATGGGAGTCGGTGGCGATGGATGGTTTCCCGGCCTCTATGACAGACAAATTCCATGGTTTTGTGGGTTTAGAAGAGTGCACCGACTATGGTTTAGATAAGGAGAAGAAGCAGTCTAAAAGGGTTTGTTTATTTCGATTGTAATATCTATCGCTTTATAGTGAAATTATCGTTTCACCATCATCGTTTTTTGTCGATATAATATATATATTGGGGGGCATAAAACTTAAAAAAAAACTCCCATGATGTTTCATAGGATTAAACAAAATCCCATCTGTCTGCGGAATAAGGAATCCTTATACATCCGTATTCAATATTCTTAATAAAGTACGCCCTCATCATCAAAAAGTTTATTGTTGTATCTCAATTATTTAATATAATTAACAATTTTGTTCCAGAGTAAACAGAAAGAAATACTCAAACAGAGGAGAGAAGAAAAGAAGAAGCGGAAATCTTCAGAAAGCGAACCCAAACAGGTTCCTAGCAAAAAAATTAAACTAGACAACGGTTTTGTTGTAGAATCATGTAACTCTATAGAACCATCATTAGCTAATAGTAGTCAAAAGAGAACTCAAAATAAAAATAAGAAGAAAAACAAAAAGTCTAAAAATTCTAACACTGACGAAAATAATGACAACACTGAAACTCCTAACCAAAATAATGAAAACACAGAACAAAAAGGCAAAAACAAAAATAAGAAATCTAAAAATAAAAAGAAAGATGGCAACAAAACCACAGATGTTACACAAAAAATTCCTAAAAAAGTAAAACAGAAATTAGGAGACCTACCACAGTCAACCACAGACTTGACGCCTGAAGATATGCTAACTTGGGCGGAGTTCAAGTTGCAGGAGCCTATTATAAAAGCTTTAACTGAATTAGGCTTCAAACAGCCTACGAAGATACAACAGTTGACACTACCAGCTGCTATTCATGGTAAGTAAATATGACTATTCATAGATAAATGTTTAGAATTTTGTAAAGGCAGGGCTGCATCCTAACTAAAACAATCATTTTGTTGCGCCAAACAAAGCGCGACTTCCAGTTGTTTTCCGAACAAAAAAATTTACATATGAACGAAACAATCGCGTATTTAACAATCATTTTGGTTAAATTATTACATCTATTGTTTTTCACATTCAAAATCAAAATATTTTATTTCACATAAACCTACATGGGCACATAAAAAACGTCAGAAGCTAGGTGCACGGTTCGAATTGGTTGTATCCTATGGAGAAGAGCCGGCAAGAAACTCCACGGTTACTCTTTTAAAAATAATGGGCTTTTACAATGTTTTCAAGTTACAGTGTTAATAGGTATGGGAGGACAGTGTAGGCCCGTCAAGATATACCAGGTACTTAATAAAATAGAAATTGATCTACAGTCTATTATGCCTACAACATTCTCACATTCACACTAAAATTATAAAAATAAAAACAAAAACCTATTTAAACCAAATGAATTCATTTGGTTTAAATAGGTTTATAGGTTATATTTTTATTTTTATTATTTTTACCCAGCAGTCTGGTAATGTGAAAAGCAATGTAGTAAAGATGTTGTTATACTAAACTTATTATTACATCTTATAAATAATAAACTTATTAAAACACCCCCCCCCCCCCCTCACTGCAGATAATTCTGAAGTAAAAATATGCCAATTACTCAGTGAGGAAACCAACAAAATTGAATGAAAAAATAATAATCACAAACATGAAAAAAAATCTGTGGTTCCTTACATTTATGTTCGAATAACTCGTCAAAATGTAGGGAACTGCTGTTTTTTTATTTTCGCAATTTTAGGTTTGGTCCCATAGTAAAAGTTGTTACAATAATGATGAGTACAATGACCCCTTAAGAGGCAATAATGATGAGTACAATGACCCCTTAAGAGGTTATTTGAGTACAGATTTTAACATAGAACCTGATGTATACACTATTTTATGAGAGTCACCTAGGTTCCCGTGTGTATTTTTTTGTGCAAATAAATTTATCATTAACATACTAATTAAAACAATTCAATTTTTCTTGTGCAGGTCGAAGGGACATCCTTGGTGCAGCTGAGACTGGCAGCGGCAAAACTCTAGCATTTGGCCTCCCAATCTTGTCTGGCATACTAAAACTTAAAGAAAAAGCTCTTTTAAAAGGCCTAGATGTCTATGACATACCATACAAAAAATCTCAAGCCAAGAAAAAGAATGTTGAAGCAAAAGAAGACAGAAAACAAAGGTTTAAGAGAAAAGATAGAACATTTAATGAAAAGAAAAAACAAGAGGAGGCTGAGGTACCTACAGCTAAAGAGTCTTCTGAAGATGGTTACAGCAGTGGAGCTGAAAGCAATGATGAGGCTGATGATTCTAAATCAGAGAATAAGAGTAATGATTATACTGATGATGATTATTTAGAGGAAATCGAAGTACCAGTCAGGAAAAGAGAGAATTCAGCTGATGAAGGCAATGACAGTGATGATGATGACAATTACATTCATCTATCAGACATGTTAGATTCTGATGATTTGGTTGAAACTAGTGATGATGATGCAGAGGGGAAAGATAGTGATAATGCCAATGGTGATGAGATAGATGAGGATGTTGATAGTGATGCAGAGGAGAATGATGATGTTGATGAGGATGTTGATAGTGATGCAGAGGAGAATGATGATGTTCATGATGAAGTAGAGAGTGATGAACAAGATAGTGAAACGGGAGAGGAGTTGGGTGATGAAGAGAGTGAAGGCAATGAAGATGTTCCTGATGAAGGCAATGAGAATGAACAAGGTAGTAATATTGTGCTGTTCTACTTAAACCTAGCCAAAGTAAAGATAAACATTTAAATAGCCAACAAGAATTTAAGTTGGCTCTTGTAATAACGCAATGTGTTTATAAAAAGAATCGCATTAGTTGACCCAGTATATGCGGCTGTCAAAGATTCTTTCCTATGTGATAACATTTTCTATTTGACAAAAAAACTATTTTTGATGTGAAAAATCTCATGTTGCGTCTACCATATCCTTCTAACCCAATTTCGTGTGAGATATTATAGTGCATAAATAAGTGTGTGCGCAAACACAGGTGCTCTCCCTCTGCCTTCACTCAAATTGTTGGATGGGACGGCAATCCGGCACGTCCGGAGGAGAGGAATATACAGGGTTGAGAAGGGCTCTCATGGCAAGCCTCATGACTCGTTGGTTCACTCAGCCTTGGACTTCCTGGACTCCATCATTAAAATACATTTTACTGTTTCACATTCCGCGACGTGAATCGTCTTATTATTAGTTTTAAATAAAAAACTTAAAATTTCATTTAATTACAGGTATAGGCTGTGTGAAGGTGGTGGACAATATAGAAATCCCTGGGCACATGTCGATGAAGACCGGCAAGCCGCTGTTCGCTCTCATCGTGACTCCGACCAGGGAACTGGCCATACAGATCAGCAGGCATTTGATAGCCGCTGCTAAGTATACAGGTATGCTATAATGTTAGAATGTGGTAACTTTCCCTGCTGTAGTTCCAAGATAAAGCCTGAACTTTAGATCAGAAACTTACAATTATTTTCTTGAAACTATTAGGTATTAATGTAAAATTCATTTGCATACCCAAAACAGGCAATGTGAACTGTACTTAAACCACAAACTCTTACAACTATAATTTCTGAAAATAAATTATTCTTATTATTCTTGATTTTTTTTATTTATTTCAAAGTAAGCACAGCCATGTCACATATTATAAGACATAATGCACATGACAATTAAGGCGTTCATAACGTACTTCTTCGTTTTTGTGTAGGCATGAACTACATTGTTAAAAAAAAAACCGGTTAAGAGCGAGTCGGACTCGCGCACCGAGGGTTCCGTACGTAATATGATGTTGATGATTTCTGAAAAAACTGTGCTATTTAGAGACATAGTTTTATTTTTTCTGTAATCTTTACATAAACTTCTATCACATAGAATAATTTCAGATTTTTATCTATGCAAACTTCAGAGATAAGGGGGGAGAACGGTATTTTTTTTTACATTTTTCATCAAAATTCAGAAACTATGCTGCCTAAAAAAAAAATGTGCAAACAGCGTTCTTTCATATACCATACCCCACATGCCCTAGTAGCCCCACTACAAATTTTTAAGATCCTTTTGCAAAAAAGATATATTTTTTTAAATTTCTTTCTTGTTTGCAAAATAATTGGACAAACGTCATCTAAAACTATTCTAAATTTCAAATTGATAGCATTAGAAAACCATAAGGGTTCCTTTTTACCATTTTGGTACGGAACCCTAAAAATGGCTCCTATAGGGAGTAGTGGAGTCTCAACTAGCAAGTTCAAAACTAACCAACAACATACTTCATTACTTTCGAGTCCTTTGAATGTTACTCAAAAATATTGCTCTTTCATTAAATCCCTCCAAACATTCTACCAGGTATAAGAGTAGCCACAATAGTGGGCGGCATGGCGGCCGTGAAACAGGAGCGGGTGCTCCGCTCTGGTCCTGAGATTGTGGTGGCGACGCCGGGGCGCCTGTGGGAGCTCATCGGGCAGGGCCAGCCGCATCTACAGCAGTTGGATATGGTCAAGTAAGGATAACTTAGTTTCTTTGAGCTTTTTAATGAGGTCTTACGAGTTACTACTTATGTTCCTTAATTTTTAGGATTCTGTACCCGAAGGGTCCAAACAGAGCTCTATTGCTGTCACTCATTTTTGAGGGGGCTCTCATACAGCTAAAGGGGGGCGCGATTTTTTTTTTTTACCTACCCCATGGTGTGGGGTATCGTTGTTTAGAGCTCGTTGAATAAAGAAATACTATATTTTTTGTTTAAAAAATATTGGGAAAGCAAAGGAATGAGAAGCCAGCTTTTCATTCCTTTGCCACCAATGTGCCATCAATGCTCCAAACAAACCGGTTAACAATTCATCATTCATCATCATTCCAGCCGAAAGACGTCCACTGCTGGACATAGGCCTCCCCCAAAAGGGGGTGGGGCGGTTGCCATAATCGCCACGCTTGGCAGGCGGGTTGACGATCGCAGTATGGTGTTAAAAGGTATAGAGAACGCTGCTGCCCATTCTCTCGTAAATCGCCTTTTACGATACCCACGGGAAGAAATGGGATGATGCTATTCTTTACGTCCGGCACCACACGGAGGTTAACAATTAACAGTTAAAATTACGACAGTAATTACACAATGCGAAATATTTTGTATTTTAATTTAAAACTAACTTAATTCTTTTTTATTTTTTAATTAGGACACAAAAAATCTAAACAAATTATAAATATCTTAAAAGCATACTTTACTGTGGGGATGTATGGAATGGAGGATGTCAGCGTGTAGGTTCTCAGCCATAAAAAGTGAGCAACTAGTTATTATAAGTAGATTAAGCGCTATACAGGTTGTAAGGGACAGCCCACCGCAGACTGATGGGGTGAGTTCAGTATATCGTACTAAGATGACCGGTACATGAAATTATTTCAGGAACGTTATGGGAATCCAATGAGCCTGATTTGTCGCGGTGGGGTGGACAGCCACGCTCGCTGATTTCAGGCGTCGTTCGTTAGAGAATTTCATCATCCATTGCGGTTTTTTTTATTTTAGCTGTGTTATTTACATTAATGGAGTACTGCGTACAGAGAATGTAATTTTACATTGTAATAAAGGAATAGTAAATGAAATTACGATAGAAAAAATGTCAATTTTCCTGAGATAATTTTCTGTGGAATATGATTCAAAATATGGAGCTGAATGCACCCTGTTAATTTGCGGAGGTTTGTCCCTTACACCCTGTATTTAATGTAAACAAAAGTATGAAAAGTTTGATGAAATAAACAGTTTTTTTTTTTTTGACGCAACCAGATTTCTAGCAATAGACGAGACAGACCGCATGGTAGAGCGCGGTCACTTCGACGAACTAACGCCCATATTGGAACGGCTGAACGCGGACGACGAGCGACGCGCCGCGCGACAGAACTTTGTGTTCTCGGCCACCCTCACCATGGTGCATGACTTGCCCTCTCATATGAAGGGGAAGAAGGTACGTTATAACTTCTACTTTTCGAGTCGATGGTAAATAAATGTACATTATACTATCTGTTCCCCGCGGCTTTGCCCGCGTCGCTTGTTCTAAAATAACTCCTTATAACATCAGTTATCTGCCAATGAAAGTCCCGTCAAAATCGGTCCAGCCGTTTAAGTGATCAGCCGGAACAAACAGACAGACAAATAAAGATAATTTGCTTAATATATAATAATATTAGTTTGAATTACTTACCCAGTTTTCTCGCAATTTCAAACAGAATCTTGAGGAAAATAAAGTTACGTGTTATTTGCCGGCACGGTTGGCGCAGTTAGTTAAGCGATTGACTGCTGCGCTGCGTGTCGCGGGTTCGATTCCCGCACGGAACAAATATTCGTATGACCTACAAGTAGTTGTTCCGGGTCTGGCTGAGAATGTGAATTTAAATGTTTGTAAACGCACCCACAATACAGGAGAAATGCCTAGTGTGGGGCAACGTTTTTAAAAAAAATTAAAAATTTGCGGAGACCTCCCTCTCTCCCCTACGTGTGTTTGGGTGAGATTTCTTGATAAACTAACCGCAAACGGTTTTAAGAAATAAATTATACGACACGGTTGGCGCAGTGGTTATGCGATTGACTGCTGCGCTGCGTGTCACGGGTTCGATTCCCGCGCGGAACAAATATTTGTATGACCTACGAGTAGTTGTGCCGGGTCTGGCTGTTTGCGTATGTGAGTTTGAGCAGAGTTTGTAAACGCACCCACAATACAGAAGAAGAAAAAAATATATAATAATTTATTCACAAAATGTCTAACTTCAAAATAAGAGGATGTTATGCATCTGCCGCAATTTATATTCTTAATTTCGATCATTTGAATGTTCACAGGTAACAAAACGCGGCAAGATATTAAACAGACGTGTACAGGAGATGACTTCTGAGCAGAAGGTGGACCGACTCATTAAGTTGATCGGCATGAGTGATACCAAGGTCGTCGATATTACCACACAGAACTTGGGTAAGAATATAGACTTGTCGCGTTACTTTAGAATCTAGAGTATTTACGGAACAAAAAAATCACACGGTATTTTGTTTGTCATTTTGACTGAGTAGGTATACCTTTGCCGTTGCAAAATACCATTATTGACCCACAACTGGGCAAAAGCACATATAGTATAACAGTAGCGAGGCTATAATTTTTATTAGAGGTAAGCCGAAGTAAAAGTTGTTCAGTTCTCATAATCTATAGATAACATCAAAATTAATTTACTCAAACATTTTATTCATTCCTTATATTTTCTAAATTTAACGCCAGCTATGGTCGGAGTTCTTTGTTTAGTCAAACAATTTAGGCATTTTTGTAATGTTTTAAACTGTTAAATATTAATTTGTAATGTGACACAAGTTTAAGAAGACTGGTTGTTCCGAAGGGAAGCCGAGAAGGAGGCTGCGCCCCTGTAGTATAATGATAAACTGATATTTTGCATAAAAGATACCTTTGCACTCAGCAAAGTTATCTTTTTAAGCAAAATATGAGTTTAATTTGTGCTCTAAAATCCTAGTGTTTTTGCAATCCAGTTACCTCATGAAGAGCTCAGGCTTGATTTGTATATTTTGTTGACAGAATCTGCCTAAATTAAGAGCGTTTACGACGTACGGCATTTTATACAAACTTTCAAGCCCTTGTTTTTAGAAATGACTTTAATGAATGAATGAACTAACTTTTTAGACCTTCGTAATCTGCTTATGCGTATGAAGTTTCTTTAAAATCGGTTCAGTCATTTCGAAAAACAAGGGCTTGAAAGTTTGTATGAAATGCCGTAAGTCGTAAACGCTACTTCCGCCAAAAAACTGCTTTGCAGATTGGCAGAGGTAGTGATGTGTTTTAAAATCGTTATGTCTGTGAATAAACTTATAAACAATTTTTTTTTTTTCAACCGATCTTATACAACATGTCCCAGAATGAACGCACAACCTCTTAAGGGGTCACATAAACTCGAACCCGGAAGAGGGGGGGGCATTTATGTTCTCATAACTCGTCAAAATGACGACAACAGCTGACAGCTGATTTTTATTCGCGATTTCATGTTTGGTCCCATAGTAAAAGTTGTTCATAATGATGAGTACAATGACCCCTTAAGAGGTTGTGCGTTATTAACGTTACAACTTGTATAGAATTGCCCCCCCTCCCGCCTCCTATACTCTTTATTATGTACACCATAAACATTACAGATATAAATGTAGAAATTTTACATAGAGTGACACAATGGGCGGTCTTATCGCTAACAGCAATATTTTAAAGACAACCTTTGGATGGATTAAGTGGGTAAAGAGAGACAATACTGCAGGTAGTCTGTGGTATATTCTCATAAAAAACTGCTTTAAAAGTCTTTATTCTACTGACAACATTGATAACGAGGCTCAAACTATTCAGGATAGGGCTCTTCACATCCCCAGGATCTTTCAAACAGGACGAATTTTATTCCTATTTTCAAAATACCAGGGGGCTTAAAATGGACGCTTTGGCAGAATCATATTATGAACTAGTACAATTTATACATCCCGCAATTCATCTGTTTGACAGCTGCTATTTGACATTAGACTTTAATAGAGCAATTCATAGTTTGTGGACCATTTTACGAAACTCCATACAAAACTGTCAAACAGATGAATTGCGGGATATGAATTGTACGCAGATCATATTATGATTCTGCCAAAGCGTCCATTTTAGGCCCCCAGATGTCCTTTGCCTTAAACCACACTAACTATTATCCCTTTTCATTTGCAGGTACAGCAGAAACACTGACTGAGTCCCGGATTACTTGCGCGATGGAACATAAGGACGCGTACCTATACTACATTGTAAAGAGACATCCTGGCCGGACCATCGTGTTCTGTAACTCTATAGGTAGTGTTAAAAGGTGGGTGTACATGATTTTTTTATTATAAGGGAGATAAAACGGTGAAGGAAAACATCGTGAAGAAACCGGCATGTCCTAGGACCAAACATTCTAAGACATGTGACATCTACCAACCCGCACTGGGCCCGCGTGGTAGATGACGGCCCACTCCCTCTCACAGAGAGGAGGTCTGTATCCCAGCAGTGGGAACATTATAGGCTTTGATTATGCTTTAAGCGGGCACGCCCATTATGCCTGGACGCTTTTATTTAGATACGTTTTGTTTACGTTATTTCTGCTTGAGTATAGTTTTCGACGATTATTATATATATATGTCGTGGAACGATATTGTTTTAATAAAAAAGTTGCTCAATTGATTAATGTAGTAGAGGGGCAAACGTCGTGACGTTATTTTGTCGGCGGCACGTGGACAGTCGTTTTGGAAGGTGGGGATTGTCGAACGGGCACTTCGCATCGAGACGCGGACCAAGTCACTTCTCCAAAACGAAACTGTTGGTTTGCCTAGTTAAATTATTATCACTCGTTATTATCTATCTAGTTTTCTGATTAAAAGTGAGTTTATATTACTCTTCGTATTATAATTCAACGACACCAACGAAATGGACCCTTTACCACCGAATCAAGATGGTGACGACCCTATCGCTCCGCCGTCGCTGACGTCGTCATATATATATATATGTTTGTATAATGGTTTGTGCTAGCTAACATAAGGCAAATAATTTAATTTAATATTTTGTGTTGCGTAATGCAAATTGTTTTACATTTTATTATATAGCTTCAAGTTTTATATGCGAACAGACAGCTGTGCTGCTGGAGAGTTTGTTGCGCCACTTCTTCTTCCCAGCTAAAGCACTAGGAAATGGTGAAGGGTGGGCGTTTTTGCGGGATTGTCTTATGTAATTTTTGACGTTCGAAAAGTGCTGATTCTCAGCCTAGTTTGAATAAATGACTTTTGATTTTGATTTCTTACATTTCGAAAAGTTTTGTCAAATAACTGCAGTTCATATTACCCTTGTTGACTTCTCCAAAGAAACATACAAATTCGCGTGTTTCTGAAGAGTTAAAATGTTTATACGAAAATTAAATATCAAAAGACAGAACCGAAATACGCACTGTTTCTAACTTTTTAACTAGAAATCAGAAATGTAATGTAACATCGTATCTTCAACGAAATTGGATCGAGCTCATAGACAAACAACAACAAATCAAACACACAACACAAACAATAACAAATCATTCACACAACACAATTACCAAACACACAACAACAATTATCAAACACAACAACACACACACGACACAGACAATTATCAAATCTCTCTGCACTGCCTGCAATGTAGAACTTTACCATAGTCAGAACTGTAGTCACTACTGCTAATGGAATACGTACACACATACTCACGCCTTCTTCCCATAGTGGTAGGCAGAAATTATAGAACGCCACCTGCTACGCTCCTTACCCCCCCCCCTCCTCCCCCTCCTCTCCTTTTTTGCTTCGCCTACGTTTATACATCTGGATAAAAAAAAAACAAATGCAAATGGAATAAGATTTAATGAATTGTCACATCACGTCTGTTTTCCTCGAAGGGATAGGCAGAGCTGCACTTAGTACACCCTCATTTCGCTAGTTATATTCAAGTCTCATACAACAGGGGACGAGCCTTTTGACATTGATTGTAATATTTTTATATTATTTTTCCAGGCTAGCTCAATTATTCACACTGCTCAAGTGCCGCCCCCTACCGTTGCACGCCAGCATGCCACAGCGGCAGAGAATAAAGAATCTCGAGAGGTAAGTTACATAGCAAAACATAACACAAATATGTAAACAATCTGCTTATTACGTTGGTTAATCAGAATTCAACAACCAATATATTTTTTTATCTCCCTCGCCATGTATTAAAAATTGGTTTCTGAAACCGTGTTTTGTATATTTGGTGTGTACACATCAAGCTATACATTTCCAGTATAAGCTGACCTCTCATTGTACGGAAATCCTATACAATGCGAGATCAGCCTAAACTGGATTTGTTTGTGTACCTCAAGCATTAATGAAATTACTAACACCCGAATCCTTAAATGTAATGTAAGTCGCCGCTAAGTTTTATGCCGGTTCTCAAAGATATATTGCAGCTACACAAAAACTAGTGTCCGACCGTAACGCAATTTTCAGCCGAAACCGTAACCGAACCTTCGGCTCCTCTTCTAATTTCGGCCGAAACCGTAACCGAACCTTCGGCTCCTCTTCTAATTTCGGCCGAAACCGAAACTTACGTAGATAAGAAAAATTTAGTTAGTTAAATGAAATTATTTTCTGAAACCCGTCGTTTTTCGTAAATTTGCTAGAAATAATTTTATTAAGGGCTGATTTTGAAATTATCAGATTTCTTTTATCCAAGAAAATACTTTTGCCAGATTTTGTGTGAAAACTGTAAAAATCTGTCAAAATGACTATTGAAAAATGAGCCCTTCCGACTAGATGCAAATGCGCTTTTGTTATTAAAACTATAGCAGAGGCGGTTTTGCACCCAATTCCATATTTGTCATGTAATTTATGTAGGATAGAGGCGATTGTGCACATACCTTTTAAATAAAATTAAAGAGAATTAGAAGAGGGTTGCCAACAAATAAAAAGTATTCAGGGCATAAAAGTAATTATTATAGATAATTAATAAGAGCTTTAGCAAATATGCTAGTGTTAGCTTTTGCGATTTAGTAATTTTTCAAATGCACGTCTTAACACCGCATAATTTTAGCAATAACAAAGACGTTTCGGAAGGTCCATATACTAATATAAAAATATGAATACACCTTCAACTACAATTTTAATTTCAACAAGGTTGTAACTTTTATTATTTGAATCATATTTTATATTGTTTTTTTTTGTCAATGTGAGGACGTTGTAGGCTTTTAATAGACTGTAGATCTGTAGACCATTTTCTATTTTGTTAAGTACCTGGTACTTTTGACGGACCTACGCTGTCCTCTCATACCTAATAACACTGTAATTTAAAAGCTTATTATTTTCCGAGTGACTAATAACTTAAAAGTCGACTAAATGTTTGCAACAAATAAAATAACTTGCCAGCGATTAAATATTTTCGCGACTATTATATTATGTAAGGTTCAAAATTAAAGGTGTTATAAAAACTAAAAACTAGCAGCTGCGTTTAGGTAGCAAATAAACTATACCAGTCAAATAAAATATTAGGCGAGGAGCTATAAATAATGACTTGGCGACTAATAAATAATATATTACCAGTCTAGTTAGAGTAGGTTATTATTTTTTTTTTAATGGTTAGGTTAGGTTAAAACTGTGACTGCCAGAAACGACTAGATTATATAGAAAATCTAAACCTGCCCTAATAATACAATAATAATATATTATTTATGAATGCCCATTTTCTATTTTATTTTCGCCATTAAGTTTCCGCTTAGATATTAATTCTGTTCCCAAAAGAAAAACTTGATGCTAGTTTAAATTAAAACGGAGCTTATTACTGATATATTAATATGCTACCTATTACTTATTACGATACTCCTTATTAGCTGCCAACCCATTATATATGGTACCTACTCTATTTTTTTTTAAAACCTATATTCATCTTAGTTGCCGCATTAAATACATGCCTAATTTAAAAACATTATAAAAGACATATTTTTTTTAAAGAGTAACCGTGAAGATTCTTGCCGGCTCTTCTCCATAGGAAACGACCAATTGGAACCGTGCACCTAGCTTCTGACGGTTCATAAGTGCCCATGTAGGCTTATGTGAAATTAAAATATTTTTGATTTTGATTTTGAACTTTAATTTTTAGATTCCGCGACGACCCGCACGGTGTACTGATCGCCACCGACGTAGCGGCGCGGGGCCTGGACATCCCGCACGTGGAGCACGTCGTGCACTACCAGGTGCCGCGCACGGCTGAGAACTATGTTCACCGCAGTGGCCGCACCGCCCGGGCCACGAGGGAAGGCCTCACCATCCTGATGATGGAGCCGGCTGAGGCGTATCTGTACGCCAAGATGTGCAGGACGCTGAATAGAAGTAAGTGGAAGAATATCTTTATTATTTTAGGCAGTAGGGATAAGGGTTCCCATTATTATTCAGCCGAAATACGTCCACTGCTGGATATAGACCTCCCCCAAGCGTCGCCACTTCAACCACTCCTGTTCTTCTCGCATCCAGCAGATTCCCACGACCTTCACCAGGTCATCGGTCCACCTTGTGCATTGTTTTAATATCCTGGGGTCACAATGTAGCCCACTTAGAACACGTCGTACACTATCAAGTGCTGCGCACGGCTGAGAACTATGTGCATCGCAGTGGCAGCTAGTCGTTAATACAGGGTGTTAAAGAAACTGCGTGCTATAGCTTAGGGGTAGGTTCAGTATCGACAAAGGAAACCAGGAAAAAAAAATTGCAAGATTAACCTTATTTAGTACCTACTAACTTAAAATAGCAATCGTTTAGAATTAAAATTATGTTATATATAAAAAAACAATATGGCACGCAGTTTCTTTAACACCCTGTATCTGTGTATTTCTTTAACACCCATCGCTCACCGTCCGCAAGCTCCCGCCTACGGTGGCCGGGAATCGGCCTGTGACTCCCGACGCCCAGGGCGTCACCTGCGGCGACTAGCGGCGTAAAGGCTAATCTAATCTAATGCTGGGAATACATTTTACGGAAAACGGTTTTGCTGCCTTCATTCCGATGGAAGGCTGGTGATTAATAGACAATTAAAAAAAAAAAGCCGTATGAACAACTTAAAATAAGCAATATCTTTCTCTCCACAGCATCAGAAGTTCCCACCTTCCCAGTAGACACCCAAATCCTGTCTCCGCTCAAGGAGCTGATGGTGATGGCGCGCGAACTGGACGGACTCGAGCTCAAGAAGAGACGCGCGGCGCAAGCGCAGGGCTGGAAGGAACGGGCCGCTAGGGAGATGGACATCATTATTGATGATGATGATGTGTATCCTTTTAAAGATAGCCTACATGAGGGGCGATACTTAGAATATTATGTACACCATAAAAGTTACACATATAAATTTTGAAATTTTACATAGGGTGACACAATTGGGCGGTCTTATCGCTAAAAGTGATCTTTTACAGTCAACTTTTGGATGGATTAAAGGGAGAAGGAGACAATACTGACGGTAGTCAGTGGTGTACCACTTACATACACAATAAATACATAAAGCATCCACTTATCTATACAACATGTCCCAGAATTAACGCACAACCTCTTAAGGGGTCATTGTACTCATCATTATTAACAACTTTTACTATGAGACCAAACCTGAAATCGTGTAATAAAAGTCAGCTGTTCCCTATATTTTGACGAGTTATTCGTGTTGTATAAATATACAACATTATTTTTAGTATATGCGATACCTGAATATAGTTTGTTCAGAATAAGGAACTGAATCGATTTCAATAATTTTTACACCATGTTATATTTTGTCCCAAAAATATTTAAGTGTAATCCATACAACACTGACGGCCGTGCCTACACACGGCGAATATATCATAGATTTTCACAGCAAGAAAAAAATTGTTATTATTGTTACAAGCCCCTAACTACAAACCTTACATCTTGGTCAAAATGTATGTAACGCATGCAACGCACGTGCACGCGCGTGTTGTATGTAATGTATGTATTTTTTGTGTGTGTGTGTGTGTGTGTGTGTTGTGTGTGTGTATGTAGCTTATCGTATCGTATCGTAACTACGTCTTATCCTGAGAATTGGAGCTCTCTAGCATTATCCTAAACCCGAAGCTTGATGAGGATTTGAAAATACGACTGTGTTGGATCATTAAGTTCCCTTCAAAATGGTTGAGCTGAATGGTGCTGATCCATGCGTCATGTTCGTGAACGGGCGCCGTCAGTAGGGACTGGTCATCTCTTAGCTGCCACCGCTTGGTTTAAGCCATGTCAAAATAATTATAAATCTTGTTAGTATTATTTGTATGGGTGTAGGACCCATACAAATAACACTTTTTCGCAATAGCGCTGCTGTGGACTCGATTTGTAATACATTTTTGTATTGGTCCACCCACACCCTTAAATATGACTACCATTTACCAGTAGCGAGGCTATAATTTTTATTAGAGGTAAGCCGAAGTAAAAGTTGTTCAGTTCTCATAAACTATAGACATCAAAATTAATTTACTCAAACATTTTATTCATTCCTTTACTTTTCTAAATTTAACGCCAGCTATGGTCGGAGTTCTTTATTTAGTCAAACAATTTGGCATTTTTGTAATGTTTCAAACTGTTAAATATTAATTTGTAATGTGACACAAATTTAAGAAGACTGGTTGTTCCGAAGGGAAGCCGATAGGAATCGGGTTGTAAGGAGGCTGCGCCCCTGCCATTTACGGTACATGCTGTACGTAGGAATGCAATTAATAAAAAATAAAAAAACTAAATTAAAATACATTATTTCAGTAAAACCTAATAAGGCGGTTTGAGTTTGAATTTGAAGTAAAGAAGAAAAGGTAGGTAGTGCCCTTCCTATTTGTTTTTAGCTCGTCTTGGCAGACAGTTTATTCAAGATAACATCAGTTTAAGGCGACGATAACCGACTTTTAATGATTTTATACTGAAAATCACGTCTAAACGAGTAATGTTAATGATTTGAAAAAAAATATATGTTAAATTAGAGCATTTTCTCAATAATTAAATTTGTGAATATTTTAGATTATGTTTATATTACATAGTGAAATTAATTTGTAAAGTTATGTCTAACGCGGATAAAAAACAGAATGGCGCAAAATCTACCAAGCGTATTTTTCTGAAATCTTCACCAATTTAAAGATACTTAATTTTATTATTGATATTTTAGTATACGCGTTTTATTAAAATACCTTTTGTTTTGTGTATAATAAATTAATAATGCGTCAAATTGGGGACAGCGCTCCTTGATGGGCGAGTCCTATTACTGGCTGAACGTACGACGCGTTGCGTGAGCTAAGTACAGAACACGCAAGCTAACCACTCAAGGTCACTGGCATATATCTGCGTCTTAATTTTAGTCATATCCCAATCTTCACATGTAAATTCCTTAACTCCACCGCAGTCCCGTGAAACAGGTAGACGCCTCAATAGAAAAGGCGTTGAAAGCCAAACGCCGACAGCTGGATTCTCTACTGTCGCGTCCGATATACCCGCGAGGATTCTCCTTCAAATACCCCACGTTAAATGAGATGGTCGCCTTCGGAGGAAGCGAGGAGAATGCTTTGCAGGTATGTTGATTTTATCATGTTTCATATCCTGTACCGGGCTTGTGGCTATGTAATAACTAGATAACGAATATTCGGATGCATATTCACCTAAAGTTTGAGAGTTGACTAGTATGGAGTGCGCTTCGGTACGGGAAAAAGTGTCGGTTTCCAGGACTGACAAGTTTTTAAGAACTACTCTTTTGTACTGTGTATCCCCGAATAAATATATTTCATTTTAGAATAAAAGGTTTCGAAGAAATATTAATAGTGTTTTTTAAACGTGTTATATTTTCCACAAAATTCTTGCCTAGTTCTAAATAGATAAGAAATATTTGTTATACTTAGGAATACAAAATTGTATTACACACTGTTATTAATGAAACCCCGCGATCCCGGAATAAAATATATTTTAAGAAACCGTTTCCATACTTTGTATCCTATGCCGGGAAAAAAACGTACTTTAGGTAAATATGCATCCGAATCCGATCTCTAGTGATAACAGCCACGGGTCGATCGATCAGGTTCAGGATCAAGCTACGCTTGGCGCGGTTGGTCCGTGGGTGTGATGTCTCGGATATTTAAAAAACAATATCACAGCGGTGATATTCTGATAGGGACTGCTGTGATACCACGGACTCACCTACGGATACATATAAATACCACTAGGGTAATAAAAATAAATATAACAACACCTACATACAATAAATAAAACAAAAATTAATAAAAAAGGTAAATATGTAGAATAAATATTACGATTCACGCCTGACAAAAGCAAGTGCTAGCAAGCTCATGCGCTGGGATAAGCCCACGTTCGCACGGACGTAAAATTATCGTGATTTTATTGCGCACTGGATTTTCAACTCTCGGTGTTGAGCCGAGCTTTGAGAATCCAACAGACTGCATCGCAGCACGACGAAGAAACACAGTTGGATTTTCATCTCTCGTCGCTAAGCAGAGCGTTCAAAGTTCAGTGCGCGAAAAAATCGCTCGTGCGAACCTGTGCTAATACCGTACGAATCAAATTCCCGGATAATTTGGCAATATTTTTTTAATGCTGACAACAATGTGTTCTGTCAATTTATTCGAGGCAGAATATAATGGCGCATAGTTTGATTAGTACGGTCCAAACTCAACGCCGAACTTACCCCAACATAGCCTAATATCCCACTGCTGGGCAAAGGTCAATAGGTACACTTCCACATTCTATTTCTAGAATAGTTTCTCTGACCAATATGTCAGAAATTACTACAAGTCGATATTACATAATTTCTTAGGCCTGTCTTTTTATCTAATTTAACATTATTTTTACAGAAAATTTAAGAAGGCATTTTTTTTTTTTTATTAGCCTATATCGTCCCACTGCTGGGAAAAAATCTAAATATTTTGAGTACTGATATATAGCTCTGGCCAAACTGAAGCGATTTTGGAGGAAATTGCTAATCCATTGCCTCGTGTGTTTGTAAAATTCGTCTGCTTGGCAACGTAAATGACGCAATGAATGTTGTTGAATTGTCAAAATGATATTATAAGATTAAAGACTTCGTTGAAGACAAGGAAGTTTGGCATTAATTCCTTCTGCACATGTGGCTTCCCTGGTACCTCATTAACGGCAAAAATATGTAAATGTCTATTAGAATTATTTTTTACATACTTCCTTGACAAATAATCATTTTTTTTTTCTTTGACATTATATACCTACAATTTTAATTTAAACAAGGTTCTAAATTTTATTATTTTAATAATATTTTATATCGTTTTTTTGTAATGTTTAGTTAATGTGAGAACGTTGTAGGCCTAATAGACTGTAGCTTTGTAAACCATTTTCTATTTTGTTAAGTGCTTGGTACTTGTTGACGGGCCTACACTGTCCTCTCATACCTATTAACACTGTAACTTGAAAACATTGTAAAAGCCCATTATTTTTAAAAGAGTAAGCGTGGAGTTTCTTGCCGGCTCTTCTCCATAGGAAACAACTAATTGGAACCGTGCACCTAGCTTCTGACGTTTCATAAGTGCCCAATTGCCCATGTAGGTTTATGTGAAATAAAATATTTTGATTTGATTTGATTTGAAAATTATTGCCATTGTAAGTGGCAATTACTTTTAGTTTTTTTTTTTTTTTTTAATTTTTTTTTGTTTTTAGATATCGATACCCAACACGTCTGCGGAGTTTCGCTAGCTGATTTAATTTGACCCTGTATATAAAATATTTGATGATGAACTGTATCATTGTTTGCAAATCTAAATGTACAAGGATTCTTTAATATTATTGTAACCACCTCATTGTAAATACCTACATTCTGAGCAAATCAATTCTATTCTATTCTATTTACAGGTAATGAAAAACGCGATAAAATCCGGCCAGCAGAAGAAAGAAAAGAGGAAAAGTAAGAACGCGCCTCTGCTACAACTGCAGAAGAAATTAAAAAAATAAGATCTACGCATGGATTATGTATTCAAATTAATAAATTATATTCCAATTCAATCACTTGATACTTTTTATTGTCTAGAATACCCACTGTTTTAAAGAGGAAGTTATCTGTTAAATCTGGCTATTCCAGAAATGGGGGATATTGCTATTATCACCACGCTTTGACAGACTGATGGTTCATCACCATAGCACGGAGACGCATCGGCGCGGCGGCGACTCCGTGCTCGATATGGTTTTTTTTTATAATGGGTATGCAGTTGCGTGTCCTAACTACAAACCCTTCAAAATGTATGAACCGCCTCTGTGGTCTAGTTGGTGAGACAACCTGTCTCAGACCTAGAAGTAACGGGTTCGATTCCCAGCGGACGCAACATTTTCTGCTCGGTTTTGTTGTTGGTAGGATTTTTTCTAAGTCCGCCTGGCTATCTACCACCATCTTATCTAAGTCTGTCACCATAACAACAATGTTAACAGCATGGTTAACAGTTTCGGTAGTTACAGGTAAGATAGCCAGTTCCTCTGTGGTTGAGGATTCCGGGTGAAGCTCGCTTCCTCCTTCGGCTTGATCATCACTCACCATCACGTGAGACGAAGGCTAAGAGTAAACCGCCTAAAGTCCGGTCGCGAAGAAGAAAGAATTTCGTACAATGACCCTTCATTACTTATCTCTGTCGCTCGCGCACAATTGTATTGCCGTCGCGCTCGCGCATTTTAAGGTCCTTCTTATGTGCGAGTGCGACGGCAATACAATTGTATAATACGAAATTATTTCTGTTTCGCGACCGGACTTTAGACCCAGAAACCTTATACATAATAAGCTGATGACGAAATTCTAAACCACATTATTTAATTTCGGTTGACCAGCACTTTTTGAAGGACAAGAGACAGTCCCCAAATCGCCCACCCTTCAATAGTTCAAGCAATTTACTGGGACTGCCTATGACTGGAAAGAAGCATGGCGCAACGAACTCCCCAGCAACAATTTATTTATTTATTAGTTTATGTACACACATTTAGACAGACAAGAAAAAAAGGAACAGAAAAATACGTACAAAGGTGATGCTTATTTCTAAAGAAATCTCTTCCAGCATACCTGCGACAAGGAAAGTACCTAGACGAAGAGATTAATTCGATCGGTAACTATTTTTAATTTATAGGTGTAGCTAGTGTCAAAGCCCCAAGGAAATGAAATTACAAATTCATAATTATTCTAACAACACTGCTAAGTGGTACCTACCTTTTATATCATTGTAATTGACGGTGACTTTACGAATGTAAAAAGTACTCTTTGGGCATGATACAGCGCTTTGTGAATAACGGCGCGGCGGGCGCGAAGGACGTTGTACCTCTCCGCGTCATTATACCTCTATAACAAGAGATTTGTTCTTGTATAATTATGGAACAAATCTAACTAAGTAAGAGATAAATGATTTTAATTAAGTATTATATTATTCTGTAAATATATATTTAATAAGGTCGCGAATCATAATTAGTTTGATCAAGATCGGTAGGTACAACCTGACACTGAGCTGGAAATTGCAAAAAACCGGCCAAGTGCGAGTCGGACTTGCGCACGAAGGGTTCCGTACCATTATCTATAAAAATGGCAAAAATTCACGTTTGTTGTATGGGAGCCCCCCTTAAATATTTGTTTTATTTTAATTTAATTATGTATTTTTAAAGTGAATAAATAACTAAATATTCTGTGAACATTTCAAGCGTCTACCTGTTGCCGTTATCAATATATAGAGCAAAAACGAGCGAAAAAATCACGTTTATTGTATGGGAGCCCCCTTAAATATTTATTTTCTTCTGTTTTTTAGTATTTTTTGTCATAGCGGCAACAGAAATACATCATCTGTGAAAATTTCAACTGTCTAGCTATCACGGTTCATGAGATACAGCCTGGGGACAGACGGCCAGACAGACAAACAGACGGACAGACAGACGGCGGAGCCTTAGTAATAGGGTTCCCGTTGTACCCTTTGGGTACGGAACCCTAAAACCTAAGAAAAATTGAATTTCGCGGGCTACCTCTACGGATCCGACTGCTAAAATAAATCAATTACCTACCTATAGGTAATTCGTCATGACATTATTATCATATTATCTACTAATTAAGAGAAGTAACTTTATATTTAGCGATAAACGTAAGTATCAGATTTAAGATAGTGTAGGTACAGCGTTCACATGTTTACCTAATGTCTATGAAATCGGTGAATTGGCAGACGGCCAAAGTTAGCCTACCGCTCGCTATTATTATCTGCGGTTGGCCTTTATAAGTTTTATTAGTCTAGGGAACCAGTCCCACCGCTGACGAGGAAGCGAGTAGCTAGCAACGATTTTCTCGCTCAAGAAACGTACCTACAAAAGATTGTAGGTCCCGTAGTAGTAAAAGAGATAGTTTTGATAGCCGACCGCCGCCGCCGCGCCGGCGAGTACTCGTCTGTTGCAGTGCCAAGAGCTATCAAAAAGAGTACCTAAGGGACTTATACCACACTTATTCAGCTCTGTTCAGCTTTTGTCCATTATAGCAAACAACGATTTTGTATGGATATGGGTACGCATCCGTTCAGCTTTCCACGCCTTCAGTTTTCGCGGCAAACAGGTATAAAATGAGGACAAAAATGTGTTTTTATCATGCGAATGCTATAGATAGAGGTCAGCTCTGTTCCGCCGCGTTCAGCACTGTCTCGCGCTGTTCCGCTGAGTTCAGGGCTGTACGCGGTCGCAACTTATCGACGAGGAGTCGGGGAACAGTCCACGTTCAGCGCCAACGTGGCGGAACAGCGCTGTACACGGATGGTGTGATGATGTCCATGTTGATGGCACAAGAGTAGATTACCGTTTTCGCAGCAAAGAGTATGTAATCGCTTCTCAATTATCCAGAGCCGTAGCAATAGAAGCGCTTCAGCGGAGATAACACGCTATGACGGGTTTTCTTACGATGCTGTACGCGGCTGACAGAAGCAGAACTGTATTAGTGTGACCAAAATCGTTCAGCGAAACGCGAATGGAGCTGAATAAATGTAGTTAGTCCCTAATCCACAGAGTATTTGCTCAGCGACGCTCGCTTGGCGGGCAGAAGAGCCGCCGAGAGACTCACGCTCGGTACAACATACATATACCAGCGAGTAATCGCTCGTCGCCGTCACGCACTCGCTGCTCGCCAAGTCGTTTTTATTTGCTAGCTCTACTCGTTTTTCGTTAATCGCCAGTGGTGGGACCGGTCCCTCAAACCTAGCAATAGAATATTCAGGCTAGTAGGATCGTTATCTCTTGAACTCTGACCCTGAGGTTTTAGGGCAGTTATTGATATAATTTAATCAATCATTAATTTTACGTACCTACTTACTTAGAACCAAATCACATAAGATTTTTAGTCGCAATTTGCTGGTGTACGTTTGTCTTTTGATTTTGTGTTTTTCTCAAAGATTGTCCTTCAAATCAAATCAAATCATTTATTTGCATACCACAGGTTCAGAGGATGTTACAAAAGGTTCTTATGGTGGTTCTGGTGGCTTACCTATAACTTAGCAGTAGGTATTCATTTGAATGAAGATATAGTTGGCGAATGTGCAAAGTTCGATTGATCCTTTTTCGGCACATTCCTTTTTGGACATATTCCGTTTTCGGCATATTTTTGTTTCGGCACATTTTAGTAAATAAATTATACTATGAAATAATTGTGACTGCTTGCGTAATAAAATAAAATAATATTTATTAGTAAAATATTAAATTTCAGAATAATGATGCTTTGTTGTATATGTATATTTATGCCGAAAACAGAATGTGCCGAAACAAGAATATGCCGAAAACGGAATATGTCCAAAAAGGAATGTGCCGAAAAAGGAATCAATCCAAAGTTCTTGAACCTTTAGTAGAGGTTCAAGAACTTTGCACATTCGCCTAGGCTATGACTAAAGGATTGGTCAGAGCAATCAAACGACGTTATAGATTAGAATTATTTGATATAATTACCGAAAATTGCCGTCCAAACTTTTTTGTTTTCATAATATTTAATTGTCGTCATAATAAAAATTAGGAGTAGGTACCTACATTTAATTTTGATTGTATACACAAACTAATGTGGACGTGCAGTGAAAAAAAAAAACAACAATAATACTTATTGAAAGAGCTGCAGACCACGACTTATAGCGCGACGGTGTCCTGACGAGGCCATAATTATATTTGATGGCCTTGTAAATCGACTAGCTTAATGCTCCCCGCGTGAATGTCATCTTAAAATTAATTATTGCTTAGATTCCTTTCAAGCCACGCTTATTTTTAACATCACGACTACTTTTATTAAAAAAATATTACTAAATTGATGTAACAAATCTTCTCTAGCGACTAAAAAGAATTTTAATCTCACTACAGTACACTTAAAGCAATATTTTTATATTAGGGACTGATATTTGAGGCCACAACACTGCCGGCTATAAGCCATGGCCTGGCCGCGAATTGACTGCCATGCAAGGCGCCATAAACTTTTGCTCTTATTACACGCCCTAAGATTACAAAATTCACATAGGTAATTCTTTTATTCTGCACCCACTTTGACGCACTGCAAAAGCGGACCGGGGAAAGTATTGAAAAAAAAATGTAATAAATAATAAGGAATTAGACCATAACTTTAGTGTGTTAAGGTAAGCGTCCACAGGCCCGCATCGCACGTATCGGACGCATCGCATCAAACGGATTAATTAGACTGCGTCCACTGTATCGGCAGCGATCGGATTGCCGACGCGAGTATCAGCAATCGGATTGCCGATGCCACCTTCATTCGGATTTTTGTAGTGATCGTACGTGCGGAAAGTGTTTGTGAGAATGGATAGCGCGCGGGGCGCGTCCACTGATCGGCATTCCGTATGACGTCATCGGTACGCATCGCATGTAGGCATTGCCGATGAGCAGTCCGTACGGTGCGGATCAGTGGACGCTGTTGTATGAGTTTTTATATAAGGCAAACTAAAATCCGTTACGTGCGATGCGTCCGATACGTGCGATGCGGGCCTGTGGACGCTTACCTTTAGTCATACTTAATATTTGAATCGACATGAAAATAAAATAACTTCATTAGCTGGCTCATTTTAAAAGCTCGCTAACGCTAAATCCTTTAAAGATTTCGTTGAGATTTTGGTGTTGAGAGTGATGATTACTTTCCTTTGGCACGTTTTCGCAGTGTGAATAGGAACGATATCCAGAACATAATTTGCTATATTGTCACGAAAATAAAAAATGAAACTAAATTGTTCTATAGTTGTCATACAGGCTACTTACATATAAAATCAGATTCCTGATAAATAATAATTCAACTTCATTGAAGTAACTTTTGAAAGATTGGCAAAATAATGTCTCAACAATTATCTCCGTATTTTAATTCTAACATTTTTTATTTGACACATTCCTTTTTGCTGGTGGCGCCATCTAGTATTCAAAATGTGTATACTTGTATCATATTATTAGTCTGCTGCTATAACCCAATTTTATCCTTTGTTACATCCTAACGTTCTAAGTACCAATCTTGCGGAGATTGAAGATGAGATTGCCCCAACATTTTCAAGCATTTATCCTCATTTTCTGGTCTGATTCAATTTTACCAGTCTTTCAAAAAATATTTTACTTTAGAACAGTCTTTTAATTTTAACTCTTGAATGAAAAAATATGAAATTAAATATTCTTGTTATACATTAGGTACAAGTATTAAGTATATAAACGTTGATAAAGATACTTTATCCAGGCAGTTTTCACAGTTGAAGCGAATATCAAACTATTATATTTAACCGACTTCAAAAAGGATGTTCTTGTTTGTAGAGTGAACGATTCTTAATTACGTTAACATCCAAAGAGTTAAAATACCGCTTACAATTTTATTTTAGCATGCATACAAATTGACCAATTTACACTTTGATATACTTGAAAATAAACAAACTTTACAGATTCGGGATTGCTATGTTGCGTAGACTATGCGACCGTAATAAAAATAAGTCGCGCCTTCAGCTGTAGAAACAATTTAATTAGTAGGTAAACACTTTACCTTTATAAATTACCTTACCTAACACAACTCTATCGAAGTTATTTCACAGCTAAAGAACTCTATCGAAGTTATTTCACAGCTAAAGCGCCATAAAATGGAGCATTCCTATTCTTATTATGATAACATTTTGCTTCTGAGCACCACGAAGGAATCGCTCTCGTGGTAAACGTAGTCTATCCACTGCTAGGTGGCATAATATGAGCGAGAAGCATAATGTATCACTTTGTTCATTTGATAAAAATGAACGTTCTGGAATAATTGTTAGGATCAGCCGCACTGCGCGGTTTGCGTACTGACGCTAGAGTAGCAAGGCAGCCGCCTTGCGCAGCCCCAGGATTAAGGCTTCTACAGACCGGCGCGACTCGCGACGCGACACAAAGGTACCGCTCGTCGCGCGACACGCGGGGCCTTTGTGTCCCGTCGCGTGTCGCGCTGGTCTGTCGAAGCCTTTAGTCCGATTCAAACTTTATGGCGGCTCGGAACATGAGGCGAGTCACTGCGCACGCGCAGTAACGAATTCGTCTGTCTGCGAGGGGTGGGGAACTGCGCAGCTAGTAGCGCACTTCAGAGCCGCCATAAAGGTCGACGCGTAGGTACACACGGCTACACATCAAGCTATACATTTCCAGCTTACGCTGACTCATCATTGTAAGGAAATTCTATACAATGCGAGATCAGCTTATACTGGAAATGTATAGCTTGATCTGTAGCCGTGCGTACTACACTAAAAGTTAGTTTTTCGGATGAAAACTCAAATGGCTTATTAGACGCTCGCGAAATAAGCCACCTATCAGAGTATAGCCTTATTGCAGCCTAAAAGTAACCCGTAAAATTAGTTTATTTTCTAAAAACGCACGCTATTCTCATATACAAATGATTTTATTACACAACCGTGATGCAATTAGAAAAACAAAACAAACAAAAATGTTACAATTGTTCTTATTTACATAATCCATATTTCTAAGTGATGCTAGAAATGAAAATTTAATTTTTACCCCAAGTACGAAATTTATTGGTTATAGAATTTATTGGATAAAGTGTGGTATTTAATTTATATCTGGGGTTTAAACCTAGCAGTGTATGTTTATCGATGGTCTCCGCCTACCGCTGTCATCCCTTTTATAATAAGGATACATATAATAATTTATAAGAAATACCAAATGGTAAGATCTAGCATTTATTTATTACCTAAGAATAGGCAGACCAATAGGTAGGCCTATATTTAGAAAATTAAGTCTTCTCTTAAATCGAGAGGATAGTCATTATTTCGTAATGATACTACGGAGTAAGCTATGATACAACTTGAATCACTGAATATTTCAGTAAATTTATATCAGTTCATAATGGCAAACTTAATAGTTCACTTATACAGTATACAGGGTCAAATTAGAAAAGCTAGCGAAACTTATCGTGATGGATATCGTTATCCAAATAAATGATAAAATAAAAAAAAATGAGATTTTTTTCTTTGGGATCGACGACCGCTGGAAGTATGAGTTGAGAAAATCATTTTTTTTAAGTGAAAACTTTAGGCGCGTTGAGCACTTTTTGAGTGAACGAAAGTCATGGAACTCGCGTCATCGTCACCGAACGCTTCAATACAATTCACAAGTTACTTAGTTTTCACTTTTGATGTGCAGTCTTACGACTGACCATTTACGCAAATAAAAAGTAATAAGTAAACTAAAATTTCAAATAACTACACAAGAGGTGGCGGATCCCAAAAAATCTTCTTTTTTTTTAAAGTATTATGATAAGGTTTATTATTTTAATTTGATACTGTATAGTTCTTCACAGTTTACGGGCGTTCATGAATATATTTAAATGAACTTATATTCGGTGCCCCCGTTTTCATATTGATTAAATAGTATCACCATAGCAGCCCCAACTCATCAAAATAAATTGATTTCAATTTGAATCAATTAAATTTTCATTTTTAGCTCACTGATCTAACATTGGTGTTATTCTAATTAGTGGCCTAACACCTAATTAGCCAAGGGAATATAGACTCTATGATATTCATAAAATAAAAGTGAATTTCGTTAAAATGGCAAGTGATATTGGCTTCTTACTAAACACCAATGCCGCGGGACGGGGTGAAGTGCCATTATACTATGGCAACATTTGAAATAAAAAAATTATAATTATTCACATTTTTTATTCAGGGACCTTTGTATTTACCCGCCTTTTTATTAGAGGGTAGGTTTTACCCCAAGTCACAGGTATTATCGCACAATGGTTTCATGTAGCAACTACGGCTCAAGTCAACAAGACTCTACTTGTATACTCCAAGTCCCTATTAAAAGTTTTCGGGTGCTACAATCCCCATAAATTTATGACAGCACCTAGTCATATAGTAGATTATCTACAGGACATTAAAAGCACTTACAATTTTATATTTGATCACCCCGCCCGCGCAAAACGCTTACGTTAATGTCGCCAGGATATCTAATGTGAAGTAATTTTTATTGCTCTGAATACAAGAGGAATGAACTATGTTTAGGCACTTTTAAATGACATGCTAATTATACAAAGCTTGCTACTGATATAGGAATAATAATTAGTCACCTCGAATATCACTGTAAAGTATGAAGGAATAAGCCTGGGCTTTTAACCGACTTTCGAGGAAATTAGTGCACACACTACAACAATTTATACCCTTCTTAGGGTTCCGTAGCCACTTGGCAAAAACCCTTATAATTTCGTCATGTCAGTGGGTCCGTCCTTGCAGATGTTACACAGCCATTTTACTCTCGAGACTATTTGCACAATAACGATGAAAATTGGGTTTTCGGGAACGGAACCTTTTCTGTTACAACCGCAAAGATAACTTTGATTTTCAGTTTTTTCAAGAAATACTATGAAATACAAACTTATTATTGCGGTCGATAAATTCGATACTGACAGGCGTGCGTAAATTTCATCCCAACTTCAATATCCCTTCAATGTGAGTGGTCCGACTCGCACTTGCCCAGTTTAAAATTATACATATCGGTAGTAATCATACTTTCGCTTTACAAGAAGCTATCAGGGAAAACCAATCATTATCAATTAAAGATTCTATCTATGTAGGTACTTGCTACTGACTCAGAGCTTAGCAACTTAATTTTAAAATAAAAATAGATTGAAATGTATACTTAAGTAGGTAATGGTTGAGCTTCCAAATAAAAATTACTGAAAGTATCTATTTATAACCGTATAATTATGAACTTCGTTAGTTAATAATTTATAGGTAGGTATTATTTCAACTGTCGAAAAATTGTGAACTGCAACAAATTATTTACAATTTAACGCATTATTTTTCGATAGTTTCTATTCTATCCATGGGAAACCGACCTGGTGAACTGGATTGCGACGTAACGCACCTTACGCTAATAATAAATAGCCGGCATAGCTGCGAGCAACTTGGAAGTAGCACTCGCCGCCGGCCACTTCCGCAGCACCGCTCGCTTCGCTCGCTCGGCTCGCGCGCGGTTGTTTACAGTTCTAATCTAACCCGGTTTATATTATTTTTCCGACAGGTTGTAATCTAACGGAAATAATACCGTTGGATTATAAACGAACGGTTCTCACAATCTTACAGTGACATAATTATACATAAATTATAAATTTAAAGTTACTTTTCGTGTTTGTCTGTGACCGCGTTGTTTTTTTTTAAACTACGCAACGCATTTTGATGCGGGTTTTACCATCATTTAGAGAATTTATTCCAGAAGGTTTATGTATAAAATACATTAATATTAAACTACATATAATAAAAAAATCTCGATGTTTTGTCAAGTCAAAAAGCAGGAGGGTTGCTAGTCAATTTATTAAATTTTTAAATATTCCAAATTGTATTTCAGTCTATGTAATATTGCTGAACATGCTTCATTCCACTTCTAAACAGAACTGTTATGGCAACTCAATGTGTTATTCATGATACAAAATTGTCATGTTATTATTTTCTATCAAGCCAAGGCTTTTGCAAGCAAACTCACAACAACTCCCAAATACGGTATATTTATTATCAAAGTCATTTTGGTGTCTCATGCTAATTGTTTATGTTCACAAGTCAATGATTTTGCTTGCAATAGATCTCAGCACACTTTCGAGATCCAATTGTCCGCCAAATCATGAGGTAGTCATGTTGTCTGATCTATTTGTGCAATAGAGGATCAAGCACCAATGTTACTACAATGAAAAATAGCAGATCCTTGCCCACATTACTATAATGTTAAGACATACAATACAAAAATTCATAGTATTCATAAGTTTATCATGTAATAAGAACCGTACAATACTGATTATTTGCTCAATATTAATGTTCCAGAAAAAAAATTGATCACTTTATCCTATATTTACAAAAAGGATTTTTACAATCTATGGCTAAAGTGCAGTGTATAAAAATATTTGACGGAAGTAAATTTTCATAATTCGCGATCTCTAGTGTTGACTGGCAGACAGAAGGTATCATGGACTGTAACACTGGCTGCGTCTACCTAACTAATGATTGAGCCTGACTCCAATAATGATAAATGAGTATTGACAATGATAAGAATTATCATTTAAATTCAGCACTTATTGCTTATCCTAAATGTACTTGGACTAAATTAATAGTACAATTACTAGCCCCAGAGCTGCCTTGACAATCGGCCCGGCCAGTCACTGATTCACATCCAACTACTGAATATTTACATCAGAATTTCACTGTTCTATGTGTGTTCAAATTACACTAGTAAGCGTCGGCACCACCAAAACTAAACATTTCACCGAGAAGGCATAACTTATTGCCTTTGATTACCATTTCACTTTTTACTTAATTTACAAGGCCAGCAGAGTCTCTAGTTACATGATTGTGTCACTGTGATGTATCGTAATAAATAAGTCCGCTTACACACTATAAAGTCTGAACGGAAGATAGTTCACAACCGATTACGGCGGTTCCTTATTGCCCTAAGGCGCGCTCGGCGCGACCTCTCGGATTATATGTCCCCATTTTGACTAATCCCAATCCTCTTGATGAACTCCTCCTGCAGCATCACAGTTTTAATCATGTTGGGGTGTGCACCGTAAGCAATACTCTGATCTGGGGTAGAGCAGTACTGCTGGGCACCATCTGTAAGCATCACTCCTTGTCCATTGCTCAATGAAGCAGTTGACTCAATAGAGTTCCAGTATGTTTCACTAGGTGAACTGCTATTCACACCAGGAGGGGGTGCAGCTGGTGCACCCGTATACCTAAAGTAGGGGTTTTTTAAATCCAAAGTGTTTGATGATGAGATGTTTGTACCTTCTAGGTTGATCTCCATGGTAACATCGTAACTCTGACGTTTGTTTGCCAAAAGTAACACACGGCCTGTCAGTGCCTGACCTTGTTTGGCAAAAATAGGTGTCTCTAAGAGGCATCGCACCTGGTACCAATGTGTAAGAGGCTCCGTGGGCGCAGTTGATAGCCATATATGCTGTGTAGCACCAGCAAATAGTACATCAAACCAGAACGCCAGTCCATGGCATGTACCTGACTGTGTAAGTTCAAATCTGAAAGGAATTTCAATTCTATGTAAGTCTGTCTCATGTGCATTTAAGAAGTCCACTACATGTCTTTCTGACCGCGCCATGCAGATACGAATATCAAATGTGTCTACAATGGGCTGTCTAAAGTATTCCTTCATGGCAGCTGTGCGCAATGCACTCAAGTCTACACCATGGAAACATGTTTGGTACCAGAAGTTGGCCTTATTGTACTGCTCCATGAATAAAGCATCGTCAGTGAACGGTGCTATGTGTAGGTCTCCTCTCGTTGGGTACATGTTACCATTTGGTTTCAGCCACTTTTTCGCATGAAGATACGTTTCTAACATACGCTCATTATACAACATATAGCCCATAGGCTCTGAAATTATCACATCTACACTCTCAGGTAGCTCAATTTCCTCGATCTTTCCTGCGACCACGGAGATGCGGTCTTGTAGTCCGTTTGCTCTCACTAACGCCTGCGCGTGGTGGGCCATGTTACTTGCTTCTACCGCGTACACTTTACGAGCACCTGCCTGAGCAGCGAAGAATGACAGAATACCTGAGCCCGCTCCCACATCCAACACCACTTTGTTCTTGAAGTCGTTGATGTTGGACAGTATGGCGCGCTGGTACGTACTTGTCCTCACGTAGTCTTGCATCATATTCTGCTGCTGACTTAGGTAACCGTAAAACTGGAAGTACTGCATCGCCGACGAGTCCTCCGTGCGCACCGTGAACACCGAAGAGGACCTGCCTGCTTTGCACTTCGTAACAAGCAGGTGGAAGGCCTGGCAGTCAGCGTCTGATGCGAACTTGAAGAATAACGTTTCATTGTCAATCGTGAAGATGTACGATTGACCCGCGACGCGCGAACACTCACTCTGGCTGTGCACTGGGAACTCGAGCACCTCCTGTGCTAGCACTGGGTCCGCACGAATCACTTTTACACTCAACCCCTGCGGGTCGTAATCCACGTTTACGTTTGTTGGAAAATTGAAGCGCGCTGTGAGTGCACCCTCGCCACTCACCGTCGACACCGTCACCACGCGAAACGTGTTCGCCATTTTATTTATGTGTACGCGGACTCGCGGCTAAAGTTGATATTGTCCACACGCGTTACGGCAAACAAAGAAAAATGTCGTTGAGAAGTTCAGGAGGCCGGCGTAAAATCGATCATTCACAAACTTCCTCCCTCTTTTGTCTATGATTGGCAGCGTGCTGTTTTATTTTGACTTTTTTACGCGAAGTCTAGCAATGCACAGATATATCGAATACAGCCAGTTTGGAAGATATTCTAGATATAGATAATAAAATCAGTTTCTTTTACTTTCTCGGCTATTCATGGCGTTTTTAATAAAAATTATCCAACAAACTCCATAAATACAAAATAAGCACTGAATTTAATGGACAGAAGAGAGAACAGCTTGACTGGAACTATTTCTAAGAGCCGTATTTTTTTCAAAAGAACATAAAAAACTTTGTTTGATTTGGCAAAAATAAATCTAGTGGAAGTCCATTGATAATTCCAATGTGGAATTTATTTAATCTATGGTTTTCGGATATTTAAGGCTGAGATTGACTTCTTGGCGGGAAAGTGAAGCGTCATGTTCAGCAGTTTGTTTAATTTTCCAAAATTTTTGTTTATCCGAATATTAATGGTGGATTATTAACCATTAAGTGTTTGTGAACTTGCATTAGTGTAGGCGAATGAAACAAAACAGTGCAACTTCGCTTCAAGTTCTATCAAGAAGTCCGCGTGAGGTCTCAGTAAAGTGCCACAACTTTACTGAAACTCAAGGGGAGCGGGCGGGGATATCATTATCATGCATAATATAATTCATTTCATCAATAATAATAAGTTTTGTAACTAAATAAAGACTTGGCTAAAAGGTACCAGCAACCAGGCCATTAAAATATTATTAAAAAAAAAAAGGCTGAGATTTTAGGACTCTCCTCACTTTACAAACATATCTACAAAAATACACTGTACAGACGCCAGCAGGTCAAGCTACCCGAAACTGTCAAATTTTCCCAACCAACCTTGAACCTTATACTGTAGGGATAAAGTTGAAAATCTATTAAAGAAATTTGACAGATTGTAGTAGCTTGATGTGCTGGCGTCTGTACATAAATTTATGAGATTTTATACCATCTTCATTCTACTAAATAAATATTTCAAAGAATGCATGTTATGCTAATGGATGTTAAAATTACCTATTTGCATTCCAAACTTTATAAATATAATAATTGTACTTCAATTTTAATATTTCTACACTGGCAACAACGGTAATACAGGTAATATTGTGAAAGTTTCTTGTCCTTGGAAGCCTTTTTGGAAGCTGTCTATTCTTTTTTTTTGTAGTCGTTTAAGTTGTAGGTCAAGTTTAAATATTGATGAAATGAATTATATTCAATGCATGATGATGATGTCCCGCCCGCTCCACTTTACTGAGACCTCACGCGGACTTCTTGAGAGAACTAATCACGGCTGGTAATCTTAGAACAAAAAATATGGGAATTAATAGACGTATTTGTCTATGAGTGATTTCTTCCGAAATGACAACCGCCCCTCGTCCCTTTTCCCTGTGTCGCCTTTGCAATCGACGCCATACTTGTTTGTTGTAAGTCTATCGATAGGCTATCGTAGTCTGTGGTTCTGCAACCGCCATTGCAGTGTCATTGTTTACTACTTGATTTACATTTATTTCCTATTGTATCCTCACTGTCTCCTGAAATAGAATAATTGTAATAAAAACTTGAAGTATGTTCCACAAGTGCTATGTTGTGAATTGGCAGTTGACGAAAGGACGTCAATATTTACTGTTTCCCAAGACCGAGTTAAAGTGAAAAATTGCAAGCAAAGTCTTAAACATTTTAAACAAGTTTTTCTTTGTGTTGGCGCCTAACCCACGTTCTTCTAAGACGACAAAATTAGCAGTTGCATTTATCAAACTATGCATTCTGACCACTTGCACAGGTAAGAACGTAAATATCACGATAATACTTTTATCATTGACTAAAGTGCATCATTCAACAACCCCTAAGATGACCCTCTGACCCAATCATGTAATTCATAGGTACCGTAGCTTAGCTACTTTAAAAATACTTAATTAAATACAAAAAAAATATGATCCCATAAGAAAATTAAATAGGTAAATGAAAATTTTATTATTTATAAGAAAAGCACAGCCACAACACATTATTCACTAAACACACTCAGTAATTATTCTTAATATCATCATCCTGCCCAGCCTTTTCCCAACTAAGTTGGGGTTGACTTCCAGTCTAACCGGTTGCAGCTGAATAGCAGTATTTTACATGGAGCGACTGCCTATCTGACCTCCACAACCCAATTACTGGGTAACACAATACTTCTTGGTAGAGACTGGTTGTCAGACTTTTGTGCTTCTGACTACCCGTAAGTAATTACTCATAATAATAATTGAATTATTGAACAAATTTTTATTTCCAGGAATTATTGCTACATCTGTTTGTTTTGAAAACTCAAACCTTGTGGTCATACGACAACACCACCACTTCGGGCAGTGGAAATGAAGCCTCAGAAAACCAAATCATGAAAGGTAAAATAATTGAATATTATAGTTATCATTGACTAGTAGTGTTGCAGCAAATATGGATATTTCTTTCCACTATAAACAGATATTTGTTTACACTACTTAAGTTGACAACAAACTGAAATAATTGTGCTGGTATGGAATCCTTAGTGAGCAAGTCCATGTGTCCATGCAAATATTTCTGGTTTTTCAATCTGCTAAGACTTGTGTTCCTAATATTTTCTTTACTTGTTACAGATGCAGTTGTTCCTGAAGTTACAAGTTTCAATAACAGAAGTCTGAAGAAGGAGGAGTAGTCTGAACAAGGCATGTTGTTTTAATCAAAAATCTGTAGGCTAATTATGCCAAGTTCTAAACTGTGTCATGAATTTGTAAAATCGTTGAAGCAAGTTAAATCCAGATCAAGCTTGACGAATACTCAAAAATGTATGTATTAGGTACTCGGTTGTCAACTATGTACTTGTTTCAAAATGAAATAAAAGTAAAAATTTATGATATCAAATGCATTTTATTCATTACAATTTCCAATTATAATACTCGTAGGTTTAAATACAGAACCCCCTTTTTTCCCAGTCGGTTAAGTCGCTTAAAAGGCTAGTATTCAAACTATTCTAGGCTCGATAAACCTCGGCAAAAAGACTCGGGTTTCGAACCACTACGACCGACAACATTTTTGTGCGATAAAATTAAAAAAATACCAAACGTCACAATCAAAGCAAGCAGATTCTAAAGCGATTTTTCTTGTACGGGAGATTACCATCTGAGTACTACTTAATCTGTGGAACTAATGCACTTTCACGAACACTTAATTAATGGTTAATAATTCACCATTATTACACATTCATATTTGGCTAAACACAAATTTTAGAAAAAAAAACAAAACTGCTAAGCATGTCACTTCACTTTCCCGCCAAGAACCCCTGTCTATTCATAATAAGATCTAATGTAGGTACACACGGCTACATAACAAGCTATACATTTCCAGTATAAGCTGGTCTCGTCGCTGTATAGGATTTCCATACAATGAGAGGTCAGCGTATACTGGAAATGTATAGCTTGATGTGTAGCCATGTGTACCATACCATAATAATACTCAGAAATAAATTATATTCTTTATTACGATATTCAAATCTGGGAACGCAACCTCGGTACTTACTAGAATTTATAAATACATTTCCGGTAATTTTTTTTTTTGTGGCATATTTGGGTTACGTTAGGCCTGGCTCACTCCGCAGAACAGAGTACTTTTTAATATAGGTACTCCGCATTTTAGGTATAAAACTACAAGTACGTGCGGCGGCCGGTCCTCCCTCCGGTCGAAGACCCTGATTGTCCTCTGGCTCCCGTCACCCCAGACGAAGTGCACGACATTATCAAGGGTCTGAAAACCCGTAAATCTCCCGGATCAGACGGAATCACCAACAGGGTGCTCCAGCTGTTCCCCGCTCACCTGATCATGCTAATGACCACCATCTTCAATGGCGCTCTTAGCAACAACATTTTTCCTCAAGCTTGGAAAAATGCCACGGTCATCGGTATCCCGAAGCCCGGCAAACCTAAGACCGAACCTTCGAGTTACCGACCCATCAGTCTGCTCAACGTCTTCGGCAAAGTCTATGAGAGGCTTATTTATAAGCGTCTCAGAGACTATGCCGAGACGAAGGGCCTCATCCCAAACGAACAGTTCGGGTTCAGATCCCAACATTCGTGCGTACAACAGGTCCACCGTATCGTCGAGCATATAAGCGCTGGCTTCCAGCGCGGGCTCATGACGGGTGCTGTGTTCTTCGACATTGCGAAAGCGTTCGACAAAGTCTGGCACAACGGCTTAATATATAAGCTCTACAAACTCGGTGTGCCCGATCGTCTCGTGCTCATCTTACGAGACTTTTTGTCGGACCGCACCTTCCGCTATCGCATCGAGGGTGCGCTATCCTCCCCCCATCCGCTCCGCGCAGGCGTCCCTCAGGGCGCTGTGCTGGCACCGCTGATATTCACTATATTCACTAGTTATATCCCCAAATGTAGAAAGGCGCAGTTAGCTCTGTTCGCAGACGACACGGCCATATACTACTCCGGCCTCAGGCAAGACAATATCGCCCGCATCCTTCAGGCCGAAGTCAACAGACTCGCGGCCTGGTTCAGGAAGTGGAGGATCGAAGTCAACCCTGATAAGAGCCAGGGGGTCCTATTCTGTAGGCCCCGGCGATCACCCGCCCTCCTCCAACCGATCACCATGTTCGGCAAGCCTATCCCTTGGGAGAAGCGAGCCAAATATCTCGGTGTGGTCTTAGACCATCACATGACGTTCGGCGAGCACATAAAACAGGTGCGCTCGCGCGCCAGTTTTGCTCTCGGCCGACTACACTCCGTACTCAACCCGCGCAGCAAGTTGTCCCTTAAGTGCAAATTGCATATTTACACCGCGTGCATTCGACCGATCATGACTGACGCCTGCGTAGTCTTCGCTCACGCAAAGTCGTATCACAGCCATAAGATGCAGACGCTTCAAAACCGTTTTCTCTGTAGAATTACGAAGGCTCCTTGGTTCGTTCGGAACGAACAACTTCACGTAGACCTTAAGATGCCTACCATCAAACAGTTTATGAAGCGCCTTGCAAAGCGCTTTTTCGAATCCGCGGAACGTCATCGCAACCCCTTGGTTGTGCAGGCCGCTAGTTACAGGCCTTCTGCCATTAGTCAGACTCGCCGACCGAAACATACTCTCTTAGATCCGGATGACCCCGTCACTCTCCTTCAGGAAAGCAATAGGGCCACGAGTACAGTGCACAAAATACACAAACCGACCTTCCGTCCTCGCCGCCGAGGTACCACGCGAACTTCCCGAGTAAATGGTAATAAAAGTCCTCCCCCCCGTCCCTTGAATGTCGATGCGCCAGCCGCCCGGTTAGAGGCTGAGAGCGCCGTAGCAATAAATATAATATCCCCTGATAATAATCATGATCAAAATGTTGATCCAGCCCGTCCCCAAATTGTTACTAATTTTGTGATCCCCCAACGACGCCCTAAGCCGAGGTCCGTACCCCACAGGTGGTGCCCTTAGTGCGCTGTCGTTTAGTTTTAATATATATAATTTGCGCCCTGGCTGGAGGCTTTAAGATTAAAAACCTTAGGGCAGCCACAGGAATATACCGGATATTCCTGTGGCTGCCCTAAGGTTTTTAAGTAGCAACGACCTCTCTAGGTCTGCTACGAGATGAGATTCATAAAAAAAAAAAAAAAAAAAGGCGGCCGTTCCGATCGTCCGGACCGGTCAATCAGTGGGTTGCCGCGCTGCTTAGTGTCATACGATATGACGAAATGATAAAGATTCCTAGTCGATTACCCAATAATAACATTTCTATTTCTAATAATTTCTATAGCGTAATTTGAGTTCTTTTTAGGAATACATAACTAAATTTTATTTCCTAAAATAATAATCAATATTTGTAATGTTTGTAGGAATAATTTAATAAATATAATACAAAGTCTCTACTCATATACAGGCTGATTTTAAAAACATGCGACAAAATTTAAGGGAGTGTTCTACCCATCAATATGAACAACTTTTACTATGGGACCAACCTTGAAATCGTGAAAAAAAAATCAGCTGTTCCCTACATTTAAGTTCGCTGAACTCGTCAAAATGTAGGGAACTAATCCTGAATAATGCTTCTGAAAACTAAGCATTGGGGTACACAAAAATAATTTTATACAGGTAAGGAAAATTAATTTACACAGATCATCGCTAGTTTTTTAGATATAAATGTGGCCAAGCTGGGGAGATGAGATCGGCCACCCTTAAACCGTTATAACTTTTGAACCAGAGACCGACAAATTCTGATATTTGGCAACAAATTTCGACTAATTAGCGATTAATTTTTCGAGTTATCATGGTGGCCATGCCAGTGTCAGTCACACAAAAACTGAACGTCCTTATTGTATGAATTATTTCATACATTAAACAGGACAACGTGTCGGATGAGCTAGTATATTATACAGAATGACTTGTAATTTGACGTATTCCTTCTGGGACATGATAGTGTGACCCATTAATTGCAACAATTAAGCACCCCTTAAACAGGCGCCGCCGCGCCGGCAGCGGTTACAACTTGTTTTCTTTGCAGCTCATAGTGCCCCTGCTTATAGGTACTCTTACTAAAATTTCTATAACTTCCATTAAATCTGAGATACTTACATAAATTTGATTCGTTGTCATGAAAAAATTGTAACGTAATCACAGAATAAGTAATAGTACTACGTACAGAAGGTTCACTCTCTGGAGTCGATTAAATAGATAAAAACTCTAGCCGCGTACACATATAGCACAGTCTAGCTCGCTTCTGTTATATTTACCTACAGCGATAATAGCCTACAGCCCATTTCCCGCTAAGCATTCATGCAAAAATAAACCGTGTTACTACGCGAGAGCGCTTCTTTTAGTTTAACCGTTTCAATCATGGCCGTTCTCGACGTCATCGCGTACTTATTAGGGTTGCGACATACGAATTATATTTTTTGTACTGTAGCGGCTACAACGAACGGAGTGAAGCGAATCAATGACAACCCGACCACAAAACAGCCGCTCTAGTGGTATGGAGCGAGTGAAAGACGATAAGTATTATTGAAATAGGTAAATGAATAATAGGTGTGTTGATTGAAATAATAACACATATACAGGCTGACTTTGAAATCATGCGACAAAATTTAAGGGAGTAAAAATCAAAATCAAAGTAGAAATCGCGAAAAAATTATCAGCTGTTCCCTACATTTTGACGAGTTCAGCGAACTTAAATGTAGGGAACAGCTGATTTTTTTTTCACGATTTCAAGGTTGGTCCCATAGTAAAAGTTGTTCATATTGATGGGTAGAACACTCCCTTAAATTTTGTCGCATGTTTTTAAAATCAGCCTGTATATGAATAGAGACTTTGTATTATATTTATTAAATTATTCCTACAAACATTACAAATATTGATTATTATTTTAGGAAATAAAATTTAGTTATGTATTCCTAAAAAGAACTCAAATTACGCTATAGAAATTATTAGAAATAGAAATGTTATTATTGGGTAATCGACTAGGAATCTTTATCATTTCGTCATATCGTATGACACTAAGCAGCGCGGCAACCCACTGATTGACCGGTCCGGACGATCGGAACGGCCGTCTTTTTTTTTTTTTTTTTTTATGAATCTCATCTCGTAGCAGACCTAGAGAGGTCGGCGGGGGAGGAATATACCGGATATTCCTGTGGCTGCCCTAAGGTTTTTAAGTAGCAACGACCTCTCTAGGTCTGCTACGAGATGAGATTCATAAAAAAAAAAAAAAAAAAAGGCGGCCGTTCCGATCGTCCGGACCGGTCAATCAGTGGGTTGCCGCGCTGCTTAGTGTCATACGATATGACGAAATGATAAAGATTCCTAGTCGATTACCCAATAATAACATTTCTATTTCTAATAATTTCTATAGCGTAATTTGAGTTCTTTTTAGGAATACATAACTAAATTTTATTTCCTAAAATAATAATCAATATTTGTAATGTTTGTAGGAATAATTTAATAAATATAATACAAAGTCTCTATTCATATACAGGCTGATTTTAAAAACATGCGACAAAATTTAAGGGAGTGTTCTACCCATCAATATGAACAACTTTTACTATGGGACCAACCTTGAAATCGTGAAAAAAAAATCAGCTGTTCCCTACATTTAAGTTCGCTGAACTCGTCAAAATGTAGGGAACAGCTGATAATTTTTTCGCGATTTCTACTTTGATTTTGATTTTTACTCCCTTAAATTTTGTCGCATGTTTTCAAAGTCAGCCTGTATATGTGTTATTATTTCAATCAACACACCTATTATTCATTTACCTATTTCAATAATACTTATCGTCTTTCACTCGCTCCATACCACTAGAGCGGCTGTTTTGTGGTCGGGTTGTCATTGATTCGCTTCACTCCGTTCGTTGTAGCCGCTACAGTACAAAAAATATAATTTGTAAGTCGCAACCCTAATAAGTACGCGATGACGTCGAGAACGGCCATGATTGAAACGGTTAAACTAAAAGAAGCGCTCTCGCGTAGTAACACGGTTTATTTTTGCATGAATGCTTAGCGGGAAATGGGCTGTAGGCTATTATCGCTGTAGGTAAATATAACAGAAGCGAGCTAGACTGTGCTATATGTGTACGCGGCTAGAGTTTTTATCTATTTAATCGACTCCAGAGAGTGAACCTTCTGTACGTAGTACTATTACTTATTCTGTGATTACGTTACAATTTTTTCATGACAACGAATCAAATTTATGTAAGTATCTCAGATTTAATGGAAGTTATAGAAATTTTAGTAAGAGTACCTATAAGCAGGGGCACTATGAGCTGCAAAGAAAACAAGTTGTAACCGCTGCCGGCGCGGCGGCGCCTGTTTAAGGGGTGCTTAATTGTTGCAATTAATGGGTCACACTATCATGTCCCAGAAGGAATACGTCAAATTACAAGTCATTCTGTATAATATACTAGCTCATCCGACACGTTGTCCTGTTTAATGTATGAAATAATTCATACAATAAGGACGTTCAGTTTTTGTGTGACTGACACTGGCATGGCCACCATGATAACTCGAAAAATTAATCGCTAATTAGTCGAAATTTGTTGCCAAATATCAGAATTTGTCGGTCTCTGGTTCAAAAGTTATAACGGTTTAAGGGTGGCCGATCTCATCTCCCCAGCTTGGCCACATTTATATCTAAAAAACTAGCGATGATCTGTGTAAATTAATTTTCCTTACCTGTATAAAATTATTTTTGTGTACCCCAATGCTTAGTTTTCAGAAGCATTATTCAGGATTACATAATAAAAAGAAAATTTGTAGCAACATGAGTTAAAACTTAAAAGACCGTCACAGGGAGTAGATTTTCTCGATTTTTTTATAAATGCCCGTAATTTATAAAAACATAGCAAAGATTTTTTTTTTAATTTTACTTTTTTATATTTAACTATTATGACTTGTCCTATCACCCGATTCCGGCTGGACGTCGACTTCTGGAACACCCTGTATATAAAAATGAATTGCTGTTCGTTTGTCTCGCTAAAACTCGAGAACGGCTGGACCGATTTGGCTAGTTTTGGTTTTGAAATATTTGTGGAAGTTCAGGGAAGGTTTAACAAGTGAGAAAAAAAAGTAAAAAAATATAGGTAGGGTAGGTTGTAGATAGGTAGGGTAGGTAGGTAGGTAGGGTAGGCAGGTAGGGTAACCTAAACCACTGAACTGATCATCCTGAAATTTAGCACATACGCTGTCAGGTGTACAGAAAAAATACAGTTCTCGAGGAAAACGATTATAATAGATGGCGCCACGTGTCTTTCAAATCATAATTGATTTATATTATTATAGAAACTTTAGTAGTGTGTTAAGAGTTTTTTATTTTTTATTTACTAATTTTATCTTCTAATCTATCCGACTAAATCAGTGACTTGGCGAGAAATTGCGACTTGGGAGAAAACAGATCTTCGCTAGGTGCCCTAGTATTTGAGATATAAATGTGGCCAAGCTGGGGAGATGCGCCCTAGATCGGCCACTTAAAAACCCTTATAACTTTTGAACCAGTGACCGACAAATTCTGATATTTGCGACAAAGAACAAGGCTCACGGCCCACATCCTACGGCAAAGAGAACTATCTCAAAAAATATATAAAAATGAGTATAAAAAGATGGCATATTTCCAATCACCATCATTACAGTCTAACATAAAAAAAAATTGCTATGAAAAGTAGTATGCCATCTTTTTATACTCATTTTATTGAGATACTTCTCTTTACTGTAGGACGTCGTGGGTGAATTTTGAGCCTTCTTCTTTCGACTAATTAGCGACAATTTCTGTATGTTATCAAAATTAAAATCTCTGATGGTGGCCATGTCAGTCACACTCAGTTTTTCTCGAATGAGAAAAAATCATCCTCGCTTTACCTGAGCTTTTTCAAAATTTTATTTCACTTCGCAACTTTGTAGGCATGATTATTGATTACCCATGCTAAATTACAGATTTTTTGTACTAATGGTCTCCGAGCTAGACCACGGACAGACAAACAGAGTTGGAGAAATTAAAAGGGTTCCTTGTTTTACTATGGAACCCTAAAAGTTAATACTAAATATTTATTGCTAAAACTGATATTACGACGTCGTATCTCTATAAAATCTGTACTTAGGACGGCGAATCAAATTACAAGTTTGGTCATTTATAGTACATACTAATTCCTAGTATGTACTATAAATTGGGTTTGGCAAAAACGGTTCGATTTATTAATAATTATCTCTTAGAAGGTAATAGGAAATGGTCTAACAATGGCAACGATAGAAATTATACATAAAAACAGTTAAGTATTCAAAATATTTATCGCTAAAACTTACTTTTACACATTAAATAAAATATTCTCTAATTAAATTAAAATACATGACAAAATTAAACAAAATAATCACAGATTATACATTATTTTCCTACGTCAATTTAATTCAAAAATAACAAGATTTGACCTATATTGGATATATAATTTTATACATACGAGTTTATACACAAAATAAACAATTGTCTGCCTTAAAATTCAACATAATGTATGGGGGGAATCATAGCGTGGCGGTTGACAGGGGAGAATAGAAGACAAAAACGAGTTGCGCCGACATTCCAATAAACCTTTTTTACAGTCCGTTCAACCGATTCTGACTTCTATTGCGTTGATGGCATGACAAATGGCATCTGTAATAAACAGTTGGTATTGTAACCACGTTTTTGCTTTTAATGCTCCTTATGCCTACGGAATAGGTGTCAAAACCGGTTGAACGGACTGTAAAAAAGTTTATTTAAATTTCGAATGTTATTTCAAATGGAGATGGCGGCTACTTGAAGACGACAAAAGCTCGGAAATACAGCGAAAATATACAAAAGAAAAATATTGCATATTCCCACTGGCGATAAGTAACAGCAGCCAACATTTGCATCATCTTATAGAGCTGCCTATAGAAAGCTGGGACAAAGGCAATGATATTATATTAAACAGATATGTTGTGAGCGCGCATTCGAGAAGACTCGAAAACGTCCCAATTGGGACGTATTTGTTAGTCTGTGATGCCAACATTCGGTTATTGGTTTACATTCACGCGCAATTGACAACACTAGCTGTCTCTTTTTTTCTTGTTGTTTTTATCAAGCCATAATTTTTACTTGTAGTGAAATGTAATATAAATGAAAAGTAGGTATGAGTGCTGCCGCTGCTGCGCGGAACCCTTTTTCGGTTGTTTTGTGAGTGTATAACATATCTGTTTAATATAATATCATTGGACAAAGGGCTATTTTTCCTACTCGCCTCATTTTTATCAAGAAGCCCACATTTGGCGTGGCGTAGTGTTAGTGTGGTTCTGCCGTTAGTCAGGAAATTGATCTTTTTACATCAAAATTCACTAATCCCCAAATTCATGGGTCACAAAAATTGCACAGCGTTGTTTGGCAACATGTTTTTGTCATGGGAAACTTAATGTTGGCATCATTTGATACAGGTTGAGAGCGAGTGTTGCCAGCGTCACTAGTTTTCCTTGAATACGGGACTTTATCTACACAAATATTACATTTGCTATTGAATTATTGACATGTAATTACTATTACATAAAATTGCGCAATAATCAAAGCTACCAACATACAACATTACAGTTTCAAACATTCTAAAACATTAGGTATAGTATCACTTTTATATTTACACAACATTCTTAATAAATTGAGTTTCTTTTCATTTGTTTTTGAAGATTCTAGTTCGTATAACGTACAGAGATTGATGAGAAGGCTCTCGTTGAGGCCTCTTTCAGGGTCGGAATTGATGGCTTTTTGGAGGACTGAAATGGCTTCCTTTAGACGACCCATGTAGAGTAGGCAGACAGATAAGTTGTTGGCTACCTGTGAAATAGAAGTACAACTTAGAAAGTTATCCTAACTAATATTAAGCTAACACGGCTGAAGGGATCGTTATTAAATTTGACAGATAGGTAGCCTGAGACCTGCAGAACCAATAGCGCGTCCAAGTCCGAATCTGGGCTTTGAAAATAGCGCTGAGAATATAATAATTTATTTGAATTTTTTGAACGCAGCTGCGTGTGTCGTCGTCATATGGTGGCGAAAAGCCCTTGTATCAAACTATTAAAAAAATGTATCTGTGTTTTATCAGGCTGTGGAAATATGAAATCTGTGGTTGAAAATGACAAAGTTAGCTTGTTGAACTAACATTTCCGTGCAAGTGTTTTGTGACTAATAGTACTGGTTACTGGTGAAGATTTTATACCATTTTGTTGGAGATTTTACGTACTTTCGATTGATATATAATACATGGAAATCCGAGTTGTAAAATAGAAGCTACAAGTAAAATGCTGGGATCTGTAGTTCCCATTAAACAAACACTTTAGTCATTTAAAGTTACGAAACAACTTGAATTGTATAGCCTTATCTATGCACACAACGAAAAAATCGTCACCTTACAACGCTCCATAGAATTTTTTTGTTTACGAAACGTTTATAAGCGGGTCGCCGGCCGGCGAGCCATAAAAATGGGTCAAGGACGCGCGGGGTCGCGTGAGTGGAGAAGGACATAGGCTACTTTTATCCTGGATAGTAGACGAACTCGCGGGTAACATCTAGTTTATTATAAAGTAGTTATTGAGTATAGACATAGAGTATATAGACTCTTAAGAGCAGTGGTGGCCCAGTGGTAACGGCTTCCACTTACGAGTCATAGGTCGTGGGTTCGAACCCAGGCAGGCGCTTTAATTTGTGTAAATAATTTCATCACCACTGCTCTCAAAACGGTGAAGGAAAACATCGTGAGGAAACCGGCATGTCCTAGAACCAACAATTCAAAGACATGTGACATCTGCCAACCCGCACTGGGCCCGCGTGGTGGATTACAGCCCAGTCCCTCTCGATGAGATGGACTGGGCTGTAACCTGGGCTATGTCTTTCATTGACTTAAATGTACCCTGGCGGCTGAGAGTATGTCATGCTCACTCAGATGTCTCGCTGATGGTGGCGTGTGTGTTGGATCATTTAGCTCCCTTCAAAATGGTTGAGCTGAATGGTGCTGATCCATGCGTCATGTTCGTGACCGGGCGCTGTCAGTTGGGACTGGTCATCTCTTAGCTGCCACGGCTTATTTTTAATTATTTTAGTTTTGAATTGTTATCTTTTTATCACGGACGCTTTTGACGTATTGCATCGTTCTCACATGTTTAACTTCAATATGAATGATGTAACCAATATTTTGTACCAATATTTTAATTTAAACGAGTGTCCGTGGAGTTTCTTGCCCGTTCTTCTCCATAGGAACCTACTATTTGGAATGGGCAACTAGCTTCATATTTGTAACTGACCGACTTCTTGGCAATTCAAAAGTGCCTGTCAATGGTTTAATTGAAATAAATGCTTTGAGTTTTGAGTTTGAGAGGAGGCCTGTGTCCCAGCAGTGGGAACATTATAGGCTGATTATGATATAGACTCCATACTACATTTGGATTTGGATGGCATTGACTGATTTATATTAATTTGCTCGATGACATTAAGAAGTGACCTACTCATCTATTTAAGGGGGATGCGCTAAGGTAGCCCGCGAAAATCAAATTTTCTTACGTTTTTGCTATTTGCAGGTCAGTAACAGGTTGTATGTTCATCTAAATTTGATTCGCGGCCATAACAAATATGCTTTACAGAATTTATAATCATTAGTATCAGCATTACAACTCTCCAATTTCAAAAAATCCTACTGAATGATTTTTGATTTTTTTATATGCCCAGTGACACTCGCGCAATAAAGACGAATCTAACGACATATCATTCATCAAAATCGGTTCAGCCGTTTAGTAGTTACGAGGGAACATAGGCACGGACATACATACAGGTCAAACACATAACCCTCCTTTTTTGGCTTCGCCGCAGCCAGGTAAAACTAACACTTGTCTTGGCATTTGGAATGCAAAAATCTCACCATAATATTAGTAGGTTCCTGGTCAGCTGCTCTCGCGAAGTTATTGTAGGCCTCCTGGTACTTCCCATGTGCTATGTCTATTAAACCCAGGTCCACGTATTCACGGACATCAGGCGTAGGGCATCTGGAGAATGAGATAATTTATTTCTGTAAGTAGGTTTGTACAAACATTTTTACACGTAAATCATATTAAAAAAAAATACCTAGATGAGGTCGGCGTTTCGTATCTGACTACTCTGAGAAGAAAGACCGAAACAAACTCTGAGGTCACAGTCTCTTTTAAAGTCCAGACATAATCCTGGTCAGATCATGTGAAGACCATGTAGATTGGTGCCTGAAATGATCTTTTGATGAAAGAACCACACAGATGAGGGGACCTGTCCAGTCAGTGCACGGATTTGTCAGTAGTCGTGCAGCACAACTCAGAAATAAAGGAGCTCAACGATTCAACGAACAATACCAGATAAAGGACATTTGGGTAGGCCGCATAAATTACTCAAACTGCCAGACCATGATAAAAACAAACTGAGAAAAAAAAATCAATAACCCGCATAGTCTTCACATTTACAATACTTATAGTACATAGTTCAATGTTGGGAAATAGAGTTGAGCAAGACATGCCACCACTGCTACCAGTTACAGGATAATGATGAGGGTAGAATTAAGTATTGCAGCTTTCAACTGTCTTGCTGCTTGTAGTGGAGGTCGGAAATTATCTCATGGGACCGTCCTACGGGGATAAAACAGTACATTACTGCAGCGGCCTGCAACAGGGGCATTTATGGATGAACGTGAAAATGTGGGCCGAGGCACTCATACGTGAGTCCATCAATGCCTGGTGGCGGCCAAGGCTTGTATAGTGCCTTTCTCAAACAATGCGAGATAATTCAAACAAAGTAAATTATTTATAAATTGCAGATTCAATGAAGAACAACGATTATTTTTGACGCGCCAATGTGTTCATTTGTTTTTTTTTTTTTTTCAATAAACAGCTTTCTATTTGCAAGCCAGTTCGAAATTTAAATGAAACCTTTGATAAGTTACCTCCTTGACTTCTTGGCGGGAAAGTGAAGCGTCATGTTCAGCAGTTTGTTTAATTTTCCAAAATTTGTGTTTAGCCGAATATTAATGTGTAATAATGGTGGATTATTAACCATTAAGTGTTTGTGAACGTGCATTAGTGTAGGCAAATGAAACAAAACAGTGCAACTTCGCTTCAAGTTCTCTCAAGAAGTCCGCGTGAGGTCTCAGTAAAGTGCCACATATTTACTGAAACTCAAGGGGAGTGGGCGGGGATATCATCATCATGCATTTATAATTCATTTCATCAATATTAAACAAGAACTAAAACGTGACATTGGCTAAATGCACAAACCGTGCGAAGCCAGAAGGAAAAAAAAAAAAGAAAAGTTATCTCCTTGGATGCCATGTTTCGGAGTAAAAGATCGTTCCATTTTTAAATTACACGATAGATGTAAGTTTACTATGTAATTTATTTGGCCGCTAAACCACGACACATAATTATGGATTTTCATACAACTTTAGCTGGCCGCTGCTCGTATGTATTTGGCCAGTACAGCAATTTCGATTTATCTCGAAGAAGGTTGTCAAAATAATGCTCGAATTTCCAAGCATGTTTCAGAAAAGTATCTTATGTCCTAACCCATTAGGTCTACCCGTGTGCCAAATAAAATCGAAATCCGTTTAGCTGCTGACTGATCGAATATGTCCTGCCGATGTTTATTTAATAAGGACACCAGCAGCATATACATTCAATGTTGGCTAACAATAGTATTTAGACAAGGTATTACTGCTTCTTCCCATCTTTACATACCAAGACACGTTAAGCCGTTGGTCCCGGGTGTCATTTGTACATCTTTGATAGTCATTACGGGTCGTCAGAAGCCCAAAAGTCTGACAACCAGTCTTACCAAGGGGTATCGTGTTACCCAGTAACTGGGTTGTGGAGGTCAGATAGACAGCTGCTCCATGTAAAAGACTGGTATTCCGCAGCATCCGGTTAGACTCCGAAGCCGACCCCAACAGAGTTGGGAAAATGCTGGGCAGATGATGAACATTGTAAAATGCTGGGCAAATGATGAACATTGTAAAAGCCAATTATTTTTAAAATAGTAACCGTAGAGTTTCTTGCCGGCTCTTCTCCATAGGAAACGACCAATTGGAACCGTGCACCTAGCCTATGACGTTTCACAAGTGTCCAGGATTCATCATCATCATCATTTCAGCCGAAAGACGTCCACTGCTGGACATGCCCCCTCTCCAAGCACCGCCACTTCGACCGGTACTGTGCTTCCCGCATCCAACGGATACCTGTGGCCTTCACAAGGTCATCGGTCCACCTTGTAGGAGGCCTTCCAACACTCCGTCTGCCACTCCAGAACCGGCCCCATCGGCCATCAGTTCTGCGAGCAATGTGCCCTGCCCACTGCCACTTAAGCTTGGCAATTCTTCGGGCTATGTCGGTTACCTTGGTTCGCCTGCAGATCTCTTCATTTCTGATTCTCCAAGCATAGCCCTTTCCATTGCCCTTTGGGTGAGTTTTAGCCTTCTGATAAGGCCTATTGTGCCCATGTATTTTTTTATTTGATTACTGCTAATGTCCGAAATAACTATCCTGATTGTGTGCCGTAAATGTCTGGTGATATGCAGCAGGCTTAGCACGAGAACCCTCTCTACGCGTTTTGTCGACGGAAGAATAGACAAAAATGACGTTTCAGTGTAGACAACAGAAAGTTTTCTACTGTCTGTAGCACGGCGATTACAAAACCAAATGTGAAGAGACTTATCTTCTCTACCCTAGACAACTGTCTACAACGTCGAGCACGGCGTACAATCTTTCTCCGGTGTTGACAGCTAGGGATAGAAACCTTTCTTCCGAAATAGTCTACATATAAAATGACCTAGACAACGATTCGTTAGTTGTTTTTTCGTTAATTCGAGTAATTATAGGCGGTGCTTTTTTACTTTTATCATGTATTAAGCTGAAATTAACATGTTGGGTTCAAATTGCGCTTTTTATTTAAGTTTTTTTATAGAAAAACTTCAGCGAAGATGGGAAAGAAATACTATTAGCGAGCTTGCTTTGCTTGTTTGGGAGCCTTTGATCTCACGGGAAGTGAGTTCTGTAGAATTATAAAATAAGCAAGGAGATAGTGCAATCAATGTTTATGCGAAGAACTCGGCTAGGACCTGTCGCCCAAAATAAATAATAGATTTTTGGAATTAACAATAAAATAAGAACAACAATATAAGTATCCTACTGTTTTTACACTATGTTGTCCCTTAACTTTGATTTATTAGATTTTACATTCACAGGGAATATAAAACATCTGACTATGAGCCAAAATCTCCTCATTGAACACTAAATTATTTATTTATGAAGTACTAGCTGCCGCCCGCGGCCTCGCCCGCGTTGCATTAAGGCTTCTACATACTGGCGCGACACAAAGGCCCCGCACGTCGCGTGACGAGCGGTGCCTTTGTGTCGCGTCGCGAGTCGCGCTGGTCTGTAGAAGCCTTTACTATGTAGTGATTATTATTTTCATTTACTAAATCTTACACACTCAGTTTTAAATGGAGCATTTACCTACTAATAAATAAAACATCGATAAACAACAATACAATAACAATGTTAGTACCTAGTAAAAACAAGGGCTCCCGCAGACAGGCGCGACGTGATAGCGCGACCAGTCTGCAGTACCCTTAAAGGATACTTCTTGCGTGACGCCATCAAAATAGTATAATTATGGCTCTTTATTTAAATAATGCGTGTACATTTTATGCAATTACCAATATTATATAGTGTTCTGTGTATGCAATACAAATGAGTTTTAAAACTTTGGCGCCACAGCCAATGATGTATTACCTAGGTATATTACGTCATTGGCTACAGCCATTTAACAATATTTTTAAAAGGGAGATGCGCTAAGGTAGCCCGTGAAATTCAAATTTGATTACATTTTTTGCAATTTGCAAGTCAGTAACACGTTATAAGTTGATTTAAATATGATTCGCGGCCGTAAAAAATATTGCTTTACAGAATTATAATCATTAGAATCGGCAAAACAACTAACTCTCTTCAAAAAATCCTTAGAATTCAAAAAACGTTCGAAAATTTGAATTTCGCGGCTACTCAGCGCATCCCCCTTGACCATTTGCGTTTTGTAATTGAAGATATATTCGTTAAAAACACTTTGCTTCATAGTTTTGTTTGAGAACGAAACGCAAAAGTACGGTAAAATTGGGTAGTAATACACACCACTAGCGAATACCCCGTTGCTATGGACAAGTCACTGTCTACGAAGAAACCCGAGTCTAGGTGTGTCCTCGTGCTCGCGAAGAAGAGATAACGGGAAGTGTAGACAAGCGATGTCTATTCTATAGTAGAGTAGAGATCGAAAACGCCATGCTAAGCCTGCTGATGATATGGTGCCGCTGAGTCCCTCGATTGATGGACTCAGAAGGATGCTTGAGTTATGTGCAGTGATCGGAGTAGGTAGATTGAACTGGGGCCATTAATCCGAAACGTATACAGGGTTACTGGTAATTCGACGTATATCCGGCAGGGGCTGATAAGGGGGCCAAAATGCAACAAATTGAACCCCCCATATGTATGGCCGAAATTCAATAGTTTTCGAGATATTAGAATTTTAAGGGTTTTTCGATATTTACCCAAAATTTGACATTTCATTCCAAATTAAAAAAAACTACATATTTGAATGGTTACCATTAAAAATGATGTTGTAGCTGGCACTTCAATTAAGCTATGGACATAATTAAAACTACTTAATTTAACAAAATAATGAAAATAATGAGCGATATAAGAATAATATCTTACCAATATTTTCATTTTACGCTTCAAAAATGTTGTCTCGTCCCAAAAATTTATATGACATTAATCGTACAAATAACTAAAACAACTTGCTTATTCTGTAAGCTTTCCAGAAAGGTATAAAAGTCAATTTTGTAATACATAATTCGTGGCATGGCATGTGTTTGAACCGGCGCGGGGAGAGAAATTAGTGTTTTTAGTTTATGATCCTCGCTAAAACAACCGATTTTCCTGGCGAAATTCTTCGCGATGGGGCGGGGTGTGAGGGCGGGGTGTGCGGGCGGGGGAGTACACGGCGTCTGCTGCGCTCGCGTCGCCTTCCTTAGTAAGTTTTGACTGTGGTTTTGACTCTCCGCCGCGCAAGCACGTGTGTTGTTATCTTGCTACCAATCTCTCATCCCGTTAATTTGTTATCGATCATTATTGTTAATTCTTGTTTCTCTTGTTATTCTTTTTGTTATCATTGTTATTTCGGATAACATGGCTTCGTATCCTAATAACGAATACGCAGACATAATGTTTTGTTATGGTTTTGCCAATGGAAACGCGGCTGCGGCTCGGCGAGAATACCAACGCCGCTTTCCCGATCGTCGACTTCCCCACGTTACTGTTTTCGGGAGCACCTATCGACGATTGTCTGAAACTGGCAGTGTTCAAAGAGCACAATTCAACGCTGGTAGACCTCGACGGTACACGGCTGACGAAGAGGACACCATTCTTCAGTGTTTTATTGATGACCCAAACATCTCAACGAACATTGTTGCAAGACAGCTCGGTATGTCCCAGTGGAAAGTGTGGTCGGTAGTACATCTATCAGGTAGACACCCGTACCATTATCAACCTGTTCAAACATTGCACGAGGGAGATCCTGCCAGGCGACTCGAATTTTCTCGGTTTATGTTAAACGCTGACGCTGACCAGGAACATTTCCTAAGAAATATTTTGTGGACTGACGAGTCAAAGTTTGACCGGGATGGAATAACGAATTACCATAACTTACATTTTTGGGCACCTAAAGCAGGCAGGATACAAAAAAACTAAAAGAAACTGCGTCGCAAATGAGATTTTCCCTGAACGTATGGATGGGTGTCGTTGATAATTATTTGGTGGGCCCTCATTTCTTGCCCCAAAATTTGAAGGCGAAAATTACGAGGAGTTTTTGAGAAACAACCTAGACGATTTGTTGGCGGATGTTCCCGAAGAAATAAAAAACAACCTCATGTTTCAACATGATGGTTGCCCAGCACATTACCGGATTACTGTCCAACAGTGGCTAGACGAGAGATATCCAAACCGATGGATTGGGAGGGGAGGGCCAATTCCGTGGCCAGCACGAAGCCCTGATATCACACCACTTGATTTTTACGTTTGGGGTCATATGAAGGCATTAGTTTATGTGACCCCAATAAATTCAGTCGAAGAACTTCGACAGCGAATAATAAACGCGGCGCAACAGATGAGAACAACGTTCACATCAAGAGTGACGAAAACCGAAGTTAGGAAGAGAATTCGAACCTGCATTTGTAATCGAGGGGCTCATTTTGAACAAGATGTGTAAAATTTGTAATAAAATTTGATGTACATTTTTTTATGCATTTTATTTCATACAAATACAAATGACCCTTTCTCTCCCCGCGCCGATTCAAACACATGCCTTGGCACGAATTATGTATTTTAAAATTGACTTTTATAGCTTTCTGGAAAGCTTACAGAATAAGCAAGTTGTTTTAGTTATTTGTACGATTAATGTCATATAAATGTTTGGGACGAGACAACATTTTTGAAGCGTAAAATGAAAATATTGGTAAGATATTATTCTTATATCGCTCATTATTTTCATTATTTTGTTAAATTAAGTAGTTTTAATTATGTCCATAGCTTAATTGAAGTGCCAGCTACAACATCATTTTTAATGGTACCCATTCAAATATGTAGTTTTTTTTTTATTTGGAATGAAATGTCAAATTTTGAGTAAATATCGAAAAACCCTTAAAATTCTAATATCTCGAAAACTATTGAATTTCGGCCATACATATGGGGGGTTCAATTTGTTGCATTTTGGCCCCCTTATCAGCCCCTGACGGATATACGTCGAATTACCAGTAACCCTGTATATTAATATGGACATTCCTCCGGAATTGGTGGATTATTAAAAAAAAACCGGAACTTATGTAGGAATTGTATTCTGCCAGAGTGTAAGGAGTCATTTGATGATTTGCCATCCTCAAAAAAAAAAGGTAGGAATTGTAATAAAATGAGCAATATTATATTCTTCATATTTTTTTTAACGGCACACAGTCACGATTTGACAAAACCCAACGACCAATCAGAACAAAGGATCGTGGGTGGTACAATAACCGGTTATCAGAACAATGCGTACGCCCGCCGACGACATGACAGGTAGCTCACTCGTTTACTTCGGTTCGTAGAGTGCGCATCTTTGTTTGTTACTGTGTTGTGAAAACGTTACTTGACCCTGGCTTGTGTACATACTGACTTCTCATTAACAATATTTAATTGAATTCGGAAATACCGGAATTACTTTCCGGAAAAATGGCTTATCCATGTTATTCTTTCTGTGTGCATTTATGATACAAGTACCAAAAATCAATCTACCTACTCCGATCACTGGTTATGTGAGAGGTACGCCACGTCTCGAGTGTGGTGTTTAAAAGCCTAAGATAGTTCCTCCAGTGTTTCTGTATGGTGTGCCACTAAACAGAGTGTCGCATTTTAGGTACCTCGTCCACATAATGAATGAGGACTTGAATGATGACAGTGACATCGAAAGGGAGCGAAGAGCGTTGTCGGTCCGATGTAATATGCTGGCCCGTAGTAGGTGTGCACGATGTACTAGAGAAGTGAAACTCACTCTGTTCAAGGCATTTTGTCAGTCCTTCTACACGTGCAGCCTGTGGGTTAGACATACGCAGAGGGTCTACTACGTTCTTCGAGTAAAGTATAATAACGTCTTTAGGGTGCTGTTGGGGCTCCCGCGGTTCTGTAGCGCATCGGGCATGTTTGCTGAAGCACACACAGATAGCTTTCAAACTATTATGCGAAAAAGAACAGCATCCCTGATGCGAAGGATTCGGGGGAGCACCAAAAGCATTTTAAAGGTAATTGTTAATAAACCTGATTGCCCGTTCCTGGGGCACTGGACCCATATGCACAGCTGCAGGTCTGGTGCAGCAGGGAATGGACATAGTTTTAAATATTTGAATTAGATTTATTTTTGTTCTATGGAGAAATGTTACTAACATGTTTTATAAGTGTTACTAACAACAATATGAATCATTTGTGTTCAAATCAAATAAATAAATACTCACATATGATGCCTCGCCTCCCGGGCGATGTCTAGACACGACATTGCTGCTCTCACATGTCCTGCTAGCAGCCACAGCCTACACAAGGCGCTGCAGATGGACCGCCGTTGTCCTGCAGATGATGCCTGCTGTTGTAATGTGAGCAGGATCCTGGCTGCTTGTCTGTAGTCCTGAAAAAAAAAAAAGAAGAATAACATCAATTATAATATCTACATGTCATGATTTCCAAATATTAAAATATGATTTCAAGTAATTTTAAATACTAAATATAAAATTGAAAGTATGTGATTTGCCTCAAATGATTTCAGTTTCTACATTCCAAGCTTCCATCATCAAGACACCAAACGTCATTTTAGCTGTCGAATAATTGGGTGAATGGCTAAACTAAAAATCACTGGCTCTAGGGGGTCACCTTGTCGACAGCCAACCGAAAATTCCAGAAGGTTGCCCCGATACAGTAATTTAGAAGGGTTAAATAAATTAATGGAAAAGTTTTACGACGTAAACAAGGCGTTCGTTTAATGTTTTAGTTCATTTTAGTTATTGTGGTTTTCCATCTTTGCCAGCTTTATCAAACAATTGACGGGCGCACCTCTGAATATTTTTTTAATGTTGATAGCTCCTCGGATAGCCCATAAATATAAATATAAAAGTAATTCTAAGCAATAGTGTAAACTATTGCACAGAATAACTTTTATTCGCCCTGAATATCCTTTTAAAAATTGTCTAAATCAGAGTTTGCAAACTCGTCAGATTAGGGAATAGAAAGCCCAGAATTTCTCCATCAGATTTGCCTACTTAAGTCATAATGGGTTAGGCCGCACACGATCATACCAAAATCAAAGACTCGGAAGACCACGTTATTTTTGGTCTATTTTCGAAATCTGAAAAGTGGACTTCTAACCAGGGGGCTACTATGTGAAACTTTTTAAATAGGTATATTTTTGTTGAGCTCTCGTCATGCCGCACCTACTCTGATACCAACTTTTCGCCCTGTATATGCTTGCTCAAAAACCCTCTGGGCTTCCCTCCCCTACCATAAAGAAATCTTAATGTTTTTTCGAGTCGTAAAAACCGTGCGAAACAGCCTACTCCGAAGCGTTAATCCGAATTATCGGTCGAATGTTCGGCCGTTTTATAACTTCCATAGTTTCCTTTTTTGACTTTGAATCCTTACCCGACTTAAAGTCACATTTTTGACTTTGGCTTATCTCTTTGACTGTAGTTTTTTTTTTCGCCGTAGTCAGCCATAGTTAGCCGTCATTATGCAACGGCCGAACATTCGGCCGATACTTCGGATTTATGTTCGGATTAGACCCCCAGTTCTTACAACCTGCCTAAGCACGAGTTCCGTAGTTTCGGCCGAAGTTACAGGCGCTTCCTACTCCGTATCACTTACGGACATAAGTTTAGTTCGGTTTCCGAACTAAAAATGAATACTTACCTATTTTATTTACCATCTTGGTCACAAATTAAAAAAAACCAGCCAAGTGCGAATCGGACTCGCGTACGAAGGGTTCCTTACCATTATCTATAAAAACGCCAAAAAACAGGTTTGTTGTATGAGAGCCCCCTTAAATATTTATTTTATTCTGTTTTTTAGTATTTGTTGTTATAGCGGCAACAGAAATACTCCATCTGTGAAAATTTCAACTGTCTATCACGGTTCATGAGACAGCCTGGACGAACAGACAGACAGACGGACGGACAGCGGAGCCTTAGTAATAGGGTTCCCGTTTTAGCCTTTGGGTACGGAACCCTAGAAAGACAACTATTCCAATAATTTATATCCGTAAATACAGATAAATAACATAGGTAGTTCTGAGCTAAGAATAATAAAAATAAAAAACAAGGATTTTGAATAAACATTTATTTAGTTATGTTCTAACTTCATAGTTATAGATAACATAACACCAACATTGTACACTTAGTTCGCAATAAACGATTTGAATTTGGATTTATTCATCTATAACTCGCGACGTGATATAGTCGTGTAGGGTGACCATATATTATCGACTGAACGAATGACAAAAAATACAATTATGGTTAACAGAATACATAGTGTCAAAGATCCACACTAAACACTGATTTATAAGACAAATATTTATGCAGTTTATAATGAAGTCGATTTACCAGTTCTTGTCGACACAAGCTACCTATATCCGAATAGCTCCTGTCGTTTTAAAAAGGTTAGCCAGTTATCAAGTTATTATCGGAGCTGCCTCCCAGGGTCACCAAAGTCCAGATAAAAATCCCAGAATGATTAAATAAACTAGAAAGACTTTGATATTTTAATTTTAGTTTTATCAATGTTTTGTGTAATAGGAATATCACAAAAAAAGTCCGTGCAAAAACCGGGCCGAAACCATAAAACCGCACTTGTCTAGACAAGTCCGGTCGTATGGTCGTATGGAAAGAAGCCACGGCGCGCGCCTTCTCTAAGCAATAAGAAAATAATTATGATACATCGCTCTTGATTGGTTGTGCTCAGCGATATTTACAAACTACCTCCCGAGTACCTACTACTCGTAACATATTTTCAATGGCTGCATTACTTTTTCGCAAATGCGATCATGCTCATTATAGGTAAGACCGCACGGAACAATTTCGTATGCAAGTATTTTTACGTATATATGGAAGTATCTTTTTTCCATACGCGATTGTAGTCCTTATTTCTATGTTTTACGGACCAATTTTCGATGCAGGAAGAAAATACTTCAAAGTAGGTATGTAGAGCCCTGTTTTTTGGCGCTGCCTAAAGGTGGACGTACTTAGAAGCCCTGGTACTCGATGTTGCAAGCACGACCCATGTCTATGACAGGTACACTACTACAAGCTTGAGCGACGGTGGCGGCTTCGTCGCGTACGGAGAGACAGGCTCGGCCAGTACTCACGCTAAGGCTCAATTTACATTGCCGCAGAACGGAACGGAAAAGCATAATGAACTTTATGTCAATTGTGTAACGTACAAACAAGATAAGAGCAAAAAAAACAGGTTGGGCGTCTTCCGGGGAATTCTCACGCATTCTCGGGAATTCCCGCAGTTAGCAAAAAGTCTAAATTATACACACGGTCGAAACAAGCTGTTTCGACCGTGTGTATAATTTAGACTTTTTACTGCTCCTCAACACACAAACCCTCATAAACACATTTAAATATAGTTAGGTCTAATGTTATCTAAATATAGGTAGGTAAATACTAATTTATACAAAATATACCTATACTCCATTTGAAATAAGATTAGAAATTTAAATAAACTTTTTTACAGTCCGTTCAACCGATTTTGACATCTATTCCGTACGCATAAGGATGGCATTAAAAGCAAAAACGTAGTTACAATACCAACTATTTATTGCAGCTGCCATTTATCATGCCGCTAACGCAATAGAAGCCAAAATCGGTTGAACGGACTGTAAAAAAGGTTTATTTAAATGTCTAATATTATTTAAAATGGAGTATAGGTACCTATAGTATAAAACAGCCCAAGAAAAATATATATTCTTTAGGTACTTATATTCTAGCCCAGTTTAAAAATATGTAAACAATTAGTAGCAATGAAGGTAGATAGGTAACTTATAATAATATAAAGTAGGTAAGGCAAGAAAGATACATCCCAACGTTCGGAGTTCATGTCGGCAACTAAACCAGATCGTAAATAATATTCCAAGTCCGTAAACAAAACAAAGGTCGTAAGAATGTATGTTACTCGATACCAAATCACAAGGCAAATCAAAATCCAAGTTCATAGCATAGGCCAATCAATAGTGTTAGGAAACAACAAACAAATACGTACGTGGTGCAGTACAGTAAAGTAATCGTATAACACTGACAGCTGTAGAATGACAACAAACACCCCGAATCGTTGCGCTAGTGTGAGTGCCTGTCGGAACTCGGAGCGATTCACACAGCTGCCGTGTGCAGTACGACCACACACACATTGACATTTGCTTGAGGCGATAGCACTACTAGCTATTGAAAATTTATGATAAATTTGCATATGTTCCGTAATACCAAAAATGATTAATGAAAACTTAATATTTTTCCAATATTTTTACGCTAATTTGTAACTTGATAATATAAGCTGTGTTCCTGCATAAAGAATATTTCAAATATTGTTGTTTATAATACAGAAAAAATATATGAAAACATGTCATTTACGTTGTAAAAATGTGCGAAATGCAATTAGCTATATCTTCATTCTAGGTAAGTTTTTTTGAAAAAAAAAAGGTGTAGGAACCTAGATAACTACTGTCTAAATCCGAATATCAACATAATATGGTGGAAATATGCTCAAATTTCAAATGATTTTGGTATTACGTTTGTATGGATAATTCATTCGTCGCCACACTCTTAAGCCCTTGTTTTGAGTGTTTTGACGGATCAACTAGTTTCGGACGGGCCCGTGACTTTGTTGACGGAGATATAGAGTAAACCCTCAGGGGCGGGTCGCTTGTCTTATCGCTAGTCCAACTGCGTCAGAAGAAGGATTATGGATAATGTATGGTTGTTTTAAACTTTACAGATTTAATTCAAATTCATTTAAGATTTTTGATTAGTAACTAAATGCTTGACCAAGCATACCAATGCATATCAAGCACTGGTATAAATTTTATGTGGTATTGATAGGCAAATAAAATTCGATTAGTCAAATCATTACCTGATTACGGTTTGTTAAATTAGATTTCTTCTGTGTTTATTACGTGAAAAGTTATTCTGACAATGAGTAATTTCGGATTATTTATATTTGTATTTTTATATTTGATTTGCATATTGACGGATTTGGTCTATAGTGAAGACATTTGCACGCCATGTTATGGCAGGATATGCTGATTTGGTCTATAGTGAAGACATTTGCACGCCATGTTATGGCAGGATATGCTGAAACAAATTTACTGTAACACCCTATGTACCATATTCTAGCAAATAAATATTTTTGATTTGATTTGATACCTTTACTTTTGAAATATTGGCCAGAGGATATGAAACTAAAAAAAATCACCAAAAACATTCCCTTAATGTCCCGTGTGGTGCCGGACGTAAAGAATAGCACCGTCCCATTTCTTACTGTGGGTGTCGTAAGAGGCGACTAAGGGACTTACTAGAGAATGGGCAGCAGCGTTCTCTATGCTTTTTAACACGATACTACGATCGCCAACCCGCCTGCCAAGCGTGGCGATTACGGCAACCGCCCCCCCTTTTGGGGGAGGCCTAAGTCCAGCAGTGGACGTCTTTCGGCTGAAATGATGATTCCCTTAATCAAGCCTTCATGTGCGTGGTTTGAGGGCCACTTTGAAAATGTGCTTAGGATTTAGTGAACATTCCCAAAGAATTGTGAAAGTTGGAATCAGATTTTGTCAAAGTCAATTATAAACGAGTTATGGACTAGATTTGGGCCCTCAGTTCTCACATAGAGGATTGAGGGGGCCCACCTTTACCTTATAAACTATGGACACTACAGAAAAAGTATTTATGCCAAAATCTAAGCTAATGCCAAACAAAACTTGTGAAAACAAGATTTTATCGCAAAACACTGTCCTACTTTGTATGTTGTCTTTGTGTGTTCGGGTCCCGGTGGTATGTGAGAGAAGTAGGGTGGGGGCATACCACGAGATACGTCAAGGCATTGACCTTGACATCAGGGTCATAGATCTTGAGGTCAAGGTCAATGATTCCCAAGTTCAATATCTAAGGTACATTCACTATGAGGTGAAGGTCAATGTCCACTGTACAAGAACCTTGAGATCAAGGTCAAGTGTCGAACTACCTTTTGGAAACGGGCGCCTAGAATGAAAAAAAAAAACAAAAAAAAAACTTTTTTTTTTTGTTTTCATTGATTCATCATTGATTAAAATATAAATCCAGCTATTCTTTATGGTAGCCATACACGTTACGATATACTTACGAAAGTAAACAGTAACATGTGTATCATTATCTATGTCTATGTAATAATTAATGTAAATAATAATAAAATACAGTTTAAATACCTTCATTGCTATAGCACAGTTGACTAGCGAATGCATCACTCTCGTCTCTCTGCCCATCCATAGACGAACCGATTCTGCTTTGTCCTGCTCAGCTATGGTGGCTGTGCCATCTTCGGATTTACCCTCGCGAAGGTTTGATAGCATCTGAAAAGAGTATAAATGTTGGTTTGATCGTGTTTTGATTTTGATCCGCACTCACACAAATGGATTTATTTATTATTTATATATTAACGTTAAGCCGTTGGTCCCGGCTGGCATTCACGGATCTTTGACAGTTGTTACGGGTCGTCAGAAGCCCGAAAGTCTGACAACCGGTCTTACCATAGGGTGTCGTGTTACCCAGTAACGTTATGGAGGTAAAAAAATCAGTCGCTCCATTTAAAATACTGGTGTTCAGCTGCATCCGGTTCCGGTTAGACTGGAAGCCGACCCCAACATTGTTGGGAAAAGGCTCGGCAGATTGATTGAGTTTTGGATCTTTGAATTTTTTTAATAAATAAAGATAAGATATATGATTATATTTCTGTGAGTAGGTTTGTACAAACACTTTAACACGTTTTTTTTTTGCGTGGGAATTTATCCAATAACTTCGCCCGCTCTGGGCGGAGCGGGAGGGTGTGTCAGACTTTTACTGACCAAAACCCACCCGTGTTCCTTCCGTTGCCTGTGTGCCAGGGCCACGATATCCCTTTCGGACAAACTCGCAACCCTGGCAGGCATTGGCTCTAACGGACCCCGTCAGTTGGTGCTGACATCTCTTAGTGGCGCGCGTGGAACACAACGCGCCCTCGACCCGGGCCTGGTCTTTATCGGACGGTGAGCTACCCATCGCTCACCGACCGCAAGCCCGCGCCTACGGTGGCCGGGAATCGGCCTGCGACTCCCGACGAGTCACTTTTACACGTACATCATATTTCAAAAACTAGATGAGGTTGGCGTTTCCTATTCAATTACTCTAAGAAAAAAGACAGCTCATCTTGGTCAGATCATTTGGGAGCCATGTAGATTAGGGTCTGAAATCGTCTTCAGAGGAAAGGACCACACAGATTTGAGTGGACCTGTCCAGTCAGTGCACGCATTTACCAGTAATCGTGCTACAAATAAAAACCGTACAAAACAAAACCTAAGTGCGTGTTGGAACACGCACAATGATGGGTTCCGTAGTAGGGATGAATTTAAATCTTAACATTGTAGTTGAAAAACATGCTCTCCCATATCGTCACGGTCAATTTTCTAACTGTAAGTATATGTAAGATTGTAATCACAGATGATGTTTTTGATAAAACTACAAATTACCGATTTTCGACTGTTTCCTTTATTTGTGCTGTGAGACCTTGCTTCTTGGCAAATTTCATGATTCTAGGTCAACGGGAAGTACTCTAGTGGTTTTGATTTATTTGCGATTATCATAATATGTCGCTTAAATAGCCGTATAATTTTATTGCGTAGAAGTTTGATTTTTTAAGACCATCAAGGGACTGTAGACCTTCGTATTAAATATTCATTTCAACTTGATAATGAAGAACGGATAACGAATTGATCATCATTTCAGCCGAAAGACGTCCACTGCTGGACAAGAACTCCCCAAAAAAGGGGGGGGGGTTTACCATAATCGCCACGCTTGGCAGGCGGGTTGGCGATCGCAGTATGGTTTTAAAAATGCATAGAGAACGCTGCTGCCCATTCTCTAGTAAGTCCCTTAGTCGCGTTTTAGGACACCCATGGGAAGAAATGGGAATGAAGTGATACTATAAGCATAAGGGTTCCGTTTTTTTCCTTTTGAGGTACGGATCCCTAAAAACAAACATTATGGATGTGTAGATTAAAAATCCTTACCGTTTGTATGGTGTCTAGCATAGCATACAGTCTGTCAATCGCGTCGTCCGGCTTGCCGACGTGCGCCGGTAGCTCTGCGACTAATAGTCGGAGGGAGAACGGAACTAGACTCCCCGTACGATTCTCGTATGTGTCGGGATAGAACTGAAACACAAAATAATAAAAAAAATATGTCACATGAATGTAAGGTGCTTGTGGCTAAGTCATAACAGACGCGAGGGTCGATCAATCAGATGAAATCAAAAATCAAAATCAAAAGTCATTTATTCAAACTAGGCTGAGAATCAGCACTTTTCGAACGTCAAAAATTACATGAGACAGTCCCCCAAAAACGCCCACCCTTCACCACTTCCTAGTGCTTTAGCTGGAAAGAAGAAGTGGAGCAATAAACTCCCCAGCAGTACAGCTGTCTGCTCATATGTAAAAATTGAATCTATACAATAAAATGTAAAATGCAACATAAAACATTAAATTAAATTATTTGCCTTACGTTAGCTAGCACACACCACTATACAAAATATATATATATATATAATAATAGTCGAAAACTATACTCAAGCAGAAATAACGTAAACAAAACGTATATAAATAAAAGCCTCCAGGCATAATGGGCGTGCCCGCTTAAATAAAGCTATATCTATAACTCGAAGTCACAAATGATAAACTAGCACCATCGAAGTAAAATAAAAAAACAGTTAATTATTAATAACAAAACCATGGTCAGCAAGACGACCTTTTTATTTTAATTTTATGTTTTTTAAAGAGTGACCGTGGAGTTTCTTGCCGGCTCTTCTCCATAGGAAACGACCAATTGGAACCGTGCACCTAGCCTCTGACGTTTCACAAGTGCCCATGTAGGCTTATGAGAAATAAAAATATTTTTGATTTTGATTTTGACCAGTCACCACAAGCAAGTTAAGCTACGCTTGCCGCGGTTGGTCCGTGGATGGGTGACAATCTTTACATACCAAGACCCCTCCGTGCTTCAGAAAGCACGTTAAATGGTTTGTCCAGGCTGTCAGTTGTTACTGGGTCGTCAGAAGCCCGAAAGTCTGACAACCAGTCTTACCAAGGGGTGTCGTGTTACCCAGTAACGTTATGGAGGTCAAATAGGCAGTCACTCCATTTAAAATACTGGTGTTCAGCTGCATTTCCGGATAGACTGAAAGCCGACCCCGACATAGTTGGGAAGAGGCTAGGCAGATGATACTGTCAAATAAAAGGTAAATTTGCCAAGTTAGTTAAGCAGTTCTTTTTCAGGAATTTGTAAACGATGTTCTAAGGAAAATGGGTTGCAGATTGTTGGGGAAGAGTGGATGAGTGATTAGGGATATTTTAAAAGAATTAATTCTAGATAATTGATAGTTACTTAATAGGTTCAGTTAGAGAAATTAAAGTGTCCGCACTATAAATAAAATTGTATAATTGTGTTCTGTTCCCACCGACAAACCGAGAAACGGTTTTGCGGGGCAGTCATTATGTTAAGTTTTTTGTAAACGTAGTTAATAAATAAATAATAATAATAATGAATTTAATTAATGGTGATGGCAAAGTTTTCCCTGCTCTAAGTGGGTCAGCAGAGAACATGCTTGAATAAATAAGTCTTTCATATCAGCTCTGTATAAGACCAGGATCGAATTTTTGTTACCATTCTAAGATTTGCGATACCATTCACAATAGCTTTGATTGAATAACTGAATGAACAACGAATTCGACGTGATCCACGGGCATTTTAGTACAAACTGGAGACAACTAAGCTAAAATTAAAGATTAAAGTGTATGTTTGTAATGTCAAAACAACAGCTTTTTACTAAAAACCTATTATGAAAGTATACAAGATGTAACATAAATAACGCACAACCTCTTAATGGGTCATTTTACTCATCATTATGATCAGCTTTTATTATGGGGCGAAACCTGAAATCGCGATAAAAAAATCTGCTGAGACATTTATGTTCTCGTAACTCGTCAAAATGTAGGGAACAGATGTCAAAAGTCATCTGTTCCCTACATTTTTTTTTTCGCGATTTTGTTTGGTCCCATAGTAAAAGTTGTTCATAATGATGAGTACAATAACCCCTTAAGAGGTTGTGCGTTATTTATGTTACACGTTGTACACGGTAAGTACCGGTAACAAAAGAGTAACAAAAAAAATGTCTTGCTGTTTGTTCTGACTAATCTCCGAAACGGCTGGACCGATTATGTCGGGACTTTCACTGGCAGATAGCTGATATTAGAAGGAGTAACTTCAGCTACTTTTATTTTATACTAGCTTCTGCCCGCGACTTCGTTCGCGTGAAATTTCTTAACATGAAATATATCCTATGACACTCGGCAATACTGTAGCTTCCCATTAGTCAAAGAATTTTCAAAATAGTTCAAAATCGGTTCAGTAGATCCAGAGATTACCTCACAAACTTTACCTCTTTAAAATATTAGTATAGAAAAAGCCACGAAGCCGTGGGCAGCATCTAGTTTTTAAGGCGCTGACAAAAGGCAAATGATAAAAGTAGTTTTAAACAAAAAAACTGCCAAATCTATATAGCTTGTGGTAGCGGAAAAAATATATGTTATTTTTGAACATATTTCTCAGAACTTGGTTGTTACCAAAACATGTTTAGAAAAAAATCTCGATACAAATGAACGGTAAACTAACCATTTACTTTGAGTTTCAAACCAAAATATCTGTATTAAATATCAACGTACGATTGGTATTTAATTAATAACAAGAACGTCTTATTTGTATGCAGAACTTGGTTGTTTTTTATTTTCGATTACTCAACTCATTTTTTGAGTAAATAAATAATTGCTTCATATTTTGCAATAAATTACAAGCGTGGTGTCATCGCGATTCTATTTCTTTTGTATGCAGTCTGACAGTGACAGTGGTTTATCTGTTGTCAGCGTCTTAATAAAGCAAGACACATTTTTTCCTCACCTCATAAAACATATCAGGCTTGTTAAAGTCTCCAAAGGGTTCAGCCTCCTTCATCAATGGGTCATTGAGTTTGATCCTCAGCATGACTGCAAACCTGGTCAGCCATAGTTGTAGGGAGCGCGGCGTATGCTTTGTTGGACGATGCATGCGGCCTACACCTGGCGGGTAGAAGCACCGATAGAATAGAATAGATCTTTATTTGCACAGAAAGTAGGTACATGTTCCAGGTGTTGAGTTTAAAATAATCCTTATACTAACTACCTTAACTAGGGCGGCATAATAAAGACTCACTCGATATATACAACATTAGTTTTTGTTTATACTAAACCTCTTAAGGGGTCACTGTACTCATCATTATGAACAACTTTTACTATGGGACCAACCTTGAAATCGCGAAAAAAAAATCAGCTGTTCCCTACATTTAAATTCGCTGAACTCGTCAAAATGTAGGGAACAGCTGATATTTTTTTCGCGATTTCAATGTTGGTCCCATAGTAAAAGTTGTTCATAATGATGAATACAATGACCCCTTAAGAGGTTTAGTATAAACAAAAACGAATGTTGTATATTAACACATTCAATCAAATCAAAACAAGTTTACCATGTCAAGATGATATTCAGTAAATAATTTGAAATAGGCAATACAATACATAATGTCAAGTTTAATAAAATGGGATTATAAATTCGTCAAGTTCGAGGTCAATACAGTTAATAAAATATAAATGATTTAGTACAAGTCAGGAGTATAGAGATGTCATATTATCAATTTAAATTATTATCGGTCAAAAATTCGCTTAGATGGTAATAACATTTATTAATTAATAGATCATTCAATTTCTTTTTGAAACATAGAAATGTCTCATTTTTTATTACATCAGGTATTTTGTTAAATATGATCAGACCCATACATCTTCTCTCTCATCTCTTTAATAGGGCGGTATCGGAACCACTAACGATTAGTACATTTTTATACTGTTTCCTGATTGGCCGGTTTCTATTTTCGGATACTTTATTAAAAAGATGCATATTTGAGTATTTGTAGTGGTTTGTGGTGTGGTGTGAGTTTGGAGTTTATTTTTGAGTTTGTAGTTGTAAAGAGGATGAAAGACATTTCACAAATCTTTGTGGAAATGGTCTGTCATGTTTAAAATAAAAATCTTAAATTTATTCATTCATTCATTCACTCACTGACAGATAACGCCCAGCCTAAACAGCTGGGGTCTGGGCAAATCCAAGAAGTTAATATCACCAAGGAGTTTCCATCAATGTTTTTTTTCTAATGGAACGCATATGCGGGCGTGCCGTTTTTATAGCATTACATAAAAGTTTTGATTTAAAACAACATTTTAAACTTGAATAATTATTATAGGCAATAAACTATCTGTTACTCTTTTAACTTTGATCTTTTATTTGTTCAATCCCACACATTGGGAGTAGAAAAAGTAGTGTATGAAAGTGCACATAACTAGGTATCAAAACACTCGTGTGATACAATTAAACACACACTCGTGTTTTAATACCCCTCATTATGCAACAGTTTCACAAACTACTATTAAAAACCGGCCAAGTGCATGTCGGACCACGCACAATGAAGGGTTCCGTAGTTGGGATGAATTTATCCCAAAAACAAACTTAACATTGTAGTTGAAAAACATGCTCTCCCATACATCGGTATACGACAACAATTCACCAACTGCAAATTTAAGTTGGTCACAAAAAACGTTCTTTACATTTTATTTTATTCCCATAGCCTTATTGTGGCAATAGTGATACGTTATTTGTTTAAATCAGTACTTCAGTGCCTTCAAATTCAGTTAAAGGAGAATACTAATATATTGGCTGGTGTCTGTAATACAATGATGTTTTCATTAGTACAGCACCAATCAATACACTTTATTCTGTAATGTTATTTTTTTACTTGAAAGTATGTTTTTGTGAAATAAAATTTATTTATTAATTATATTAACATTATCATGGAGTGAGACATCATCAGCAAAATCATCCTGTTTGAAAAAAGACTTAGTTTTGATTCCTAGTTCTGGGGATCTTCTCCGAAACGATAACGACTGTTCGGCCGTTTTATAACTTCCAAAGTTTCCTTTTTTTACTTTGAATCCTTACCCGACTTCAAGTAACATTTTTGACTTTGGCTTATCTCTTTGACTGTCGTTTTTTTTTTCTTTCGCCTTTGTCAGCCATAGTTAGCCGTAGTCAAGAAACGGCCGAACATCGCTTCGGAGTAGACCCCCTGACACAGAGAAATAGGGATCCACTTTTAGGGGCACGTGCTGCTAACCTTGTCCCGCGGCGCTGATCAGCACGTGTGTGAGGTTGACAGCTGAGCGCAAGTACCCAGTGCGCAGTAACTCGCGCAGTCCTGCCTCGTCGCGACTCACGTGTTCAGCTCGCACCACGCCTCGGCTGCCCGCTGAGCTCACTCCGAGGTACTTTACTGCTACTTCTTGAAGGGCGTCTGCCTGGGAAGTAGTTTTAAAATTAAAATAATAAGTAGGTGTTGCGACCAGCCTTCTCAACATCGCCGCGTACTGACGGCAGTGAACGAGGGGTGCGGGGGCAGCGACGAGCAAGACTACCGCACGGCCGGGCGCGGGCCCCGGGCTACTAGAGATGGGTAGCACACTCTTTTAAAACGAGGATCGTGCGAGGCACTCTTTTTACAAAGTGTGCTAGCACACTGTGCTACCACGAATGAGGCGAGGCTGCGGTTGCGGTGGCCTGTGAGCACGTACGTGCTGTGAGTGTGCGAGTGTGTCAGTGAGTCGCATGACTCGCTGCGTGAGTCGTCTCGTGTCGCGTTGTCGTCACTACACACCACACTCACGAGTCGCGAATGTGGTGTGTAGTGACGACAACGTGACACGGCACACATACTTAGTCGAGTAAGCACACAAGGTGACTAGTCGGTTAAGCGCGTCACACAGCTCGCACGAGTGATTATGAGGGAAAGAGAAATGAAAATGGTTACAAAAATGTTCTGTTTAGCTAATCTGTGCACTGTGGTGTGTGCTAGCACATCAAAATAAAAAGAGTGAGTGACTCTTTTCATCCAAGTGAGTAGCTACAACTGTGCTAGCACATGTGCTGAGTTAATCAACACTACGCGCCACACCAGTCAGCTGTTGCGGGCCTTCAAGCACGGCTACGCTAACGCATTTTTTAACGTCCACGTACATAATCTTGTTTGCTTGTCAACCGACACAGTTTGTAATTTTCATTTTGCTTTTATTTTGCATATTACATGTTAAACAGTCCACTCATCTTTGATTTTGCTCCACTAAAGACCTATCGCCGCGATCAGTAGGTAAAGTTAATATCTTAGGCACAAAAATTGGGGTAAAGCAAGAATTTCTTTACAGGATATTTTTTTTTCTAATATATGTATAATGTTGATATCCTGTATTTGCTAATAATAATTATAGCAACTGTAGCGGCATCAACATCGCCACATGCGAACTACTCGCACGCGTCACACTGACGTCACGCAAAATCCTGCATCGCGCAAGCAGAGTTTACCGCGCGACTAGCATATATATAACACCCGTCTCTGTCCGGTCGGAGGATCCTCCCTTTTCTATAGAAGATGAGTGAACTTTACACCCTGTTGCCTCTAAACAACAAATACCAAAGGCACCAAAATAATAACTGTGTGCAATTTCTTAACAAAAATTAAAAATCGAAATAATGTCCATTCATAGAAAGCTTATATTCTAATATACAAATTGAAAAAAAAAATAAAGAAGAAAATTTGATAGATTTTTGTTTAATTGGGTTGTCTGACTTGAAAATACTATGGGGAACTTACCAGTTCTTCTTCAAGCACTAGGCCGGGCATTGTGAGCACTTCTCTCTCAGGAAAGAATGAGCCTTTAGGTGAGGATTGAGCCTGTGGGCAGAAAACATCAAGTAAAACACTTATTAATTTATTTTATAGTCTTCAGAAGAGGCAACTTTCGAAAGGTAAGGGACAGGGTGGCAGTTATTAATCTTAATATATATAATTCTTCTGTACATGTGTTTGTTACCTAACTCCTCCTAAACGGCTGGACCGATTTAGTTGAAATTTTGTATTTATATTTCAACGGGTTCCTGGATGGTTTGAAAACACAATTGGACCCGGTAGGTGGCGCTGCTGTCGGTACAAGGCGGTACGAAGTTCGCCGGGTCAGATATTTAAATATAATACCTGTTTAGAAATTATAATTGGTTACGCAATACCATTTTTAAAGTTATGTCAATATATTACTTCATCATCATCTGCCTAGCTTTTTATTACTATGTTGGGTTCGGCTTTCTAAATGGAGTGACTGCCTATCTAGCCTCCAAAACCCAGTCTCGGTGACACAAAAAAGAGGGTGTGTAACGGTTGATATAATAACAAAAAATCTAACGTTCACTTGACCTAATTTCAGTTAATATACTTTTGTTTAATATAACGATCAGTTGAGATAATGAATTGTTGATATAATTTCATTTTATCTAATTTCTTATGATATAATAAACATTTCCTATAATGCACATTTGACATAATATTCATGTAGTATATTATTAATTTACTATAATATTCATAATCTCTAATAACTTTTAATATAATTTAGAAAATCTGATACGATTTTAAACGTCTGCTAGTATGGTGCTAGCAAAAATGCATCGCATAAGCATACCGCTACAACAGCATAACGTTGTTTGATATAACCTTTATGTAATCGAAAATCATTAGGCCTATCGTTTAAAATATATAATATTGCGATTAATTTGATTGAGCGTGCTGCGGGAGCGGCGTGACAGAAACGAATCGCTGCAAAACCGACTCCACGTAGTCTTGTCTGCCCTACCCCTAGAGTGTTATTTAAAATCGCGTAGGTGCGTAGGGGCGAGGCGGCCCGCGAGCTGAGGAGCAGGTGGTTTCAACGCTTCCGAAGCCACGGTGGTGAGCGTGAAACACATCTGTGACGATAAGCTTGCATGGGACCGCTGTAGCCCTGCAGCACCGGAGCCGTGACAGAAAACATGCCTGCTGCATGTTGCAGGCTTGCTGCATGCTTGCTTGCTGCATGCTTGCTTGCTACATGCTTGCTTGCATGCTGCATGCTCGCTTGCATGTTTTATTATATTAGACTAATTAGAGTTCTAGTTAGGTTAGAACTGTGACCATTAAACATGAAAATTAGGTCAAAAGAACATTAGGTCAAATGAATGTTATATAAAAAGAATATTATACATATTGAAAATTATATAAAATGAACGTTATACTAAATGTTTTATATTAAATGAAAATTATATCATATAAAACATTAGGTCAAATGAAATTAGGTTATATGATTTTATAGCATATGAAAATTATATTATATGAACGTTATTTCAAGTGAAATTAGAGCATTTGTTATTATATCATACATTACACACCCCAAAAAAGACGTTGTCAGACTTGTGGGCTTCTGACTACCCGTAACGGCTGTCAACGATCCACGAATAACAGCCGTGACCAGCGGCTTAATGTGCTTCTAAATCCTAAACTTAACATTTATATCAGTAACTTTTATGGTGTACATAATAAAGAATATTCTATTCTATTCTATTCTTACCTTCATTAGTGTCTTCTTAGCTTCATCATTTGGTAACCAAGCATCTCTCCTTCTATCAGCCTCTTTATCTACAGGCTGATTCTACAATCAAAAATATAAAAATATACCTTCAGTATCCTCTTCTTGCCTTCAATAACAGAACAATGTAAAATAATATTTTATTTTTGTTTTGGTGGGGACCTACTCAGAGAAATATGAAAGAAAAAGGCATGTTGTGTCAACTCCAAATAAATTGGAATAAGGACAGAAGAATTGATGGAGTATCTGCAAAGTCAAAGTCTAATTATTTATATCAAATAGGCACTTTAGAATGTAAAAACTTATATTTAAAAAAAAAATGATTTTAGTCGCCACTTCTAAAGGTAGTTTCGTACGCAGAAGGATGGGCAAGAAATTCCACCGTTACTCTTTATCTACTTTCCTATCGCAGGTATGCTGGAAGAATAGAATAGAATACTCTTCTCTTCTTTAGAAATAAGCATCACCTTTGCATGTATTTTTCTGTTCCTTTCCTCTTGTATGTAAGTTATGTGTGTACACAAATGGTTAAATAAATAAATTCTCTTTCAGTAGAAGAGTATTTATTTATTTAACCATTTATGTACACACATATCTTCTACCCAAAGAGAATTTATTTTAACATGATAGAGGTTAAAGTTTTAGCTTATCTAGTCAAAATACTAAATTATCTTACTTTTATACTTAACCCATCCATAGCTTCAGTCAGTATAGTCGGGTTAGCTATTCCACTTTTGGCGGGCACTATTTGTGGTTCAGGGCCAATAGTGTCAAAGAACGTCGATGGGTCAGGTAAACTCGTTGCTGGCACGGCCGCAGACCCACTCACAGTTGGCAAAACATTTGTAAAAGTCATCTCCTCAGTCATCTTTTGTTGTGTAAATGAAGCAGTCATGTTTTGAGGAAAAACGCTGCCTGTTGATGTTTGGTTACCTAAATAACACAAAGTAACTCTTTAATTTTATAAAGTAATCATAGATAGATTAGTTTTAATAGAAAAATATATAATAAACGCAAGTGAAACGCTACCTTCAGGTTCGCCTAAATAAATGCTTTGTATCATGTCTGACGGCGATGTCCCGATTTCGTCGAAAAACTGGGAGGCAGGAGGAACTTCGTTATCGCCGAAATATTGACTCAGCGACGGTTTATTATCCATTTTTTCTGTTTTTATTTCGCCTTTATCACAAAAATTCCTCGCAGATAACAAAATGACGTTGACATTTAACTTTTTTTTAACCATTTCCCAAGTTCCAAGTTGGAGTAGAAGTCTTTTTAACGCATAATTTTTAGGGTTCCGTAATCAAAAAGGAACCACTATAGTTTCGCCATGTCCGTCTGTCTGTCTGTCTGTCCGTCCGTCCGTCCGTCTGACCCCAGCTTAGCTCAGAGACACTGTACTAGAAAGATGTAATCTGGAACGGGTATACATTTAATCAAAAAAGTTATAGAAGATAAGGAATCAGAGACCTTTGATTTTCAATATAAATCTATGATCATTGAAAGTAAGTTTGTATGTTGTTGTGTTGCTACAGTTTTTGTAAAAACTGTAGATCAGTAATATTAAGTACCTTAGTTTATCATGATATATGGTAAACCACCGCAGTAAGTGTATAATCTATGCACCACGGCACCGGTACGGTCGTCACGGGTCGTCAGGGTAAAAAGATAAAGATAAAGTAAAGATGTCTGGGACACCCTTGAGAGTATTTACTGCAGCAAAGGTCCTGCACGGAAGGCAAGTCTTTTGAAAGAATTAATCTTACGAAAAATTAAAGAAGGCGATGATATAGTTGATCATTTGAACAAGTTTATGGACATCGTCGATAAGCTTGCTGACATGGACATAAAAATTAACAAAGATTTACTTAGCATTATGATGCTCTATAGTTTGTCTCAATCTCTCAAATGAAAATTTTAGGATTGCTATAGAATCCAGAGATGATTTACCAGACCCTGAAACCTTAAAGATAAAAATTATAGAAGAAGCGGAAGCTAGAAGAAATATAGCTAGTACAAGTGTACAAAATTCTGAACAAGAAGCGCTTTATAGTAGACAGCGCAGAAGAAACAAAAATGTTGTTGTTGAATGTTATAAATGTAAAAAAAAGGACATAAAGCCAATGAATGCTGGTCAAAAGTTGCACAAGGTAATAAAAATATTTCAAATCTATGTTGTTCTGAAGAAAGGTGTCTAAACACAAATAATAGTAAAGAAAAACTAAATAACTGGTGTCTTGACAGTGGTTGCACATCACATATGACATATGAATTAGAAGGATTCCGAAATCTTGATAAGGATGAAAACAAATCCTTAAAGTTAGCATCAGAGAACTGTACAGCACAAATTGAAGGCCGTGGTTCAGCAAAACTTTACGTCAAGGAAAGACCTGATCTGCAACTGACCGAAGCTTTATATGTACCATCACTAACTACAAACCTAATGTCAGTAGGAAAAATTACAGCTATAGGTGCAACAGTTTTATTTAAACAGAAAAACGCAACTGTAAAGTATAATGGTCAAGTATTGTTAAGAGCAGAAAGAAATGAAGACGGTTTATATTATGTTAAAGAAAGCATACAAGAAAAGGCTAGATTCTGCGAAACAAATAAAATGCAGCAATGGCATAGAAAACTAGCTCATCTCAATGAGTGGCAAATGCGTATAGCTCTAGATAAAAAGAACATGGATGGATTGGAATTCAATAAAAATGACACAGTTAAAGACTGTGAAGTGTGTGCTAAAGGCAAAGCAACAAAACTACCATTTAATACACACAAAAATGAAGAAAGAACAAATGAAAAGTTACAAATAGTGCATACAGATGTATGTGGTCCCATGAGACAATTATCGAAAGCGGGTTCCAAATATTTCATCACATTTACTGATGATTATTCAAGATATACACGAGTATATACAATGAAAACTAAGGATGAAGCCCTGTCAAAATTTAAAGAATTTAAAAATGAAACAGAATGGTTTACCAAACAAAAGATAGTTTGTTTACAAAGTGACAACGGGACAGAATACATTAATCATGAATTTGACAAATACCTAAAAGACAATGGCATCAAAAGAAGGCTATCTGCACCACATACACCAGAACAAAATGGGTTGGCAGAGATAAAAAATAGAACATTACTTGATAAAGCTAGATGTATGTTAATTGACGCTAATATGAAAGAAGCTTTTTGGGCCGAAGCCATTAATACAGCTAACTACCTGGCAAACCGTAGTCCTTGCAGCAGTATTAATAACGAGACTCCATTTGAAAAATGGGTGACTAGAGTTCCATCTGTAAGGCATTTCCACATTTTCGGGACTAAGGCGTTCATTCTAAAAAAGGGAAAACGAAACGGAAAATTTGAAGCCAGATCAACTGCTGGTATATTTGTTGGGTATTCGGAAAACCATAAAGCGTACCGTATATTTAATCCAAAATCAGACAAGGTCATAATAAGTAGAGATGTCAAAGTATTGGATAAAATGTTCTACGAAAATGAGACAAAGGAAGAACAAAAACGAGATGAAAATGAAATAGAAGTTGTACTTTTTCCAGAAGAAGAAAATGACTACTCGAATGGACATGAAACTATTGAACCAGAAAAAGAACTAGACGTTAATGATATATTTGTTGATGCAACTACAGAAATAGGCGAAGTAGACAATGAAGACAGGCAAGAAATTTGTACAGATAATGAAATTGAAGCGACTACTTCAAGTAATGAAAAGCGACAGAGAAAACCACCAGTTTGGCATAAAGATTATGATATGGATGCTGAACAATCATTCCTCTGTGATATAGATGAGAATAGTGATGAATGGGAAGATGCAATACTAAGTGAAATTGAATCTCACCTAAAAAACAATACTTGGAAAGTTGTACACAAGAATGAAAGTAAAAACTTGATAGATAATAAAATGATTCTAAAATATAAATACAATGCACTTGGAGAAATAGACAGACGAAAGGCGCGACTAGTAGCTCGTGGGTTCAACCAGAGAGAAGGAATTGACTATACCGAAACATTTGCACCAGTAGCAAAAATGAGTACGATAAGACTATTGATTGCATATGCGATAGAAAATAATTTGAAACTAAGTCAGCTTGATGTCTGTACAGCATTTTTAAATGGTGATATAGACGAACAAATTTATATGAAGAAGCCAAAAAATCTTGATAAATATTTAAAAATGATTATATCACATGGAAAAGACAAAGAGTTGATGAGAAAGGCAAGAGAAATGCTAATAGATATAAATAAATATAAAAATAATGGAATATGTCAACTAAATAAAGCTATATACGGATTGAAACAGGCAGGAAGGCAATGGTATTTAAAATTACACAAAAAATTAATGGAAATTGGTTTTAGAAATGCTACAGCGGATCCTTGTTTATACATATTTGAAAAAGGAGGTGAAAAACTGTTTGCTAACATCTATGTTGACGATTTGATTCTGGCATACAAATCAGAAAATTTAATGGAGGAAGTCAAATCGAAATTAAAAAAAGCATTTGACTTGAGAGATATGGGTTCTCTTCGTTCTCTTCATCATTGTTTGGGTATACGATTCACCCATGTAGGGGGAGAGATAACGCTATCCCAAGAAACATATATTGATAATTTGATAGAAAAATTTAATATGGGAGAATGTAAACCCGTGTCTACGCCAATGGAGCCAGCTCTGAAGTTAGAGAAAAATGAGAGTGGAGATGAGAAGGACAATTATCCATATCAAAAACTGATTGGTTCATTAATGTACCTAGCTATTGCTACAAGACCAGACACAATGTTTGCAGTAAGTTACTTAAGCCAGTACAACACCTGTTATGACCAAAGTCACTGGCAAGCAGCAAAAAGAGTTATACGTTACCTAAAAGGAACGAGGAACGTAGGTTTAAAATACAAGAAAACAGGAACGTCAACGGCACTTACGGGCATGGCCGACGCAGATTGGGCGGCATGCACTATCGATCGCCGATCATATGACAGGGTGTCCAAGAACCTGGCGTCCAACTGGATTTCCACGATGCCCCAAGTTCTAACAGTACTCAGAAAAATATTTTAAAAAATCCACCCCATGTACTTACAGAATTATACTGATTTCAAAAAAAAAGGGGAAATGAGCACCCTGTGACATACTTTTGAATGCTGTGACTGCTAATGCTGATAATTTCGATATTTCTTGGAGGTTTTGTAATCTAGGGTATTGCTGTGTCTAAATAGAATGTAAAAATAATGTACTTATTGTACCATTTTAAAATAAAATATTATTTTAACTAAAGGTGATATGGAAAACTATTGAATTTCGCAACTTTGACCGACTGTAGTGTAAAAAAAATGTACCAAAATAGTATGGCAAGTGACGTCAAATTTTGACGCGTTTATTCCTCTTTTTAAAAAGGTATAATACTTACACATTAATTTGAAAAAAAAAATTTTTGATAATATTTTTACTCAACAACCCAATTTTTACGATGTCTTACAGAATTCTTAGAAAGAAAAATTTACGACGAATTGAATCTAACCTCTAAAGAATTACTATTGTATGCTCATAAAAATAACAACAGGCCTCTCAAAAAACAGGTTAGACCGTAAGGGACGGTATGTGCATGCATCTCACCATAGTGATTCGTTATTACAACAGGAGGGAGCAAGACAGAAACTATCTTTGCGATTTGCTGGTTCTTCTTTATGGTACCCCATTATTCAGGTAAGAGTGAGGGAGAAAAAGGTTAGAGGTGCGAGTGAGATAGATAGTGACGCTATCTGGGACCGTGCTATTTAGGATAACAGTACGGTCAGTACGCGTCACTGCCTCCTGCCGTTACTACGCACCTCTCTCTTATTGTTACCATTGATCACGTACTACGATTTAAAGCTTTGTTTATTGGACTCGATTACTCTTTGTGCTCTGGACTTTGAAACGAACTCTTTACGACGACCTTTGCCTGTGTTTGGACAGTTTGTGTTTTGTGTGTGCTACCATGGCGACCTACACTCCGCAAGAATACGCAAATATGCACTACATTTATGGAGAATGTAGAGGTAATGGACGAGCTGCAGCGAGACTTTACAGAGAAAGGTATCCGAGGGCTACGCGATATCCCGACCATCGAGTTTTCATTAATGTGCACAGATCACTATGTGACGGGCGGTTCCCCAATCAAGTAGCTGGTGAAGGACGACCCGTAAATGACTTCATACGCGGATTTTTTTTTCTGGGGAACTATGAAGGAGCTCGTTTATGCGAAGCCCATTAATGACATCGCTGACCTTCGTGAGAAGATAACACAAGCAGTGCAGGTGATACGTCAAAAAAGTTACTCGCGAAACATAAAGCGGTCCTTTTTAAGGAGAGTGAGAGCTTGTATTGCCGCGGGTGGTCAACATTTTGAACATTTATTGTAATAAAATATCTTTAAACTAACATTCTTTGCTTTTATTCTACTGGGAACCCATCTACCTGTGTGTATTTCCTTCTTGCTCACTCTTGGAACCGAAGTAAATAATAGTAGTAACATAACAGTTTCTAAGATAAGAAAGGGTCCGACAGTTACCGTTAGTAGGTAGGCACTTCGTAAAAATTGGGTTGTTGAGTAAAAATATTATCAAAATTTTTTTTTTTCAAATTAATGTGTAAGTATTATACCTTTTTAAAAAGAGGAATAAACGCGTCAAAATTTGACGTCACTTGCCATACTATTTTGGTACATTTTTTTTACACTACAGTCGGTCAAAGTTGCGAAATTCAATAGTTTTCCATATCACCTTTAGTTAAAATAATATTTTATTTTAAAATGGTACAATAAGTACATTATTTTTACATTCTATTTAGACACAGCAATACCCTAGATTACAAAACCTCCAAGAAATATCGAAATTATCAGCATTAGCAGTCACAGCATTCAAAAGTATGTCACAGGGTGCTCATTTCCCCTTTTTTTTTTAAATCAGTATAATTCTGTAAGTACATGGGGTGGATTTTTTTAAATATTTTTCTGAGTACTGTTAGAACTTGGGGCATCGTGGGAATCCAGTTGGACGCCAGGTTCTTGGACACCCTGATACTGGTTATATTTTTAAGTATGGAGGTGGCCTAATTAGTTACGAAACAGAGAGTTGTCGCATTGTCAACAGCTGAAGCTGAATACATGGCAATGACAGAAGCGACGAAGGAAGCTTTGCATTTAAAACAATTACTGGAAGACATTGGAGTCCCACAACAATCCGTGCTAATTTATAATGATACAAGGACACAGAAAATATGGAAGCAGACATTTTAACTAAGGCACTGCCACAACCAAGATTGTTAAAATTGCTAAAGATGATGGGAATGGGAGTCACTCAGACTTCAAGATCATCTTCGTGAGGGGGAGTGTTATAAATGTGTCTATGACTGATTTAAAAAGAAGTGTTGTCTCCTGTAGCGGTTGCTATGACCACCATGTCGTTATTCTGGTAGTGACTGAGACATCAAAGGGAAATAAAAGAATTATATTCAGTCTATAAATGTGTAATTATTTAACTATAGAGCACCTACAATATAACACCTAGGTATAAAACATGGAGCCATTATTGAATTTTGAACTTTATTCCGACTATGGTAAAGTTCCTAAACACAAAACAGACAACTTAGTACCGAACTAAGTTTTCAGTTTTGTTTATAGAACGGTATTACAATCACAGTTACGTTCTTATTACAAAAACTGGCTCCATGATTTAAGCCATGTCAAAATATAGACCTTGTTTTGTAATAAGGCGGTTAGAATAATAACTAAAGCAGGTAAACTACTCCTCGATACAAGAACCCCTAAACTGTCGGTGCCTTTCGAGCACAGAACATGTATACCCGTTCCGAGTTGCATTGTAATCGAGAATCATCCTAGATGACGGACGTCATGACATGCGCCATCTTGCCCATCTTGGGTAACGCCGACCATGCCGTTTCACCGTGAGCGCTGTCAAAAATGAAAATTAAGCTGTTTTGATAAAGGTCGCATCGTATCTAATTATTGTGGCATTTTCGAAATTGTGCTTCTGGCTACAATCACCATCTAACCAAAGAAGGAGGAGTGTACAAATATATGTTTGTGTTGTGTATGCACTAATAAATACTGTAATCCAACTGTGAGCGCGTTCACGAGCGTTCCGAATCGTTGACAGCTCTCAGCTGTCATAATCGTGATAATTAAATCGGAACGCAAAGTATTGACGTGAGCGCTGTGAGGGATAAGGCCTGATTCGGAATGCAGCCTAAACAAGTTGTCAATTTGTCAAACTTGACAAGTCGAAATCGCTTGCTTGCTGTTCTTGCACAGAAATTATAAATTTTCCTTTGAAAATCTTATCGGTGGCTCCGTTTGACTTCAGTTCATAACACAGGTGCGTTGTGAAATGTTACGTCGTCAATTTACACGTTGAACAGTCCATATGGAGCAAATAAATCATCCATTTTTGTACATTTGGTCCAGTGTTAGTAGTTGTTTGTAGGTACTTAAATTTATCGTATTTTTATCAAAGCGGTGGTTTATCTGTTTTTGTTTCGTAGGCACAAATGACGAACCAGGCGTCCCCGGTGGAGGAGCAGGAGAAACTCCTGGATGAGGCCCTGAACATAGTCAAAGTGCAGGTTTGCTTTCAAATTGTTATCTAATTATTGCTCGACAATTTATGGGCGGTACACGGTTTCCGTTTTTAGCACGTTGATGTAACATACCGCCTGAATTGATTTATATTTTATTTATTCATTTATTAAAATTATTAGTTTTTTTATTTTTGTTGTGAGATTTCATATGCAAAGTAAAAAAAATTGAGCCATCAAGGGACGACTGGCAGATGTGATACATTGCACTACACACACATTTACACACTACTAGGTACATATAGACTGTATAACTGTTTCAAATCAAAAAGTTCAAAGTGAGTTCAGAAAACTTAAGCATTGTATTTGTCATTGCGAATAAACTTTTGCATTCAAGGTTTTAAAATAAAATTTTCTATCATCTTAGTCTACCAATGCATACTGTATTGATGTACTTTGTGTTACGCTACCAAAATAGTTTATTCCTGTTTCTTATTAATAAATAAATACAAAATACCTTTGTATACCTTTCCAATACGCACACCAGCACACTTTTGTATAAGCACTTGAGTGATATCTCACTCCCTCCCCTGAGATACAGGTTTATTCCTAGTTCAGGTAGAATCCAATTATTATTTACCTTAACCTCTAGTCTAAGGCCCTATTTTGTAAATATTTATGTAAATCAATTATTTCAATAAACAATTCAATTTCAATACATTTCACAATAGGTACATTTGATTTTGAGAAAAGGCTCCACAAATAGTGAAAAACCCTGCCTCCTAAACTAGGGGATCCCTGTGACCTAGGAGTCAGTGTTATATAAAAACATGTGTTTGTTATATACAATCTGGCTCTGGATGTACGACATTAAATTAAAACAAGCACAGTACTAGTCCATCGAAACATTTAAAAACACGAAGATTAGTAGTTAATGGAAAATTTAAAAATTGCAATTTTCAAACAAAATAAATAGCAGAATCAACTGCATAAAAAGTAAACACTATATCCACGAAAAGTTACTGACCTGTTGAGAGGGGCGCGTCAGAGTGGAATCGTATGACACCTTTCTCTGTTTTTCAAGCGTATTCAGGCGCAGGGTGCAGAGACTAGAATCATACGTTTTGCACAGGTTATTGACCTTACAATGTTTACCTATTATTACGGACTCAGATCTACATCATGTTGAAAAATAAGAAAATGGAAATTAATTTCCTGTGGGTAAACTATATATTGGATTTGATTTATTTTTTGTATACAGGTAAAAAACAAGATACTCTTTACGTGGTTTATAGGAATGTCAATCGTCCTGTAACACCTTGTATAATAATACTTTAAAATTAACTCTAACTCATACAATTTAGGTAATTTGATAATTCAGAGGGTCAATGTATCAACAATCCCAATGTTCTTTAAAGGATTTCATGCTGTGAATCTAATGTATCAATATAATTTGACATCTTACAACTGAATTAATAATTGAGAATAATTTACACGAGACACTTCCGAACAAATAAAAAATGATTATGATCTGATATTGATAATCTATATTCTATACTAATATAATAAAGCTAAACCCCCTTATTACAAAACAAGGTTTATCTTCAGACCCAGGTTTAAAACATGGAGCCATTATTGAATTTCGAACTGTATTCCGACTATGGTAAAGTTCCTAAACACAAAACGGACAACTTAGTACCGAGCTAAGTTTTCAGTTTTGTTTATAGAACGTTATTTCAATCACAGTTACGTTCTTATTACAAAAACTGGCTCCATGGTTTAAGCCATGTCAAAATATAAATCTTGTTTTGCAATAAGGTGGAAAGAGTTTGTTTGTTTTTTGTTTAATCTCCGGAACTACCAGGTGGATTTAAACAATTAATTTTGCATTTGATAGCGCAAACCTTCAGGAAGGTTATAGGCTATTCACGCTACAACCCTTAGGTGCCAAGCAAATATAAATAAAGTTAGAAAGAATGCAAAGGGCTGAAGATAGTCTTAAAATATACACATTATATACATTGTACAGAAACTTTTTTATACTAGTGACATTGTTGATGGCAATTTAATGAGCTGTAGTTAGTGACATCATTGTATCACTAATATGCTATGTTAATAATATTGACTAATTATCTGGGAATTTGATTTGTACGGTGCACAGACGATACGAGCGATTTTTTCGCGCACTGGACTTTGAAAGCTCTGCTTAGCGTCGAGAGTTGAAAATCTAACAGTGTGTTTTTTGAAAATCTAAAACTTGCTACTATAATATTTTTTGATAAATTATTTACATTCTCACTACAATCCACTGAAAATAATCTATTAGTAGTAGGTATAATAGGTTACAACTTTATAGTTAGCCATATATTTTTTGAATTTTTGATTGTAATGAAAAATCGTACTACCCAGTAACTGGGTTGTGGAGGCAGATAGGCAGTCACTCCATTTAAAAGACTGGGATTCTGCTGCATCAGGTTAGGTTAGACTAGAAGCCGACCCCAACATAGTTGGGAAAAGGCTGGGCAGATGATGATGATGATGATTGTAATGAAAAGGACTTTTATCCTATTTTAACCAAACTATCTCTATGTTAAAACTCATTCAAAAAAACCCAAACAAACATAAAAACAGTCAGTTTACATTCATATTTAAAAACAGTGTGTTATTTGGTTAACTCAATTAATGTATTAATTCAGAATTAAAATATGTACATAAATTATAACTTATGGCTAATTAATAAATAAAAATATAATATCCTAACTTAACTAGAACTATAACAAACTAAAATATGGCGTCGAAAAATTCATACGCATCATTGTTGACTGGTAATGTACCTAAGAGACTGGCGGCATTTCCACGTTGAATGGCAATGCTTAGCCTCTGGCCAAGGTAAAGCCGGCCCTTGGGTCATGGGAAGTGTTCATGAAAAAGAGGAAGTTGACGACACGCGACGCTACAACTACCACGATTCTTTGGAACTACCCTAAGTCTATCAACTGAAACCAAATACCTGGGCATCTTTTTGGACAAACAGCTGCATTGGGCAAAACATACCAACTACATCATTGCAAAAGCCAGCATATCGCTGTGGCAGTGCAAGCAACTACTTGGCAGTAACTGCGGGATTAGCCCCAAGGTCACTTACTGGCTGTACACCACAGTCATCCGACTAATTATCACATATAGCTCACTAGTCTGGTGGCCCAGGTCCTGAGCACAGCCCACAGAGATCTCGGAAAACTGCAGCGGTTCGCTTGTGTAGCAATCACTAGCAGTATGAGAACTACACCTACTGCCTCCAATGCTGATCCAAGTGTGCAATGCTTGGAGTGCCACCCCTACACCTCATTGTGCGTGAGGAGGCGGCCCTAGCCGCTTTTAGGCTTTATATATCAGGAACCCCGAGAAAAGACTAGAGTCAAGCACACACGTATAAAGGAAGATGTAATTAAACGGCTACCAATCATGGCATCACCCTGCGACAAAGCCCCGAAGCCACACTACTTTCAAAAGCACTACAACATAATACTCAAAGAAGAACGGTGTGACTACTCAATCCCGAAATAAATGAGAGTATACACCGACGGATCGGTTTTAACATAAATATACCCAGCCCGCTGGGAATTTTCAACACCGTCTACCAGGCGAAATGTGTGGGCATTATACAAGCGGTTTACGCCATAGAAGCCAGGATAGTTACGGACACCCATATACCTATACTCTCCGACAGCGCCTCAGTTCTGCGCAATCCTTAGGGAAAAAATATATTACCTCGAGACTAGCACTAGAATGTCACAATGCACTGGAACTGGTAACGGTATCCAACCGTAACACAGTGACACTGCAATGGATAAAAAGACACAGCGGATCACTAGGTAACGACGTAGGTGACGAACTAGCTAGGAGAGCATTTAGCACATCAGTCTGTGGACCCGAACCTATCGTACACTTCTCCTTCAACCAGCTACGCAGGTGGCTACAGGAGTTCACCCACACACAAGTGGCGAAATAATGGACCTCGACACCGGGCTGCAGCAGGCAGTCCAGGGAAGCTATGCAATTCTTAGATGGCAGGCTAACCAGGCGTCTAAACGCCTGGAAAGGAACGGCCTGCGCCTGGTGACAGGGACCATCACAGGACACTGTTCACGAAACAAACACTTCCTCACAATAGGCATGACAGACTGTCCTCAGTGCAGGGCATGCATGGAGGCTGAAGAAATCGTTGCGCATGTGCTCTTTGAATGCACAAACGCCACCCAGATCAGAACAGAAACAGAACAGAAATCCTTTACAGATATTCTAAACAGACCAGGAGACATAATCAGCTTCTGGAGGGAAGTAGGCTGGTTGGAATGACCACTGACGGCCGCCATGGCCCACGCACAATGCTCCAACTGAAAGACTAAGTGCCGAAACCAAACCCTCTACATAGAACATAGAGACCATGAGCACTCGGACCCCACGGCCCGAGGGTTTCAACCCCAAACGCCTCGAAAATATAATTACCGATAACGTTACTATACTTACGCCGCTTGAGGTTTCCTGCAGCTGCAGCAGCAGCGCAAGCACAGCACGCCGAGCCTGGCACGCCGAGATCAGATGGCGCAAGAGTATCGACACACGTTGCGTTCCACACTAAAGGCCTACTCAACTTCCATGGAAATAAAGACATGCCGTCTCATGTCATAGTCGCGTGCCAAGCCATTGGTTACTAAATTACTAATACAGCTGGAAGGCGGTGACAAGAGCTCGTCGGAAGATGTCGTTAATACGATTCGGGTGACCCGCACTTCGGTTGCAAGACAGGCCGTGGTGTTCGAGGCTGTTGACACACAGTGACATATTATTTAGTTTTAAAATAATAACTTAGGATTCCTGTAGGATATAACAAGTTGCCAAAGTCGGTTACAGAACTAAGCGATGCAAAGCTCAAAACCCACATCAAACGTGGACTTAGCATAAAAAGCATATTATAAGATTAGAAGACTATGTTGAAGACAAGGAAGTTGGCATTAATTCCTTCTGCACTTGTGGCTTCCCTGGTACCTTATTTACAGCATAACTATGTTAATGACTATTAACTGCTCCCAAATTACGATGTTTTTTTTTTACATCCTTGACATATATTCTTTTCATTATTTGACACTAAATACCTATAATTTTAATTTATTAGTGGCTTTTGTGGACAGGATATTAATTTAAATTTGTTACAGTTGTAATGACAAACATGTCATTTGGTTTAAATAGGTTTTTATTTTTATTATTTTAGTAATATTTTATATAGATTCTTTTTTAATTTGTGAATGTGCAAATGTGCTAGGCTTAATAGACTGTAGCTTTGTAACCGTTGTTTCTTGCCGGCTCTTCTCCATAGGAAAAGGGCAATTGGAACCGTGCACCTAGCTTCTGACGTTTCATAGGTGCCCATGTAGGTTTATGTGCAATAAATTATTTTGATTTTGATACAGGCAACAAATGTTTTTATTTTTGTTGCAGGCTTTTCAAATGAAAAGATGCCTGGACAAGTCAAAGCTGATGGATGCCTTGAAGCATGCCTCTACTATGCTTGGGGAGCTCAGGACTTCTCTGCTGTCACCCAAGAGCTATTATGAACTTTGTATCCTTTTTAAATTAATCTTATGGCAAACTTTCATTGTTTTTCTGTTTAGTAAGATGTGAAAAGACTGCTGTATGAGTGCATGCAGCACTTGAACAGAATTTGGTGAGACCATTTGATACTTTAATACTGCTATTGAACAATTTGTTTTTATTTTATTGGGGACACATTAGCTGTATTTGAAACAAGCTAAGAACCAAGACAAAGAAGTAAATAAGTTGTAGGTTGTAGATAAATTGTACAGATTTTAATAAGTAACTAATTATAGTCATTATGTAGGTTAGTGTACATTCACTTTGGTTCTAGTCTAATGGTTTAGTGTAACACTAACCATACAGTGTAATCTGATACCTAAACCCATATCATATTTCATACTGTAAGTAATATTATTATGAAGTGATATTTTCTCATGATTTCATTTGTTTGAAATTTGAAACGTAATCAACTGCGCATATTCTCCTTACTACAAGGAGTTATTCAAGAAATGGGTAATTTTAAAAGCCTATGGAACTGAATAGGTGTCTTTATTGAAAAAAACTAAACAAAAAATTTATATTTATTTACGAACCCAAAAGTTCTAAGCGCCCTATTGGCGCACGATCCGCGCTATCAACAGACTGGCTACTCATTTTACTACAAAACCAGCCCAATCATTCCTATTACCCTTAACTCCGTAACAGACATGGCCATCACAGACGAGCTCCGTCACTTGGAGCTGTACCTCCTCGAAGAGTTTCAGAAGGGTCGCAAAGTAGCAGACTTGTATGAGTTAGTACAGTATGCTGGCAACATTGTGCCAAGGTTGTACCTGCTGATCACTGTGGGGCTGGTCTATATCAAGACTAACTCGAATTTGAGAAGAGATCTGTTGAAGGTAAGAATAAAAATACAGTTTTTTTTTTTAATGAAGTGTTGTTTAATGTTTTCCACATAAATTTATTTGCTTCATATAAAGGTCAACTTGGTAGAAAATTCTTAGGGCATTAAGTACGCCTGAGTTCAATATTTCAGGTCCATAAAGGTATTCGGTCGACTGAGCTGAAACCTTGCTAAAAAGTCAATATCGAAGCTCTATGATTAAAATACTTACATTAATTATTTACGTACATTCAAGGCAATTTCACTAGCTACGTGAATACCGCCAAAAAGGGGGAGTCAGAGAGTGGGAGACGCCAAGAGTTAACGTGCAGGTTCCATCGCCCTTCGTTGATTGCCCAGGATTTGATGAACTCTTTGCCTCCTCGACACCAAATTGGAGAGAAATCTTATTCTTTGCTATCTATCATAAGCAAAACCAAGTTTTCATTGAGCTCATATAAGGGTGGTCGATGTGTCACGTAATACGCTTTACATTCCCTTTTATTACCCATCGAAGTTTGTCTTTCAGGACTTGGTGGAGATGTGCCGAGGAGTGCAGCATCCTCTAAGAGGGCTGTTCTTGAGGAACTATCTCCTGCAGTGCACCAGAAATGTCCTACCCGACACGTCGGACGCGCAGAACGAAAATGAAGGCGTTGTGAGTGTGATATGGGTGTAGTTTAAATGAAGGCGTTGTGAGTATGATATGGTGTAGTTTAAATGAAGGCGTTGTGGGTATGATATGGGTGTAGTTTAAATGAAGGCGTTGTGAGTATGATATGGGTGTAGTTTAAATGAAGGCGTTGTGGGTATGATATGGGTGTAGTTTAAATGAAGGCGTTGTGAGTATGATATGGGTGTCGTTTAAATGAAGGCGTTGTGAGTATGATATGGGTGTAGTTTAAATGAAGGCGTTATGAGTATGATATGGGTGTAGTTCAAATGAAGGCGTTGTGAGTATGATATGGGTGTCGTTTAAATGAAGGCGTTGTGAGTATGATATGGGTGTAGTTTAAATGAAGGCGTTATGAGTATGATATGGGTGTAGTTCAAATGAAGGCGTTGTGAGTATGATATGGGTGTAGTTTAGATGAAGGCGTTGTGAGTATGATATGGGTGTAGTTTTCACTTACAATAAACACAACATTTTAATCTCATCTGACGCCGTCGCATAGGTTTTTTTTTTCTCGATATTTGTTTGGGGGTTTTTATCTAAACAGATACGCCAACCCCATCGTGCCTTTTAACATTGCATAAATAAGATTAACACATATTAGTGAACAAAGATGGAAGTCACAGACGAAGGATACGCACAACATACGACACAACTTTTTGGCACATTCTGACGTTGTTTGAGATAAAACTGGCTGAATGAATCAATAGTAAGTTTTTTTAAGTCAAATTCCCTCAAAAATTACTCCCTCTCGCGCCTGTTCCGGACACAATCTATCAGCAAACGTTCTACGTCCTCAATCTGATTACAAACTCTGCAATTCGGCGCATAGTTAAACTGTCCTTCTTTTCATCGAATAGATTTCGATAACGATCTTTTCCATATATTTTTAATTGACATTCGTTAACTGTAACTTAATTGCTGCTACATAGAACTTGACGTCATAAAGTACGATTACAAATCATTTTATAAATATTAGTTTATTGCGGCCATTAGGTTCGTTATAGAAGAGGTAGTAGACCAAAACATTTTTTTAGTCTTTATCCTACTAATATTATAAACGCGACAGTTTGTAAGTATGGATGGATGGATGGATGGATGGATGGATAGATGTTTGTTACTCTTTCACGTAAAAACTGCTAGACCAATTTTGATAAAATTTTGTATCGAGGTATCTGACACCCTGGATTAACATATAGGCTACTTTTTATCCCTATATTCCCACGGGATCGAGACTTACGCGGGTGAAACCGCGGGGCGCAGCTAGTATTTAATAAATTTTCATGATGTTCAGGTAAAAGATGCGATCGACTTCGTTCTGATGAACTTCGCCGAAATGAACAAGCTGTGGGTCAGGATGCAACATCAAGGACACTCCAGGTACTAAGTAATTTTTAAAAAGAATCCATTATTTTAATTTTTTGAGTATACATTAAGGTTTTGTACCTCAAAAGGTACACATCATAACATCACGCCTGCTATCCCCGAAGGGTCATGCAGAGGTGAACCTATAATACACCCACATTTCGCCAGTTATGTTTAAGCCCCATGTAATAGGGGGCGAGCCTATTGCCATCAGCCGGGTACAAATCCAGATTCCGGACTGCTACTAAGAAATTTCTAATGGAAAATCCCAATAAAACTTTGCACGACCTGGGAATCGAACCCAGGACCTCATGCTCATCTGTAGCGCTTGCGACCACTAGACCAACGATGCAGTCTAAAAAGTGCTAATTCTAAGTCCTATTAGAATAAATGATTTTTCTTTCAACTACGTAGTAATCTTATCATTAATCACTACAAAACCGATCACAAAGCACGATTTTTTTGCTTAGAACCAAAAGAAATGTTGTATGAAATCTCAATTCTCATCTGACCAAGATTATGTCTGGACTTTAAAAGAGACTGTGACCTCAGAGTTTGTTTCGGCCTTTCTTCTCAGAGTAGTCAGTTACGAAACGCCGACCTCACCTAGTTTTTTTTTTTAAATATGATTGATGTGTAAAAGTGTTTGTACAAACCTACTTACATAAAGAAATCATTTATCAGATTTCATACAACATTTCTGCTCTGTTTTTATTTTTTATTTAGATATAAATTTACCACAGAGGTTTAATGTGTCCCATTAAGTTTAATATAAAATGTATGCATTAGATCAAAAAGATACTGGCTGAAAATAAAAATCGGCTGAATAAAACCGACTCGGTGAAAAACTTTGTTTTCATTAACTTGAGCTTTTATTTTGAGTAGGTATATTTTATCACGGTAGGTAGATTGGTAGTTGAAAGAAAAGTAGATTACGCACCTTGCTAAAGTGAGTAATTAATGCACGAGTGTTTTGTTGGTGCCCGAGAGCACGCGAGGGGACTAAATTAGCACGAGTGAAGAATTCACTTTGCGCTCGGTACAACAATCTACTATTTTATTTTGAATTACCTTTTGTCCTCAACAGAGACAAAGAACGTCGTGAACGTGAGCGCTCCGAACTCCGTATCCTAGTGGGAACGAATCTCGTCCGCCTATCACAGCTAGAGTCTGTGACAGTGGAAGATTACGGGCGCCTGGTGCTGCCTGGCATACTGGAGCAGGTCGTCAGCTGCAGGGACGCCATCGCGCAGGAGTATCTTATGGAGTGTATCATACAGGTTAGAGCTACCCCCTTTAAGGGCTTTTCCTTCCGAGAGGGTTATAGTTACCCTACATGAAGATAGTTAGCCAACCATGGCGGTAGTAATACATCCAACCAGTGGCTTATTTACCCTATGGCCAAGAGGGCCCGGGCCCGGGGTAGCAGGCAGCGAGGTCATAAGTCATAAGTAATTTATTTCATAACAATATACATTACTACTCAACAGCGTCTCTCTGCGATTGGATATAATTACTTGTTCTTTGGCGGAATTCCAGAGGGTGACACTTAACATATTGTCTTCTGGGTGACTTGTGCCGTACTCAGAGTCGCTACTTGGGACTTAGTTAACCATCCACCATAATCGGCAGGTATAAATTTGAACCCCTTGTCAGTCATAATCCGCCTTATTACAAAACAAGGTTTATATTTTGACATGACTTAAACCATGGAGCCAGTTTTTGTAATAACAACGTAACAGTGATTGAAATACCGTTCTTTATACAAAACTGAAAACTTAGTTCGGTACTAAGTTGTCAGTTTTGTGTTTAGGAACTTTACCATAGTCGGAATAAAGTTCGAAATTCAATAATGGCTTCATGTATTAAACCTGGGTCTGAAGATAGACCTTGTTTTGTAATAAGGGGGAATAGGTTTTGTTGGTGGTGGTGTCTGATTGGTTTTTGGGTGACGGCTCTGAGTGTGCAAATTATGACTACATTGTTGCATTGGGTATCTGTAAAAACAAATGTAAGTGTAAATAAATAAATTAAACTAAAAAAATAATATCATACAATTTCAATTAAAATAAAATTCATTAAAAAGCAAGCTCCAACAACTCAAACTCAAACTCAAAGCATTTGTTTCAAATAAACCTATTACAGGCACTTTTGAATTGTCAAGGAGTCGGTCAGTCAGAGAGATGAAGCTAGTTGCCCATTCCAAAGCGTAGTAGGTTCCTATGGAGAAGAACGGGCAAGAAACTCCACATTCTAAAAGTAATAGCGGGCCGACTAGACAGTCCTTTTCTTGGGCACTGGGTTGCACTCCATGTGTCCCAACAAAATATGATTTTGTTTTGATTGTTGTTATAATTTTATTTGTTGTGATTTACTAACATAGGTCTTATCGCATTTACTAACACAATTATGGATGTAATAAACTGATTATTATTATTATTAAATACATTTAGAAAATTCGGTAAAAACAATAACGGTCAATTAAGAATTCAAGTAATAATAGATCTAATAATAATAAATGGCAAAGTAGTAAAATCAATCCGGGGGCGTCCCTTATTAGTTCAGAGCGCCAAATCTTAAAATACACTACTATCCAACACGTTATTTACCCCTATGTGGGTCATTACATTGGTCAGTCATTGCCATTTAATGGGTGTTTCTGGTCTAAAATCAAATATTAACCTAATCATAAATAATAATTATCAAAAATAAATTCTAATCTATTTTAATTTAATTTATTGTAATCAATTTAGCTTGTAATATTTCTTATTTTTACCTAAACTATGTATAATGTACTTGTTTTAATTATTTAATTGTGTTATTATCTGCGCATAATGCAGTGCATGCTGTGTTGTGTTTTTCTATAAGTAATCAGGCGCTTAGACTTAAGTTTGCAATGTACATACATATTTTAAAGTAATAGTGTACTCATTGTTGAAGAGTCTAATAAATAAATTACCCCTGTTAGGGTCATCACCCGCTGTGATGCTGATAGCTGTGCTGTAGTTACTCCCAGAGAACTATTTATGCATAAGATGTCAGCTTGAAAATATAAACCTAATTTATTTACTTTTATTTTCAGGTGTTTCCCGATGAGTTCCACTTGGCCAATCTGCAGCCGTTCCTCAAGTCTTGTGCCGAGCTCCAGCCAGGAGTTAACATCAAGAACATCATCATAGCGCTGATTGAAAGACTTGCTACTTATAGCCAGGTAATCAAATTGAATAAGTAATGTGTTTTTCTGTCCCGAGGCAAAAACCATGTAGTATGTAGTTAAAATGAAAAAAATCTAACATAACATCACGGTTGTAATCCCCGAAGGGGTAGGCAGAGGTGTACCTCTATACAGGGTGTTAAAGTAATTGCGTGCCATAGCTTAAGGGTAGGTTCAGTATCGATAAAGGAACCCAGGAAAAAAAATCAAAACATGAAACAAAAAAAATATTGCAAGATCAACCTAATTTAGTACTTACTAACTTAAAATAGCAATCGTTTAGAATTAAAATTATTTTATTTGACGGTCCTAAGCCCGTTAAAGTACGAAGAGACTTATTTTTATTTATTTTTTATGTTTAATAAAATTTTTATGTTTGTTTTTTTATTATTTATTATTTTTCCTGGGTTCCTTTATCGATACTAAACCTACCCCTAAGCTATGGCACGCAGTTACTTTAACAGCCTGTATAGAACCCCACAAAAAAAAGTGAAAAAAATATGGTGGTAATAAATTCCTATTATTATTTATTAAATTTCGTATTTGAGGAGTATACAATGAAACTGGCCGTGTGGTACTGGACGTAAAAAATAGCACCATCCAATTTCTTCCCGTGGGTGTCGTAAAAGGCGACTAAGGGACTTACTAGAGAATGGGCAGCAGCATTCTCTATGAATTTTAACACCATACTGCGATCGCCAACCCGCCTGCCCCAAGCGTTTATGGCAACCCCCGCCCCCCCACTTTGGGGGAGGCCTTTTTTTACTTTCTTTATATTATTTTGTAAATGTGTATTAATTTCACATTTTATTATTTTCATCCTTCACTATCATAGATGTGAATGTCTATGAATTTAAATTGTACTTTTGTGTTTCAGAGGAATGAAGGAAACGTAAACCTGAGTGTTGTTTTAGAAGACGGCAAGGAACAGGAAGTACAGCTATTTGAAGTGTTCTCTGACCAAGTCGCTGCTATCACACAGGTAAACCGTGTTATTTATATGAAAAAAACAGGTATCTATATCTATACTAATATTATAAAGAGGTAAAGTTTGTGAGTTTGTGAGGTTGTAGGGGGTAATATCTGGATCTACTGAACCGATTTTGAAAATTCTTTTACCCATAGAAAGTCACGTTATTTGTGAGTGTCATAGGTTATATATGTCATCACAAGTACCAAGTCTCTGGCTATGTGTGTACGTCTATATAATAAATTACGAAATATATTTAAAACATTAAATTGTAAATTATTTAATATATAAATTGTATATTTACATAATTTAAAAACTAAACGGACTTAAAATAAAAATAATAATGTGTACAAGTATATATTATAAAAAAGGAGAGGAAATAATCATACGGCATCAAAAAATTCTTCCGCATCGCTGTCAACAGGAAAAGGCTGGCAGCATTGCCACGTTGTATGGCAATGCTAATTCTTTGGCCAAAAAATAGGCCAGCCCTCTGGTCACGTGAGGAGTCGACCAACCGCTTGGCGATGTCTTTGCTATTTTATGTAAAAGAGAGTTTTCACAATTTTACTTTGTTTATTGCTAATTATGATACTTGACTTCAACTTGTACATTTTAAAATTGTCTTTTTGCCACTATCTGATAAGAGACGCTTTTATAATTGCTCAGACTTATTTAGTAATACTGCTTCGATTGTACTCCTACGATTATGGCTGATAAATTAATAATATACTATCAAAATTGTAGGGGGCTTCGCACTAAACTGCATGTTCTATTTATGAATATTTTATCCAACTGCTACGATATCATAATACTCACGGAGACTTGGTTAACCCCTGAAATACTCGACACTGAGTTTATTCATCAACGGTATTCCGTATATAGATAAAAGAAAAGAAAGAAAGAAAAATATTTTATTTGGGACACGCACAAGAAATACAAATATAGCACTTAAAACTAACTTACAATAAAAACAACCAAAACTTGTGCGATGCCAAAAAGGTCCCTATCTCAGCATAATGATCACAAGGCAAGGCTATTCGGAAGAAGGATGGTGGTGGCACCCTTATAGCGATACTGAAGGGACTGGGATCTGTCACAATTGAGTCCACTATTTTATTAAACCAATACGTTGAGCACGTCATTCTGCGTATCCCGAGCACGACGAGAGGAAAGTTCGATATCATATGTTCAGCATACATTCCGCCAAAAACACCCGAAAGTGTTTATGTTGCATATTTGGAGCTTTTGCAAGCAGTTGTTGAGGGTGGAAGTGTTCAAAATTTCTATCTTTTTGGTGATTACAATCTACCTGGCATTGATTGGTTAGGTACTGGAGGTTCATATTCTACCATACAAGATTTCAATAGCAGCAACTCTCCAATTTGTAGACACATGAGCATCTTTATGTCCATGTTTAATGCCTACCAGTATAATAATATAAAAAATTCAACCGGAAAGATTTTGGATTTGGTGATCAGTAATAATGAGTGTTCTGTTATAACACCCACTGACACACTATTAACCTCAGACCCTTATCACCCACCTCTATGTATATTGGCTTCTTTCAATTTAGGTAACCGAGCCATGACACGTAAATCTATACAGGGGTACAATTACTTTAAGGCAAATTACGAAGAAATTAATGGTGATTTGGACAAAGTTAACTGGGGCGAATTATTGCAGGGGCAGTCTGCAGAAGATGCAGTAAATACATCTTATGAAGTTATTTTCGGAGTTATTAAAGCTCATGTTCCCTTAACATCTGCCAAGTCTTCTAAATATCCGGTCTGGTTCTCCCCATCTATGATACATATATTTAAAAATAAAACTAAGGCGTGGTGTAAATGGAAGGTGTACCAAAACTTATCAGATTACGAACAGTTTTTCGTTTCACTATATAGGACGAGATTTCTTACTGAATCTAGATGTTATTCCCTATACATAAAGTCAGTTGAGGATAGCATAAAAGTAAACACTAAATATTTCTGGACTTTTATATCTAACCGTAAATCCAGAGCTTCGATTCCTTCAACTATGCAGTACGAGGGACAATCGTCTAGCAATCCAGATGAAATCTGTAATCTCTTTTTAAACTTATTCCATTCTGTTTACGAGCCTTCCACTCTCAACGATGTGCAGCAGCAGACCTTTGACGATGCTAAGAATAGTCGTCTTGTTAGCAATCTGGTGATCAGTATTGATGAAGTACACAGAGCTTTGAAATCCGTGGATTGTTCTAAAGGTCCAGGACCTGATGGTATCCCGCCACTCTTCCTTAAAAATACCGCTGACACTTTAAGTCTTCCACTATATACTATTTATAATAGATGTTTGAGTCAGGGAACTTTCCCAGAAGTGTGGAAACGAGCCAATATCACCCCTGTCCATAAATCTGGTCCAAAATATGAAGTTGAGAACTATCGTCCTATTTCCGTTCTGTCGATCTTGTCAAAGCTTTTCGAGAGGCTGGTCCACAATCAGCTTTATCCGATAATTCATGATCAGATTATTAAGCAACAGCATGGATTCGTCAAGAAAAGATCTACAACTACTAATTTGATTGAATATACTGATTATTTATTCAATAATTTAAACACACGTGTACAGGTAGACTCCATTTATACTGATTTCCGTAAAGCTTTTGACAAGGTCGATCACAGATTACTTTTGGACAAATTAGCATTTAACGGCATTCGTGGGGATTTGTTTCGTTGGTTTACTTCCTATGTTACAAATAGAACGCAAAAGGTGGTAGTTAATGGTTTCCATTCCAAATCCATAACTGTGTCATCCGGGGTGCTCAAGGCTCGATATTGGGCCCTTTGTTATTTATTATATTTATCAATGATATTGACATGTGCTTTCTTAATTCTAAATTCTTACTGTATGCGGATGACCTTAGTCTTTAGACCAATCAAAACTATGCTTGACTGTCAACTGCTTCAACAAGACCTCACTCGTCTTGCAGATTATTGCACTAAAAACAAACTCCAACTCAGTATCTCTAAATGTTGTTGTATTAGCTTCACTAAAAATAAAAATATATTTAAATATACCTATGCAATACACAGTGAAACTCTGTCAAGGGAGAGTTTGATCCGTGACTGACGATAAACTGCACTTAGACGCACATGTTAATAAAATTGTTAATAATGCTTATCGCATGTACGGCTTTGTGATGAGATCAGCCACGGAATTGTTATTTTATCATATTCCACAGGTTTTACGCAACGAGTACTCGTAAAAGTACTGATTTCATAGCTTTTTAAGCTAAACTAAGCCCGAGTGTCCTTAGTTTTTTTTAAGCGTGTTTGTCGCAAGGCAAAGGTGCCATTTTCTTTTTCAACTCTTCTCGATCTAGAGATGGCCCCCTTTGTAAGAGTCAAGCTGGTTCCGCTAACATCTCTTACATTAAAATTATTATTACTCATATCTTGTATCCTTTTCTCTCTAGAGTCGCACAGACATGCCTCCCGAAGACATGCTATCTCTTCAGTTGGCACTACTGAAGCTAGCACAGAGGTGCCACCCCGACAAACTGAACTACGTGGACAGAGTACTGGCGCATACTGACAAGATTTGTGCTGATATACACCAGGCTAGGTAACTTATTCAAGTTCAAGTTATTTATTTCATAACAAAAATACATTTTTGTCGAAATATTTGCACAGTAGGTACACAAAAGAAGCAACATAAACAATTATCATAAAAGTTACCTCGTTCCTCACCGTTCATCAAAGTTAGAACGTCTATCCAAATTCAAAATACTAACTTTACAAAAAGTTTTTTTATAGAACAAAGTCCCTAGCAAAATTCTACAAAATACATTTAATGTCAAAATATTAAGAATAAAAAAACAACATTTATAAAGTCAAAGAGCAATGAGTACACATATTTAATTTAAGGGCCCCTTTTCCGAAATTTACGTTTCTAAATCGAGTTGTTTGCAGAGAAATCACCATATTTAAATTCGTAAAAATATATAGTACAAATACATGTTTGATCTAGTGACTTTTTTGGTTAAAAACCCGTTATTTAACATTTTGCTTGGAAAAAAAAAATCAGAAGTAAAGTCGATTTTGAAAGTATTTTAAGTTGTATGAGACTTGGGGGAACGAAATTTTTATGAAAATTTAACATTTCATTTACTAATCGGGTTTGACAGGGATATTATTGGATAGATTTATAATATGGCACTTATTTTTTTTTTATAATGAATAAATACGTGAAAAACGGATCGTGCGCACCGCGCCAGTGCTACAGTGCTATCGCGACTGCTGCTGTGCAACGCGGGCGCAAGCTGTCTCATGCCTAAACTTTCGGGAAAAGGGGCCCTTAATACTAGTTTTAAGATTTTTGTAATTACAAAATTCGCCAATGCTGTAATAGGCTTTATTGATTAACAAAGCCCTGAGTTTATTTTTAAACATGTTCACATTCTGAATATTCTTTAATGCTGCGGGTAATTTGTTAAACAGATTGACAGACTGCACGCGTGGCGAGTGTTTGACAACATTAAGCTTTATTGTATCACTATATTGTAATTAAAGTGGCAGATACCGTGTTACAATCACCTATTAAGGCGCTGACAAGAAGCAAATAATAAAAGTAGGGTTAAACAAAAAAAAAAACCCAAATCTATATAAGTACATAGTTTGTGGTAGCGGAAAAAATAACTATAATATGTTATTCTTGAACATATTTCTCAGAAACTGGTTCTTACCAAAATACGTGTAGAAAAAAAATCTCAAACTCAAAGCATTTATTTCAATTAAACCATTGACAGGCACTTTTGAATTGTCAAGAAGTCGGTCAGTTACAAATATGAAGCTAGTTGCCCATTCCAAATAGTAGGTTCCTATGGAGAAGAACGGGCAAGAAACTCCACGGACACTCTTTTAAATTAAAATATTGATACAAAATATTGGTTACATCATTCATATTGAAGTTAAACATGTGAGAACGATACAATACGTCAAAAGCGTCCGTGATAAAAAGATAACAATTCAAAACTAAAATAATTAAAAATAAGCCGTGGCAGCTAAGAGATGACCAGTCCCAACTGACAGCGCCCGGTCACGAACATGACGCATGGATCAACACCATTCAGCTCAACCATTTTGAAGGGAGCTAAATGATCCAACACACACGCCACCATCAGCGAGACATCTGAGTGAGCATGACATACTCTCAGCCGGGTGGGCACATTTAAGTCAATGAAAGACTTAATTACCCGGTAAATGGTAGCTCTATTGTACATAGTACTCACACCTGTGATATGCAATTATATAATACAAAGGAGATTCGAGTTTATACAATGAAAAGATAGTCTTCCAATCTTCATCAGCGCCAACAGTATTTTCAAATGTTAATAAATTAGATGTGGTTGTGGAGCTGGACCACATTTTGATTCTCGATACAAATTAATGGTAAACTAACTCTTTACTTTGAGTTTCAATCCAAAATATCTGTATTAAATATCAACGTACGGTTGGTATTTAATTAATAACAAGAACGTCTTATTTATATGCAGAACTTGGTTGTTTTTTATTTTCGATTACTCAACTCATTTTTGAGTAAAAATATAAATGCTTCATATTTTGTAATAAATTACAAGCGTTGTGTCATCGCGCTTCTTTCTTTTGTATGCAGTCTGACAGTGACAGCGGTTTACCTGTTGTCAGCGTCTTAATAAAAACTTTACGGTTTTGTTTACATGAAAATTATAAATCCCGTAAGAGCCCATTGCAGGTAAAAAATCTCCTGGTCGGATACCAACATCATCCATCATCATTTTTGTCTCTCCTGCTCCCTTAATCCATCCAAAGGTTGTCTGTAAAAGATCGCTTTTAGCGATAAGACCGCCCATTGTGTCACCCTATGTAAAATTTAAACTTTTATATCTGTAACTTTTATGGTGTACATAATAAAGAGTATTCTATTCTATCATTAAACGATTCTACCTGCTAAGCCAATGCCATAGTTGTAATTCACATTTTTGATAGAAGTCTACTTGAATAATTAATATCTGTAAATAATTAAACAACTAAATAATTAGAAACTTGTGTATATTTTCCCTATTTCTTCAAATATACATGTCTTAGAAGCAGAACAATTTCTTTACTCCAGTTTTATTACATAAATCTATTAATTTTTTTAGCGGTAAAACTCACCTAGAACACAACACAGCAGTCTTCAAGGAACTGATGAAGATTCTCAAACTACCCGCAGACCACTACAAGAACATTCTCACATTGATCAAGTTACAGAACTACGCACCATTGATCAAACATTTGAACCACCCTGGAAGGATAATGATCGCTGTGCATCTGATTAATGATGTACTCGAAACTGACTGCTTGATTTCTACGCCTGAAGATGTAAGTATATCAAAATCATTTATTCAAATTGGGCTTTTGACAGTCAAAGTGTTGACTCTCAGCATTTTTTGACAGTCAAAACTTAGAATAGACAATCCGCATAACTCTCACCCTTCACCAATTCCTAGTATTTTAGCTAGGAAGAAAAAGTGGCGCAAAAAATACTCAGTAACACATTTTTCTATACAACGTCTCTGAATTAACGCACCTCTTAAGGGGTCATTGTACTCATCATTATGAACAACTTTTACTATGTGACTAAACCTGAGATCGCGAAAATAAATCAGCTGTTCCCTACATTTTGGCAAGTTATTCGAACATATTAAATGTATCGAACAGCTGATTTTTTTTTCGCGTGCAAGTTCGACCTCAAATATTAATCCTGTATTTGTTTTGTGTCCAGGTGGAATCAGTACTCGCAATGCTGGACGTGCTAGTCAAAGACCAAGCTGACCAGCCGTCTGCAGAGCCAGATGTTGAAGACTTTATGGAAGAACAGGGCTTGCTGGCAAGGTATGTAACCCTAAACTAATGATACTAAATATATCACTGTTTTATATGGAACAAACACCGCTGAACTTATTTACTGGACGATATAATATAATACCAATTCTCAATAGGTGCTAATCAAATGCTTAATTATTATTTTTCTCTTCATTTACGTTTCTCTTTTATTACCAAAATAAAAATGTTGTAATTCGCTATTTACTTACCTACTAATGCTTTTTAAACGTGTTATTAGTCTGTAAACCTTCTGTAAAATAATAAAAATAAATAATTATTGATGTTCTAGTCAGGTTTTAGGGGCAGTTTCAATATTAAACTTATTATAGAAAGAAGAAAAAAGGAAAGAAAATACATACAGAAAAAATCTATAAAGTCGTAAAACCTGTATACCAAGTTTCGTCCAGATCGGTTGGAAAATACGACCTGTTGAGGTACAAACTGACAGAGGAAAGCAAATTTTGCCAGACATGAAGCAGAGACGCTTCGTTCGCTCGATCAAACAATCGACGCACGCCGTCACGCGTCCCGCGTGGGATTCGTCTCAGTGTGGTCAGAGCTTCAATGCTTGTCCCTTGTTCCAGACTAATCCATCACTTCAAATCGGACTCAGCGGACCGGCAGTACCTCATCCTGTCGGGCGCGCGCAAGGCGCTGCAGGCGGGCGGAGCCGCGCGCATACAGCACACCTTCCCGCCGATACTGTTCCACGCCTACAGCCTGGCGCACACGTACAAGGAGCGAGAGGATACGGTAACTTGCGCACATCCTTCCGGCTGATACTGGTCCACGTAATCAAACTACACTAGACGGGGAAATATTAAAAACAAAAAAAAAAATACGAAAAGCCAAAATACTCATTTGTGGTGATCACCGGTTCCGTAGCAGCAGTCACAAAAATCTGCTGAATAAAAATCTAAAATTAATTCCTTGACGCTTCATGAGATCGATAAATAGCATATCGATAAATAAATAACAATATATGTTAGACAGTAAAATATAACAATCGATAAATAGCAAGTCGGCGTCATGTTACTAGTACACTCGACCATATGATTCAGTGCTTGATATTCATGAATGAACTGCGTATGCTTCTGCTAATTGAAGGGATTTTTTTGGAAGTTTGTAATTTTTGTCGATGAGAAATCCCATCGGTCACACGGGTTGTATGTAATATAATTTTTTCCACATACTTATACTTACCATAAAATTACAATAATTTTGTTTCAGGACGACATGTGGGAGAAGAAATGTCAGAAAATATTCCAGTTCTGTCATCAAACTATCAGCATGCTGGTCAAAGCTGAGCTAGCCGAGTTGCCTTTGAGGTAAAACATTGTTTTGTAACTTTTAACTTTCCGAGAAGAAAATAATGTTGGCGATAGGGTACTTCGCCTTCGTCTTGTCATGGTATGGGCATGTGATGCGGAGGAATGAGGAAAATGTCGTGAGAAGTTTTGAGTATGAATGTCGATGGCTGTAAGAGTAGGGGAAGACCAAAGAAACTATGGATGGACTGTGTAAAAGATGATATGGCTATAATCCGAAGTATCTGCCGAATTTTTGGCCGTTTCCTGACTTCCAAAGTTTCCTTATTTGACTTTGAATCCTAACCCGTCTTCAAGTCACGTTTTTGACTTTGACTTATCTGTTTGACCGTCGTTTTTTTTTTCTTTCGTCTTATTCAGCCGTAGTCAGCCGTAGTAAGGAAACGGCCGAATATTCGGCCGATACTTTGGATTTATCCTCGGTGTGTCTGTGTATCCCCTGATTGTAAAAGCCACCACAATTTAAAAAACCAACTACTGCAATCAAACATTTATTATTCGTATGTCTTTTCCCCAGATTATACCTGCAAGGAGCACTTGCAATAAGTGAGATAGGCTTCGCAAACCACGAGACAATAGCGTACGAGTTTCTCTCACAAGCGTTCTCTCTGTACGAAGACGAGATATCGGACAGCAAGGCACAACTCGCGGCCATTACCCTGATCATCGCTACCTTTGAACAGATCAACTGCTTCGGTAAGTAAGACAAGAAAGAAAGAAAAAGCATTTATTGGGACTCGCACACATCACAAATTAAATTAAAAAACATTCAAAACTTAAAGAACAAAAACAAAAATAAAAATAAAATCAGAAAGTACGAAGCCAAAAGGCCTCGCAGCATGATGCTGCGGCACTTAAAAATAAATGTAGCAGCGCTGGTATTATCAGAAGATAGGGCCCGCTGTGATGTCACGGATAGATATGGAAATAAATAAAATAAAAAAATAAAAATAGATGAGTGAAATAAATGAGATAATTATTCAATAAAATTATTGTATTTATAAACGTACACCGCGTGTGAGAACCCGACGTTACATCAGTTACTTGTCAGTGCCTTTTGTGTCTGTGGTGTTCTGTGGTATCACTTTGACCTCTATAAGAGTATTAACGTTCTGTGGCTGTGACAAGGTCATAGATAGTTGATGATCGGACGAATCTTATCGGAATATAATATACTTAATTTCTCCCAATGTAACTTTTTATAATACAGTTGAATGCAGATTTGATGAAATAGACGAGCTCAAGCCATACAATCTCTCAAACAGCCAATAGGAAAGTAGTTTGAAAATTAAAGAAAATAAAAACGAGCGAGTTTTACAGTATACATTAACCTAACCTAACATGGTGTTAGAAGAAGACGACGCAGTCAGTAAGGTTGAGGAGAAGAAAAATCCCACTTCTGAACCATGTTAGGTTTATGTCTTAAGGATGAACAGCACAATAATACGACTGATGATAATCAGAACAGTTTATTAACTTGGACTGAGGCGGCCTGCCTCAGGCAAGAGCGGACGTCCGTGATCACCGGACATAGACTAATCATCAGCTTTTGCCATAGACTACGGAGGCCGGTAGTGTTGCTATGTAACAAACATCTGACATAAGCATAAACAACTGAGCAGCGACGGATATTAACCTCACAATATAAAAATGCTAAATACTGAAATATTCATTCGAATAATTATTCATTACTACCCCCCTCTACTTACAATCTATATAGTACTTACTAATTCCATGCTATTATAAAGTACTTATTAATACCATGCTATTAAAAAGTACTAACTTATTCCATGCTTATTCCGTCCCTTTTTACGAAATATCTCCACCATAAAGAGAGAGGAAAGATGTTACACATCAATAATGGATGAAAACAGCTGTAGAAAGAAAATAAATAAAATAAAATAGCACAGAGAAAAAGGAATCCCAAGATGTTTGAGTCGTATAATATAGAAGCCCGAAGAATTGCCAAGCTTAAGTGGCAGTGGGCAGGGCACATTGCTCGCAGAACTGATGGCCGATGGGGCCGAAAGGTTCTGGAGTGGCGACCGCGTACCGGAAGACGTAGCGTTGGAAGGCCTCCTACAAGGTGGACCGATGGATGACCTTGTGAAGGCCGCAGGTATCCGCTGGATGCGGGAAGCACAGAACCGGTCGAAGTGGCGGTGCTTGGGGGAGGCCTATGTCCAGCAGTGGACGTATTTCGGCTGAAATGATGATGATGATAGAAACCCTATCAATAGGATTCTTGCTTTGCATTTCCAGTTAGAAGTTTATTTCAGCCCCACTGTCCATTAACAAATCTCATTTGACAGTATTTTCATTATACTGTCATCCCACCTCCACTCAAAATTGAACTCTAACACAATAACTCAAAGTCTAAACTCCCACATCACATCCACAGGTGCCGAAAACGCAGAACCAATGCGGACACAATGCGCTCTAGCGGCTAGCAAGTTACTAAAGAAGCCCGATCAGAGTCGCGCCGTAGCGTTGTGCGCACATCTGTTCTGGAAAGCCGCTAAAGATGGGAAGCAGGTATGTGACATCATGTCTAGCCTTTACCTAACTATGCTCGGGTCGGATCACAATCGGCGATCATAGACAATTACCCGCGAGCACGATTGTGTGGAGGGCTTACTTGTCTGTAGTAGTGATGGATTAATTAGCATTCGCATTCATTGTTAGCAAATGAAATGTAGTTGCGAAATTCTGTAAAGTGCGAAGTGAATTTATCGCTTCGTATTTTTTTATACTATCATACGTCAGAGCGTCGACGCATGCAGCGGTAACGTGCGTTCTCCGTCGCACCCGCGGGAAGTCGGGAATACTAAATGTATCGGTTTCACGTGACCGTGACGTCGTTCGCGAGTCAAATTTATTAGCAGGTGCTGCGAACTTGCGAAGAATGGGTTAAGCAATTGTTATCTTATTATCTTTGATTTGCGCGTACTTAGGGTTGTATATTGAATGAATGCTTGTGATTGTTTAATTTATTTAAATTATTAGCAGGGTGGTGCGAAGAATGATGTTTAGCATATTTTTTAAACGTTGTCCCACACTAGGAATTTCTCCGGTATTGTGGGTGATTTTACAAACATTTAAACTCACATACACAAATAGCCAGACCCGGAACAACCTCTTGTAGGTCATACAAATATCTGTTCCGTGCGGGAATCGAACACGCAGCGCAGCAGTCAATCGCTTAACCATTGCGCCAACCTGTCGTCGAAATTACTGGGGGCCTAAAATGGACGCTTTGGCAAAATCATAATATGATCTGCGTACAATTCATATCCCGAAATTCATCTGTTCGACAGTTTTGTATGGAGTTTCGTAAAATGGTCCACAAATTAAGAATTGCTATAGTGAAGTCTAATGTGAAATAGCAGCTGTCAAACAGATGAATTGCGGGATGTATGAATTGTACGCAGATCATATTATGATTCTCCCAAAGCGTCCATTTTAGGCCCCCTGGTCTGTAGTCGCTGATCATCGTCTATGCTCGCCACATGATCGCGGCGATCGGTAGGTTGTCGGTTTTTCGGGCACGCATCAAATGGAATTTCGGCTATTTGCGTACACGTGCACACACGATCGCCGATCATTCATTCCCCGGAGGACAGTGAAGCCGTGAATATGTGCGTGCGCCGTCTTGAGCTAATTTTAATTCGACAATAATGGCAACTGGGTGGTCAAATAAAGTGACATATCTTATTAGATATACTAAACAACATGTCCCAGCATTAACGCACATCCTCTTAAGGGGTCATTGTACTCATCATTATGAACAACTTGCTCAAGCTGTCACTTCCTGTTACACACTTCCGTCCATTTTCACGAAATCACTCCCAGGTAGCGAGAGGTAACATGTTACACATCAAATATCTTTGTTTCCAGTGGCCTCTAAACGACGCATCTCGCGCCCTCGACTGCCTCAAGAAAGCCGCGCGCGTCGCACAACAATGTATGGACGGAGGAGTTCAGGCGCAGTTGTTAGCTGAACTGTTGGGAAGATACGCGCTACTGAGGGAGCGGGGCAACGCTAGTCTTACTACTAACCTCATAGATGCGGTGAGTACGATATAATGATTTCGATGATGCTTCAAATTATTTAGAACGCCTGGAGGAGGAGTGCATTGCCGTCGGCTGCGGTGAGGGTGGTCTGACTATGTTCTGCAATTACTTGCAGAACACCCAAATCATAATACAGATATTTAGAACGAGAAAGGGAAGATCTTTTTACTGGAGTGGGACTCTAATATTTAAGCTATAAATAAAAAAATATATATAAATGCCCCACTCGATAGGCTTGAGAGATATTTTTTTTAGAATACACACCTTTTGGTGTCAAAAATCCGCCAGTTTGATTTTCAATAATTTTAATATACCCTATGACACTCGCGCAATAAAGACGAATCTAACGACATATCATTCATTAAAATCGGTTCAGCCGTTTAGTAGTTACGAGGGAACATAGGGACAGACATACATACATACAGATCAAACACATAACCCTCCTTTTTTGGCTTCGCCGCAGTCGGCAATTTTTAAATAGCAACGTTTCTATTGAGATATTTAAAGCCGTTATTCCAACGGTTGTATGTTTTAACTCAATTTTATTCTTTTACGACAGACATCCATAAATATAAGGTGTTAAAAAATTAACCGGATAAACTTTGTAGTGCTTAAGACTATCGACCTGAATAACTTTTACTATGCGAACAACTTTGAAATCGCGATTTTATATTAATTATCTATTTATTCCGAGAACTCAACGTATCACTAACTTCGTTCTTTAAAAAATACGCATGATTTTATATCTTTCTTTCTCAAAACCAGGTAATCCAGAAAATTCGTGAAGAACTAGCGAACCTCGACCAATCAGAGGAAGTGGAACAGATCACCAAGCACTTCCACAATACTCTGCAGCATCTCAAGAATAGGATGGAGACGCCGGACCCTGATGGGTTAGGTTACGAGGGACTTACACTGGCTTAAATGTGGTGAGAAAGGTGTCAGGAGTGATTTTTGTGGTATTTGATGAAACAGTCTTAAGCGTGATTTACATGGTGATTTTATTGCCTATAGCATACCATAAGTTGAAACAATAATAAAAGTTGCACTATCGAAACAGTGTTCAGACGATGCAAGTCATTTGCTGCTTCAATTTCTTTGTATGCCACAGACAACAATGTAAATGATTGGGTTTTATTTATTTTTTAATTGAATTCAAAATTGTTTTGAATTTTCTAAAGCAAACAACATTGACGAAATTATGCATAACTCCCGTCATCTACGAACCGATTTGGAAAATTCTTTTTCGGCACTAAAAAGTGAAAAATAAAAAACTTTTTACAAAAAAAAATAACCGACTTCCAAAAAACACTACAAAGTGAAAAATAACTTTAATTTCGGAAGTCGGTGGCATAAAACTAAAATACAGATCCAAAGACACCGACTTCCGAAATTAAAGTTATTTTTCACTTTGTAGTGTTTTTTGGAAGTCGGTTATTTTTTTTTTGTAAAAACTTTTTATTTTTCACTTTTTAGTGCCGCAAAAGAATTTTCCAAATCGGTTCGTAAATGACGGGAGTTATGCGCGAACAAAAAACGCAATGCAGAGTAAACGAAAAGATCATTAATGTAGACAATATAGATAAATTTTTAGATTTTTGTTGGTTTTTCAAAAACCGCTTGTCCTGTTTCGATAAAATTTCCATGGGACCATTTGGGAAGTATACCCTTTCTAACAAAAAAATATTTTTCAAATCGGTTGGCAAGCGACGGAGTTATGCGCGAACAAACATAAAAAAAAAAATACAAACATCCGAATTGAGAACCTCCTCCTTTTTTAGAAGTCGGTTAAAAAATGTTAGCATATCTACTTGATGGCTATTTTTAAATGTTAATAATTATTTGAGGGGTTAGGCGCTGATAGCCGAAATACAGGCTTTTGCCTAGTTCGGCTACAGATGTTTAATTCATTTGTAACAGGAAACTAGTATAGCCTAAATACATGTGTATCATTGTAAACAATTATTGAAATAAAGTTTTATTTATAGATGTTGTGTTACTCAATCTAACAGACGACCTTGTACCTGTACTCGGGTAAAGGATGAGTTATGCTAGACGTGGTCGGGAGCGAGCCTTGCCATGGATGGCATGGATCCAAAAGTTCACGAACATTTTTTATGAAGCAGTTCTTCGTACACCGTGCAGCGTCTGTGTCCCGTCCGAGTCTTGGTCCCTACAATTGAGCAAACGGTAACTTTCACGGTCTAGCATAAATCATCCTTGAATCTTCAATGGTATTTTTCTCGTCGCGTCAAATATCACAAAAACTTCTCAAAAAAATCACTGAATATTTTGATTTCTAAAATAATGTTAACGTTGGTAATACTGCCAATAATCGGTAAATGGAATGTTTTTTTATTACATTCCGATTATTTTAATGTATTAACTTTGATTTAAAATCTCTCGTTGTAATGTAGTGTAAATAAGTTAAGAATATTATTGTAAAGTATTTTATTTTCTAAGTTATAATGCTAGTTTTATAGAAGCAATATTATATTTCGTGTTATTTTTAATTTTATGTTGGTTTTATTTCGTAGTCCTAGAAAAACCCAGTTTAGGTTTATTGGTGAAGCACTATGGCCGGGCCGGGCCGGGCATCTGGATAGGCACTATCCATCAGATAAAGAAAGCAGATAATTTATTAAATCGTTAAAATATTGTCGTTAAGAGGGCGTACAACCGTCCACTAGCGCCACTCCTTTAAAAACATATTATCTCGTGACTGAGAAGGAATTATGAATAACGGCTAGTAGGGACCCTCGGTAAGTGTGTCTAGAATTTTCTAATACCTGTTATAAAGTTTCATTTTGAGACGCGAAGCAACAAAATACGATCTAAAGAAAAGCAGCCACATTCCCCTAGATCGTATGTTGCTTCGTGTCTCTTAAGAAATAGCCTGATATAATGCGTTAGTATCATTTTTTTTTCGTCTGCCCCAGTCCTGGGTAAAACCCTTCTCCACCATCTTACGAGAGCCCGCCTGTCCGTTCAACGAACGTCTGTTGTCAGCGTCTTAAGGCCCGGTTTCCACCAAAGCGGAGAGGAGAGGAGATGTTTTGTAAACGATCAATAAGATACCGTTATCGTACCATCGCATCGAAATAACGATATCTTACTGGTCGTTTACAAAACATCTCCTCTCCTCTCCGCTTTGGTGGAAACCGGGCCTAAGTCTTACTGTCTCAGGGCACCAGTTGTATTATTATATCATTAATTAATAATATTTACTCTTGAGTTCATGTCATTTACTATAATTATGTTAACATCACTTACCCTTTCAAATCAGTTTTCGAGCAACACGAGCCGTTGAAGCCCTCATGTTCGATTTTGTTTCTCAAGATTATTTGGAAGTAGCCTACTTGCCAGGAACTATGTACGAAAATCATAATAAAACTCCACATTTACATATACAATTACATAATATATTCCTATAACTATACACAGTATAGTCAACTTCATAATTTCATTATCACTTTTGAAAACAGCCAGTCTATTCTATACCGGCAGTTCACAGTAAATTGAAATTCACTGGGCCCGCGTGGTAGATTACAGCCTACTCCCTCTTAAAGAGAGGAGGCCTGAGTTCCAGCAGTGGGAACATTAATAGTCTGATTATGTAAGGTTGAATCCAGGGCTTAAAACCGGTTAATTTTTATTACCGAAGATACAAATAATTTTTGATACAATTGATATTAGCTTCAAAGATTGCTTCACCACATTAAGACGGAGATATATGCCAGTGACCTTGAGTGGTTAGCTTGCGTGTTCTGTACTGAGCTCACGCAACGCGTCGTACGTTCAGCCAGTAATAGGACTCGCCCATCAAGGAGCACTGTCCCCAATTTGACTCATTATTCATTTATTATACACAAACCAAAAGGTATTTTAATAAAACGCGTATACTAAAAGATCAATAATTAAATTATCTTTAAATTGGTGAAGATTTCAGAAAAATACGCTTGGTAGATTTTGCGCCATTCTCAGTTTTTTATCCGCGTTAGACACAACTTTACAAATTAATTTCACTATGTAATATAAACATAATCTAAAATATTCACATATTAAATTATTGAGAAAATACTCTAATTTAACATATATTTTTTTCAAATCATTAACACCATTCGTTTAGACGTGATCTTCAGTATAAAATCATTAAAAGTCGGTTATCATCGCCTTAAGTTCACCATTGATTTTGTAACAAAATATTAAATAATTAACGAAATATTATATGTTCGAAAATCTTTGTAATAAAGGTTGAGGATAAATAGAAAATTAATCGGTTTCCGAGCCCTGGTTGAACCTATGTAACTGTCACACAGATTAATAACTCTTGTCATTTAAGAGGTGTAATTGACATTCAACTGAAGGCCGACAGCCTAAGGCGGCGTCCTATTTAAAAGCGATTGTTGAACTTTTTGTTCGGTGTGTAGCGGCATCAACATCGCCACATGCGAACTACGCGTCACACTAACGTCACGCAAAATCCTGCATCGCGCAAGCAGTGTTTACCGCGCAACTAGCATATACAGGGTTTTTTTTAAAATGTCAATAACCTCTTAAGGGGTCATTGTACTCATCATTATGAACAACTTTTACTATGGGACAAAACCTGAAATCGCGAAAAAAAAATCAGCTGTTCCCTACAAATTCAAACGAACGACGACGATTTTAACGAATTATTCGAACATAAATGTAGGGAACAGCTGGCTTTTTTTTCGCAATTTCAGTTTTGGTCCCATAGTAAAAGTTGTTCATAATGATAAGTACAATGACCCCTTAAGAGGTTATTGACGTTTTAAAAATAACCGAGTATACAACATTCCGACATGAACCGTCGGGCGGTTGCCCACCAGACACAACACCCGTCTGGTCGGAGGATCCGCCCTTTACTATAGAGGATGAGTGAACTTTACACCCTGTTCCTCATTTTTCTAAAGGTGTACCAGAACGCGTGTTCGCGCCGACGGAGGGCGCTTTCCGGGTTTTCGAACAAAAAGTGACAAATGAACGAGACGATCGCTTTTAAATAGGACGAGGGGTCTAGCGATGCGACTTGCGTCAAGCAATGCGCGCGCGTCTTCTGTTTCCGTCCGTAAACTCTGCAAATCGTGCGCGACGACTCGTGGTATGCTCTAAACAACTTCTTTAATTAGTTTTCTCCGCAGTCGCTGTCGCTTGAGCGTGTAGCTCGTGGTTCTAGTGATAAAGGAATTACTTGGTCTTCTACAATCCTCTCTACAATATCCTGTTGCCCTGCACATTATTTCTGTTGTTCAACATAATCTTCTCCTGGCGTTTCTTCTCTTCTTTGAACGCGTCTCTGTTTGCTTTCTTCTCTATTCTTCTTTCTTTCCTGTAGTCTTTTAGAAGACGTTTGCGTTCTTTTTTCTCTTCTACCGATTCGTTTTTGGCCCTGGAATGGATAAAAAAAACTAATGCATAAAATTCATATTTTGTGTTTCGTGTGGGTGTCGTAAAAGGCCACTAAGGGATTTACTATAGAATGGGCAGCAGCGTTCTCTATGCATTTTAACACCATACTGCGATCGCCAACCCGCCTGCTAAGCGTGGCGATTATGGCAAACCCCTCCTTTGGGGAGGCCTATGTCCAGCAGGGGCTTGTGGCAAGATAGCCGCACGAGTAGATCAAAGGTTAAAGTTAGGTTATCCTTAGCCTAAGCCCGAAAGTCAGACAACCAGTCTTACCAAGGGGTATCGTGTTACCCAGTAACTGTTCAGATAGGCAGTCGCTCCATGTAAAATACTGGTATTCAGCTGGATCCGGTAAGACTGGAAGCCGACCCCGAGTCTAAAGACTTACGTAACGACAATACGCTCAAAGTTGGCAGCACGGTCTTGGCATTAGTGTTGCCATCCTCTTCCTCAATACAGCCGCTTTATTCGTTCACAGCGTTGATATTGTACTTAAGAACCTGCTTGTTTGTCATACAAAAATGACTCTTATCGTAAGGAAGGAACGCTCAATCTCGCTAGTCTTGCTATCAGACGATAAAGACTCACCGGTAGAGGCGCGGTCTTCGTTTATAGCGTTGGACTTGTACTCACACGCTTGTTTGCCACACAAAAATTACTCTTACAACAAAGAAAGTCTTGGCATTAATCTTGCCATCCGCTTCACCGCTGTCTTCGTTCATAGTTTAGCTTTTAGTTACCTGCTTGTTTGCCACACAAAAATTACCCTTACCGTAACGACAGAACGCTCAAAGTTGACAGCACGGTCTCGGCATTAGTCTTCCCATCCTGGTCTTCATCGCCAGAGGCGCTGTCTTCGTTCATGGCGTTGAACTTGGCCAAAGACTTGACAGTTAGTTTGTTGTCTTTGCCGAGCACGTCTTTAGGCATGCCGCGCGCGTTCAGTTGGATTTTGTGCGGTTTCTGATTGAGAAACAAATATATTATAGACAAACATTATACATTCATGACTTTTTTTCTATGGGCGTAGACACGTAGTCGTAGACTACTGTAAGGCCCAGCGCCCATTGGCAGCTCGGCGTGTTTTTAGGCGACGAATAAAAATATAACTGAATAGTATGGAAATAAAGTTGAAATTTCAATATTAAGAGCGTTTACACCTTACAGCATTTCATACAAACTTTCAAGCTCTTGTTTTTTGAAATGACTGCACCGATTTTAATGAAACTTCATACGCATAAGCAGGATACAAAGGTCTAAAAAGTTAGTAAATAAGATTTTCGAAAAATAGTGTTACAGCCATATTAGACCGATTTTAAATTTTCCATAGAAACAGAGATTTCCAGTTATCTGTTTTTAAATACGACATTTCGAAAATGTTCTGTACTAACTTTTTAGACCTTTGTATCCTGCTTATGCGTATGAAGTTTCATGAAAATCGGTTCAGTCATTTCGAAAAACAAGGGCTTGACAGTTTGTATGAAATGCCGTAAGGTGTAAACGCTCTTAACGGTCGTAAGTACAAAAAAATACCGCGGTAGGCTAGCATTCTATTAACAAAGAAATAAAGTCGAAAATAAGTCTGCTAATCAAAGCTTACAGCCAGGCGGTTATGTTTATCGATTTTCGCGGTTATTTCAACGACATCAAGGTTGATATTTTTTTTGGCAGTTACAATTTCGGTTCGCTGCGCTTATTCAGGCGGCAACCCCTGCAAATTCTTTTGCTCCATCAAAGTTCAATCAATTAATCTTTATTGCAATCCATATTGTACACATACAGGTGTAAGTATTAATAGATATAAACAATTATAGACCCTGTCGGGCACAGCAAATTTGATTGAAACATCTATAGGCGCACGTAAAACCGATTGCTGGCGCCGCGACGCATGCCGCGTGGCGATTCACCGCTCACACCGCGCGCGCGGTCCCCCCGCTACGCGACCCTGACCTTTTTTCGATGTTTGTTGGTTTGATTTCGATGTTTCACATCTGCCAGGCGTCCCGTGACGGCACACAATTTTTTTTAAATACGTAGCAGAGGAAGAGCGCGTTGTTAATAATTTTCCTTATTAATATATTATTCTATCATTTATTTATTCTCTGAATTATAATATAATTCGCTGGTCCCTATTATGAATGCCGGAACAACATTTTGGCGCATTTTGACTTTTGTACATTATTAGGTTCTAAATACAAAGATCTTTGATAACCAATAAATAAAAAAATCTAGCTTTTATAATTACAAATTTATCAAACTAAATAAGTCGATTTTACCTCAAATATCCTCAACAAAAAACAAACTTTAAACCACTCTCTTGAAAAGTTGTTTATGCAGATACGACTTTCTTACGGGACCAGCGAATTATGTTGGTCATTCTATTGATTTATTTTTTGTATATGTGTTGGGCCAATCATTTTATTTAAGTTCCAAACATAATATAAAAAAAGGCCTTTATTGACTTGGGCAAAACAGGACTATAAAATAAAGTGACCATACGAAACCAGTTTGTACTGACTCACCTTCGGCTCCTGGATAACTTTAGGATGGTGGTACAGGTTGGAATAAGTTGTCAATATGGTCTCACAGTCCCACTTCTCTTTGGGGTCCACCTCCACAGTTACAAGGTCGTTCTCAGATTCTTCCTCTATTTCTTGCAGGCGATTTAGTCTGTAAAAACAATAATAATATCACATGATACCATTATTCTGGTGACGTAATAAAAAGCCTTGTGAATAAACATCTATGTGCTTGAACAAGGCAAAAAAAAAATTTTTTTTTGGGGTTATAAATAGAGCAGTGCAAAGACCAGTGGTGGCCCAGTGGTATTTGCCTCGACTTACGAGTAAGTAAGTCGTGGGTTTGAACCCAGACAGGCGTTGTACGTTGTGTAAATTATTTCATCACCACTGCTCTCAAAACGGTGAAGGAAAACATGGTGAGGAAACCGTCATATCCTAGAATTTAACTAAAAATTCGAAGACATGTGACATTCACCAACCCGCACTGGGCACGCGTGGTGGATTACGAACCGCTCCCTCTCACAGAATGAAGAGGCCTGTGTCCCAGCAGTGGGAACATTATAGACTGAATATGTGGGGTTAAATTAGAGACGTAAACAAAGCAGTATCGTGGATAATGATGGTACATCATGGCCGCGATAGTAGCGGACGTTTGAACTGTCCCTCAACTTGTTCTTTTGTGTTTGTTTTTTTTTTCCTTTGCGTTATGTTTACCGCAAATAAACGTATTTTCTTTCTTCTTCTTTACTAGAAAATTGTTGGATCTTAATAATTTTTTTTGAATAACAAGCGGTAGTAGAATTTGACTTTTAATACTTTTCTTGGCTTTTATATTCATCATCATTATCATCATTTCAGCCGAAAGACGTCTACTGCTGGACATAGACCTCCCCTAAAAGGACCCCCCCCCCGGGTTGCCATAATCGCCACGCTTGTCAGGTGGGTTGGCGACTTCAGCATGGTGTTAAAATTCATAGAGAATGATGCTGCCCATTCTCTAGTAAATCTCTTAGTCGCCTTTTACGACACCCACGGGAAGAAATAGGATGGTGCTATTCTTTACGTCCGGCACCACAAGGGACGGGTTTTATATTACTATGTTTTATTGATTAAGTGAAAAGAAAATGAAATGCACACTTAATTGGGAATATTCCTTATTAATGATGCGCTAAGGTAGCCCGCGAAATTATTTTTTTAATTCTGATTATAATTCTGTAAAGCCATATTGGTTATGGCCGCGAATCATAATTAGATCAACATACAACGTGTTACTGACCTGCAAATTGCAAAAAACGTAATAAAATTTGAATTTTGCGGGCTACTTTAGCGCATCCCCTTTAAGTTAATGTAGGCTTTCCCTCACCTGGCGATCTCCTGCTCCTTGTCGAGCTGGTACCGTCGCTGCGACTCCTCGAAGTGTTCCGCCGCCTGCAGCAGCATGTTGTGTGTCTCCGGCATGAAACCCTCGATTTCCTCCAGGTCTAAAGCACCCACTTCCGTGTCGTCGTATTCGGCGAACATCTGGTAAAATAATGATGATTTTATTACCCTATTTTAAATTGTTTTTAAAAGGCTTTGCGTTCTGAAAGTTGGCAACGGAGAACGTCGAACATTGCAATTTATGTATTTATCTACCTCCATGCTATAAATCTTCTATAAAAGTTTCTGAAACAGTTAGCTTATTGCCAACATTAAAACAACCAGTTTTATATTAACCATTATGTCATCCAAACGAGTGTTATAATGTTGTACAAAATTTCATTATGCAACTCCTTTTCTCACTACTCAATTCGTGGTAAAGTCCATTTCACGAAAGAAGTCCCGCGGAAATAAGTGGAACTAATTATTATTATACGCTAAGTTAGCAACATTCCTAAAATAACCCATGCCTGCAGCGCCACGTCTGCGGGACTTCTTTCGTGAAATGGACTTTATCTTTATGAATTAAAAAAAAAGAACATTGTCATGCACGCGCGTTTCACTACCACAACGCTGTAATTAAAAAAAAACTTATAGGTTATTCGAATTCACGTCGTATCCCGCCATTTTTGTTCGATAATAATATTGCAAAAATGTACTATAGAGGATTCATATCATGGGTGTCGATAAAGTCTTGTATGCAACTGTACATAATTAGGTATTAATTATAACACTCATGTGATACTATTAAACCGACATTCGTGTTTTAATACCCCCTAATATACGGATGATGATAAGCAATAATGTGTCAACCCACAAATTTGAAGATACTGATGTATTCTGATAATGCATCCCGTATTTAACATTATGCAAGAGAGTTTCAAGTCACATAAGAGGCCGGCGATGGATGCGTAGTTCATACAAAAGTAATACCAAAATAATTTGTAAATCAAACATATTCATAAGGTAGTGTGTCTTTATTCCCATTGGAATACATAATATCTAGGTTCTCAAATATATATTTTGAATGGACACAGATTTAGACAAAAGTTATGAGAAAAATAAGATTTCTATAGAAATTGTAAATTCCTCTATCTTGTCTTTATATCATTGTCCTTTCAAAATATATATTTGGGAACACAGATATTCTGTAATCCAACCATGGGTTCCATACCATTATCTATAAAAATTGCAGAAAATCACGTTTGTTGTATGGGAGCCCCCCGTAAATATTTGTTTTATTTTAATTTAATTATTTATTTTTAAAGTAAATATATAACTAAATGTTCTGTGAATATTTCAAGCGTCTACCTGTTGCCGTTACCAATAGAGCAAAAACGAGCAAAAAAAATCACGTTTGTTGTATGGGAGCCCCCTTAAATATTTAGTTTATTCTGTGTTTTAGTATTTGTTGTTATAGCGGCAACAGAAATACATCATCTGTAAAAATTTCAACTGTCTAACTATCACGGTTCATGAGATACAGCCTGGTGACAGACGGACAGACAGACACAGACAGACATGCAGACGGACTGACAGACGGCGGAGCCGTAGTAACAGGGTTCCCGTTTTACCCTTTAGGTACGGAACCCTAAAAATGACAACCTTCCATACGAAGTTTCAATATTTGACCCCTTTAAGGGATTCATTTGCAAAAATCTTTTCTTAGACCCAGCAGTTTACGCTGTGCGCTGTCTCTCAGTGAATTTAAGTTTTTTATTATGTAGATAAATGTTTTAACGACATGTAGGCCCGGCTCCACCGAAGCGGAGAGGAGAGGAGATGTTTTGTAAACGACCAGGGGGCCTAAAATGGACGCTTTCGCAGAATCATATTATGATCTGCCTACAATTCATATCCCGCAATTCATCTGTTTGACAGTTGTGTATGGAGTTTCGTAAAATGGTCCACAAATTAAGAATTAATATAGTGAAGTCTAATGTTAAATAGCTGTCAAACAGATGAATTGCGGGCTGTATGAATTGCACGCATGATTCTGCCAAAGCGTCCGTTTTAGGCTCCCAGGGCCTCAAGTCTGCTCTTACAATAGTGTCAGAATCATTGATTTCATAATTGTTGATTTTGACAAGTTTGGTAATCTACTAATAAAATGGCGTTATTATGCCTTTCCAATGGTCGGCCACTGACACTACATGGAAAGAAATTGCATTTATTGGTAATCTCGTACATAATGACAAATGAATGACATTTCTACTAATGGGTTTTATAATAATCGCAATACGACAATGCTATTATAAGTAACAAAATTCTATTACGAGAACATTGACCGATCAATGACCCACCATTATGAATTTAGCAGATTACAAACTTTTAGCAAAATGAAAATGGGATCGTGTTGGAATGACTGAATTTATAAAATAGCAGACTTGGGGCCCTGTAAGATATCGTTATTTCGATGCGATGGTACGAAGACGGTATCTTATTGGACGCTTACAAAACATCTCTCCTCTCCGCACTTCTCCGCTTTGGTGGAAACCGGGCCTTACCCCCCTACATTAACCACACTTACCTTTTCAAATCTGTTGTCAAGCAGCGTCAGTCCCTGGTTACGCTTCATGACGCTTGAAGACATGGAGTACTGTGAGAATCGCGACTTGGTGTCGTTTTTGTCGTGAGCATCCCAGTTTGACATGCGGACACCCCTGGTCTCTCTGTCATTCTAGTACAGGAAAATATATAAATAGTAAAAAAAAAGAAAAATAATCTTTATTAAAATATCTTTATTTCAAACATTTATGTCCTTATGTTGTGAGCGAATTAGTAACAGATTGTGCTTATATGCTATTATTAGTACTTAATTTACTGAATACAACATAACACATAACATTACGCCTCGTTTCCCGGAAGGGTTGGGCAGAGGTGTACATATAGTACACCCACATTTAGCCAGTTATATTTAAATCCCATGTAATAGGGGGCGAGCCTATTGCCATCAACCGGGCACAAATCCGAACTCCGGGCTGCTACTGGGAAATTTCAGATTGAAAAACCCAATAACAGTCGACCTGGGAATCGAACCCAAGACCTCTTGCTCAGCAGTAGCGCTTGCGGCGACTAGACCAACGAGGCAGCTATTTACTGAATAATAATTACAATGCGATTCAACTAAGAATAGGAATAGCCTCTCTCTCTGTGGAATTATACAGCTTGCATTAAAATAGGTAGATATGGTACGCGCTCCTCGACGTGGACCGCATAAATTAGGGGAAAAGGACACAATTGACCTTAGTCACAATCGAACTGGCGTTTGTGTAGCACGTAATAGTGACAATTATTGCTATCTTGTTCACGCTAATAGCCCGCGTATTATGTCTCTCTATTTCGGTTGTCGAACACATGACGCACGACATCGGGAAATGTAGTTGTGTGGGTGTGTTTACATGTAAGTGTTTCTAGTCCATTTAATATTTGCGTGATGTTAGAGAGTGGCCTATCTTCCTATTTAATACATCAATGGCTTGCATAAACATTTTTTGTTTTCCGTTTTCGTAAAATTTGTTGTTATCATCGAGATATAAGTACTAACGTACTAGAGAAGCTACGTCAAATAACTGAATTGTCCTATTCTTCGTAATTTGAATCTTTAGTTCGCGCAGCGCTAAAATAATAACAATTCGTCTAAACCGTAACTAATTTACCACAGCGCTAGATTTGCTGCGGAAGTGTAATTTATTATTGTCGGAAGTACTAGGCGCGAAAGAGCTAGAGAGCGACTGAGTGAGGTGCGACGACCGCGACGCGACCGACGCGACGGTGCGGCGCGATCGCCGCAGTTGAACGAGACAAAGTAGGAATTTACGGTGTCTTCTCTAGTACATTAGTACTTATATCTCGATGGTTGTTATCTGTTTTTGTAATTTGTTATTGTTATATCTCACTGACTGCTCCAAAATGAGTGAACAAGGTGCAATTATGGTAAAACGCTACAATATGGCGCAAGGTCATTCCAGTCAATAGTTGAATCGCATAGTAATTGTTTGTATAGGTTTTCTCCTTATTACCAGCGGCCAGTAGCAGACATGGCTTCCAAAAATTTAAATAATTTATTCAAATCATGCTGACAATGAGCACTTTTATAATGTCAAAATTACATAAGACAGTCTCCCAAAACGCCCACCCTTCACCACTTCCTAGTGCTTTAGCTGGGAAGAAGTGGTGCAACAAACTTCCCAGCAGAACAGCTGTCTGTTAAAGCATTTGATTAATTAGCAGGGACCTACCGAGTCACTGTCGTCGTCAGAATCGAGGTCTGACGGGAACGCCTTGTCAGAATTGGCATCGTCTTTGTCAGAGTTGTCATCATCTGCAAAACTGTCACCATCTTCATCCTCATAGTCTTCGTCATCTTCAGATGCGCCTCCTGAAAGTTGTTTTTTTTTTACTGAGAAATCCTAACTAATAAATGCAAAAAGTAAGTTTGTTTGTTTGTTTGTTACCTTTTCACGCCAAAACCATTGAACCGACCATCCTGAAACTTTGCATATACGTTGTCAGGTGTACAGAAACGGACATAGGGTACCTTTCATCCCGAAAAAAGTACTGTTTCCGAGAAAAAACAACAATAATGTTCTTATGATAATAGATGGCGCCACGTGTCTTTCGAATCATGATTGAATAATATTCGTATAGAAGTAGTAGTGTGTTAAGACTTTTTGTCGCCAAACGCCAAACAACAAGCAGAGATGTTACCTGTATTGTCAAATTCTAAATTAACGCGAGTGAAGCCGCGGGCAAAAGCTAGTAATATTAAAAACTAGCTGCGCCCCGCGGTTTCACCCGCGTAAGTCTCGATCCCGTGGGAATATAGGGATAAAAAGTAGCCTATAATTATGTTAATCCAGGGTGTCAGCTATCTCGATACAAAATTTTATCAAAATTGGTCCAGCCGTTTTTACGTGAAAGAGTAACAAACATCCATCCATCCTTACAAACTTTCGCGTTTATAATATTAGTAGGAAGTAGTAGTGTTAAGACTTTTTGTCGCCAAACGCTAAACAACAAGCAGAGTACAACCTGAATTGTCAAATTCTAAATTTCACTCAAAAGGGTACAACTTAACTTACGCAATCATCTGGCAGAACACTGTCTCTTAAGATACAGGGCCTCCTAGTTTAAGAGACAGAGTTTATATTTTGTATATATAGTTTTTTTTTTGTAGCCTTTTAAATTTTGTACAAACAATTATGTATATTTTTAGAATAACTACCACTGTGCTCAACCTGTGTCTATGTATTATTTTGGAAAAATAAACATTATTATTATTAATTGTCAAATTCTAAATTAACGCGATCGAAGCCGCGATCAAAAGCTAGTAATATTAAAAATGCGAAAGTTACTCCGTCTCTTACCTTTTCACGCCATAACGGCTGCACGGATTTCGACAAAATTTGGCACACGGGTAGACCATGATCTAGGTCAGGACAGGATACTTTTCATTCCGGTAGAAAGTTCCCGTGGGATAATCTGCGATATGCACGCGAGCAAAGCCGCGGGCTAAGCTAGTAGTACTAAATAAATAATAACAACTTACCATCAGCCATAGCAAGATCAATAAAGTTGTCTTCCAGCTCATTATTAGGGTCTTCAAAGTCAAAGTCATCATCCAAGGCGGCTACCACTTCAGGGTCCAAATCCAGGCACAATCCTATAATCAATCATTCAAGTCAAATTAATTTTGTGAAGCATGGTTTTAGGATATCTATCAACTAACTATCAGCGCCTTTATTTATAAACGGTGCTTAAAATTAAGACAAGCTTAAACATCAAAAAATTTATGGTTACAGAGATGTTTAATCATTACTTGATCTTTTTTGAACGAAGTTCTTTAACGCGACTTGCGGTAGGACTTGATTGGTCGAAATCGTTACGTAATGAAAAAGCGCTATGCCCCTCCATGAGACAAGAGAGAGAGCGAGAGAGAGAGAGAGGGTGAGAGAGAGAGGGTGAGAGAGAGAGAGGGAGAGAGAGAGAGGGAGAGAGAGAGAAAGAGAGAGGGAGAGACAGAGAGGAAGAGACAGAGAGGGAGAGAGGAAGGGAGGGAGAGAGAGAGGGGGAGGGAGGGTGAGAGAGAGAGGGGGAGGGGGGTTGAGAGAGAGAGAGGGTGTGAGGGCGAGAGAGGGAGGGAGGGAGAGAGAGAGAGAGGGGGAGAGAGAGAGAGAGAGAGATATAGAGAGGGGAGAGAGATATAGAGAGGGGAGAGAGATATAGAGAGGGGATAGAGGTAGAGAGAGACGGCGAGAGAGAGAGAGAGAGGGGGGGAGAACTTTCATTATTACTTTATGAGAATTTCTAAAAAAATATCTAGATGGCTCTGTATTAGAAACGCGTCTGTGGGTGGGTAAAACAGCCTATCATACGTGAGAAGGAGCTTTGTTCCTGACGGGGGTCCCTCGACTGCACAGTTTTTTTTTTCAGGCTTTTGTGTCCCTCTCCTGAGCCAAGACTTCACCACATTTCTTCCACTTCTCTCTATATTGTGCTTATTCTCGCCAATTTATGAGCTAGCCATCCAAGGTGTTTTACTTTTCTTTAAGCAATGTTCATAAATAAGGGGGCAGGTGTGTTGGTTTGGAGAATATTAGTAAACTCTTAAATTCTAGTGTCTGAAAAACTGATCTGTGCCTGCTCAAAAAAAAAGAGTGTTATGTTTTTAGAGTTAAGCTGCTGTGTTTGGTTCATCAAATAGAAAAATTTAATTCATTCATTAAAATCATGCACAATAAAGATTTTATAATGTTACCTTGTGGAGCAGCCTTGTTCAGTAGACCAATATTTTCTTCAACCTCAGAGGCAAACACCGAACTGGGCAGATTGAGTGCTTCTGTCACGGGAATAATTTCACCATCCTGTGTAGCCTCTGTGGATTTCTCCTTGCGTTTGTGGATGGGTTTCTGAAAGATGTACATGGATACGTAATGTGGAGATAACTTTGAAAGTGTGACAACTAAGTTTTATTACTGGTAATTGGGATGATTTAATAAAATATATTTTTTTTTCAGCTGAAATGATTATATGATGAATAAATTATTTAATTTATTTTAACTCAATACTCAATACTTTATTGCATTCCATAATGTGTACATAAAACAGTTGGTATGTTAAAACATAGAATCAATTATGGACCCTGTCGGGCACAGCAAAGTTAATTTTTAATAGGACAGAATGCTGTATAAAAGGTGTAACATAAATAACACACAACCTCTTGGGGGGTCATTGTACTCATCATTATGAACAACTTTTGCTATGAGACCAAATCTGAAATCACGAAAAAAATATCAGCTGTTCCCTACATTTTGACGAGTTAAGATAATATAATTATGTATGAAACAGCTGATTTTTTTTTGGCGATTTCAGATTTGGTCCTATAGTAAAATTTGTTTATAATGATGAGTTCAATGACCTCTTAAGAGGCTGTGCATTATTTATGTTACAACTTGTATAGTTTAATATAATTAATAATCCTGTCTTTGAAGATAGTAGATTTGTAGTGAGAACATCAAAGACAACTTGATCTCTGTTCCTGAAGCCTGTTGACCCCTATTTTGATTGGATTTGTAAAACTGTTGAAAGATTAGGATAAAAACTGAATTGAATTTATTTTACAGTGTTACTTGAAAAAGTGGGCTATGATGTAAGCCACACTATCAAAAATACAGAAGCTTTGATAGAAAATATAATTCTTACCGGTTGCACCACAAGTGTCACTTCTCTGGAGTCTTTAAGATGTTGCAGATAATTGTAGTCATCATCAAAATATATCCCATATTTCATCTGTTCCTCTCTGCGTTGCTCTGGAGTTAGAGCCTGTAACATAATTTAAAAAAAAAACTTGATTACATACAGAAATAGTTATTATTTCCTTCAAACTAAACTTTCTCTTGGGTGAAAGCTTGGCTAAACAAAATCATAACAGAAATGCTAAATTGCTGAAAGCTTTCATTTTCATTGAAACTACGTATACAGAGAGTAATTATTAGTAAGTACAGAGTCAGTCCTCACACTTGACATCTGATTATTGATTCCATACATCAATGCTTCTAGAACATAGCATACTCACAGGGTCTTTGTTCTTTCTCTGTGGCACATTAGCACTGACGGGCACCAATACACGTTGAGGAGCTGTCTCATCAGCCGCCAGTGGATCCCTTTGAGAACGATGCACAAGGTTGAACGTCACCGCTTTCTTACGATCAATGAATTTCTTTTTTGTCTTCGGCTGAAATTAGGTTAAGTGTTGTTTACTAAAGAACAGCTAAGAAATAATCAAGAAATTTGTGCAAATAAGATAGTGTCACGATACTTTACCATTTTGAAGTGGGTTTATGTGAACTGTACCGTGGAAATTATGGAAATGTTATCAAATACGCACAAAACATGTGTTGTTATGATATGGCGCACGTCCCGTACGTCAAAAAGTGTTTCCTCCGTTAGTCCGTTCAGAAACTATGATAAAAATAAAAAACACAGCTCCAATTGATACAAAACAAAAATTGTGAAACAGTCTTCATAATCATCTATCTCATATTTATAAGTACAAGTAGTCTATGGTACTATTCTAAAAGTATAATAGGGCTGGTTGTCCAATTTTAAATTAATCTACAATGTTTACCTATCTAATTTGTGAGTTAGTGAGTAATAAACTTCAGCATTCAAATGATGGGATACACCTAAGGATACTCATATAATCATATTATTATAAAAGGTACACCCTCAGGTACACCACAGATTAAGTAGTACTAGGACACTGTACTACTTGTTTGTTGAAGACTATTCCAAGGTGTACCTACACCTAAGAACAAGTATTATTCTACACCTTGGAATAATCTTCAACAAAAACCACGCGAATAGTTTTTTTTACTAATCGAACAGTTCTCTGAGTTCTCTACATAGGCTGCATTCCGAAATATACTATAATCGCTCACAGAGGCTCACATAAATAATTTGCGTTCCGATTTAGATATCACGATTATGACACCTGAGAGCTATCAACAATTCCGAACGCTCGTGAACGCACTAACGGTTACATTACAGTATTTCTTTGTGTTTATTCCACAAATTTCTTCTTCTTCTTCGGTTAGGTGACGACAGTAATAGATACGTGGAAGTATATAGATACGATGCGACTCAAAACAAAACAGCAAAACTGTAATTTTTCACAGCACTCACGGTGATATCTTTATGTAGGGCATGGTCGGCGATATTTATCTATCGATAGATGGTGCAAGTCATAACGATATCTAACGACTATACCCGATATCGTTTTCGCACTCACGCTAATTCGGAACGGGTGTAAGCGCGCTCGATTTGATCACAGCGCAACTCGGAACGGAACCATAGACAAAACACTATCAGAAATACCAACATCACGACAAAAAACGTCATTTTATTTTTATACTAATGACTAAGCAGCATGGTCTCCGACCCTTACTCTGTTCCTGTTCGGAACAAAAAGAAAAAAAAATGTCATCTGTCTGTAATATGTCATAACAAGTTAACCTAAAAAAAATGTATTTTGCGAAAAATTCAAACATTTTGTGTTATAAATACAGAAGAATTGTATCAAAATGGACTTGCATAAGTTGTGTTCGTGTGAGAAGTACAGTTGCGCCAAAGACCAAAACGTATTCACATACCATTCTTTCCCCAAAGACCAATTTCCCTGCTCGATCAAGTAATACAATAAAAGAGCAAATTCAAAAGGTAACATAGCTTAAAAACTTGTATGCATGCATTTATTAATAGAATACAAAATCGTAATCGGTCAAAAGTAACGACAGAAACCCAGCTTTAGTTAATTTAAGTTTTTTTATCAGTACCTAAAATGTTATTATTGTTTCAGACTGCACAATTTGCCGAGCTTTATAACTGGCAAAGGGAAAACCTGGAGGGTCCAGAGTTTGTACTGCACGATGGCCCACCGTATGCCAATGGAGACTTGCATATGGGTCATGCGGTTAATAAGGTAAATAATATTTTATAATCTAAATTCTTGAGAGTAATAAGGCAAAGTTAATAATAGTAGCTAGACGGGATACTTAGTCTAGGGAAGCTAATCAACACTGAAATACTTCATCTAGTTACTAAACTAGATGAAGTATTTCAGTGTTGATTAGCTTCCATTATGACCAGATGTTGAAGAAAAGTAGTACTTTACAGATCAACAGTTACCAGACTTCTATAACCCAATTTTACTTAAAATGTTCTTTGGAAAATTCTATATTAATTAAAAAAAAAAAAATTAAGGTTAAATTATAGAGGAATTTCATATTATGAGTAATTCTTTAAACCATTTTAAAATACTTTTCCAGATAATCAAAGACATAAACAACAGAAGTCAAGTACTTCAAGGCAACCGGGTCCACTACATCCCCGGTTGGGACTGTCATGGTCTACCCATAGAGCTTAAAGCTCTACAAAAGGCCAAGAAAACCTCTAAGAACAGCCAAATATCAGATCCAGTGCATATCAGAGAAATTGCCAGAACATTTGCCTTAGAAACGGTGGAGAGACAGAAAGATGCATTCAGGAAATGGGGTGTCATGGCTGATTGGGATGACCAATGTTACTTAACGTTGAATAAAGGATATGTACAGAATCAGTTGAGACAGTTCCATAAAATGTATAAGTCTGGGTTGATATTTCGGGCATTAAAACCTGTTTATTGGTCACCTTCTTCAAAGTGAGTCTTGGTTTCTTTTCCAGTTATTTGTTGCAATCTTACATATTTATAGCCTTTTTAGGGTTCCGTACCCAAAGGGTAAAACGGGAACCCTATTACTAAGGCTCCGCGCCGTCTGTCTGTCTGTCTGTCATCAAGCTGTATCTCATGAACCGTGATAGTTAGACAGTTGAAATTTTCACAGATGATGTATTTCTGTTGCCGCTATAACAACACATACTTACTAATATCCGGATTAAAATAAATATTTAAGGGGGCTCAAAAAATCACGTATGGGAGCCCATACAACAAACGTGATTTTTTGCCATTTTATAGATAATGGTACGGAACCCTTCGTTCGCGAGTCCGACTCGCACGGGGCCGGTTTTTTTTTTCTTCTTCCTGCAGAAAGCATTCTTCTTCATTTATTTGTTGAGAAGGAAAGCATTATTATTTTTAGCATTCACAAGTAATGCAGTTGTATTTTCTACTCTAGTTGACCCCAATAATAAAGATTATAAAATACTTTTTAGGGTTCCGTAGTCAACAGGAACCCTTATAGTGTCGCCATGTCCGTCTGTCTCTGAGCTAAGCCGGGGACAGACGGAGGGACAGTCTGTCCGTCCCTCCGTCTGTCCCCGGCTTAGCTCAGAGACGCTTAGTACTAGAAATCTGTAATTTGGCATGGGTATACATATTAATAACGCCGAGAAAGTCGTAAAATTAAAAAACCATGAAAAACATTTCTTTTAGGGTCCCTTGCACATAAAATGGGGATGATTTTTTTTTTCTCATCTCTACCATGATGTGGGGTATCGTTGGAATAGGCCGTTTAAAAATATTGTGGGTTTGTGACAACCATTTTTCAATTAAGGGAGGGTTTGCGAATATTAAGCTTTAAAGTGCTATTTTTTGTTAGAGTCAAGTGTCCCCCCTCCCGCCAGCTAAATGGTTTGGTTTTGGATATGTGAAAAAATTCACAGGAAAAAGGAAAACTATCACAGCTAAGTAGACTTCACAAGTTAACGAGTAATAGTCGACCAACCTAAATTTGCAGTTGGAGAATTGACCGTAACATTGACCGTATCAGAGAGCATGTTTTTAAACTACAATGTTAAGTTTGTTTTTGGGATAAATTCATCCCAACTACAGAACCCTTCATTGTGAGTGGTCTGACATGCACTTGACCGGTTTTTGTTCATAACTTTTCCTGTCTTTTCAGATCAGCATTAGCAGAAGCCGAGTTGGAGTATGATCCCCAATATAAGAGTAAAGAAGTGTATGTCACATTTCCACTAATGAATATGCATGCAGTAGTAAAGGATGCAGCTAAAGGGTAGGTTACACTTGAAACTTCTTCTTTTGGAGCCGATGGCAAAAGTAAATATATATTATAAAATGTTAGATGACACCAATCACAGCATTAGTGGCGTTTTTTATGTCCTCAGAAGGTGTCCATTCACCTGTGCGTGAATGGACACCTTGGACAGTCCAACATTATGGGAAATGGTTTGGTCAGGAGCACCATATTCACCTATCGCTGCCGGCCGTGGTCGAGTCAATGGTCGGTAGTGAGGAGTGCTGGGACGCGGTGGTGTCCTTCTGCGAAACAGTCGTGTCGCAGAAGGAGGCTGTGGAAAGGCAGCGGGCGATCTCGTCCGCTCACCCGGCCCGCAGCAGGGGCACGGGGCGTTGGCAGAGGGCAGATAATACCGTCATCCGGCCCCCCTAAATGGGTCCAAGAATGGTGGACTTGAGGACGTCCGCCGCCCTCTATCACACTGGACCCGAGGTGGCGGCGCGTAGTGTTCCACGCGCGCCCCTTTCAGACGTCGCGGGGTGTCAGACCCCCCCCCCCCCAGACTTGAGGTGACCCGCACAGGCGGGTCGGCACTAGCCGGGGATTGCGGAAGTAATAATTGATCCCAAGATCCCCGGTGCAAGTGTGGGGTGGTTTTTAGTTAGTAAGAGTCTGACAGACCCCTGTTCACATCCATGAGGATAACCACCCCGTGAAAATAAAAGGAGCACCAAATTCACACTGGGGGTCGGTTGGGTCAATAATCCGCTATTTTGCAAGATTGTACTCGTACACACACATAACAAAATCCCTTATCCTTTCAACCTCAATAAAAATGTGTCCCTCCGCACATTACCATTTGGTAGATTATTTCACTACTGCCAATGACAGACATGCCTCGGGCTGTACCTAGTTACTAGAGTGCTATGTCAGCCTTAGTGTTTCAATAACAAACAAACAAAATTTGACAAATTAGCTTAACATGAAGTTAGCTAGCTTTGAGGGATAGCTATCCCTCAGGGTTGGTTGATTTCGTTTAATCTATTTAGAATAGGTTAATAGATGTGATGTAACTTAGACGCGTATTGCAGAGCGTCGCTCATCAATCATTTGATTGGTTGAGACTAGTTTAAAGTATTGCTTGGGCGTTGGGTGACGTTCTGTAATACGTGCCTTAGACTATGAGGGAGTACTCATTTTGTTTTTATCTGTGGGGGCTTTTAATTAGCAACTTTGATGAATATTGTTATTATTATACTGTTATTAGTCTGTAAGCCTTCCAAAAATAAAGAAAAAAATAAAAGTAAATAATAGTAGATAGATTAATTCCTGCCTTCTGTTTTCAGAAAGAAACTCTCAGCCATCATCTGGACGACCACTCCCTGGACCCTGATCGCAAACCGCGCGATCTGCTACAACCCTCAGCTCAAATACAGCGTCGTATCTCTGACTAGTAGAGCTGACTACTTGGTTGTCGCTAGTGGCCTTGTCCAGGCTTTGAAGGAGTTGTTACAAGTGGAGGTTAAGATTGTAGCTGAGTTTGATGGTATGTATTTGCATTATTTATTCATTGTGCCTATCTGACCTCCACAACCCAGCTACTGGGTAACACAATACCCCTTGGTAAGACTGGCTGTCAGACTTTCGGGCTTTTAACAGCCCGTAACAACTGTCAAAGATCTACAAATAACAGCCGGGATCAAGGGCTTAACGTGCGTTTAGAGGCACGGAGGGGTCTTGGTGTGTAAAGATAGTCACCCATCCACGGCCCAACCGCGGCAAGCGTAGCTTAACCTGATCGATAGACCCGAGTGGCTGTTAATACTTAGCCACAAGCCCCTCAGACGCGGTACAAGATATTTACAGGTTTTCTGTTATTTATAGTTATTTTATGGTGTACTTTTTGCTAATAAACGCATTTTTCTTTCTTTCTTACCACATATTTCCTTCCTTTCAGGTCACCACCTCAAAGGCATAACCTACCACAACAAGCTAGTAAACCAAACACTCCCGTTCCTTGAAGGTGACCACGTGACAGAGGTCAAGGGCACAGGGTTGGTTCACACGGCGCCGGCGCACGGGCCCGAAGACTTCCTTGTTGCGCTGAAGAATAATATGACGGTGGTAAGTTTCTTTCAGAATGGAATATTTTTCTGCTCATAAATGGGACTTTATACAGGGTGTTAAAGTAACTGCGTACCATAGCTTAGCTTAGTTAGGTTCAGTATCGATAAAGGAACACAGGAAATTTTTATTTATTATTTTTTATAAACATACAAAATAAATAAAAATAAGTCGGCGCTAACGGGCTTAGGACCGTCAAATAAAATAATTTTAATTCTAAACGATTGCTATTTTTTAAATTTTTTTTAAACTAGGAATTTCTCCTGTATTGTGGGTGCGTTTACAAACATTTAAATTCACATACACAAACAGCCAGACCCGGAACAACTACTTGTAGGTCATACAAATATTTGTTCCGTGCGGGAATCGAACCCGCGACACGCAGCGCAGCCGTCAATCGCTTAACTAACTGCGCCAACCGTGCTGACGAGGTTATTGTAAGTTAGTAGGTACTAAATTAGGTTGATCTTGCAATTTTTTTTTTTATTTTTTTTTCCTGGTTCCTTTATCGATACTGAACTTACCCTTAAGCTATGGCACGCAGTTACTTTAACACCCTGTATAGCCAATAGATTTGTGGAAACCGATAAATAAAATCAATCTTAAGAATTTAATGCGATCATAGTTGCAATACGTGAATCTTTTCTGTATAATATTCTAAATACACTTTTTCTTGAAAACTGGAGTTGGTTATGTGTAATCTGGCGTCAGCAGAGATCGGAATAGGTAGAGTATATTTACCTAAACTTCGAGGGAGTAAGTAACATAGAGTGGATAATACCTCCTCGAAAATACAGGAATGATGATAATGACGTTTTAATCCAGGGATTTAAAAATCACGAATTATTTATTGTACTTTATAGAAGTTACAAATTATTGATTCGAAGATCTTATTAAATTTTTTAGGGTACCATAATAAAATTTTGTGAAATTCAAATTTTTTGGAAGTTGCCTAGTCTAAGTGTTTAAGTAAATTAAAACTTGTGCTTCAAATACATACCTACATACATTTTGTACTTACAGATATTTGGTTATTCTTACCCAGGTAGTGTTGGCGGTTCCTAGTTTTTCAAAATATCTTTTGTAATACAACAGAACACAGTAACCAGCCAACTTTTCAAGAATTTATTTAGTGGAGGTATTATCCACTCTATGTTTCTTCCTCGCAGTTTAGGTAAACATACTCTAGCTATTCCGATCTCTGGTCATCAGTAACGGGCATGCCCTATGTAAAAAAAATACAGCGACTATCTACTTGGTGCGAATATACCAATCAAAACAGTCAACTTTCGTAAATAACCCTGCGCAACACTTTTACGGCTAAGTACATAGAATGCATACTAATTAGCATGTCATATAATGTGTTATGTAAATCTATAACAACAAATCAGTACATTACAACAAAGAAGTCATCTATAGCTTTGTATAGCGACGACTCGTGGAGCGGGTTGTGGGCACACGATCGAATTATCTTTCGACCTATATGCTGGGTGTTTGGCATCAAAAGTGCTAATAAAGCATTACAATAGTGATTTTGGTATATCTTTAACAACAAACCATAAAACTATTTTTTTTAATTTAAATTGCTAACTATCAGTGGCGAAGGGTGATTTTCTGAGACAGTTAAGCCGGAGCAAAAAAACGATTTTCTATATAAAATAAGCTCCTCATGACGTCGATTTATGTATAGAAATTGACCTCACGGCAAGCCTGACGCGCCTACGAGTTATTTTAGAGGAAAATGTTTTGTTGTTGGGATAAAAACACTAAGAACGTAATGTTTTTTGTAATGTTTTAATTTTATGGTGTATTAAATACATACAAGTGTGAATATATTATTTGGCATGATTAAACACTACTTACTATGGCATTTTTCAAAGACCGTAGAATGGTTGTGTTCCGAATTTCCAAAGAGAATCCGTTAGGAATCGAATTATATGGTGCTTTCACCACTGCTAACTATTGTAACCATTTTCAACCAGGAATGCAACGTAGACGAATCCGGCCGCTACACCTCCCTAGACCCTGAACTTAACGGCCTCCCGGTCTTAGGCGAGGGTCAGGAGGTCATCATTTCCCGCCTGGGTGATGACGTCATGCGGCGGAGCGAGTTCATCCACTCGTACCCTCTCGACTGGAGGACCAAGAAACCGGTCATCCTCAGAGCTAGCCAGCAGTGGTTTATTGATACGGCGGCCTTGAAGGAGAAGGCTTTGGTAAATTTACATTTAGATACAAAGAATAATCTTTATTGTGAACATTTATTCATATTCATATATTTATTTGCATTCCATAATGTTTAAAGGTGTTACAATTCATTTACAAGACATCCTATCCTAACTTCCTAACTAATATTATAAATGCGAAAGTAAGTTTGTTTGTTTGTTACCTTTTCACGCCGTAACCACTGAACCGCTCATCTTGAAATTTTGCATATACGTTGGCAGGTGTACAGAAACGGACATAGGGTACCTTTCGTCCCGAAAAAAAGTACGGTTCCTGAGGAAAACAACAATAACGTTCTTATGATAATAGATGGCGCCACGTGTCTTTCGAATCATGATTGAATTGTTAATATGGGATGTATTTAATAGCACTTTAAATTTTAAAAAGCAGAGTACAACCCGAAATGATTATTAAATTTTAAATTAACGCGAGCGAAGCCGCGAGCAAAAGCTAGTAACTTATATATTTATATGGCTGCGTCCCGTGGTTTCACCGGCGTAAGTCTCGATCCCGTGGGAATATCGGGATAAAAACCAGCCTGTGTCTTAATCCAGGGTGTCAGCTACCTCTATACAAAATTTTATCAAAATTGGTCCTTATATATTTATATGGCTGAGTCCCGTGGTTTCACCGGCGTAAGTCTCGATCCCGTGGGAATATCGGGATAAAAAGCAGCCTGTGTCTTAATCCAGGGTGTCAGCTACCTCTATACAAATTTTTATCAAAATTGGTCCAGCCGTTTGAGCGTGAAGAAGTAACAAACATACACACACACACACACATCTACACTCACAAACTTTCGCCTTTATAATATTATTATTAGTGTGAAGTGTGATTAGTGTGATGATTACGCCACTAGTCGAGCAACAAATCCGTGAATTAGTTTTTGTTTGATGGCCGTCTCATTACGCACACATGTGTTTGTGAGTCTTGGTGGCGTTTTGTAAATACTTTCACAAATACTTTCAAACGTTTTGAATTTTGTAGGGGCGGGCAGTAAATCGTAGTAAATCTCTACCCAGTGCCTAACTAAGGGACTGTCCCCTTTGTCTAATATTGTTTTTAGGATGCTTATTGACGCTGTTATTTTCCTTATAATGGCATGAAAATCGTCAACACCACAATCATCCTTCATTTTATAATGATCTTTTTTGTCCTTTTTATTAATCATCCCAATAATATTCCCACTGGTAGGATTCGGGCCTTCTCTCTGTACAAGGGAGTGAGTCATAATTCATCATGCGGGCTTAGTGTGCGTTGGTCCCTCCCTATTGAATAGTTATAGTACACGTCAAACTTTATGGCGGTTAAGTGAACTACTCGCGGCGCAGTACCCCATCACCTTCGCTGATATGTGATTTTGTTACAGCGCAGCGACTCGCCTCATGTTCCGACCTGCTATAAAGTATGAATCGGACTGTACATTATGGTAATTTCTTTTTCAACAGTGAGCCTTCGTAAAATTTACCTGCCGAGTTACGCTTAGAATATAATAGAATACTCTTTATTATGTACACCATAAAAATGACAGATACTTATCTAGGCAACTAACTGCCCACTATAATATAGAACTTAATTTACAAAGAATAAGGTACATATTTCAAACGAAACTGCAACCCGTATCGCAGCAGCCAATCGTTAAGCTAGCCTAAGCCTGCCTACAATAGATCATAATCATAACCTTTTATACTAAAAAACAAGCGACTGTAACGCTATACAGTAGTCGCTTATGATGTCTAACATCTGACATCTCACCTTGGTAATAATCGACTAAGCAGCGACAGAAACAAACTTCAAAATTGAAAAAGCTAAATACTTAAATAATTATTCGAATAATTATTATAGAATAGAATAGAATGCATTTATTTGTCAGAATATTGAACAAAGTTGTTATGTGCATTATGTATTACGATCATAATATTCTGCCGTTTCCGGCGTACAAATATTGTTTGTAAAAGTATGGGTCATAATTACATTAAAATTAAATTATGAATCATTAGAATTAGAATTACAAAAAAATTAAATAAATTAAACAATAGTTGTAAAGAAGATTAATTATATAAGTCAACGTGCAATAAGGTCAAGGAGATAAAAATTATGATTTAGAGACAATCATGTCAAATATTTAGGTACATTTTTCATTCATAAAATCTTCAGTCGAGTAGTAATATTTGCTTAATAGAAAGTTCTGAGGCTGAGAGTTTTGAAGCCATCAGGTAATTTTTTATAAACAGTAATGGACATGCAGTATACATTATTAGAAAACAATTTAATTCTACGCCTAGGAACATTAAGCATATGCACTTTCCGGCTGGGTCTGGATACAGAATCATTATTAAGTATTATTAATGACTAGTGGTCGCCCACTGGTTGGAGTTCGACCCCTCTACTTACAATCTATCTCACCTTGGTAATAAGCAACTAAGCAGCGACAGAAATTAACCACAAATTTTAAAAAAGCTGAATACTGAAATATTTATTCGAATAATTATACATTACTAGTAGTCGCCCATTGGTCGAAATTCGACCCCTCTATGTACAATCTATATAGTACCTACTTACTAATTCCATGCTATTAAAAAGTACTTACTTATTCCATGCTCAAGCTGTCACTTCCTGTTACACACTTCCGTCCCTTTTCACGATATCACTACCATAGAAAGCAAGAGAAAATATGTTACACATCAATAAACGACTCAAAATCAAATCAATCAAATCAAAAATATTTTTATTTCACATAAACCTACATGGGCACTTATGAAACGTCAGAAGTTAGGTGCACGGTTCCAATTGGTCGTTTCCTATGAAGAAGAGCCGGCAAGAAACTCCACGGTCACTCTTTAAAAAAAATAAAATTGTCTTTTACAATGTTTTCAAATTACAGTGTTAATAGGTATGAGAGGACAGCGTACGCCCATCAAAAGTACCAGGTACTTAACAAAATAGAAAATGGTCTACAGATCTACAGTCTAATAAGCCTACAACGTCCTCACATTGACAAAAAAAACAATATAAAATATGATTAAATAAAAGTTAGAACCTTGTTGAAATTTAAATTGTAGGTATAATAATTTCAAATAAGAAAAAAAATATGTCAGTGAAGTTTGTAAAAAAAAGATAAAATTAAATTAAAAAATTACTTCGTAATTTGGGAGCTGTTAATAGACATTTACATAGTTTTGTCGTTAATGAGGTTCCTTGTCTTCAACGTAGTCCTTAATCTTATAATATGCTTTTTTGACAAAGGCACGTTTAATGTGCGTTTTGAATTTTCCATCACTAAGTTCTGTAACCGATTGTGGCAACTTGTTATAAAAGCGGATACTGTTTACAAGAAATGACTTGCTTGTTTTAGTTAATCTAAATTTGGGTAACACAATTTCATGTTTACTACGTGTATTTATATTATGGAAATCATTTCTTATTTTGATGAGTCCTAAGTTTTTGCGAACATATAAGATACTTTCTAAGATATAAAGAGAAGGCAGAGTTAGTATGTCAATTTCTTTGAATTGGTTTCTAAGGGACTCACGAGGACCCATTCTATAGATCGCGCGGATTGCCCTCTTTTGTAAATGAAAATTGAATCTACGTCGGCTGCCGATCCCCACAGCAGAACGCCATAAGACATAATACTGTGGAAGTAAGCAAAGTATAATAACCTAGCTGTGGCTATATCTGTCAACTGCCTTATTTTTCTTACTGCATATGCAGCTGAACTTAATCTACCTGAAAGAGCTCTAATGTGGGCACCACATGTGGGCTGCAATTTGGAATCTAGAGTAATTCCTAGAAATACAGTTTCCGTAATAGCATCTAGCTTCTTACCATCAAGTTTTAAATTAAGACCTACTTGGGGTACATTTGGTAATGAAAATTTAAGACATTTTGTTTTGTTCGCATTAAGTAAGAGATTATTAGCTGCGAACCATTTCGAAAGAACAGCCAGACTATCGTTGACGTGTAAGACATCCGTATCTTTTCTATCTATTTTAAAAATAAGAGAGAGAAGTGTCATCAGCGAATAGAATTATATCCGATAAGTTAGCCATCATGTAAGAAAGATCATTTATATAAACTAGAAATAAGAAAGCACCAAGAATTGAACCTTGAGGCACGCCCATCCTTACTAGAGATCCCGATGACGTCACCCCGTTAACGTTTACTTTTTGCTGCCTGTTTGATAGATAAGAAAGAACAAGATCAGCAACTTGTCCACGAATTCCGTAGTGGTGTAATTTACAGATCAGTGTATTGTGGTCAACGCAGTCAACCGCTTTGAGAGGTCACAGAAAATGCCAATGTCATCCTGGGATTTCTCCCAGGATTCCAAAATGTGACTGATGAGTTTTACTCCTGCGTCAGTCGTCGACCTACCTTTCGTGAACAATTTCGTTTTCAAAACGTGACTGTTGTTTATTTTCCGTCATTTGTTTTTATTGAATAATAACAAGTTCTTTATTTTTCAATACACTTCCTCGAAAACTGGTTCATATCGCACTACGATTAGGTTCACAATGCAATGTATTTCACACGCGTGCGATTTTTTTTTCCAACACGTGTGCGGGAATAAAAATTGCCACAGATAACTTATACCTATACTTAGTCCAAATTGGTTCGATGCCTCTATTCACACCGTCTCGCCAGAGACGGTCCTCTCTATTTTTTTTTAAATCTCGGCAAAGATGCGTCTTTACGGCGTTAATATTTTTGGAATATTTAATAGTATACCATGATTATTACAATAAAAAAAAACGTTTAGGAACAAATTAACATTTATTTGTGTTCTAAACTCAAAAATATTTGAATTTTCTATTTTTCATATTAGGCTGTTTATCGGCTTTATACCTTTGCTTCTTCTTCAACCTGGCGAAAGCAAAGTGCAGAAAAAAAAGAAACTTAAATCATAGTTTCCTTGACAAAAATATTTTTCGTTATTTTATTTCTTCAAAAGTGTGTTGAAAAACGTCGTTTGATACACGTGGACATTTGTTATTGCAGTTCTCGGCTCAAAAACAACCTCGCCTACGGCTCGGCAATGTACTATTTCCTCACTCAATGATAAGCTTATTCTAGTTTCACATATTATTTGTTTTTTTTTCCAATGTGAGGAGCTGGTGTCTGAGTTAGGCGTAAAATGCCTGAATGACCCTTGTATTGTCCCAACAGGCAGCTCTAGAAAAAGTGGAGATACTACCGCCATCTAGCAGCGAGCAATCCCGTCAAGGCTTCCGTGCTCAATTGGAGAAGAGACCGTACTGGTGTATATCGCGACAGAGGGCCTGGGGCGTGCCTATACCCGCCGTGTATAGCGGGGATGATGTTGTGGTGGATGAGTGAGTACCTCAGACTAGGAATAATAAATAATCATAAAAAAAAAAAAAAAATTATTCAAAAATATAAGATACAACGTTTACAGTTTTCCTTAAATCTACGTCACGGAATGCGTTAGGTTAGCTTCGTTTTCATCTCAGGAGTACCGGCGCACCGGGCGTCGGCAGAGGCCAGATAATGCCCTCTTTCGGACCCCCCTAAATGGGTCCAGGGACGGCGGACCTGGGGACGTCCGCCGCCCCCTATCACACTGGACCCGAGGTGGCGGCGCGTAGTGTTCCACGTGCGCCCCTTTTAGACGTCGCGGGAGGGGGCCAAACACCTCACCCCCAGACTTGAGGTGGCCCGTAGAGGCGGGCCGGCACTAGCCGGGGATCACGGGAGTAATAATAGCTCCCAAGATCCCCGGTGCAAGTGTGGGGGAAAGGAACCGTGGGGTGGTTTTTAGTCAGTAAGAGTCTGACAGACCCCTCCGCCCGCCCCAGGGCGGAGGACATCCATGAGGATTTTCCACCCTGTGAAAAAAAAAAAAAAAAGGTTCGGTTAGGTTAGAGAGTACTTAAGAATAGTAATGCGTTAGGTTTTGTCGAAAAAACCTCCGTCGTAAATAATCAACAATCAAAGCAAGAAAATCTTTTAGTGATATTAATTGGTACTTTTGAGAAAAAATGCCCAATAATGATTTAGCCTCAAGATTCAGAAATCCAACCGGTTATTGTACCGTTTTATTGCCAATGCGGGGGTCATTTTTGCGCCCGGGCTGGTCAAAAAATAACAGGTCTTTATTATTATTTATAGCCCCACTTTGTCATTCTTTCCGTCCAGAGTGGCGACATTAACAAATGGAAACATAATTAAAAAAGCAATTTAATTATTTTTGTAATTTTTTTGCCACAACTAGTAGACTAATTATCAAGTCGAAACTTGTAAGTGCTTGGTAAGAACCAATAACCATCATTAAACCAAGTCTTCAAATTCCAGACGTATCATAGACAAGCTGTGCTCTCTGATAGAAGCGCGAGGCGCTGACGTGTGGTGGACCTGTGACGTCACAGAACTGCTGGCTGATGATGTCATCAAAGAACATCAGATTAACACCAAGGAGGTCATTAAAGGAAAGGTGAACAGATTTTTTTTTAAATTGCAATAGCTTCATATTTAAGGGGAAAATACTGCCAAAATGGCGTAAGACGATTCTAGGTGCAATGGAATTTGAGCTTTGTTTACTCAAGTAAAAGACTTTGCTTCTAAAAACTTTGAATGACATGGAAGTAGTTATTCTCTTACTGTTGGGCAAGAGCCTCTTTTCACTATGCTTACTTTAGGGTTAATCTAGAAAACTGCTACTCAATCTCTGTTTTTTGCTGGACTTCCGAAGCCATAGAATAGTTATATCTGATAAATGATTGTAACTTTTTTTTGTCAGGGCTTAATAATAACAAAGTACAGGTATACCAGAAAAGGTATTCGCTTCGGCAATCTTCGTGTTTCCGAATTAGTACGAAAGTCGCGCCACAGAGTAAATCCCACAGAGGCAAAGCTTCAAAACTTTGTACTACCGCGCTTTGTCGTAGTACACCTATCATTGCGCTTTTGCATGAAGCTTTCTCTGTGTCGGGTTTACTACTTCAGTCGCAGATAGTCATGTCACTATTTTTTTTAAATAATATTTTAATGGCCTGGTTGCTGGGACCTTTTAGCCAAGTCTTTATTTAGTTACAAAACTTGTTTAAATATTGATGAAATGATTTATATTCAATGCATGATGATGATATACCCGCCCCTCCCCTTGAATTTCAGTAAAGATGTGGCACTTTACTGAGACCTCACGCGGACTTCTTGAGAGAACTTGAAGCGATGTTGCACTGTTTTGTTTCATTTGCCTACACTAATGCACGTTCACAAACACTTAATGGTTAATAATCCACCATTATTACACATTAATATTCGACTAAACACAAATTTTGGAAGTTATAACAAAACTGCTGAACATGACGCTTCACTTTCCCGCCAAGAAGTCTCATCTGTCACTCAAAACTGTTCAAAAGTTTTTTGGAACTGCATAGAGCTGTTAATCTATAATTTTGTAATCATGGTAATACAAAATAGGCAAGTCATTCCATGGTTGTAACCGCTCTATAGTAGATTATCTCATCGTTGTGCCTTCGTATTTCCGAAGATAGACGATGATCCACGAAGAGCTTTTTTTTTGTGGAAGTCTGTATGTTATTGTAAAAGCAACAATAGTACTTGCCTACTTTGCAACCTATTCGTGCCTAATTTACGCTGTTGTATATTCCCAGGACATAATGGACATCTGGTTAGACTCAGGTCTATCCTGGTCTACGTTAGGCGGTCGTACTGCGCGGCTGTATTCTGAAGGAGTTGACCAACTGACAGGCTGGTTCCAAGCGTCGTTGTTGACTTCTCTAGCGTTGACTGACAAGGCGCCTTATAAGTGAGTTTTTTTTTTTTTAATATGAAGAAATGTTTTACTATAGTCAGCTTCATTTGGTTAGACTGCATGGAACCCAACCCGGACATAGCTGGGAAAAGACTAGGCAGATGATGAAATAAATGTAATAATAATATTTAAAATAATTTGTTCAGTAAATTTCGTTCAGTGGAATAATTTAATAAATAAATAAAATAAATATATAAATAATATATAATAAAATCAATCTTAATATAGAATAAAATAACATAAAATAAATAATATATAAATAATAAAAAAATGCGCGTTCAGCACCGTATACTTACGTGATATACTTAGGTGAAACTTTTTAAATAAAAAGAGTAAGAGTGATAAATCTCTCTTATTCTTTATTTTTCAAGTTTTTTTTTCTTCCGAGAAAGTGAGAGAGAGATATAGTTACATCCTTCTTCTCTCTCATGTAACGAAACCTGACACGTCCTTGAAATTTCACTCTCAATTCTCGTCCAATTATCGAATCACCGCCGCGCCGCCTAGGAAGCTTCACTTCAATAAATATTTCTTAGACAACGCAATACTTTATGCGGTCAAACAGCGTCGTTTGGTTTTAACCAAACGACCGCTAGAACCATGAGACATCGAAAAACTTGGCCTATAATTATAATCTTACCTTATTTTTCCAGGTCAATATTCGTGCACGGCTTCGTTGTAGATGACAAGAAGCGGAAGATGTCCAAATCTATAGGCAACGTCATTGATCCCACAATGATCATACAGGGAGGCAAGGATAAGAAGAATCAGCCGGCTTATGGCGTTGATACTCTTAGGTAGGTTATGTGCCGAAGAATATTTGATAGGTTCAATTGGTCGTTTCTTATGGAGAAGAGCCTACGAGAAACTGCACGGTTACATAATCAGTCTAAAATGTTGAGGAGTGCGGGTTGGTAGATGTCTGACTGCATGGTTACTCTTTTAAAAATAATTGGCGTATACAATGTTTTATAACTGTTGGGAGGACAGTGTAGGTCTGTCAACGAGTACTCAGTACCTAACAAAATAGAAAATGGTAAAAAAATCGAAGCATCGATGAGTCTAAAAGGCGATGTTCGTTCGTTCGTTTCGACGGCACGGTTGGCGCAGTGGTTAAGCGATTGACTGCTGCGCTGCGTGTCGCGGGTTCGATTCCCGCACGGAACAAATATTTGTATGACCTGCAAGTAGTTGTCCCGGGTCTGGCTGTTTGTGTATGTGAGTTTAAATGTCTGTACACGCACCCACGATACAGGAGTAATTCCTAGTGTGGGGCAAATTTTTATTAAAACAAAAAAAAAGAAAAACGTTCTTACATTCACACAATAGAAAATAAAATATCTTAAAAAAAAGAAAATAATAATAAATAAAAAAATCAAACAGCTTTATTACAAAACAATGTTTATCTTTAGAACCATGGAGCTATTTTTGAATTTCGAATTTAATTTCGACAGTCTTAGAGTTCGTTAAACCCGAATAAAAAGTAAATTTTGTATTAAGATCTTTGCGTTTATTTGAATAAAGTTCAATAGCTGGTACGAAGATAGATAGTAATACAATAACTGGTACGAAGGCTTGGGCTTGAGGACGCCCAAACAGCTGATCAAAGTCTGCGTCATTGGTTATACAAGTTAACACTTTATGACACTGATTATAAAGTTTATTATGCTATGTCATCAATTTTACTCTAAAATTCTTATTTTTCTACAGATGGTGGGTAGCAAGCCACTCAACCCAGCATTCCCAGATAATAATCAGCAAGAAACTTCTCGACGACTGTCAAGCAGAACTGATCAGGATCAGAAACATCATGAAATACCTCCTAGGAGTCGTCAATGACGTCCAAAAACCCGATTTTAACCGAAAACCGAATCTGAACTATTTTGATAGCTATATGGTCAAAGAAACAGAGGTTTTTGTCAACCAAATAAACGATAGTTATAATAATTTTAGGTATAACCATGTAGCTCAAAGCGTTTTGTATTTTATAAGTAATAAAATCTCTGGCTTGTATTGCCACTGTATAAAAGATAGGTTATATTGCACTCAAAGAGATTCTGAAGAAAGAGTTTCAGCTCAGTTAGTAGTACATACGATTCTAGTCTCTCTTTGCAAAACTTTAGGGCCTATATTACCGCATTTGATCGAAGAAGTATGGCAACACCACCCATTGTATGAAAAACCGTTTTATTTTACGAAAAATTTACCGGTTTTGAGACCAACTGATGTGGATACATCACTAATGGACGCCATATTGGATTTGAAAAGAGAAATATGTGTGCAAGCTAAAAATGAAAGTTTAAAAAAGCTTCAAGCTAATATTGTATTAAATTCAGATTTGTATGATAAATTAAATATTTTGAATAAGTCTGATGGTGTAAATGACAGTGTTTTGTGCGAGATTTTAGAACTGTCATCTGTCAGTTTGTCAGTTAAAAATGGCGGGAAAGATATGCACATTGAGTTGTCACAGAGTAGAAATGGGCAGTGTTTGCGGTGTAGAAAATATAATGTTACAGATAATAGCGATAAATGTGTTAGATGTGACAAAGTATTAATTGATTTGTAAATAATAGTGCAAGTAGGTAGATATAATATTATATACTTATTAATATTATAACTGATTGCCTCGTTGGTCTAGTGGTCGCAAGCCCTACAGCTGAGCATGAGGTCCTGGGTTCGATTCCCAGGTCCGGCAAGTGTAATTGGGTTATTCTATCTTTAATTTCTTGTGCCCGGTTGATGGCAATAAGCTCGCCCCTTATTACATGGGACTTAAACACAACTGGCGAAATGTGGGTGTAGTGTACACCTCTGCCCAACCCTTCGAGGAAACAAGGCGTGATGTTATGTATTTTATAACTGTGAGTAGTATAGTCGAGCTCTTTTAATTGCTTTATCACCCTAAGGTTTCATGTCATTTGTATGTCATGAAATTACAAGGTCTATTGGTTTATATGACAGTTAGACAGTTTCAACCCTACACTGCTATAAGGATCTTTCGGCGCGCGAGTGACGTGGAGGCTATTGGTAATAAAATAAATGAAATGTATTGATAAAACAAGATGGCGGCGTTAGTCCCGGAATTGTTGTCAAAAATGGTAATGATATTACGAGTCGACTATAATTAAGGCCTGCTTTTATACATGATTCTTGTTATGAGCTATATAGGGGTAGCAAACAGTGAATATATTATTATGTTTATAAAATGTGAATATTTGTTTATAAAATGTGGAGATTACAATCCTAACTAAAATATTATAAACAGTCCGATTCTCGGCCACCGTAGGCGCGGGCTTGCGGACGGTGAGCGATGGGTAGCTCGCCGTACGATAAGGACCAGGCCCGGGTCGACGGCGCGTTGTGTTTCACGCGCGCCTCAAATATATGTCGGCACCAACTGACGGGGCCAGGGTTGCGAGTTTGTCCGAAAGAGATATCGTGGCCCCGGCACACAGACAACTTAAGGAACACGGGTGGGTTTTAGTCAGTAAAAGTCTGACACGCCCTCCCGCTCCGCCCAGAGCGGCATAATTCTGGCTTCCACGCGGGCGAAGCTGCGGGTAAAACCTAGTACGACAATAAATGAAAATACTAGCAATACTAATGCATTAGATTAGTAGTTCTCAAAATATGGGTCGCGACCCACCGGTGGGATTAATGAAGGAATGTTGGCCCAATATTCCTTCATTTCCTCTTGCTCCATTGCCTCTTTTTCCTTCATGAAAAGCAAGAAGTGAGTCCCGAATTTGGAACTTTTTGTTAGGTGAGTCGCGGTCCAGTCAACTTTGGGAACCATTGCATTAGAGTATGTATTTTGGAATTAGCAAATAAATCCTAACATCGAAATTACAAAAGTATTTTTCTCTAGTGATGGGCCGACTATGGATTTTGCCAATCTTTTACTAGCCTTAAGTAGTGACTAAACTATTGGATATATTTGATTGAATTTCTGTATGCAGACTGGAGACGTCATTAGAGATACGCATACGCAGTTTAATTTATTGTCGTACTAGCTTAAGCCCGCTTCTTCGCCTACGTGGAGTTCGGAAATTATCCCACGGGAACGAACTACCGAAATAAAAAGTATTCTATGTCCTAGTCATGGTCTGCTTGTGTGCCAAATTTCATCAAAATCCGTTCAGCCATTTTAGGCGTGAAAGCGTAACAAATAAACAAACAAACTCACTTTTATAATAATAGTTAAAAGATTGTCGTCTCCACCTTGAATAGCTTATTAAACTAGTTACTAATGAACTCGTTAGTGAACTCTGTACAAAATGTTATTTATTATATCCTGCCTATCATTGTTGTTTAAACTATGCATTATGCTGTGTGTATAGATGGCTGATTAAACAAAATTATATTTAGTTATCGACACTGCATAGCGTTTCTTTTCTGCTTATTAAACTAAAGATTAAGGGGTTTATTCATAAACGTTGCTTAAAGTTAAGGAATGATTAGCAACTGTATAAGAGGGCGTACAACGGTCCAATAGCGCCATTCCTTTAAAAAAATATTATCTCGTGACTGTTAAGGAGTTATGAATAACGGCTAGTAGGGACCCTCGGTAAAGATGTCTAGAATTTCCTAATACCTTTTATAAAGTTTCTTATTGAGACACGAAGCAACAAAATACGATCTAGAGGAATCTACTGGCAACCACAGTGGACATTTCTTCAATTTCGTCGCACAGCGCTTTCAGCATATTTGGTTTCATTTTTGTGAGCAAAATTTCTTAATATTCCAAGATGAAGAAATTTTGCTCTCAAAAATGAAACCAAATATGCTAAAAGCGCTGTGCGACGAAATTGAAGAAATGTCCACTGTGGTTGCCAGGCCGCTTTTCTTTAGATCGTATTTTGTTGCTTCGTGTCTCAATATAAAACTTTATAAAAGGTATTAAAAAATTCTAGACACACTTACCGAGGGTCCCTACTAGCCGTTATTCATAATTCCTTCTCAGTCACGAGATATTTTTTTAAAGGAGTGGCGCTAGTGTACCGTTGTACGCCCTCATAAGCATACATTTTTGACGTTTAAACATCTCTTAACTCTAAGCAATGTTTATAAATAAACTCCGTAGTTTTTAGAGACCCTAAATTAACTTTACTTTTCTAAAGATTCTCTAACATTATAAAACTACAAAGAAACAGATTGTCGACCCCTTTCATTCATTGCGTTAAAGATATCTACGGTGGATCCGCAGTTACGGTCGCGAAATAAAAAATTTCTCACGTTTTTTTCAATTTGCTGGAGGCCTAAAATGGACGCTTTGGCAGAATCTGCGTACAATTTATACATCCCGCAATTCATCTGTTTGACAGCTGCAATTTGACATTAGACTTCACTATAGCAATTCATAGTTTCTGGACCATTTTACGAAAATCCATGCAAAACTGTAATACAGATGAATTGCGGGATATGAATTGTACGTATGATTCTGCCAAACCGTCCATTTTAGGCCCTCAGGTCAGTGTCAGGTTGTCATATTTCTTAGTCTAGTCTTTTAACTTGATCTAAATACAGTAAATACATATTTTCAGTAAATACATGTTTGTTACGGTTGCGAATCATATTCATATTTATTTATTTAACAGTTTATATACACACATATAAACAGACAAGAAAAAAACCGGCCAAGTGCATGTCGGACCACGCACAATGAAGGGTTCCGTGGTTGGGATGAATTTATCCCAAAAACAAACTTAACATTGTAGTTGAAAAACATGCTCTCCCATACATCGATATACGTTACGGTCAATTCTCCAACTGCAAATTTAAGTTGGTCGACTATTACTCGTTAACTTGTGAAGCCTACTTAGCTGTGATAGTTTTCCTTTTAATTTCGTTATATATACTATTGCCATGAATTTTTTCACATATCCAAAACCAACCATTTAGCTGGCAGGGGGGGGGGACACTTGACTCTAACAAAAACTAGCACTTTAAAGCTTAATATTACCCAAACGGATCCCTTAATTAAAAAATGGTTTTCCCAAACCCACAATATTTTTGAACGGCCTATCCAACGATACCCCACACCATGGAATAGACGAGAAAAAAAAATATCATCCCCATTTCACGTGTAAGGGAGGTACCCTAAAAAAAAATGTTTTTCATAATTTTATTTTACCATTTTTTTGGCATGATTAATATGTATACCCATGCCAAATTACAGCTTTCTAGGACTAAGCGTCTCTGAGCTAAGCTGGCGACAGACGGACGGACGGACAGACAGACAGACAGACAGACAGACAGACGGACATGGCGAAACTATAAGGGTTCCTTGTTTACTACGGAACCCTAAAAAGGAACAGAAAAATACGTACAAAGGTGATGCATAAATGATTCGCGACCGTAACAAATATGTATTTACATTATAGATAATATATCTATAACTTACGATTGTTGTGCAAAATTTCATGCCGCATTTTCAGCAGTTAAGGCAGTACATTGAATGTCAATGAATCAAGATTTTTATAAAGTAGATTACCAAGCATGAACTTCGTAGTGTCCATTTGTTGACAATTTCAGAACTATACAAACATAATCTTTATAGTAATAGGGATTTAATAAAGATTTTATACAGTTTGAGCTGTATAATAATTACCCCTAAGTCACTCTTACAGAGACAAAATTATTTTTTCACACACTTTTTTTTTTTTTCCTTCTGGCTTCGCACGGTTTGTGCATTTAGCCAATGTCAAGTTTTAGTTCTTGTATAATATTGATAAAATGAATATAAATGCATGATGATGATATCCCCGCCCACTCCCCTTGAGTTTCAGTAAAGATGTGGCACTTTACTGAGTCCTCACGCGGACTTCTTGAGAGAACTTGAAGCGAAGTTGCACTGTTTTGTTTCATTTGCCTACACTAATGCACGTTCACAAACACTTAATGGTTAATAATCCACCATTATTACACATTAATATTCGGCTAAACACAAATTTTGGAAAATTAAACAAACTGCTGAACATGACGCTTCACTTTCCCGCCAAGAAGTCCTTTCACACACTTGCACTTAATTACACGAAATCGCATCATAAAATTCATATTTTTGAACAAAGTAATGTTACGAGAAAAAACTCGTTCAGACCGTACATTTTATGATGAATTTGAACAATTTTTTTTATCGACTGCAAATAGATAATTATTCATAAATAAGTGCATAATACATCATTTTAGATTTTTTTTTCTTCTTGGCAATTGAGCCGGTGTCGTCTATTCTGCCAGCATCACATCGTTTTAGATAATATTTGCACTAATTATATCATAAATGCTCATGAAATGTTCCGAAAAATCATACGTCAAAAGTTTCGTCAAGTATTTATGATTTATGTCGTTATTTCATGAGTAAGTATTTATGATTAATTAATGCAAATCGAGGTTATCACGGCGGCATTATAGTGGTGTGTATAGAACACCTACATCGTTTTGATGTTTTTTGTTCCTCAGTAGATAGTCTATGGGCACTGCAAAACAATTTGATCGGGGTAGGGCTTAGGTGTCAACCGTCAACTTTTTAATATCAAGTTACGCGCACACGCACGCACTAAGCCTTTCCAAATGACTTTTATAATGCGCACAGCAAAAGAGTGGAACTCTCTACCTGCGTCTATGTTTCCGAACGCATACAACCCTAATCTCTTCAAAGTTAGAGTAAACAGGCATCTTCTGGGTAAGCTCACTCCATCGTCGACTTTGTCTCTGTCACCTCTGCCCTAGACTAAGGTCAAGAGCAAACCCATCCTAAATAATAAAAAAAAAAGTTTTGACTTTCAGGCATCGGAATACCCGTAACGACTGTCAAAGATCTTCGAACTAACCGGTACATGTTCAGCCCCAACTCATGGGCTATCTCGACGTATCTCTTCCACTGGTGGTAGGCGGGGCTCGGAAACCGGTTAATTTTCTATGTAACCTTAACCGTTATTATAAAGGTTTTCGAACATATTAATTATTTAATATTTTGTTACAAAATCAATGCTGAACTGAATGTAATGAAGCAATCTTGGAAGCTAATATAAATCGTATCAAAAATAATTTGTAACTACGGAAATAAAAATTAACCGGTTTCAAGCCCTGGTGGTAGGAGTCACATGCCACGTCTCCATTGGATTTTTCTATGACCACATCAGGCCGTGTGTGTGACAGTCTGTCCCAAATGCTCTCTCCTTTATCTGGAAGACAAGGGTGTACAGGTTCAGGGGGCTCGATGGATCGAGGTATTTACTAACATTAAGCTTTTCCTCATCATCATTTCAGCCGAAAGGCGTCCACTACTGGATATAGGCTGCCTCCTCCAAGCGTGGCCATATCGACCGGTCGATATGGCCACGCTTTTCGGCTCGGGACGCCTTTGCGAAGCCAGAAGGAAAAAAAAAAAAAGTGTGTGAAAAAATAATTTTGTCTCTGTAAGAGTGACTTAGGGGTAATTATTATACAGCTCAAACTGTATAAAATCTTTATTAAATCCCTATTACTATAAAGATTATGTTTGTATAGTTCTGAAATTGTCAACAAATGGACACTACGAAGTTCATGCTTGGTAATCTACTTTATAAAAATCTTGATTCATTGACATTCAATGTACTGCCTTAACTGCTGAAAATGCGGCATGAAATTTTGCACAACAATCGTAAGTTATAGATATATTATCTATAATGTAAATACATATTTGTTACGGTCGCGAATCATTTATGCATCACCTTTGTACGTATTTTTCTGTTCCTTTTTAGGGTTCCGTAGTAAACAAGGAACCCTTATAGTTTCGCCATGTCCGTCTGTCTGTCTGTCTGTCTGTCTGTCTGTCCGTCCGTCCGTCTGTCGCCAGCTTAGCTCAGAGACGCTTAGTCCTAGAAAGCTGTAATTTGGCATGGGTATACATATTAATCATGCCAAAAAAATGGTAAAATAAAATTATGAAAAACATTTTTTTTTAGGGTACCTCCCTTACACGTGAAATGGGGATGATATTTTTTTTTCTCGTCTATTCCATGGTGTGGGGTATCGTTGGATAGGCCGTTCAAAAATATTGTGGGTTTGGGAAAACCATTTTTCAATTAAGGGATCCGTTTGGGTAATATTAAGCTTTAAAGTGCTAGTTTTTGTTAGAGTCAAGTGTCCCCCCCCCCCCTGCCAGCTAAATGGTTGGTTTTGGATATGTGAAAAAATTCATGGCAATAGTATATATAACGAAATTAAAAGGAAAACTATCACAGCTAAGTAGGCTTCACAAGTTAACGAGTAATAGTCGACCAACTTAAATTTGCAGTTGGAGAATTGACCGTAACGTATATCGATGTATGGGAGAGCATGTTTTTCAACTACAATGTTAAGTTTGTTTTTGGGATAAATTCATCCCAACCACGGAACCCTTCATTGTGCGTGGTCCGACATGCACTTGGCCGGTTTTTTTCTTGTCTGTTTATATGTGTGTATATAAACTGTTAAATAAATAAATATGAATATGATTCGCAACCGTAACAAACATGTATTTACTGAAAATATGTATTTACTGTATTTAGATCAAGTTAAAAGACTAGACTAAGAAATATGACAACCTGACACTGACCTGAGGGCCTAAAATGGACGGTTTGGCAGAATCATACGTACAATTCATATCCCGCAATTCATCTGTATTACAGTTTTGCATGGATTTTCGTAAAATGGTCCAGAAACTATGAATTGCTATAGTGAAGTCTAATGTCAAATTGCAGCTGTCAAACAGATGAATTGCGGGATGTATAAATTGTACGCAGATTCTGCCAAAGCGTCCATTTTAGGCCTCCAGCAAATTGAAAAAAACGTGAGAAATTTTTTATTTCGCGACCGTAACTGCGGATCCACCGTAGATATCTTTAACGCAATGAATGAAAGGGGTCGACAATCTGTTTCTTTGTAGTTTTATAATGTTAGAGAATCTTTAGAAAAGTAAAGTTAATTTAGGGTCTCTAAAAACTACGGAGTTTATTTATAAACATTGCTTAGAGTTAAGAGATGTTTAAACGTCAAAAATGTATGCTTATGAGGGCGTACAACGGTACACTAGCGCCACTCCTTTAAAAAAATATCTCGTGACTGAGAAGGAATTATGAATAACGGCTAGTAGGGACCCTCGGTAAGTGTGTCTAGAATTTTTTAATACCTTTTATAAAGTTTTATATTGAGACACGAAGCAACAAAATACGATCTAAAGAAAAGCGGCCTGGCAACCACAGTGGACATTTCTTCAATTTCGTCGCACAGCGCTTTTAGCATATTTGGTTTCATTTTTGAGAGCAAAATTTCTTCATCTTGGAATATTAAGAAATTTTGCTCACAAAAATGAAACCAAATATGCTGAAAGCGCTGTGCGACGAAATTGAAGAAATGTCCACTGTGGTTGCCAGTAGATTCCTCTAGATCGTATTTTGTTGCTTCGTGTCTCAATAAGAAACTTTATAAAAGGTATTAGGAAATTCTAGACATCTTTACCGAGGGTCCCTACTAGCCGTTATTCATAACTCCTTAACAGTCACGAGATAATATTTTTTTAAAGGAATGGCGCTATTGGACCGTTGTACGCCCTCTTATACAGTTGCTAATCATTCCTTAACTTTAAGCAACGTTTATGAATAAACCCCTTAATCTTTAGTTTAATAAGCAGAAAAGAAACGCTATGCAGTGTCGATAACTAAATATAATTTTGTTTAATCAGCCATCTATACACACAGCATAATGCATAGTTTAAACAACAATGATAGGCAGGATATAATAAATAACATTTTGTACAGAGTTCACTAACGAGTTCATTAGTAACTAGTTTAATAAGCTATTCAAGGTGGAGACGACAATCTTTTAACTATTATTATAAAAGTGAGTTTGTTTGTTTATTTGTTACGCTTTCACGCCTAAAATGGCTGAACGGATTTTGATGAAATTTGGCACACAAGCAGACCATGACTAGGACATAGAATACTTTTTATTTCGGTAGTTCGTTCCCGTGGGATAATTTCCGAACTCCACGTAGGCGAAGAAGCGGGCTTAAGCTAGTACGACAATAAATTAAACAGCGTATGCGTATCTCTAATGACGTCTCCAGTCTGCATACAGAAATTCAATCAAATATATCCAATAGTTTAGTCACTACTTAAGGCTAGTAAAAGATTGGCAAAATCCATAGTCGGCCCATCACTAGAGAAAAATACTTTTGTAATTTCGATGTTAGGATTTATTTGCTAATTCCAAAATACATACTCTAATGCAATGGTTCCCAAAGTTGACTGGACCGCGACTCACCTAACAAAAAGTTCCAAATTCGGGACTCACTTCTTGCTTTTCATGAAGGAAAAAGAGGCAATGGAGCAAGAGGAAATGAAGGAATATTGGGCCAACATTCCTTCATTAATGAAGGAATGTTGGCCCAATATTCGTTCGCGACCCACCGGTGGGTCGCGACCCATATTTTGAGAACTACTAATCTAATGCATTAGTATTGCTAGTATTTTCATTTATTGTCGTACTAGGTTTTACCCGCAGCTTCGCCCGCGTGGAAGCCAGAATTATGCCGCTCTGGGCGGAGCGGGAGGGCGTGTCAGACTTTTACTGACTAAAACCCACCCGTGTTCCTTAAGTTGTCTGTGTGCCGGGGCCACGATATCTCTTTCGGACAAACTCGCAACCCTGGCCCCGTCAGTTGGTGCCGACATATATTTGAGGCGCGCGTGAAACACAACGCGCCGTCGACCCGGGCCTGGTCCTTATCGTACGGCGAGCTACCCATCGCTCACCGTCCGCAAGCCCGCGCCTACGGTGGCCGAGAATCGGACTGTTTATAATATTTTAGTTAGGATTGTAATCTCCACATTTTATAAACAAATATTCACATTTTATAAACATATTAATATATTCACTGTTTGCTACCCCTATATAGCTCATAACAAGAATCATGTATAAAAGCAGGCCTTAATTATAGTCGACTCGTAATATCATTACCATTTTTGACAACAATTCCGGGACTAACGCCGCCATCTTGTTTTATCAATACATTTCATTTATTTATTTATATTCACTCCAAACATACAAACATCCTTACTTCATCCTTTCAGCCGAAAGACGTCCACTGCTGGACATAGGCCTCCCCCAAGCACCGCCAATTCGACCGGTTCTGTGCTTCCCGCATCCAGCGGATACCTGCGGCCTTCACAAGGTCATCGGTACACCTTGTAGGAGGCCTTCCAACACTACGTCTTCCGGTACGCGGTCGCCACTCCAGAACCTTTCGGCCCCATCGGCCATCAGTTCTGCGAGCAATGTACTCTGCCCACCACATCCATCCTTACTTGGCTAGACCCAATACTATATTGTAGTACACTTAAAAATTTAATAGTTCCACTATTTGTACCATAACAAATTCTATCTCTATCTAGGTAGCTTTTCTTTCAAATTCATCCAAAGCGCAACAGTATAATGTCGTCGTCATCAGCAATGAGGTTGAGAGCGCATTCATTAAACATTTGCACAATTTTTTACCAATAGCCTCCACGTCACTCGCGCGCCGAAAGATCCTTATAGCAGTGTAGGGTTGAAACTGTCTAACTGTCATATAAACCAATAGACCTTGTAATTTCATGACATACAAATGACATGAAACCTTAGGGTGATAAAGCAATTAAAAGAGCTCGACTATACTACTCACAGTTATAAAATACATAACATCACGCCTTGTTTCCTCGAAGGGTTGGGCAGAGGTGTACCTACACTACACCCACATTTCGCCAGTTGTGTTTAAGTCCCATGTAATAAGGGGCGAGCTTATTGCCATCAACCGGGCACAAGAAATTAAAGATAGAATAACCCAATAACACTTGCCGGACCTGGGAATCGAACCCAGGACCTCATGCTCAGCTGTAGGGCTTGCGACCACTAGACCAACGAGGCAATCAGTTATAATATTAATAAGTATATAATATTATATCTACCTACTTGCACTATTATTTACAAATCAATTAATACTTTGTCACATCTAACACATTTATCGCTATTATCTGTAACATTATATTTTCTACACCGCAAACACTGCCCATTTCTACTCTGTGACAACTCAATGTGCATATCTTTCCCGCAATTTTTAACTGTCAAACTGACAGATGACAGTTCTAAAATCTCGCACAAAACACTGTCATTTACAACACAAGTCCGCATGAGTCCAACTTTTATTTTCCGCCTCGAATGCAATAACATTCTCCACTTGTATCAAAATGTACTACGAGTATTGTACAAACCTACTTACAGAAATAAAAATCATTTATCATTTGGGATAAATTCATCCCAACTAAGGAACCCTTCATTGTGCTTCGGGGCCCGACACGCACTTGACCGGTTTTTTAATTTTTACAACTACATACAGTTACTCGAGTGTTACAAGCAAAAGCTATTCATGAACTCATGAATAAAATACTTTCCCAGTACACTCTCTAATGAGTATGCGAGTAGAGTAGCTACCTACTACTAATCCTAGTGTGCTCAAAACATTGCAGTTTTGGAGTACAAATGAATGCAATTATGAACAATTTGCTATGCATTAGGTGGGCTACCTACTCTGCTACATAATTATGTATTTTAGGCACTAAGGGTAGAATAATAACGAGACTTTGTGAAGTATGATTGGTTTAACGGGCGTATGATTGTTTAAATTATCAGCCCATTATTTTCCCACTTCCCACTGCTGGGAGACAGGTCTCCTCTCTTCGAGAGGTAGTGGGCTATGATCTACCACGCGGGCCCAGTGCGGGTTGGTAGATGTCACATGTCTTCGAATTTGTGGTTCTAGTACATGCTGGTTTCCTCATGATGTTTTCCTTCACCGTTTTGAGAGCAGTGCTGATGAAATTATTTACACAAAGTAAAGTGCCTGTCTGGGTTCAAACCCACGACCTACAACTCCGTAAGTCGGGGCCGTTACCACTGGGCCACCACGGCTCTCATCATTGTTTACCCTAACGTTAATTCAATTGTGATTACTACATACATACTTAAACAAATTCACGCCTTTTTTCCGTAGGGGTAGGCAGAAAATATAGAACGCCACCTGTGTTTACTACGCTATTATTATTTTAATCATATTTTGTTTGTGTTTTTTTGTTAATGTGAGGACGTTGTAGGCTTAATAGACCGTAGATCTGTAGACCATTTTCCATTTTGTTAAGTACCTGGTACTTTGACGGGCCTACGCTGTCCTCTCATACCTATTAACACTGTAATTTAAAACATTGTCAAAAGCCATTTTTTTTAAAAAGAGTAACCGTGGAGTTTCTTGCCGGCTCTTCTCCATAGGAAACGACCAATTGGAACCGTGCACCTAGCTTCTGACGTTTCATAAGTGCCCATGTAGGCATAAGTGAAATAAAAATATTTTTTATTGATTTGATTGACGCAATGAAAATAAATAATTAAAGTGATACCGGTTAAACGGTTCCTAAAATCCGTACGAATCGATCTAACGGCAATATTTTTATTTAAAAAGTTGCCCCACACTTATAGGAATTTCTCCTGTATTGTGGGTGCGTTTACAAACATATTTAGAAGAAAGAATATGAATCAGCATTAGCTAGCTATTATATGCATGGATTTACACACCAAAACCTGCACTTTGAGGACCTGTAAACTCCTAGTTTCTCCTACCCTTCGGGGGAAAAAGAAACTAGCGGTGACCTACGGGTGAAATGAAATGAAATCGTTTATTCTGCAAATAGAATAACGGAATCACTGTTAGTAATTTGCAAATAAATGAATCTGAATCTGAATCTAATAGTACAGCTCAACTCAAGACAATACCAAAGAAAGGAGATTTGGGTAGGCCGCATAAAGTGCTCAACATTCCAGACCATCAATAAAAAAAACTGAGTAAAAGAAAAAAAAAGGAATATATTTAAAGAAAAAAACAAAATGGCCCACATAGTGCTCACATTCACAATAAATTAAAGCAATAAATATAATACTTTTCAAAGTAAATATTCATGTAATACTGTACCTATGCATATAATATTCTGAAATGTCAATAAGTTTAGAAAATCATGCATAATAATTAATCATTATTCGGCTCGCCGCTGATGGTGAATGCCGATCAGATGCTTGAATTTGTGACTGCTGTTTTTGCTTTTGTAATCTGAAGTATTAATGGTCCCCAGACACAAGGCCAGTTTGTGAGCCATTAGTACAAGCTGCAGAACTGACTCACTGAACTGATTTGCAAAATGGCCTCGTGTCGGGGCCTCTAAGGGTTTTAAACATTCAACTGGCTTGCAAAATGCCCTCATTGTGGGAGCCAATGTCACAAACATAACATCATTTACAAGGTCGTGAGAACAGGTTAAAATTACCTAAAAATAAAATATTGCCAGCTTCAAACCAAAGGAGGGTTGGCCAAGTAGCTCATAAGCTTACATTTACTTACCATTATTTTATTCAAACTAATATGAAACAATAAAATATATTCCGCCATCCATTTTGCGGTCATAAAAGTACGATGTAAATCTGATTAGCGAACGTTTCAGCCGAACAGTTCGGGAATAATTGGCTCGGTCCGGTTTGAGCCGGATTAAAACTAGTCTAAACTGGTATAAATACCTACAGAGGTATGGAACATCACGACTTTTGTTTGTATTCATGATTATTCTAATTATGAATAAAGAGTTTTTCGTTTTTTTAGGCTCGTTACCAACAAACAAAAAAAAATATAACTTTTGTTTTATCATGTTTATATTATTACTAGCTGACCCGTGCCCGCTTCGTTGGGCGGTAAATATTTTACCGTCTTTTCATTTTTCGGATTAAATAATGGCCTTATGTTATGACTCTTATGACACTCACAAAATAATAACATGGCTTTCAATGGGTAAAAGATTTTTCAAAGTCGGTTCAGTAGATCCAGAGATTACCCCTACAACCTCACAAACTATAAAATATTAATATAAGTAGATGAAGCAACGGTTTAGCAATATCCTTAAAAAAAAATGACTCGCATTCCGTTTGCTCACTATAGGCAAGCGACTTCTCGACAAAATCAATAGCAGTGAATTGGGACTGGGTTTGTGAATTCAACTGCACATTTTCCGCTGAGTCGGTGACGGTCGGTGATTCTTCAATTTTGCCGGCGTGAGGGTCAATCAAAAGATATTTTTAGAGTTCCGTACCCAAAGGGTAAAACGGGAACCCTATTACTAAGGCTCCGCCGTTTGTCCGTCTGTCACCAGGCTGTATCTCATGAACCGTGATATAGTTAGACAGTTGAAATTCACAGGTGATGTATTTCTGTTGCCGGTATAACAACTAATACAAAATAAAGTAAATATTTAAGGGGGCTCCCATACAACAAACGTGATTTTTTTGCTCGTTTTTGCTAGATATTGATAACGGCAACAGGTAGACGCTTGAAATATTCACAGAATATTAAGTTACATATTCACTTTATAAATAAATAAATAAATTAAAATAAATGAAATATTTAAGGGGGGCTCCCATACAACATACGTGATTTTTTTTGCCATTTTTATAGATAATGGTACGGAACCCTTCGTGGTCGAGTCCGACTCGCACTTGGCCGGTTTTTTTATTGTTTAAATTAGCCAACGCAATTAAAACATCAAAATGATCTTCATTAAAGTTTCCTGAGAATCGGATTATTTTGACTCCCTGCCGTGCTTCCCCAAAACCAGCAATAAAAATACCATCCTGAAACACCTGGAACTCAAATGAGAATAGTTCTGCCGCTGCCTTTTTTTTTTTTGGGTGGTAAATTATCAAATAACTTCTCCCGCTCTGGCCAGAGCGGGGAGGGCGTGTCAGACTGTTACTGACTAAAACCCACCCGTGTTCCTTCAAATGCCTGTGTGCCAGGGTCACGATATCCCTTTCGGACAGGCTCGTAACCCTGGCAGGCATTAGCCCTTTCGGACCCCGTCAATTGGTGCTGACATCTCTTTGAGGAGCGCGTGGAACACAACGCGCCGTCGACCCGGGCCTGGTCCTTATTGGACGGCGAGCTACCCATCGCTCACCGTCCGCAAGCCCGCGCCCACGGTGGCCGGCAATCGGCCTGCGATTCCCGACGCCCGGGGCGTCTCCTGCGGTGACTAAGGGCGTGAGGGCGCGAACCCTGCCTCACCCTCCGAACCATGGCCTGAACCAGGGCCAGATGCGAGAGATCGCCGCCGCCGATCGCCTCCGTGAGGACATGGCGGTGCTCTGCCCAAGCTGGGCAGACCTCAACCGTATGCTCCACCGTGTCCTCCGGGCGATCCATACAGTGGTGACACCCGGGCGTTTCCTCCCGCTTTATTCTGAATAGGAACCTCCCAAAACAACCGTGTCCGGTGAGGACGTGCGTCAGGCGGAAGGTGAGGAAGCCGTGGCGCCTCTCTAGCCACTCCTCATAGAGGGGACTTATCGCCACAATTGTGGCATGCAAATTCTTTGCTAAATAGTAAATATCCCTGGCGATGGCGCATGCTTATTTTCATCTCTCTCCTATTTGGTGAACAGTAACGTGGCCATGTCATTGTCTTCTCAAATTCGAGACAGCATTGTGCGCCACGTGTCTAAAAACTGGGAAATATTCCAACCTTTCATCCAGGATCGGTCAGGAGGAGCTGTTTATGGTTCAAAGCGTGAATACGTCGCTGAAATGTGTTGTAATGGCACCTACGGAACCACCTGTGAACTCATGGCAGCGGGAGAACTATTCCCATTTGAGTTCCAGGTGTTTCAAGATGGTATTTTTATTGCTGGTTTTGGGGACGCACAACAGGGAGTAAAAATAATCTGATTCTCAGGAAATTTCAATGAAGGTCATTTTGATGCGTGTCGAACTTTTACTGACTAAAACCCACCCGTGTTCCTTCAAATGCCTGTTGTGGGCCACGATATCCCTTTCGGACAGGCTCATAACCCTGGCAGGTATTGGCCCTTTCGGACCCCGTCAGTTGGTGCTGACATCCTTTTAAAATGGGAATAGTTCTCCCGCCTTTTTCCAACCCTTACAACACCAGCCTAAACCAAAGATACTAAGCAATAAAATTAAAATACGAACGTAGGTATTCAAGGACACTTTTTCTAGTAAGAACGACTAATACTAAAAACTATTATAGTAATACCACAGTGTGAAATACCTACACAATAAGTAATTCGCAAAGAAATAGAAATAACAAAATTCCAACCATTTATTTTAATAGGTAAAAACACATTTATTATCCTCTAATTTAGAATTAGGAAGCGAAACAAGCCAAAACGAAAACCAAACAACGACGATGAAAAATATTTCAAAGCAAATTAGTAGTAAGTAATAACAAAATATCGCAGAACAGAAATTTCGGTAACTATAGCTTGAACGTGTATCGCTTAGGTTTGTATTCTGTGATTGACACATGACTTCGTTTTTTGATACGATCGGCTTGCAAGCCGCCATTAAGGTTAAACATTGTGAAGTTGTCCCCTTGGCATTCTCGACTTTAATGCTATAAATGCAACGTTCAAATTACCTGAATACCAATTAGAACCTCATTTCATTATCTTTTAGCAGATGCCTGCACTGAAACATACTGGCCACCTAGATAAAAACTAAATAAAAACCTCAAGAAACTTCCAAAAATTCTTATTTCAATGTAAAATATGCATTAACGCGTTGTCATAAATTTCAATTTAGATCTATAGCGGCCTCCGAATTCTAATTTCAATGTAAAGTATGCAATAACTCGTTGCCGTAAGATTCAATTTGGATCTTAACTGCATTTGGTACATTTTTCATACAAACATTAAAAACCCTTATTTTCACCCTTAAGCGCCGAATTTCGTAAAATCCTTTCTTAGTGAGCACCTAGAAGTCGAAAGGAACAATCAGGCCAACATTCATGTCTCTAACTTTAAAAACATAGGAGTTTCATACAAACTTTGACACCCCTTTTCAACCGCTTAAGGTGCGAATTTATAAAAATCCTTTCTTAGTGCGCGCCTGCACCCCATAGAGAGTGCATGTGCCAAATTTTAGACCTCACGGCCCAGTAGTTTCCGAGATTTCGTGATGAGTGGTCAGTGAGTGGACTTCTCTTTTATATATATAGACTAGCTGAAACCCGCGGTTTCAACCGCGTAAGTTCGATCCCGTGGGAATATCAGGATAAAAAGTAGTCTATAATGTTAATCCAGGGTGTCAGCTACGTCGTCGGGTCCCTGACGAAGAAGCCGCGCTGTATGAGGTGTACCGCGCGGCGAATCAGGCCCTGTGGCTGGCCATCGGCGAAGCGAGAACGCGAGGCTGGGAGGAGATGTTGGAGACTCTCGATGCGGATCCGTGGGGGCGTCCCTATCGTGCGGTTCGAGGGAAACTTCGAGCCTCGGCGCCTCCACTCACGGAGAGTCTCCAACCTGAGCTGCTGGAGGAGGTAGTCGCAGCCCTCTTCCCGGCAAGAGCGGAGCATACTCCGCCGCCGATGGCTCTGCCCACAGCCGCAGAGCCTACAGAGGAGAACGCCATCAGCGTCCCGGAGGTGACACAAGCAGAGATGGGGACAGCCGTGATGCGGCTCCGGGCCAAGAACGTGGCTCCGGGACCCGACGGGATCCACGGCCAAGCGCTTGCCCTCGCTCTGAAGGAGCTAGAGCCCCACTTGAGAGGACTCTACACAGCGTGCCTTGAGCAGGGCCAGTTTCCCACATTGTGGAAATCAGGTCGTCTGGTCCTGCTCAGGAAGGCGGGGCGCCCTGCGGACTCACCGTCCGCGTACAGGCCCATAGTGCTGCTAGACGAGGTGGGTAAGATGTTTGAGCGTATAATCGCTGCCCGCCTCGTCGGCCACTTGTGCGGAGAGAGGCCTGACCTGGCCGAGAGCCAGTTCGGCTTTCGGCACGGGCGCTCCACCATCCACGCGATATCGCGGGTTAGAGTCCTGGCGGAGGAAGCGGTGTCCCGGGGCGGGGTGATGTTGGCGGTGTCCTTAGACATTTCCAACGCCTTCAACACCCTGCCCTGGAGCTGTATTCGGGAGGCACTGCGGTACCATCGGGTGCCTTCCTACCTCCGCCGCATCGTCGGGGCTTATTTGGCGGAGAGGTGTGTCACCTACACGGGCCGTGATGGCGGAAACCAGCGCCGCATGTCGTGCGGTGTTCCACAGGGCTCAGTCGTGGGCCCGCTTCTGTGGAACATCGGGTACGACTGGGTGCTGCGGGGCGAGCTCCAGCCGGGCGTGGACCTGACGTGTTATGCAGATGACACACTGGTCACGGCCCGGGGGAGCTCGTACAGGGAAGCAGCGTTGCTGGCGACGGCTGCGGTATCACAGGTGGTGAACCGCATACGGCGCCTAGGCCTGGAGGTTGCCCTCAACAAGTCGGAGGCCATGATATTTCATGGCCCTCGGCGGGCGCCGCCGCCGGGATCACACATCGTGGTCGGGGGGGCTCAAATCGCTGTCGAGTCCACCATGAAGTACCTAGGATTGGTGCTCGACAGCCGGTGGGATTTTGGCCCTCACTTCCGGCGGCTTGCGCTCAAGTTGTTGGGCGCGGCTGGGGCGTTATCAACGCTGCTTCCCAATCTGGGGGGCCCGAGCGCTGCCTGTAGGCGGCTCTACGTGGGGATCGTGCGATCAATGGCCCTGTATGGGGCCCGATCTGGGCGGCTGACCTGACGGCCGGGAGCATCGCAGTCCTGCGGAAACCGCAGAGAGCGATGGCCGTCAGAGTCATCAGGGGCTATCGCACGATCTCCTAAGAGGCGGCTTGTGTACTGGCCGGATCCCCGCCATGGGACCTCGAGGCGAAAGTACTCGCGTCACTGTATCGGTGGCGCGAGGAAGCGAGGGCGCGGGTCGAGTGGCTGATGCAGCGGCATGTGGATTTGCGTCGGTCACAGCTTCGCGCAGCCCTGGTGGCGGAATGGCGGGACAGGCTTTCACGCCCTACCGCCGGCCTCGCCACCAGGCAGGGAGAGAGGCCGATGGCGGTCCGGCCAGTACTCGAACCCTGGCTCGGGAGGAGGCACGGCTCCCTGTCGTTTCGGGTGACGCAGGTGCTCTCGGGGCATGGTTGCTTCGGGAAGTACCTGTGTCGCATAAACAGGGAGCCGGACGCCCGGTGTCACCACTGCGTCGACTGCCGGGAGGACACGGCGCGGCATACGCTGGCAGAGTGTGCCGCTTGGAAGGAGCCACGCCGTGCCCTCATCTCAGGAGTAGGCAGTGACCTATCGCTGCCGGCCGTGGTCGAGTCGATGGCCGGCAGTGAGGAGTCCTGGGACGCGGTGGTATCCTTCTGAGGCTGCGGAAAGGGAGCGGGAGATCTCGTCCGCTCACCCGGCTCGCAGCAGGCGCACCGGGCGTCGGCGGAGGGCCGATAACGCCCTCTTCCAGCCCCCATAAATGGGTCCAGGGACGGTGGACTTGGGGACGTCCGCCGCCCCCTATCACATTGGACCCGAGGTGGCGACGCGTAGTGTTCCACGCGCGCCCCTAGCAGACGTCGCGGGGGGGGGGGGTCAGACACCTCACCCCCCCCAGACTTGAGGTGGCCCGCAGAGGCGGGCCGGCACTAGCCGGGGATTGCGGAAGGAATAACAGATCCCAAGATCCCCGGTGCAAGTGTGGGAGGGGAACACTGGGGTGGTTTTTAGTCAGTAAAAGTCTGACAGACCCCCCCGCCCGCCCCAGGGCGGAGGACATCCATGAGGATTTTCCACCCCGTGAACAAAAAAAAAAAAAAAAGGGTGTCAGCTACCTCCATACAAAATTTTATCAATATTTGTCCAGCCGTTTGAGCGTGAATAAGTAACAAACAAACACACACACACACACACACAAAATTTCGTCTTAGTGTGATATCCATCCATCATCCATCCATCTGTGTGGTGCCGGACGTAAAGAATAGCACTCCCCTATTTCTTCCCGTGGGTGTCGTCAAGAGGACAGAGAAAGGCGACTAAGGGATTTACTAGAGAATGGGCAGCAGCGTTCTCTATGCATTTTAACACCATACTGCGATCGCCAACCCGCCTGCCAAGCGTGGCGATTATGGCAAACCCCTCCCTTTGGGGGAGGCCTATGTCCAGCAGTGGACGTCTTTCGGCTGAAATGATGATGATGATGATCATGATATCCATCGCGCGGAGTTTAGCTAGTCAAATTAAAATAATCCTGTATATAGGTATTTATAAGTTGGATTCTTGTGCAAAATTTCATGCCGCATTTTCAGCGGTTTAGGCAGTGCAATGTGCATTGTCAGTGAATTTAAGATTTTTATAAAGTAGATTACTCATGTAAATTGTAGTGTCCATCTGTTGAAAATTTCAGAACTATACAAACACTTTTCTATAGCAATAGGGATCTAACCACTAACGAAGTAAATTGGCTAACATATTCCGTTCCGTATAAAAAGAATATTGTCGAGAACGTATCAACTTTACAGATTTTTTTTTAATTTAGAAAACATGCGTTGCTTCGTTCCTTTGATAAATAATTCTCAAAGGTTTTTGTTGTTGTTTATGAAACAGTTATACCTACTGGGATTGACACCGAATTCGAGAAAAGAAATATGGAAAATTAGCAATTCAAAAGGTTTAGGGCACAGAATTTTATGGAAAGAAGTTCGATTCGCACCTTTTGCACTGTTAGCAATTCTTAATAAGTAGTTTAAAAAAAAGAAAGAAAGAAAATACGTTTATTTGCCGTAAACATGACGCAAAGAAAGAACATAGATACAAAAAGAACAAGTAGGGGGAAAATATGCGTCACATCCACGCAAAACGGCCACCGCTCAGCATCGCGTAGCGTAGCGTGCGTGGCGTAGCGTCTGCGTGCCCATGCCGTAGTAAAATTATAAGTGGAAGTCCAAGCCAAAAGTGTGGTCCAGTAGTGGGGTATTGAGTTAAGATTAGATTCGGTATCTAGAATAGTCAAATGATAATCTATATCTATAAAAATCAATGCCACTTTTCGTTGTAATTTTATAACTCAAGAACGGGCTCACCTATTAAAAAAAAAAGGTTTAGGCTTTGTTCGGACTATTTAGTAGATGGTTTATGTGAAGTTTTTTTTTTAGGTAGGTAGGTTAGGTAGGTAGGGTAGGTAGGTAGGTAGGTAGGTAGGTAGGTTAGGTAAGTAGGTAGGTACGGTAGGTAGGTAGGTAGGTAGGGTAGGGAGGTAGGTAGGGTAGGTAGGTACGGTAGGTAGGTAGGGTAGGTAGGTAGGTAGGTAGGTAGGGTAGGTAGGTAGGTGGGTAGGTAGGTACGGTAGGTAGGTAGGGTAGGTAGGTAGGTAGGGTAGGTAGGTAGGGTAGGTATTCTTTTACCCATAGAAAGCCACGTATTTTGTGAGTGTCATAGAGTAAAAATGTTTACCACCCAACGGAGTGGGCACGGGTCAGCTAGTAAGAAAATATATTAAAAAAAATATTCAAAATCTGGTACATTTTTTTTAATCATACATTTGAAGTTGAATCTCAGAAAACTAATGAACTCTTTGACGGCACGGTTGGCGCAGTTAGTTAAGCGATTGACTGCTGCGCTGCGTGACGCGGGTTCGATTCCCGCACGGAACAAATATTTGTATGACCTACAAGTAGTTGTTTCGGGTCTGGCTGTTTGTGTATGTAAATTTAATGCACCCACAATACAGGAGAAATACATAGTGTGGGGCATTATTACTAAAAAAAAAAAAAATCGCAAATGTTTGAGTTTGATTTTGAATTTCAAGGAGGGCCGTATGAAATAATTACATTTTTTTATTAATAATTATAAAACCATTCACTCGGGCCAAACATCATTTTATTATAATTGACAAAAATAATCATGTTTACTTATTGTTTCGACGTGGTAGGTTGGTGTGTCGTATGACAGATGAAATTTAGACTGTATACTATATATAGCGTCGAAATTTGGCCCCAAGTTACTAGAGGTAACTCGTAAAAGGCACACGAGATGTTCATCATTCATCCTACTTATTTCTTAATTTGTTTTTACGAAGATTTATTCTTGAAAATACTTGCTCACAGATTATAAATACCGAACATAGAAATAATTTACTAAGCGTGTTTAATTAAATTAGGGAATTTATATTTTGCTAGAATTTTGTAGAATTCAAGCTTTGTGTTATTATGAAGCTGCTTTAACGTTTCATCACATTGTAGCTCATTTATTTCAAGTTGATAATCGACTACAATGTTTTCGCAATTTACAGCGAATGGCGACGAAAATATTCCTAAATCGCTTTCTAATCTCATATAGAACTCATTTTCCTGGCGATTTAGTTGGCTAACATAAAAATTAACCTTTTCTGTGGGCAATTCGGCGACTGTCTGTAGCTTAGAAAAGTGAACGAGATTTCTTTGCGATATTTGTGTGGAAAACAAACGTACTTTAAATTTGAACGCCCTTATTTGGGCCCATGTGTCATCAAGGAATTGATTCTTGCCTTGGATAATTTTATTTTATTTGTTTAAGTATCTGAATAAATCGATGAAGGGGTTTTGATCAAGGGCCGGATTGAATAATGTCGGGACCGAATTTGGCCCGGGGGCCGCCATTTCCCCGTGCTTGAGCTAGGCAGACCTGGTACCGTGTGGTGCCGGACGTAAAGAATAGCACCAGCCTATTTCTTCCCGTAGGTGTCGTAAAAGGCGACTAGGGGACTTACTAGAGAATGGCATGTACTTTAACACCATACTGCGATCGCCAACCCGCCCGCCAAGCGGGGCGATTATGTCAACCCCCCCTTTGGGGGAGGCCTATGTCCAGCAGTGGACGTTTTTCGGCTGCAATGATGAGCTAGGCAGTGAGGTGGTACGGTGGTGTAACATTTTGCAGTTAACCTCTCTACCACAAAATAAATAGTCTTCCTGATGTAATCCTGAGGGCCTAGACATTCTATCATATAATCATTACGAAAAAGAAGTATTGGTGACTTCAGCGGCCACGGCAGTAGTTTATGTCAATGAGAGTTTTCATGAAAATTCACGCCACCAGTTGGCGCTACATTGACAAGAGAGTGTATTCCCGTTGTCCCCGTATGCCATATCCCCGTCACGGGGACAGCGGGACGTGATTAAATTTATTTCCCGTTGTCCCCATAACGTACGAAGTAGACCTTTTTTAAATCGAAACAGCTAGGTTAGGTTAGGTTAGAACTGAGACCACACAACGCACGAGTCGAGCGAGCGTAGCGAGCGGTGCCGCGGCAGCGGCCGGCGAGTGCCAGAAACATATTTTTGAATGTAAAACCAAACCACGGGGACAACGGGAAGTATTTTTAAATATTTAATTGAAGTACCGCTGTCCCCGTAGGACGGGGACACGGCGTACGGGGACAACGGGAATACACGGACAAGAGGTCTTCCATTTCGACAATGAATATAAAACATAATTATGATGACGTTCATCATCTAGTGAACGCCATTTAAAAAAACCCTCATTCTGTTGAAAGTTGTTATAGATATAAGAAATGCTCTGAAACCGATGGTCACTTTTCTATGCCCTCTTCATCACAAATGGGATCTACACATAACACCATGGCAAGATAAACTATTGTCTGCGGTGATTTTTTCATTACTTAGCACCTCGTTTATTTGTGTATGACGTCACGAATGACAAAAATTATAAGGCTTCCGTTTTTTCCATTCAGTTACGTAACCCTGACAAATTGTCTAATTAAATTGGTCGCTAGGAATTTAAAATGGTATTTGATAAAAAGGTGCCATCATAATATTATATTCTACCCACAGAACTATCGTCTACTTATAGATATACAGGGTGTAAAAAGACACATCACAAAGCCGTCAACTACGCATACTGTGCATCTAACTAGTAGCTTTGTGCAAAAAATATTGATGGGAACCGTTTTTATTTTTAGGGAATAAAAAAATGCAATTTTTATTGCCCGCAATGTAACGCGAACCCAGGCAAACAGACTCAGTGCTGTTGTGTGAGTTAAGCCCCGCCCCTTCGTTCTACGTGGTACGCGTAGGTTCTTGTCGAATACTCGCGGCTATGAACGAAATAAATGTAAGAAAAATCGAAAATTCTGGTAATGTTTGCTTGGAAAAAAGTTTTATAATTACAGTTGGAATTCGTTTTCATAAAAAAAAAATGCGAGTTTGGCCTTCAATATCTCCAGAACCAGTGGACTCCCAAGTATGGTCTAGTGGAAAAAAACGATCCAAATAATGGGTAGAATATGTAGCTTTCGGCTTCGAAAAGGGTCTTTTTACACCCGATATATCGGTGGGTAGTTGCGTACCAATACAACTCTGAAGATACCTACCATTGACAAGATTTATAGGGATTTCACTAATACACTTAAGAGACTCTAAAAAGTAGGGTTCTGAAATGTACCTACGGCCTAATAAAGAAACATGTAAACATTTAGTGGAACTAGCGAAGTTTTGGTATTGCCAGGCGTGGAAAAATTGGGGAAGATAGTAGAAAAAACGGAGACAATAGATTGTCTGTTTTTCTCGCCCAGGTTTTGAGAGGCTACGTCAAGAGGTGAGTTCACGGATGCTAGGTTCTCAAGTCGATATAAAAGTATATTATGTATTCTGTTCGGGTCTTGCAGCCGATTCCCGGCTCGGGAAAAGTGTTATTGGGTAGTTCCAGTAGGGATTTCTCAGTAGCATTCCGAATTCTAGATTGGTGTACAGTTGATTTCAATATAGGCTTGCCTATAAGGTACATAGTTCTTAAGGGGATTTCTTTGGACTTCCCCTACTCGTGGAGCCCCTAACATGACAACCTATTTCCAAATAACTTTTCAGTCACCAGTGTCTCTTTAAGACTTCCTCTTATATACTCATTTCTATCCATTCGCTTTTCACCACACATCCATCTTAGCATTCTCATCTCAGGCGCATGCAATTGCATTTCATTCATCCCTTTTGTGCCTCAACACTGTGATCCATACAAGATAGCAGGTCTAACGGTTTACCTACCAAACATCTGTCAAAAAAACTGCCGTCCAAAATCTACTATTCTCTTGTAAACTAGCAACACTATAACTAACACTTGTAACGCGATCAACATCCCGGAACACATAAATAAGCCGTCCAGGACTTATTAGATTTATTTGAACGTCCCTCGGGAACCGGTGTGCGTCTTGTGCCGAACACAAATCACGGGGATAGCTATTAATGTTCAATTTAAATTACTTTTAGATATAGTGATTGATACATTTTCAGTTTGTGTTTCGATGTTTTATGTTATTCTTTTAAAACGAATAGAAATGTTAATTAAATGTTACCTTATCTGGAAGATAAGTAAGTACCTAATTTCATACAGTGTCTTTTTGCCAGTAAGTAGTACCTTTTCGAATATAATTGCAACGGGTTCTTAGTATTCCTGTTAAGCTATGTCCCCCACCTCCCCTCCCACCTCGTTAATTATTTGGTACTCCGGCAACGAGTTAAAAACTACAAAAAAAATAGTTATGAAACTTAGCCCCCCTGCGCACTAGGCAGCCTGGCTGCGGCAGCCAGGCTGCGGCAGCCTGTCGAACATAATGACGGTGTATGAGAGCCCACGCACTAAGCAGCCACGAACTCCCGGCTGCGGCAGCCAGTAGAATGCGCCTGATTGCACGGCAGCCAATTGGCTGCGCGCAGCCAGAGCGAGTGTAGGCGAATGTATGTCATATGTGGCTGCCGTCAGTTTCCGCGTACTTGTCCTGGCAGCCAGACGTATTTTGTTTTCTGTATCTTTAAAATATGTATGAAATAAGCCTTTAGAGTGCCTTTCTAGAAAAAGAGGATAAATCCAATGTATTTCGTTTGCTTTGCGTTTTTACGAGATAGATAAAAAATTATAAGTTCTTCCACGTCCATATCGCTCGACGGTTGGGTCACAACTGGCCGTCAAATGGCTGCTATAACTGGCTGCTCAAATATTTTGGCTGCCGCAGCCTGGCTGCGCAGCCACGCTGCCTAGTGCGCGAAAGTGTAAGAAAATTTGAATTTCGTGGGGTACTACCGCCCTTAAGCCCCCCCCCCCCGCCTTAAGGGCGGTAGTACCCCACGAAATTCAAATTTTCTTACACTTTTTACAATTTACAGGTTGTTTTTATTTTAGGTTGGTGTTTATCAGGTTGTATGTTGATAAAAAAATGATTCGTGGCCGTAAATAATCGAAAGAGCCGGGGTAGCCCCCTGGCACTTTTGCTATAAACAATGGCTCGTTTCGATGTCAATGTATACGCTTTTATAATAAACTTCCAAGCCACGTTCAAGATCTAAGCCTTAATAAATTCAAATCATTCATTAAACGTAAGTTGTGCCAGAAAGCCTTTTATACTGTTAAAGATTATATTGAGGACAAAAAGGCTTGGGATTGAGCTGCTCCAATTTTTGTACATATTGAGGTAGTTTATTTTTATTGTTTTTTTTTTTGTTTTTGCTAACTTTATTATTTTATAAACAGTGACATTTAATTATTATTTTATACACAATGACAGGAATATTTACTTGTAAAGTATTATATTATTTTAATTATTGTGAATGTGAAGACTATGTGGGTTATTGCATAATATTTTTTTTCCCTTTCTTTTATTCTCAGTTAGTGTTAATCATGGTCTGGCAGTTTGAGTCATATAAGTGGCCTACCCAAATGGCCTTTCTTTGGTATTGATAGTCGCATCGTTGAGCTCCTTAAATTCTGAGTAGAGCTGCACGATTACTGACAAATGCGTGCACTGACTGGTCAGGTCCACTCAACCTGTGTGGTTCTTTCCTTAAAAGACCATTTCAGACACCAATCTACATGGTCTTCACATGATCTGACCAAGATTATGTCTGGACTTTAAAAGAGACTATGACCTCTGAGTTTGTTTCGGCCTTTCTTCTCAGAGTAGTCAGATAGGAAACGCCGACCTCATCTAGTTTTTAAAATATGATTGACGTGTAAAAGTGTTTGTACAAACCTACTTACAGAAATAAAATCATTTATCATTTATCATTTAATGAATTCCAATGATACGATGTCGCAGGCAGGGAAGAATGGCCAAACTTAAGTGGCAGTCGGCAGCACATTGCTCGCAGAATAGATGGCCGATGGGGCCGAAAGACTCTGGAGTGGTGACCGCGTACCGGAAGACGTAGCGTTGGAAGGCCTTCTCTATGGCGGACCGATTACCTAGTGAAGGTCGCGGGAATCCGCTGGATGCGGGAAGAACAGAACTAGTTGAAGTGGCGGTGCTTGGGGGCGGCCTAGGTCCAGCAGTGAAAGAAAGAAAGAAATAAAGAAAAATGCTTTTATTGGCATTACAGCAAAAAATAAACCTTAAAAACTATAAATAACAGAAAACAATTATTATAATGCCAAAAGGGCCTCAGCTCAGCATAATGTCAGATGACAACACAGCACATGTACCACCCGACGCTGATTTTCAGCTGCAACCCACGAGCGCCATACGCTAGAATAATAAACACATAGAGAAGTGTGTGAACGAACAGCGCAGTGTGTGCAGTGAACGTCTTTCTGCTGAAATGATGATGATGTCGCAGGCTTAGTAAGTACATACATAATTATCCGTAGAGTTTCTGCATCCATCAAATGAACAATGTGTGAGTGGGCGTCCAAGCAATAGGGGTCCAGTTCTCGGCATTTAGTTTCAGAGATATACGCAGCTTTGTAAAGTTGGGTGAAAAAAATGCATTTCACGAGTTTAATTGATTATTAATTAATGCTCAATTATCTACCAGTTCATTTATTTTTTCTCAAATCAAGCTTTTTCAGAATTTTAACTTCAAATGTCTGATAAAAAAAAATATGCCAGTTTTTGAATATTTTTTTAATCCTTATTATCAATTGACTATTTTAGTTACCGAATCTAGTCTTTTAACTCAATACCCCACTACTGGACCCTTTTTGCTTGGACGCTGACATATATAACATTAGTATTTGTTTACACGAAACCCGAAAAAGGGTCATTGTACTCGAAACACGTACTCGTACACGAAAAAAAAATCTGCTGTTCCATACATTTTGTCGATTTAAGTGAACACAAATGTATGGAACAGTTGATTTTTTTTTCGCGATTTCATGGATAGGAAAAATTGTTCAATATGATGAGTACAATTACCCCTTTTCGGGTTTAGTGTAAACAAAAAGCTAATGTTGTATTTATTCGCATCTAGGTTTTTATACTTTAAGAGGAGTACCTAGTTTCATAATACGCCTCGCAGCGTGGATTGAGTGAGTTCGGCGCAGCGCAGCTTCCCGATTATTCCGGGATAAAACACAGGTAGTTCCGCGATTACCCCGGGATAGAACGTATGTAATGCTGTGTTACCCCGGGATGAAACGTACATCTGTATTAGTACCGGGTCAACGATGCCTCTAACTTTCATTCGGTATGGATAGCAGAAAAAGCTTGTATTTATATTTGAATATTCATTTATTTATTTATTTTATTATTTATTAGCAACTTGCCCCGGCTTCGCACGGGTAGCAGAGAATTATAATCATCATCATCAACTATGAATAATGATATGATTTGAGAATTATAATATATGCCTATATTTTTTTTCAGTTGTAGTGTCGTATCAGCCTGTTCCGTCAAGCATGTGGGTTAGATTGAAATGTAACTGATGTTCATCCTACTTGTAGTATTTTTAACCGACTTCCAAAAAGGAGGAGGTTATACTATTTTCGTCTGTTTTTTTTTATGTATGTTCACCGATTTTTCCGTCAATGCTCGACTGATTTTGAAAATTCTTATTTTGTTTGAAAGGGTATGCTCTCGAGGTGGTCCCATTGTCATCAAGTCAGAATCTGATGAGAGTATCCCATGGAAATCGAGGAGAATCCTCAAATTTAAAGACACACCTATAGCGATTTGGGTATGTTTTATAGTAACTCGTGCATTTGCTCTCGGAAAGCACCAATTGGTGAAGTGGTGGAGTGGATGATGAAGAATATGGTTGCTAAGCAATTTATGCTTGCACAATGCGTAAGGTGAAGTGAAGCTGATAGTTCTTTCCAGGAGAACTCCTCAACAATTAAAGAAATTGCATCGGGAAAAGCAATATTTTGTAACAGGTGATAAGCAGTTGATATTAGGCTATTGTAACTTTGATAAATTACATACTGTCCCACAAAAAAGTGGAAAAAAAATACAAAAAAACAACCGACTTAAAAAAAAACACTACTAAGTGAAAAATAACTTTAATTTCGGAAGTCGATGTCTTTGGATCTGTATTTTATTTTTTGCCACTGACTTCTGGAAGTCAGTTGTTTTTTTTTCAAACTCAAACTCAAAGCATTTATTTCAATTAAACCATTGACTACAAATATGAAGCTAGTTGCCCATTCCTAATAGTAGGTTCCTATGGAGAAGAACGGGCAAGAAACTCCACGGACACTCTTTTAAATTAAAATATTGATACAAAATATTGGTTACATCATTCATATTGAAGTTAAACATGTGAGAACGATGCAATACGTCAAAAGCGTCCGTGATAAAAAGATAAAAATTCAAAACTAAAATAATTAAAAATAAGCCGTGGCAGCTAAGAGATGACCAGTCCCAACTGACAGCGCCCGTTCACGAACATGACGCATGGATCAGCACCATTCAGCTCAACCATTTTGAATCCAAGATTCAAAAGAGTATGCTTAGATGGTTTGGTCATGTGGAGAGGATGAGTGAAAGCTAACAAGCAAACTAACAAAAGGTAATTGTAAGGATAAAGCAGAGGTGAATGGGAACGCCGGGAGGGGACGCCCTAGAAGGACATATTATAGTGACCAAATTGGTGATGTTCTTCAGAAACGTCAGGTGCATAATACTCCCAACCGGCGTGCGTGTATGACTAGATGTATGAACGGAGGCGAAGTAAAAGGAGTATGCAAGGAGCGTAGCAAGTGGCGTTCTATAGTTTCTGCCTACCCCCATGGGAAGAAGGCGCGAGTTTATGTATGTATGTGTGTTATTTACCAGCGTCAGGCACTAGTTGTCTGGCATTTATGCTGAACTGGGCCTTTTTGGCGCAGCCGTGAGGCACACTTACCCGCTAATTTCTTACATCGCACTTTACACTATTTACTTGTTTTTTATTTTTTATTTTTACATGCTGTACTTATGTTATATTGTGTGCCTTAGTCTGTGCTGAATAAATGTATTTTCTTTCTTTCTTTCTTTCTTTATTTCCAATCCTGCTAATATTTTAAAAAGCAAAGAATAGATTTAGAATTTTAATTTTTCCTAATTTTGTTAATATTAATGTTTAGGCCGGTTTTCGCCTTTCGAGTCACCTAACTGCTTTTGCACATCATTAGCGGCCGCTTAAGCGGTGCTGTCATTATATTAATTTACGGTAGAAGGTTGGGATCACACGTGAACATCCCAATGTTTATACGGTTAAAATAAAAGCAGTAAATGTATGAAATTGCCGGATGATCCCAAAATTATACAGTAAAATATCGTACTGATCATCACCGTGTAAACGAGCCTTCTCCAAAACAAATATGCTATTGTTTTAGGTGCTACATAATATTTATGTTGAACTGGATAAATTAAAATAAATGATGAGTTCTTCGAAAAGGTAATTGACTCCTGTCCTAGCGCCGGGCCGCCGCGCGCCGCCGTCATTCATAATTATTTTGTTATGCGGGATTGTGAATCTGTGATATCTTTTAAAGTTTTTTAATTTAAATGATATGATGTCAAGGCATTTTAATCGTTTTATTGGATAAGGATTAATAAGTAATATACCGGTCAAAATAGCTTCAACTTCAGCTAGCTAACAATTGATTGACCGCTTGCTCTACCCAGCCTCGGTTACTCTCGCTCAATAATACTGAGATAAAGACAGCGTCCCGACTGTATTTTCTGACGGTACTCGTCCTCAATTATAAATGGACGCGTTGCATGCTAGTGTCGTGACGTCACGGGCTTTATATCAATCATTTGTTAATGCTACCCTCAGCTTCTCCACCAGAGGGCGCTAGAAGAAATTACATGTAGTCTATGCAGCATGCCTCCGCAATCCGGATACATAGATGACCTGCGGGGCGGGCACGGCCTACTGTGACATGACTTGAGTCACACATTTTATCACAGTTTGAGCGATAAAACCGTTTTGTCTTAAAATGCTAGTACAAATTGATAAGACATCATTTATCATGTCTTGTTACAAACGTCTTGACACGCCCGTGCTCGTCCCGCTGGCGTGACTTACCTCTTATAGGTTTTTTTTCAATCCATTTGTTTATTCCGTATCAATTCTCATTGCGTTCGAATACAACAATGAAACATAAGTATTAGGTGTAGAAATATAATTATATGAGAATACATTAAAAAAAACAACCGACTTCCAAAAAAACAGCACAAAGTGAAAAATAACTCTCATTTCGGAAGTCGGTGTCTTTAGATCCGTGTTTTAGTTTTTTACTACCAACTTACGAAATTAAAGTTATTTTTTTAATCCAGTACCAGTACCTTGTAACCCAGGTGGGTACTTACTATAAAGCTACCATTTACTGGGTACGTCTTTCATTGGATTGTGGATTGAATGTGCCATGGCGGCTGAGAGAATGTCATGCTCACTCAAATGTCTCGCTGGTGGATCAAAAGGTCCCTTCATAATGGTTGAGCTGAATGGTGCTGATCCATGCGTCATGTTCGTAAACGGACGCCGTCAGTAGGGACTGGTCATCTCTTAGCTGCCACGGCTTATTTTAATTTTTCTATTGTTTTTTTGTTTATTTTTTTTATTCGGACGCTTTTAACGTGAACGTCTTTCTACATTGTTCTCACAATTTCAACATGAATGAGGTAACAAATATTTTTTAACAATATTTTACAGTGTCCGTGGAGATTCTTGCCCGTTCTTCTCCATTGGTACTACGCTTTGGAATGGGCAACTAGCTTAATTTTTCTGACTCCTTGACAATTCAAAAGTGCCTCTATTTGGTTTATTTTAAATAATTGTCTCGTCCGTGTCCGTGTGATGCCGGACGTAAAGAATAGCATCATCCCATTTCTTCCCATGGGTGTCGTAAAAGGCGACTAAGGGACTTAATAGAGAATGGGCAGCAGCGTTCTTTATACATTTTAACACCATACTGCAATCCCCAACCCGCATGCCAAGCGTGGCGATTAAGGCAAACCCCCCACTTTAGGGGAAGCCTATGTCCAGCAGTGGACGTCTTTCGGCTGAAATGATGATAATGATGATGAATGAATTACCTCGTTGGTCTAGTGGTCGCAAGCGCTACTGCCTGAGCATGAGGTCCTGGGTTCGATTCCCAGGTCAGGCAATGTGTTATTGGGTTTTTCTATCTGGAATTTCTTAATAGCATCCCGGAGTTTGGATTTGTGCCCGGTTGATGGCAATAGGCTCGCCGCCTATTACATGGGACTTAAACAGAACTGGCGAAATGTGGAAATATTTTTAGGTACACCTCTGCCCAACCCTTCGGGGAAGCAAGGAGTGATGTTATGTTATGTATGTTGAAATAAATGCTTTGAGTTTTCTTTATCTGCAGTCAGGGATTGACACTATCGACAGCGTACTTCACGTTTTCACGGTGAGATTATTAAGAAAAAGTGGTACTTTTTTTAAATTTTTCGTCGAAAGTCGGAAACTATGCTGGCTAAAAAAAAACAAAAAAATTTTGACACTTCACATGTTTAATACTCCCTTTCAGTCCCTTTTGCAAAAAATATATATTTGTTTTAATTTCTTTCTTCTTTGCAAAATAGTTGGGCAAACGTCATCTAAAACTATTCTAAATTTCAAGTTGATAGCATTAGTAGTTCTTGAGATATCCAGGTGTGACATAGAGACATACAGACTTAGTCTCACCATAAGGGTTTCTTTTTACCATTTTGGTACGGAACCCTAATAGACCGGCTGAAATGCTGAAAAATTTTATGTTAATGTAGTACCTGCATTACAACAACACTGCTTGACTTCAGAAATAGGATAACAAATCCTTCAGAACACATATACATTATCTAACAGCGAGGAACAAACATAATATATCCCTGAGATATTTCAATAAGCTGAAATGTCGTATGAATACCATCCTGTTATGACAACTGAAGACTGCTTACAATATTGTGAACATATCTACTGTTATTTAATATAAATACTACGAGAATTTTGTGAATGTGATGTTAGCTTAGAAAAATTGGGAAGGATGTAAGGAATCGTATGCTAGTTTTAAAAACTGTCTCAGATTAATATTGAGGAAACTTTTGTCTATTTGTGAGAAGTACGCGAACGCTCATGGGTTACAATATAACTCTAATAAGACTGAAATTTTAGTATTTAAATCAGGCAAACAACAGCCTACCCATGTGTCTCCTGTATTTCTCAATGGGATGGCCCTAAATCAGGTTCAAGCTGTTAAATATCTGGGTCACATTGTTACAGGTGACCTCAGGGATGATGAGGATATTGAGCGGGAGCGCAGGGCTCTGGCGGTGAGAGCTCATATGCTCACACGCAGGTTCGCACGATGCACGAGAGAAGTGAAGGTTACCCTATTCAAATCTTCTTGCCAGTCCTTCTACTCAAGCGGCCTGTGGGTGAGATATACGCAGCGAGCCTACAGAGCCCTGCGCACTCAGTAAAATAATGCGTTCAGGATGTTGTTGGGTCTACCGTGGCGGTGCAGCGCGTGTGCGATGTTCGCTGAAGCGCGCACTGATGGTTTCCAGGCCATCATGTGCAAAAAGGCAGCTTCCTTGCTGGCCCATATACGGCATTCTGAACGCAATAGCTGTACGATTCGACTGTCCCTTTCAGAAGCAGTGGGTCATGTCTTGTATGGGTGGAGCGGGTCATAGCAAATAAAAATGTATTAGGTTAAGGTTTATAAGGGTCTATGCCACCCGAAATAAAGTGTTTTATTTTGGTGGTATGAAGAACAGGGTGTAAAGTTCACTCATCCACCATAGAAAAGGGAGGATCCTCCGACCAGACGGGTGTCGTGTCTGGTGGGCAACTGCCCGACGGTTGATGTCGGGACGTTGTATATATGCTAGTTGCGTGGTAAACTCTGCTTGCGCGATGCAGGATTTGCGTGACGTCAGTGTGACGCGTAGTTCGCATGTGGCGATCTTGATGCCGCTACATCACTCCCCTCCGGAGACCGGAGGTCGATAGTGGGTCGTGTATCTGGCGATGCTTGCCAGTGCCAGTAGACGGTTCTATTGAGTCGGAACCGGGTGCCGCATAGTTCTCGGTGAGTCGGAACTATCTGCGGTGATTCTCCAGTGAGTCGGGGTGGCGCTGCGTTATGCTCCAGTGCGTCGGATGTTGTACAGCGCCGGGTTGTGGCTGACTGCTGGCGTCGACCAGGAGAGGCATGTTCTCTGCTTGTGGACCGGCCGAAAGTGCAGTGTGCTGTGCCAAGGTTGCTGATGAGGCTGTGGGTGATGACCAGGAATGCGCGTCCGCTGCATGCTGGTGGTCAGGATACCCGTTGAAGCCGTGGGTGCTGGCTGGCTGTGTGACTCGCCGCTCGAAAGCTTGAGGAAGTGATGATGATGATGACGTCACGCTGAAGTAGTTGCACGAAGGCTGCGCTGACGTTCATACTCGGGGTCACCAGTTTGGTGGTATGAGGAACAGGGTGTAAAGTTCACTCATCCACCATAGAAAAGGGAGGATCCTCCGACCAGACGGGTGTCGTGTCTGGTGGGCAACTGCCCGACGGTTGATGTCGGGACGTTGTATATATGCTAGTTGCGTGGTAAACTGCTTGCGCGATGCAGGATTTGCGTGACGTCAGTGTGACGCGTAGTTCGCATGTGGCGATCTTGATGCCGCTACATTATTATTATTATAATGAAGGAATTCGTAAAGTTATCTTATATAGGTACAACACTGACTGTACAAAAGTTAACTGATAAACAGTTCAAATTAAAAATTAACAATTCAGAATTATATTTAATTTCCATGTAAATTAATTGTTTATCAAATTCAATTTCATCAATTTGCCGTGTTATAGCCATTTCGTACAACTGTCGAAGAAAGGCAGTGTTGTGATTTGAATAAACGGGTAAATGATGTGGGTAATCATTTTCGTAAGCAATTAATTTCCCTGGCTCTACCTAGTGAAATATTATTATCTTAGTATTGGCAAGCAAGATTATATGATTTAACCTGTGATTTAACCCCTTGTTTGATTGTAACATCGTATTTATCCAAACGGATAAAATGAATCAAAGCAATCTAGTTCAAAATTGCTTTGCCGTGAAAGAGGCGGTAATCGAGCCTGGAATACACAAATGCTTTATCAGTAGTAGCACAAAACCACGCTAGTTTCGGTACTACCTTTTGAAAGGGGCAGCTGGAATCAATTATAATATTTCCTTGTACATTTTGACGTTCAAAACTGCCTACTTGAAATAAATGATTCGATTTTGGCTTTCTAGCAGATGCTAATAGTAGCACGTACAACTAGCATGTGTATACGAAGAGGGTGTAATAATTTTACACACCTGGAGAGCATGAAATCAAAATAAAGAGTTATTTTCAACACATTTGCTCAAAAAATGCATTTACGAAGCCACATTGTTCGAAAGTTAAAAATTACGCACCATACAACTGGTGGTTTTTTATGGAGATTTTAAAAAACCGTAAAGGATACGCACGGCGCTATACAACGAAGGTGGCGGTAAAACACTATTTTACCGCCCGTTCCGTTGTATGGTGCGTAATTTTTAACTTTCGATCAATGTACCTATACAGGCTTTGTAAATGCATTTTTTGAGCAAATGTGTTGAAAAAGTAATTTATCAGCCCTTTTCGAACGTCAAAATTACGAGTATATCATAAGACAGTCCCCCAAAAACACCCGCCCTTCTCCACTTCCTAGTGCTTTAGCTGGGAAGAAGGCGCAACAAAAAGAAAAACTTGATTCCATACAATAGTATGTAAAATAATTTACATTACGCAACACAAAACATTAAATTTTATTATTTGCCATATAAATATGCATGCTATAAATAAGCATGCTACTTACTACCAAAAAGCATGCTTTTTAATAGCATGATATTTCAGTCTTCAAACCATAACGCCTTTTGTGTATATTAATATCTAAGAATAGTCATTAAAGTACCTACTGACACACGTGCTCAAAAAAAGTATGCTCTTAAGCTTGCTTAAAATTAGCATGCTCTGCAACTGTTCACATTTGCCAGCAATTTGCCCAAAGCAGACGTACGGACAGACGTGCTATTTGGCACCCAGGCTCTCGGCCAAAATGGATGTACAGTACAAAGATATAGTGACAGTGCGCTATCCGTACAGAACTCAATAAAATAATCATATTGCTTGCAACGGAATTGTGTAAGAACATTTTGGTGAAAAAGAAAATACTTAACAACAAAAAAAAAAACGGACTCAATTTTTTTTTTTTTTATTTAGCATGGGTATGCTCTTGACCTTAGTCTAGGGCAGAGGTGACAGAAAAAGTCGACGATGGAGTGAGCTGAATGAGTGACTGAGTGTATTTGAATAAACAGAAGAGAATAACTTTAGTTTTTTCTTCTCCCCAACGCGATATATTGAGGGTTTATTTCGTTTTTATTTTAAATTGATGCAGCAACTGTCGCAGATCGAGATCAAATCGATAAATAATAGCATGCTCATAAGCAAACCTGTTCAGACGCGCTCGGAGCATGCCCCCTTCTACCCGCATCTCAGGTGGCATGCTCGAAAATCAAACGCCGGTTGATTTTTTAGCACGCTCAAAATAAACATGCTCATTACCAGCAATGCCGCGACACACGTGCTACTAATGAGACATTGCTCAATAAAAACATGCTTTCGTGCTAGTAATGAGCACGTCTGTCCGTACCTAAAGAGCCGACAACAGTTTGAGCGGTGGGAACAGGGGAAAAGTACTAATATATAGATTTGTAAACACCAAAACTTTTAATGCCGAAACGGCTAAATAAATTAAAGAAAAGTTTGCCGTTTCTTTATAAACCTACTTAGAATGGCAGTTTTCACATGAAATACTAATAGGTACTAACTTAAAAAAAAAAAAAACAATTAGCAAGTGCAGTGGTGGCCCAGTGGTAACGGCCCCGACTTACGAGTCATAGGTCGTGGGTTCGAACCCAGGCAGGCGCTTTACTTTGTGTAAATAATTTCATTCACCACTGCTCTCAAAACGGTGAAGGAAAACATCGTGAGGAAACCGGCATGTCCTAGAACCAACAATTCAAAGACATGTGACATCTACCAACCCGCACTGGGCCCGCGTGGTAGATTACAGCCCAGGCCCTCTCGAAGAGAGGAGGCCTGTGTCCCAGCAGTGGGAACATTATAGGCTAATTATGCTGAAGTGCATTTACGTACATACATGATTTGGAGATCATATTTTAAGCAAGAATTGCTCGTGTTAGACTCCGGTCTGCCATCTACATTTGATCGTTAGTTCTTAGATCTCGTCCATCAGACGCAATTACTCACCCTGGGGTCTAATGCACAATGCATTAGACAACAGACTTACTAATTGCGTCCTTCAAGATCAAAGTCATAACCAACTTTGTAGACAAATGTACAAAGCTACAAATTCTAGAGCTAGCTGTGGCATTTTAGTCACAATTTTTTTAATATTATGAGCTTAGTCAAATAATTTTTAATCAGGTAAATTAAAATAATACAATCAGATAAAAAAACAGGTATGTTTTCTGATCGTTTTGCTTACATTTACATTGGATAGTTTAGGAACAGAATACACCAATAATTCTCGTATTTATCTCATCTGCTCGACGTCCGTATGCCACTGCAGGGATCCAGCAGAATATCAGCGTCAGTTATATTTGCCTGACACATGCTGAGCTGGAGTTCGATTTGGTGCAACTTTGAGACGCACACCGCACTATGTATGTTCGTTATTTCAGTATTTTAAAGTGTGTCATAGCCAATGACGTATTAGACACGTTATCAACCAACATTTTCGCACTTAAAAACGGCGAAAATACTAGATAACTACCTACCTATACGCGTAAAGAAAGGGAAAGAAACTATGACACCGTACGGCGGGATGCCTGTTGCTAGAGGGAGATAATAATAGTGTCCCAACCTCCCCTAACGTCACGTGACTACTAACTTCATGCGCCGGCCGCCATTAGACGCAGCGTCGTACAAAATAAAAAAAAATAATGTAGTTTTGTAAACTTACGCGTAAAATGACATATTTTTGTCTTTAACTTTTGGGGTATAATTTGTACATCCTCTGAAAACACACGACGGCATGTTTTCTTTATGTTTTGCACAGGTTTTCACACACGATATAAATTAAAAACAAACATAGCGTCGCGCGACAGGTTAGTGCGTGACTGAGCGCAATGTGGCCAATTGGCTTCATTTCATGTTGCCATTTTAGAGCGCGGACAACGTATCTATAGTTTTATACATCATTGGTCATAGCCAATAGTGTCATCACAATATTTCTTCTTTTTTTTGTTGTATATGTACCTTGTAGCTATTTCGAAATATTCAGGTAATTAGTTATTATTTAATCGTTCTTTTGTATGTTGTACTATGTCTTGTGTGCACCGAATAAACGATCCAAATATTATATATTTGTCGGATCGTCAGGATTTTACTCAGTTAGATTCAGACATCATGTGGGCAGAAGTTGGGTTTCGTGCAATGAAAACACACTGGGTGCGATACACAGCGTTTAATGAAATTTCAAATTGACACAATCTCTACACATTTTAACTTCAATAATTGGGTATCAAACGAGCTTACCTCTTAAGCGAAGTCTTGATTCTAATTTTATGAACGGCGATCTGAAATATAATTAATTAAACAGAGTAGTGTTCCTTACACACACGTATTAGCATCGCATTTTTAGAGATAAAATATATATATATTTTTTTTTAAGTTGGATTATTATCTCAGCGTTGGCAAGCGGCAACACAGAAACGTCACTTATTTTAGAGATCCTTAAGTAAGGAACAAGCTCTGTTTTCTGTACAGAGTAGTTCCGCATACTTACATTCACTAGGGTTTCCTGAAAGGATAAGTGAATTAGGTAGACTGATTATTGCAGCGTTGGGTTTGTTAGCTAGTGGCGGGTGGGTGATTATATTTCAGATCGCCGTTCATAAAATTAGAATCAAGACTTCGCTTAAGAGGTAAGCTCGTTTGATTCCCAATTTTATTTCACGGCGATCTGAAATATAATTAATTAAACAGAGTAGATGTTTAGAGTTGTCTGCAATATCTGGTCATAAATATTCTGGTTTGTTAAGTAGGTACTTTTTATTTTTGTTCATTACCGTTACTTTGTTAGGAATTAGCATTCCTATTATATATAATTATTATTCCTGTTATTGCTATTGTTAGTCAGCAATGAGGCATAATCAACAGCGAGAAAACCCACATTGTGTTTGTCTCAATTGATGTCAACTTTAAGTTGAGCTGTTGTATTTAATTTTGTTGTACTGTGAGAGATAAAGGATTAATATTACTTTAACTTACTATTTCGCTTATCGTAACTTACGGTTATAATGAAGTATTTGTTTTATTAGTCCACAGAGTCAACATTAGAGCCAAAACGGCAGCCAACTTGTTTAGTAAAGTTTGTTCTGTATGTGAGATTGAATACTTTTGAATATTTTCGTGACTGGGAATAGCAGTCTTATATGTCTCCGTAAGGTTTAACGTTCACTTATTTGGGATTCAGTGTGGAACTTACTGCGTGAGATTGCAATAAGATCATGAACTCTATTATTACGTTTAATTGCGTATTATAATATGTGTTTTAGTCACTGAGGTGGCAGGTTTTGTTGCCCTGATCGTTGTAAGAAGCTATTTTTTTTTTTTGCGTTGTATTGGCGTTGGATAAGCTTTTGACTTTCGCCAACCCGCCTGCCAAGCGTGGCGACCCATGGGGAACCCCCCCTTTGGGGGAGGCCTATGTCCAACAGTGGACGTCCCTCGGCTGAACAGATGAAGGTTTTGACTTGATCAGTTTTAAGTTTTGTAAGCAACATTTACTTAATAGAATTAGAAAAAAAAAAGAAAAAAAAGAAAATATATTTCTTAATTTATAGTGAAACCGTTAACTTCAAGTACTTACGAGTATGATCAAAGGGATCCTAACTTCCACATGATTTTCATACGTTCTGCTAGCAAATAGTCAATTATTACTTGACAAGTTGAGAGCTAATCGAAAAGATTAGTTTCATCTATGGGGCATAAAATTGAGTTATATGGCTTAAGTGAGGAAGTTGTATAATTAGTTATGTTCACTGTACAATGTGCTTAAGAACGAATAAATTTTTAGGTACTTTTGTTCATGGTGCCTGCATTGATTGTATGGTATGCCTGGCCTTGTTCATGTTCTAATCACAATCCATCAATACTTTATCCTCACAATGCGCCGCCCCCCCTTTGTTTCCTTTTTCCTTGACAATTTTACTTTAGTGTTGTGATTATCATTGTTATCTAGGTACTGCTAAATATGTAGTCTAGTACTTAGTTGGAATGGTTAAATGTTTAATTAGACATTTTGATTTTATAGCCTTTGAATAAGATCACCCATCTCTGTCCGGCCCTTCTGGGAATGCGGGCGTAATGTTATGTAAATAAACTCTTACTTTTGTTTTAATATAGTTATTTCAAGGCACTTGTTTCAAGGTGTTAGATCTCCATGGTTAATTTTCGGGCGATTTTCGATTTGTACACGTAAATTGGTGTCTGTCTAAAGGTGCTTAATTATGTCGGTCTTGATATTTTGACGAATAAATAATCAGGGTGGGTTGGTAGGAAATCTTGTTTCGGTACCTAAGTGTCACTCACTACTGGTAATTTAGTCAAGACCACTGATTACATTTATTATAGGTCAATACAGCAGAGCTATAAGATACAGTTGAAGTATGAGAATTCTATTAAAGAAGTTATTAGACAATGTATTTATAATGAACCCTTTATTTGTAACCTATCTGGTCATAGGAAGAATCCTGCGGGTACCTATAGAATGAAATCATATAAGTAGATACCTATCTATTTTGATAGGTTGAAAAAATAATTGAATAGTATACAAGTTAGCAGTATAAAGTAATAGGGTTATATCTGGGAGCTTTGTAATTTTCTGTCAATTAAGTACCTATAATGGAATTCTCACTGCCCTAGCAGGGGTTAAGTACCAGTTTTAGATTCAGAATGAAACTGAATTTTCTATTTTGTTTGGGTCTAAAATTTACAAATTCATTGTAAATCTGTACTTAATATATATATATATATATATATTCTCATTTATTTCGGATCACACATAAAATACACATGTTCCATATAATTAGTAACGACAACTTAAAAACTATGTTAGTAAAACTTACAAACTCACTTAACAACTAATACCTACGTGGCTCAACACATGTTGGCACGTGCCTCCGCACCCAGTGCCTAATAAAGGGGCTGTCCACCTTATCACATAATGTTTTTAGGATGCTGTTGGAGCTTCCGCGCAATCTACCCATAATTGACGCTGCCCTCTTTCTCATTATACCATGAAAATCATCGATGCATTAATGCATTTTTAATTCATCTCGGTTTTTACTAGCTGAAATGGTATTCAGAAGTTGAGATATTGAATTTTGATAGGTATCAAATAGTTTATTATATCTTTGTACCCACAGCCGATAACAGGGTCAGTGGTCTGCAGCTGTTTTTTCGGCATAGCATATGTTTGTTGCATTCCAGTATCAATCTTGATAAATTGTCATTCAGGAGTGTAATAAGTCGGATTGTTATTAAGGTCCACCAACAACATTCATCTTTGTTTTCCATATTGATTGATTTCTGTACCCAGTTGTAGGATGTTTTATTTCTTATTTACTATAACAAGTTAACTCCTGTTGTGCTATTTAGGTACATTTTCTCAAAAGGACTGGTAAGTTTCTCTATTATCATAATAATAATATCAAAGAAATCATTCTAAATAGATAATATAAAAAAAACAGATTGATAGCGTTAGATAACAAGAGTGGATGTCTTGTGGGTTTAATATGTATTAATTAATTATTATTGCTTGTGGCTATAAAATGATATACCCAAGTTTGTTATTGTATCTGTTTGTTTTTCAAATAGAGTAAGTTAGTATTCATGTCAATTTTAGAGGCAATATTAGTTTTATTCTGGTTTTAATTTGGTAGTATTATATTATTATTTATTTATATTTTAATTGTTTTTATGTTGGCAGGTGTTTTTTGTTGCATCAGCCAAGTCAATCCACAGTTTGTGTTATGTTCTTCATGGGCATAAGGTCAGTCATTGCCGTCCCTATGATAGAGGTAACCAGTCCACCCTGTTTATGCCAATCCCTTGTTCCCTCAGTTTAGAGGAATCTGAAAGTACGGCTTTTACCTTATAGATAATTAAGGGAGCATTGAATAATACTTTGTATGGTTTTGGTTCATTTCAGTTACATTTATGGAAATTTCCATAGATATCTGAAGCATTTGTTGTCTGCCGTTGTATAACATACTCATTTTTGCAAAGTATCTTGTACTGTCAGCCATTGCATCACATAATCATTTTAACGTATCCTGTACTTACAGAATTTGAATGTATGAGTGTAAAAATCACACAATTTTTCTTTATATAGTTTACAAAATAGGTATCATTTGTAGGTCAGGATAATTAAGCCACCTAGGTGGCTGATAAAAGTAACCTGTTGAGGCGAGGTGTGCTTCCATAGTATTGTCCTTGATGCGAGAGCTAGGTCACATAGTGGTGGGATAATATGCTATGAGCATATTGAGAGTATTTTATATTTAATAGTAACAAATGCTTTGTGAGTGTATAAACGCACAGGCAGTGTGCAGGGTTGAGTAAGCTGTCTCGCGGCTTTCATACTCGTAAGTTAAAAGCATATCAAACCCCCTTTATGACAAGAGTCAGTGTCGTTAAGAGTATTTTATACTCAATGATAACAATCCAGGTACGGAGGTACGGTCCAGCACTCACAAGGGCGTATAATGCTTTTGCAAGTTTATAACACACAGACAGTGTGCAGGGTTGAGTAGGGCTGTCTCGCGGCCTTCTTACTCGTAAGTTAAAAGCATGTCAAACCCGCTTTATGACAAGACTCAGTGTTGTTAAGAGTATTTTATACTCAATGATAACAATCCAGGTACGGAGGTAGGGTCCAGCACTCACAAGGGCGTATAATGCTTTTGCACGTGTATAACACACAGACAGTGTGCAGGGTGGGTAAGGCTGACTCGCAGCGTTCATGCTCTTAAGTTAAAAGCCTATCAAACCACTTTTTTAAATTTTCTTAACCTTGATCATAGAAATGAAACTTACCTGTTATTACAAGTACATACCCGAGTTAGCTATACACACTGTTAGAGCTTTTCATCCAGCTAGTAACGGGAAGGTCACACGTTACTGGCGTGTCTCGCACGCACTGAATGTTGTCACATACATGTAATGTTGATAAACGCATACCAGTTAGCTATGCACAGTAACATCGCTAAGGGCTTCACGAGCCTCTCTGGCAGCTCCTCATCCAGCTAGTATCGTTGAGATAACGAATACTGGTGACATCTCGTGTCTCTGGAGAGATAATGCTTGAAAATTTGCAGCAACTGGCAATAGGCAGTGCTATTGTCCACCATAGTGCTTATATAAAGCGCTGTCAGTATCACGTACAAGGTGGTCAGTTAAAGCCAGGCACTCTCGCACATTAGGGTTGTGGGAGGCCTCCGGATCTTGGGTCAGGTTTAGGAGTCTGCCTCTGATGTATTTATCTGCTTTCTGTTGATGTCGTTCATGAACGTCGTGGACTCGTGGCCGTCTCAGGTCTCCACTAACAATGCACTCATTACACTTTCTATCACTTGGCATAATTGACACTTTGTCAAAGATCATCATTTCAATAAAGAGCACTGTAAACTTATTAAAAACTAGCAATTCGACGAGAGCGACTTTTTTCTTGCGATGTCATTTAAGCGCGCGAAAGAAAAGTGACGTTTCTGTGTTGCCGCTTGCCAACGCTGAGATAATAATCCAACTTAAAAAAAAATATATATATATTTTATCTCATAACGAATCGAGTACAGTTCCGCAACGTCAAGTCCGGTGCGATCAGACCAGACACTGAATCTTGAATGTCCACCTCGCCGTCGGTTCAAAACATCACGACTCTGTAGAAGCGCGCCAATGGTGTGGGTAGATGTCGTCATGTCGCCAGTAGTGGCGCGCTTGCGACTCGTTACGTGTCCGTACTAATGACCGGATCCGACATATGGATATTATAATATTGATTTGAAGTATGTCATAGTGTCACTATTTCTAGCTACTTCTTCATGTTTTTATTTTTTTGTCTATTGGCACCTTGTTAGGGTTCCGTACCTTACCACCATAAGGTTTCCTTTTTACCATTTTGGTAAAAAGGAACCCTTATGGTGAGACTAAGTCTGTCTGTCTGTCTGTCACACCTAGATATCTCAAGAACTACTAATGCTATCAACTTAAAATTTAGAATAGTTTTAGATGACGTTTGCCAAACTATTTTGCAAACAAGAAAGATATTAAAATAAAAACATTTTTTTTTGCAAAAGGGACTGAATCTGCAAAAGGGACTGGATCTTAAAAATTTGAAGTGGGCCTACTAGGGCATGTAGGGTAGCATATTAGTTTCCGACTTTTGATGAAAAATGTAAATAAAATACCGTTCCCCCCTTTATTTCCGAAGTTTGCATAGATAAAAATCTGAAATTCTATGTGATAGAAGTTTATGTAAAGATTACAGGAAAAATAAAACGGTGTCTGTAAATAGCACAGTTTTTCAGAAATCATCAACATCATACAGGGTGTAAGGGACAGCCCTCCGCAGACTGATGGAGTGAATTCGAGTATATCGTACTAAGATGACCGGTACATGAAATTATTTCAGGACCGTTATGGGAATCCAATGAACCTCAAACTCAAACTCAAAGCATCTATTTCAAATAAACCAATTACAGGCACTTTTGAATAGTCAAGGGGTCGGTCAGTCATAAAGATGAAGCTAGTTGCCCATTCCAAAGTTTAGTAGGTACCTATGGAGAAGAACGGGCAAGAAACTCCACGGACACTCTTTTAATATATGGTTACAAAATATTGGTTATATCATTCGTGTTGAAATTAAACATGTGAGAACGATGCAAAACGTCAAAGGCGTCCGTAACAAAAAGATTAAAAAAAAAACAATTCAAAAATTAAATTAAAATAAGCCAAGGCCGCTAAGAGATGACCAGTCCCTACTGATGGCACCCGTTCACGAACATGACGCATGGATTAGCACCATTCAACTCAACCATTTTGAAGGGAGCTAAATAATCCAACACACCCGCCACCATCAGTGAGACATTACAGTGAGCATGACATACTCTCAGCCGCCAGGGCACATTCAAGTCAATGAAAGAAGTACTCAGTAAATGGTAGCTTTATAGTAAGTACATAGTGCTCACACATGTGCTATGCAATTATATAATACTAAGAGATTGAATTTATACAATGCAAGGATAGTTTTTGAAATCTTCAGCAGCTCCAACAGTATTTTCAAATGTTAATCAATTAGTTGAGGTTGTGGAGCTGGACCAGCATTGAGCCAAGCATTTTTATCAGCGATGTAATCCCCCAAATTATAGTATGCCTGCTTGCCTGATTTAACCTGATTTGTTGCGGCGGGGTGGACGGCCGTGCTCGCTGATTTCAGGCGTCGTTCGTTAGAGAATTTCAACATCCATTACTGATTTTTTTATTTCAGCTGTGTTATTTACATTAATGGAGTACTGCGTACAGAGAATGTGATTTTACATTGAAATAAAGGAATAGTAACTGAAATTACGATTAAAAAAAAATACAATTTTCCTGAGAAAATTTTCAGTGGAATATGATTCAAAATAAGGATCTGAATGCACCCTGTTAATTTGCGGAGGGCTGTCCCTTACACCCTGTATATACGTACGGAACTCTCGGTGCGCGAGTCCGACTCGCTCTTGACCGGTTTTTTATATAATCATCATCATTATCATTTTAGCCAAAAGACATCCACTGCTGGACATAGGCCTCCCCCAAATAGGGGGGGGGGGATTTGCCATAATCGCCACGCTTGGCAGGCGGGTTGGCGATCGCAGTATGGTTTTAAAAACGCATAGAGAGTGCTGCTGCCCATTCTCTAGTAAGTCCCTTTGTTTTATATAATATATTCCTTTAATTTGTTATCTATTAATTGTGCTATGTCTTTTGTATGCACTAAATTAACTATCTATCTATCCTACGATAAATGCAGCTAACTGAACCAACAGTCCATACCTCCTGCATCATCTAACCTGCCACATGAATACCTACTATAAAATGCAGTCAACAGACATATCATCGGTCAATCAGTCGGGTGCACGTTCCCGCGACTCGGCGACTGTTTGCGTTTCGAATCGGTAATCGAATGCAGCTGTGTGTATTCAAGTATTGGTGGATTTGTCCTATGTGGGTGATGCTAAGCTATGATTTGTCTGCTGAAGATTAGATGTCACCGGATTGTAAATTGGCGAAAAATTGTGAACGGACGGTTTCATCATCATCATCTGCCTAGCGAAAACGGTGTACATCCCTGGTGCGCTACTGTCGTCGACGGCCGAAGTGTATTAAATGTGCGCAAAACCACCCCTCAGCAGAATGCCCCATAAAAGGGAGACAAGACAATGTGAAGTGTGTTTTATGTGAGGGCAATCATCCTGCCAATTACAAGGGCTGCCAAGTCTACAAAGACCTGCAAAAATCCAAATTTCCACCGCTGGGACGGAAAACATTATCTGAAATAGTAACTCGACCCATAACCGATACAACGCCTACCGTCAAACAGGCATCAACTGAACCCAAGATATCATATCACACAAAAACAAATACTGGACCCACCTACGCTACAGCCGTAACTGGTTTAGCTGAGCCTCAACCAATACAAAAAGAACAAAGCCAGACACACAATATTATCCATCCAGTTGAATTAAAAGAAATGCTTGTAATGATGCAACAAATCATGCAACAACTAAGTGCCATGACAAACCTATTACTTCAGATGATGTCCAATCAACAACTCTGAAACAATTAATAATTGTTCTATGGAATGCCAATGGGCTGTCACAACACACCCTAGAGGTGAAAGCTTTTCTTGACTTACATAACGTTGATATATTACTCATTTCTGAAACGCACTTCACCACAAAAAACCATTTTAACATAGCTAACTACAAGTTTTACCAAACTATGCATCCAGATGGAACCGCCCACGGTGGCAGTGCTGTGTTGATCAGGGCAAACATAAAGCACTTTGAAATGCAGCCAGTCTGCACAGCTATGTTTCAAGCAACAAATCTTGTGATTGAAGACCACCAAAGCACCATTGTAGTTTCTGCCATTTACAGCCCTCCCAAACACAAACCCAACAAGGAGGACTATGTGAAACTCTTTTCTACATTTGGAGCTAAGTTTATTGCAGGCGGAGACTATAATGCCAAGCACACCTACTGGGGGTCGCGAACTACCACTACTAAAGGGCGCCAAATGTACCTGGCATTGGACTCTCTCAACCTCAGACCAATATCTTCTGGTAAACCAACTTACTGGCCTACGGACAGAAATAAAACCCCTGACTTGATAGATTTCTTCATAACAAAAAGCGTAAATATTCAAAACCTTGAATGCAAAACTAGCTTGGAACTATCATCTGACCATTCTCCAGTGTTTTTGCACCTTAATTCAAATATTACACTGACCTTACCACCATGCCAACTCTGCAACCACAAAACAGACTGGGACATGTTCAAACGCCTTGTGGCTGAAAAAAATTATTTAAACTCACCGTTTTCAAGTGACCAAGACATTGAAGATGGTGTGGAACACTTTAATAATACTATACAGCAAAGTGCATGGGAAGCTACTCCAGTGAACATAAGTGGTAAAAGTGGTACAGATTGCCCTGCTACGGTCCAGGAACTGCTTGCTGAGAAACGCGAACTAAGAAGGAGCTGGCATGTAAATAGGTATCCCAGTATAAAGAAAAAACTGAATGCACACATAAAAAAGCTAAAGCAGGCTCTGGATGAAACTAGAAATGCAGGAGTACAGAGACACCTGGAAAAACTAGATGGGACTGCATCCTCTAACTACTCCCTTTGGAAAGCCACACAAAAGCTTAAACGACCTCAACTGCACCAACCTCAAATCAGAAGGCTTGATGGTACATGGGCCAACAGTGATGCCGAAAAGGCTGAAGTTTTTGGTAACCATCTCGAAAGTGTCTTTACTCCCCACCCCGACGAAGGCTCATGTAAATTGGACTATGTCACTGACACACTAGCATCTGTTAACCAACTGGAACCACCACTGAGAAAATGTACTCCCAGCGAAGTTAAATATGCCATCAATAAATTGAGAAACCACAAGGCTCCAGGTTACGACCTAATAACCGCGTCAGTTTTAAAGCAGTTACCAGAAATAGCTATTACATTTCTTGCATACCTTTTTAATGCTATACTGCAGCGTACCTATGTCCCCAAACAGTGGAAAGTCGCGCAAATCATCATGATTTTAAAGCCTGAAAATGACGTCAAATCATACCGACCTATCAGTCTATTGCCTATTGCTTCGAAGTTGCTGGAAACGCTATTTTTAAAACGACTCATGCCTCTCCTGGTGGAAAGAAATTTAAATAATAATACAATTCCCCAAAACCAATTTGGATTCAGGAAGGGCCACGGGACTATAGAACAGGTACATAGACTAGTGGAAAAAATCAACACCTCATTTGAAAATAAGGAGTACTGTTCTGCAGTCTTTCTAGACATTTCGCAGGCTTTTGATCGTGTATGGCACCAGGGTCTTCTGACCAAAATAAAAATGTCTCTCCCAACAAATTTCTACCTGTTTTTGCGCTCCTACCTCAGCAAGAGATTTTTACTAGTGAAGCAAGGAGATGAGGTCTCAGGTCTGCGTGTGATCCACGCGGGAGTACCTCAGGGCAGTGTCCTGGGTCCAACCCTGTACCTGTTATTTACTGCTGACTTGCCGTTGGATAGAAATGTCTTAACTGGCACCTTTGCCGATGATACGGCCATACTGGCTACTGATGCCTGCCCAAGAGAGGCCTCTGCAAAGCTACAAAAAAGCCTCAAGCTGATCTCAGAATGGCTTAAAGATTGGAAGATAAAAGCCAATGAAACAAAGTCAGTCCAGGTGACTTTCACCACACGCAAAGAAACATGCCCACCTGTGACCTTAAATGACATAGAGGTACCCCGAGCCGAGGTCACACGATACCTTGGAATACACCTTGACAGACGCCTTACGTGGAGACATCACATATTTACCAAACGCAAAGCCCTAGGGCAAAAACTCCGCAGCTTACACTGGATGGTTAACAAAAAGTCCCAGATGTCTCTGGAAAGCAAACTTCTTCTATACAAATGCATTCTCAAGCCTATCTGGTGTTACGGTATCCAGCTCTGGGGAACTGCAGCGAAGTCCAACATCGAAATTCTCCAAAGGTTTCAATCAAAAACCCTGCGTCAGATAGTAAATGCTCCCTGGTACGTCACAAATGAGAGAATTCACAAGGATTTAAAGATAAACACGGTGCAAGAAGAAATCACAACTAATATTACCACATATTCCACCAGATTAAAAGTCCACCCAAATCAATTAGCAATGCAACTAATGTCCAACCCAGTTACCTTCCTAAGATTGAAAAGAAGGGCACCCCAAGACCTACTTACAACCAGCATGAATGAGCTGTAGTATCGATCGGATGGGGCAATGGCTTCATACCGTGCAAGTTCCGCAACCATCATCTACCTATTGCTGAATGTCCCAGGACAGATTGCATTAAAGAGAAGGAGAGAAAAAAAAAAAAAAAATCATCTGCCTAGCGAAAACGGTGTACATCCCTGGTGCGCAGGGTTCGGGCTAGCTCCAGCGGCATCCTGAGGACATTCGCGCTGAGGTTCAATCAAATCAAATCAAAATCAAAAATATTTTTATTTTACATAAACCTACATGGGCACTTATGAAACGTCAGAAGCTAGGTGCACGGTTCCAATTGGTCGTTTCCTATGGAGAAGAGCCGGCAAGAAACTCCACGGTCACTCTTTAAAAAAAATAAAATTGGCTTTTACAATGTTTTCAAATTACAGTGTTAATAGGTATGAGAGGACAGCGTAGGCCCATCAAAAGTACCAGGTACTTAACAAAATAGAAAATGGTCTACAGATCTACAGTCTAATAAGCCTACAACGTCCTCACATTGACAAAAAAAACAATATAAAATATCATTAAAATAATAAAAGTTAGAACCTTGTGGAAATTTAAATTGTAGGTCTAATAATTTCAAATAAGAAAAACATTATGCCAGTGAAGTTTGTAAAAAAAAGATAAAATTAAATTAAAAAATAACTTCGTAATTTGGGAGCTGTTAATAGACATTTACATAGTTTTGCCGTTAATGAGGTACCAGGGAGGCCACATGTACAGAAGGAATTAATGCCGAACTTCCTTGTCTTCACCGTAGTCCTTAATCTTATAATATGCTTTTTTGATAAGGGCACGTTTAATGTGCGTTTTGAATTTTCCATCACTAAGTTCTGTAACCGATTGTGGCAACTTGTTATAAAAGCGGATACTGTTTACCGATTCGATTGCCAGTACCTGAACCATTGCTGTATGGTTCACATACTGAGCAATCAAGGTCGGTAATGCGTGTTTATGTGGTATTTTTAATTGTGTGTTTTTATTTGTTTTTTAATGTGTCTTTTGAATTTATTTTGGTAAAACATTTTGTGCCTATGATCCTTGTTGGTGGTTTTTTTTTTTTCCCAACTGTGTTGGGGTTGGCTTCGAACTAACCAGATGCATCGAATACCAGTATTTTTCATGGAGCGACTGCCTGTCTGACTTCCACAACACAGCTGCTGGGTAAAGGCTTCTACATACTGGTGCGACACGCGACACAAGGGCCCCGCGTGTCGCGCGACGAGCGGTGCCTTTGTGTCGCGTCGCGAGTCGCGCTGGTCTGTAGAAACCCCCCTTGGTAAGACTGGTTGTCAGACTTGCGGGCTTCTGACAACCCGTAACTACTGTCAAAGATCCCCAAATTACAGCCAAGACAAACGCACGGCGGGGTCTTGGTATGTAAAGATGGTCACCCATCCACGGACCTACCGCGGCAATGGTAGCTTATCCACAAGCCCCTCCGGTCTATTCTGTATAAATCTCAACGTGAGAACTTAAGTGAAGTGAGTCAATAGTGCCAACCCTAGCATCAGGTAAATTGACAGCTCTCTTCAAGATTTTTACAAAATATATCGGCAGTTCTGTAGTTTCTACCTATCCCATGGGAAAAAGGCGTGACTTTATGTATGTGTACCTATCATTGCACAACACCTTTATTCCTCGTGGTCCCAAATTAAGTTTATTTTTATTTTATTTTTTTTCATACTCCCTTGACATTATATACCTACAATTTAATTTCAACAAGGTTTTTACTTTTATTATTTTGATAATATTTCATCTTTTTAATAAAATAAGTGATAGACATAATTTTAATACTAGAAATAAAGATAAAATAAATCAAACATTTTTCAGATTATCTAAAGTAGGTACGTTAGTCTTTTATGGGGTACTGTGTTAAATGTTATAAAAAATATACCTTGTGATATACTTATTGTAATTGAATGAAACGACATTTAAAACTAATATTAAAAGTATACTTTGTAAGCAAGCATAATCATTAAAAATTTGAGGATTATATTCAAGATAAGAATGTCTGGAAATAAAATCTAACTGGTTGCTATTTTTTTTATAGTATAATTATATTTATTATTTATTTAACCATTTACGTACACATGTAATAATTATTATATAAACATACAAGAAGAAAGGAACAGAAAAATACGTACAAAGGTGATGCTTAATTTTTAAAGAAATCTCTTCCAGGATACCTGCGATAGGAAAGTAGATACAGAGATGTAGACACCGTGTGTGAGAGCAGAGGAAAAAATAGAATACTTACAAATCAAAAACAGTTCACTTAATAAAACAGTTTTGCAGTCCCTAATGTCAGGCGGAAGTGAATGCCACAACCGCACCGCGTGCACATGTGCACGTAGTCCTCCCTAGTCACTCCTACTCCTTCACTGCCGTGAAGCAGTAGGAGTAGAAGTCGGTGGTATACCTATTTATAAATTAATGTGTACATAATATTGTAAAACATTTTACAAGAGTAACTGGGAGTTTCTTGCATAGTCTTATCCATACAAAACTACCTTTTGGAAGCGGAAACTAAAATCAATTCTATTTTTTTTTTTTTGTAAATTTTGACGTTCAAAAGTTCTTTTATGTGCTTTTTAGGGTTCCGTACTAAAATGGTAAAAAGAACCCTTATGGTGAGACTAAGTCTGTCTGTCTGTCTGTCACACCTGGATATCTCAAGAACTACTAATGCTATCAACTTGAAATTTAGAATAGTTTTAGATGACGTTTGCCCAACTATTTTGCAAACAAGAAAGAAATTAAAAAAAAAATATCTTTTTTGATAAAGGGACTGAAAGAGGGTCTTAAAAATTTGAAGTGGGGTTACTAGGGCATGTGGGGTATCATATGAAAGAAAGCTGTTTGCACATTCTCAAACTTTTTTTCTTTTTTTTTTAGTCAGCATAGTTTCCGAAATTTGATGAAAAATTAAAAAAAAATACCGTTAACCCTTATCTCCGAAGTTTGCATAGATAAAAATCTGACATTATTCTATGTGATAGAAATGTACGTAAAGATTACAGAATTCATCAACATCATATATACGTACGGAACCCTCGGTGCACCTCGCTCTAGACCGGTTTTTTTTAAATGATTTCACTTTGACCTAGAGAATTTTATATACAGCAGTAACGCTACCTTTACTAGACCAACGAGGCAGTCAAACTAAAATATTAATCACGTCTTAAACTGCCATACAAATATCCATCATCGCTACGCAAACCCACGCAGGACATCTAAAAACATCAACTAACCTTAGCTTACTCGATAGGTAGCCCATACCTACCTACCCACAATATCCAGGTAAACGGAACTCGGTACCTATTGTAGCTGCCCCAATTGATTCCTAGGGGATTTGTCATTGCATTGAAATTAGTATCTAACTCAGTAACTGGAGTACAACGACGTTCAACGTGGATCTAAGAACTATGGATATGTTAGTGATCTTATTTTGTAGTTTTAGATCATAATCATCTGCCTAGCCTTTTTTTCCAAGTATGTAGGGGTCGGCTTCCAGTCTTACCTCTTAGCTCTTAGCTGAAATACCAGTATTTTAAATGGAGCGACTGCCAACTAGCAATGCCGCAGTGCACAGTGGGACAGTAACCGCCTTATTACAAAACAAGATTTATATTTGACATGGCTTAAACCATGGAGCCTGTTTTTGTAATAAGAACGTAACTGTGATTGAAATACCGTTCTTTATACAAAACTGAAAACTTAGTTCGGTACTAAGTTGTCGGTTTTGTGTTTAGGAACTTTACCATGGTCGGAATAAAGTTCGAAATTCAATAATGGCTCCATGTTTTAAACCTGGGTCTGAAGATAAACCTTGTTTTGGAATAAGGGGGTAAAGGTTCAGAAGTCTTTAGTCCGCTACCTCTACTTAAAACTTTATGGATATTACCCGTATATGTACCCAACACCATTTGTGCTAGGTATGGTGGGGTACCAAAGTTTAGAAGTAAGGAGAAATCTTAGTCTGGTAAAATATTTCATTCGCCTTATTCGTGGTACCCACTTCATTCAATTCCTCGTTACTGCAGTACATCTCCTTTAATATTTCACTACCCATTAGACACACACTTCGCCCTCGCCAACGTTCTCTGTTCTCAATATCTCAAACTAGTACCATAAATCTTAAGATCAGTCCATTGTACCTAGCCCTCACCCATATTAACAACATTCTGCTATACGACGAATCTTCAAATGTCTTCGCGAGTACTGAACTGAGATTCCTAAACACTGCTATTCAATATCTGGAGTCCATTGCCACTCCCACTACAATCTCCTTGGAGTAAATAAATTAAATTTTATCCTGTTACCATTTTATTCCAATTTTATCTCAATTGTATCTAATTTTGTCTAATTTTATCTTTGTTTCTCTAATTTTATCTGATTTTATCAAATTTTATATTATGATTTTATCTAATTTTATCTAATTTATATGATTTTATCTAATTTTGTCAAATTGTGTGTAAACCTTATTTAATGTGTATTACTAATATTGACCGATAACTTTTATGTGTGGTGCAAACTGTTAATATAAGTTGGTTATTAATAAATAAAAAAAAAGTAAAGGTTGAATAAAAAAATCGGCTGTGCAAGACGGGCAGACAGACAGATAGACAGACAGACAGCCAGACACACGAGTTATCTTACAAGGGTTCCGTTTTTTCCTTTTGAGGTACGGAACCCTAAAAAGGGATTCGAAGGACACCTCAATCAGAACCGATATTAACTTCATTGTATACAAGAATGATAACAATTTAAACTTTAAAACAATGTCCAAATCATTTCTTCTGATTACAAAATTAATATTTCAATAGAAAACTTTCTTCACAATCAATTTCATTTGAAACAATAACTCCAAATATAAATTATGAAACGCATAACTTAATTTCCTTAACCGAGACTCCAAATTTAAAATTCAAAAGTTGTCCAAGTTCTAATTTTGAAAAAGTTTCTGTTCTATATTCAAACTGGATACGCCGTTTTAATTGGCGGCGATTCATTTTGGCAGGAGAGACCGTTATTTTAGAGCAATTGAATTATTAATTCATTAGGGAATGGGCTAGCCATAATGATAATGGTTGGTATGGCAGTTTGAAGCTTTCGCTGTGATGCTGACTGATTGTAGCTTTGTTACTTTTATGTTTTGATGAAATCTTTGGAATTATTTCAGCTGCCTTTATTTATATAAGTTTATGAAATTGTTTGCTTATTAGCAAGAAAATCAAAGGTCTACATGGACATGATATTCCTAATACAAGGCACGCTAATATGTTTTTTTAACCAGCTAGTCTGTGCCCTAAAAATAATTGTTTGTTTTTAGAGTTCCGTACCCAAAGGGTAAAACGGGAACCCTATTACTAAGGCTCCGCTGTCTGTCTGTCTGTCCGTCTGTCACCAGGGGGCCTAAAATAGGCGCTTTGGCAGAAACATAATATGATCTGCGTACAATTCATATATCCCGCAATTCATCTGTTTGATAGCTGCTATTTGACATTAGACTTCAATATAGCAATTCTTAATTTGCGGACCATTTTACGAAACTTGATACAAACCTGTCAAACAGATGAATTGCGGGATATGAATTTTACGCAGATCTTATTATGATTCTGCCAAAGCGTCCATTTTAGGCCCCCAGGCTGTATGATGATGTTAGACAGTTCAAATTTTCACAGATGATGTATTTCTGTTGCCGCTATAACAACAAATACTAAAAAAATAGAGTACAATAAATATTTAAGGGGGCTCCCATACAACAAACGTGATTGTTTTGTTCGTTTTTGCTCGATATTGATAACGGCAACAGGTAGACACTTGAAATATTCACAGAATATTTAGTTATACATTCACTTTAAAAATAAATGATTAAATTTAAATAAAAAAAATATTTAAGGGGGCTCCGATACAACAAACGTGATTTTTCTGCAGTTTTTTATAGATAATGGTATGCTTTTTTTTACTAATATTGGGGGACATTCGATCATATACAGATTTATTTATAAAAAAATATTACTATAAAGTAGGTGTACTATCGGCTAAAACTTGCTCAGTTTAGAAAATATTTCCCGCAATTTACCTGTTTGACACCTGCTTTTGACATTAGACTTCATTAGAGCAATTTATAATTTGTGGACCATTTTACGAAACTCCATACAAAACTGTCAAACAGATGAATTGCGGGATATGAATTGTACGCAGATCATATTATGATTCTGCCAAAGCGGCCTTTAAGCCCCCAGGTATATGTATTTGTGTGAGTACAGAGGGGGCCTAAAATGGACGCTTTCGCAGAATCATATTATGATCTGCGTTCAATTCATATCCCGCAATTCATCTGTTTGACAGTTGTGTATGGAGTTTCGTAAAATGGTTCACAAATTAAGAATTAATATAGTGATGTCTAATGTTAAATAGCAGCTGTCAAACAGATGAATTGCGTCCATTTTAGGCTCCCAGGGCGTGTAACAAGAAATAACAACAAACAAAAATATTTTGTAATTTTTGCGCGAACATATTTTATGGCTCTTCCATTAAGCCGTCCTGTTGTTTAAACAAATATTCAGACGTTCCAATTAAATAATAATGGTGGATACTTAGATAATTAACTTATTTTTATTGCAGTTGCAAAAGCTGTAACAATTGTGCTATTTTAATCAAAACAGCAAATAAAGAAAAAAAAAGCAATGAAAGAAAAAAATACCAAATGTTGTCAGCTTCTTACAAAATTACGTAACTTGCTTCTTTTTTGACATTTTGAAAACAGATTGAAATGTGGTTATTTACTTTTCTATAGCAATGCACAAGTAACAAGTCCCTCTCACGCCGATAAAATACAAACAATATCAATATAAAATGTTTATACCTAGTATACGCGCCAAACGCTCGAAGATTGGGAAGACGGCGTCAAGGTGGGTGGGGTTTAAATATCAAACCTCCGTTAGGTAGACACTACTCTCTTTGCATCACCAGAAGCTGAAATGGCGGAGTTACTGAATAAGTTGGAAGTTATCAGCCTAACAATGGGTCTCGCGGTAACCAAAAGTAAGACCAAGATCGAAACCATCCCGCGCATTATGCCGACATCTTAGCAGAATATGAAACCGTCGACCAGTTTCAGTATCTTATCTCTATAAATTTTACCAATAAGGGTGTACCTGGTCCGGTCTTGACTGTTAGACAACTGTTCATTCTGCAGTCAGCTCTCAGGACTCATAGATTCGTGCCCAAATCAAACCCTAAAAAGCGCACAAATATCCCATCAGGCGTTAAACATAAAAATTCTTTTGCCCAACATCTATTTTATGTTTTAAGTAAATATTTATATAAAAATCTGCATAAAAAGCTAAACATACTGGATTTAAATAGGTATATGTTAAAGAAAGAAATAAGTCAATGGCTATTACAACAGGACTATGTGGCAACAGAGAATCTGTTAACTTACATCTATTAATATAAATATACTAGCTGACCCGTGCCCACTTCGTTGGGCGGTAAACATTTTACCGTCTTTTCATTTTTCGGATTAAATTATGGCCTTATGTTATGACACTCACAAAATAATAACGTGGCTTTCAATGGGTAAAAGATTTTTCAAAATCGGTTCAGTAGATCCAGAGATTACCCCTACAACCTCACAAACTATAAAATATTTATATAAGTAGATGAAGCAACGGTTTAGCAATATCCTTAAAAAAAAATTACTCGCATTCCGTTTGCTCACTATAGGCAAGCGACTTCTCGACAAAATCAATAGCAGTGAATTGGGACTGGGATTGTGAATTCAACTGCACATTTACCGCTGAGTCGGTGACGGTCGGTGATTCTTCAATTTTGCCGGCGTGAGGGGTCAAAAGATATTTTTAGAGTTCCGTACCCAAAGGGTAAAACGGGAACCCTATTACTAAGGCTCCGCCGTTTGTCCGTCTGTCACCAGGCTGTATCTCATGAACCGTGATAGTTAGACAGTTGAAATTCACAGATGATGTATTTCTGTTGCCGGTATAACAACTAATACTAAAAAACAGAATAAAGTAAATATTTAAGGGGGCTCCCATACAGCAAACGTGACGGCAACAGGTAGACGCTTGAAATATTCACAGAATATTAGGTTATATATTCAATTAAAAATAAATAATTAAATTAAAATAAACCAAATATTTAAGGGGGGCTCCCTCCCATACAACATACGTGATTTTTTTGCCATTTTTATAGATAATGGTACGGAACCCTTCGTGGGCGAGTCCGACTCGCACTTGGCCGGTTTTTTTATTATTTATATTAGCCAACGGAATTAAAACATCAAAATGACCTTCATTAAAGTTTCCTGAGAATCGGATTATTTTGACTCTGCCGTGCTTCCCCAAAACCAGCAATAAAAATACCATCCTGAAACACCTGGAACTCAAATGAGAATAGTTCTGCCGGTGCCATTTTTTTTTGGGTGGTTAATTATCAAATAACTTCTCCCGCTCTGGCCGGAGCGGGGAGGGCGTGTCAGACTGTTACTGACTAAAACCCACCCGTGTTCCTTCAAATGCCTGTGTGCCAGGGCCACGATATCCCTTTCGGACAGGCTCGTAACCCTGGCAGGCATTAGCCCTTTCGGACCCCGTCAATTGGTGCTGACATCTCTTTGAGGCGCGCGTGGAACACAACGCGCCGTCGACCCGGGCCTAGTCCTTATCGGACGGCGAGCTACCTATCGCTCACCGTTCGCAAGCCCGCGCTCACGGCGGCCGGGAATCGGCCTGCGATTCCCGATGCCCGGGGCGTCTCCTGCGGTGATTAAGGCCGTGAGGGCGCGAACCCTGCCTCACCCTCATGCGTTCCGCCTCCTCCTTCGCATGCATTACTGCTTTGCAGGAGGAGGTGACGGCCTCCCGTGCACTCTCGCTCCGAACCATGGCCTGAACCAGGGCCAGATGCGAGAGATCGCCGCCGTGAGGACATGGCGGTGCTCCGCCCAAGCAGGGCAGACCTCAATCGTATGCTCCACTGTGTCCTCCAGGCGATCCACACAGTGGTGACACCCGGGCGTTTCCTCCCGCTTTATTCTGAATAGGAACCTCCCGAAACAACCGTGTTCGGTGAGGACGTGCATCAGGCGGAAGGTGAGGAAGCCGTGGCGCCTCTCTAGCCACTCCTCATAGAGGGGACTTATCGCCACAATTGTGGCATGCAAATTCTTGCCAAATAGTAAATATCCCTGGCGATGGCGCATGCTTATTTTCATCTCTCTCCTATTTGGTGAACAGTAACGTGGCCATGTTATTGTCTTCTCAAATTCGAGACAGCATTGTGCGCCACGTGTCTAAAAACTGGGAAATATTCCAACCTTTCACCCAGGATCGGTCAGGAGGAGCTGTTTATGGTTCAAAGCGTGAATACGTCGCTGAAATGTCTTGTAATGGCACCTACGGAACCACCTGTGAACTCATAGCAGCGGGAGAGCTATTCCCATTTGAGGTCCCGGTGTTTCAAGATGGTATTTTTATTGCTAGTTTTGGGGACGCACAACAGGGAGTAAAAATAATCTGATTCTCAGGAAATTTCAATGAAGGTCATTTTGATGCGTGTCAGACTTTTACTGACTAAAACCCACCCGTGTTCCTTCAAATGCCTGTGTGTGCCAGGGCCACGATATCCCTTTCGGACAGGCTCATAACCCTGGCAGGCATTGGCTCTTTCGGACCCCGTCAGTTGATGCAGACACCCATTTAAAATGGGAATAGTTCTCCCGCCTTTTTCCAACCCTTACAACACCAGACTAAACCAAAGATACTAAGCAATAAAATTAAAATACGAACGTAGGTATTCAAGGACACTTTTTCTAGTAACTAAAAACTATTATAGTAATACCACGGTGTGAAATACCTACACAATAAGTAATTCGCAAAGAAATAGAAATAACAAAATTCCAACCCGGCAATAGGTAAAAACACATATAATATCCTCCAATTTAAAATTAGGAAGCGAAACAACCCAAAATGAAAACCAAACAACGACGATGAAAAATATTTCAAAGCAAATTAGTAGTAAGTAAAAACAAAATATCGCAGAACAGAAATTTCGGTAACTATAGCTTGAACGTGTATCGCTCAGGTTTGTATTCTGTGATTGATACATGACTTCGTTTTTTGATACGATCGGCTTGTAAGCCGCGATTAAGGTTAAACATTGTGAAGTTTTTTTTCCCCTCGGCATTCTCGACTTTAATGCTATAAATGCAACGTTCAAATTACCTGAATACCAATTAGAACCTCATTTCATTATCTTTTAGCAGATGCCTGCATACTGAAAAATACTGGCCACCTAGAACTGGCATAAAAACTTTAGAACGTTATCACGCCTGCACTGAAACATACTGGCCACCTAGAAAAAAAACTACCTCAAGAAACTTCCAAAAATTCTTATTTCAATGTAAAATATGCAATAACGCGTTGTCGTAAAATTCAATTTAGATCTTTATCGGCCTCTGAATTCTAATTTCAATGTAAAGTATGCAATAACTCGTTGCCGTAAGATTCAATTTGGATCTTAACTGCATTTGGTACATTTTTCATACAAACATTAAAAACCCTTATTTTCACCCGTAAGCACCAAATTTCGTAAAATCCTTTCTTAGTGAGCACCTAAAGGAACAATCAGGCCAACATTCATGTCTCTAACTTTAAAAACATAGGAGTTTCATACAAACTTTGACACCCCTTTTCAACCGCTTAAGGTGCGAATTTATAAAAATCCTTTCTTAGTGCGCGCCTGCACCCCATACAGAGTGCTTGTGCCAAATTTTAGACCTCACGGCCCAGTAGTTTCCGAGATTTCGTGATGAGTGGTCAGTGAGTGGACTTCTCTTTTATATATATAGATTATGTATTTAATATATTCACATACATACTCAAAGATCACATCTCACGCTTTACATTAAATTATTATAATAAATGTTATTACTTTCACGGAATCACTTCCCCCTCACACACCCACACTCTCCCCACACACACGCACACACACACAAACACACCCATACACATACTCCCAGACACTTGTATGTCTGCAGTCTTTCACACTGCTTGTGTTGCTTAGGATTAGTTTTTGTTATTATTTTATTTTTATTCATATTTTATTATTTTTTTCTATTCTGTACAGCTGTTAGTTCAAATCATTGACACTGTCTTCACTAATTTTTTGTGAATATTAACAGAATCCATTTGGCTGAACCCTATCTTTTAAGATACAGGCTAGTCCTAGTTTAAAAGATAGAGTCTACTATTGCATAAAATTGTAATATTTTTTTTTCCATACAATGTACCTATACACTATACAGTGCAAAGTGCTATGTTTTTGTGGAATAAATACTTTTTATTATATTTTTATTTTATTACCTACTACGTACTTATTTTTAACAATTCTTTTTGCAAATCACTTGCTTCTTTGTCAGGTATGTCAAAATTAAGAAACCTTCAAAACAAAATTAAGAAAAAAACATCAAATATCAATACGTCAACATCAGACGTACTCGTAACAGGAAAAAAATGGATAAAATACAAAAAAGATATAAAACTATAAAATAAGAAACCGCCTTTTTACAAACACAAACAGATAGTTTCAACCTGTCATCAGTAATTATTTAAATTGATCCGTTTAACTAAAATGGGAAAGCCGCCATACGCATACACCGATTCGGAAACTGAGGATACTAATTCTTGCAGTTCTATTGACAATAAGAAGAAAAATAAGTTTTCGTGAGTATTATATTAGCCCTTTTATAGAAGATTTCGTGAGTAGGTATTTTATAAGATCTTCACAAGAAGATTTCGTGAGTATTATATTAGTCCTTCAAAAGATGTTTTCGTGAGTATTTTAATAGTCCTTCAAAATAAGTTTTAGTGAGTATTATATTAGCCCTTTTATAGAAGATTTCGTGAGTAGGTATTTTATAAGATCTTCACAAGAAGATTTCGTGAGTATTATATTAGTCCTTCAAAAGATGTTTTCGTGAGTATTTTAATAGTCCTTCAAAATAAGTTTTCGTGAGTATTATATTAGCCCTTTTATAGAAGATTTCGTGAGTAGGTATTTTATAAGATCTTCACAAGAAGATTTCGTGAGTTTTACATTAGTCCTTCAAAAGATGTTTTCGTGAGTATTTTAATAGTCCTTCAAAATAAGTTTTAGTGAGTATTATAAATTAGTCTTTTAAAAGAAGTTTTCATGAGTATTATATTAGTCCTTCAAAAGAAGATTTCATGAGTATTATATTAGTCCTTCAAAAGAAGATTTCGTGAGTATTATAATTAGTCTTTCAAATAAGTTTTCGTGAGTATTATATTAGTCCTTCTTGTACTTAAATCTTAAATTTTCCGTGTAATAGACACTTGCACCGGCTTGATAATTTCGTATCAAAAAAGAAAGGTATTTTTTTCATTTATCTGCCTCGCCTTTTCCCAACTATACAAGGGTCGGCTTCCAGCCTAACCGGATATATTTTACATGGAACGACGGTCACGTGCATATGTCACTTTTTGTTCGGCGGAAAACGTCCTCCATCTGCGCGACCACGCGTTCAGATTCACCTAACAAAACGTGACATAAGAGCGCGATGATCGCGTATTCGCGCGACGGTCGCTTTTAAATAGGACGTGGCCTTAGTTGATTATGTGCTTATGTCTAAATGTGGGCTTCTTTTAGCTGGAATGATGAGCATGATGATGATTTTCACTGTATACCGAAGTTTTGCTTCCAGCATTCTCAAATATACAAACGGGAATGTAAAGAAGAAGAAATGTAAGATTCACAGTAAGTCGGAGCCTGATGACTCCGACTACCGCAGCAGGAGCAGCACGAGTCGAACTAACCAGAGAGTGAGATACAAACTGCCTGGCATTCTGAAGAAAAATAACAACGACAGTAATAGAGAAAGTGAGTGCTTTTTACCCGACCGAATGTTTTTCGAGTGTATGTATAATTATATTTTCTCAAACATGCATGGAAATATTGTCATTATTTTCTAAAAAAGAACACGAGAAGTATCGAATTTACGGCCAAAGAAAATCAAATCCATTGCAGGAGCGTTTTTTTAATTTGGAACATTACAAAGCTCCAGCAATGTTGTATGAAACGGCGTGCTGGGGTTATTATAAACTCTTTTACTCCGAAACATGGCAACCAAGGAGGTAACTTATCAAAGGTTTTATTTAAACGAACTGGCTTGCAAATAGGAAGCTGTACATAAAAAAAAAACAAATGACCAAATTGGCGCGTGAAAAATTATCGTTGTTCGTCATTGAATCTGGAATTTATAAATAATTTACTTTCCCTGTATTCTTTTGAGAAAAGTACTATAAATATGCCTCGGCGGAAATCGCAATTGCCTGTCTCGTATTAGTGAAAAAAAACTCATACTCGACCTGCAATTGCCTATTTCACGGCCTTTGCAATAATGTACTATTGTCGCATCCGGTCAAATGTTTACAACAAGACAAGGCGCGCCACCTAGCGGCAACTATAAAGACTAGAATTGGCGCGCTTTGACAGAGTCGCGGCGTGTCCGGTCGGTTACGAGGAAAAAGAGAACGTGCCAAGTCGGGCATTCTTATCCTTGTGATCGAGCTGTGAAGACGCTTTGGAACTGTCCTACGTTTTGTTGCATCATCATACCAATCTGTTATTGTCTCAATGGAGGGCAAAGGCCTAGTTGATTGTAATACCTAAAGTTATTAAAGTGTAAAGCGATTATCATTTTTAATAAACGCTGTGTATCGCACCCAGTGTGCTTTCATTGCACGAAACCCAACTTCTGCCCACATGATGACCGAATCTAACAGAGGAAAATCCTGTCTATATCTTTGGCACACCCTGAAGCTTAGACAAGATCAATCAGTCTGATGGAGTTTATGACATCAAATCTAATAATGAACTAAAATAACTGCCACCAACTGCATCAGGCTGATTGAAACGGAATCTTGTTTAGAGACATTTTGCTGTTGCAGTCGGGTTCCTTGTTTTTTTTTTCATTAAGGGATTTTTTTTTTTTTTTTTTTTTTTTTAAACGTTGCCCCACACTAGGATTTTCTCCTGTATCGTGGGTGCGTTTACAAACATTTAAATTCACATACACAAACAGCCAGACCCGAAACAACTACTTGTAGGTCATACAAATATTTGTTCCGTGCGGGATCCAACCCGCGTCACGCAGCGCAGCAGTCATCGCTTAACTAACTGCGCCAACCGTGCCGTGCCGTCGTGTATCAGTGAACCGACATTTCCTGAACCAGACAGGATAGCTTCTGAAAAAATATTCCACATTTTATGTCATCTACAGAGCGTGTCAATAGGATTAGATAATCCTTATGACACTGTTTAGCCCTAGAAGATAACTTCAGTCAACTTTTTTATAATTTCAGCCGATAGACGTCCATTGCTGGACATAGGCCTCCCCCAAAGGGGGGGGCGATTATGGCAACCACAGTATGGTGTTAAAATGAATAGAGAACGCTGCTCTCTAGTAAGTCCCTTAGTCACCTTTTACGACACCCACGGGAAGAAATAGGTAGGGTGCTACTCTTTACGTCCGGCACCACACAGGTAACTTTTTTATCAGTCTCGATTATTCTACCTACATAACTGAATTAAATTAATATTATTATTATTTCCTCAATTTCATTATATCATATAAATTACATTTATAAATATTGGAATATAAAAAAATATATAAAAACATTTAAAAATATAAAAAATTGTTGTCCACCGGTATCGGAAACAGGGTCCAAGCTACCGGTGGTTAGGGCTTCAGAGATAGGAACCTCCTCACGATGCGAGCCGTATCGAGGAGTACTGCCTTCTGAATCAGGTCCTTGATCCAACCACCTAACGCCTAAGCCTCGAGAGATGTTGATCGAGGCCGTCGGCCATCAGCCGATACGATAATCGGCACAATGATAGCCGAGCTCACATTCCACATGTCAAAAACCTCATATGCTAAGTCGTGATATTTAATTTGTTTCTCTTTCTCAGCTTTCACGAGGTTGTTGTTATTATTATTATTTGAACTAGCTTGCATGTAGCCATTCTAACACTACTTTCCCCTGCTGGAAATTTGCCTCTAAAGTTGTACGCCATCACACTCGATCCTCGGCCAGTCTCATCCATCTCGATCCTGCTGCTGACCACACTGCGAAGATGGTCGCTCCACCTAGCTTGAGGCTTCGTTTATGAGTTATTTTTGCGGATTCCTTCGGATTTTCCACAGAACACGGAATCAGCGCAGCCTTTAGAGAAGGCAGTACCTACCAATTCAATTCATGATGCCAAAAATCGGCGAGGGCATTACTTATACACGAGCCACCCATAAAAGCCGTCAACGAACGGAGACAAATGTCCTTTTAGAGGCATTAGGAACAGGGTGTAAAGTTCACTCATCCTCTATAGAAAAGGGAGGATCCTCCGACCAGACGCGTGTTGTGTCTGGTGGGCAACTGCCCGACGGTTGATGTCGGGATGTTGTATATATGCTAGTTGCGCGGTAAACTCTGCTTGCGCGATGCAGGTATTTGCGTGACGTCAGTGTGACGCGTAGTTCGCATGTGGCGATGTTGATGCCGCTACAACGTATAGAAATATACGTCATTTGTTTCAGTGCTGTCGATATAGTTTTAGATATACTTCTTTACTCGACTTTTATGCATTACCCATCTCGCTTACTCTTCCAGCATCTGAAGAAGACGAGGACAGCGAGCCATATAAGCCTCGCTGCCAGGACCGCAGGCTGCAGGGCTGCAGGTACCTGGTGGGTCGGGTGCCCCGGCCGGTGGGGGCCAAGCCCGGCAGGGGCGGCGGCGTCGCTATCATCGTCAAGAAGAACGTTAGCGTGAGTGTCGTGTTGCAAGACTTTTACCCCCTTATTACAAAACAACGTTTATCTTCAGACCCAGGTTTAAAACATGGACCCATTATTGAATTTCAAACTTTATTCCGACTATGGTAAAGTTCCTAAACACAAAACTGACAACTTAGTACCGAACTAAGTTTTCATTTTTGTAAAAAGAACGGTATTTCAATCACTGTTACGTTCTTATTACAAAAACTGGCTCCATGGTTTAAGCCATGTCAAATATAAATCTTGTTTTGTAATAAGGCGGTTAAGGTTTAAAGATATTTATTCTCAAACTCTTACCTTACGCTCATTATATAACATTCGTTTTTGTTTACACTAAACCCGAAAAAGGGTCATTGACCTCATCATTTTGAACAACTTTATCTATGAGACCAACCTTGAAATCACGAAAAAAAAATCAGCTGTTCCATACATTTTGTCGATTTGCCTCCAAAAGTTCGTGTTACGTAAATAAATGAATTTTGAATATGGAGGATATTCAAAATTCATTTATTTATGTAAAACGTCCGTGTTTGGATCACAAAAGTTCATTGTTACGATGGTACGATGGGTGGTCTCATTAAATTAACACTTAGACGGACACTAAACGGACATATATAACAAACAAACTTATATTGTGTCTCGTTTAGTGTCCTCCAGCCGATTGATAAAGAAAATATTTGAATAACGTTATATAAAAACTCGGGTAATAAAAAAACTGGCCAAGTGCGAGTAAGAATCGCACACGAAAGATTCCGTACCTACCGTATTAAAATTGAGCAAAAAAAACGCCGTTAAAAACGTTTTATTATTAAAGATGCAATATAAATGCACAATCTGTCAAAGTTTCAACTGTCTACCTATTGCGGTTCATGAGATACCTACAGCCGCTGACAGACAGACATCGGATGCTTAGTAATAGACAACACGTGCCAAGCAATTCACTTGGATTTCCGAGTATAGCCCTTACAAAAGCTGAGACAGCGGGGTTTTCCCGGTTAAAATAAATTTAGGTTTTTGATGACTGACGTTGTATACAGTGGTTAAGAGGAAATATAGTTCTACAAAAAAAAAAAAAACTTTATCCTTCAAGAGAGCAGTACAAATTCAAAACAGCACTAGCCTCCACACTAGGATTCCCCTAAGTTAAATACAATGTAATGTGTGTGTAATGTAATGTGTATGTGTGTTCTCTACTCATTACACTAACACGTAATGAGTTAACTTACAAGCTACGTCATGCATTCCCTAAGATTAAAGATATTGACTATAGACGCCCTACAATCCTCCCCCCTTAGATTATACAATTAAGTTTTAATTTGTTACTCCTCAATGGAATATTAAATTATGAACTAACTAAGCTACAAACTTTAATAATAAATATTTTTATGTATTGTTAATAATAAACAAATCGTCAGTGAAGTTCTAGCAGTACGAAAGTCAAAAATGGCTACTTTACAGGAGAGTGAAAAAACTGTATGAAATTAATGTAACTTACGCGTAAGGCCACATTGTGTTTAATTATTAATACAAATGAACTCTGTGGTGATTTGAACCCATGAAAATTAAATCTAAATCACAACATCGGAGCACTTGATGCACGACGAATTTGTACGTGATTAGCTGACATACGCAGTGTTGGCACCCTGACATACGCAGTGTTGGCGCCAAAAATTGAGATACGTAATGTAACTATTTTTCAAATAAAGCGTTCTATTGGTCAGGTTACTGTTTTTTGATTGGTCGATACGATGCGCGCCATTATGCTTTATCCAATGACATTCAAATCTCAAAACACTCATAAAATGACTTACGCACTGTTAGAACTTCACCGACGAAATTGAGTTACAATTGAGTAGTTAATAATATACAAATTGGGTCATGCATTGCCTAAGATTAAAGATATTGACTATAGACGCGCTACAGGTTATATTTTATTTTATTTCTTCATTTATATTCTATTTAAAACAAGGTGACGTTTCTGGAACTACATCGTATTGTGAGGCACCCACAGTCGGTGTGCCTGAGGCATACACGCTGGCTGCACTAAACTCCACGAGGACAGACTCAGACTTATAGACAAAGCTGTATTATTCGATACGACGGAATTTTAGAACATACTCCGATTGAAAAGTTTGGTTGGAAATGTTAACAGATTTTCTCCATTTCTGTTAGCAAGCATTTTAAAATTAAAGACTCGGTTTTGTTTTATGTCACAAGATAAAATCGTCATCTTTTTAGGTAAATTCAGTAAGTTAGATGCACACTCACAGTCAGGCTAGATACCAGCCTTGTTTATAGAGTAATCGTTCCACCATTACATTAACTATAGCTATGCTTGTAAACTTCGCTCTGATAAATATACGCCATGACTCTAGGAAAAATATTGTGTATGTAAGAAATCTCTAGTCTCCGACCGAAGTTTCGAATGTGGTTTCGGTTTCGCGGCCTAAAAATCATGTTTCGGCCAAAGGTTCGGTTTCGGCCAAAAAACAGCCGAACCTTTCGGCCGCGCCGAAACTCACAACATCGCACTTTCGGGTCAAGATCGGCTAAAGTCGCCGCGTCGGGTGCGTTGGGCACGGCTGGCAATATGGCATCGCTCGCCTGACTCCGCCGGCCGCTGAATCATTTGTTTTTGTTATGAATTTATAATGTCATAGTTTAATTCTTAACGCTTATTTTCATAATTTACAAACAGTTTGTCGGATATATTGGTTATTTAGGATATAAGTGCGGAAGTTTACTTATTTCATTAAACGACTTTATGATACGATTAAGCTGGTTTTAGTTGGTAGGCACAACTTTGAGAAAGAAGCCGACGGATGGACCCGGTTGGGTTGGGCAGCATTTGGAAAACTTCGTCAAGTCTTCTCGTTGCCAATCTCGTAGTGTTTGAAGACTAAGGTCTTCAACCAGTGCGTTCTGCCCGTTAGAACATACGGTGCCGAAACGTGGACACTGGCAGTCGGGCTGGTCCACAAATTCAAGGTGCAGCATGCTATATGGAGTGGACTATGCTCGGAGTTTCTTTGAAGGATAAGATCTAAAATGAAGTTATCCGGAAAAGAACCGGAGTTACCGACATAGCCTGAGTAAACAAGCTGAAGTGGCAGTGGGCTGGCCATGTTTGTCAAAGGACCGATGGCCGGTGGAGCAGACAAGTCCTGGAGTGGAGACCGCGTATCGGCAAGTGTAGTGTGAGACGCCTCCCAGCTAGATGGACCAACGACCTTAAAAATGCGGCTGGGACAGATTGGATGTAGAAGGCGGAGGACAAGGTGTTGTGGTGCAGCCTGGGAGAGGCCTATATCCTACAGTGAACTGCTATTAGGCTGAGTTGATAAAAGCTGGTTTCATGATGAACTCAAACTCAAAGCATTTATTTCTAATAAACCAATTACAGGCACTTTTGAATTGTCAAGGGGTCGGTCAATCATAAAGATGAAGCTAGTTGCCAAAGCTTAGTAGGTACCTATGGAGAAGAACGGGCAAGAAACTCCACGGACATTCTTTTAAATTAACATATGGTTACAAAATATTGGTTACATCATTCGTGTTGAAATTAAACATGTGAGAACGATGCAAAACGTCAAAAGCGTCCGTAACAAAAAGATTAAAAAAAAAACAATTTAAAAATTAAATTAAAATAAGCCAAGGCCGCTAAAAGATGACCAGTTACTACTGATGGCGTCCGTTCACGAACATGACGCATGGATTAGCACCATTCAACTCAACCATTTTGAAGGGAGCTAAATAATCCAACACACCCGCCACCATCAGCGAGACATTACAGTGAGCATGACATACTCTCAGCCGCCAGGGCACATTCAAGTCAATGAAAGAAGTACTCAGTAAATGGTAGCTTTATAGTAAGTACATAGTGCTCACACATGTGCTATGCAATTATATAATACTAAGAGATTGAACTTATACAATGCAAAGATAGTTTTTGAAATCTTCAGCAGCTCCAACAGTATTTTCAAATGTTAATCAATTAGTTGAGGTTGTGGAGCTGGACCAGCATTGAGCCAAGCATTTTTATAAGCGATGTAATCCCCCAAATTATAGTATGCCTGCTTGTATAGTGTGCGTTTTATACAAGATTTGAATTTCGTCTCATTCAGTTGAATTATGTGGGGAGGAATTTTATTATAACATTTTAAACAGTACCCCATGAAAGATGAGTCTACTTTTGCCAGTCTGAAACCTGGTTGAGCTAATAAATCCCTACTTCTAGTACTATAATTATGTCTTTCGCCTCTTTTACTAAAAACATGTAATTTTTTTCTTACGTACATGATGTTTTCATAGATATATTGACAAGGCACCGTCATGATGTTAATATCCTTAAACATTTCCCCAAGAGAATCGCGCCTGCGGAGATTATATATGGCTCTGATGGCTCTTTTCTGCAGAATAAAAATAGACTCGATGTCTGCAGCCCGTCCCCATAGTAAAATACCGTATGACATAATACTATGAAAGTAACTAAAATAGACTAGCCTCGCGGTATCTACAACAGTAAATTGACGAATTTTTCTCACAGCATAAGCCGCCGAACTTAGCCGTCCTGCAAGGGATGTTATATGAGGACCCCATTGAAGCCTTGAGTCGAGCGTGATCCCCAGAAAAACAGTTTTATCGACGATTTCTAATTTCTCTTGATTCATTATTATCTCACAATTACTACTTTTGACATTTGGTAACGAAAATCTTATGCACTTCGTTTTTTTCCCATTTAATACTAAATTATTAGCAGTGAACCAATTTTGGACCTGCAATAGGGTATTATTTACGTCGTCAAGATTTAATACACGTCTGTTAATTTTAAAAATTAAGGAAGTATCGTCAGCAAATAACACCATTTGTGGTTGAGTTTTTAACAAATAGGGTAGATCATTAATATATACTAAAAAGAGGAAAGGACCCAATATCGAGCCTTGAGGTACACCCATGAATGCGGGAGACAGACGTAGTAGTTGTATAATTGCACTTTTTTTAAAGAAGTATAGTCGGCAATAAGCACATATAATTTTTTTAAATAGATAACTTTAATTGTTCAACAAAAGGTTCGGTTTCGGTTTCGGCCGAAACTATAATCATACCGAACCTTCGGTTTCGGTTTCGGCAAAAAACATGTTTCGGTCAGTCACTAGTAGATACGTTGCGTCGAATAAAAAACGAAATTGAATGGAATACGTCATGCATACACATCATGCAGTACACATAAGTGAATCTAATCTGACCATACGAAATGGCACGTCTCATTTTTAAAACCTCTAAAAAGTCTGAATGTTCACTTAGCTCTCATATTATTCCCTTGCGTAAACAAATAACTCTAAAATACAGAAAACTCTAAAAACATTTTTAAATCTACCTATATCACAATTTACACTCATCCTCTAATAGTTTAAGAGGTGTGACTACGTTGTCCCCGCTAATATTGTCGTCTAGAGACTAACTAGGTGCTACGTGCAGACCGGGAGCTACTCCAATGCTATCCTCATATAATTCACCTTTTACTAGAACGGACAACAATTGATTTTGTAGACTTCAATGCAGAGGGTCTAGGGAATTGGTTTTTGCTCTTTTTAGGGTTCCGTACCTCAAAAGGAAAAAAATGGACCCTTATAAGATAAGATAAGATTCATTTATTTGTATAAAGATGGTATACTCGCATACAACAGCATGCAAGATGATAATAAATTACAATAAAGTCCAATCATGTTTAGCCTTATAATATACTAGCTTTCGCCCGCGGCTTCGCCCGCGTGGATGTCGAAAAAAAAGCAGCTTTTCTATCAGCAGCATTCCCCCAAAATATTATAACATATCTTAGTTGGAACCAACGTAAGCGTGGTAAGCAGAGAGGAGTGCAGTTTGATTTACAACTTTACGGAGGATATATATAGCATATAAATACATACTTCGTTTTGTACATACTTGTTCAATATACCTACGTGTCCTCGTCCATTTCATGTCTAAGTCTATTTGTAAGAAATTTTGTATTGTTTATTTTTTCTACGTTTTTGTTCTTAAATAATAATTGATGTACCAACTTTTGAGTTATTCAAGGTACGCAGTAAAATTCTCCCGAAAACTATGTACCCCTTTTTCCGATTCTCGAAAACTCAATATGAGGTCTGAGATTCAAGTTAATCGGACCGTGCGTTAAGATTCTTTAAATACAAACCATAACACTCCCTAAAATCCTTTTGAGGGGTAGTTTTGAAAAACGCAAAAGTTATGACAAACTTTGTTAATTAAGCAATTTTATTACTGCCTCGTTAGTCTAGTGGTCACAGGCGCGACTGCTGAGAATGAGGGGTGGGTTTGATTCCCAGGTCGGGCAAAGTGTTATTGGATTTTCCATAAGGAATTTCTTAGTAGCAGCCCGAAGTTTGCATTTATGCCCGGTTGATGGCAATAGGCTCGCCCCCTATTACATGGGACTTAAACAAAACTGTCGAAATGTGGGTGTATGAAAGATACACCTCTACCTAACACTTTGGGGATTGCAGGCTTGATGAAAAAAAATAAAAAAAAATCGTTTAATTCAGGTATTAAACCCATAGTAAAATTACAAAAATAAAAATAAAACAAAATTACAATCCATTATAAATTTAAATTAAATTACATGCACAAAATTAAATTAAATTACAATGGATATAGAAAATTAAATGAATTACATTAAAATACAGCGTCTTAGCATGTACACACAGCGAAGTGTTGCAGACACTATTTGGTTCGTACATGCACATAGTCGAGTCAGGAAGGATGCCTTGAGTTTCCTCAAGAGCCGTAAAAATCGGTAACTCTGTTCTCAACGAACATGCCAGACGCACTACACCGCCAAGGCAGCTTTAATATAGCTCTAAAGGCGTTATTATATTGTACACGAAGAGTGTTATAAGCACTTTTCGTGTACGTGTACCAGAGCTGACTGACTGACAGTAAGCCTTGAACAGAGTTATTTTAGCTTGGTTGGGTTATTTTAGCGTGGGATCTGGAGGCAAAAGTCCTCGCGCACATCTGGGAGTGGCGCGAGGAGGCGAAACGCTGGGTCGAAACTCATGGTGGCATGGAGAGTGCGATTGTCGCAATCCAGCGCTGGGCACGCCACAATTGAGGCGATAAGTCCCCTCTTTGAGGAATGTTTAGAGAAGCGCCACGGCGTCCTCACCGGACACGGTAGTTTCGGGAGGTTCCTGTTCAGGATAAAGCGAGAGGAAACGCCGGGGTATCACCACTGTGTGGATCGCCCGGAAGACACGGTGGAGCATACGGTGGAGGTCTGCCCGGCTTGGGCGGAGCACCGCTGTGTCCTCACGGTGGCGGCGATCTCTCGCGTCCGGCCCTGGTTCAGGCTATGGTTCGGAGCGAGAGTGCATGGGAGGCCGTTACCTCCTTCTGTGAAACAATAATGCTCGCGAAGAAGGAGGCAGAACGCGTGAGGGAGAGGCAAAGTTCGCGCCCTCGCGCCCCTGGTCACCACAGGAGACGGCCCGGGCGTCGGGAGTAGCAAGCCATCTTCCTGCCACCGTGGGCGCGGGCTTGCGTACGGTGAGCGATGGGTAGCTCGCCATCCGATATCTCACGTCGTGTTCCACGCGCGCCTCAAAGAGATGTCAGCACCAACTGACGGGGTCCGTTAGGGCCTGCCAGGGTTGTGATGTTTGTCCGAAAGGGATATCATGGCCCTGGCACACAGGCAACGGAAGGAACACGGGTGGATTTTAGTCAGTAAAAGTCTGACACGCCCTCCCGCTCCACCCAGAGCGGGAGAAATTATTTGATAATTTCCCACGCAAAAAAAGGGTAAATTTTCGAAAAACTGATAAATTCTTTTATTTATTTTGGTTTACAGTATAAATACTGAGTTTCGAGTTAATCGGACCGCGCGTTAAAATTCTTCCATACAAACTTTGTCATCCGCAAATCCCCCATTATGGAGTATAGTTTAAAAAAAAACAAAAATGTCACACTTCATAATTTATTTAGGCCAAGTTTCAGGTTTATTAACTCAAGGAATAAGATTTATCCCCCTTGTTCACCCATTAAAGGTTGAATTTCTAAATATCCCTTTTTAGCGGATGCCTATAGTTTCCAACAAAAAGCCGAAATATTAGTGATTTTAATTTAAAAAGAAATTTCATTAAAAAGAAAATTTGATCCCCTTTTTTACCCCTTATGGGTTCAAATTCTAACAACACCGTTGCGTTAGCTTCCAACCATAAGCCTAGATAATAAATTTAGTGATTTTACTTCGAAAATTAAGGACTTTCCATACACAACATCATCCCCCTTTTTAACCCTTCGGGGGTAGAATTATCAAAAACGCTGAGACACGTATCAATTAATTTTCAATCGTCAGCCTAAACACAAAATTTGAATATTCTAACTTTAAAACTGACGGACTTTCATATAAACTTCCATCCCCTATTTCACCCTCTTAGGGGTAGAATTTCAAAAAACCCTTTCTTAGTGGATACCTACTTTTCACAAAGAACACACCCTCCAAATTTCATGTCTCTAGGACCAGCGGTTTAGGCTGTGCGTTGATATATCAGTCAGTCAGTCAGTCAGTCAGGACTTTGAATTTTATATATATAGATTGGGGTACAAATATTTTAGTCACATTAATTATATAAAGAATTTAACCAAACTGTTATGTCAAACTTACAACTATATATAATAAAATTAATGTCAGACAAGTTTTTAGACTAAAAATTCAGACACACAGTAATATGCTTTTTGCGATAAAAATAGTATCAACTGACGTTTGAACGTCTTGATATTTAGCTCCTTCCAACGTTTAGGTAGCTTGTTAAATATAGTTGGAGCCATGCAGATGTTCTTTAACGCCATTATAATTCTTAGTATCTGTTGAGGTGTGCCAGGAGCCATGAACATCGAGTTATTATTATAAAGGGAAGGCAATGTAGTTTAGTTACTTGAATAAGCTGTAGGTTGTATTTTATTAATAAAGTAATTATTAAATTCATTAGCAATTTGCTTCGCGTCCGTAATTGTGTCATTATCAGATTTAATTTTCACTCAATATAGGATCACTTCGTTGTCCTTTTTCTCAGGAACGCGTGAAGGTTAATTTAATATCAAATACGTAGGTCTACGGTCCTTTAGAGCTGTAAAAAAACAAGCTTCTAAGTCACCGCAATAAAAAAATACGGCGATTTGTGTGACATATTTTGATAATTCACAAATAAATAAAAAACCTATAGGGTACTTCCCGTTGACCTAGAACTTTGGCATGAAGCAAGGTCTCACTGTGCTTGTAACATAAGAACAGTAAAATCCTTTCATCATGAGTCTTTTTACAAAATTACTAACATACCTAACATTTGAAACACACCCATCAGCTAATTAGCTGCTAGTGTGTGAAACCAAATAATAATAATAACACAAAAAGTACCATTAAACAAAGCCCAAAAAGTGTTGACTCGTGAAGGACTTGCACCCCCGACCTCCACAGTCGGTCGCTCCCGAGCCGAGCAGTTTTAAAACCTTTCTACATGATAGAAAGCGGGGAGCGACCAGACTAGCGGCGCTCTTCCTACTGAGCTAACGAGTCTGGCAGACGTAGTGGCGAAATAGCGGTCCATATCGTCCGAGATACGGAGAATTAGGTATGTAAAGTATTTTTCAGGTATGTTTTTTATATTTTTATTTTTATTTAATGTATTTGAAACACATAATTTCATCTTTTTGTTTTTACAAGCTGTAGTTATTTTTATATATTTTTTTAAAGTATTGTTCCTAGTGACGTCTCTAGACGCTGAATAGCTTAGGATCTTTGCCACGTTTAACATTTATTTAAAACCAAAATTCAGTAAAGTCAAAATTGACAGTTAATTTGTTTACATTTCATACTTTAGCGATTTCCGTACTTTAGTTTAAAGTTATGGCATATTAATGAAATTAATGGATTCAAAGAATACTTCTGCTAAGTTCTTCATACCGTCAAGTATAATAAACACCACAACAAATAGCCTACACAAATCGATTCTTAGTAAAAGCAACCTTAAAACGGAAATGGTGCGAGGAAGTAAATGTTTAGTACAAGTTTGGGCGGCGACTGTTTTATTGTGAAGATCATTATAACGTAAGTTAAGTTTTCCTGAGGCGATACATCGATGTGATTCGACTTGCTGTCCGCCGCTGGTGAAAAACTACACTATTTACATATCTGAATAGAATAATAATAAGTGCATCATGTAAATTTGACGTTGACATGACACTTGACACATAAAGAAAACTTAATTACAAGAGGCACTGAAAGTTTCCAATTCAGTCTGCTTTGTGACGTCATTTAGAGGTCAAATAAAAGTCAAGTGATTTTAAGTATTTTTGTGAAAATAAATACGATCTTATAATTTTAAGACCTATTAATAGAAAAATAAGTCTTAGAAGCTTAAAATCTCGAAATGGTTTTGGAATCGGCATAGGTTAATTTTTACTTTACATACCGAATTATAATGGCTCTCTTAGATTAAAACCTTTTTGGCAACAAGCCGAATAGATTTGAAGTTATTTTCAAGTTATTCGTATTTCATTTGGACGAATGTGCATAATAGAAAAAAAAAAATTATTTCATTATCTGTGTAAAACTACTGGGAGAAGACACTGATTCCTGTAACACAGGTTACAACCAAGCGCAGGAGTCAGGGTTTCCATACTTTTATGTCAATAAAATATTACCTATTTATTATTATACATATAAAGTAAATTCCAAGGTTAACCAAGTACATATACCAGTAACAGTTATAGTCCCTCGTGCTGTGAATATCCTGTCAGCAGTATTGGGTCTATTACCTACACAAAGATTCAATTTGATTGATGGGCCAAGAGGTTCCTTTCATCCAAAAAATCATCATAGCACACTAAACATATTAATGAAACTAAATAAAATCTTGTAATAATGTTAAAAAGGTTTTGAACCATGAAGGACTTGCACCCAGACCTCCGCAGTCAATCGCTTCCGAGCCGAGCGAAGTCTTTTTTATCTGCTGTAATTATATTAAATTGTGTGCCTTTTAGTCTGTGCTAAATAAATTTATTTTCTTTCTTTTCTTTCTTTAAGACCTTTCTTCACGCTAGAAAACGGGGAGCGACCAGGGGGCCAAAATGGACGCTTTGGCAGAATCATAATATGATCTGCGTACAATTCATACATCCCGCAATTCATCTGTTTAGCATTTTTTTTTAGAACACTAAAGATATTATGAAAGTAAAAGCTGTCAAAATTAGGTTTAAATGACCTGTCTAGTTTGTGTCCTCTGGTTACGGGTAATGTTCAGGATGTGATCAGAAAAAATGAAATATAAAAATGTTTCACATAGCTCACGTAGGTGTTCCACCAGTTAGTACCTGTGTGCACTCACAGATGGCGTTATAATAAAACAAACATATTAAAATTCTAGGATTATAAACAGTATTTTGATCAGTTTTCGTAAGTAGAAACTTACGAAAACTGACTCTTAAAGCTAATTAGCTAGCTATTTGACAAATTAGAAAATATAGAGGTTTAAAAAATATTACAATCTTTACTGAACATTCATTTTTGACTACCTAGGTAATCGTTCGAGGGAACATAGGGACAGACATACTTACATACATACCTACAGGTCAAACATGTAACCCTCTTTTTTTGGCTTCGCCGCAGTCGGCTAAAAAGGCATTACAACGCATGTTGGGCATTAGCTGGTATTGAATAAAATAAATAAGGAACTTGGAACTTGAAATACTTACATTTATATTGCTAAATTAAACAGACGTTAAAAATACATAGGCAGTGACAATTATTCAAATAGACAGACCGTGTGACCAGATGACTTTTTCATTTTTTATATAATAAGTAACAAAAACCCTGTTGTTCCTTCTACGCGTTTTAAGAATCGGTATATATACGTAATAAAGCAAGTCATTTATAAAAACTGTTCAACAAAAATAATTAAAATAAATATTTAATTATTAATATTTGTAATGTTTAACTGATTTCTTACCTCTTTAGTTCTTTGATTTTGACTTCTCGACTAGCCAATGCTTAATTTTTTCAAATTATATTCCACCAATGTTGTGCTTGTAGGTTAATGTATACGTCCTTATAAGGAACAACAGGTTTTTGTTACATACTGTATAATTATGGTTGCGTTCTATTTCAAGAGGTTAAGTTAAGATACCACTTTAAGATTTCTCCTCATAAACATTCTAGTAATTTAACGTAGAAAAGTATAAAAAATAACGTAATTAGGTATTTAAAATAATTGACTCGTGAAGGATTTGCACCTCCGTCCTCCGTGGTTTTCCCGCTCCCTAGAAATGAACACAGAATACGGTGAGCGGGGACCGACCGGCGCTCTTCACTACTGAGCTAACGAGTCTAGTGGGAGCTAGGACAAAATTACGATACATATTGCTAGAAGTCAAGAACTCTAAAACGGAAAATGGAGCAAAATGTATATATTAACTTGTGGTGAGATTTGAACCCGAACTCAGGAGAGACCTACAACTACCTACGACTCTTAACTGTTGAGCTAACGAGTCTAGTGAACACTAGGACCAACTTTCGATCCATATTGTGCGGCTCTTAAGACGGAGATACATGGTCCTTGAGTGGTTAGCTTGCGTGTTCTGTACTGAGCTCACGCAACGCGTCGTACGTTCAGCCAGTAATAGGACTCGCCCATCAAGGAGCACTGTTCCCAATTTGACGCATTATTAATTTATTATACACAAACCAAAAGGTATTTTAATAAAACGCGTTTAATAAAAGATCAATAATTAGATTATATTTATATTGGTGAAGGTTTCAGAAAAATATGCTTGGTAGATTTTACGCCTTTCTCAGTTTTTTATCCTCGTTAGACATAACTTTACAAATTAATTACACTATGTAATATAAACATAATCTAAAATATTCACATATTAAATTATTGAGAAAATGCTCTAATTTAACATATATTTTTTTCAAATCATTAACACTACTCGTTTAGACGTGATCTTTAGTATAAAATCAAAGTCTGTTATCGTCGCCTTAAAAGTAATATAGGACAAAAAGATTAAAATTATAATATGGGATTTGAACCTGATGTTATAGAGTCGGACGGCCTAATCGGCGCTCTTCAGGGCTGAGCTAACGAGTCTAGTGTTGGCTAGCAAGGCTTGGAAACCGGTTAATTTTCTATGTAACCTTATCCGATAATACAGTGTTATTTTTAAAACGCCAATAACCTCTTAAGGGGTCATTGTACTGATCATTATGAACAACTTTTACTATGGGACCTAACCTGAAATCGCGAAAAAAAATCAGCTGTTCCCTACATTTTAACGAATTATTCGAACATAAATGTAGGGAACAGCTGGTTTTTTTTTGCGATTTCAGTTTAATTTTAATATTTTGTTGCAAAATCAATGCTGAACTTAATGTAATGAAGCAATTTTTGAAGCTAATATCAATTGTATCAAAAATAATTTGTATCTTAAGAAATAAAAATTAACCGGTTTCAAGCCCTGGTGGCTAGGACCAAATTACGATTTAAATTGCTTGGCTCTAAAAGTCTAACCGCCTTATTACGAAACAAGATTTATATTTTGACATGGCTTAAACCATGGAGCCAGTTTTTGTAATAAGAACGTAACAGTGATTGAAATACCGTTCTTTATACAAAACTGAAAACTTAGTTCGGTACTAAGTTGTCAGTTTTGTGTTTAGGATCTTTACCATAGTCGGAATAAAGTTCGAAATTCAATAATAGCTCCATGTTTTAAACCCGGGTCTGAAGATAAACCTTGTTTTGTAATAAGTGGGTTTATGTTCCGTGTGGTGCCGAACGTAAAGAATAGCATTACCCCATTTCTTCCCGTGGGTGTCGTACAAGCCGACTGAGGGACTTACTAGATAATGGGCAGCAGCGATTTATTATTATTATTATTCCTTTATTTCATTAAATATACATATAAATTATATTTTTAAATATTAGAATATAAACAAAATATAAAAACATTTAAAAATATAAAAAATAGTAGCCCACCGGTATCGGGAACAAGGTCCAAGCTACCGGCGGTCAGGGCTCCAGAGAGAGGAACCTCCTAACAATGCGAGCCGTGTCCAGAAGTACCGCTCTCTGAATCAGGCCCTTAATCCAGCTGCCCAACGAGAGCCTCTTTAGGTGTTGGTCGAGGCTCTTGGCAATTAAGCCATTGGCTGATACAACTATCGGCACAATGATTGCTGAGTCCACATCCCACATGTCGACAACCTCGCGAGCCAAGTCAAGATACTTGATTTCTTTATCTTTCTCGGCTTTCACGAGGTTCCCGTCATGAGGGACCGTTATGTCAATAATCATTGTGCGCCGCTCTATTCGATCCACCACCACTATATCAGGCTTATTGGCAACAATAGTCCTGTCAGTGATGATGGATCGGTCCCAGTACAATGTGATATTTCCACTCTCGAGAACTGGGTCGGGCACATACCTGAAGTACGGCACCTCCGATTCCACAAGGTTGTATTTCAGAGCAAGTTGCTGATGGATAATCCTGGCTACAAGGTTGTGTCTATGCAAGTACTCTTCGTTAGCTAGACGAGAACACCCGGAGATAATGTGTCGGATTGATTCTCCCGGACGGTGGCATGCCCGACACACGTCAACCGTGCCGTCCTTCACAATAAATCTCCGATAATTCTTAGTCATGATAACTTCGTCCATAATTGCACAGACAAAGCCTTCGGTTTCCCCAAAGAGATCACCGAAACGCAGCCAGGCTACGGACGCTAAAAAGTCTACTTCGGGTTCATGTAGGGCCCGGAAAAAGCGTCCGTGAAGCTCCTTACTTTGCCATACCTCCCTGCGATCATTAGTGTCAAGCACTACAGGTTTGCGCCAGTTCTCTGTAGCCAAGGAGAGCGGGGTGAGGCCCTTGTCCACCACGACCACATCTCGATGCATCCTCACGTCGGCTTCTAGGAAATATTCCCTGAGACTGCATATCTCGCGATTGTGGAGTGTCTTAGCGTTTAAAAAGCCACGACCTCCACACTTTCGCGGGATATACAGTCTCATTACCGAGGACCGTGGGTGATGCATTCGATATGCAGTCAGCAGCGTACGAACCCTCCTATCCAGGGCGTCAAGTTCGGTCTGAGTCCATTTGAGTATGCCGAAAGAGTACATCAAAACCGGCATGACCCAACCGTTGAAGGCGCGCACTTTGTTCCCGCCTGATAGAAGACTATTAAATACTTTCTTCAGGCGGGCAAAGAAGCGCTCCTTCAACGATTGCTTCATGTCAGTAACATTGATGCCCAACGCTTCCGACATACCCAAATACTTATAGGTTTCGGATGCGGAGAGGGCTCTAAGGTTTATGGAATCCGAAAGTTGGGTTCCCACGGATTCCACAATCTTCCCTCGCTTTACATGCATGACCGCACATTTGTCCACACCAAATTCCATCCTGATGGCACTACTGAAAGTTTCAGTTACTTTCAGTAGCTCCATCAGATGCAAATTGTTGGGGGCAAAGAGTTTTAGGTCATCCATGTAGAGGAGGTGAGATATAACCTGACCACCTCTCCTCAACCGATAGCCTAGACCTGAATCCTCCAGCAGTGTGCTTAGAGGATTCAAGGCTAAGCAGAACCAAAGCGGACTCAAACTATCGCCCTGAAATATGCCTCGCTCGATCCTTATCGGTTCGCTATTCCTCTGGATATTTCGACATCCTGGATAGCGAAGGACTGTCCTCCATTGCCTCATACATGACATCAGGAAGGTGCGCAGAGTTGGATCTACTTTATACAGCTCCAGCACCCTCATGAGCCATGTATGTGGCACCGAGTCATAGGCCTTCTTATAATCTATCCAACATGTCGACAGATCCTTTCGGGAACGTCGAACCTGTTGGCTAATGGCCATATCAATGAGGAGTAACTCCTTAGTACCGCGAGACCCGTTCCTACATCCATTTTGAGAGGCAGACATGATGGAGTTAGTGTCTATATGTTTGTTAATTTTAGCTCTCAAAATGGATGTAAGAACTTTATAGACCGTCGGTAAACACGTGATCGGTCTATAATTTTTGGGTTCCGCGGTGCTACCTGATTTATGGAGTAGGTGGGTTATTCCTGTCGTTAGGAACTGGGGTAGCGAACCAGACTCCAAAGAAATCTGGTACTGAGCCGCCAAGCGAGCGTGCGACCCAACAAACCATTTGATCCAGAAGTTGTGCAGTCCGTCCGGTCCTGGAGACTTCCAGTTAGGCAACGGACGGACCGCACGAGCTACATCTTGGGGGCAGATGGTAATAGCCCCCATTTCTGGTATTGGATCGCAGGCTCGCTCAACTTTTCGAGTCCAATCACCTTCAGTGTGACCGACAGGCACCGACCAGATACTGTGCCAGAAAGAAGACATGGCATCATTATCCGGCAGGCGCGTGTCAGTCACACCTTGATTCGGTCGTTCCCAAGCCCTATAAACCCACCTTTCATTGCTCTGGAAGGTGCGATTCTGAGTGTATCGGTCCACACGCCGCTTATACCTACGAATACGGTTTGCCCAAGCATATACTTTCTGCTTCAGGAAGTCTATGCGCTCTGTGACACGAGATAAATAGTCCTCAGGGCTGGTATCAGTCCCTGAGAACGCCCGCCTCACAAAGCGCATAACTCTTGGGCGAGTATTGCCCTCCCTGAAGCAGATTAGTTTACCGATGAGCGCTCTGGCCCCACCAATACGACGCTCAATTCTGCACTGCCAGGCTGGTACGGCTGGTTTCGGTCGTGTAGCTATAAAGTCATTTTGAAATTTTACGTGAGCTACACGACATGCCGCTACAGCCGCGCAGTACAGAATCGAATGAGTATCAGTGAGGTCTTCGCAGTCATCAAAATAGTTTGACAACTGCGAATCCAGAGCTGCCACCAGCGCCCTATTTTTGTTATGCATGGGCAAACGAGGTAAGCGTGGTCTAAGTTCGGGTGACATAAACCGATATTCCCGAATCGCACCCTCCAAAGCACTCCTCAATTTCTCATTGCACTGGGTACTTACGTTTGTAGCCCTGTCATCATTCCCCTCGTCAGCTTGGACTGTGTGGGACTGCGGTGGTACCACAACAGTCTGCGACAGGGGGGCGATGACATGGCTATTCCGCATTTCAGTTCGCAGGCGATCAAGTACAGTGTCATCCAACATATGATTACGTTGGATAACCCGCACCTGATCCGATAGTCGTTGTGCCGAAACGTTGACAGCTGGTTCAAGCACCTGAAAAAGAGAGAGCATCCGAACACGGTACGCGGTCAGATTGTTTCCCCACTCTGTAGCCCCATAGTATGAGCGCATGACGTTCTCATTGATGGTTCGTGTCCATCTCATGCGCTGCACACTTCCGCCGGGAGCTGGGACCCTATCAGAGGCCGGTGGGCCTCGAGGTCCTAAACCATCCGGCGGCCGGCGTCCTCCCCGTCGACGAGCAGGTGGTGGCGTCGTGGGCGGGGAGAAATACTCGTCGCTCGAGCTCGACGCAACTACCGCGGCCGGTGTCGTCACAGTGGGGCTGGGTACCGGCGGCGGCGAGGCGGAGCTGAGCGAAGAGTCCGGAGGTGGTGGGCGTGCACTTCTTACGGCTGATCTCGTCAACATCTCGATAAAATTTTCATTATTATTTTCTGTTTTTCAGTGGCATGGTATGACAGATGTCATCTCTTAATCGGCAGTTTTTTATTCATGTCTTAAATAAAATATGGTGTTTTTTTGGGATAAATTGGTTTCAGACTTCTTTCGGGTTTTTTTTTAAAGCACATATAAACTATAATATTGAGTCGAAAATTATTAAAACTGCTAAAAAATATGAAAATTATAAGATCCAGTTTGGAGACGTTTGTTGACGTTGGTGTTGCCAGCTTTGATTATTATTTTATTATTATTATTTATTATTATTTTCATTTATTACTTAAACATACATATTGATTATATTTTTAAATATTTTTTATAAAAAACATTAAAAAAGAAAAACATTTAAAAATACAAAAAACAGTAGTCCATCGGCATCAGGAACAAGGTCCAAGCTGCCGGTGGTTAGGGCTCTAGAGAGAGGAACCTCCTCACTATGCGTGCCGTGTCGAGGAGTACTGCTTTCTGAATCAAGCCCTTGACCCAGCCGCGTAATGAGAGCCTCCTGAGGTGTTGGTCGAGGCTCTTCGCTATTAGGCCATTGACCGTAATGATTATCGGTACAATGATTGCAGAGTCCACATCCCACATGTCGACAACCTCGTGTGCTAAGTCAAGATACTTTATCTTTTTATCATTCTCAGCTTTCACGAGATTCTCGTCATGAGGGACAGCGATATCAACAATCATTGCACGGCGCTCTCGTCGATCTATCACCACAATATCAGGTTTATTGGCTACAATAGTCCTGTCAGTGATGATAGATCGATCCCAGTACAATGTGGCATGCCCATTCTCGAGAACTGGGTCGGGCACATACCTGTAGTATGGTACTTCGATTTCCACAAGGTTGTACTGCAAGGCAAGTTGCTGGTGGATAATCCTAGCCACTAGATTGTGTCTGTGCAAGTACTCGCCGTTAGCAAGACGAGAACAACCGGAAACAATATGTCGGATTGATTCACCGGGACGGTGGCATGCCCGACAGATGTCAACCGTACCGTCCTTAACAATGTATTTCCGATAATTATTCGTCATAATAACTTCATCCATAATTGCACAGACAAAACCTTCGGTTTCCCCGAAGAGGTCGCCGAAACGTAGCCAGGATACAGACGCCAAAAAGTCTACATCAGGCCCATGGAGGGCCCGGAAAAAGCGTCCGTGAAGCTCTTTGCCTTGCCATATTTCCTGACGATCGTTGGTATCAAGTACTGCAGGTTTGCGCCAGTTCTCTTTCGCCAAGGAGAGTGGGGTAAGGCCCTTGTCCACTGCGACCACATCTCGATGCATCTCCACGTCAGTTTGAAGAAAATATTCTCTGAGACTGCAAATCTCGCGGTTGTGGAGGGTTTTAGCATTTAAGAAGCCGCGACCCCCACACTTCCGCGAGAGGTACAGTCTCATTACTGATGACCGTGGGTGATGCATCCGATATGCCGTCAGCAATGTACGGACCTTCCTATCCAGAGCGTCAAGTTCCGTCTGAGTCCATTTGAGTATGCCGAAAGAATACATTAAAACCGGCATGACCCAACCGTTGAAGGCACGCACCTTGTTTCCGCCTGATAAAAGACTATTTAACACTTTATTCAGGCGGCCAAAGAAGCGCTCCCTCAACGATTGCTTCATATCGGCAGTATTGATGCCTAATGCTTCCGACATACCCAAATACTTGTAGGTTTCGGTTGAAGAGAGGTATCTAAGGTGTATGGAATCCGAGAGTTGGATTCCCACGGATTCCGTAATCCCCCCTCTCTTTACATGCATGACCGCACATTTGTCCACACCAAATTCCATCCTGATGGCGCTACTGAACGTTTCTGTTACTCTCAGTAGCTCCATCAGTCGCAAATTGTTGGGGGCAAAGAGTTTCAAGTCATCCATGTAAAGGAGGTGAGATATCACCTGACCACCTCTTTTCAACCGATAGCCTAGACCTGAATCCTCCAGCAATGTGCTAAGAGGATTCAAGGCTAAGCAAAACCAAAGTGGACTCAAACTATCGCCCTGAAATATTCCCCGCTCAATCCTGATCGGTTCATCGGTCCCCTGGATCCGTCGACATCCTGGATAGAGAAGGACCGTCCTCCATTGCCTCATACACGACATCAAGAAGGTGCGTAGAGTTGCGTCTATCTTGTACAACTCCAGCACCCTAATGAGCCATGTATGTGGCACCGAGTCATAGGCCTTCTTATAATCTATCCAACATGTCGACAAATCCTTACGGGATCTACGAACCTGTTGGCTTATGGCCATGTCTATAAGGAGTAGCTCCTTAGTACCACGGGACCTATTCTTACATCCATTCTGAGACACAGACATAATTGAGTTACAATCAATGTGATGTGCAATTTTAGCTCTAAGAATGGATGTAAGGACTTTATAGACCGTTGGCAAACATGTGATTGGTCTATAGTTTTTAGGTTCCGCAGTACTACCTGATTTATGGAGCAGGTGGGTAACTCCTGTCGTAAAGAACAGTGGAAGCGACCCAGTCTCTAAAGATGATTGGAATTGCGAGGCTAAACAGGCGTGTGACATTTGTAGCCATTTAATCCAAAAATTGTGCAGTCCGTCCGGTCCTGGAGATTTCCAGTTAGGCAACGGACGGACTGCACGGGCCACATCCAGAGGACTAATTGTAATAGCCTCCATGTCTGGTATTGAATCACACGTCTGTTCAACAACTCGCATCCAATCACCTTCAGTGTGACTAACGGGCACCGACCAAATGCTTCGCCAAAAAGCACTCATGGCTTCTTTATCCGGCAGACGTACGTCAGTCACACCTTGAGTGGGAATGGGCCGCTCCCATGCTCTGTATACCCACCTTTCATCGCTCTGGAACATGCGGTTCTGAGTGTACCGATCCACTCTTCGCTTATACCGACGGATACGGTTTGCCCATGCATAAACTTTCTGCTTCAGGAAGTCGATGCGCTCTGTGACACGGGATACATATTCTAGAGGACTAATACTAGTTCCCGAGAACGCCCGCCTCACAAAGCGCATCACCCTTGGGCGTGTATTGCCCTCCCTGAAGCAGATAAGCTTCCCGATGAGTACCCTGGCCTCATTAATACGACGCTCAATCCTGCACTGCCAGGCTGGTGCGGCGGGTTTCGGTTGTACAGCTTGGTCAGTATTTGGAAATTTGACACGAGCTATACGACATGCCGCAACAGCCGTACAATACAAGATTGAGTGTGTATCGCAAAGGTCTGCGCTACTTTCAATGAAATTTGGTAACAGCGCATCCAGGGCACACACCAGTGCTCTGTTTTTTTTATTCATGGGCAAACGTGGTAGCCGTGGTCTAAGGTCAGGTAATGTGAACCGGTACTCACGGATTGCATCCTCCAGTACGCTCCTTAATTCCACATTGCATAGGTTATCTGCAGATATAGCCCTGGTGTCCTCCTCCACAGCATGCTGATTTTCCCGCAGTGGAACTTCAGCAGGCGCATGCACGACATTCTGGGATGGGGGAGGGTTACTAGCAGAGCTACTCTGCATTTCCGAGCGTAGCCGATCAAGTGTAGCGTCATCCAATCTATGATTGTGTTGAATGACGCGCACTTGATCCGACAATCGTTGGGCCGTGACGTTGATGGCTGGTTCAAGTACCTGAAACAGAGAGAGCATCCGACCCCGGTACGCTGTAAGATTAATTCCTCCCTCTGTAGCCCCATAATATGCGCGCATCACATTTTCATTCATGGACTGGGTCCATCGTATGCGCGACACATTTCCACCGGCAGCGGGGACCCTGTTCGGGGCCTGATTGCCTCGAGGTCCCAAGCTCGCTGGTGGCCGGCCTCTCCCCTGCCGACGTACAGGTGTTGGCGACGTCGGCGGGGAAAAATACTCATCGCTCGAGCTCGACGCAACTACCACTTATTATTATTATTATTAAGCCTTTTAATTTCCCAAAAAGAATAATAAATTACATTAAACATTCATTACATTTATTCGTTTCTAATAACTCATTAATAATAATTTAACATGCAAATTGAACAATAATGAAATAAACACAAATTGATACTTAAATAAATGAATTAATTGGATAAAATAAAATAAATAATATATTTTCAATTAATTCCTATATTGGGTGCCCATTTAAGGGCGAAGGCCTCCTCCATCTTTCGCCATTCCTGTCTGTCTTGGGCTATTCTAGTCCAAGTGGGGCCAGTCACGGCCACAATATCGTCGCACCACCGGCGTCTGGGTCTGCCTCTGGAGCGTAGAGCATCGCGAGGGTACCAATGGAGAACCCTCTCACTCCAGCGTCCATCTGTGGCTCTGGCTACATGTCCTGCCCATCGCCATTTCAACTTGCAAGCCAATTCCACAACATCTATTATTTTAGTGCATAACCGTATGTCCTTGCTTCTTTTACGGTCTCGGAGTTTGATTCCTAACATACTCCTCTCCATTGCTCGTTGGAAGGCTTGAAGTTTGTTTGTAACTGCCTTTGTAAGTGTCCAACTTTGACAACCGTAGAGCAGAGTAGGTAATATGATGTTGTCCATAGCTTTCTTTTTCAAGCGAATCGGGATACGAGATTTGAATACTTCTTTCAATGACCAATATCTTCTCCATGCACTCTTTATTCTGCGATCTACTTCGTTTTCTGTCGGTTTGTTAAATGCAATGCTTTGTCCAAGATAAACACAATTATCTACGTACGCAATGGGCGTGCTTTGTATCACCGTTGGTACTCTTATGCTGTTGGTTAACAGGCATGTTTTTTCAGCGTTCATATAAAGACCACATTTTCGGCTCTCCTTATCCAGAGACGTCAGCATGCGCTCAAGATCTGCATGTGTTTCGCTCACCAAAACAATGTCATCTGCGAAGCACAGATGGTTGAGAAACTCGCCGTTTATTTTGATACCGACTTCGCGCCAATTTAGCTGTCTGAAGATATGCTCCAAAACTGCGTTAAATAGATTTGGTGAGATGGGATCACCCTGCTTAACTCCTTTCTGGATGTTAAATGGCTCTCCCTTTTTCTCCAGTTTAATTATTGCTCTGCTATTCTTGTAAATTTCTTTCAAAATTTTGATGTATTTTATGTGGACTCCTTGTTCACAAAGGGAGCACCATAGAGATTCATGGGAGATAGAGTCAAATGCTTTGGAGTAGTCTACAAAGGCTACGTAGAGCTCTTTATTGTGTTCATTGTACTTCTCGATTATCTGGGTTAGCGTGAAAATGTGGTCGTTTGTAGAGAAGCCAGATCTGAATCCTGCTTGCTCTCTAGGTTGGTTTTCGTCTAAGGTCTTTGAGATCCTTTTTAATATTAGGCTGGTAAATAATTTATAAAGTGTCTGTAGCATACTCAGTGGTCTGTAGTTGTCCATTTTGCATGGATCCCCTTTTTTATAGAGTAAGGTTATAATCGCAGTATTCCAGTCAGGTGGTATCGACTCTTGATTCATGATTTCGTTGAATATTGTGGTTAAAATAGGTGTTATTGGCTCTCTGATGGCTTTTAACATGTCATTTGTTATACGATCTTCTCCAGGGCTTTTCTTCGTTTTCAGTTGATGGATGGAGTGGCTAACTTCGTACTCCAGAAATTCCGGTACACTGTCTGAATCGAGTGACTCCATATCTCGGTTTGAGTCTTCGTGAGGAGCATGATGCTCATATAATCTAGTATAGAATTATGTCGCAATGTTTAATATATGATTTCTGTTTGTTACATGTTGTCTGTGTTTCGTAAGTTTTGTAATCCATTTTTTGCTGGAATCTAGTCTTTTATAGGCTCTTTTGACTGATGCAAATTTCTCTAATTCATATTCAATAATAGAATATCTATGTTCTTTTGATTTCCTTTGTATTTGCTTTCTAATTAATTTGTATAATGCTGATAAATGTTTCTTTTCTATGCTAGTTTTGTTTTTCTTTTCCTTTAACAAAGTCCTTTCCTTTATTAGTCTTGCTAGGTTTTCTCGAATAATAGGCTTTTTGGGGCACTTTTTGTGGCTGTTTAGTTTGTCTTTACTGTTTCTAATTTTTGTGACCAAGGTAGAGTAGGTGTGTTGTATGTTTATGAATTCCATGTTTTTGATTTCTTGCGAAAATTCTTCTTTCAAATACTCCTGCTCAGGAGGCGAAATATCGATCATGTTTTTTTCTCTGAAATGTTTTCTTGAGGTGATGCGCTTGTTGTGAAGTATAAGTGATGCACGTACCAGTCTATGATCAGTAGGATGTGTAGTAGATATGATATCGACGTTATGGATACTGTTGTTATTCTTTGTTATGATGTAGTCAATTTCATTTCGTGTAACGCTATTAGGGTGCATCCAAGTCCATCGACGATTCGAGTTCTTCTTGAAATAAGTATTTGAAATATGTAAATGATGTTCAAAACAAAAATTTATTAGTATCTGGCCTCTCGGACTCCGTTTCCCGTAACCCCACGATCCCATAACATCTTTATCATCATTAGTGGGCAGACCAATCTGTGCATTGAAATCGCCAATGATCAATGTGTCTCTGTTAGTGTTTTTCATTGCTTTTCTGAGATCATCGTAAAATCGATCTATGTCCTCCAATGAGGACTGTTCTGTTGGCGCGTACACTTGGATAATATGAATTGTTTTACATTCTATGTATATGCTCAACTTTGCTACTCTGTCGGATACTGGTACAAAGTCTTTGATGTTTTCTTTTAATTCTTTTTTTATTAAAAATCCAATACCGTTTCTGTTATGGGTTTGTCCGTAGTACATAAAGATAAAATCTTGAAATTCTATAATTTCCTTGCCTTCAAGTTTTATCTCAGAGAGTCCAATTACATGCCAGTTTAACTTATCAATAGCGTATTGCAACTCGGCAAATCTCGACGTATCAATCAGCGATCTCACATTCAATGTGCCAATGTAAAGGTATTTGCTTTTTCTATTGGTAACATTGTCTTCGTTTTCGATGGAGGGTTTTGGTCTACTGCTCCCACGGGGACCAGCCGTGCCGGGAGAGTGAAGAGTAGTAAGGTTAGTTTTGCGGTTTTCATAGTATTTAGGAGGAGGAAGGCCTGCTGGTTGCTATTGTTCAATTTGGGTATCACACATGGTTTGGGTTGAGGTAAGAGTTGAAGAATAACGTATGTCTGTTTCTTTTGGTACAAAATAGTTTCTCATATCTACTTTAGTTTTTTTGGTTGTGCGTTGTGAGAGTGATGTTCTGTTTTCTTGATATGGTGCGAAAGTTATTTGGTTCTCTGGTGATTTCGATGGTTTCCTTTTAGAGCTGTGTTGATTGTTTTGATAGGCTTTTCTTTGCTCTAAGTACACAATTTTATCATATCTCAGTACAGCATTTTGGCCCTGGCTTCTTGCTACGTCTACTTCTTTTTGAAGTTCTTTCCGTTTTTCTATGACCTGTGGAGAGAAATCTTCTTTAATGTAGTAGCTGGTTCGCTCTAGTTGTTTTTTCCTTTTCAAAATTGTTATTTTCATGTTTAATTTAGAGAACGTTATCTTAATAGGTCTTATGTTTTCTCCTTTTTTCCCCAACCTTATGGCGGATTCTATATCATATGTATTACATTCTGCGGCGAGATATTCATTGAAAATTAATATAATTCGCTTTTCCAAGTCTTCATAACTTTTTTCTTTTTCTTCTAATCCAAATAGAACAATATTCTTCATACGTACTTGTCTTTCCAACTTCTCTATTGTATTTTGTTGATTATTAATAATTTCCTCTAGTTCTTCATTTTTAGACATAATTACACAAAATTTTATGTTCATATTCTCAATTATTGGTTTCGAAATATCTTCTTTCAAACTTTTTATTTCTGTACTTTGCTGTGACAAATCATTCTGCAGCTTCTTCAACAATGTTGTTATTTCTTCCATGTTGAGACTTTCAATTTTTATTTAGCGCCTTCTGGTGTGTAATCAGTGAACGTAATGCGTGTAAAAAATAACTCAGTTATCGATTGAACTTGCTTTCTAGTGTTTGTTTTGATAGTTCTGCTTGTTTCCGCTAGATGGCTATCGTTTCGGTTTCCATCAGTGTGCAGCAGATGGCGTTGTTGTCCAATTCTACTGATTTATCGCAGCAGCGATTACATACTGCGATTGCCAACCCGCCTGCCAAGCGTGGCGATTATGGCAAATCCCCCCTTTTGGGGTGAGGCCTATGTCCAGCAGTGGACATCTTTCGGCTGAAATGATGATGATGATGATAAAAAGTCTAAATATAGAAAAACAAAAAAAACAAAAAATAATATGTGGCGAGATTTGAACTCGATGTTATGGAATCAGGAGAAACCAACCAGCGCTCTTTTCACTAAGCTAACGAATCTAATGAGGATTAGGACCAAATTACGATACATATTGCACGACTCTAAAATAGCAAGAATGAACAATAAGTATAAACGTTAATATGCGAGATTTGAACCCGATGTTAAACAATTGGAAATGACTAAATAGTGAGCTATTAAGTCTTGTTGATGGAAGAACTAAATACGGATACACATTGTGTGACTCTAAAACTTGAAATAGAACATAAAGTATAAATTGTGATGCGGGATTTGAACCCACTGCTATTGGGTTCTAGGGTAGCGCTAGTCGGCATTCAGCTAGCTGCTTATTGTGGGTATAGACGAAATTAGGCTACTATACAGGGTGTTAAAGTAACTGCGTGCCATTAGCTTAAGGGTAGGTTCAGTATCGATACAAAAGGTCGTTCGACTACAGATGCGGGTGTTGCACTGCTGAAACACATATTTAACGCTTGGGAGAACTCGCAAAATGCTATTGGAGTTTTCTGTGATCTCTCCAAAGCTTTTGATTGCGTGCACCATGACACACTTTTGCGTAAACTCCGTCATTACGGCGTCCAAAACGAAGCTCTGAAAGTAATAAATTCATATTTAAATAATAGGTTCCAATGTGTAGATGTTGATGGTGTGAAATCTTCCGAGCTACCAGTTCAGTTAGGTGTACCTCAAGGCTCAATACTGGGTCCATTCTTATTCTTGGTATATATCAATGACTTACCATTCTATATAAAGGGTATCTGTGACGTTGTATTGTTTGCAGATGATACCTCTCTTATTTTTAAAGTAGAAAGGAATAGACAAGATTTTGACGACGTAAACATTGCACTCTCAATCAAACTCAAACTCAAAGCATTTATTTCAAATAAACCTATTATAGGCACTTTTGAATTGTCAAGGGGTCAGTCAGTCAGGATGAAGCTAGTTGCCCATTCCAAAGCGTAGTAGGTTCCTATGGAGAAGAACGGGCAAGAAACTCCACGGACACTCTTTTAAATCAAAATATTGTTACATAGTATTGGTTACATTTTTTTTTTTTCCTGTGGCAACACTACAGCTAACAGCTGATTTGAATTTGTCCCTGTAATTTTAATTTTAAATATTAGATTTCCTTCTTAATAAGGCCTATTTCCAATTGATTAACTAGTTTAAAGCGTAATTAAGTGTTTTCTGTGTTAAATTTATGAATTAAGTGCAAATTATGTGCAAAAATCTCATTGTGATTCATTGACAGTTACCGGCTCAAGGTTGCATTTTCATCTCGATTATCAGGTACAATACTATATATTTTACTTGGTAGTAGATTGTTTACGTTCTAATATTTTGCCTCCAATTAATTAGACCACTTTTTCTTACGGCTAAAGGTTGATTCCAATGACCTTAAAAACGTAAACATAACCTCAATTCGTTTGGTGACAGAGCTTCTTTCTTTACAATCTAAATTTCATTTTCCGTTTAACTAATCATCTGTTATTGTCCACTACTCTTTTCCAATCTCTTCTCTTTTCTCTTTAATCATGATTATGACTCGTAGCGCGCGGGCTCGCCTAGAAGAGTCCAAACTCACTCAGGCTTTGAGCGAATTAAAAGCGTCTAAGGGGCACTGTGACCAACTGATTAAGGAAAGGGATGAAAATGAAATTGAGTTCCTTAGTGTCCTTGAAAAAAATAGCAAGTTAAAAACAGAAATGGCTCAGTTATATATTCAACACACTGATGCTATAACAGCCCGGGATAGGCTCCAAGTTGTTGTGGACGGGTTCAGCCAGTGTAGCACTGAGTATGAACAAGCTCTGAGTCACAAATATTTACTACAACAGCAGCTACATGAGGCTCAAAGTCAGATTGAACAACTTGAGACTACAAATCATAACATCACAGCCTCGTTGAATCAAAGTCTATTCAATGAATTGGTGCCTATAGCCCCATCAATGGTTTCTACAATAAATCCCTCATATACAATAGATTTAACAGGTCATGAGGATTTAAAATCAAGTAAATCAGTGAGGATAGTTACAAGTAAAAATAAACTTAAAAAATACATAAAAGTTAATAAATACATAGTTAAAACTAAGAAAATGGTCAAAAAACAAAAGTTCTTCATCAAAAATGTTAAACTTAATAGAGAAAGGTTACACCTACTGAAACAATTGGATATGTATTCATTTAACTTGGAAAAAAGTACTAGGAAATATCAAATTGACACGGAACACTTGCGGTATGAACTTGACCAACTACAGGAGAAACTTACTTCTATGACAATTAAATATACAGCCTCTGAAAACCAAATGAGGGAATATGTATTGGCAATGAATGAGCTGGTAAGCTCACATACAAACAAATGTGAACATTGTAAACCACCATCTATTGAACACACACCAGACCATTCGTTGACAATATGTGATACCACCATACCGCTGTCTTGTGCTAGTTTGCCAGTTTCAATTACTAACTGTTTCCCTAAACAGAGTGTAAATAAAGAAATAGTTTTATTTTGTGATGAAATTGGAAAGGATCTAGGCCACTTGTTGACAAATAAATATCCGGGTCACTCTATAATGAACTACTGTATGCCTGGTTGTTCTTTATATGACATAATGAAAAAAGTTATAAAATGTAATTTTAACCAGGATACTATAATATTAATATTTGTTGGTAATAGGGGTAATGTGAACAAAGGAGAATTACTCCAATATTATAGATCATTGTGTAACCTAAGTTTAAGAAAAATTGTGTTGTTCACATTCCCATACAGCCAAAGTTTGCCACAGGAAGAAAACAACCTTAGATCAGAAATTAATGTGACATTGCATAATTTGACATATAATAATAATTTATTCCAATTAATTGACATTAACAATTATGTTGGTAATCATTTTTATTTGACAAAAGATAGATTTTTTATGGATAGGTACAATCTTTCTAAATATTGTAAAAGACAGATAGCTGTGTCGCTATCATATTATTTTTCTATTACAGCCAAGAATTTGGCTAAACAAATTGCTTCTATTGAGCAATGCAATGACATGTTAAATAATTCACCCAATAAATTGGTAACAAAAATTGACATTCAAAATAATTTAAATTAGAAATTAGGACAATAGAGGCAACCTCTAGCTATAATGTACATAATTGCAAAAATAAATCAAATAAAAGTTTAAACTCAGTCAATAGTATCAACCTGGTGCATCAAAATATTCAAGGATTTCTAAACAAAGATTTAGAAGTAGAATTATTTATGAATTTTAACAGTATTGATATTCTTTGTATAACAGAACATTGGCTTAAAAGCCACCAGTTCTTGTTCAATTTTAATAATCACCAGGTTGGTAGTTCGTTCAGCAGAGTAAATGCTATACACGGGGGCTCATTAATTTTAGTAAGTAACCAGCTTAAATTTAAAGACCGTAAGGATATTGTGAGCCTATCTGTTGAGCGGACAGTTGAAATAGCCTGTATAGAATTGGAGCAGTTTATTGTATTAAGTGTGTACAGACCCCCTTCAGGATTGTATGACTGCTTTGAAAGGGTAATGGATGAAGTGTTGCACAAGATTTGTAACTCGAACAAGTCCATTATCACTTGTGGTGATTTTAATGTTAATTTGTTAGAAAACTCGGGTTCTTGTAGTAAAATAATAAGTCTGTTTCAGTCATATAATCTTGTAAACCTGTTTTTGGAGCCCACAAGAATAACCCCTACTAGTGCCACATGCCTAGATAATATTTATACAGATATTATACCAAGCCACAAAGAAATTATAAATTTACTAGATTCTGATCACTGTGGGCAAAGGATTACTATCCAAAACCAAAACAACAAAGTGGCTAAAAAGGATATCACTGTTAACCCCAAAACTGCAAGGCGCTTGGAAGCTTTTAAAGGTAAACTCAGTAACAAATTACCAGTTTCATTTATGCATACTGATCATAATAATCTATATAATGATTTTTTTTATATTTACTGTCAACAATTTAATTCCACGTTTATTCCCAAGACTATCTCGGTTAATAGTAACGCATCTTTCAGTGATTGGGCTACCATTGGTATTCATAAAAGTAGAACACGGCTTTATGAGCTGTACAATGAAAGGTATTATGTAAACACTGATGAATTCAATTTGTATGTTAGAAATTATTCAAAATTATTTAAAAAAGTTTGTTGTATGGCAAAGTCGCGTTATTTGAGTTCGAAGATTAAAAACAGTAGTAACGTAATTAAAACGACTTGGAATATTATTAATAGTGAAACGGGAAGGTCTAGTAACCGAAATACTGACTATAGCCTGTCAATTAATGACAACATAATAAAATCAGACTCACAAGTCGCCGTGGCCTTTGAAAATTTCTTTTCAGATATTCCCGTTTCAACTACTAAATCCCTAAACTCATCACCTTCTGTTGCTGAGTCTTTGCTTAAGGAAAATGTTAATGTTTGCGAGTCGGAATTTCATTTTGAACATATTACCTGTAGAGATATAATTAAAACCTTTCACACTTTAAATGTAAAAAAGACTGCAGATCTGTGGGGTAATTCTGTAGAAGTTGCTAAGTCTATTATAGACATTGTAGCACCTACTTTAGCTCTTATCTTTAATAATTGTATTGACTGTGGGGAGTTTCCTGACCTTATGAAAAATAGTAAAATAATACCGTTGTTTAAATCAGGTAGTACATCAGACCCCTCAAATTATAGACCTATTTCAGTACTACCTACCTTTAGTAAAATTTTTGAGAAATTAATTTTAGACCAATTGCAAAGATTTTTTAATAAACATAAATTACTACATAGCAAACAGTTCGGTTTTACAAGGGGCCGTTCGACTACTGATGCCGGTGTTGAACTGTTAGGACATATTTATAATGCATGGGAAGATAAATGCGATGCCTTAGGCATTTTTTGTGATTTGTCCAAGGCATTCGATTGCGTTTTTCATGAAACGTTAATCAGGAAACTCCGCCACTACGGGATCCGGAACACCGCTCTGGATCTTCTTATTTCATACTTGAGTAATAGGATTCAGAGCGTTGACGTCAATGGGAAAAGATCTCCCGGATCTATAGTAAGAATGGGAGTCCCACAGGGCTCAATTCTTGGTCCTTTCTTGTTTCTTATTTACATTAATGACTTGCCTTACCTCATAAAGGATAATCATGATATAGTGTTGTTTGCAGATGACACTTCACTTTTGTTTAAACTTAAACGTCAGCAGCTGGTTACTGACGATGTAAATAGCGCGATCTCAAAAGTAGTTCACTGGTTTAATGTTAATAATTTACTTCTAAATGAAAAAAAAACCAAATGCATTAAGTTTACGCTACCTCACGTTAGGCAGGTGAAAACTAATGTGTTAATAAAGGGCGAAGAATTGAATCCTGAAGATAGCACTGTATTCTTGGGCTTGACTTTGGATGCTAAGCTTCAGTGGGGCCCACATGTAGATAAACTGTCAAAAAAGCTAAGCTCCGCAGCATATGCTGTTAGAAAAATTCGTAATTTAACTGACATAGAGACAGCCCGTTTAGTGTACTTTAGCTATTTTCATAGTGTAATGTCGTACGGTATTCTGTTATGGGGAAATGCTGCCGACATTCAGACTATCTTTGTTTTGCAGAAAAGAGCTGTTCGATCAATTTATAAATTAAGTCCAAGACACTCTCTCAGAGAGAAATTTAAGGAGATTAATGTAATGACTGTGCCTTCTCAGTATATTTTTGAAAATCTATTATATGCCCATAAAAATATAAAATTATTTAAAAAATACAGTGATATCCATAATATAAATACTAGAAACAAACACAAATTTGTTGTACCTACAACAAGGCTCAAGAAAATAGGTGGCTCGTTTCGATGTCAATGTATACGCTTTTATAATAAACTTCCAAGCCACGTTCAAGATCTAAGCCTTAATAAATTCAAATCATTCATTAAACGTAAGTTGTGCCAGAAAGCCTTTTATACTGTTAAAGATTATATTGAGGACAAAAAGGCTTGGGATTGAGCTGCTCCAATTTTTGTACATATTGAGGTAGTTTATTTTTATTGTTTTTTTTTTTTTGTTTTTGCTAACTTTATTATTTTATAAACAGTGACATTTAATTATTATTTTATACACAATGACAGGAATATTTACTTGTAAAGTATTATATTATTTTAATTATTGTGAATGTGAAGACTATGTGGGTTATTGCATAATATTTTTTTTTCCCTTTCTTTTATTCTCAGTTAGTGTTAATCTTGGTCTGGCAGTTTGAGTCATATAAGTGGCCTACCCAAATGGCCTTTCTTTGGTATTGATAGTCGCAGCGTTGAGCTCCTTATATTCTGAGTAGAGCTGCACGATTACTGACAAATGCGTGCACTGACTGGTCAGGTCCACTCAACCTGTGTGGTTCTTTCCTCAAAAGACCATTTCAGACACCAATCTACATGGTCTTCACATGATCTGACCAAGATTATGTCTGGACTTTAAAAGAGACTATGACCTCTGAGTTTGTTTCGGCCTTTCTTCTCAGAGTAGTCAGATAGGAAACGCCGACCTCATCTAGTTTTTAAAATATGATTGACGTGTAAAAGTGTTTGTACAAACCTACTTACAGAAATAAAATCATTTATCATTTATCATTTATCATTTATCATAATTTATGTTGAAATTATACATGTGAGAACAATGTAGAAAGACGTGCACGTTAAAAGCGTCCGTAATAAAAATATAAAAAACAACTAAAATACTAAGTTAAAATAAGCCGTGGCAGCTAAGAAATGACCAGTCCCTACTGACGGCGCCCGTTCACGAACATGACGCATGGATCAGCACCATTTAGCTCAACCATTTTGAAGGGAACTCAATGATCCAACACATACGCCACCATCAGCTAGACATTTTAGTGAGCATGACACTCTCAGCCGCCATGGCACATTCAAGTCAATAAAAGACGTACTCAGAAAATGGTAGGTACATAGTGCTCACACATGTGCAATGGTTACGGATTGGTTTACGACCAATAACTTAGTACTCAATGCCAAGAAAACGAAATGCATAAAGTTCGCCTTACCGAATGTTAGAAATTTAGGTCCCAACATCGTCTTAGATAAAGAGGTGCTTGAAACTGTAGACTCGGGTAGTGTTTCTGGGTGTAACACCACATATATCAAGCCTAGCGGGAAGGCTCAGTTCGGCCGCGTATGCCATCAGAAAAGTAAGACAATACACTGACGTGGATACAGCCCGTTTAGTCTATTTTAGTTATTTTCATAGCGTTATGTCCTACTGTATTCTGCTGTGGGGTAAAACCGCTGACATTCAAAATATATTTGTACTTCAAAAACGAGCTGTTCGAGCAATTTACCAGCTGGGTGTGTGGGTCTTTTAAAGATCACTCACGGTGGCATCACAATTCATCTTCGCCAACATCATATATGTTAGGCAAAATTTACACTTATACACTAAAAACAGTGATCTCCACAATATTAATACCAGAAATAAGGACAAATTACGTGCTCCATTTCACCGGCTTCATAAGGTTCATAACTCATTTGTTGGACTTGGTATAACTTTTTATAACAAGCTACCCTCTTCCTTGCTAGATTTGCCTTTTAATGCGTTTAAAGTTAAAGTTAAATCCAATCTTTGTTTAAAGGCATACTATTCTATCAACGACTACTTAAACGATAAGAACAGTTGGTCGCTGTAATTAACTCAAGACAATGTTCATGTTCTTTCTCCAGATAGATTCCCTACTGACAGGTTATATGAGTTCCTATATTTGTTTATTTTATTTGACTGTCTAAGTCAATTTATTTTAATTTATTAGTGACAAAATCTACTCATTACAATGTTCTTTTATGAGTTGTATTGCAATAAGTGGTTAGCTAGCGACCTTTACAAATTGATCACTTTATTCTTGCCTGAGCAACCGGCAGCAAGTTCGTCATGCTCCCTTAGATGTCACTGCTTGCGGTAGCGTCGGGGGTCGGGTTGCCTCCTTCCCTCAAATATGGCGAGGGGTGTGATGGCTGATCTTTGCGTTATGCTCGTGAACGGGTGCTGCTTGTGGTGACTGGTCGTCTTGCTGACCATGGTTTTGTTATTGTTATTAATAATTAACTGTTTTTATTTTACTTCGATGGTGCTAGTTTATCATTTGTGACTTTCAGTTATAGCTGTAGCTTTATTTAAGCGGGCACGCCCATTATGCCTGGAGGCTTTTATTTAGATACGTTTTGTTTACGTTATTTCTGCTTGAGTATAGTTTTCGACGATTATTATATATATATATATATTTGTATAATGGTGTGTGCTAGCTAACATAAGGCAAATAATTTAATTTAACGTTTTGTGTTGCGTAATGCAAATTATTTTATATTGTATTGTATAGCTTCAAGTTTTTTATGCGAACAGACAGCTGTGCTGCTGGGGAGTTTGTTGCGCCACTTCTTCTTCCCAGCTAAAGCACTAGGAAGTGGTGAAGGGTGGGCGTTTTTGGGGGACTGTCTCATGTAATTTTTGACGTTCGAAAAGTGCTGATTCTCAGCCTAGTTTGAATAAATGACTTTTGATTTTGATTTTGTTAAAAAAGATTGAAGATCAACCTAATTTAGTACCTACTAACTTAAAATAGCAATCGTTTAGAATTAAAATTATTTTATTTGACGGTCCTAAGCCCGTAAAGTACGAAGACTCTTATTTTTTATTTTGTTTCTTTATTATTATACATACATACATAAACTCACGCCTTCTTCCCATGGGGGTAGGCAGAAACTATAGAACGCCACTTGCTACGCTCCTTACATACTTCGCCTACGTTCATACATCTAGTCATACACACACGCCGGTTGCGAGTACTACGCACCTGATCTTTCTGAAGAATATCACCAATTTGGTCACTTTATGTCCTTCTAGGGCGTCCCCTCCCGGCGTTTCCACTCACCTCTGCTTTAGACATACCTTTTGTTAGTCGCCTTTCACTCATCCTCTCCACATGACTAAACCATCTAAGCATACTCATTTAAATCTTTGTCACTACATCTTCTTTTAAACTGCACCGTTGCCTTATCATCTTATCATTATTATTATACATTTTTTTTCCTGGGTTCTTTTATCGATACTGAACCTACCCCTAAGCTATGGCACGCAGTTACTTTAACACCCTGTATAGTCAGGGAATGTAATCGATGATACTGTATTAAAAAGGTTCTCTGTTTTAAAGTTCCGTGCACGAAAAAAACCCCTCTCTTGTCAATTTCATATCAAATTGTGAGAAAACTTGAAATAATAATAAAAAAAATTACCGTGGCGCTAAACTATTCGTGTCATTCACAGCACCAGTTAATAGTTTCATCACTTTTGCGCTCCCAAAAATATAGTTTATTTCGCCTTTGATTATATTATCAAAAAATAAAATTTTGATTTTACTCAAGGATAGCTGCAGACTGTGTGATTTTTAAATTTCTTGAAATGTTTTGCTAAATAATAGAAAAAAATACATTACTAACTGTTTTTTTTTAAATAGGTTTTTTTCTACATTATAGCCTTGCTATAGTTTGTATCGAAGTTGAAAAAATTGGTTGAGCCACGTGCAAATGTATCTTAGATAGTAATGTTGATAACAAAATCAAAAGTAGTTTCTTGTGAAAAGATGATCAAACATCAGTTTTGCGTCATTTTTCAGAAAACTTGTTGCAAATAGTAGTCATTTTCCATGAACACTTATTTTATTTGAAAAATCCCTTCCAGCCACATGCAAACCAAAGAACTTGACTTTCCAAATCACAAATAATTTGTATTTTATTTTATCTTTCTCACAAACAATGACTAAAATTGATCAAAATCAGTCAATTTGGTGCATGGCCTTAAATGCATAAGTCATTTTTTTTTTGTTTGGGTGGGAAATTATCAATTAACTTCTCTCGCTCTGGGCGGAGCGGGAGAAGTTATTTGGCGTGTCAGACTTTTACTGACTAAAACCCACCCGTATTCCTTAATTTGCATGTGTGCCAGGGCCACGATATCCCTTTCGGACAAACAGGCATTGGCCCGATCGGACCCCATCAGTTGGTGCTGACAACTCTTTGAGTAGCGCGTGGAATACGACGCGCCGTCGACCCGGGCCTGGGCCTTATCAGACGGTGAGCTACCCATCGCTCACCGTCCGCAGGCCCGCGCCTACGGGCGGCCGGAAATCGGCTTGCAACTCCCGACGCCCGGGGCGTCTCCTGCGGCGACTAGGGGCGCGACGGCGCGAACCTTGCCTCTCCCTCACGCGTTCCGCATCCTCCTTCGCAAGCATTACTGCTTTGCAGAAAGAGGTGACGGCCTCCCATGCACTCTCGCTCCGAACCATGGCCTGAACCAGGGCCGGACGCGAGAGATCGCCGCCACCGATCGCCTCCGTGAGGAAATGCATAAGCCAAAGGTTGTCTGTAAATTATAGCTTTTAGTGATAGGGCAGCCCATTGTCACACGTACGCTTTAAGTTTTAAACTATAATGTAATTTATATGTCATTTAGTATTTTTTTCTGTCAATAGGACATTTTTTCTCGTAAATCTACCAGTAGGGTTCAATAGTTCACACTAATCGATATTTTGCACACCAGCTCTGTAAAATTTCGGGGATGGACGTCACAAATGAAATCGTTTATTCTGTAAATAGGATATTAGAATCACTTTTACACGTCATATTAAAAATAAAAAAATATAATCTAGATGTAGCCGACATTTCCTATCTGACTACCCTTGAGAAGAAAAGGCGAAACAAACTCAGAGGTCAAAGTCTCTTTTAAAGTCCAGACATCTCAAGTCAATCTCATCTCAATCTTGGTCAGATCATGTGAGGACCATGTAGATCCGTGTTTGAAATGGTCTTTTGAGGAAAGAACCACACAAATTTGAGTGGACCTGTCCAATCAGTGTAAGCATTTGTCAGTAATCGTGCAGCTCAATATCTAATATCACAATACCTCCTTATTTTCAAAGCGACGTTAATGCAGTTTTAATCTTCGGCTTTTAATCAAAATCAGTGTCAGTAGGTACAATAATTTAAATTAAATTAATTTAAAACTTTATTTTTCCAGACTACAATGTGGTCTATTATGTTAGTGTACGGTGCGGCCGCACATTGCAGAATTGCACTCTCATCAAAATTGAATTATAATCATTTCAGTCATTTTACATAAGCATAAGTTCAGTTCACGTTCGGACCGCGTCATAGCAACACCTCATTTATCATTAGTTAAGGTCGTGGACTCAATACACGTATTAAGTGAAATACCTACATAGTTTTATTCGAATCAATCAAATCCTATCAATCAGTAAAAGGCGTAAGGTGAAAGCCGTACAGTTAGTAACAAAAAAGCTTAGCTTATGTTAGTACTGAATAACTAAAACATATCGGGTGCCGTATGCAAACGCCCACACTAGCTATCCTAACTTCCTAACTAATATTATAAATGCGAAAGTAAGTTTGTTTGTTCGTTTGTTACCTTTTCACAAAACCACTGAACCGATCATCCTGAAATTTTGCATATACGTTGTCAGGTGTACAGAAACGGACATAGGGTACCTTTCATTCCGAAAAAAAGAACTATTCCCGAGGAAAACAACAATAACGTTCTTATGATAATAGATGGCGCCACGTGTCTTTCGTATCATGATTGAATTATATTATTATAAAATTATAGAATTGATTGTCAAGTTGAAGCCGGGGGCAAAAGCTAGTATGGTGAGCATGTATTGGTGAGCTGAGGCCCTTTTAGCAAAAGAATTCGTTTTTGTCCTTTTTAATAGTTTTGATGTAGGTACCTATTTTTTGTTCTACTCCAATAAATGAATTTTCTTTCTTTCTGCAGAGTGTTCAAGGCCAGCAAAGCTCGACGACTGGTTCCAAAAGCAGAAGTAGCAAAAAAGAGTCATGGCATCGGCGGCTATTGAGGAAACGGTCTTATTAAGTAAGTGAATACCTAATGTCGGTTCGAGAAGTCTCTGATGAATTGTAAACAAACCCAGTTCAGGTTACATAAATACTAAAGATATCTGTACACAGCGGGCGTGGCGTGACGGGGCATGGCGTTCCGGGGCGGCGACGCTGCGCTGGCGTGGTGGCAGTGGTCACACTGCGGGCCCGATCACGTCCCGTCCCGCAGCGCCCCGTCACGCCGACCGTGTCACGACGCGATTCATTTAGAACAGTGTTTTATATTGCCTATGGCCCAAATTACCTTCGATTAGTTTTTCGACATCCAGTTTTGTAAAATAATACTATCAGGACCAGCTGACTTTTATTTTTTTTTGGGTGGGAAATTATCAAATAACTTCTCCCGCTCTGGGCTGAGCGAGAGGGCGTGTCAGACTTTTACTGACTAAAACGCACCCGTGTTCCTTCCGTTGCCTGTGTGCCGGGGCCACGATGTCCCTTTCGGACAAACTCGCAACCCTGGCAGACTTTGGCCCTAACGGACCCCGTCAGTTAGGACCAGCTGCCTTAAAAGGATGGAAGCTTCGGATGGCCCATACCTGTGTCCATAACCCTCAGTTGGTAGTGAGCATTGGCGTCCAATGACTAACTCAAACCCGCATCCCTCGCAGTAGTTCACGAGGCGGGCGAGGTCGTGGAGAGGCGGGGCCTCCGCCTCAGGCATAAAGGCTGAGGCGAAAACGATCCCCATCTCCATGCCGTCGTCACGCTGTCCTGAAGTAGTTGATTACTAATTCTGTAATGTGTGCTGTACTGTATGACTATTTTAAGATTTTATAAAATATATTATTCTAAAATAGTATCTATGTAGAAAGAAATGTTCATTTTCCGTCAGCAGACACCTGAAAGCCAATTTTATTCAAACAAAAAAAAAAAAACAAATTCAAGGCGCAATCTCATCGCATCGATAATTAATGTCAATTTTTTTGTCACAAATGGAGGTAAATTACTTAGGTAACTTAAAAGGTTTTTTGACGGATTGAATCTAAGACTAGAAGCCAAACGTTCTTAAAAATACGGAACGTAGCTACCCCTCTTTTTACGGCACCACCAATTATTAGTAAACTCGTTTTTTTATTTTCATTAAAAAAAAACAGATGACTTTATTTACTAAGAACATGAAGAGACGAGATAGTTTTTACATCATTTCATTTTACGTCGGTGGGTGCTAACCTTATATTATAAGTATTATTCTAAGGTGCTAACACTACCCACATTATATTAATAATATCGGACACTCAAGGATTTATAATGTAGACCCTACGCGAGAACTATAACTTTATGTGCCTCTGGGGAAGAGAGAAATAAAACGGTTTCTACTGTACAAGTATTACGAGTATAAATCAGTTTGTTCCACGAATAGTTTCTCAGATCGATGTTATAACATCTTTTATTTGTTCAAGAGTTTAGCAGTTGAGATAGATAAATAGATAAAACATTTATTCAGTGCACACAAAATATATAGCACAACACACAATAGCACCAAAAAAAAAAATAGATAACAACTTAAATTATTAAAAAAAAAAAACAATAGGCAAAAAAAAGAAAATAATTAAATAAATAGTGACACTATGACATTAATCAATATTACCTATTAGGTGCGGTGTGCGTCTCAAGGTTGCACCAAATGGGAGTCCAGCAGATGGGAGTCCACCAAATGGGAGTCCACCAAATGGGAGTCCAGCATGTGTCAGGCAGATATATAATACACGACGCTGAGATGAGTGTGTTCCTATCCTATCCTACTTCCTAATTAACCTATTCAATGTGAAATGCTCTTTGTTTTGTAAATTTGGACGTTTGTTAAAATCAATCAGACTTTGCAATGATATTATAAGTAAAAAGACGTATAAAGTTTACCTACTCAACATTCGATCTTCAAAAACGCCACAATGTCGCACTATTAGATGACACGTGGAAGTGGGACGGCATGTCGTAATTATCTGGAGCGAAAAAGAGACAAGACGAAGAAAATGTGGCTAATCCTAACTAACGTTATATGTGGCTAATATTATAAATGCGAAAGTAAGTTTGTTTGTTACCTTTTCACGCTTAAACCACTGATCCGATCATCCTGAAATTTTGCTAATATGTTGTCAGGTGTACAGAAACGGATATAGGGTACCTTTCATCCCGAAAAAATTACTGTTCCCGAGGAAAACAACAATAACGTTCTTATGATAATAGATGGCGCCACGTGTATTTCGAATCATGATTGAATTATATTATTAAGAAACATTGCCGCTAAACTACAAGCAGAGTACAACCCGAATTAATTGTCAAATTCTAAATTAACGCGAGCGAAGCTGCGGGCAAAAGCTAGTTAGCTATAATTTGACGTGCCACTTGCGGAGCATGTATAAATAGGTTATACCTCTTATTACATAATTATATCATCACTGAAAAAATAAAGTGTTTTCTTTAACAAAAATCTTGCGCAGATATACGATTTTAGTGTCTTTTAAATCTGTTATTACGCCTTCATATAATGTAAGTAAGTTATTTAAAAAATGTATGTGAAACTTGAACGCATACACATCAATTATTTATGTGAATATTTAAGTATTGTAGTAAAATACTTTATGAAATAAATTCAGGAAGTAATGTCTACCCAAAGCATAAAGAACGATATTACTGTCATACTACTTAAGATATTTTCATGTTTTTTTTTGTATGAATAGACTGTTTTATTGACTGTTTAAATGTTAAACTCAATAGAGAAAGGTTAAACTTACTTAGACAATTAGATATGTATTCTTTTAATTTGGAGCAAAGTACTAGGAAATACAACATTGACACCCAGGACTTGCAATCACAACTTGACCACCTACAAGTGAAACTTACTGCAATGACTAACAAATATAATACCTCTGAAGATCTAATGAGGGAAAATATGTGTTGGCAATGAATGAGCTGGTAAATTCACAAACAAACAACTGTGAGCTTTGTCAAACACCATCCGATGTACCTACACCAGACCATTCATTGGCAACATGCCATACCACCTTACCGCTGCCTTGTGTTGATTTGAAAATTCTTTTTACTAATAACTCCATTAAACAATGTAAACAAATTGTAAATAATGATATTGTATTATTTTGTGATGAGATTGGCAAGGACTTAGGCCACTTGCTGACAGATGAATACCCAGGACACTCAATAATAAATTACTGCATGCCTGGTTGTTCTTTATTTGATATTATGAAAGAAATTATTAAATGTAACTTTAGACAGGAAACAACATTATTAATTTTTATGGGAAATAGGGGAAATGTGAACAAAGGAGAATTGCTCCAATATTATAGAACATTGAGTAATCTTAGTTTAAGAAAAATTGTATTGTTTACATTCCCATATAGTAACAGTTTGCCACAGGAAGAAAATAACATAAGATTTGAAATTAATTTGACATTGCATAATTTGACATTTAACAATAATTTATTCCATCTAGTGGATATTAACAATTATGTAGGTAACAATTTGTATTTGACAAAAGATAGATATAATATTGATATGTACTATCTTTCTAACTATTATAAACGACAGATAGCTGTGTCGCTATCATATTTTTTTTCTATTTCAGCCAAAAATTTGGCTAAACAACTTGCTTCTTTTGAGCAATGCAATGACTTTTTAAATAATTCTGCCAATAATTTGGCAACGACTAATGACATTGATTATCATTTAAATTAGAAATTAGGACAACAGAGGAAACCTCTTGCTTAAAAAATGTTACACAAACTTCTTTATTATCACACCCATTAAATTGTAGTAATTTAAATAAATGTAATTATAATAATAATACTTTAAAAATTGTTCATCAAAATATACAGGGTGTGATAGGTAAGGAATTAGAACTGGAGCTGTTCATGAACTGTAGTTATATCGATATCTTATGTGTAACTGAACATTGGTTAAAAGTCCATCAGTTCATGTTCAGCTTTAACAACCACCAGGTTGCCAGCTCATTCAGCAGAGTTAATATGATACGCGGTGGCTCTTTAATAATTGTTCGTAACAATATGAAATTTAAAGAACGTAAGGATATTGTGAGCCTCTCTGTTGAGCGAGTTATTGAAATAGCTTGCATTGAGCTTGAGCAGTTCATTGTAATGAGCATATACAGGCCCCCATGTGCTTCATATGATATTTTTGAGAAATATATGGAAGAAGTATTATTAAAGACTTGTAACAGTAATAAAACAGTTGTTGTCTGTGGAGATTTCAACATTAATATACTGGAAAAATCTGCTACAGTAAATAAATTTATAACCTTATTAAAGTCATATAATTTGTACAATACATTCTTTGAGCCGACTAGAATAACTGCCACTAGCGCTACCTGTATTGACAATATTTTTACAAACTTAAGACCTAGCCATTTAATTATAAACGAGTTGGACTCTGATCACTGTGGCCAGTTAGTAACTTTCCCTCGGAAAATAGTCAGAGCTCAAAGAAAACTAGTGAGTTATATTCCTGTAAACAAAAGTCGCTTAGAACAATTTAAAAATAATTTAATGGAAAAACTACCGGGTTTGCCTTATCACACCGACCCAGATCAAGCATATACTTCACTATTTAATCTCATTAATTGTGAATTTAGGAAGGTGTTCACCTCAAAAACATTGCCTGTTTGTGACCACGTAATATTTAGTGATTGGGCAACACCAGGTATTTACAAAAGTAGGCAGAGGTTATATGAATTGTATGATGAAAAAACATATAACCATGATGAAACTTTTAAAGAATTTGTTAAAAAATATTCTAAAACTTTTAAAAGAGCCTGTTCCTCGGCAAAAGCCATACACATTAAAAATAAAATAAAATCTTCTGGAAATAAAATTAAAACAACTTGGAATATTATTAATTCAGAAATGGGAAGAACGACAGTACGGAATCGTGACTTCCATCTAAAAATCAATGATGTAGATATTAAGGCAGACATGGAGGTGGCAACTGAGTTTGAATTTTTTTTCACTAATATTCCTATTTTAACAACCAAAACTCTGTCATCGTCGTCCTCCACTTCTGCTTACTCAATATTAAAAGAATGTGTACCAGAATGTGATAAACACCTTAAATTCACGGTCGTTACCGCTAAAGACATTATAGAATCTTTTAAAGACCTTGATATAAAAAAAACTGCGGACCTTTGGGGGTTATCAGTACATACCATGTCTTCAATAATTAATGTTATTTCACCCTTTTTAGCAATTTTTTTAATTCTTGTATTGCATCTGGTGTATTTCCTGATCTGATGAAACTTAGCAAAGTGATTCCTCTGTTCAAATCTGGCAGCACAACTGATCCTACGAATTTTCGGCCTATTTCGATATTACCTACATTGAGCAAAATCTTTGAAAAATTAATTTTGAAACAAATGTTAGGACATTTTAATAAACATAATCTACTACATCTGAAACAGTTTGGTTTTACTAAGGGTCGTTCAACTACAGACGCGGGCGTGGAATTACTGAAGAGCATATTCGAGGCCTGGGAGGAGTCGCGGGATGCTCTTGGCATTTTCTGCGACTTGTCTAAGGCCTTCGATTGCGTTCATCATGATACACTCATCAGAAAACTGCACCATTATGGTTTGAGGGACAGTGCTCTCGACCTTCTGACTTCTTATCTGAACAACAGAATTTGGAAAAAAAAAAAAAAAGGGTTGATGTTAATGGCAAGAGATCTGCAGGATCTGCGGTCACTATGGGCGTTCCGCAGGGTTCAACTCTAGGTCCATTCTTGTTTCTAATTTATATAAATGAATTACCTTTTCACATAAGGGATAATCACAAGATTGTATTATTCGCAGATGACACTTCACTCATTTTTAAAATCAAACGTCAGCTAGTCAATTTTGAACATGTTAACGATGCACTCTCTAAAGTTGTCCATTGGTTTAATGTAAATAATCTTCTCCTGAACGAGAAAAAGACTAAACTCATTAAATTTTCAATGCCAAATGTCAGGCAGCTAACTACTAATGTTCAACTTAATGGAATAGAGTTGGATCCTGTTGAGTCGACAGTTTTTCTTGGAATAACTATTGACGGTAAATTACAATGGGGCCCACACGTTGAAAAATTGTCAGGAAGGCTTAGTTCGGCCGCCTATGCTGTTAAAAAAATTAGACAGATTACTGATGTAGATACTGCCAGAATTGTTTATTTTAGTTATTTTCATAGTCTTATGTCGTATGGGATCCTTCTCTGGGGAACATGTGCGGACATTAATAATATCTTTATTTTACAGAAAAGGGCTGTTCGAGCCATTTACAATCTAGGTCCAAGAGATTCACTTCGTGAAATATTCAAAGAAATAGATATTCTGACTGTAGCCTCTCAATATATACTTGAAAATCTATTATATGTACACAAAAATAAATCAAATTTTAAGAAAATGTCCGATATTCATAGTTTAAATACCAGGAATAAACACAATCTTGCTGTACATCGCACTCGCCTCCACAGAGTAGGCAACTCTTTCATGGGTCAATGTATACGTTTTTACAACCAACTTCCTACTGACATTCGGAACTTACCCATTAAACGATTTAAAATCTGTATTAAAACTAAACTTTGTAAAAAAGGGTACTATAAGATTTCTGATTATTTAGAGGACAAAAAAGCTTGGGATTGAGCTGCTCGCTCTGCTAGCCTTGTGATAAAACTTGACATTTTAATTATTATGCATGATTTTATATACATGACATTGCAGAATATTGTATACAATTTTACATGAATGTTTACTTTGAAAAGTATTATATTTACTGCTTTAATTTATTGTGAATGTGAGCACTATGTGGGTCATTTTTTTTTTTTTTTCTTTAAATGTTTTCCTTTCTTTTCTCAGTTAAGTTTTAATGATGGTCTGACATTTTGAGCGCTTTATGCGGCCTACCCAAATGTCCTTTTTTTGGTACTGTTCGTCGAGTCGTTGAGCTCCTTAAGTTTTGAGTTGAGCTGCACGATTACTGACAAATGCTTACACTGATTGGTCAGGTCCGCTCAAATTTGCGTGGTTCTTTCCTCAAAAGACCATTTCAGACACGGATCTACATGGTCCTCACATGATCTGACCAAGATTATGTCTGGACTTTAAAAGAGACTTTGACCCCTGAGTTTGTTTCGCCATTTCTTCTCAGGGGTAGTCAGATAGGAAATGTCGGCTACATCTAGATTTTTTTTTTTTTTTATATGACGTGTAAAAGTGATTTTAATATCATATTTACAGAATAAACGATTTCATTTCATTTCATTATTATCTATAATTCTATCTGTGATTTTTTTCAAATATTCATATTTTCGTTACTAAAAATAAATATTCCCTATGAAAGTTAATGGTGGCGCGGCGTGAGCGCGACGCGCATTTGTATGGCCAAGGTCAACGGCGATTATCTGACCCTTAATGTGATCACGCATCTTGATGACATAAGAACCTAACAAGATCTTGACTTCTGAAGCTAGGAGAACTTTGTTAAATTATCATAGTTCCGTCAACTAAGTAATGAATTAGTTTAATTACGGGTAGTTATTTAATTTAGCTCAAATGTTGGCCAGTTTAAGAATGATATAATGCTAACAAGTTGCTTGTTACCATGAACTTAAATTATTATTTGATTTAAAAAAGTGAAGAAGTAAAATCAAACAAAGCATGTACGATGTAACAAAGACCGGTGATTATTCTGTACATGTCACATTGTCGATATAAATAAAATGAATTTGTTCTGGAAAATATGCTACGAGTATCTTGTATAAAGTAAATGGATAAATAATGATTCCAAACATTTTAATGCCAACTAATGTATCTTAGTTAGTCTGCATTTTTTTAGTGATTGAGACTTTGGGTGAAATTAACTCTCCTAGAAATAGCAATAAAACTGACAGCCAGAATATTTATGATGTGAAACATCTCTAAGCGCACGTTAAACCGATTGCATAAGCTGGATACAAAGGTCTAAAATGTTAGTTAAGAATATTTTCGAAAAATAGTGTTACAGCCAAATTAGACCGATTTTAAATTATCCATAGAAACAGATTTCCAGTTATCTGTTTTAAAATAAGCCATTTCGAAAAGGTTCATAACTAACTTTTTAGACCTTTGTGGTCCGAAATTCCCACGGGATCCAGAGTTACGCGGGTAAAACCGCGGGGCGCAGCTAGTACCAAATAACGTCGTTTTCTTATGGGTTCTTCTGATAAGCGAGCAATCATTTCAGGCAAAAGACGTCCACTGCTGGACATAGGCCTCCCCCAAAGGGTTTGCCATAATCGCCATGCTTGGGCCTGGGTTGGCGATCGCAGTATGATGTTAAAATGCATAGATAATGCTGCTTCCCATTCTCTAGTAAGTCCCTTAGTCGCATTTTAACACACCCACGGGAAGAAATAGGAGGTATGTAACTTGTATTATGTAAAGTAATAGTGACCCATTTTCAGAGAAAAACAATCCTTTATTTTTCTTCAGCTATTTTCAGGTATATAAATAATACACTCGTTTCAATTTAAAATTAGTTTTAACCGTATTCTCATCTTCGCACGAAGCAATCTGCTTTTCTACTGCCATTAAATTAACTCCTTGTACCGCGGTGTAATGCATAAGCGGTAGCGATAAGCGTTGGCTATCAAGTCTTGTCACGTGGGGAATAGGGCAGCACTTTTTCAGTTTTGCTGATTGTAAAGTGTGCAATACAGAATGGTAATTTAACAACGGATAAGCTGCTGATTATTTAAGCGTACAATTATATTCTGCCTGATGGTAGAAAAAATGCAAAATAAATTTACCCGGTTCCTATATATGAAGCAATTTGGCGTTTACCCATTTTATCCACTTATGTATCCAACCCTCTTTGTAATAGGGATGGTTGGTTACTATAAGTTGGAGGTAAGGCGCAATTTCGCATTGGTTAAATATGTTTTAATGGTTTTTCGTGGTATGTTGAATAATCCGCAAATACTTGAATCTTTGGGATTGCTCGTTCCGAACAGTAGGCTGCGGGAAGGGCCGAGAGAGAGGCTGTTTAAAGTCCCGGTGGCCCGTACAAACTTGTTAAGGTTTGCACCGGTGGGGCGGGCAATACAGATACTCAACAGGGTCTCTCTACGGTTGGATATATTTACTTGTTATTTGGCGGAATTCCAGAGGGTGACACTTAATATATTGTCTTCTGGGTGACTTGTGCCGTACTCAGAGTCGCTACTTGGGACTTAGTTAACCATCCACTATAATCGGCAGGTTTTGTTGGGGGTGGTGTCTGATTGGTTTTTGGGTGACGGCTCTGAGTGTGGAAATTATGACTACATTGTTGCATTGGGTGTCTGTTAAAACAAATGTAAGTGTAAATAAATAAATAAATAAAAAGCGGCCAAGTGCGAGACGGACCCTCATACGAGGGGTTCCTTACATCTAGTGTGGGGATCTCCAGGAAAACTTCACTTTACTCAAAATAACTGTTTATTGCAATTCAATCACCTTTACACCTTTTACCATCTTCCAAGCGTCCTCCTTATTTTTGTGCTATCGCCATCTTAACTTTCATACGTCACCTTTCACTCGTTCAAAAACATACTTTTTTGACGTTTAGAAATGCTTAGTTAATCCACAAGTCTTAAATTAATCCTACATACAACCACCGTGCAATATTGTACATTAAATATTTTTCGATTCTTTTATTTTATTTACTTTTTTTATTATTTGTTGTTATAGAGAACATAGTTAGTACACACTCTGCGAAAATTTCAAGTGTTTACCTAGGTCCTAGAGCCTAAGTAACAGGGTTCAGTTGGTCCCCGCCCTTAGGGTACGGAACCCAAAAACGCTGTTTCTTCTATCTTACACCTAATCCTTGCTTCTCACACCTAGAATGACATAACGTGAAAACAGGTCAAGACCTAATTTATAAAGCTTACCTTCCTACTGTACTTTCTTATTCATCAGAAAAACATGCATATTCCACGAATATTTTTCCAAGAGAAATCATTTTTTTTCATTATTCCTGGCATCGTATTTCATGACAATTATCTCTAGACAATTTTCAACACAATAACTAACAATTAATTTCACTAACTTTACATAAGTTAGGAGTCTATCTTATAGGATACTAACAATTAATTGCACTAACTTTACATACTCGTAAGTTAGGAGTCTATCCTATAGGATACTCGTACTAACAATTAATTTCACTAACTTTACATAAGTTAGGAGTCTATCTTAAAGGACTGAAATTGACACATTGCGCCAATGTGCCATGTTATAGCCATTTCATAAAACTGTCAAAGAATGACAATTGTGTTTTGAATATCATCATCAACCACAGCCTGACTTCACCCCAGGGGAGTCTTATTGGCACAAGAGAAGATGGGCCTATGCCCACCATGCAGTGTGAGCATAGGCCTATCTTGTCTTGTGCTAATTCCCTCGCGCCTTTTTTTTGTTCCCGGCGTGGATGTCCTCTGCCCTGGGACGGGCGGAGGGGTATGTCAGACTCTAAGTGCTTGGCTACACTAGCAGCGTGGTGCGGGAGCGGCGCGGGTGCTAGAATACGCGCGATTGTGCCTGTCCGCAGTCGACCGCGCGACAACGCGCGCGGTCAGCCCGAACTAGTTTGAGATCCCCGCTCCCGCGCGCGTTGTCGCTTGCCGCCCGCGCACTCACTGCGGCCACTTGTATGAACGAGCTATGGAGCAAGTTGCCCGCGCGTTCCCCGCGCCAAGTAGCCCGCGCCGCTCCACGCGCCCGCGTGCCTACTATGGACGATCAAATGAAGTTCTTATGTTTGAGTACGTTACGTTGCGCCCGCCCCGCGCCCGCGTTTGCAGTCTGGCCTCACACTTACTGACTAAAAACCATCCCGGTGTTCCCTTCCCACACTTGCACTGGGGATCAAGTGTGACTTCCGCTATCCCCGGCTGCTGGTGCCTCTGCGGGCCAATCCTCACGTGCCTGTGCCAGCCTCAGTTGTAATTATACGGATAATATAAGCTGGTAGTTAAGTTGCTTAACAACTAATTTCTCTGACTGTACCTGTTTAGTGAAGATGGTGAGGACCATCTTCGCTAATTACATAAGCTAAAGTTCGTTTTACCTTTGAGGCCCTGTGACATAACAAACGTCAAAATGCTCAGGCCCCCTTATCTCAATGGCCGACAGATTTATGACTTCCGCCGTCAATGTAAACAAAAAAACGTTTCAAGTGATTTCTACGAGATTAGCATCCTTTGTTTAAGCAGATTTGGCTTTGTGTATAGAATGACTGTAATTAACAATTAACACAATGGACATAGGAAGGGTATTGTATTATGAAATTTGAACTGATTACAGATATCAGCTGTAATTGTTTTGGTCTTATTTTGTTATGTTATGGCTATTTCTGATAAAACTACTGTAGCAATTTACACAAAATTTTGCAAGTTACATTATGAATAGATACGCAATGGTTCTGGGTAGGGTAATATATTTTAAAATGTGTACTGATTACAGATATCAGCTGTAATTGTTTTGGTCTTATGTTATGGCTATTTCTGATAAAACTACACACAAGTTACTTTATGAATAGATAAGAAATCTAACAGCAGCGTTTCTTTGAGAGTTCTATGTAACATTTTTGTAATAATAAATCACAAAGTTCATGGCACTTGAGGCCGGCTTCATGAATTCTTTGAAACTTTGAAAATTCACATCCGAGTAACACCGAGTAGTTTCTTATCAACATTTTTAATAAGATACTACATAAATATTTATTGACTGATAGCTACCTATATCTTGTAAAAATATACCACCATAATTAATTAAAAAAAGATGGGGTATTAATCGATTTATTTATGGGTATTAATTGATTTATTTATAAATTAATTCAAAAATAAACAAAACATTTTGAATTTCAATATTAGTGAAAACTACACAAGTAGGAACTATATTTTCATATTAATTTAACGCATACTCATTGTTGTGGAAAGAAATAAAGATATTTAACTTCAAAGTTGGACAATTTTGATGCAATTTTTGACATTTCATTTTTGAAACATATTACAAGTATTTATGATATAATTAGTGCAAATATTATCTTAAACTATGTATTATGCATTTATTTATGATTATTTATCTATTTGCAGTCGATAAAACACAAAATTAGTCCAAATTCGGACGGTAGAACGGATTTTTTTCGTAACTTTTCTTTGTTCAAAAATTTGAATTTTAAGATGCAATTTCGTGCAATTATTATTTTAAACGTTGTGTTAACAACATATAAATGAAAATGTATCCACTTACCCATGGTTTTAACACTAAAAACAACACTTTTAACCTAAAAACACAAAACATCAAAACACAACCGCAGAAAACTAAACTGACATTAAATATTTTTTTTAAATGTTGTCATGCTATATTTTACGTTCGGGTGAGTTCCAAATCCGAGAATGTCTACCAGAAAATCGACTAAAACCACCACAAACAATACACAACTTTATTTTAAGTATATTTTGAGCGTCTAGTAAGGTGAGTCTCTCAAAGAGAGTCACCGGGGCTTGACTGGGGTTTGACGGCTTTAGCGGTCCCAGATAGAGATGCAAATGTCAAACTTTAAATTGAAAAAAAAAAACAAATAACAATCATTTGAAATTAGCATTTTTTCAATTTTGTTAATGTGAGTACCATGGAGCCGTTTATTATGATAATATGTATATTGACTAAAAGCATGGCAGTTGAGAGTATGTCATGCTCACTTAAATGGCTCGCTGATGGTGGCGCGTGTGTTGGATCATTCGGTTACCTACAAAATGGTTGAGTGGATGGAGCTGATCCACGCGTCATGTTCGTGAACGGGCCCCGTCAGTTGAGACTGGTCTTCTCTTAACTGCCAAGCCTTATTTGTAATCTTTTAATCTTATATTTTGTACCTATTGTTTTTTTTAAATAATCAATTTAATTATTTACATTTTTCTCACATATAGAAGCAACAAAAATAATGTACCCATGTTTTTGTAATATCAAGATTTAAAAGAGTATCCTTGGAGTTTCTTGCCTGTTCTTCTCCATATAGATAATTGGAATGGGCAAATAGCTTCAACTTTCTGACTAACTGACCGACTCTTTGACAATTCAAAAGTGCCTGTAATAGGTTTAATTGAAATAAATGGTTTGAGTTTGAGTTTTGACACATTCACTTAAGTTTTCAATCTGATTATATTCCAATCGCAGACAATCGTAAAAATTTACATAAAAATATAAATAAAGTCGCGCTCGAAAATTTCATATTCACAGATAGTTTTATCGCTGGTAGTATTTGATTGAATGTGTCAGAAGCTCGCCTAGTGTCTCTTATAGAAGACTAGCAACCCGCCCCTGTTTCGTACGTGGTTTACGACTTAACTGTTATAAATATTTAATGTATGCCTATAATTATTTATGTTTGTTGATTCATTACAATCATTTCTATGAATTTGTACGATCAAAAGTAGTTTATTGACTTCATGTGATTGGCCGAGACTTTGACACTTATCGACGACCAATCATAAGTAAGTAAACTGGTGGGAAAAAACAGACAGCCGGCGGGCATTTTAGTGATATGCTCGCCATGCCCGCGGCATTCGGGCTTCAACATCGGTGCTAGTCACTAGTATTGCAAAATCAACTGTGTTACTGTATTGCTATAACTTAGTAATAAAAGCTGATCTGCATAATTTATAAAGTGTTTTTATATTAACAATCCCTGCTTCTGAGTGTTGAACCAGTACGGTTTACATAACAAAACAACGATATTTCTTTATTATATGTACGTTTAATGGTAATTTATTATACAATTAAACTTTTCGGAATAAATTATCTAATTAAAGGTGAAAACCGCTTTAAAATCACTTGCGCAGTTTAGAAGATTAACGCGTAGAATTTATGTTTAGAAGGAATTTAAACTCAAGTCAGTACTTTTTAGGGTTCCGTACCTCAAAAGGAAAAAACCTGAACCCTTATAGGATCACTCGTGTGTCTGTTCTGTCCGTCTGTCACAGCCGATTTGCTCCGAATCTACTGGACCGATTAAGTTGAAACTTGGTACACATATATGAATTTCTGTGACTCGAACACGAACGTGTTACGGAAAAAATATAATTATGTTATTCTTGAACATATTACTCAGAACTTGATTGTTACCAAAACACGTTTAGAAAAAAATCTCCATACAAATTAACGGTAAACTAACCCTTTACTTTGAGTTTGAATCCAAAATATCTGTATTAAATATCAACGTACGGTTGGTATTTAATAAATAACAACATCATCTTATTTGTATGCAGATCTTGGTTGTTTTTTTATTTTCGATTACTCCCGCCAATGCCCTGCGTTTCCGCTCAACATCGACATCGTCTTAAGGTCATCAGCAACGAAATGTCCAAGGTATTTGAACTGGTGTACCAGACGAATCGAGACGTTGTTAATTTAATTAAAAGGTGGTACATTTATTTTCTGGACTAACACTTCTTGCCCAATAGTCTTAAAAACCATGAGTTCCGACTTAATTACAATAAAGAGTAACCCATGGCTGGTAGCATAGTCCTGACTTGGTTGTACGCAATCTTACTTTGAGACCCACGGTTTAGCCAAAAAAAGCATCGATAATTATTTTACTTTACCTCTTTTTTTAACCTCAACTGGAAGCTCTTGGCCTTCATCTCACCTGATGGTAAGTGATGTTCAGGCCGAAGGTGGAAGCGAGCTTCACCCGGAACCCTCAACCACAGAGAAACTGGATATCGTACCTCTAACTGCCGAAAACATTGTTGTTATGGTGACAGACTTAGATAAGATGGTGGTAGCTAGCCAGTAAGTCCACCTCCGAACAAGCTCTAACACCAACCAAACCGAGCAGAAAAATTTGCCACCGCTGGGAATCCAACCCGGGACCACTAGGTCTGAGACAGCTGACCTTACCACTAGGCCATAGAAGCGGTTAACCTCTCTTCGATTCATCAATTTATTGAAAATTAACTCACTATTTTACTGACACACTTCAACACTTTAATTCCCACCGTCTCCCTCACTCATCTGTCAGTTGATACCAGCAATATTTGATTTAATAAAAACATGTGCATCTCACAAGTGACTGGGAAATCTCTAATATTGCGTGGGAGTCGGTCACAATGTAATGTAACATTGGTAAATATTTAATATTATTATTATTTTATTTATTTAATTTTGGCAACATTGGTCCACTGGTTAGTACAAAGAACTTATCAACTAACTACACATCAATTAACATTCATCCCTGCCGCACAAGCAACCGAACAGAGTGTCTAAATATTGGCGCATCATGTTGTTCAGCTAGGGTTTTCAAGATACTGTTGCTACTAGCCCGCATTCTGCTCATTAATGATGCGGTCTTCTTCCTCATAACGGCATAAAAGTCGTCAGTTCGTGCTACAGCAAACATGCTAGACGCGCTGCAGAACCGGGGCAACCTCATCTAGGGCCCTCCGCGTACAGTTGACCCACAAACTACCCGTGTAAAACGTTTGACAATAAGCTTTAAACAGAATTATCTTGACCTCGTTACTACAGCGACCAAATCTGTGAGCCAACATGTTGCATCTGGCAGCTAGTGCCCTGCGCTCACGATCCACATCCACCTGATCCTTGAGGCCCTCGGTGACATAGTGTCCCAAATATTTAAATTGGGCGACCCTTTTAAGTGCTCGTCCATTGAGGGATATTGAGGGCTCGTAATTTAGATGTTTCCCGGGAGCAGCAAAGATCAGGTATCTATTCACTTTTAATTACATTGTATGACAGGCCGTGGGTTGCCGCATACCTTTCACAGACGACTATTTAATTATTATATTTTTAGTTCTGGAGTAGCGACCGCGTACCGGAAGACGTAGCATTGGAAAGCCTCCTGCAAGGTGGATCGATGACCTTGTGAAGGCCGCAGGAATCCGCTGGATGCGCGAAGCACAGAAACGGTAGAAGTGGCGGTGCTTGGGGGAGACCTATGTCCAGTGGTAGTCGTCTTTCGGCTGAAATTATGATGATGAAATATTTAAAAGCAAGCTGTGCTTGCGATGGCATTTCTCATCCGCAAAATTTCGAACTCCTATACAAACTTTCATTACCTATTTAGTTTGGATTTAGGATTTAAGAAAAAAAATCTTCTTCAGGAATAATCTTTCCTCAGTACTCACCTTCGTTACTAAATAACTATTGTCCAACATTTTATGCTTCTAGGTTTAGGCTGTGCGTTGTCTGTCAGTGAATGAATGAAAGAACTAATGAATGAATTTAGAATTTCGATTGAGTATTTGTGAAAAAAAAAAAAAAAAATCCGTCATAAGTGACTTTTAGAATATAATAAAACGATTGTATGGGTTATTACCTTTCCCGAGGTAATAAATACAGTCACTTAAATATAGCCGAAAAAGATGTTTGTTGCACTACAGTTTAGTTTTTGCATGTTCTCAGTTGATGCACAATCCATTCGGATAAGAGTTCCAGAGATTGCTCTTTATAATTCGAGAAAAACAAAAATACTGTTTCAAAGGCCGCCACTCAAGAGTATAATGTTACGCTTCGGTGTGACACACGGCCACTTTATTGGAGACGAGTGAATTGACACATGAAGCTTCTGTGGAAAAATTGCATTTTCTTATCCAACTGCCCCCATTCTCTATATAAATGTGTTCCCCCATTCTCTGTATAAATGTATTCCCCTGAGAACGTTTGAATTCTAACAAACACATAAAATGGACTGTTTTAAGTGTATTGACTGACACTTCATTTTATAGAGTTTGAAACCAATATTGGGGCTTTATTTTGGAGCCAATATTGGCGTTGGTTTAGGTGGGAAGAGAATGAATTATTTTACCTCAATACACGGATTTTGAAAAAAGCCGATTTAGGGATTGTATTTGGAAGAAAAGCAGCGTTCTCCTATTCACTGATTTGTTTGGCAAAATAATAGTGACTTCTTTAGGCTCGTGTATTTTTTAATGATACAATACAGTATCACATCATTGGCCGTGGTCGCTAGTGCAATTTCTGAGTATGGGGCCCTGAGTTCGATCCCAGGCCGAGCAAACAGTTACTGAGTTTCTCTATCGAACAATTTATGACAATAGGCTGACCCTATATTAAGTGACTTCGAAACGTGTACATGTTTCTATGAGTTTTTAATTTTAATTTGTGATCTGTGTAAGTCCCAATAAATGCTTTTTTTTTCTTTCTTTCTGTCTTTTAACCCCCGAAGGGTTAGGCAGAGGTGTACCTATGGTACACCCACGTTTCGCCAGTTATGTTTTGAGTCCCAGTCACCGCTGCCTTTCTGAGAATAAATGCGTGAAGACTGCTGCAAAACCCACCTTCATCTTGGGAAGTTTTACAGTTTGATTTATATGTTTATATCTTCCATGTTGGGCCCAACATTGCAAACAACTTTGCTGACATTGTGCTAAAGCTTGGCTCACAGAGAAAGAAGTTCCACCATGAAGAGACAATAAAACGCTCGTATAAATCTAGCTCATAAATAGTGAGCTCTTAACGACTGTTAGTCAATCGTTAATGGATGTTTTTAATTAGCTGAGTAGTGTTCAATGGCGATTAACTTTGTTTTTTGTTATTGTTTACCAAGGAGCTTAGTATAACTAAACTCCTTGATAAACATTAATAAAAAATAAAAGTCTCTGACCAGTGCGTGTTGCCAGTGATGACCGACACTGAATTGTGGAAACCCATAATGGGCCTTATTAGAAGGCTAAAAGTCACAGAACGGGCAATGGAGAGGGCTATGCTTGGGGGTTTCCTACGTGATCGAATCAGAAATGAGATCCGCAGGAGAACCAAGGTAACCAAAATCAAATCAAATCAAAAGTAATTTATCCAAACTAGGCTGAGAATCAGCACTTTTAGAACGTCAAAAATTACATGACACAGTCCCCCAAAAACGCCCACCCGTCTCCACTTCCTAGTGCTTTAGCTGGGAAGAAGAAGTGGTGCAACAAACTCCCCAGCAGCACAGCTGTCTGTTCGTATATGAAACTTGAATTTATACAATAAAATGTAAAATGCAACACAAAACATTAAATTAAATTATTTGACTTATATTGTTAGCTAGCACACACCACTACAAAAAAAAAAATATATATATAATAATCGTCGTTTTCGACGATTATTTTATATATATATTTTTTCAAGCAGAAGTAACGTAAACAAAACGTATCTAGGGTTCTACATACCGGGGCGACTTGTCGCGCGACGCGACTTGACACAAAGGCACCGCTCGTCCCGCGACACGCGGGGCCTTTGTGCCGTGTCGCGTCGCGCGACAAGTCGCGCTGGTATGTAGAAGCCTTAATGCTATAGCTATAGAAATAACCCGAAGAATTACCAAACTGAAGTGGCAGTGGGCGGGGCACATTCCTCACAGAACAGATGGTCAATGGTGCTGAAATGTTCTGGGAGTGGCGACCACACACTGGAAGACGTAGCGCTGGACGGTCTCCCACAAGGTGTACCGATGACATTGTGAAGGCCGCAGGAATCCGCTGGATACGGGAAACACAGAACCGGTTGAAGTTGCGGTGCTTGGGGGAGGCCTATGGCCAGCAGTGGACGTTTTTCGGCTGAAATTAATGATGATAAAGAAAAAAAAATACATACTAATTCCATGTTATTTACTAGTATTAGAAAAATCAGAAGTTAGGTTTCAACTAGATATATTTTATTGTGTTTATCTGTTTAAATCTTAATCTCAGATTATATTCTATATTCTGAGGTCTGAAGGAACATAGTAAATAAAACGTATTGTAAGGTAACCTTCAAATCACACATTTAATATCATATCATGATTTCTCATAACCTCTTTACTTATTTTACAATAATACTTAGTATTCTTGGATTATAAAACATTGTAGATACTTGCTACATAAATTCCACAACTAGCAGTAGTTACACAATAGGATCTAACATTTATAATAAAATAACGGCCATAGTTTATAACTTTAAATCAGATTGACTTACAGTAGGTCCTTGATACTATACCACTTGTTCCTTTGGTGCTCCGTGCTATAATGCCCCGGAGTCCAATGTTCTCAACCTCTTGCGAGCGTTGAATCAACAGACAAGAAATTCCAAACTATCGTTGTCACGTGACATGCAAAGGAAATATAGTCAAACAGCTAGTATGATTTTAACAAAATTAAAAATGTAGTAAACTAAATGTACTTCTTGTTGAAAAGTGATAAAATACAATCTTAATTATCTAACACTAGTTAGAGTGATTAGTTTAGTTATTAACTTTTTTGTGATGGTCAACAACCCTTCGCGGTTCTCTGTTCTCAAAAGGTTACTTTAAACTGACCTAGCTGCACTTTATGATGTGACAGCTAACAAATTATACAAATACAGCTTCATCGATTCGAGAAATTATAGTTCCAGCTGAACGAAATTATTGCGGCCCGTACACCAATGTACTATGGCATCTGATTCCTCACATTTATTATTATTTTCAGCCATCTTTTTTCACAAATGTTTGCGTTCTCATTGAGGGACCACATTTGAATTTTGAGCTATTGAATGCCTTTAGTAAAAGTTCTGAAACAATTGTAAATTCAGCCTCTCGTTTGTAAAAGTAGCCACTCAAAAGTTACAATCGGTTAAAGGTGGTCCCTCAGTCGTGACTGGCATCCATATTTCAAAACGTAGTTAAAATTTAAAACTTCTATAAATGACTACTCTTAGTAAAAGATTTGTAAAACGAATTTATTGAATATCAACCCAATATCTGGGCTTCTCTTCTTTCATCAGCCAATGCAAACGTCGTTTAGCCATCATACAGTGCCGTAATATCATTAATTTGTTTTCTATAGGACGTAATCTCCATGACATTGTATTGCGAATGACGTCACCCAGAGCGTCTCAGTTATTATGTCACTAGTTTAGATTGTTTCACATGCGAACTACGCATCAATGATCTGACGTCACACAAATCCTGCATCGCGCAAGCAGAGTTTACCGCGCGACGGGCATATAACATCCCGACATCACTTGCAGCCACTTGCCCACCAGACATGACACCCGTCTAGTCGAAGGATCCTCCCCCCTTTTCTAAGAAGAAGAAGTGGAAGATGAGTGAACTTTACACCCTGTTCCTAATTACATTATTTTGCTTTGGTTTCTTCTAATTCTGAAAAAAAAAACAATACTTCTCTGTTAGTAGAAATAAGTATGGTAGTTTCCTAAATGGCGTCTCATCATCATTGACAGTCTTGTTCCACCCACTGAGTACAGGCCTCCTCCCTTTTGTGCCATGCTTCCCTGGTCTGCGGCGATCTTCTGACGCATATGAGCCTAATAATCTTCCATTGTGACTTGCTCATAAGCCTATTTTGACTCAAGAGCAACTCACCAGATTCTCAACTAACCAGATTAGCAGCTCACCAGATTCGCAACTCTGCAGATAATGTACAGTCGACAGCACATCAGGTTAAATGGAACTGTCAATACTGTCATACTTAAACAAACATCATAAAACATTATTATTATATACTGCCTAATATATCATAATTTTGCACCCAAGTGAATTTGGCGAATAAAGTTTAATTTTAGTAGGTAGGTACTTAATGCATGGTGAATAATATTGTTTTTTTTTTTTGTGAATAAAGTACCTGTTCTGTTATTTTTTGTGTTTCATTGTACATTCGGTGAGTTGCGAATCTGGTGAGTTAAGAATCTGGTGACTTGCTCATAAGCCATTATTTTTGTAAACTGTTAATAATTCATTTACAAAAATCTCTATCACTACCAAATCCAATAAATTATTACCCATATCTCCATAAAAACCAAATACTACAAAGATCACAAGCCCCCTTATTACAAAACAAGGTTTATCTTCAGACCCAGCTTTTAAACATGGAGCCATTATTGAATTTCGAACTTTATTCCGGCTATGGTAAAGTTCCTAAACACAAATCTGTCAACTTAGTATACCGAACTAAGTTTTCAGTTTTGTATAAAGAACGGTATTTCAATCACTGTTACGTTCTTATTACAAAAACTGGCTCCATGGTTTAAGTCATGTTAAAATATAAACCTTGTTTTGTAATAAGGCGGAAGGAGTACAAGGTCGATCTCTTATCTAGCTTATTTACTTATTCAGCGAGGTCAAAAGGTAAAGTAATAGTAAAATATATACTGCTGACTATCAATAAGATAATCACTAAGATTTAGTTTATTGCTGTCATATAACTTGTTATCTAACTTTGACTCACGAAAACTACGTGGAGTTGAACTGAATATTATTTCATTGTAGGTCATGGGATATTATTCTGATAAAAGACATTTCATTTAGTTATGGCATTTGATGCTTAATAGCGTTAAATCAGGGTCGAAAGTTGAAATGTGTACTAGAAACAGAAGGCACCGTATCGTATGTGATAGCGCTCGACCAGGAACTCTTACTAGGTACTGTAAATGTTACATGCAAAAGGTGACCTTATGTCGTACAGGCTGTTAGGAAAATAACCATGATTGCATTCGATTATTCAAAAGAATTTGCAATTGACATTTAAATGAAAAGTGTGGCGTGGACACATGTCTACGGTACGGCACCGGCCACCGTGTCACGGCACGACGCCGCTACCTGAAGAGGACACGGCGTCGTGCCGCAGCACGGTGACGTGCACGGTGCACCGCGGGCACAAGGCAGCAAGCAACCGTCGTTCAGTTTTTGTCTTGATATGGACCGCGAAAGACGTATTATTCTGCTCCTGTTACTAAGGCGACGAATGAAGAAAAAACAATCAAAGAAAATATTGGGTGAATCCATATCATTCTCTAATGAACCATGGTGGAAGTTCATTTAGAGAGGAAATATGAAGTGCCGAAAATATGTAGTGATGAAAATTTTTACGAATATTTTAGAATGTCTATATCAAGGTTTGAAGAACCGTAGAAGTTTTAGATACAAGTTAAAGAACGCCGTATATGCCACTGCAGTGCACCGTACACGGCACCGTGCCGGGGAATGACGTCGTGCCGTCTCCCGGTAGCGGCGTCGTGCCGTTACACGGTGGCCGCCGCCATACCGTAGACATGTGTCCACTCCCTTAGGGCGCTGACACATCACCTCGGCAAGGCGCCGCCACCGTGAAACGGCACGTCGTCGTGCCTCGGAACGGTGCCGTGTACGGTGCACCGCGGCAGCTAACGGCAGCAACCATCGGTTCAAATGCGTACTCAAACTTGCAGTTTTGTCTAGATATGGATTGCGAAAGACGTATTATTTTCCTGTTATTGCTAAGACGACGAATGAAGAAGAAAAAACAGGGTATCGTCGGGCGTCTTTTGAACCGATGGTTGTTGTTGTGAGCCGACGCGGCGCACCGTACACGGCACCGGTCCGCGGCACGACTTCGTGCCGTTTCACGGTAGCGGCGCCGCGCCGCGGTGATGTGTCCATGCCCTTAGGTTTGTGTTTCGGAAAAAAAAAAGACAATGAAAATTTTGATGCGTAATAGAGCACGTTTCCCTGAGTTAAACTGATAAACATAAAATAAATATGATTCAAGTCAAGTAGTAATCTATTTTTCTAGGCACATTATATTTTACAGTACTATATCTATTTCTGCGGCTAAGCTACGTTCTGGTTTCAAGGGTAGGTTATAGGTGCCCGTGTGATTCAGCTTTGTCTCTCGGTTTTATATTCTGTGATTACCTTAACTCACACACAGACTTATTACTTTATTATATTTAGGAAAACGTATACTTTTAAAATGTTTGTAAATATGTGAGACACAACACCTGTAACATGTACCTACTTTCTGTGCAAATAAAGAACTATTCTATTATATTCATGTATCTATTACACATAATTAAATTATCTGTCATTGCTTCATTTTTATTTCTTTTTACCTATTGTGGTATAGTAAATTTATTCTAAATATTCTATATTAAGTTCACATAAAAGTACATAAACAAAATATTGTAAAACATTTTAAAAGAGTAACGGTGGAGTTTCTTTCCTATTCTTCTCTATACGAAACTACCTTTGGAAGGGGTGACTGAATCAATGATTTTTTTTGTAGTTCATACAAACGTAATACCAAAATAATTTGTAAATCAAACGTATTGTTTGACGGGGTTCTTTAGGGCCAATGCCTGCCAGGGTTGCGAGTTTGTCCGAAAGGGATATCGTGGCCCTGGCACACAGGCAAATGAAGGAACACGGGTTGGTTTTAGTCAGTAAAAGTCTGACACGCCCTCCCACTCCGCCCAGAGCGGGAGAAGTTATTTGATAATTTCCCACCCAGAAAAAGAAAAAAAAAAAAGGTAGTGTGTATTTTTTTCGATTGGATTACAGAATATCTATGTTCGTAAATATATTATATATGTTGTTATAGGATAGCAAACAGGTCGGTGAGGGGGAACCATCGGCCTGTTTGCTATCCTATAATATGTTATTTAGACATGACACATTACAAGATTTTCGTACCACTTGCTCAAAAAAGTGTCATTCTATGCAAAAACAAAAAGCGAACATAACAATAGTCATTTTTAATCTGTTAAAAACAGGGAAAGGAAATTGTACTGAATTTCATTCATCCCCTAGGGGGAGAATATGATTTAAATTTGGAATACTTACCGAAATTTATATTGAACTACATCTGTGTTTACACCATTGAGTTTGTATATAAAGCATTATACATCTTTTTGAAAAAGGAATACGCATTTATTATGCAGTTATGATTATTAAATAAAATTGCGAAAACCGACGAGGCCGTATGAGCTTGATGCCTTTGCTTTTCCGACAAAAAAATATTAGTCTAGGAATTTGCCGCGTTTTTGTTTTCTTCAAATACATAAACGTTAAGTTTATTTTAATTTATTTTTATAAATAAGTTAATATTCTAAAATGCTTATATCATATTATTATTGTGTTAATTTTTTCGCAAATGGTACGAAAAGTAGAGTATTTTCCTCGGTGATAAAGCTGTCTTAGTCTTGGGTGAACTTAAATCCCTCGCTACACTCAGGACTCGTCTTAAATCCCTCGCTTCGCTCGTGATTTAAGTCTTTAACACCCTCGCTACGCTCGGGAGTAAACCTCGGGTCCTTCGTTACGCTCGCGATTTAAATCGTCATCCGCGACAGAAGACACTGCTTTATCCCTTTGGTTAATAATCTACTATTTGGTCCACGTAAAATACTGTCATGTAGTATTTTACTATTATGTGAAGGCGCTCGGCCGAGAAAGTACTACTAGAAGAAGTCGTACTAGGTACTATAAAGTACTACTAGAAGAAGTCGTACTAGGTACTATAAAGTACTACTAGAAGAAGTCGTTCTAGGTACTATAAAGTACTACTAGAAGAAGTCGTACTAGGTACTATAAAGTACTACTAGAATAAGTCGTACTAGGTACTATAAAGTACTACTAGAAGAAGTCATACTAGGTACTATAAAGTACTACTAGAAGAAGTCGTACTAGGCACTATAAAGTACTACTAGAAGAAGTCGTACTAGGTACTATAAAGTACTACTAGAATAAGTCGTACTAGGTACTATAAAGTACTACTAGAAGAAGTCGTACTAGGTACTATAAAGTACTACTTGAAGAAGTCGTACTAGGTACTATAAAGTACTACTAGAATAAGTCGTACTAGGTACTATAAAGTACTACTAGAATAAGTCGTACTAGGTACTATAAAGTACTACTAGAATAAGTCGTACTAGGTACTATAAAGTACTACTAGAAGAAGTCGTACTAGGTACTATAAAGTACTACTTGAAGAAGTCGTACTAGGTACTATAAAGTACTACTAGAATAAGTCGTACTAGGTACTATAAAGTACTACTAGAATAAGTCGTACTAGGTACTATAAAGTACTACTAGAAGAAGTCGTACTAGGTACTATAAAGTACTACTAGAAGAAGTCTTACTAGGTACTATAAAGATTACATACAAAAGGTGACGTTATGTCGTACAGGCTGTTAGGAAAATAACTATGATTGCATTCGATCATTCAAGATAATTTGGAATTAGTTTTAAATTCAAATTATTAGGTTTTAAAATAAATGCGTAATGTAGTTGCACGTGTCTCTGAGTTAAACTGATAAACATAAAATAAATATAATTCAACGTTTATCATCTATTATTCTAGCCCCTCACACATTATCAGCCGCCCATTGCAGCCGTATATGAACAGCTTGCCCTGCAACATATTGAAAAAAAGCTTATAATGCAGACGATAATGATTTGGTTTCCATACCAACAAGTACCTTCAAATCTTGAAGTCACTCCGTTTTATAATTTAGGTGCAGTTTTTAATACCGCCTTAACAGCCGCTTGCCTGCTATCCCCGGGGAAATTATGCTGCCTCAATGGTATCAACGTTGTAACACAGAGGGGATATAAGACTAGCCTTTTATGATAGTATTCAACTTTTTAGTTTATTCTTTAGGGTACAATATTTTTTTAATAATTTATGTCAAACAACAAAAATATTAATAATTTTAATAAAGTTTTATATAATGTTGTGTTCGTTTGTCTTTTTTCTTTATGTGCTGTACCATACGTGACTTGTAACACTTTGATCTTGAGCTGGCCTAGCGTAGTACAGGAGTTTCAATCAGGGACCGTACGACCCCGGTTAAGAGTTAAGCCTTTCGAAGGGGTAACCCATTCAATGGGTTACCTTTATCATGATGTAACCCATTGAAAGGGTTTTATACTAGAAACCCATTGAAAGGGTTACATTATAACCCATTGAATGTGTTTTATACTTGAAACCCAGTGAAAGGGTTACATGATAACCCATTCAATGGGTTCTATACCTACTTGAAACCCAGTAACATGAAAAAATCGTAATATTATGTTATTTCGATATCCGCCCAGCACGCGTAGACCAATATGACCAATTCCATCTCTATTCTACCCTGGGACCATTTCGGTTACCATTTTAGAAATCAATTCTAATCAATCAAAATTTCTTAGCAGTTAATCAAAAACCCATACGGTGTGGGTAATTTTGAATGGCTTAAATTAAGCCGTTCAAAAGGGTTACCTACACCGTATGGGTTTTATCGAAAACCCTTTCAATGGGTTACCAAAATTTAATTTAAGCGCTTTTCGAGAGGGTTTTTCTAAGCAGTTAATTAAAAACCCATACGGTGTGGATAATTTTGAATGGCTTAAATTAAGCCGTTCAAAAGGGTTACCCTCACCGTATGGGTTTTATCGAAAACCCTTTCAATGGGTTACCAAAATTTAATTTAAGCGGTTTTCGATAGGGTTTTTCTAAGCAGTTAATTAAAAACCCATACGGTGTGGGTAATTTTGAATGGCTTAAATTAAGCCGTCTAAATCTAGCCTCAAGCAATGCCCAAGCGATGAGCGACGCTCTGCAATACGCGCCTAAGTTACATCATATCTGTATAACTAACTTAAGCAAATAAATGATTTCTATTCTATTCTATATAGATTGAACGAAATCAACCAACCCTGAGGGATAGCTATCCCTCAAAGCTAGCTAACTTCGTATTATCTTAAGCTAACATCACCAATTAGGTCTGCTACCAACTGACCAGGCTTATAGGGAATGTCTATGCAAAATTCGAACAGAATCTATCCGGTAGAATTTGCGTGATGCTGGAACATACATTCAGACAAACAGCAACACAGCAAAAATATGAAAATGATACTGTCGGCATTGGAATCAATCGCAGACCTCGTAGCAATAATTACTTATTTAAAAAAATATTTAATTTGTACAATTTTGACTTCGCTACGATTTTATTATATGTATAGATGTGTAAATGGTACATCACATACTACCTGCAGTATTGTTTCTCCTTCTCCCTTCATCAATCCAAAGGTTGTTTTCGTTTTTAGCGATAAAACCTCACATTACAAAAAAAATGTACATTTATATCTATTATTTTTATAGTGTACATATTCAAAAGTATTCTATCTATCTATCTATCCCTCTGCCACTCTAGAAGTCACATAAATAACAAAAATAAACCATTCGACACCATTCAAATCTTTAACGCTACGCCGTAGGTCTCGTAGCACCGTAGGTCTCGTAGCACCGTAGACCTCGTAGCGGCGTAGCTTCATAGACCTCGTAGCGTCGTAGCTTACTACGCCGTAGCGTACGTTCATCGTTAAATTTATGAGTGCTACTTTATGTCAGTCAACAATGTGTTTATATGACGTACTATTATCCCTTCTTGGGTAGTCAGAAGTGTAGGTTTAGGGATAAACCACATTGTTAGGGAGCTTTAAACTTTTACGTGGGTTTGTGAGAATAGAATTTGTGCGGTTTGTGTTTTGAACTGGCTGTGTTGTTTTTGTCTAAGAATATAATGTCTCTTTGCGTGTGCATTTTTAGGGTTCCGTAACAAAATGGTAAAAAGGAACCCTTATGGTGAGACTAAGTCTGTCTGTCTGTCGGTCACGCCTCAATATCTCAAGAACTACTAATGCTATAAACTTGAAATTTAGAATAGTTTTAGATGACATTTGCCCAACTATTTTGCAAACAAGAAAGAAATTAAAAAAAATATACCTTTTTTGCAAAAGGGACTGAAAGGGGGTCTTAAAAATTTGAGGTGAGGCGACTAGAGCATGTGGGGTATCATATGAAAGAACGTTGTTTGCACATTCTCAAATATTTTTTTCTTTTTTTTTTGGCTGCATAGTTTCCGAATTTGACGAAAAATGTAATACCGTTCCCCCCACTTTATCTCCGAAGTTTGCATAGATAAAAATCTGAAATTATTCTATGTAATAGAAGTGTATGTAAAGATTACAGGAAAAATAAAAAGATGTCTCTAAATAGCACAGTTTTACGCTCTTGACCGGTTTTTTTTTTGTTTTGATGACTAAGCGTCCACGCCAAAACCACCTTCTCACCACGAACGCGCAGCCACTGAGAGGCAGCCGCGTAGCTACCACGCAGCACTCACTCAGCTGCTACATTTTGTAATTTTTTCTGAGTCTTGTTAGGTAAAGATGGTCACCCATCACGGACTAACCGCGGCAAGAGTCGTTTAACCTGATCGATCGACCCGTGTGGTTGTTATTACAGTATTAATGTTATGTTATTAAAATATAAAATGGCGGTTCTGGAGTTCTAAAATACAGGCCTAGGCTTAGTTTAGACTCCAGATCTCCCCACAAATCACAAAATATTTTCAAAATACCGGTCAAATATATGTATAACTAGTATAAGATGTAATTTGTGGAGATAAATAAACATAATTTAATTTTATTATTATATTATTAGCCACAAGGCCAAGTTGACGAACAGTTACCATAATATAAATTATCAATACGTTACTGATACGTAAAGTGACGACGTCATCTGTGACGTCACGGGTATTATAAAGGAAACATTAAAATGTTAGGAGTGAAGGGAAGGTACACGGTTTTTATTTTAGCCTGTGATGGGTACTGATAAATGGACTTAGGGTGTACAGAAATTTTATGTCCATGTAAGTCACGGTTGGCGCAGTGGTTAAGCGATTGACTGCTGCGCTGCGTGTCGCGGGTTCGATTCCCGCACGGAACAAATATTTGTAAGACCTACAAGTAGTTGTTCCTGGTCTGGCTGTTTGTGTATGTGAGTTTAAATGTTTGTAAACGCACCCACGATACAGGAGAAATTCTTAGTGCGGGGCAACGTTTTAAAAAAAAAAAAAATTATCAATCAATCAAATCAATCAAAAATATTTTTATTTCACATAAGCCTACATGGGCACTTATGAAACGTCAGAAGTTAGGTGCACGGTTTCAATTGGTCGTTTCCTATGGAGAAGAGCCGGCAAGGAACTCCACGGTCACTCTTTTAAAAAAAAAATTGGCTTTTATAATGTTTTCAAATTACAGTGTTAATAGATATGAGAGGACAGCGTAGGCCCGTCAAAAGTACCAGGTACTTAACAAAATAGAAAATGGTCTACACATCTACAGTCAATTAAGCCTACAACGTCCTGACATTAACAAAAAACAAACGAAGTAATAAGTAATATAACATCGAACAATCGGAAAACATCGTGAGGAAACCGGAATGTCCTAGAACCACCAAAAATTCGGAGACATGTGACATCTACCAACCCGCACTGGGCCTGTGTGGTGGATTACAGCCCACTCCCTCCCTAAGAGAGAAGGCCTGTGTCTCAGCAGTGGGAACGTGTGTCTTGTGCTTCTCGCATCCAGTGGATTCCCGCGACCTTCAACAGGTCATCGGTCTATCTTGTGGGAGATATCTGACCAGCAGTGGATGGTTTTCGGTTAAAATGATAAGCCATTATTAGGCCAGAAGACAATGGTTTATTTAACAACAACGATTATCTTTTAATAAAGCCTGTGGTTTCTTCGATGGAATTTGTTTAGTTATTTTGGGGTAACTTCGGCGCTGGGATAAGACAGTAGGAATCAAATTCCTGGTTGGTAATATTTATTAATACTGACAACGTTGTGTTCTGCACACTATTTCCATTTTATTCTCACGAAATAAAATGGCGCAGAATTTGATTCATATGGTTTTATCCCAGGCGCCAAACATACTCCCAAGATATTCCACTGCAACTGCCCTGATGAGTGATTGTCATTTATATGATCTATTATTGCAATTATTTTATGAAACTGAAGTATGTATGTATCCCTTATGAGCAAGTCACCAGATTCTCAACTCACCAGATTCGCAACTCTGCAGATAATGTACAGTCGACAGCACATCATGTTATATGGAACTGTCATATTTCTCTAAATTATTTTAAATAAACCTCAAAATGTTAACAGATATGTTAATTTTTTTTTTATAATTTTGCACCCTGGTGAATTTGGCGCATAAAGTTTACTTTTAGTATACTTATTGCATGGTGAATAATATTTACGAAAAGTAAACTACATCAAGAATTCCGTATTATTTTGGTTTGATTTCGATTTACTTTTGTTTTTTTTTTTTTGGTGAATAAAGTTACTGTTATTTTTTGTGATTTTGTGTTTCATTGTACATTTAGTGAGTTGTGAATCTGGTGAGTTACGAATCTGGTGAGTTGACAATCTGGTGACTTGCTCATAAGCCGTATGTATGTATGCACTTGGTACCACTGCCTTTCATACAAGTTATTTCATAACTTAATAAGCTTTCACACCTGTTTTGTTAACCAGCATTAGTCATGTGCATTTGTATTCTTTATTTTAAGGGCTTTATCACTGAGCGATAACGTCACCCTGTAACATCAGCACAATCAACTTGACCTAAAAACACTTTATCATTCCAACATTAATACTTTAAAATAAAAAAATCCAGTTTGTACAGTATCCTAGCTTATTCCGATAAAGGACAAGCCAGGATAGCATTACACTCTCCAATATCGCATTTATTTGTTGGACCAAGTAAATTAAATCGCAAAGCTTCATTCCGCACATACTCCATCAAAACATGTTGCAAATCTTCGACCACTCCATATTCTTCACAGTTGGGTGATGCAACCTTTTTCATGAGGAAACCAAACTTTTTTGATGGAATGTGACCGGAACGAAGTCGTAGTGCCATAACTAAATCTCTTCTGCTAAGCAGATTTTGATCAGTCGAATTATTCACTGGGAGCTGTGGTTGGATGGTTTTGTACCAAATTCCCTTTTCTTTTGAACTCTGGTTAAAGTATTCACTCCACACATCTATCAAGTGTACCTACAGATGATACTATTTAATGTTGACATTGTTATTTGATTGATTAAAATAAATTATTATTCCACAAGCATCGCAAATCGGCATAAAGTTAAATTGGCTCTCGTGTTTCTGTACCCTTGAAATCGGAAAACAGTATATTATTTGGTGGCAATACTGAACATGATGAAGTACTGTCCGTATGAACCCTTTCACAAAGAGCTCTATTACTACGAAAAAGTTATTTTGTAACTTTATCTTGATCGAAAGCTACTTGGGGGCCTAGTTTTATGAACGGAAGTAGGCGTTCGTTTGTTCAGAAGGGTAAAAGGTTAATCATTCTCGGTTGCTAACCCAAATAATCGCTTTGTCTACGAATGGAAGGTTGTTCTTGAAGAGGTTTGTTCTTGATCTTGAATTCAACAGATGCTTAACTGCCAGGGCTTATTTGTAATCTTTTAATCTTACATTTTGAATTGTTTTAATTTTTTTTTATTCGCAGGAAGCGTCAAGAATAATGTACCCACGATTTTGTAATACAAGTTAAAAGAGTGTCTTTGTAGTTTGTTGCCTGTTCTTCTCCATAGAGATCTACATTTTGGTATGGGCAAATGCTTCAACTTTCTGACCAACTGACCGACTCTTTGACATTCAAAATTGCCTGTAATTGGTTTAATTAAAATAAATGCTTTGGGTTTGAGTTTGATAGCATAGAATTGAATAGAATATAAACTTTATTATCAGACAAATAGTCCATATGTTACAAAAAATTACAATACACATCAAACAAAATAACTTGCACGTTATATAAAATAAACACAAATATATATAACATTATTCATTATTTATTACGGGGCTGTCCATCTTGCTGGCTACAGTAGCTTAAATACTGTTGGGACTATCGCGCTCTCGCCGCATCAGGGACGCTATACGCAGACGCATCAGCTCGTAAAAATCCGGCACGCCGGTTTCCTCATAAAATACACGGTTTTATTATAAGTATCACAAAGTTTTGTCTCAAAGATGATCCGATTGACTATTTACAAAGCCAATCTCATCCAGTTTTTAACCGACTTCCAAAAAGGAGGAGGTTATATGTGCGGCTGTATGTTTTTTTTTTGTTTGTTCACCGAGTGCTCTGTCAATTGTAGACCGATTTAAAAAATTCTTTTTTTGTTTGAAAGGGTATGCTTCCGAGGTGGTCCCATTGACACCAAGTCCGAATCTGATGAGGGGATCCCATGGAAATCAAAGGCAATTCTCAAATTTTATAGGCACACCTATATCGATTTCAGTATTTTTTATAGTAACTCATGCATTTGCACTCGGAAAGCAGCATTTGGTGAAGTGGAACTGATGATGAAGACCACAGATGGCCACCGGAACTATTTAATAATAAGTATTTCACTGTTGCGATTCGATTAGACACTTTAATATGGTTGCAATTTATGCTCGTCACAATGCATATGGTGAAGTCACCATCAGTTCCAGCTACTCCTACTATTACAGCTACTGAACTCCTCAACTATTAACGCCCATGCATCGGGAAAAGCAATATTTTGTAAAAGGTGATGAGCCGTTGGCATTAGGCTATTGTAACTTAGATAAATAAATTGCAAACTTACCCACTAAAAAGTGAAAAATAAAAAACTTTTTACAAAAAAAAATAACCGACTTCCAAAAAATAACACTACTATCACTATTTTTACTTTGTAGTGTTATTTTTTGGAAGTCGGTTATTTTTTTTTGTAAAAAGTTTTTTTTAATGAAAATATGATTGACGTATAAAAAGTGTTTGCACAAAACTACTTAAAAGCAAAATGGTTAGACGAAGCTTTTTATTTATTAAAGTTGTCAAAAAATAATAGGCCCGTTTTGACATTTAACTTGAATCGAATTATCGTGGGTGCCTATCGAGTACTGAGTTGTATGGTTATTTGACAAGTATAAAACTTGTAGTTACTTGTTGGTTTAGTGCTCGCAAACTTGTCCTCTGGTCGGCCATTGTGATTGGACTTACTCTATTAAGAATTTCTCAGAAGTAGTATCGAGTCTGGATTTGTGCCCGGCTCACTCCCTGATACATAGGGCTGGCGACGTGTGATTTACTTCATACCTCTGCCCATCCCTTCGAGAAATAACTGCGCGATATCATATTTATGTATGTCTGTACTCATAGTACAATTTCATATCTACAATATTATAATAAGATTATGAAGTTTCCTTTCATTATGGAACTACGAGGATTCTCCTCTAAACATTTACCGCCTTATTACAAAACAAGATTTATTTTTTGACAGGGCTTAAACCATGGAGCCAGTTTTTGTAATAAGAACGTAACAGTGATTGAAATACCGTTCTTTATACAAAACCGAAAACTTAGTTCGGTACTAAGTTGTCAGTTTTTTGTTTAGGAACTTTACCATAGTCGGAATAAAGTTCGAAATTCAATAATGGCTCCATGTTTTAAACCTGGGTCTGAAGATAAACCTTGTTTTGGAATAAGGGGGTTATAGTTTGGTCTATTTTTACCAGCAGAATATTAAGGCGACGATAACCGACTTTTAATGATTTTATACTGAAGATCACGTCTAAACTAGTAGTGTTAATGATTTGAAAAAAAAATAAGTATGTTACATTAGAGCATTTTTTCAATAATTTAATATGTGAATATTTTAGATTATGTTTATATTACATAGTGAAATTAATTTGTAAAGTTATGTCTAACGCGGATAAAAAACTGAGAATGGCGCAAAATCTACCAAGGGCATTTTTCTGAAATCTTCACCAATTTACAGATAATTTAATTATTGATCTTTTAGTATACGCGTTTTATTAAAATTATTTTTTATTTTGTGTATAATAAATGAATAATGCGTAAAATTGGGGATAGCGCTTCCTGATGGGCGAGTCCTATTACTGGCTGAACGCACGACGCGTTGCGTGAGCTCAGTACAGAACACGCAAGCTAACCACTCAAGGTCACTGGCATATATCTGCGTATAATAAAATCCATACCAACATCAAAACATTCCCATACCATAAATATTGTTTATGTTCATTCCTGATGCTGAAACTGCTCTCATCATACGCAGCAGGTACTGTTAGCTTAGGATAATGGTACTTTACGAGGTGGCTGCAAGGGAAATTGAAAAAGTTTCGTCTTACTCAAGAGGCGTTAGCCGACTGCGCCGTGTCTGAGAGGGTACTGTGTTTACGGATAAAAGTAAAGTCTGGGAAAAAATGTAAGGAATATTTTGTGACTGTAATTGATGGAGATTTTGGGTTATATGGACATAGGCTTCCCCTAAAAGTAGGGGGGGGGGGGAGGTGGTTGCCATAATCGCCACCCTTAGCAGACGGGTTGACGTTCGCAACATAGTGTTAAAATGCCTAGAGAACGCTCCTGTCCATTCTCTAGTTAATTCCTTAGTCGTCTTTTACGACACCCACGGGAAAAATATGATGGTGCTATTTTTAGAACTCCAGGATATCGAAAATCTCGCACACATCCTACTATCGTTACTACGATAGTAGGATGTGTGCGAGATTTTCGAGAGACACTGCCATCTTACTAGATGGCAGTGTCCCTTGTAACATACTAACATCAAACTATAAAGGAAGCTGTGGAAGGAAAATTGAACGTTAATATGAAGGGTTATTCCCAAAGTACTCCATTCTTTTGTTCTAAAAAGATAAGAATTTCATAAATTAATTCCCGAGTTAAGGCTTCTACAGACCAGCGTAACTCGGGACGCGACACAAAGGCACCGCTCGTCGCGCGATCGCGGGGCCTTTGTGTCTTTTTGTCGCGTCGCATGTCGCACCGGTCTGTAGAAGCCTTGACAGCAAGGAATTATTATTATTTAAAAATACTTATTATTTTGTTCCCATTCTACTCCACCGATTATTCGTTACCAATTCTCAAACTGCTCCATCTACCTATAAAATATATTTCATTACAGTCAGTCACAAAAATTCTTAAAAGAAAGATTAAAGTTAAGTATTTTGTTATAACGTCTTAAATTAGCTTGTTGATTAAAATGGAGTACTTTGAGAACATTTTAATATTATCATGGAGTAGAATGAAACCTTATTAAATAATATTATATTTTTCATGGAGTAGTTTGGGAACTCTTTTTGGAGTACTTTGGGAATAACCCAATATGAAGTCACGACTGCGTGGCTTTATGGGAATGTTAGGGAAAGTTGCATACAAGTTGAAGTATAACAACAGTTCAGCGTATTTCCAGGAAACGTTTAAGCTCTGTTTTGCCTAAGAAGGTCCAAAAGGTAGACTAAGAATTAATGTGAAGGGAATGGATGAAGTCGTCATATCTCCTCAAACTAAGACTTCCAACTCAAATCTAGGTGTCAGGTGTGGTTATCCTGTCAAAAGAAGTCAAACTGAAAACCATTTATTCGTCTGCTACTAAGTGTTGATGAACATTTCAGCTGACATCAACACAACAGGTGAACGACCTGATGAGGATGTGTCTTTTCCAGAACTGATCATCGTATTAGTGATTCAGCAGCTTCAATATCATCAGGACTGTGCCGGAATATAGCAGTTGGATGGCTCGTGGACGAGCGCTGAAAAAAAATGCTTTAACAAAAATCTTGTTTAATGTGATCACGCATCTTAAATCCATACGAGCCTAACAAGATCTTGACTTCTGAAGCTAGGAGAACTTTGTTAAATTATCATAGTTCCGTCAAATAAGTAATTAATTAATTTAATTACGGGTAGTTATTTAATTTAACTCAAATGTTGGCCAGTTTAAAAATGATATAATGCTAACAAGTTGCTTGTTACTATCAACTTAAATTATTATTTGATATACAAAAGCATGTACAAAAGTGAAGAAGTAAAATCAAACAAAGCATGTCATGTATGATGTAACAAAGACTAGTGATTATTTTCTACATGTCACATTGTCGATATAAATAAAAATGAATTTGTTCTGGCAAATATGCTATAAATAATTATTCCAAACATTTTAATGCCAACTAAGAGAAAATGTATCCTAGTTAGCTCGCACTTTTTTCAGTGTGGTAGCCAATATGTGTTCTGTGGTGGTAGCGGCTCACCTAGGGCTCACCTGACATCTTCTTCTGTCATCAGAAGACAGCCGCCACGCAACCATCGATGTGACGCTCTGCTAGAGTGACTGTCACCAGCCAGTGTCGCTCTTATCCGACCTTTTCGGTGATTCCAGTAATTTCGTAATAAAACGGGGCAGCGCCACTTGCTGTGTCGTCATATTAATTTTCCTTTGTCACCGTGGATGTACAATGTCATGAGATGGCTTACACATAGGCCACATGCATTGGGAATGCGAATCTAAGATGACAATGTACTATGGAATAGTTATAAACAATAATGGAAAAAGTTTGACTGAAACTGTTGATGGGCTCGAGTCCTTACAAAGTTATCGTTTGTCTCGAGCGGTTTATCAATTTATCCAAAACACATTACAACAACTTTTCAATTTCTCTTATATGCGGGTATTCGTTATAGGATGACGAAGTGTTGGTATTGATTACCGGACACTATCTAAAATGGTTCAATGGGACTCAATTCTTCGAGATTCAAAATAATTGTTTTGATAAATTAATAACCATTTCCGAAAAATTCCATATAATTCTTGATGAACCCATCGTAATTTATCTGCTACTTGTGCATCACCATATGCCTTATTATTACTGTGATCCTGTTGTGTCCCACAGCAGAGAGGCTTTCATTCCGTAATTCCATTTTTCGATCTCAATCCTTTATGTAGAAGTCCAACTCGTCACGCCATGTCCTTCTGGGTCTACTGCTTAGCCGGTTCCTGTTGTTCGGAACCTAATCTGTGGCTACTTTCGTCCAGTTCTGATGGAAATGCGGCAGATGTGGCCTGGCCAGTTCCATTTTAATTTGACGGCTGTGTTGCCTACGTGTGCTATTTGTGTTTGAATAAAACATCATCATCATTTTAGCCGAAAGACGTCCACTGCTAGACATAGGCCTCCCCCAAAGGTCGCCATAATCGCCACGCTTGGCAGGCGGGTTGGCGATCGCAGTATGGTGTTAAAATGTATAGAGAACGCTGCTGCCCATTCTCTAAAAAGTCCCTTAGTCGCCTTTTACTACACCCATGGGAAGTATGAATCATACTGTTTCTTATACCGTCAGTAAATTTGACTCCCAGAATACTTCGTTCCATTGCTTGCTGGCAGACCCTTAGTGCGGACTTTTGACGCTTCGTTAATGCCCACTATATACCTATAGCAATTTTAAGCTTGAGCCTATAGTCCGCGCGCAAGTGTTAGTCACCGCCTGAGGTATGTGAGCGGTAAGAAGGACAGAGGCCCCATTGACAAGATTGGCAGACTGAGTTAGCTTCACCATTGTCTACCTCCCCCCTCTCACCGCTCACATACCTCAGGCGGTGACTAACACTTGAGCGCGGAATGTAGGCTCAAGCTTTAATTTGCTATATGTTTGTTGTTGTTGCTTTAATTTGATGTATGGTGATGTGTCTTTCGAATCATGATTCAATTATATTATTATAGAAACTTTAGTAGCGTGTTAAGAGTGTTTGCCGCCAAACGCCAAATTACAAGCAGAGTACAACCCGAATTGATTGTCAAATTCTAAATTAACGCGAGCAAAGCCGCGGGCTAAAGCTAGTAACAAAATAATTCGTGAAAACTTTGTTTACTCATTTGAGCCAATGCAAACGTACGGTCCCAACACATTTTCCATACGCTTTAGGTCGAAGTGTCAATAACGCACCTAATCTTCTAAAAGCTTTTACCAATTACGTCTTCATTTCCAAAGACTTTGATAGTAACACAATATAGAAAGTTGCTTTGACCTTTATACAACAAATTCCTAAAAGAGAAACGATGACTGCGTCGTTAGTCTAGTGTTCGCAAGTCCTGGGTTCGATTCCTCCCCCGTTTCACCGCTCCCATACCTCAGGCAGTGACTAGCACTTGAGCGCGGACTATGACAAAATAATTCGTAAGAACTTTGTTTACTCATTTTTGCCAATACAGTCCCAACACATTTCCCATACGCTTTAGGTCGAAGTGTCAATAACGCACCTAATCTTCTAAAAGCGTTTACCAATTACGTCTTAATTTCCAAAGACTTTGCTAGTAACACAATATAGAAAGGTGCTTTGACCTATATACAACACATTTCTAAAAGGGTAACGACGACTGCGTCGTTGGTCTAGTGGTCGCGAGCGCTACTGGTGAGCATGAGGTCCTGGGTTCGATTCCTTGGTCGGGCAAAGTGTGATTGGGTTTTTCCAGCAGGAATTTCTCAGTAGCAGCCCGAAGTCTGGATATATGGCCGGATGATGGCCATAAACTCGACCCCTGTTACTGGGACTTAAACATAACAGGTGAAATGTGGGTGTACACCTCTGACTAACCCTTTGGGGAAAACACGCGTGATGTTATGTTGTTATCTGTGTTATATTTGAAAACGCTTGATTCTCATAAGGACAGATTCTCAAAAAGACAGATTCTCAAAAAGACAGATTCTCAAAAGGACAAGAGTACACGTAAGCAGATAAATGACAAATGATTTATTACAGCAATCTTTAGACAATGAACATTTAGTCTAATAATTGTATTAATTAGTATTAGAACTGAACTAGTTACATTAGGATAAGTATTAAAAAAAAATGGTTAGGTCAGGTTAGGTTAAAACTGTGACCCCCTACGCACGAACTGAGCGAGCGGAGCGAATGGTGCCGTGGCAGCGGCCGGCGAATGCCAGAAACGACTAGAATATATAGAAAAAAATGTCCGAGATATTTCCTTCTATTAATTATTTGTGTGTGCACCTTTACCATTTTCGGTTTTTTGAGAATCTGTCCTTTTGAGAATCTGTCCTTATGAGAATCTGTCCATACGAGACCAATCATTAAAAACTGTTTTATTACAAAATAGTTTTTACCCTACATAGTATAAACTTAGAGTAAAGTGCTTTAAATTTTTTATAACTAGCTACAGCTACTCGAGTGTAAAGCAGCATTAATGAACTCATGAATAAAATACTTGCCCAGTACATTCTCTAATGAGTATACGAGTAACTACTAATCCTAGTGTGGTCAAAACATTGCAGTGTTGCAGTAAAAACTATATGTACACCTCTGCTTCATCCTTTATCGAAATTAACCGTGATATGTTAATAGGGAAAGTACACGAAAAACAGAAACACAAGACACCCTACATCCATTTTTACGTCAACAAAATATAGTTAGAGGGAAGTTTGATTTTTTGCCAATAACCCCTAAGGGCGAACAACTTATATTAGTTTTTGAATTAAGTGCCCAAGATTTACAAGCCAAGGGGCCTTGGAACAAGATCGAGAATATTTCCAGCTTAGAAATGGAAATTTTTGATTTTGTTTTTGTGTTTTTTTTGTGTAGAACATGGCCTGTTTTAGGAATTTAAAAGGTGGATTATGTTTATCTTATGAATGATTTGGGAAGATTCTGTACCTAAATGTTAATGTACATCGAGTTTGAGAAAAATAATTTATTAGTCCTTTCAAAGTTATTGGAGTTTACACCGGCGACGATAACCGACTTCTAATGTTTTTTTGTTTAACTTCAATATGAATGATGTAACCAATATTTTGTATCAATATTTTAATTTAAAAGAGTGTCCGTGGAGTTTCTTGCCCGTTCTTCTCCATAGGAACCTACTATTTGGAGTGGGCAACTAGCTTCATATTTGTAACTGACCGACTTCTTGACAATTCAAAAGTGCCTGTCAATGGTTTAATTGAAATAAATGCTTTGAGTTTGAGTTTTTATACTGAAGATCACGTCTAAACGAGTAATGTAAATGTTAAATTAGAGCATTTTCTCAACTTAATATGTGAATATTTTAGATGATATTTATATTACATAGTGAAATTAATTTGTAAAGTTATGTCTAACGCGGATAAAAAACTGAGAATGGCGCAAAATCTATCAAGCGTATTTTTCTGAAACCTTCACCAATTTAAAGATAATTTAATTATTGATATTTTAATATACGCGTTTTAATAAAATACCTTTTGTTTTGTGTATAATAAATTAACAATATTTAAGAAAATTGAGATTTTGACAGACACATCTGTGCGGTAGTCTCTCTTTAAATGCCTGGGTACTGAACATAACTTGCTATATAGTGGTAATGATATTTCCTTGCCCTACAGTGGACAATTTCAAGTCGTGGTCCACAAAGCTGCGCCCATGAGCATACTTTCTTATAATGCTGGATTTCATCGGTCCGATATATTTTTCCCGGCTACGGGGAAGCCGAAAAGGAGGGTAATATAATAATAATTCTTTATTGATATTGACATTATAGGTTAAGTACAGAATTTGTTTGAAGCGTCTGACTCCTGAACTAGGTATACCTGTATGTCAGGAGTCAGCGCCCTCTCCCATATTATTTGGCTTGGATAATAATGTCAACATAGGAATCGACAAACATGTGTGCTACAAAATACAATTTTAACTTAGTAAAAACAAAATAAAATAAAAAACATTTTTTTTGAATTAAGTAAAAACAAAATAAGATAAAATACATTAACAGAAGTGAAGGTCAAGGCAAGGTCTGCCAACGAGCAATGGAGCGCAGCATACTAGGCGTTAAATTAACTGATCGTGTTCGAAACACAATACTGCGCTCCAAAACAAAGATAGCTGACGTGGCTCAAAAGGCTGCCCAACTTAAATGTGTGTGTGACTGTGGGCCCAAACGGCACAAAATTGGTGCCCTGAAACAGTGCGACGGGGTCGCGGCAGACCACGTAGGAGATGGCGGGACGAATTGGATAGGTTCCAGCAAAACTGGAAGGAGGACGCGCGGGCTCGCGAAGGATAGAAGGAGTGGAGGGAGGCATTTGCCCAGCAGTGGGACAGCATAGGCTAGGAAAAAAAAAATGAAAAGTATAAAAAAAAAAATGAGAAAAAACATCAAAAATATAATTTATTTTAAATTATCATTTCGTGCTGTGTGTATGGAGGTCTGTACGTGTGCGTGTGGGTGTGTTTGAGTTTTTGTATGAGTAGGTGTATGAAATTAAGGTATATTATATGTATGTGTTCCTTTGTAGAATGAGATTAATTATTTATAGCAACATTTACTTAGAGGCGTAAAATAAGAAGAAAATATTTTTTTGATTGGGCTCGCTCATGACATCGATCTCACCTGATGGATTCCACAAGTGACGAAATAACATGAATTGTAATAAGATTTTACTAGCTTTTAATGAAGCATCTACAAATCCTTCCGTTTCCAGAACACAAAAGGCTTAATTATTACACTATAAATATCTTCAATCGACTCAATTCTTCGAACACTGACGTTCATTAAAATCGTCTTACTCTTCAAAGTTCGAACGAAGTGACTTTTAGTAGGTACTGTCACATGAATTAATGATACAACCCCATTTATTAGCGACTCTGTTTGTGTCAACTGTCTTGATGTTTGTTCATTAACTGTACTCATTAGTAGGGGGACACAGAGTAAGGGCGGACAGAGAATGCTGGGGTTGCTTTAAAAGGCGGTAACACATGTTGCTAGCAACCCCGTAAAGAACATCGCTTGTTCGTCTTAATCCCGGACACCACAACCCTTCTGGTTGTGGTGTCCGGGATTAAGACCGCAGTTATATGATTTTAGTGACTTTTAAATCTGTTATTACGCCTTCATATAATGCACTTGCAGTTTTACATTTTTTTTTTGGCATACTTAAGCTTTGCTAAAAAAATATAATATGTTAAACTAGAACGTCATAATCATCATTTCAGCCGAAAGATATCCACTGCTGGACATAGGCCTCCTCAAGGGGGAGGGGGTTTGCCATAACCGACATGCTTGGCAGGCTGATTGGCGATCGCAGTATGGTGTTAAAAAGCATAGAGAACGCAGCTGTCCATTCTCTAGTAAGTCCCTTAGTCACCTTTTACGACACCCATGGGAAGAAATAGGGAGGTGCTATTCTTTACGTCCGGCACCACACGGAAACTAAAACGTATACACATCAATTCTATAAGTGAATATTTAAGTATTGTAATAAAACACTTTATGAAATAAATTCAGGAAGTTATATGTCCACCCAAAGCATAAAAAACTATATTACTTTAAAACTACTTAAAGGCTTCTACAGACCAGCGCGACTCGCGACGCGACACAAAGGCACCGCTTGTCGCGCGACACGCGGGGCCTTTGTGTCGCGTCGCGTGTCCCACCAGTATGTAGAAGCCTTAAGATAATTTCATGTTAGACGATATGGCTAAAAAGGGTGTGACTATCGAGATGACGGCTACTAGAGGAGTATGGAAGAAAGAGACATGTTGCGCCGACCACAAATAAATTGGGATAAGGCAGGAGATTGAATTTAATTGCAAATAATTGTTTTTTCTTTATTAAGGCTGCGTTCAGACGACACGCGCCCGCTACACGCACGCCACGCTCCCGCTCTGCACCCACTCCACTCGCTTTGAAATTTGTTGTAACTTTGTAAGTATATAATTTGAGTGTTATGACACATCAATAGATCTCAATTTGCATTTATCGAAGTCGACCCGCTCACGCCACGCACCCGCCTCGCACCCGCCGTGCGCCCGCTCCGCGCTCACCCCGCACACGCGCTGCTCACGCCTTGTACCCGCGCCTTGGCTGTGTTCGGATAACCCGCGCTGACCAGGCACACGCCCCGCACACGCGTTGTGTCCACCTTGCACCTGCGTTCGCACTGCGCTCGCTCCGAGCACGCCACGCACCCGCCTCGCACCCGCTTATACTACACTTTCATTGGAGGAAATTTTACCCAAGTTCTTATAAAGGCAAACATTCTGCTAAACTCAAATAAAATCGAATAACAGATACCAAGGTATCTGTTATTCGATTTTATTTGAGTTATTTGATTTTATCTGCGTATTTCTGACCACATGTCTTGACATGTGGTCAAAAATACGCAGATAGGTACTTAATTTAGAATTTTCGTGTATAACTATAATGCTATCTATTCGAAATTCGTGACTACTCAAAAACAACAGCTTATAATATTTCTAACAGAAAACTACATCAACTGAAATGTAGTCTCTGTCCCAATCTACTCTGTACCTACCCATGAATTAATAAGTGATTTCCCGCGTGAGTGCGTCAGTCATCATAGAGCTAACTGCTTGCCACCGCTTACCGAGAACAGCCTGTATCACGTACTAGTTACGTAATGGTCCAATGCTCAAAGGGACACGGCTTTCGCAAAGGTATATCGGACGGGCCGGGCTTTCAACCATGGATCGGATCATACTGTCGAGTGACAGAGGTCGATGACAGCCTGTTGATGCTTTAAGCTTTAAGCAAAGCTTTGTGGTTATCTCATTTATCCATTAAACTTATATCTGTCACAGTTTATTAGACTGATACAGTAATTTCACAAAGCAATTATCAACGTCGCGGCAGGACACGTAAAACGAACTGGATAGGTTCTATCAAAATTGGAAGGAGGACGCGCGGGCTCGCGAAAGATGGAAAGAGTGGACTTTGAACGAAATGGATAGGTTCTGTCAAAATTAGAAGGTAGTCTCGCAAGCTTGCGAAAGATGGAAAGAGTGGCCTTTGAACGAAATGGATAGGTTCTGTCAAAACTGGAAAGAGATGGCACGGGCTCGCGAAAGATGGAAAGAGTGGCCTTTTCTCAGGAGCGGGACATCACGGGCTGGTAAACGTAAAATAAAAAAATATCATAACAATTCAGGTACCACAATGTCACTGCACAGTGCAACTTTCATCTTGATTTAGAGTTTCTTACGATTTACTTCCTTAGTGTCACCATAGTAATGAATAAAGATAATAGCGGTAAAAAACCGACGAAAACTTAGACCGTCTTATTACAAAACAAGATTTATATTTTGACATGGCTTAAACCATGCAGCCAGTTTTTGTAATAAGAACGTAACTTCTTTATACAAAACTGAAAACTTAGTTCGGTACTAAGTTGTCAGTTTTGTGTTAGGAACTTTACCATAGTCGAAAAAAAGTTCCAAATTCAATAATGGCTCCATGGTTTAAACCTGGGTCTGAAGATAAACCTTGTTTTGTAATAAGGCGGTTAATGTTTATCTTATATAGTATATTATATATATCTTCTTAGATATAGATATATATAGTATATTATATATATTGTGTGAGAAGTTTAAGTGGCTACCTGTTGCGGATAAAAGCCCTGTGGCAGGCAAATGGACGGATAGACAGAGGACGTAGGATTAGTTACCCTAACAAGGACACCCAGTCTGCAGAGTAATTAGTTGTAAAAACTTAGTAAGCTAAACTGAGCGTTATTTTGACCACTGTCACTTAATACTGGTATGTAATAGATTTCCAATCTGACATTACCATAGTAGTTTATGAAACTGTTGCATAATCGATTTTTAAACACACACTCGTGTTTTAATTTTAATACCTAGTTATGTGCAGTTTCATACACTAGGTACTACTCAAAATAAAACACGAGTGTGTGTTTAAAAACCGAGCCGTAGGCGTAGCCGAGGTTTTTAATAGTACCACATGAGTGTTTTAATACCTACTTATGTGCAGTTTTATGAAACTGCACATAAGTAGGTATTAGTCCCAATGTAAGAGAGTAGATAAAGTAGTGTATGCACTAAAACCTACAAAATAAAAGATCAAAGTTAAAATAGTAAGTTAATAGTTTATTGCTTAAAAAAAACCCAGCACATCGCCGCGCATGCGCTAAAGCGGGCGGTGCCATAGACAAGTAAGACTTGTAATCAAAACTTTTTTGTTATTCTATAAAAATGGCGCACCCCGTTTATGCGTTCTATTAGAAAAAAAAAAACCGGCCAAGTGCATGTCGGACCACGCACAATGAAGGGTTCCGTAGTTAGGATGAATTTATACAAACAAACTTAACATTATAGTTGAAAAACATGATCCCCGTACATTCCAACTGCAAATGTAAGTTTGTACGCACATTATTGAGTGATTTACCATGTTATTTTAAGATCACAGACTTCATATAGGGTTTTCTGTAATCTATAAACAAAGAACTATTTTCTGTATTTTTATAAAAAAAATAGGCGCAGTAGTTTCGGAGATAAGGGGGGGGAACGGTAATTTTTCATCTATTTTCTTAAATAATTTCAAAACTATGTACTTTAAAATTATAAAAAATATATCTAAAATCCATAAAATATGTCCTTTTATTTGATATGTCACACGGTACAGTCAGCAAAACTTTTTTTTAAATTTTCTAATTTGGCCCCCAAAAGTGACCTCCTTATTCAAAATTAATTTATTTACGTAACACTTCCGAGTTCGGGTCACAGAATTTCATATGTGTACCAAATTTCAACGAAATCAGTCCAGTAGATTCGGAGCAAATCAGTTGTGACAGACAGACAGACAGACACACGAGTGATCCTATATGGGTTCCTTTTTTTCTTTTAATCTCCTTGGTGATATTAACTTTTGGATTTGTCCTATATCATAATGATAATAAAAAAAAAACATTATTTTGTTAGTGCAAAAGTGTTTTAATACGATTCTATTATTACATTTCGGTATTGTGTTTATAAGGTATGTCAATTTAAACTAATTTTGAAGTTTAAAATTCGAATTTTAAGCTAAGAGAGTAGTTATAGACTTTTTCAATACACTTCCTCGAAAACTGGTTCATATCGCACTACGATTAGGTTCACAATGCAATGTATTTCACACGGGTGCGATTTTTTATTTTCCAACACGTGTGCGGGAATAAAAATTGCCACAGATAACTTATACCTATACTTAGTCCAAATTGGTTCAATGCCTCTATTCACACCGTCTCGCGTCAGAGATGGTCCTCTCTATTCGGAAGTGATTTTTTTTTAAATCTCGGTGGAGAAGCGTCTTTACGGCGTTAATATTTTTGGAATATTTAAATAATGTTTATAAATAGAATACCATGATTATTACAATAAACGTTTATAAACAAATTAACATTTATTTGTGTTCTTAACTCAAAAATATTTGTATTTTCTATTTTTCATATTAGGCTGTTAATCGGCTTTATACCTTTGCTGCTCCTTCTACTTGACGAAAGCAAAGCGCGGATAAAAAGACAATTAAATCATAGTTTACTAATAATTCATGACAAAAATATTTTTGTTATTTTATTTGATTTCTTCAAAAGTGTATTGAAAAACGTCATTTGAAACACGCGGACATTTGTTATTGCACTTCTCGGCTCAAAAACAACCTAGCCTACAGCTCGGGTGTTAATTCCGCCTCGAATGCAATAACAAACATTCTCCACTTGTATCAAAATGTACTATTTCAGAACGCAACAAGTAAACAAAAACTATAATTAACGACCCAATGTGACTGAACAGCAGGGGTAGAAATTCGTGCCACCGCGCGTGTGCCACGTCTGGATTTACGCCTCGTTACGTGCGAGTCTGCGAGTCAGTAGCTTATAGCACGCACATAAACTCACGGAGATACTACGCAGATGCATGGGTTGATACGGGGGGGTGGTGTGTCGAGCTTAACTTGTTAGAATGAAGAAAGAACAAAAAAATATCCTCTCAACTGTGAGTATTTATATATATCATCATCATTTCATCATTTCAGCCGAAAGACGTCCACTGCTGGACATAGGCCTTCTCCAAGCGAAGTTTGCCATAATTGCCACGCTTGGCAGATGGGTTGGCGATCGCAGTATGGTGTTAAAATGCATAGAGAACGCTGCTGCATATTCTCTAGTGAAAAGACGCCTTTTCATTACGAACATTTCTGTATTTAACCTCTTGAACACATACAAACTTGGTACACAGCAATATTTAACGAACTATTTAATTAGGTACTCAATATAATATAATAGGCTTTAGTCATCTTGAAGACAACCTTTAGGTTCCGAGCTCCATGAGAATTAACTTAGCAACCAGGCGACACTCCAAACGTCATGTTTCCATTCCGTTCCGTTAAAGCAAACCTGTACGTTTTTAATAGCTGTCCAAATGAGATACTTTTAAACTTCATGACGACACTGATACAAAAATCATTTGAGGCAAATCACATACTTTCACGCATTAAATATTTAGTATTTAAAATCCACTACAAAATCTTATTAATATTTGAAAATCATGACACTAGAAAGTAATGAATATAATATAATATAATTTATACATACAATTTATATATTTATATTGTGTTCTACGGTATTGGAGGCTGTATGTTTCAACAAACATAATGTAAATGCAAGCGGATCAGACGCGACTTACTGGTAACAGAGATTTTTTTGTCAATGCTCTCAAGGACATAAATCATTTGAGTTCACTCCCAATAACATGTCATTCCCATACTTCTATGTTTGTAGAATACGTGGATATTTAAAGATGAATCCGCAACTGGAACCCGCACAATACTTTTAGGGTTCCGTACCTTAATGGTAAAAAGGAACCCTTATGGTGAGACTAAGTCCGTCTGTCTGTCTGTCACACCTGGATATCTCAAGAACTACTAATGCTATCAACTTGAAATTTAGAATAGTTTTAGATGACGTTTGCCCAACTATTTAGCAAACAAGAAAAAAAAAATATATTTTTTGCAAAAGGGACTAAAAGGCGGTCCTAAAAATTTGAAGTGGGGCTTAGTAGCGGGCATGTGGGGTTATTATATGAAAGAGCGCTGCTTGCACATTTACAACAATTTTTTTTTTAGGCAGCATAGTTTTCGAAATTTGATGGAAAATGTAAAAAAAATATACCGCCCCCCCCCTTATCTCCGAATTTGCATAGATAAAAATCTGAAATTATTCTATGTGATAGAAGTTTATGTAAAGATTAAAAGAAAAATAAAACTATGTCTCTAAATAGCACAGTTTTTCAGAAATCATCAACATCATATATACGTACGGAACACTCGGTGCGCGAGTCCGACTCGATCTTCAGCGGTTTTTTTTTTAAGTAAAACTTCTTTAGGCACGCTTGGGGAGTAAGCTGGTGAATGCGTTACGGAAGTGAGCGTTACGGAAGTTGAGAGGGATATATAAGTTAGTGAAGATAGAAAGAGAGAGAGTTACGTTTCGTATATTATTACTGTAGGGGCAAGAGAGAGAGGTGCGAGCACACATTTTCTTTCTCTCATAGTCAATTGCGTTTCGTATATCTAAGACACAGTGCAGGCCTATTGTTGTAAGTATAATTAGTATTACTATTTGTAAGTTTTACTTCAGTCCTGTGGTCTAAAGCACACTCGTTTTTAGGGTTCCGTACCCAATGGGTAAAACAGGAACCCGGGTCTGTCTGTCTGTCTTTCCGTCTGTCACCAGGCTGTATCTCATGAACCGTGATTGTGTAGCGGCATCAACATCGCCACATACGAACTACGCGTCACACTGACGTCACGCGAATCCTGCATCGCGAAAGCAGAGTTTACCACGCAACTAGCATATATACAACGTCCCGACATCAACCGTCGGGCAGTTGCCCACCAGACACAACACCCGTCTGGTCGGAGGAACCTCCCTTTTCTATGGTGGATGAGTGAACTTTACGCCCTGTTCCTCATTCCACCAAAATAGTTAGACAGTTGAAATTTTCACGGATGATGTATTTCCGTTGCCGCTATAACAACAAATACTAAAAAAACAGAATAAAATAAATATTTAAGGGGGCTCACATACAACAAACTTGTTTGCTCGTTTTTGCTCTATATTGATAACGGCAACAGTTAGACGCTTGAAAAATTCACAGAATATTTAGTTATAATTCACTTTAAAAATAAATAATTAAGTTAAAATAAAACAAATATTTATGGGGGCTCCCAAAAAATAAACGTGATTTTTTTGCCAATTTTTTAGATAATGGTACGGAACCCATCGTGCGCGAGTCCGACTCGCACTTGGCCGGTTTTTTTTATGTTTTTTTGCTATTTGCAGGCCAGTGGCAGGTCGTATCTTGATCTAAAATATGATTCGCTACTATAACAGAAATCATGACATTGATATTTGTTATTTTTGGTATATGTCAAGCCAGACTATAAAAACCTAGAGGAAAACTAATGACGTATTATAAATAGACGCGTCATTCACAAACATTAGTGCACTCAAAAACAGCGTAAGCCATGAATGTACCGATAACTGTTGTTAGAAAGAGATAAACATACATATTTAGTTACGTCACTAGCTGCTGCATGTTCATTGGCGCGTTCGCGTCGGTCGCAGCGGTCAGGAAAAATGGCTGACTGGCTGTACAAGTACAAAACAAAACAACGTTTTCTTATAATAAAAAAAAACCGGTCAAGAGCGAGTCGGACTCGCGCACCGAGGGTTCCGTACGTATATATGATGTTGATGATTTCTGAAAAACTGTTCTATTTAGAGACATCGTTTTATTTTTCCTGTAATCTTTACATAAACTTATATCACATAGAATAATTTCAGATTTTTATCTATGCAAACTTCGGAGATAAGGGGGGAGGGGGGGAACGGTACTTTTTTTTACATTTTTCATCAAAAGTCGGAAACTGTGCTGCCTTAAAAATCAGTCCCTTTTGCAAAAAAGGGATATTTTTTAAATTTCTTTCTTACTTTCAAAATAGTTGGGCAAACGTCATATAAAACTATTCTAAATTTCAAGTTGATAGCATTAGTAGTTCTTGAGATATCCAGGTGTGACAGACAGACAGACTTAGTCTCATCATAAGGGTTCCTTTTTACCATTTTGGTTCGGAACCCTATAAAAACAATAAGTACTTATGCATGAAATGAGACGTTTTTCTGTACTCCCACAGTACGAGTAGTAGTGTAATATGTACATCGTGTATAGACACGGAAAGGCATTTTCTTCACAAATAATTGCTAAGAATTGCGAGTGATTGTGACGTGTAGCCGCGTCACTGGATGGCGCGCGACTAATTCCTCTTTGGGCAATTGCCTTGCATTTACTTTGCTATTATTGAGCGCGGGTAATGCATCTAAAGGTTACATCATTGATAAAAACTGTCAAGCAAACTCTCACATTTCTTGCACAACCTGTCGTGTTATTTCGTCAAAGTACTGTAATATTTAAGTACACATAACCTACTATAAAATGCCATCTCCCTGACAAGATTCGATGCTTGTTAACTTGGAGCCGCCGGCAGTACCCTCAACTGCATTTACTTGATAAATATAAGATATATATTTGCATCAGATATGCAAATATATATCTTATATTTATAGCATATAAGCTTTTGCCAACGTATTCGCCCGCGGGAACGTACTACCGGTATGAAGTGTACCCTATGTCCTAAAACAATTAAAGGCTTCTACAGACTCCAGGTCTTTTGTGTCGCGTCGCGTGTCGCGCCAGTTTGTAGAAGCCTTAATTTGGCACACAACTGTGTGCCGCGTACTGTATACGCGTGTTTGTAAATTATTGAAAAATATGAAACAATTATCTATTTACTCAAAAATTTGTTGAGTGATCGAAATTTAAAAACAACTAACTTCTGTATTCAATTAAGATGTTCTTGTTATTAATACGAGTAATATACCAACGTACGTTGATACTAAGGCCTGTATTTATAGAACGTTACTCAGTACTCAAACATTATTCAACCAATCCAATGGCTTGAATCTAGTCTAAGTAATGCTTGAGTACTGAGTAACGTTCTATAAATACGGGCCTTAATACAGATATTTGGGATTGAAACTCAAGGTAAAAGGTTAGTTTATCGTTAATTTTAATGAGGCAAATCATACTCACTGGAAAGCAGGGTTATGTTTTTATAAATATTCATTTAATCACCACCTTCAGCTCTCATTTGAAGCAGTAACTAATCAACACCACTATGGCAGTCATAGCTCCCGGGACATTGGCTGAACATAGTGTCATAAGGTAACATCTGAAGTTAAATTAATATATCTATTATTAACAGCTCCACACAAGTTTGAGATTGTTTATTCCCCGTTGTTTTGGGAGACAAGGCATAAGCGACAAGCGGGCGAATCTTAAGGGGACGATAACCGACTTTTAATGATTTTATACTGAAAATCACGTCTATACGAGTAGTGTTAATGATTTGAAAAAAATATATGATACATTAGAGTATTTTCTCAATAACTTAATATGTGAATATTTTAGATTGTTTATATTACATAGTGAAATTAATTTGTAAAGTTATGTCTAACGCGGATTAAAAACTGAGAATGGCGCAAAATCTACAAAGCGTATTTTTCTGAAACCTTCACCAATTTAAAGATAATTTAATTATTGATCTTTTAGTATACACGTTTTATTAAAATACCTTTTGTTTTGTGTTTATTAAATTAATAATGCGTCAAATTGGGGATAGCGCTCCTTGATGGGCGAGTCCTATTACTGGCTGAGCGTACGACGCGTTGCGTGAGCTCAGTACAGAACACGCAAGCTAACCACTCAAGGTCTCTAGCATATATCTGCGTCTTAAAATACATTATTTCTGTCTGTGGTCTAGTGGGAAGACCACCTGTCTTTGTTTGATTACAAGCAGGGGTAACTTTTTCTGCTCGATTTGGTTGGTGGTAGGGCTTGTACAAAGTCAAATTGTTTATTTCAAATAGGCACATATATTAATAAGGCACTTTTGAACGTCAATATTAACAAAAAAAAAAAATGGTTCTAGTCGCCCCTTCCAAAAGGTAGTTTCTTATGGAGAAGAATGGGCAAGAAACTCCACCGTTACTCTTTTAAAATATTGTACATTATTTTGTATAGGTACATTAATTATATAATTATATGTAAAGACGTAGAATAAAATTACTATACCAAAATAGGTAATAAAAAGAGTTAAGAATGAAGCAATGACAGATAAATTATACATGTGAAAGATACATGGTGATCACATATTTACAAATATTAAAAAAAAAAAAAAGTTTTCCTAAAAAAATATAATATCAAGTTCTAAGTCTGCCTGGCTACGACTAACGTTGCTAAATTGAAGAGTACAGCTGTGACATGCTACGACAACGGAAGTGACAGGTGTTACGTTTAGTCGGTTACTTGACAGCTCTCTCGTCACGTGGTTTTTAGGGTTCCGTACCCAAAGGGTAAAACGGGAACCCTATTACTAAGGCTCCGCCGTATGTCTGCCCGTCTGTCTATCCGTCTGTCATCAGGCTGTATCCCATGAACCGTGATAGTAAGACAGTTGAAATTTTCACAGATGATGTATTTCTGTTGCTGCTATAACAAAAAATTTAAAAACAGAATAAAATAAATATTTAAGGGGGGCTCCCCATACAACAAACGTGATTTTTTTGCTCGTTTTTGCTCTATATTGATAATAGCAACAGAATATTTCAAGCGTCTACCACGCTTGAAATATTCACAGAATATTTAGTTGTATATTCACTTTAAAAATAAATAATTAAATTAAAATAGAACAAAGCTCCCCATACAAAAAACGTGATTTGTTTGCCATTTTTATAGATAATGGCACGGAACCCTTCGTGCGCGAGTCCGACTCGCACCAGTTTTTTTTTGTTTACCTTTATTTAATATCTAAACCAACGGAGTATTTAGAGATTTCTAACTTTGTATTTTTATCCCTGTTGATGATAAGCCCACTACTTGATCCCCACAACAATGTTCTAGCATACATATTATTGTTGGAGCCGACGTAATAATTAATTTTAACGCTCTCGACACATGCACAAAATTATAGTTGACCTAATTAAAAGTTTTCATTATAGCTAATTGCCGTAGTTGTGTTTTTAGTGAGCAGAACTACCGGGGTCTTCAATCTGCATGGAGTTTATGATATCAGCAGAACTGTTTGTGATAGCGCCAAGTCAGTATTGGGCATATTGACGTTATACGTGGTGTTAGCAATGTGTTCTCTCTCGTTTAATCTATACTAATATTATAAAGAGGTAAAATTTGTTTGTAAGTTTGTTTGTTTCTTTATATGTAGGGGGTAATCTCCGAAACGAATGAAACAATTAAAAAAAAAAAATCACTGGTGGAAAGCTACATTATTCCTGAGTGCTATAGGCTATATAAATTAGATTTATATCAAGCGTATTAGCCGAGCTATCACAATTTTTTTCTTGCAAGTCGGAAAGAAATACCTCATAAAAAAAAACTCACGCAAATTCAACCGGATCGAGGCTGTTCTAATTCTGCATAATATATATTCCCTATAAGTCTGGTCAGCCGGTAGGCTACATATTATCACGCTATTTAATATGGGGAATGAGAAATATTGCATTATGTTTGTATTCTTCTATGGTTTACAGCATTTTGGGCACGCCACAATTGTGGCGATAAGTCCCCTCTTTGAGGAGTGGCTAGAGAGGCGCCACGGCGTCCTCACCTTCCGCCTGACGCAGGTCCTTACTGGATATGGTTGTTTCGGGAGGTTCCTGTTCAGGATAAAGCGGGAGGAAACGCCCGGGTGTCACCACTGTGTGGATCGCCCGGAGCATACGGTGGAGGTCTGCCCGGCTTGGGTGGAGCACCGCCGCGTCCTCACGGAGGCGATCGGCGGCGGCGATCTCTCGCGTCCGGCCCTGGTTCGGGCCATAGTTCGGAGCGAGAGTGCATGGGAGGCCGTCACCTCCTTCTGCGTAGCAGTAATGCTTGCGAAGGAGGAGGCGGAACGCGTGAGGGAGAGGCAAGGTTCGCGCCCTCGCGCCCCTAGTCGCCGCAGGAGACGCCCCGGGCGCCGGGAGTCGCAAGCCGATTTCCGGCCACCGTAGGCGCGGGCTTGCGGACGGTGAGCGATGGGTAGCTCACCGTCCGATAAGGACCAGGCCCGGGTCGACGGCGCGTTGTATTCCACGCGCGCCTCAAAGAGTTGTCAGCAGCAACTGACGGGGTCCGTTAGGGCTAATGCCTGCCAGGGTTGCGAGTTTGTCCGAAAGGGATATCGTGGCCCTGGCACACAGGCAAATGAAGGAATACGGGTGGGTTTTAGTCAGTAAAAGTCTGACACGCCCTCCCGCTCCGCCCAGAGCGGGAGAAGTTATTTGATAATTTCCCACCCAAAAAAAAAAAATGGTTTACAGCATTTTGTAAATAGACGAGCCAAACGGTTAGAATGACATTTCCGCGAGGGACACTTGCGCGTAAAGATGGTTGTCGTGATTTTTTGAGAATCTTTCATCATGGGTGTCGTTTTCATGGTTTTCAAGGGCGCTGACAACGATACTGGGGTGAAATCAAAATTCAAGATGGCGCCACTGATGATAATTTGCAAATTTTTCGTTATGGGTTTCGTTTTACGTTTTCATGGTTTTCGAGGTCTCTGATAAGTTAATAATCAAAATCAAAATTCAAGATGGCGTCAACGAAAGTTTGCAACGAAACGCACTTGACCGGTTTTTTTATAATAAATAGACAGGCCGCTTCAAAAGTCAGAAATAGCAAAAAACTTTTCCCATCAAAATCAAAATCGTTTATCTGCATAAAATTTGGTGGGTACAAAAGATGTTGCGTATAAAATTCAGTGCAAAGACACTTTCCGCCGTGCACTGATGTCATACAAATATGGACATTACTCAGCAACTATAGACAACTTCATGAAAATAAATTAAGTATTTATTGGACTTTTAACGTTAATAATTCTATGAACGAGTGGAACAAATTATACAAGTCAAGTACAAAAGTCATAACAATTTATCCATAAAAGTCTAAACGTTCTAAATTATTCGAAGTCCTAATTTTCATCTTAGAATGTCAGAAATCACTAGCAACATAATAAATCGTAGTTGAGTCAAAACTCTTCATTGAATATTTATGAAAAAAGGTTATTGCTACTAGGGCTGGGAACGAATCTTATGCCGAAAATATAGTAGTTAGAATTTGTATACGTTTGTCTGAAAATTCTGAATGTATGCCACGCAAATAATATCGGATAGATTTCGTTAAAATTTTGCAATATTGCCGGTAATACAAAATAAACAGATATAACCTTTAAATGATTTATCATCACGCTACACCTTTATACAACATGTCCCAGAATTAACGCACAACCTTTTAAGGGGTCATTGTACTCATCATTATGAACAACTTTTTACAATGAGTACAATGACCCCTTAAGAGGTTGTGAGTTAATTCCGGGACATGTTGTATAACCTAAGCAGTCAATCATGAAATATTTAGGAACGGCTTATTTAGTCAACTTTCAACAAAACCAATAGCTTAGTGGTCCGACGACTGCATTGCAGACATGTGGTACGAGTACGACTTCCACGCGAACGAAGTCGCGGGCAGAAGCTAGTTTGCAATAAAATAAGGATAGGTCAAATCTAAACGCATCTTTTTTTCAAAATCTCTCCGGCGTCTCGTCTCCGTCTCTGTTCTTTGTTTACTAGCGTGGGACAACGTTATAAAAAAAAATAAAAAAAAAAGCTGCCTGTGGCTTCGCCCGTGTGGAAGTCCTAAACCAAACCATGTCTCATTAAACCTGACTTGGGTTCCGTACGTATTTTTCGGGTGACCACTGAAAATCATCGCTGTGCTGTGGGTCCCCCATAGCACAGCATCATGCTGAGTGCAAGCCTTTTGTCACAGTCATGACGTGCAGTTGCCGACTATTTGTTTATTTTTGTGCTGGCGATTATATTGTAGATGTGTTTTGTGTAATGTTTACCTACTCGAATTTATGTTTTCGTATGCACGTGTTTCTGTGACAATTTTTTTTTTTTTTTTCTTTCTTTCATGTCACCTATGTGCCTTATCGTAATCCGTTTAGACGTTAAAGCGTGAAAAGCTAACAATCAAACAAACAGACAGTGACTTAGTTTAAGGGTAAGTAAGGGAGATCGTCCACTGCTGGACAAAGGTAACGTTGTGAGGGCTTTATGTCCGGCGTTAGGGCCAAAGATCTACAAATGACAGCTGGGACCAAGGGCTTAGCGTGCTTTCCGAGGTACGGAATGGTCTTGGTATGTGAAGACGATCGCCCATCCACGGCCTAACCACGGCTAGCGTAGCTTAACCTGATCGACTGCTGCTATTACTTAGCCACAAGCTCCTCCCATCCCCCATAGAATTTTATACTGAAATCTATACAATTTGATATTGTGTAAAAGTACAGATTATGATGTGAAACATCTATAGGCGCACGTAAAACCGATTGCTGGCGGGGCGACGCATGCCGCGTGGCGATTCACCGCTCATTCCACACGCGCGGTCCCCCCGCTACGCGACCCTAAGCTTTTTCGATTTTCGTTTGTTTGATTTCGATGTTTCACATCTGCCAGGCGTCCCGTGACGGCTCACAATTTTTTTTGCATGCCTAATGGTAGAATGTACCTGGAATGATAAAATTATTTTGTATCAACTCACCTACATTCTATGCAAATAAACATTTTCTATTCTATTCTATTTTATTCCCAATAACCAATACGGGAAATTGAAATTGCCTTTACAATCACTGGGCTTGTCAGCTCGGCATTCACACAAAGTAGTTATTTTCGCACAGAAGGCCATATTCTTGATAAATTGAATTTCATACTCGCCTTTTACGCAAACCATACATACAGGGTGTAAAATAACCCATCATAAAGCGGTCATCTACGCATTCAGTAAATCAAACTAATACGAGTATATTACCTATGTAACTTTACTTATCATCCCATTTCTTCCCGTGGCCGCGTGGGTGTCGTAAAAGGCGACTAAGGGACTTACTAGAGAATGGGCAGCAGCGTTCTCTATGCATTTTAACACCATACTGCGATCACCAACCAGCCTGCCAAGCGTGGAGATTATGGCAAATCCCCCTTCTGGGGAAGGCTTATGTCTAGCAGTGGACGTCTTTCGGCTGAAATTATGAATGATGATGCTAAAGTACTTACTAATTCCACACTATTAAAAAGTACTTACTTATTCCATGCTCAATCTGTCTCGTCCTGTTACACACTTCCGTCCTTTTTAACGAAATCTCTACCACTGAAAGTGAGATCAGTTACACAACGAAAATATCATATTAACGGGAAGATATGACTCTCGGCTTTATTAAAAGGTAATAATACCTCAGCGCCACCTCACCCTTTATCTCGCTCGTACACTACTGCTGGTCACGCAAGCAAGCGAGACAGGGTGGCAGGGAGAAGACTCCAAGGCGCCGATAGTTTAGTGTATTTATTTTTACGGTGAAAATAATGGTTAGGTATTTAAAAAAAAATAACATAAGACCTACTTATAGTTAGTTCAGATAATATGCAAAGTTTCATTACTTAATTTGAAGTATTTTTTTAATACTAGCGGTTTATTGTTCGGTTAAGGGGTAACTTTGGATTTTTTTTCTATCAAGAAAATGTTATGATATGGTGTTTTTATCAATATCATATCCTCAACTTTTCCATATATTTTTTAAAAATTAATGCTGCAGTATTTTCGACATAACGGAGAAGTCATGCCAAGCCATTTGAGGTAGTAGGTATAGGCTCTTAAGGGTATTTTTACAACCGTTATAAAATAAAAAAAGGGGCCGAATTAGCGGTGAGCGGTAATCACAAGGAACGTATGCAAATTCAACGGTAAGAAATGTTCTGTAAAACCTTTATTACTAACAATCTTCACAACAAAGTTCTAATCACACCACAGCACCTTTTGAGAGTTCCGTGGTCCAATTCATTTAAAAAATAACTTGCCATCTCTAAAAACCTAACCGAACCTAACTCCCCGTGACGGAGTCGTCGTCTGGGATGGGAGACGTCTAGAGTTAGCGTTTCAGCAGGTCGAGCCATGAATTGGACCACAGAACTCTCGAAAGGTGCTGTGGTCAAACTATTTTTAAAGTTGGACATTTGCCCCTAGTAAAGACCCATGGTCCAACTAGTTGGACAGAGCAGTTGGAACACTGCCCCGGACATATATACAAACTCAAGCACAGTACCAAAAGTAGGTACCTACATAATAAAGCAGTAACCATGTTTGTAACAAACAGCGCCAACACAATGTCATAATTCTTGGGAACATACAAAGAGCGTACAAAGAGGGGATTTCCACACAAACAGCGTCGAAATAAGCGGCTAGACACGGAAATAAAACCTGATATTTTCACTAGAAAATATCTAACAAAATGGAGGGATTGTTTTAATACTGAGGATTTTTTGCTTATAACAACTCATCTTGGAAGCTTGGGGCAGGCCTATGTCCAGCAGTGGAGGTCTTTCGGCTGAATCACGATGATGATGAATCGCTCAAAGTCAAACAATTTATTTTAAGTAGGCTATTAAAAGGTAGTTTTGTATGTTGACAAGAAAATAGAGTTGGTTCTATTTAATAATAATACATTGTACAAAAACACCTTTTCATTATGAACATTTCTGATTTAACCTCTTGAACACATACGAACTTGGTACACAGCAATATTTAACGAACTATTTAAATAGGTACTCAATATAATAATAAATAAAGGCTTTAGACATATTGAAGACAACCTTTAATCATAATCATAATCATTTTTTATTTGTATAACATAGGTATTTATTAGTGAATACAGTTCTTAAATTAAAGTCTTAGGTCGCTATGTTATGCCAAACTGCGTACAAATGTGGTTGCATGCAATTTAAAATATTGATCGTGCGAGAGGTAAACAAATTATTTGGTAGTTATGTCAAAATTAATAGAACGATGATAAATAAATAAGAACAAAAATAGGTTTCCGAGCTCCATGAGAATTAACCTAACAACTAGGCGACACTCCAAACGTCATGTTTTCATTCCATTCCGTTAAAAAACACGTACTTTTTAAAATAACTGTCATCATGAGATACTTTTAAACTTCATGACTACACTGATACAAAAATCTAAAATCCACTACAGAATTTTATTAATATTTGAAAATCATGACAACATAATACCATTTATTTCAGGCGACACAGACCCATAGAAAAATACCTTATCCATACATATTTTAATATAAACAACACTTGTGTTAATAAAAAGGCTTAAGACTATACTAGTAGCACTTCATTTTGCATTAACTTGACCACGTTCTGCGACCAAAAGTCTTCTACCATGACGAGGGGCAGAAAACAAATCTCAAATTGTTTATTGCAATCCATAATATATACTTACAGGTAGTAAATAAAAATTAATTGAAACGATTATGGACCCTGTCTTGCACAGCATTTTTTAAATAAGTAGAGAGAGAGGAAAAGCGCTTTATTAATTTTCTTTATTATTAAGTTTGAATTATTTTATATAATATTTTATTAATGTATAGATTATCCTATTGCATTGTATTTTAAATCTCTATTCATTAACTTATTCTATTAACCATTTACTTATTCTATTAATATTATATAATGCTAGTCTATCTAATCATTTATTATAAATTATTTTATTATATTTGTCGGATCCAGTCATTAGTACGGACAAGAAACGGATCGCAAGCGCGCCACTACTGGCGACATCACGTGATCTACCTCTGGCGCGCTTCTACAGAGTCGTGATGTTTTGAGCCCATGGCGAGGAAGACATTCCAGTGTCTGATCGCATCGGAGTTAAGAAGTCGCGGAACTGTACTCGATTCGCTGTGCTCAGTTATTGTGGTAATTATAATTTGTAGTGATTGTGTCAATTTGTGATTTTAATAAACGCTGTGTTAGCACCCAGTGTGTTTTCATTGCACGAAACCCATTTTTTGCCCACTTGATGTCCGAATCTAACGGAGTAAAATCCTGACGATCTGACATATTTATATTTAAATAATGCTTATTTGATTACTCGCTTAAAGGCCGGCTCCGCAACATGTGTTTACGTTTGACGCACCGACAGGTGACCTAATTACCGCCACACAATTCACAATTGCGCAACTCGCTAACTTCCTTGCGCAAATCAGCGACGGTGTTTTGGGATAAATCTAATTTCATTAGCACATCCGCGAGGAGGGCCTTCAGAAAGACAATGTCCTTCAGAAGGCTGGTTACATCGACGTGATCAAAAGTGACTTGTGGAGCTCCTTCGCCACAAACGTCAGCAAGTCGTAAGGGTCGGTCTCCTTGAACAGCGTGATTAAATCCTGCAGGCTCCTTTTAATCCCGTCACACTGAGCAACAGCTTGGCAGCAGCTATGTCATCCTCGCTGAAGTTCGTTGCGCAGATCTGGACAGCGGACACCTCGTCCATCACTTCCAGCTTCTGCTGCAGGAACGCCAGCAGCTCATTCGCCACAAGCTCATTACACTTGTAAATTACGAGCGACAGCTTGCACCGCACTAATCATCAAAAAGAATAAACTCAAACTCAAAGCATTTATTTCAAATAAACTTATTACTGGCACTTTTCAATTGTCAAGGGGTCGGTCAGTCAGAGAGATGAAGCTAGTTGCCTATTCCAAAGCCTGTAGGTTCCTATGGAGAAGAACGGGCAAGAAATTCCACGGACACTTTTAAATCAAAATATTGTTACATAGTATTGGTTACATAATTTATGTTGAAATTATACATGTGAGAACAATGTAGAAAGACGTGCACGTTAAAAGCGTCCGTAATAAAAATATAAAAAACAACTAAAATACTAAGTTAAAATAAGCCGTGGCAAAAATATGCAAACGCGTCCACATCGAAACGCAGCACAAGCAAGACTGCACATGGTTAGTTGGACCTTCCAAAAGGAAGTTTCATATGGAGAAGAATGGGCAAGAAATGCCATAGTAACTCAAAAGTAACTAGTAAAGTAACTCAACTCTAAACTATTTTAAAATATTATGTATCTATACATTTATTATATTTGAGGGGCTCGTGGCTAAGTAATAACAGTCACACGGATCGACCAATCAGGTTAAACTACGCTTTCCGTGGTTGGTCCGTGGATGGGTGACGATCTTTATATACCAATACCCCTCCGTGCCTTGGAAAGCACGTTAAGTCTTTGGTTCCGGCTATCATTTGTAGATATTTGACAGTTGTTACGGGTCATCAGAAACCCGAAAGTCTGACAACCAGTCTTAAACACGGGGTATCGTGTTACCCAGTAACTGGGTTGTGGAAGTCAGATAGGCAGTCGACATGTTGGAAGAAGGCTAGTCTGATGATAATATTTATTACTAGCTGCACCCCGCGGTTTCACCCGCGTAAGTCTCTATCCCGTGAAAATATCGGGATAAAAATTAGCCTATATGTTAATCCAGGGTGTCAGCTACCTCCATACAAAATTTTATCATAATCGGTCCAGCCGTTTGAGCGTGAAGAAGTAACAAACATCCATCCATCCATACTTACAAACTTTCGCGTTTATAATATTATACAGTAGGATAAATATTTAAAGGCCATGTATTGTCAATTCGTTTTTGGTAACAAAACATTGTCATTTCTATAATTTTTAAGATATTTGTGAGCTTACATTTACGGAAGCAAATCTTTCATACACGTGCCCCAGAATAATTATCTCAAAGGCATGCAAACTCTTTTCAATGAAGGGATCCAACGTGTAACCTTCTTCATGCAACAAGAATTCAGTCTTGAATTGCAAAAATCATAAAACCTCCACTACCACTCCGCTCTACTTCATTTGAAATAAGATTAGACATTTAAATAAACTTGTTTACAGTCCGTTCAACAGAATTTTACTTCTATTCCGTAGGCATAAGGATGACATTGAAAGCAAAAACGTGGTTAAAATACCAACTTTTTATTACAGCAGTCATTGGTCATGACACCAACGCAAGTCAAAATCGATTGAATGAACTGTAAAAAAGGTTTATTTGAATGTCTAATCTTATTTCAAACGGAGTTATAGCAAGTATTTAGAAGTTATTCTACGACACATACGAGACACTGTTGCAAAAAATAAATAAAAACAACATTTAAATGAAAAATATAAAAAAAAATCATCAAAAAAGTTTACATCAACCAAACTCGTTGGTTGATGTATACATCCATCCTCCATCCTTCTTCTATTTGTATCCGTCAAAAGGTTGGTTTGTGTTTTCAATATTTTTCATAATTTTTACACTAACATCCTTTTAACACACTGAGCTTTAGTTTTTTTCCATTCCACCAACCACTAATACATACCTACATTCTATTTTCATCGCCGTATACAAATGACTTACAATCTGTCGTCAAAACCAGCCTAAAACTTAGCCTACCACAGTGTAACTCAAGTGTATGCCATATTGGGGCCTCGCTCAAAAGTAAACTACTTTAAATTAATTAAGGCAGTGTTTGTTTCCCTCTCCGCTTGGCGTATTACATCAATCACGGCATATTAATTCACTGACGACCAAGTTTCCCATACGCCGGGAGTAGGGAATACGAAACAGCGTATTGTTGTTGTGTTGCTTTGATAATACGCTGTTTCGGGTTCATACTAGTTTTGAGACTAAATATTTAGTGTGGATTTACGTTTTGTTTATTTATTAAGTACAGCCTAATTTTCAATATGTATTATATGGAGTCCATTAATAACGAATTACGGCAGTTTTTGTTTCCTTTCCCCGTTCGGCGTATGACATTAATCACTTATTCACTGATGACCTAATTTCCATACGTAGTGAGTTGGGAATACGAAATATCGTAGGAATTGTGGCATAATACGCCGTTTCGGGTGTGTACATATGGCGTTGTAGTAGTTATGGATCAGATTATATTATTGTAATATTGTGTTTTGTTTATTTATAGCCTAATTTTATATGTGAAAAATAAAAACTACTAGCCTTATTTATTATCATTAATAAGGCTAATCTGAAATTGCGTATTGTGAGAATATTTCGCCGCTTCGTATTTTGCGTTTTAGTTTCTAATATAATATTAGGTAATATAATATTTAGTGCCATATCATAGAACACTATTTATTATGTACTGTTAGAATAATAAAGAAGTTGGAGGGAACGAGGGCCGTGGTCAAGATAGCTGCATCAAGAGTGAGGACAGTTCGCGGCAACTGAGGATGGCGAGCAAACCTCGCGGAGAAGCACTTGCTCCCTTTGATGTGCGTATTTTTTTAAAATAAACCAGCTTCTGATAGACACATACTTTATTTATAGCTTAATTTCATAAATGTAACATAGAACATTAATAAGACTAACTCAGGTATTTTTTTCTCCCAGCTCCACGTTTTACATCAATCACGGAATATTAAATCACTGATGACTAAGTTTTCATAATAAACCTGGAGTTGGGAATACGGAATGGCGTATTGCGTAAATGAAACGCTGTTTCGAATTATGATACAAATTAACGAATTCAATTTTATAATACAGCATACATTGGAGGTATGGTCATACTTAAGGGTGTGGTACAGACCATCAAACTGAACAACATTCTCCATGGGATCAACATACATTTGGGTCGAGTAGGTATTGAAATTTTGTATGAGACCGTTAAAATTTTGTATATTGATTATTAGTTATAAGAACTTGCTTTCTAATTTGAAATGTCACACACTTAATTCCTTGGAACATAAAACTCATTAAAGCAATGTTTGTTGTCTCTAAGTATACATCAATCACGCCTTAATTAATTTACCACGACTAAGTTTGCTACATAGGTATAGTCCAGGAGTTGGGACATGTGGGTACGCACGATACGCGGTTTCGGAACGATTTGAACTTTTTTTGTTGAAATTTTCTATTGCAACCTTTTAGGAAAATACTGTTTTGAAAATTTGTTGTTTGGTATATTGATAAGGTAACTTTTTTAAACAAACACCGTTTTACGTGTAAGTTATTTTAACTGCGATGACCAAAGGGAATTTCAATAACCAAATGCTAGGTGTACATAATAAAACTTTGAGATGGAAAATCACATTTGTTTTTGCAATTGAGTAACTTGATATCGTAAACAAAAGAAAATGTATCGTCTTGTTAGCCCTTTTCAATGTTGGCAGTTCATAATTATCATGAAAGAAAGAAAGAAAGATAGAAAAATGCGTTTATTGGCATTACAGCAAAAAAATACACCTTAAAACATCGAGATATAAGTACTAACGTACTAGAGAAGACACGTAAATTCCTACTTTGTCTCGTTCAACTGCGGCGATCGCGCCGCACCGTCGCGGTCGCCGCACCTCACTCAGTCGCTCTCTAGCTCTTTCGCGCCTAGTACTTCCGACAATAATAAATTATATAGAATAAATACACTTCCGCAGCAAATCTAGCGCTGTGGTAAATTAGTTACGGTTTAGACGAATTGTTATTATTTTAGCGCTGCGCGAACTAAAGATTTAAATTACGAAGAATAGAACAATTCAGTTATTTGACGTAGCTTCTCTAGTACGTTAGTACTTATATCTCGATGCCTTAAAAACTATAAATAACACAGAAAACAATTCACATCACATCATCATCATTTCATTCACATGTTCATTCATCATCCTCTTACCCTTGTCCCAATTAACGTCTAGAACGCGCTTTATTAGTTAATTTTAGTCCTTAAATGGCAGTTATTACACTGGGAAGGTCACGGCGTTTTGTCTACGGACGAACTGTATAGGGAATCTGGGGGGTTTTACGCGTACGTCAACTGTTCATCCTAGAGTCATTACTAAACCTTTTAAAAGTCAACATAAACCAGTCTAGATTCTTTCAGCTATTTTCCTACCCCCCTTGGTAGGAAAATAGCTGAAAGAATCCCACTTCCAAAAACAAAAACCCTTTTCGCTGCCAGGTTTTCGTCGTTTTTACCCTTATGAGTGTTCAATGCTATATGCAAAACTTTTACTGTACCGAAAATCTACTCCGAGATCAAAACTAAACTTAAAGAATGGTTGCTGGGCCGCACTTAAGAGGAAACAGAAAGTTTACTTTGTAGCTTAACTTAGTACCCCATCACACTCCCTGATCAAATACAAAGCTACACACACACTTACACCCCACATTTACTCAAATTAACCGTGTTTGTGAGTATTATTTATGTAAATTAGCTTCTATATAATACTCACTTTTTAGGGTTCCGTAGTAAACAAGGAACCCTTATAGTTTCGCCATGTCCGTCTGTCTGTCTGTCTGTCTGTCTATCTGTCTGTCTGTCTGTCTGTCTGTCTGTCCGTCCGTCCGTCTGTCCCCAGCTTAGCTCAGAGACGCTTAGTCCTAGAAAGCTGTAATTTGGCATGGGTATACATATTAATCATGCCGAAAAAATTATATAATAAAATTATGAAAAACATTTTTTTTAGGGTACCTCCCTTACACGTGAAATGGGGATGATATTTTTTTTTCTCGTCTATTCCACGGTGTGGTATGGTTGGATAGGCCATTCAAAAATAATGTAGGTTTGGCAAAACCATTTTTCAATTAAGGGATCCGTTTGCGTAATATTAAGCTTTAAAGTGCTAGTTTTTGTTAGAGTCAAGTGTCCCCCCCCCCTGCCAGCTAAATGGTTGGTTTTGGATATTGTGAAAAAAATCATGGCAATAGTATATATAACGAAATTAAAAGGAAAACTATCACAGCTAAGTAGGCTTCACAAGTTAACGAGTAATAATCGACCAACTTAAATTTGCAGTTGGAGAATTGACCGTAACGTATATCGATGTATGGGAGAGCATGTTTTTCAACTACAATGTTAAGTTTGTTTTTGGGATAAATTCATCCCAACTACGGAACCCTTCATTGTGCGTGGTCCGACATGCACTTGGCCGGTTTTTTTTTATAAATTTTATAAATTTATTACATACATACATAACATCACGCTTGTAAATCTCGAAGAGCTAGGCAGAGGTGTACCTAATAGTACACCCAAATTTCGCAGGTTATGCTTAAATCCCATGTAATAGGGGGCGAGCCTATTGCCATCAATCGGGCACAAATCCAGACTCTGGGCTGCTACTGAGAAATTCGGGATGGATAAACCCAATAACACTACCCGACCTGGGAATCGAAACTACTCCTGGTTTCGAACATTTGGCCGATACTTCGGATTTATGTTCGGAGTAGACCTGACTGTATGTATGTACTAAGTAGGTAAGATCTATGTTATAAAATATATTCCTTTTGTTGATGACTAATAATAAATGGTAATCGATCGGGTACAAGTGCTTCAATAATACTAGTTCCCTACATGGCGACCACTACACCAACGAGACAGTCAATTTATTAATTATTAGGTATTTTTTACTAACTGACATTTAAGAGGCTGGCGATGGATGCGTAGTTCATACAAACGTAATACCAAAATAATTTGTAAATCAAACATATTCTTAAGGTAGATCCCGATTCCGATTGGAATACAGAATATCTAGGTTCCCAAATATATATTTTGAATGGACACTGATTTAAACAAGAGTTATGAGAAAAATAAGTTTTCTCAAATTTTAAATTCCTCATATCTCGTCTTTATATCATTGTCCTTTCAAAATATATGCAATGTGAAGACAACAATACGACAATAAATGAAAACACTGGCAATACTAATGCATAAGAGTATTTTGGCTCTATGAAATAAATTCTAGCATTGAAATTAAAAAAGTGATTTTTTAAAACAAACTAAATAGCACTGGTGTGCTGACTATGGGTTTTGCCAATCTTTGACTAGCCATAGCGACTAAACTATTGGATATATATGATTGAATTTTCGTATGCAGACTGCGAACGTCATTAGACATACGCAGTTGAATTTATTGTCGTCTCCACGTTGTATATGGGAACATAGATATTCTGTAATCCAATTAAAATAAATAATATGTTTGATTTACAAATTATTTTGGTATTACGTGTGTATGAACTACGCATGCAACGCCGTCCCCTTAAGGACTAACGTCACTAAATAAATTGCATTCCAGTCTCCTGACCTACACCAGTTGCGAGCTCCTCGTCTTACAAACACTGTGTCATGGTATATCATTCAAACTTGACTACACCTGGGTTGAGTACCTACGATTTTGAACGCGTAATGTCGAATATTAGTTATCTAACCGTGCTGCAAACTTTTTATTCAAACGCTTGGTATAACCAACAGTTTGCCAGCAAACAAATTACAGGCACATTTGGATTAGAGGTAACGAAACGTGGTTGGTATTTTAACACATAAGTATATGTAAGATTAAGTATGGAAGAGCAAAAGGAGATAAGCTGCAAATTGCACTGTTTGCTTTTTGGAGTTGTGGTGGCCCATTGGTCACGGCCCTGACTTACGAGTTGTAGGTCGTGGGTTCGAACTCAGGCAGGCGCGCTTTACTTTGTGTAAATAATTTCATCACCACTGCTCTCAAAATGGTGAAGGAAGACATTGTGAACAAACCGGCATGTCCTAGAACCGAAAAATTCAAAGACATTTGTGACATCTACCAACCCGCACTGGGCCCACGTGGTAGTTTTAGCCCACTCCCTCTCGAAGAGAGGAGGCCTGCGTCCCAGCAGTGGGAACATTATAGGCTGATTATGATTGCTTTTTGGAACAAAACTCCCTGCTCTATAAAAGTTTAATAGGAAGCAGGGCTGCCAAATATAGGTCCTGGATTTATTTATGCAAAAGCTTTTCGTTCGAAAATTCACAGGATGCCTGAAGTTTTAAAATGTTTCCGATAAATAGCAATCCGATTACTTCACGCAGATTATTTCACAGAACTATATCGAAACCGGAATGATTTCAGTAAAATAGTACGCGATTTCAGACCAAAAAATTCGGGGTGAATTTAACTCAGTAAAACTTTTCGTAAATCCTAACCGTTTTCAGCGCACAATTTAAACAGTTCAAGAATATGCGTCCACATTCGACTTACTTATGAAAGTTTCGCCTATTTAATATATTGAAATAGTTTGTGCCGCGACTGCTGCTTACATTTCCTAACAGAATTTGTTTTAAGGAGTTTTGTAGAAACGTTCCATATTTTAGACTTAATTTGTTACGATGAAACTGCTCATGAAAGTCTAACGAATTTATGTTGGTACTTGCTTCCATCATAAAGGGGCTCGTGGCTAATAGACAGCTAGTAGATAAATAACAGTTGCATGTACCAATCGATTTGTAAGGTTAAGTTGACCCTGCCCCGGTCAGTCCGTACATGGGTCAAATCTTTACGTATTATCGAGACTTCCCATGCATTGGAGAACACGTTTTACCGCTCAGTCTTGGCTGTCATAAGAAGATTGATGACAGTCGTTACGGGCAGATAGTAGTCCGAAAGTCTGACAACTAGTTTTCCTCATACGCAGTCGAAAATCTCCGAATTGTAGAGTGCAGATAAAAAGAAAACAAGTCGGTTGTATTTTTTTTTAACGCTGCTTGCGATAGGTGTATACTGATAGAAATCGTCACGCGAAAAAGCATTCATACTTGCAACTGTTTTATTCTTATTCTGTGAATTTGGTCAAAATGTAAATCCAAGATGGCGGTGATTTTCACAGTTTTCATCATGGGTGTCGTTTTCATAGTTTGCGGGTGTGCTAAAGCCGATATTGAGGTCAAAATGTAAATCCAAGATGGTGGCTACAAACATTATCAAATTTTTCGTCATGGGTGTCGTTTTCATGGTTTTTGAAGTTGTTAAAGCCGTTAAAATGTAAATCCCCGATGCGAAAATTTTGTTTTTGTTTTAAATCCGTGAGTAAGAACTTCGTTCCTGCCGGTGGTCCCCCGACCGCACACATTTTTTTTGTTGTGATTTCAAATTCTTCTACCAGTCGGTACATAATCAGCAACTTTATTTAATTTTCCGTACGACAACCCAATAACAACATGTATACTGTTCGTCATTGCGGAGTTCCGAAGGCTATTTTAGAAATCCATGGTCAATTGATTACTGTTACGTACCTATAACCAGCAATTTTCTATAATCTTCAGTACAAAAATGAAATCAAAACACGTGTACTGTTCGTTATTAATGATAAAAATCGTTTATTTATGAAAGGGTCACATGTACAATAAATACCATAACAACTAAAATAGAGCACAGTTGTTTATTTGCCTGAACTAGGTTGAACCTGTGCTTCAGGCTAGAAAGTGCATAAATACATAATGTAATAAATTAACAATGATTATAAAGCAAGAACTAAATTAAAACTTACGTAAATAAAAGTAAATAATAAAAATAGCATGTTAGCAGTTCTATTTGCAGACAACTAGTAGATCTTCTGACTGTGCACAATCTATGGTTAGTAAATATTTGAGTACAATTTTTTTATACACGGCTTATTTTAACTTAGTATTTTAGTTGTTTTTTATATTTTTATTACGGACGTTTTTAACGTGCACGTCTTTCTACATTGTTCTCACATGTATAATTTCAACATAAATTATGTAACCAATACTATGTAACAATATTTTGATTTAAAAGATTGTCCGTGGAGTTTCTTGCCCGTTCTTCTCCATAGGAACCTACTACGCTTTGGAATGGGCAACTAGCTTCATCTGACTGACTGACCCCTTGACAATTCAATTCAATTGATTTGAAATAAATGCTTTGAGTTTGAGTTTGAGTTTACAGCTAAAGTAATTTAGTTGTACAGAAATGGACCTAAGAAATTTAAAAGATTGAGGAGTTCTACTGTCTATCTCCGAAGTTCTTCATCAGATTTTCTCCAAATTTAAAAGAATCACCTCAAAAGAATATCCAAACAAAAAAAACATAAAATCAGTTAAAAATTGGCGAATATATCGCTGAACATAAATACAAAAATATTCAGTCTAATTGATAACCTCTTACTTTTTGAAGGTTAACAAAAGTCATTTAGCGCCAATTTTTCAATCATCAGATAACTTTTATCTCAGATATAATAATTTCAGTTTGGCAGTTTTTGCAGAGAAAATATATCAAACCGCCATCAGATATAAATTATCGGACAATAGAAATCGGCGCTTCTAAAAACAGTCATTTTTCCATCCCTCTTTTGTTTTGCCTGTTAGAGTAAGTCGTTTCCAATAACTGCATCATTCACAGTATATATCTGTCGCAGGTAATTCCAATTCAGGTCTAGTTGAAAATCAGCGTCAGACACTGTCTGGCATTTGCGGAACTGGGCCTTTTTGGCGCAGCCGCGAGGCACACTTTCCTGCAAATATCTTTAATTTTTTACACTTTTTATTTGTTTTATTTCTATTTTAGTATATTATGTTGTGTTGTGTGCCTTTTAGTCTGTGCTAAATAAATGTATTTTCTTTCTTTCTTTCAATTTGTATGATTCCACTTTTTACAAACGGCGCCCTTTAAAAACAGCCTTGTTACTATAATAATATGCCACAAAATTTGATGAACAATTCAAACGCCGTTTACAAAATTCCGCGGCAAATTGAAGTATTTAGTTGTATTTCATACGGGGCCGGCGTAGCATGCGTAGTTAAGTAATACAAACGTAATACCAAAAAAAAATTGTAAATCAAACATATTCTTAAGATAGTGTGTCTTTATTTCGATTGGAATACAGAATATCTAGGTTCCCAAATATATATTTTGAATGGGCACTGATATAAACAAGAGTTATGAGAAAAATAAGTTTCTATAGAAATTTTAAATTCCTCATATCTCGTCTTTATATCATGAACTTCATGATAAAGACAAGATATGAGGAATTTAAAATTTAAAATAACTAAGCATCCATCGCCAGCCTCTTAAGGCGCTCGCCGGCCGCTGGCGTGGCACCGCTCTCTTCGCTCGCTCGGCTCGCGCGCGGTGGATGATAGTTCTAACCTATTTGATCGGGGTGCCCTGGCTTAGTTACTGCGACCAATTCGTGTCGCGCGTGGTTGGACAGGGTCACCAACTGGAAATTATAACAATTGAACGAGTTGCCAATTTGCCTTCGGCATATTTCATAACTGCGAGAATTTGTAAAAGGACGGTTCCGTATGTATAATGACGAATCATCAACACTTTACAATCTGCCTGCAACTTATCAACTACGTACAGTATACGTTTTTATCTACTCTCGTTTCGTCAAATTCAAATTATAAACTTCAAAGTGAGTTTTTATTGACATGCTATACAACCTGTTTTTTTTTGATATCCCATAACTCTAGGGTTATATTCTGTAGGTAAAAATAATACTAAAACTCCTAGAATAGGTAGACCAAAAATGCATTGTTTCGGAGATATCATCAATCATAATTAAATTAGGTCAAAAATTGTCACCAGTATGACGAATCTTGACTTTTGCGAGGTTGCCAAACTTCGCAGTAGTGTAGTAAAATAAATAGTAAAATAAAATATGTAGGTATGTTGGTATCGGGGCTTCCCGGCGGCAGCTAGTGAAGGGAAAGCTACCTTGTCGACGTTGTCATATTTCACGTAAGGGTGTTTTACATTAATAATCGTGACTTTGCCAGCCATCGCCAGCCTCTTAAGGCGCTCGCCGGCCGCTGGCGTGGCACCGCTCTCTTCGCTCGCTCGGCTCGCGCGCGGTGGATGATAGTTCTAACCTATTTGATCGGGGTGCCCTGGCTTAGTTACTGCGACCAATTCGTGTCGCGCGTGGTTGGACAGGGTCACCAACTGGAAATTATAACAATTGAACGAGTTGCCAATTTGCCTTCGGCATATTTCATAACTGCGAGAATTTGTAAAAGGACGGTTCCGTATGTATAATGACGAATCATCAACACTTTACAATCTGCCTGCAACTTATCAACTACGTACAGTATACGTTTTTATCTACTCTCGTTTCGTCAAATTCAAATTATAAACTTCAAAGTGAGTTTTTATTGACATGCTATACAACCTGTTTTTTTTTGATATCCCATAACTCTAGGGTTATATTCTGTAGGTAAAAATAATACTAAAACTCCTAGAATAGGTAGTCCAAAAATGCATTGTTTCGGAGATATCATCAATCATAATTAAATTAGGTCAAAAATTGTCACCAGTATGACGAATCTTGACTTTTGCGAGGTTGCCAAACTTCGCAGTAGTGTAGTAAAATAAATAGTAAAATAAAATATGTAGGTATGTTGGTATCGGGGCTTCCCGGCGGCAGCTAGTGAAGGGAAAGCTACCTTGTCGACGTTGTCATATTTCACGTAAGGGTGTTTTACATTAATAATCGTGACTTTGCTATTTTGTATGAAAAATGCAAAAAAAAAATAACGAAGGATTGGAACATAACTCATATGCCAGTTGATTCTTTGATATGGCCTCAATCATACCCTAGAGTTATGGGATATCAAAAAAAACACGTTGTATAAACACAATACCGAAATTTAAAAATAGAATCATAATAAAACACTTCCATTGTGAAAATGAAACAGGTGCATTGATGGACTTCTTGGCGGGAAAGTGAAGCGTCATGTTCAGCAGTTTGTTTAATTTTCCAAAATTTGTGTTTAGCCGAATATTAATGTGTAATAATGGTGGATTATTAACCATTAACCCCCTTATTACAAAACAAGGTTTATGTTCAGACCCAAGTTTAGAACATGGAGCCATTATTGAATTTCGAACTTTATTCCGACTATGGTAAAGTTCCTAAACACAAAACTGACAACTTAGTACCGAACTAAGTTTTCAGTTTTGTATAAAGAACGGTATTTCAATCACTGTTACGTTCTTATTACAAAAATTGGCTCCATGGTTTATCAAAATATAAATCTTGTTTTGTAATAAGGTGGTAAGTGTTTGTGAACGTGCATTAGTGTAGGCAAATGAAACAAAACAGTGCAACTTCGCTTCAAGTTCTGTCAAGAAGTCCGCGTGAGGTCTCAGTAAAGTGCCACATCTTTACTGAAACTCAAGGGGAGTGGGCGGGGATATCGTCATCATGCATTTATAATTCATTTCATCAATACTATACAAGAATTAAAACGTGACATTGGCTAAATGCACAAACCGTGCGAAGCCAGAAGGAAAAAAAAAAAAAACACTTTTTCTCTAACAAAACAAAACGATAGAGGGCAAATCCAAGAAGTTCATAACACCAAGGAGTTTCTTTTAATTATTGAAGTGAAAACTTCTGCGCGTTGAGCCCTTTTTGGGTGAACAAAAATCATGGAACTCGCGTCATCGTCACCCAACGCTTTCCATGAGCTATATGTATACTGTTCTCACTTCTATCGGCAGTCCCCAAAGACTGCCCGCATGTTTTTTTTTTGTAATTTAACGCATTTATGGGGCGCGCTATTTTTATAGCATTATAAAAAAGTTTTGATTGTAATTTTTACTTGTCTGTGGCAGTGCCCGCTTTAGCGAATAGGCGGTGATGTGCTGGGTTTTTGCGCCGTTCATACGTTTTGTAGTACTGAATTTCGTGGCATTTTTAGGGTTCCGTACTAAAATGGTAAAAAAGAACCCTTATGGTGAGACTAAGTCTGTCTGTCTGTCACACCTGGATATCTCAAGAACTACTAATACTACCAACTTGAAATTTAGAATAGTTTTAGATGATGTTTGCCCAACTATTTTGCAAACAAGAAAGAAATTTAAAAAAATATCTCTTTTTTGCAAAAGGGACTGAAAGGAGGTTTTAAATTTTTAAGTGGGGCTACTAGGGCATGTGGGGTATCATATGAAAGATCGCTGTTTGCACATTCTCAAACATTTACCCCCTTATTACAAAACGAGGTTTATCTTCAGACCCAGGTTTAAAACATGGAGCCATTATTGAATTTCGAACTTTATTCCGACTATGGTAAAGTTCCTAAACACAAAACTGACAACTTAGTACCGAACTAAGTTTTCATTTTTGTAAAAAGAACGGTATTTCAATCACTGTTACGTTCTTATTACAAAAACTAGCTCCATGGTTTAAGCTTTGTCAAATATAAATCTTGTTTTGTAATAAGGCGGTTATTGTTTAATTTTTAGGCTGCATAGTTTCCGACTTTTGATGAAAAATGTAAAAAAAAATACCGTTCGGGGGGAACGGTATTTTTTGTGTGATGAGAGTTATACTATTAAAAACTCGCTTACGCCTACGGCTTGGTTTTAAAACACACACTCGTGTTTTAATACCCCTCATTATGAAACAGTTTCATAAACTACTATTGTATTCTATCCATGTTTTAGCAACACGAACTATACCGATCTATTTTCCCCCAATTTGTTGTTTGTCCATTATTTTCAGCCTGAAATTTAAATAGCGGCAAAAACGTTGACTTGTGAAGCAGGCATCAGCATTGTTCGGCGTGGTAACGAAAGCTGATGGTGTGTCAATGTTTGCATGATGCCAGTCGATTGGCACAGAGTAGGAATATCAGTTTCACAATATTTAGTATGCTCCCGGTGACCCCAGGGTCAATAATCAAGCTCCTCAAGCCCTTTACTTTGACGTACTAAATACTTTTTTTTACGAATTTACCTAATTAATTGGTTCTAATCCGCCATGTTGTTTTTTTTGAAACGTCACCTTTTACATTCTTAATGGATTAGGAAGTTCCCAATGATGCACCTTTAGATGCGTTACTCGCGCTCAATAATGGCAAGGCAATTGCCCAGAGAGGAATTAGTCGCGCGCCATCCAGTGACGCGGCTACAAGTCACAATCACTCGCAATGCTCAGCAATTATTTGTGAAGAAAATGCCTTCCCGTGTCTATACACGATGTACATATATTACACTACTACTGTGGGAGTACAGAAAAACGCCTCATTTCATGCATAAGTACTTATTGTACTTTTTTAATATAAACACCCATCCATTTTTTTTGACATTGACTGCTGCGACCAACGTGTACGCGCCAATGAACATGCAGCTGCTAGTGACGTTACTAAATATGTATATGTTCATCTCTTTCTAACAACAGTTATCGGTATAGGTCTTTCCTTTTCTTCGCGCACTGTATGATTGTACGCAAGTATGTAGCTATATTCATGGCTTACGCTGTTTTTGAGTGCACTAATGTTCGTGTATGATGCGTCTGTAAATTATTTTTCTTTCTTTTTTCTTTTTCTTTCTATTTATAATACGTCATTGGAATTTCCTTCCAAATCCTTCGGATTGCGATTGAAAATGAAGTGGGTTACGCTCGGCGATCATCACAAACCTAACGACATGCAAATCATTAAAATGCATCCAACCGTCTGAATGCTACGAGTACGAGAGAATAAAAAATCCTACATAAATAGGGTATTATTATCTATCAGAAGCAGGTTCATTAAAAAATATACGCACAACCAATCAACTGTATTTATTATTTGTAACAAACAAAACTTAATATAGAAAAACCTAGCAAACTAATAGAATTAACGAGCAATTAGCTAATCCCTTGGCACTGAGAAAATACGATACTGAGGTGGAGAGACGTCCGTCGCCGTCGGCTGTCGATCCAAAAGAGAGCGTGTGCTCCTCGCGGTCTGCACTATCCCCACTCTTGACGCAGCTGGTGTGGCCACGCCTCTCGTTCCTTCCAACTTCTTTATTCTTCTAACAGTATATTATGTACCATACAAATACATGCGCCAAAAACATAAACGTTCTTGTCAGTCGGGTGTGTCTTTGATGATTTATAACTCTGTGGTGCTGCGTGTGACAGCATCATGAATGGGGACTTCTTGGCGGGAAAGTGAAGCGTCATTCATGTTCAGAAGTTTTGTTTTATTTCCAAAATTTGTGTTTAGCCGAATATTAATGTGTAATAATGGTGGATTATTAACCATTAAGTGTTTGTGAACGTGCATAGGCAAATGAAACAAAACAGTGCAACATCGCTTCAAGTTCTCTCAAGAAGTCCGCGTGAGATCTCAGTAAAGTGCCACATCTTTACTGAAACTCAAGGGGAGCGGGCGGAGATATCATCGTCATGCATTGAATATAATTAATTTCATCAATATACAAGTTTTGTAACTAAATAAAGACTTAGCTAAAAGGTCCCAGCAACCAGGCCATTAAAATATTATTAAAAAAGAAGCATCACGAATGATGATTTCTTGTGATTTGTTCAAAAATTTATTTGGCGGTGTTTCTGGATGCGCGCGCGTGCCGTCGTTGGAGATCGGTGGTGGAGTGGTCCGACAGCCCGCGAACCGCATGCCGCACCTCTCACCGCCGCCCGCCGCCTTCCACTCTCGCGACAGCAGCCGAAGACTGCCGAGTGAACGGAGGCGCCCGAACAACAATCATACAATACGGCCGAATAATCAGGGCCGTCTGAACACAGGCTCCGAGCTTTCGCACACGTTCTCTCCCTCACACTCGCCTCACGTCACCAATTAATTCCTGAAAAAAACAACCCGGCCAAGTGCGAGTCGGACTCGCGCACGAAGGGTTCCGTACCATTATCTATAAAAATGGCAAAACAACACGTTTGTTGTATGGGAGCCCTTAAATATTTGTTTTATTTTAATTTAATTATTTATTTTTAAAGGCAAAATATATCTACATATTCTCTGAATATTTCAAGCGTCTACCTGTTGCCGTTATCAATATAGAGCAAAAACGAGCAAAAAAATCACGTTTGTTGTATGGAAACCCCCTTAAATATTTATTTTATTCTAATTTTTTGTATTTGTTATTATAGCGGCAACAGAAATACGTCATCTGTGAAAATTTCAACTGTCTAGCTATCACGGTTCATGACATACAGCCTGGTGACAGACGGACAGACAGGCAGACGGCGGAGCCTTAGTAATAGGGTTCCCGTTTTACCCTTTGGGTACGGAACCCTAAAAACTGTCTTAAAACAAAACACTACAAGTGAAAAATCGGTGTCTATGGTTTTGTATTTCGTTTTTTGCTACCGACTTCCTAAATTAAAGTATTTTTTTACTTTGTAGTGTTTTTTTGGGAGTCGGTTGTTTTTTTTTTGTAAATAGTTTTTATGCTTTTTAGTTGCGGTACCTACCTACCCCACACAGATTCGAATACCACTACCTGCTATGTTAATAGCAGTGAAAGGATGTTATAACATCATCCACATTTTATACTAGTGAGAAAAACTTTTGCAGAAGGGAACCAGAAACCCAAACGTCTGCTGTGTGTATATTTTTTGTTTTGTTGATTTTTTCAAAAAGCGCAGAATCAAATTTGATAAAATTTATATGGTCCCATATGCATTTTATCGAAATTGAGTCAGCGCTTTTTGAAAAGAATTGATGCAGCTTCTGAAGTATGACCTACCAAACAATGGAGAATCATCAAAATCAATTCATAATTGGCGGAGTAATCGCGTAACAAACTTGTACATATTTACATACATAAACTCACGCCTTCTTCCCATGGGGGTAGGCAGAAACTATAGAACACCACTTGCTACGCTCCTTACATACTCCTTTTGCCCCAACGTCGTCATTTGTGCTTACGTTCATACATCTAGTCATACACGCACGCCGGTTGCGAGTTCTACACACCTGACCTTTCTGAGGAACATCACCAATTTGGTCACAACCCCCCTTATTACGAAACAAGGTTTATCTTCAGACCCAGGTTTAAAACATGGAGCATTATTGAATTTCGTACTCTATTCCGACTAAGGTAAAGTTCCTAAACAAAAAACTGACAACTTAGTACCGGACTAAGTTTTCAGTTTTGTATAAAGAACGGTATTTCAATCACTGCTACGTTCACTGTTATTACAAAAACTGGCTCCATGGTTTAAGCCATGTTAAAATATAAATCTTGTTTTGTATTAAGGCGGTATAGGTCCTCCTAGGGCGTCCCCAACAAACAAGCAAAAAACAAACAACAAACAAACTACACAAACAAACAAACAAAACAAACCAACAACAACAAACAACCACACCACACAAACAAACCACCCGTAACAACTTATAAAAATAAAAAATATACAGTCGAATTGAGAACCTCCCCCTTTTTTGAAGTCGGTTAAAAAATGTAATTGCAGAGCCTCCTGTGAAAAGTTCAGACCGGGATGATTCATCGGCTGTATTGTATATTTTGAACTATGTGAAAACGATTGGTTTCACTGATCTTTTCACACTGTGGCAGCAAGCTTCGTTACTTGGTAATCGATTGTACAATCGCCAATTTGGCAGATTTTTCAAGTTTTATTTTCCGGCAACAGTTTTATAGACTGACCCGATTATCTATGAGAAAAATTATTAATAAACCAATGATATTATAAGTAAAAACCGGCCTGTCGGACCACGCACAATGAAGGGTTCCGTAGTTGGGATTTATCCCAAAAACAAACTTAAGACTGTAGTTGAAAAACATGCTCTCCCATACATCGATATACGTTACGGTCAATTCTCCAACTGAAAATTTAAGTTGGTCAACTATTACTCGTTAACTTGTGAAGCATACTTAGCTGTGATAGTTTTCCTTTTACCTAATTTCGTTAATTGCTTTGAATTTTTTCACATATCCAAAACCAACCATGTAGCAGGCGGGGGGGGGGGGGGGGGGGGGACACTTGACTCTAACAAAAAATAGCACTTTAAAGGTTAATAATTACGCAAACAGATGCCTTAATTGAACAATGGTTTTCACAAACCCATGTTGACGTTCCTTGTTGAATACGGAACCCTAAAAAAGGTAGATATGCTCACGCTCCGCAAGTGGCACGTCAAAAGAGACAAGACGAAGAAAATGTGGCAATTACCACATTTTCTTCGTCTTGTCTCTTTTTGGCTCCCTATAATTACGACATGCCGTCCTACTTTCACGTGTCGTCTCTTAGTGTGCTTGTGCCGATTTGAACATCGAATGTTGAGTAGTAACCTAGCTATCTATATAACATTGGTAAAAGTAATAAGTTCTCGAAGTCGGCGTGACCAATACAGACTTGTACTAGATGAGCTCCCTAGATTATCAAAATATAACAAAAGCTGCCTGGCTATGTGTGTACGTGTTTATAATAAATTACCTAATGTATTAAAAATATTAAATTGTAGGTTATTCAAAATTAAATTATATGAATGGTTGAATGAAAATATTTTTTATAATATTAAGGATTTTTTTGAACATAAATTATAATGTTTTTAAATTCAAATTTGTATTTAATCTTCCAAGTTTGCATGCTTTAACTCAAACTCAAACTCAAAGCATTTATTTCAATTAAACCAATTACAGGCACTTTTGAATTGTCAAAGAGTCGGTCAGTTAGTCAGAAAGTTGAAGCTATTTGTCCATTCCAAAACGTAGATCTCTATGGAGAAGAATAGGCAAGAAACTCCCTTGGAGTTTCTTGCACTCTTTTAAATCAAGATATTACAAAATCCTGGGTACATTATTCTTGTCGCTTCTATATGTGAGAACAATGTAAAAATATTAATTATTTAAGAAAACAATATAAAATATTACGAATAAGCCCTGGCAGATAGGAGAAGACCAGTCACAACTGACGGCGCCCGTTCACGAGCATGACGCGTGGATCAGCACCATCCAGCTCAACCATTTTGTAGGGAACCGAATGATCCAACAGACGCGCCACCATCAGCGAGACATTTAAGTGAGCATTACATACTCTTAACTGCCAAACTTTTTTAAGTCAACATACATCATAACATAATAAACGGCTCCATGGTACTCACATTTACAAAAATTGAAAAAATGCTTTTAAATTATACAAAGCTTGCAATGCATTTCAAAGATAAATAAAATTTTACTAGCAAAAGGATAAACATAATTACCTATTGAAGTATTCAACAACTAAAACTTGATTAAGTACATTTTATATAATAAATATGATTGTAATGTCAGAACATAAAAAATGGGGAAGCATGTCTTCCAAATATTATAATTTTAACAAGTGAGCCCAAGTGGTTGTGGAGCAGGACCAGCATTAAGCCAAGCATTTTTATCTACGATATAATCATCCAACCTATAATATGCTTGTCTACATAGTGTGCGTTTAATGCATGTTTTAAATTTCTTCTCATTTAGTTGAAGAATATCGAGTGGTATTTTATTATAACATTTTACACAATACCCCATAAAAGAAGTGTGTACTTTTGACAATCTGAAACGTGGTTGATCTAATTTGTTCCTATTTCTAGTATTAAAATTATGCCTGTCACTTATCTTACTGAAAAGATGTAGGTTTTTTCTAATATACATAATATTTTCATAAATATATTGGCAAGGTACCGTCATGATGTTAATTTCTTTAAACAGTTCCCTTAGAAAGTCGCGTCTGCGGAGGTTGTAGATGGCTTTGATAGCCCTCTTTTGCAGAACAAAGATAGAAACAATATCTGCAGCCCGTCCCCACAGCAAAATACCGTAAGACATGATGCTATGAAAGTAACTAAAATAGACCAGTCTCGCTGTATCCACGTCTGTTAATTGGCCAATTTTCCAAACAGCGTAGGCGGCTGAACTTAGCCGCCCTGCAAGTGATGTTAAGTGAGGACTCCATTGCAGCTTAGAGTCAAGCGTGATTCCCAGGAAAACAGTTTTTTCGACGAATTCTAGTATCTCTTTGTTCAATACAACGTGACATTCACTACTTCTAACATTCGGTAACGCGAATCTTATGCATTTAGTTTTCTTCTCATTTAATACCAAATTATTTACAGTAAACCAATTATGGACCATAATCATAGCGTTATTTACGTCGTCAAGCTCCTGTGCATGTCTGTTTACTTTAAAAATTAGTGATGTGTCATCAGCAAATAACACCATTTGTGGTCGGTTTTTCAGTAAATGAGGTAAATCATTTATATATACTAAAAAGAGGAACGGACCCAATATTGAGCCCTGCGGTACCCCCATTTTGACTATTAAAGCCAATGAATTCACACCATTTATTTGAACTTGCTGCAATCTATCATTCAAATATGATTTTACTAAGTTAAGCGTAAGTTTACCCAGTCCGTAATGCTCAAGTTTCAAGAGCAGTATTTCGTGATTCACGCAATCAAATGCCTTGGAAAGGTCACAAAAGATGCCTATTGCGTCTTGTGCCTCTTCCCATGCGTTAAAAATGTGTTTCAATAATGTGACACCGGCGTCAGTTGTACTGTAGCGGCATCAACATCGCCACATACGAACTACGCGTCACACTGACGTCACGCAAATCCTGCATCGCGCAAGCAGAGTTTACCACGCAACTAGCATATATACAACGTCCCGACATCAACCGTCGGGCAGTTGCCCACCAGACACAACACCCGTCTGGTCGGAGGATCCTCCCTTTTCTATGGTGGATGAGTGAACTTTACACCCTGTTCCTCATGCCACCAAAGTACAACGTCCTTTGGTGAAACCATACTGTTGATCGTGAAGATGTCATTACGATTGAAGTGATTGAGCATTTGATTTAACATTACTTTTTCAAACACCTTGCTGAAAACAGGCAAAACCGATACAGGTCTATAATTATTTTGCTGTCACCGGATTTAAAAAGTGGAATAACTTTACTATACTTCATTAAATCTGGGAATATCCCTTGATCTACACACAAATTAAATATTAAAGCTAGATATGGTGCAATTGTCTCAATAATGGATTGACAAACTTTAGTAGACATCCCCCACAGATCTTCGGTCATTTTAATCTTAAGTTGCTTAAAAGTCTTTACAACGACCACAGGGTTTATATGTTTAAATTTAAATTCCACAGGGCAAGCTGAAACATTCGCTTTTAATAGATCAATAGCAAGTGAGGGAGAGGAATTTAAAGTTTCTGTAGTTTTAATTGGAATATTTGTAAAGAAAGTTGCAAATTCCTCAGCAACATTAATGTTATCGCTAACGAGACCGCGGGAAGTTTCCAGTGTGTAATCTGTATTACGTCTTTTGTTCCTGTTCGTTTCATTGTCAATTATTTTCCAAACTGTCTTTATTTTATTGTCTGCTGATTTAACCTTATTGCTAATGTATGAAGCTTTAGCCGCTTTGCAGACATTTTTAAAAGTTTTAGAATAAGTAGCAACATACGTATTAAAAGTTTCCGTGTTTATACGGCTTAAGGCCATACAGTTCAAATAATCTTTCCCTACTCTTCCTGATACCTTTAGTTGCCCAGTCACTGAATAACCTTAAGTATTAACCTTTAATTTTAAGCAAAACATGTATGATCTCATTTCCTTTAATAACACCTATGTATACCATGTTTAAAGCAAATAAATTATCTTATCTTGTCTTAAAAACAGTAACCGTTAAAGATGTATGAAAGTGCATAATTTATGATGACCCGTAAGTTTATAAGTTATTTTTTATATCATTCCTTCTTTTAGGACAGTTAAAACATCCTAAATCAGGCAAGAATCAGTCCGGATTTATTCATTTAATTCGTTCCTTCATTAGTGTTTTCAGCCAAGAAAACCATCATGAAATGTCTGGAATTGCCAACCAACACGCAGTGAGCAAACCTGCTTTTTTGCTCGTTCTTCTCCATGAGAATCCTCGCTTTGGGAACGGGCAACTAGCTTCAACTTTGACTGGGAGCTTGACTGGCGTGCGCCACGTAAACCGAGTCCTAAAAAAACTCCGCTAAAAATCCCGTAGACCCGGTAGTTCGTTCCCATGGAATATATCCCGTTTTTTCGCGGGTAAAAGCTAGTATAGGTCATTCATAAAGACGTCAACTGCTGGACATAGGCGTGGCGATTATAGAAAACCCCCTTTTGGAGGAGTCCAAAAGGGGGTTTTCTATAATCGCCACGCTTGGCAGGCGGTTTGGCGATCGCAGTATGGTGTTAAAATGCATAGAGAACGCTGCTGCCCATTCTCTAGTAAGTCATTTAGTCGCCTTTTACGACACCCACGGGAAGAAATGGGATGATGCTATTCTTTAGTCCGGCACCACACGGACATATAAATAGGTTATAATTATAGGTAGCTGCATCTAAATGGATATTACGGGTGCGTCTCATAACGTATAAACTCATTTGGTCTAATTTCATTTTATTATCGTTCACAAGATATAATAAACGAGAGTTATACCAACTGTTGATATAATTTCATTGGATATAACATTTATTAATTCTAAAACTTATTTCGTATAACGTTGTTTGATATAACGTATATGTAATCGAAAATCATTAGGCCTATCGTTTAAAATATATAATATTGCGATTAATTTGATTGAGCGTGCTGCGGGAGCGGCGCGGCGTGACAGAAACGAATCGCTGCAAAACCGACTCCACGTAGTCTTGTCTGCCCTACCCCTAGAGAGTTACATGCTTAGAGCTGCATGCTTGCTTGCTGCATGCTTGCTACATGCTTCCTTGCATGCTGCATGCTTGCTTGCACGTTTTATCATATTAGACTAAATAGGTTTTATGTTTTTTGAGTAGTATATCAAACGATTTTATATTCAATGTATGTTATGCTTATAAAAATTAGTTGCTTTAAAATTATATCAATCGTTTATTATATTTAACTGATCATTATATCAAATAAAATTATAGATTCAGTTGTTATATCTTGTAAATATTAGAGATTTTGTTATTATATCAAATATTACTTACCCGGATATTACTGTTAACACGCTTGAGATCCGATATCTCGGTAGTAGGTAATATGGATGTAATGAGGTGTAAGCTGTATCCAATGGAACTAATCAATTAGTCAATGGACCAGCTAGACTGAATGCTTATTGGGTGTATAAGGTGTCCATAGCTTGATCTGAATGTAATAGAGGAATGCATCATATTGGGTTATGTTAGATTAGCTCATGTATGTTCCTGAGAACAAAAGCGGCAAAAGCCGATGATCATTTCAATAATTTATTTGAAGAAAAACATTCTTCAAGTATGTATGTGTATTTTTCAAGTGGAACCGAAAACATCGCTTTATAAACTCAGCGAAATTAAATATAGTTTTCATCAAATTGCCTACCAACCTAAATTGTCCGTATGTTTATGTCAATCTTTTATGAATTGGATAGCGACAAATTGACGTAGTGTGTTAATTTGATAAACATTTAATTTTCCTGACTGTAGGTACCTTCATCATAGTTATTGGTGAGATAATGGAAAAACTGGAGCTTAACAAAAAGAAAAGAAAGAAAAATATTTAACAACAACAAACAATAATAAAGCAACAATAATAAAATATAACAACCAATTCTTTCATCTATTTAGCAATACTTTTTTCAATTTTGTTTCTAAAATTGTCATCGTTTATTTTAACGTAACTTTTAGAAAACTTGCAAGAAATCCCGTAAAAACAAGGCCTTGTTGAACGTTTTCAGCAGCCGTAAAACGTTTTTTTAGTCCTTAGACCTCTAGAATATAGAGTTAAGTATTTTGATAAATGATTCCTTAGACCATTCATCTTGATCTGAGGTACCTTCGGGAGACGTACGACGCTATCTCGTTTTACTTAGGCGGCCAAATTTTTTACCTAAATACATTCTTATCGGTAAACGATGAAAATCTTTCTTTTTTTAGGGTTCCGTACCTCAAAAGGAAAAGAGGAACCCTTATAAGATCACTCGTGTGTCTGTCTGTCCGTCTGTCACAGCTGATTTGCTCCGAATCTACTGGACCGATTAAGTTGAAATTTGGTACACATATGAACTTTTGTGACCCAAACACGGATGTGTTACGTAAATAAATTAATTTTGAAGATGGAGGTCACTTTTGGGGGGCAAATTAGAAAAAAAAATTGCTGACTGTACCGTGTGACATATCAAATGAAAGGGCTTGTTTTAAGGATTTTAAACGTATTTTAATTTTAAAATACATAGTTTTGAAATTATTTAAGAAAATTTATGAAAAATTACCATTCCCCTTATGTCCAAAACTAAAATTTTGATAAAAATACAGAAAATAGTTCTTTACTCATAGATTACAGGAAAACCTATAAAAAGTCTGTAGTCTTAATAAAACATGGTAAATCACTCAATATTGTGCGTACAAACTTACATTTGCAGTTGGAATGTATGGGGATCATGTTTTTCAACTACAATGTTAAGTTTGTTCTTGGGATAAATTCATCCCAACTACGGAACCCTTCGTTGTGCGTGGTCCAACACACACTTGGCCGGTTTTTTTTAATCTGAGAAAAAAATATTCACTGAAAAAAAAAAGGTAAGTATATTTTAACTTCTTAAATCTCATTCTTAGATAAATTCGCTGTAGTACTTGGTACAAAATGGTTTGGTGTTTTACGACCATAATCTTATGTTCTCTGGTTAGGCTTTTCCCAACTATTTTGGGCTTCCAGTCTAATCAGATGCAGCTGCATACCAGTATTTTACATAAATCCACTGCCTATCTGACCTCCACAACCCAGTTACTGGGTAACATGATACCCCTTGGTAAGACTGGTTGTCAGACTTTCGGGCTTCTGACGACCTGTAACGACTGTCAAAGTCAAAGCCAATGTTGCTATAAAATATAATTGTATCTACAACAGTCCTTTCACACCTCTGATTTTGCATCACTCTCAAACCATTGTGATCTTTATTTACATCACAATAAGATTGCAGTTGGGTTGCTGCTGTCGGAGGTAATATAACCAAGCCTGCCTTCATTGATGTTACTTTTGTACCCTTACCACCCTCTAAAAAGTTCAAACCTCAACGGAACAAATAACATGCAACGCTAATAAGTTCCAACCTCGGTACATACGATACTTCTAAACAAAACATATCGCTTTAATCAAAACAAAACAGAACCTATCTGTTTTGTTTTGATTAAAGCGATATGTTTTTTATTTTTGAACTTGTCTAGCGCACTGCCGACCGATATAAACATGTTCATAGAATAACAAATACTTACATCAAATAAAATCAAATCAAAAACGAAAAAAAAATCAAATCAGCAAACTTTTGTTGTAGTTTTCTTTAGTTGTAGTTTTAGTAGTCGTTTTTTTAGTTGTAGTTTTAGTTGTCGTTTTTTTAAGTTGTAGTTTTAGTTGTCGTTTTTTTTGTTGTAGGTTTAGTTGTATTTTTTTTTTTTTTTAGATTTTTTTTGTCATATTAAATTAGCTAGCGGAACTCTGTAGACGTGATGCGTATCGATCAAAAAAATAATATAAAAAAAAAACATGCGGGTCAGTCTTTGGGGACTGCCGATAGAAGTGAAAACACTTGTGAATTGTATCGTCGAGCTAGCGTTCGGTGACGATGACGTAAGTTCCTTGATTTTTGTTCACCCAAAAAGTGCTCAACGCGCCTAAATAAGTTTTCACTTCAAAAAAGATTTATGTTTTTTTTTTTTTTTGTTCACGACCGCTGTTAGTGTTGTTACTTGAAATCTGTTTTTTTTTTGTTTTATTTATCTTGTTTAGATATCGATACCCATCACGTCTGCGAAGTATACAAAAAAAAAAACCAGCGAAGTGCGTGTTGGTCCACGCACAATGGAGGATTCCGTAGTTTTGATGAATTTATTCCAAGAACAAACTTAACATTGTAGTTGATAGACATGTTCCCTCATACATTCCAACTGCAAATGTAAGTTTGTACGCACAATATTGTGTGATTTACCATGTTATTTTAAGACCATAGACCTCTCATAGCTTTTTCTGTAATCTATAAGTAAAGGACTATGTTCTGCATTTTTTTCATAATTTAGGCTCAGTAGTTTCGGATGGTCAATTTTTAGAGTTTTTTTTAAATAACTGTGAAAGTATTTGAATGTATGTTCAAACGGGTATTTCGCTTCTATATATTCATAATCTATGATATGATATCATAGGTGTGTACGAGCAAAGTTAAATGCGTTCAATTTAAGTTCCACCGGCTCGGCAGAGTTTCTTATAATTCTGTTAAAGACACACAACTTTTATACTCGTAATTACGTGGCGCATCCAAGTTGTGACGACGGTTTGAGAGATTCAGAAGATTAGTTTTTAATTTATTAAGACATCTATGACTAAATAAAAAACCGGCCAAGTGCGAGTCGGACTCGCGCACGAAGGGTTCCGTACCATTACCTATAAAAATGGCAAAAAACACGTTTGTTGTATGGGAACCGCCCCTTTGCCCGTTTTATTTTAAAGTAATTATTTATTTTTAAAGTCAATATATATCTACATATTCTGTAAATATTTCCAGCGTCTACCTGTTGCCGTTATCAATATAGAGCAAAAACGAGCAAAAAATTAAGCTTGTTGTATGGGAGCCCCCTTAAATATATATTTTATTCTATTTTTTAGTATTTGTTATTATAGCGGCAACAGTACATCATCTGTGAAAATTTGAACTGTCTAGCTATCACGGTTCATGAGATACAGCGTGGTGACAGACGGACATACAGATGGACAGACAGACAGACGGCGGAGCCTTAGTAATAGGGTTCCCGTTTTACCCTTTGGGTACGGAACCCTAAAAAAGGTCAAATATTGGCGTAGTATTATCAATCTGCCCAGCCTTTTTCCAATACCTTGAGGTCGGCTTTCAGACTAACCGGATGCAGTGAAATACCAGTATGTTGCATGAAGCGACTGCCTATCTGACTTCAACAAACCAGTTACTGGGTACCGCGATACCCCTTGTTAAGAGTGGTTGTCAGACTTTTGGGCCTCACCCTTACCATAACGACTGGCTTAACGTGCTTTCCGAGGCACGGAGGTGTCTCAGAAAGCACCCTTAGATTTATTATACAGAACCCTTTGTTCTCCAGTAGAGCACTTAGGCACTAGGACATATAGTTGAAAGAAAATATAGTGAGGAAACCTGGACTTATTTCTATATTATATATAAAATTCAAAGTCCTGACTGACTGATTGACTGACTGACTGACTGATATATCAACGCACAGCCTAAACCGCTGGTCCTACAGACATGAAATTTGGAGGGTGTGTTCTTTGTAAAGTGTAGGTATCCACTAAGAATGGGTTTTTCGAAATTCCACCCCTAAGAGGGTGAAATAGGTGATGGAAGTTTATATGAAAGTCCGTCAGTTTTGAAGTTAGGATCTTCAAATTTAGTGAATAGACTGAAGATTAAAAATTAATTTATACGTGTGTCAGCGTTTTTGATAATTCTACCCCCGAAGGGTTAAAAAGGGGGATGAAGTTGTGTATCGTATCAGAGTTTTTAGAAAATTTATCCCTAACGGGTGAAAAGGGGTAGTCAATTTTACAAGGGAGGATTCTACTGTGTGGCTTGATTAACTCCAAATTCTGACGTAGGCATCAGCTAAGAAGGGGTTTTTGGAAATTCGACCTTTAAGGGGGTGAAAAGGGGTGATTTTGTTTGTATGAAAAATCTTATTCCTTGAGTTAATAAACCTGAAACTTGGAACCAATACTAACCTAAGTAAATTATAAAGTTTGACATTTTTTTGTTTTTTGAAACTGCCCCCTAAAGGAGGATTGGCGGATATCAAAGTTTGTATGGAAGATTTTTAACGCACGGTCCGATTAACTTGAAACTCAGTATCTATACTGAAAACAAAAAAATAAAGAATAAATTGTATCAGGTTTTTTGAAAATCTGCCCCTAATGGGCTGAAAAGGGATAGTCAATTTACAAGTAAGGATTTTACTGCTTGGCGAGATTAACTTGAAAATTGGTATAAATAACCTATAAGTCCAATAATTGAAACGTCAAAAACGATGTTTCAACAATTTACCTCTTTGAGTGCGTAAAAAGAGGCGATATAGTTTGTATGAACAGAATCTTATTTCTTTTGATATATAAACTTGAAATTTGGCCCGAGTACTTATTTACATAACATCACGCCTGCAATCCCCAAAGGGATAGGTAGAGGTGTACCTTTATTACACCCACTTTCGCCAGTTCTGTTTAAGTCCCATGTAATAGGGCGCCCCCTATTACATGGGATTTAAACAGAACTGGCCTATTGCCATCAACCGGGCATAAATCCACACTCCGGGCTGCTACTGAGAAATTTGTAATGGAAAATCTAATAACACTTTGCCCGACCTGGGAATCAAACCCACCCCTCATGCTCAGCAGTCGTGCTTGTGACCATTAGACTAACGAGGCAGTCGTTACTTGATAGAAATAGAGAATACTATTTAATAATAAAGATCGTAATCATGAATACTACACCATTTAAAGGAGGTGGAGGTGTTGCTGAAATAATGTTTAGGGGAAAGTACGAAATCCAAGCGAACAAAGTCGTGGGCGAAGTCCTGACTGACTGACATCAGAAATGTTTAATTATTATAATAATAATTTTATTTGAGAATATAATATATTTAGATTCCATACATTGTAGGCGAACTCTAAGATTCGGTTTTTGAAAATTGGATCAATATTATCAGGATGAAAAGGGATTTAGATTGTATGAACAATCATATTTTTTGAGTTAAAAAACGTGAATCATAGCAAGAATACGTTCTTAAATAACAAAGTTTGTCATGATGGTTGCGTTTTTCAAAACTACCCTTCAAAATTTTATGAGTGTTACAGTTTGTTTTTAAGAATCTTTACGCGAGGTCCGATTAACTCGAAACTCAATGCTCATACTTTAGACAAAAGAAAAAAAATATGGAGTTTTCGAGAATCGGAAAAAGGGGTAATTAAGTTTTCGGGACAATTTTACTGAGTACCTTGAATAACTCAAAAGTTGGTAAGTATATAAACATTATTATTCAAGAACAAAAACGTAGAAAAAATAAACAATACAAAATTTCTTACAAATAGACTTAGACATGAAATGGAGGACTCGTATATTGAACAAGTATGTACAAAACGAATTTGATATTTATATGCTATCTATATCCTCGGTAAAGTTGTAAATCAAACTGCACTCCTATCTGCTTACCACGCTTACGTTGGTTCCAACTAAGATGTGTTATTTGCAGATGACACGTCATTGATCTTTAAAATAGACCGACGGTCACAAAACCTTTACGACGTGAATAATTCTATTCTTCAGGTCTAAGATTGGTTTACGGTAAATAATTTGGTTCTAAATGAAAAAAAAACCAAATGCATTAGATTTAAACTACCTAATGTTAGAAGTAGTGAATGTGATATCATATTGAATGGAGAAAAACTGGAATGTATTAATCAGATGGTTTTCCTAGGAATCACTCTAGACGAGAAACTACAATGGGGACCACATATAACATCTCTTGCGGGGCGGTTAAGCTCGGCCGCTTATGCTGTTAGGAAGATAAGACAGTTAACAGATGTAGAAACCGCGCGTTTGGTCTATTTTAGCTACTTCCACAGCATTATGTCGTACGGTATTTTACTGTGGGGTCGGGCTGCTGACATTTAATCCATCTTTATTTTGCAAAAGAGAGCTGTCAGAGCCATTTATAATCTACGTCGCCGAGAGTCCCTTAGGGAACTCTTTAAAAGGATTAATATTATGACGGTACCTTGCCAATTCAATTATAAAAATATTAGGTACGTAAGAAAAAACCTACATCATTTCAATAAAATAAGTGATAGACATCATTTCAATACTAGAAATAAAGATAAAATAGATCAGCCATGTTTTAGATTATCAAAAGTACATACATCTTTTATGGGGTACTGTGTTAAATGTTATAACAAAATACCTAGTGATATATTGCAATTAAATGAAAGAAAATTTAAAAATCATATTAAAAGTACACTTTGTAAACAAGCTTATTACAAATTAGAGGATTAAATCCAAGATAAGAACGCTTGGAAACATGCTGGTCCAGCTCCATAGGACAATCCAGAGTCTAGACAAAAACTGATTGCTATTTTAACTGTATATTTTATTACTTTTTTTTTTTTTTTTTTTTTTTTTTTTATCTGTCACATAATTAATTTATCTGTAATTGCTTCATTATTAATTCTTTTTAACTATTGTTAGTAATTTTATTCTAGGTGCATCGTCTTCACATATAATTATATAATTGATGTACCTATACAAAATATTGTAAAACATTTTTAAAAGAGTAACGGTGGAGTTTCTTGCCCATTCTTCTCCATACGAAGCTACCTTTTGGAAGGGGTGACTAGAATCAATTCTATTTTATTTGTAATTTTTGACGTTCAAAAGTGCCATTTATGTGCCTATTTGAAATAAATAATTTGACTTTGACTTTGATATGGTATAATGTTTTGGGGAAATGCTGCTGATAGAGAAGCTGTTTTTTTTTCGACATCCACGCGGGCGAAGCCGCGGGCAAAAGCTAGTAGTTAATATAAGTCTGAAATTGCAAACCCATCTTCTTCTTCTTCTACTAAAAAAAAAAACACATAAGAACAAGCGTGGTGATTAATTCTCGTGCCTTCTGCCGGCTGGTATTTTATAATTTTAAACTATAAGTTTTAAATACCCTTCAAACTTTTAAGGACCGTAATTATGTTGTTTATTCTTTTTAGTAAAAAATTATAACGTTTATTTTAGTAAAAAAAAAATGCGTTAACCTTCTTTCCATAGCTGTTCTCTAATAAATAATTTAAAAAACACCATTAATTATTTCCATAAGAAATTAATCGAATTTTCCGGAGAACACCATTGGGCACCTGCTAACATTTGCGCAATTTTGTATCGCAAATACATTTGAAAATCATTGGATTATCGACTTTATTGGATTAAGCTAAAAGTTGAAAATGGAAAATGCTGTTCTGTGGCATATGTCGTTCTTGAAATAGGAGAAAGGAACAGAGGTGTTCCATCATTTTCTCGCAGCCAGTTTTCGTCTGACGCTCAGCCCGATCGGACGTGTCAAAATCGTTGGGGTGGGCGATTCTCGTGTTCGCGTATTTTAATAATGTTCGTATAGTTGTCGTGCGGAAATAAATAGAGAAAGATAACGAAAATTCGTAAAACTTTTGTGCTTTTTAAAGTGTTAGTTTCAGTTAAAAGAAGAAATAAATTGTACTTCTCGCTTTACTAAGATCATCTAAAAAGAAAGGTAAGATTCTCTATTCACGGTTTTTCCTCCGGCATAGCGTTTCGTTTCCGAAGGGTCCTTTTCACTTTCGTTTTAATGAACCGATGTATTTTGTATTGAAATGGTTAATTATACGAATTTTCCTTGAGGTAGAGGCAAAAGGACGTAAATGGGAAATATTTTTTTGATTAAATGATTCATTTTTTCCTGCTCGACATATTTTTAAATTAAGGTTTTTTGAAATTGAAAATTGTGTATTTGGAAGGAAAATAAAAAGTAATGGTAAGGCTTTCAGATGAACAAATTGAATTTTCCTCTTCGTTCATGACTGACGAAAACAACCTACTGCGATTAACAATTATTCTGTGAATTGTGGCGATATTAATATTGCTACGTTATTTAAATTTTATCCGGTTCTTCAGAGTTCCATTGGTTGTTTAAGAGAAATATTCTTTGCCTTGGATAAGGATTATGAAATTAAATCTAATTTAACTGAAGTCGTTTATTCTGTAAATAGGATATTAGAATCACTTTTACACGTCATGTAAAAAATAAAAATAAAATATCTAGATGTAGCCGACATTTCCTATCTGACTACCCACCCCTGAGAATATGGAAACGTAAATACAAATTGTCGATACGTGGATATGATAGAAGCTATACGTAAATACAAATTATATAAAATTATAACAAAGTCAAAGTCAAATTGTTTATTTCAAATAGACACAATATATACGGCACTTTTGAACGTCAATATTTACAAAAAAATTGAATTGGTTCTAGTTGTAACTATTCTTAGCTGTATTAATCTTTCAGAACATCCCAACTATCTCCTTCTTTTTTTCTGTCTGACAAATCTCTTTTTTCTTACCAAGGAGTATCGTGTTTCCCAGTAACTGGGTTGTAGAGGTCAGAGAGGCAGTCGCTTCATATTAAATTCTGGTATTCAGCTTCCTCCGGTTAAACTGGAAGCAGACCCCAACATAATTGGGTAAACGCTACGCAGATTGATTGAATTTCCCCAACTTTATATGACTTTGAGGCCTCCGGCAATATTTTTAACAAATTATCTGTTTCATTCAAACATATGTGATAAAAAGGGATTGATCCCGAATCAAAATAACTTACGGAACTCCCTAACTCCGTTTTGCGACGTGACAGTAAAACTACCGATGTTAGGGATTTGGTTTATATCGGATAAATTTATTTTTTCTTGCTCAGTTGGGTGGATGAGAAACTGTCGAGCGTATTCACTTATCATTTAGAAAATCGTAGTCTGCAAAAGGAGAAGATTACTATTTTGGGAGTAGGAAAGCGTTGACGCTTTAGGATAAACAATAGTTTTAAGGTTCCGTACCTAAAAAGGAAAAAAAAACAATGTTGTGCGTACAAACTTACATTGGCAGTTGTAATGTATAAGGGAATGGTTTTCAACTACAATGTTGTTTGTTCTTGGGATAAATTCATCCCAACTACGGAACCCTTCATTGTGCGTGGTCCAACACGCACTTGGCCAGTTTTTTTAGCTGTTTGTGCTATTTGTAGAGCTTTGTCGTAAATAGATAGAATTATATAAAGGGTGAAATCCCGACATCGACGCGAATCCGTTTACCATGGATTCAGTACATAATTCTTGACCCCTGCGTTAAAATTTTACGTCAGTTATTTAAAAAAAATGCGCTGCTCCATACCAAATTTTACGTCGGTTATTAAAAACCGTACAACTCCGGTTAAAAGTTAAGCCTTTCGAAGGGGTAACCCATTCAATGGGTTACCTTTATCATAATGTAACCCATTGAAAGGGTTTTATACTAGAAACCCATTGAAAGGGTTACATGATAACCCATTGAATAGGTTTTATACTTGAACCCCAGTGAAAGGGTGACATGATAACCCATTCAATGGGTTCTACACCTACTTGAAACCCAGTAACATGAAAAAATCATAATATTCTGTTATTTCGATATCCGCCCAGCACGCGTAGCATGACCAATTCTATCTCTATTCTACCCAGGGACCATTTCGGTTACCATTTTAGAAATCAATTCTAATCAATCAAAATTTATTAGCCGACAAAGAACACAAAGACAAATCAATAGAATCTGTAATTTGTAAGTTGGATTAATTGACATCGCTGATTGTGAAGACATTTGCACGCCATGTTATGGCAGGATATCCTGAAACAAATTTACTGTAACACCCTATGTACCATATTCTAGCAAATAAATATTTTAGATTTGTTTGATTTGAATCAAAAACCCATACGGTGTGGGTAATTTTGAATGGCTTAAATTAAGCGGTTCAAAAGGGTTACCCACACCGTATGGGTTTTTATCGAAAACCTTTTCAATGGGTTACCAAAATTTAATTTAAGCCGTTCATAAGGGTTACCCATATCGTATGGGTTTTTGTTTAACCGCTTAGTAAAATACTATCGAAAACCCTTTCAATGGGTAACCAAAATGGTCGCGTCGATGTCCCTTCCACCCTGTATGTAGACAAACATTGTTACAAAGCTCTTTTAGAATATTGCTAATTCAATCTGCCTAGCAGTCTATGGAGGTAACGGCCCAGTGGTAGCAGCCGTGACTTACAACTTGTAGGTCGTAGGTTCGGACCCAAATATGCGCTTTACTTTGTTTAAATTAATATATCATTACATGGAGCATCATCGTGCGTGTTTCGTTTCGTGTGCATCCCTGATGTCGCGTGTTCGCGCCAGCACCAAGAAAACTCTCCGTGTGTTCACAGATCGGTGGGATTCCCCGATGTTGCGGAGGTAGATGCAGCTCCACGCTGAATTTTAATTGTTTTGTTAATCTTTGTCTGTAATAACACTAGATGATAAGTAAAATTGTTACTAACTCTATGGACATTTGTCAGAAAATAAAAGTATTCTATTCTATTCTATTACAGGTCTTAACCTAATGCGATAGCCAAGTCACGCACATAAAATTGAAATTAAACCACAAAATACATTTCACGATCATAATTATAGATCATTGTTTGTAAAATAGTGTAAACAATAATACTTTTGCGAACTCACCCCATTTTTATTTTTGGTAGTTGGCCTTGAGAGGCCGCCTTAAGGCTTCTACATACCGGGGCGACTTGTCGCGCGACGCGACGCCACACAAAGGCACCGCTCGTCCCATGACACGCGGGGCCTTTGTGCCGTGTCGCGTCGCGCGACAAGTCGCGCTGGTATGTAGAAGCCTTTAACCGAGCTTTCCTGTGACTGCCTTATGGTGTGAGCTTAAAGCCTCCAGCCAGGGCGTAAATATATATTATAAACTAAACGACTGTGCACTAAGGGCACTCCCTGTGGGGTACGGACCTCGGCTCAGCGTCGTTGGGGGATCACAAAAGGACGGGCTGGGCGAATTCACCCCAGTGACATGTACTTAAATATATCCATTTCGACCTGAATATAATCGATGATGCGACTTGCTCGAGTCAGAGGGGTTTTGGCCAGTAAGTTGGTCCTGGCTGATGGTACAACCAGCAGTGGCGGGGCCGTCGCCTCCACAAAGAATAATAATAATATATAATCTTTTTTAATTCAGAAAAAACACATTTACGGTTCACAAAACAATTTTCAAAAAGTAAAAATTGGACATTCCAGAAATAAGGGTATCGTTGGTGTCTGTACGAATGAATGAATTTTGTTATTGATTGTTTTAGTGTATTTATAATATTTTAATTCATTATATTTAATTTAATTGTGACATTGGTTTTATAATTCTAATGTGTATGTGTAATTTTATTTATTGTTGATTATTTTAATGATATGTGTTTTATTCAATTGTTTTTTTTATTAATGTATGGACTATGTCTGAAATAAATGAATTAATAATAAATCATTGTATCACAAACACCAGCGCCTTCCAAACTAGGTTACATTAAAAACAAAAAAAATCGAACGTGCTACATGGTGAACTCGTAAAAAATATATAAAATAAACGGTAGAAATAATTTAAAAATAATTAAAAAAAAATCTATAGGCTACATAAGCCACATATTTACTTATATTGATATATTTGTGCGTGCATTTTTTTGAGAATGCACGGGTGTCGGATTGTGTATGTTTGAGTATGCGTCGTGTTTTTTTGAAATATCTCTATTTAATAATAATAATAAATAAAATTTATTCAAAAATTAAAAATGGGTAAAATACAGTATAAATCTATGAAATAATGTAGGTATTACAAAGTATGGTGCCTGTACTAGGATAAACCTGTATCACAGGCGGCATGAGTTCTTACAATTACTAATAGGACAACTGATTTCTTAACAATATTTAACATAAATCTTAAGAATAGTGACGTGTTACTTAATTTATTATTTACTTATACACTAAGAATTAAGGTCTTAAACATGTAGATAATTTCTATATTATCAAAGGAAAATAAATGTTAGCACTTTGTTACACGATTATGATTGCGACTGCAGTATTATTAAACTAGGTTGAAACAAATTATTGCTTAAATCATCTTCACGGCTACATTACATTTTTGAAGCGGTCGACTTGACTTGACTTGATTTGATTGTTTTAAGAAGATCTTCAGTCTCCTGGTAATTTAACTTTAGTAATAGGCTTTGTAATTCTTTTTTGCACTTGTTTTTTGTAAGGTCTAATGTATAATGGTAGGGTACGTACAAATGCAACCGCTGCAGCACTCTCGAGTTGCCCTCTATCATATGCCTCGGAGCAGTTTCACGATGTACGACACCAGTGAAAATTCCCGTCGCACCCCGAGTTGATTAAAATACGAATATAATACTAAACGTCGTCAACGTAGGGTACAGTCGCCAGAAAATCAAGTTATCACAAACCTAACCTTCAACATGTTAAGGTTTAAAATCTTTTGGAGAAATTTGACAGTTTGGTTTTCCTGATATGCTGGCGACTGTACATATCTTGTAAAATGGGACGTAATTTTGTTAAAGTAATTAAGGGTTATTAAAAGGGGTTCCTATGTTAAATTATTATATTGGATCTTTCGCATCTTCTTTAACATCTGAGGGGGCTTTAATGAGTAAAAGTATCAATAGCGAACTTCAAAGATTTTGAGGGTTTTTTAAGGGGTATCACTATCGTCGACGAAAAGAAAGGAAATATTGTATTTTATGGTCGGTGTCTTTGGTTTTCAGTTTTTAGGGTTCTACTCTAACTAAAGCTCCACTGTGCATCCGTCTGTCACAGGGCTGTATCTTTTGAACCGTAATATTATAGGTAGACAATTGAAATATTCACAGAGTGTCAATGAAAATCAAAATCAAAAATATTTTTATTTCACATAATAGGCTTATGTGAAATAAAAATATTTTTGATTATTGATGGGCTCTTATGAAACGTCAGAAGCTAGGTGCACGGTTCCAATTGGTCGTGTCCTATAGAGAAGAGCCGGCAAGAAACTCCACGGTTACTCTTTTAAAAAAAAATTGGCTTTTACAATGTTTTCAAATTACAGTGTTATTAGGTATGAGAGGACAGCGCAGGCCCGTCAAAAGTACCAGGTACTTAACAAAATAGAAAATGGTCTACAGATCTATAGTCTATTAAAAGCCTACAACGTCCTCACATTAAAAAAAAATATATGATTAAAATAATGTGTATAGCTATGGCCCCTTTAACAACAAATAATACAATAAAGACAAAAATAAATGGCGTTTTTTTTAAACTAATGCCTCGTTGGTCTAGTGGTCGTAAGCGCTGCTACTGAGCATGAGGTCCTGGGTTCGATTCCCAGGTCGCGCAGTGTTATTGGGATTTTCCATAGGAATTTTTCAGTATAATATAATAATAAGTTTATTGATTCAAAATATACATAGACATAGGGTTGTATATGACGGAAGCCATATTATTTAACAGCTGCGAGAGGCGGCGACTAGATGGCGCTAGTGGAACCACCATAGACAAATCATTCATTCTAGCGGATGTTTGACTTAAAAGATTTGAAGTCAATTGAGTGAAATATTGTAACGTTACCCCCCACTAGCGGATCGCCTTTATAAGGAGGTGCGCTATTGAGTCGGTACGCATTTTGAACGGATGCGTCTTGGTGCACGGACCACTGTCTCTCGACAGTCAGTACTGCCCGGTTATTGGATATGGAACGCTGTCTCCGACAAATTAGTACTATCCTTATTGCGGTGGGTGCATGGACCACTATCCCTGACAGTCAGTACTGCCCTATGTGACCGCCACTACCATTATTAGTTATTTAATTAATTCTATTTAATTTCTATATTCTCTCGATTTAAAATAACTGATTGTTCGATTGAAATATATTTCTGTATTGCCATATCTGAGTATTACTTCTGATGTCTGAACCTACCCCGACATATACTAGTTACATGCTAAGACTTAATCAACTAACAATGGACACAAGTGGAAAAAAATAAAATAAAATAACTGGCTATAAAAACAAAAATTTAAATCTTGTCTCCTAAACTAGGGATGGCCTGTATCTTAGGAGACAGTGATCCGACCAAGCTGAAGTGCAAATGATGGATCTTAGGTTAGGTAGCAGCCCGTAGACTAGATTTTTGCCCGGTTGATGGTAATAGGCTCGCCCCTATTACATGGGAGTTAAACAGAACTGGCGAAATGTGGGTGTACTATAGTTACACCTCTGCCTAACCCTTCGGGGATTACAGGCGTGATGTTATGTTTTTAACTAAAGTATTTAAAAATTTATGTAGTGTTAAATATTGTACGGTGTTACGGAAACCTTCCTGTGTGAGTTCGACTCGCAATTGGCCGCTTTTTGATGTGAAACATCTATAGGCACACGTAAAACCGATTGCTGGCGGGGCGACGCATGCCGCGTGGCGATCGGCTACTATACAGTCTATATGTAGTAGTGTGTAAATGTGTGTATAATGTCAACATAAATGATGTAACCAATACTATGTAACAATATTTTGATTTAAAAGAGTGTCCGTGGAGTTTCTTGCCCATTTTTCTCCATAGGAACCTACTACGCTTTGGAATGGGCAACTAGCTTCATCTCTCTGACTGACCGACCTCTTGACAATTCAAAAGTGCCTGAAATTTTTATTTTTTTATTTTATTTTATTTAGAATGGGTTTGCTGAGGTGACAGAGACAAAGTCTACGATGGAATGAGCTTACCCAGAAGATGCCTGTTTACTCTAACTTTGAAGAGATTAGGGTTGTATGCGTTCGGATACACAGACGCAGGTAGAGAGTTCCACTCTTTTGCTGTGCGCATTATAAATGTGTATTATGTGGTTTATTTGAAATAAATGCTTTAAGTTTGAGTTTGAGTTTGTGTGTAGTGCGATGTTTGCACATCTGCCAGTCGTCCCGTGAAGGCTCGATTTTTCAATTTCTATAATAACATACAGAATTCTTAACAGAATAAATGCTAGCAGTATGAATGAATTCTATTAAACTAAATACAGTCCTAAACAATAGTTAGTAGGTAATTTGTAATTTAAATAGACGGTTCAAATGAAATTAATGTGAAGAGCTGATTTCAATTTCTGTGAAAACAGCCAGATGTCAGAATACTTTAAATAGTCCTAAGTATTGGATTCGTCTGTTTGTACTGAGAATTTGTTGTAACAGTTGTAAATCAATTAGAATTTAATTTAATTTAGAAGGAACTGGTGACTAGTTTGACTTGTAGTGACACAGTACGTACCTGTCACATAAGAATACCAGCTACTTACCACATACCACTGAACCTGTTACCTTACCACGTTTTACACATTCCGTAAAGAAACAGGGAATCGTCTTGAAAAAGACGGTTTGTAAGAAACATGAGAGCAGAACACCGATGCGGCACGAGCATCATAACAATGCCGCACACACACGATTCGCTTCGAAAGAAGCGGTTTTGTAAGCGCAAGCAGAGCAAGCAGAAGCACCAGCACACTCCGTATCTTCACTGCACGCCCCGGGACCACACAGATGGACACGAGGATACATGACGCTGACGACACACGCATCCCGCAGATCGGCAGGCAGTCTTCATATGCTTAGATGTTCACTCGACGACGGCGCCCGGCAGAAAGGATCGCGCCTCGCGCGCTACTCCTATTTATGCCTTCGCGGCTAACAGTGGTGCAATCAACACAGCGCCCCGAGCCCCGCGCGCGAACCGCCAGATGGCGCATCGCCATTGGTCAAATGAATTGTAAATAGTAACAGGCCATGTCTAAAGGAATCTAACATATTGTATATATAAGCAGGGTGTTTTTGAAAATAATAAGATCAGTCAATCCTGAGTAGTTTTTATTTAAATCACCGAGCGTACCTACCGATACACACCACACTAAATTGGTGACCCCGTGAAGTTGAACACGAAATTGAAGCCGAAGCCCGAGCCTGGAACATCGAACTCCTGCAAGAACCATCACCATGATAAAAGACACTGACGATTTCAGCGATGCTCAGGGCATCTCAACAGTGAAGAGTGACGTCGCAGCAATCTCACTACCTGCACGACTACCACCATTTTGGCGCCAAAATCCACGCCTGTGGTTCGCGCAATTTGAAGCAGCCGTTGCTGCAAGCAAGCTCGGTGAGGAGCAGAAGTTCAACCTCGTCGTCCCACTACTCGGCAACAGTGACCTAGAACAAATTGGAGACATCATCTTGGATCCACCGAGCACCGGCAAGTACAGCACGCTCAAAGACAGACTCATCTCCACGTACCAAGAGTCAGACCACCGGCAGTTACAGAAGCTACTCAGCGGCCTCTAACTCGGCGATCACAAGCCAAGCCAGCTGCTGCGTAAAATGCGAGACCTCAGTGGCAAGCTACTATCGGATGAAGCGCTGAAGGCTATGTGGCTCAACCAGCTACCCTCACAAGTTCGCGCCGTTCTCTCCGTCAACACCGAGTCATCACTCGAAGTGCTAGCTGCGATGGCAGACAAAATGATGGAGCATTTTGAACCCGCTACAGTCGCCGCAGTCTCCACAGCAAACCCACCGTCAACAAGTCCAGCAGTCAACGAGGTACAGATAAACGCGATAACAACCCTACAAATCAATATGCTGACGAAACAAATTGAGAAATTGTCAATCGAAGTCGCTGAGCTCCGCAACCACCAATATTCGTCGTATCGCCGTTCCCGCCATAACCCAGCACATCGTAGCCGCTCACGCTCCCACTCAAGACACCGCACCGATAACGCCCGCAAGCCCAGCGATCCCGACTGGCTGTGCCGTTTCCACTACCGATTCGGCAACGGGGCACAAAAATGTGAATCGCCATGTACATTTGCAAAGCGGGAAAACTAGAACGTACATCGATAGCGGCGGGTGTCGATGTAAACCAAACAAGCCGTCGCCTATGTGTGATCGACATTAACAACAGAGAAAAATTTCTTGTCGACACGGGAGCCGACATATCGGTATTAGCCGCTCGAAACCAGAAATATTCAAGGCCGGCGGAGAATGCAAGCTACAAATTGTACGCGGCCAACGGAACAGAGATTCGTACCTACGGAGAGCGTACACTCGAGCTCAACCTAGGCTTACGAATAAGTTTTAAGTGGACTTTCGTCGTCGCCAATGTGAAGACTTCATTACTGGGTGCCGATTTCCTAGTTCATCATAAAATATTAGTCGACTTGCACAAAAGAAAACTCACCGACCGAGTAACCGAGCTCAGTGTAAACGCCGTCAAAATAAACAGCAAAGAAGAATCAATCTACATTATCAACCGCGACCATACTCATCACGACCTACTGAAGAAATATCCAGATGTACTGCGACCAATGACACTCAAAACTCCAGCCAAGCATGACGTCACACATCACATCGAGACAGCCGGGCCGCCGATTTACTCACGGCCGCGCCCACTACCGCCTGACAAATACAAGGCGGCTAAACTCGAATTTGAACGCATGATCGAGATGGGAATATGCAAGCCGTCAAACAGTCCGTGGGCGAGTCCACTTCACATCGTGAAAAAGAAAGACGGATCACTACGAGTATGTGGCGATTACAGAAGACTCAACGCCGTCACCGTTCCCGACCGATACCCCATTCCACGAATTCAAGATTTCACTTACAAACTCCACGGCAAGGAAATATTCTCGAAACTCGATTTGAAAATGGCTTATTACTGGGTACCGATCGCACAACAAGATGCTCACAAAACAGCGATAATAACACCTTTCGGACTATTCGAATTCACCTGCATGACGTTTGGTCTAAGAAACTCCGGGCAAACATTTCAACGTTTCATGCACGAGGTACTACGAGGACTAGATGACAACGTATTCAGTTTCATCGACGATTTGCTCGTACACTCGAGAAATAAGGAAGAACACCGCCGCCACTTAGAATTAGTACTCGAACGCCTAAATACCTACGGCGTCAGTCTTAACATCGATAAGTGCGAGTTTGACAAAACTAACATCGAGTTTCTCGGATACGAAATGTCATCCCAAGGAATCAACCCCACTCAAGAACGAATACAAGCCATAGTAAACTATCCGAAACCACAAACAGTTCAAGAACTAAGAAGATTCTTAGGAATGATAAACTTCTACCGTAGTTGTTTACCCCATCAAGCCGAGCACCAACACGAATTGAACAAATACCTACACAACAGTAAGAAAAATGACAAAACTCCGATACAATGGTCGCAAGTAGCAGAACAAGCCTTTGAAAAATGCCGACAAAGCATACTCGAGGCAACAACACTAACTCACCCGATACCTAACGCGCCGCTATGTTTATTTACCGACGCATCGAATACTAGCATGGGCGCCGTTCTACAACAAAAAGTGGACAACAAATGGAGACCTCTGGCATTCTACTCGAAAACTATGAGTGAGACGCAGCGTCGCTACAGCGTGTACGATCGCGAATTGTTAGCAATGTACACCGCAGTGCAACACCTACGACGACTAATAGAGGGCAGTGATCTAACAATATTCACCGATCACAAACCACTAACTTACGCGCTAACAAGAACGCCGAGTAGCAGCGATACACCACGAAGAGAACGCCAGCTACATTACATTAGTCAGTTCTGTACAAAGATCGAAAACATTCACGGTGATAAGAACGAAGCAGCGGACGCCTTATCACGCATCGAAGAAATCAACTTGTCGCACTCCACGATCGATTACAACCAACTCGCTAAAGACCAAGAAAATGATGAAGAATTGAAGATCTGCATGGCCAACCCAAGTCTAAAGTTTGCACCTTTTACATTGCCCGGAGGTCAGCGACCAATAATGTGCGAAACATCAACTGGCAACGTTCGTCCATACCTACCAGCGGCTTATCGTAAAGTAGCATTCAAAGCGCAACACGAACTAAGTCACCCTGGTGTGCGAACAACAAGAAGAATAATGTCTACAAAGTTTATATGGCCCAGTATGAACAGAGAAGTTGGTCTGTGGGCAAAGTCATGCATTGGTTGCCAGCGTGGGAAAGTTCAACGACATGTTATCAGTCCACTCGGCGAGTTTCAAAAATCAGCGCGCTTCGAACACATTCACGTTGACATCGTAGGACCACTGCCGCCATCTAACGACTACAGATATCTAGTTACAATTATCGACCGCAGCACTAAATGGCCGGAGGCAATACCTATTCATGACGTCACCGCCGACACTGTTGCTAAGGCGATGTACGAAGGATGGATATCGCGATTTGGTTGCCCGTTACGAGTAACGACGGATCAAGGAAGACAATTCGAATCATCGTTATTCAACGCACTGATGAAGAGATTCGGCATCACCAGAATTCGAACTACTGCATACCACCCGCAAGCAAATGGTCAGGTCGAACGCTGGCGTCGAACGTTGAAGGCCGCGCTCATGGCGAGAAGCGCCGGCACACACTGGAGCAATGAATTAGCGACCGTGCTGCTAGGATTACGAACAGCGCTGCGTGAGGACACACAAGTCAGCCCGGCCCTGATGACCTATGGAACGACACTAAGAATACCGTCAGATTTCTTCGCGCCTACACAGCCGAAAAATGAAGACGCAGAATTCGTCCGCCAGCTGACCGAAACAATGGCATCACTCGCACCAAGCAGCAAGTCACGTGTTAACAACATGAGTACGTTTGTATACAAGGACCTAGCGACATGTACTCATGTTTTCGTGCGCAACGACACCGTGCGAAACCCGTTGACCCCTCCTTACGACGGCCCGTTCAAGGTGATTAAGCAAGATAGCAAGCATTTCACCATACAGATGCCACTTCGAACTACAGTTGTCTCAATAGACAGACTAAAGCCAGCGTACCTACTCAACAAAGACGGGTGTACCACATCAACAACGACAGGTGCGAAACATCAAGCACTGCGCACGACTACGAGCGTCGAGCCGCGGGCATCGAACCCCGGCGCACCGCGCGACACATACGTCACACGTTCCGGCCGCACAGTAAAACCCAACGTACGCTTCGCTTAGGGGGGAGTGATGTAGTGACACAGTACGTACCTGTCACATAAGAATACCAGCTACTTACCACATACCACTGAACCTGTTACCTTACCACGTTTTACACATTCCGTAAAGAAACAGGGAATCGTCTTGAAAAAGACGGTTTGTAAGAAACATGAGAGCAGAACACCGATGCGGCACGAGCATCATAACAATGCCGCACACACACGATTCGCTTCGAAAGAAGCGGTTTTGTAAGCGCAAGCAGAGCAAGCAGAAGCACCAGCACACTCCGTATCTTCACTGCACGCCCCGGGACCACACAGATGGACACGAGGATACATGACGCGGATGAATGGAAGAAGATCTTGTCAACATGTCTGGAGTATTGTGAGATGAGCGTATGACTGTGGAGTAGCTGTATTCTTTTGTTTTTTTTTTTTTGTACTAATATAGTGTGTTGTGTCTTTAACTAATGTAATTGGCCTTTGGCCGTTTTATGTTAAAGTAAAAATAAATAAATAAATGACGCTGACGACACACGCATCCCGCAGATCGGCAGGCAGTCTTCATATGCTTAGATGTTCACTCGACGACGGCGCCCGGCAGAAAGGATCGCGCCTCGCACGCTACTCCTATTTATGCCTTCGCGGCTAACAGTGGTGCGATCAACACAGCGCCCCGCGCCCCGCGCGCGACTCGCTAGATGGCGCATCGCCATTGGTCAAATGAATTGTAAATAGTAACAGGCCATGTCTAAAGAAATCTAACATATTGTATATATAAGCAGGGTGTTTTTGGAAATAATAAGATCAGTCAATCCTGAGTAGTTTTTATTTAAATCACCGAGCGTACCTACCGATACACACCACACTAAAGACTGAAGGCCGTGACGATATTGCTAACATTGTTGCTCCCGTATATTTGCACGCTTTCTTAGGAAAGTAGTACCAAGTAAAGGCTTCTACAGACCGGTGCGACTCGCGACGCGACACAAAGGCACCGCTCGTCCCGCGACACGCGGTGCTTTTGTGTCACGTCGTGTGTCGCGCCGGTTTGTAGAAGCCTTAATAAGTTTCTAAGCGTAGTAGGAAAGAAAGAAAGAATAAAGTTTATTTGGACACAGTTCGTGAAACACAAAATAAAACAACAAAAAAAAACCAGTGAAAATAATTTTTGAACAACAATAATGTGTGCCTCACGGCTGCGCCAAAGGTTCATTTCAGCATTAATGCCAGACAGATGCTGTCTGACGCAGGTTTTCTAATGAACCTTCAGGGACAAGTGACCGGAAGTACAAATATACATATTACCTAATACAAACATATATTTATACTTGTAAGTAGATAAATAAACTAGAATCCCCTCTTGTCGTATAGAACGTTTCAAGTTCCTTCATGACACACATAATAGATATCTTAGGTCATCGGAAAACTTGAGACTAGAGATGCCGATGCATTCCACTAGCTTTTATGACTAGTCTTTTACAGTTCAAGCAGTGCGGTTATGGAATGCCTTGCCCGTGTCGGTAAGGCGTGCTCAATCTTTGTCCACTTATAAGATTCAGGTAAAAAAACACTTCCTCTCTCCTTAAACATCATCACCTACATAATACAGTTCCCTGCTCTTGTTTCATGTGTATATATAATATGTATATATTTATTAGATAAGTGTATGCTTTGTGTAGGTATATGACGGAAGCCATATTGTTTAACAGCTGCGAGAGGCGGCGACTAGATGGCGCTAGTGGAACGTGCACCATAGACGATTCATTCATTCTATCGGTCATTTGACTTAAAACACTTGGAGTCAATTGAGTGAAATATTGTAACGTTACCCCCCACTAGCGGATCGCCTTTATAAGGAGCTACGCTGTTGAGTCGGTACGCATTTTGAACAGATGCGTCTTGGTGCACGGACCACTGTCTCTCGACAGTCAGTACTGCCCGGTTATTGGATATGGAACGCTGTCTCCGACAAATTAGTACTATCCTTATTGCGGTGGGTGCATGGACCACTGTCCCTGACAGTCAGTACTGCCCTATGTGACCGCCACTACCATTATTAGTTATTTAATTAATTCTATTTAATTTCTATATTCTCTCGATTTAAAATAACTGATTGTTCGATTGAAATATATTTCTGTATTGCCATATCTGAGTATTACTTCTGATGTCTGAACCTATCCCGAAATATATGTTAATGGTACACCACTGACTACCTGCAGTATTGTCTGTCGTGCTCTCTTTAATCCATCCAAAGGTTGTCTGTAAAAGATCGCTTTAAGCGATAAGACCGCCCATTGTGTCACCCTATGTAAAATTTAAACATTTATATCTGTAACTTTTATGGTGTACATAATAAAGAGTATTCTATTCTATTCTAGAAATCAAAGAAATATAATTACAAAACAATGATGATAAAAAAAATATATGTTTATGTCAATAAGTTTAATATTATACATACTTATTAGTATAAATAATATTATATTGATTTATGTAGTTCATTTATTACTTATTCGGGGAAAGTGAAGTATCAACGAGCAGCAGCGTCAACGATACAGCAGGATATTTTTGTATCCCGATGGGGACTACATTAGTATAGATAGGCAGTCGCTCCATGTAAAATACTGGTATCCAACTGCACCCAGTTAGACTGGAAGCCGACCCTACCATATTTGGGGACAGGCGGGCAGATGATGAAAGGGTCCACATTAGTGAAGGTATATTAAAGTTATGTTATTTCAGAGCATAGTTTTATTCGTTTACGCTAGTTCTTCGGAAGCGGCATTTAAAATAAGACATTGTCAATTCTTAATCATCCAAGATGTATTTTAAAACGTTCAGTGCTGGGAACCCTCCTGGAGGGTTCACTCAAGTCGCATATGGAATGCCGGGAGCCCTCGCGGAGGGCTCATTTTAAATATCCGTTTTTTTAAGCGAATATAGCATTATAAACTGTGAAAATAAAATCAGTTGTATATTTTAGCAAGATTTAATAGTATATTCGTTTGTTTTCAAATACAAGCATTTTTATTTATATATTTTTTTTTTCATTTTAACTTACTATGTTTGCCGCCATACATAGCAAGTTAAAATGAAAAAAAAAATGAAAATAAACATGGCATTTATAGAGCTCTACTAAAAGTGGGTGGAGTCGAAAGTATTAACTATGTACCGAACTTATAATTATGAATGTTGTATGCCTCAATGGTGGGACATAGCAGACTTACCTGTAACTAACACAACATCTTATGAACCTATGATCCCCAATAAATTATTTCAAAATCAAAAGTCATTTTTTCAAAAAAGGCTTAGAATCAGCACTTTTTGAACGTTAAAAATTACATAAGACAGTCCCCCAAAAACGCCCACCCTTCACCACTTCCTAGTGCTTTAGCTGGGAAGATGAAGTGGCGCAACAAACTCCCCAGCAGCACAGCTGTCTGTTCAGTTAGAAAACCTGAATTTGAATTTGAGATATAAAAATCTCAAGATCTAATTATCGGTGAAGGAAAACATCTACACAAAACAGGCACTTACTGTTTAGTTGAAAATAATAATCAAAACCTAATTATTTGATTCCATTTCTTCCCGTGGGTGTCGTAAAAGCAACTAAGGGACTTACTAGAGAGTGGGCAGCAGCGTTCTCTATGCATTTTAACACCATTCTGCGATCGCCAACCCGCCTGCCAAGCGTGGCGATTATGGCAAACCATTCCCTCAATCGCCACCACATACGACGCGTCTCCAAGTGATGCTGTCTTCTGCAGTGTAGACCGCTCGGTAAATGCTATCTCCAACAACAGCTTTCTTTATCTCGTCGGACCATCTTGCCGGTGCTCTGCGTTGAGCTCGTTTTCCTTCCACCCGGCCCAGTATCATAAGCCTTTCCAGAACATGCCATGGTGAACGCACAATATGTCCGAAAAAGCTAAGGGCACGCTCCTGGCATATTGTAGAAAGTCACTTGGTTATACTGAGTTCCTCCAGTATAGATTCATTCGTTCTCATGGCGGTCCATGGTATACTGAGTATATATAGTCTTCGCCAACACCAGATCTCGAAAGCATCGATCTTATTGCTTTCGCGGCTTTAGATGCAATAAGTTTCAGCGCCGTATAAAAAGATGGAAAAAACTAGAGCATGGATCAGTCGTATTTTGGAATTTCGACGGATGTCATGGTTCTTCCTTTTCCCTAGAATAGTCATTGCACTTTTGGCCATATCAGTACGACGGCGGATTTCCTCAAGGCAGCTGCCATCATTCATGGTCAAAGACCCAAGATACATGAACTCGCTGACTTTCTCATAGCCGTCGAGTAGATTTGAGCTCAGAAGATGAGCACGGTCTACCACCATTACTTTAGTCTTGACATGGTTCATCTTGAGTCCAAGGTTAGCGCTATCTGCTTCTATACGTTTTAGCAGATCCGCCATCTCTCCCTCACTGGACGCAACTATCGTGAGGGAAACAGTGCTGATTCCTTTTGAAAAAGCTGAATATGCTCTGCAATATAATAATTATTTAACATTCTAAACAACCAATTCTCCTAGTATACTCCTATTAATGTCGTATTTAATTTGTTTTATTCACTAAATTATAGTTAACCAAGCCAACTTGTCAAACATAATCCCTTATTTAATAACTTTTGGGCTTAATCGTGTAGTCCTTGTAATTTATTGGCTATAATAATACGAGGTAATGGAAGAGGTTAGAACGGAAAACGATATAGCGAGAATTATAGATTTCCAGGTAGGTAAGGTGTGCATACTGTTTAGTTTAGTTTTTTAGTTAGTTTTATTTTGTCCCGGTTTTGTAAATAATATGGTGCAGCGTCTTTGATTATTTATATATGTCCAGATAGAGTATCACACTGCAAAAGAACTGGGAAAAAAGTAAATAAAATTAACTAAAAAACCCGACTGCGTAAAAAGTGAACTTAAAACAAGTTATGAGGCAATAAGTCTTTATTTTTAAGAAGATGCCTCCGACTGCATGAGATTGTATTTTTAATCTTGTTTCCATCTTTTTTTAAGTTCACTTTTTACGCAGTCGGGATTTTTGTTTTTTTTATTAACTTTTTTGATTTTACACTTTTTAGTTAGGATCATAAGACGGTAAATTAGGTTATTTACTCACTTATAACCGGGTGGTAACGGCCTCTTGCTCATTCACTCCAAAAGTTCAGGATACTCATTTAAATTAGATTTAAACGTACACATCAAGCTAGTACAAATCTATCAAATTGCTTTAAAAGATTTTCAACTTTATCGTTGAAGCATAAGGTTCAAGGTTGATTGGGAAAATTTTTAAGTTTCGGGTAGCTCGACCTGCTGGCGTCTGTACATAATGCTGGGTTTTGATGGCTTGGCCGGCCCTAGTCCGGGTTAAGAAAAATACTAACCTTGTTGCATTTAATAACTCAATTGGCTAACTTCAACCGAAACTGCTTTGAAATTCAGGCTATCGTCACATTAAACTATAGTAATTTTAAACTTACTTAAGGCGACGATAACCGACTTTTAATGAATACACTGAAGATCACGTCTAAACGAGTAGTGTTTATGATTTAAAAAAAAAATATGTTAAATTAGAGCATTTTCGCAATAACTTAATATTTTAGATTATGTTTATATTACATAGTGAAATTAATGATCTGAACTAAAAATTGAACGAAAAGGTATTTTAATAAAACCCGTATATTAAAATATACGGGTTTTATTAAAATACCTTTTGTTTTGTGTTTAATAAATTAATAATGCGTCAAATTGGGGACAGCGCTTTTTGATGGGCGAGTCCTATTACTGGCTGAACGTACGACGCGTTGCATGAGCTCAGTACAGAACACGCAAGCTAACCACTCAAGGTCACTGGCATATATCTGCGTCTTGAGCTTTGGTATCCTCAATGGCGTATTTTAAGATTGGCGCCCCGTGCCAATACAGTTTGCCACCCCGTAATTTAACAAAACAAATAAATGTGAGAACGAGTGAAATGAACTCGAAATTAGCACCTCGGATAGATTAGATTTTGTTTTTACCATTCATGAGGTGTTATTGAAGCTACTTTTTCCAATAAACGCTTCATAATAATTACGATATTGTAGGATGCAAAAAGAGAGCAAAACGTGCTCAAAAATGATTGCACCCCGCCTCAGATGGGTTTTTTTTTTAACCATTAAAAAAAAAAAAAAAAATCAGACAGATTAGATGTTAGGGCGGCTAGAAGATAAGTATAGTGCTTGAATCACGAAAATCAGGCAGACTGCAATGGGTGCTATGGCCCTATTGACCTAAGGGTAAATACGCCACTGGTATCCTACGACAGCGGTACATGGCCGCCACATAACGGCTGCAATTACCTCATACACCTCTGTCTATCCCTTCGGGAAAACAAGCCTGACGAGATGTATGTTAACCCAACATCGTTGATGACATCATCATCTGTTGTCATCACTAATGACGGCTGTCATGAAAATTATGGCAGTGGGGTTTGACTTTACGGTGTTAAAAAACGCTCTCTAGGGAAACACACCAACTTACTTTTATTAATAACGTTCCAGTGACGTCATTCGACAGTAGTATATTGTTTTTTTGTTAATGTGAAGACGTTGTAGGCTTAATAGACTGTAGATCTGTAAACCATTTTCTATTTTGTTAAGTACCTGGTACTTTGACGGGCCAACGCTGTCCTCTCATACCTATTAACACTGTAATTTGAAAACATTGTAAAGGACAATTGTTTTTAAGAGAGTAACCGTGGAGTTTCTTGCCGGCTCTTCTCCATAGGAAACGACCAATTGGAACCGTGCGCCTAGCTTCTGACGTTTCATAAGTGCCCAAGTAGGCTTATGTGAAATAATTTTTTTTTTGTTTTTTTTTTTATTTTGAGTAAATTGCTGACGCTATGTGGCGTTGACCACACTCTTAGGAACCCTAGCTTTACAGTTTCATTTGAAGCGTCAATAGCTTAGCAAGTACCAAATCGAAATATCGCAGGCAGATTGTATGATTCGTCATTATACAAACGACGCCGTCCGTTTACAAACGCTCGGAGTTCTGAAATATGCCGAAGGCAAATTGGCAACTCGTTCAATTGTTCAATTCCGACATTGATTGTTATTGTAGGGTGACCATCATAAAACACAAGTTGGACAAATCAGACTTTATTCCAGCAATCAAGGACCTATTACGAGTATGTCACCGTAAACTGTTACAACCGTTAGTAGATTATAAACAGTAGAAAAAAAAATTGTGAACTGGGTGAAATGGGTTAGGTTAGGTTAGAACTGTGACCATCTCAGGAGTAGGCAGGCAGTGACCTATCGCTGCCAGCCGTGGTCGAGTCGATGGTCGGCAGTGAGGAGTCCTGGGACGCGGTGGTGTCCTTCTGCGAAACAGTCGTGTCGCAGAAGGAGGCTGCGGAAAGGGAGCGGAAGATCTCGTCCACTCATCCGGCCCGCAGCAGGCGCACTGGGCATCGGCAGAGGGCAGATAATGCCCTCTTCTGGCCCCCCTAAATGGGTCCAGGGACGGCGGACATGGGGACGTCCGCCGCCCCCTATTTTGAGACGTCGCGGGGGTGGGGGTCAAACACCTCACCCCCAGACTTGAGGTGGCCTGCAGAGGCCGGCCGGCACTAGCCGGGGATGGCAAAAGTTATAACAGATCCCAAGATCCCGGTGCAAGAGTGGGAAGGGAACACTGGGGTGGTTTTTAGTCAGTAAGAGTCTGACAGACCCCTCCGCTCGCCCCAGGGCGGAGGACATCCATGAGGATTTTCCAACCCGTGAACAAAAAAACAAAAAAAAAGGACTGTGACCAACCGCGCTAGCTACTTCCAAGTCGCTCGCAACTAGGCAGGGTATTTAATATTACAGTTCACAATTTTTCGACAGTTTTTGTACTAATAATATTTCGCAGGAGTCCTCCGAGCACCAGGTTCCATGGACACTTTAGTGTTTTTTACGTGCCGGATAACAAAATAACGGCATTTTACAAACGGCGTTTGATTTTTCTATCAAATGTTGTGGCATATTATAATATATAGTGACAAGGCAATTTACATTTTGCCTTCGGCATATTTTAAAACAGCGAGCGTTTTTAAACGGACGACGCGCGACGCTGTTTATAAAACGCGGTATCATACAAATTGCCTGCGACAGATACATATAAACAGCAAATGTAAGTTGGTCGACTGTTACTCGTTAACTTGTAAAACTTACTTATCTGTGTATGTAATTATTATGTCCTATCCCTCTCACAGAGAGGAAGCCTGTGTCCCAGCAGTGGGAACATTATAGGCTGATTATGCTATTATATACTACTTTCATGAATTTTTTCACAGATCCTTATACAACCATTTAGCTGGCAGGGGGACACTTGACTCTAACAAAACAAATAGCACTTTAAAGCTTAATATTACGCAAACCGAACCCTGAATCAAAAAATGCTTTTGACAAACCCACAATATTTTTGGACGGCCTATCCAACGATACCCCACACCATGGGATAGACGAGAAAAAAAAAACATTCCCACTTTACGTGCAAGGGAGCACCCTTATTTTTTTTTCAGATTTTATTGTACGACTTTGTCGGCGTGTTTAATATTTATACCCACGCCAAATTACAGCATTCTAGTACTAATAGTCTCTGAGCTAAGCCGGGGAAGCCGTCTTAATTTTTTTCCAGATTTTAATGTACCACTTTTAATATGCAGTATACCCACGCCAAATTACAGCATTCTAGTACTAATAGTCTCTGAGCTAAGCTGGGGACAGACAGACAGACGGACATGGTGAAATTATAAGGGTTCCTTGTCGACTACAGAACCCTAAAAACCGGTATTCCTACTTTCCGAGTTGCACGTATTATAAAATGACCACATTTTTTCTCGTTATTAAAACAAAAGAGAAAAATATCGCGCAATGGCCTTTCTCGAGTAACTTGAACTCAATATTTTTCTTTTATCCTGAGTGTAGATTTCGAAAGTTCATTAAAAGTTCACTACATTATTTCGCTAACGTAAGTTTGTTGGCACTTTCTAGTGTCTACAGCGTCTCTGTGTAACTTAGTACCGTCACAGAGAATGTTTTAAGTTGCGAGGTGATAGGCATTTTAATAATGTTTAACTTCGCGTGAAATATGTCAGCTATGATACGTACTAATTTTAGCAAAATTATATTCTGTTGTAAGTAGAAAGTTTTTTCTCATACAGAGAAGGAAACGAGCTTTGATAACTGGAGGACATACAGGTAATAATAATGCTAAGAATGCAAAATCAAACTCAAACTCAAAGCATTTATTTCAATTAAACCATTTACAGGCCATTTACAACATTAAGCCTCGCTCTGGACATTATCCATCAGCGAAGTTTGAATCCCTATGAAAAAAGCTGATTCGCCGAATTGCAGTTTGTAATCAGATTGAGGACATACAACATTTGCTGATGGATTGTCTCCGGAACAGGCGCGAGAGGGAGTCATTTTTGAGGGAATTTGACTTAAACAAACATGATATCCCCATATCATGTTTGTTTAAGTCAAATTCCCTCCCTTAATTCAGTCAGTTTTATCGCAACCAACGTCAGAAGGTGCCAAAAAGTTGTGTAGTTTAATTACTGTACTTAAACTGTGACTTCCATCTTTGTTCAGTATTATAAAAAGTTATGTGTTTGTATGTATTATATGTAAGTGTTAATGTTATTTTTACAATGTTAAAAGGTACGGATGAGGTTGGCGTATCTGTTCAGATAAAAACCCCTAAATAAATAAAGAGAAAAAAAAAAGAAGCACTTTTGAATTTTCAAGGAGTCGGTAAGTTAGAAATATGAAGCTAGTTGCCCATTCCAAAGCGTAGTAGGTTCCTATGGAGAAGAACGGGCAAGAAACTCCACGGACACTCTTTTAAATTAAAATGTTGATACAAAGTATTGGTTACATCATTCATGTTGACATTATACATGTGAGAACGATGCAAAACGTCAGAAGCGTTCCGTGATAAGGAGATAAAAAAAAACAACAATTCAAATCTATAATAATTAAAATAACCGTGGCAGCTAAGACGCATGGATCAGCACCATTCAGCTCAACCCTTTTTGAAGAGAGCTAAATGATCCAACACATGCGCCACCATCAACGAGACATCTGACTGAGCATGACATACTCTCAGCCGCCAGGGCACATTCCAAGTCAATGAAAGACATATTACCCGGTAAATGGTAGCTCTATTGCACATAGTACCCACACCTGTGCTACACAATTATATAATACAAAGGAGATTGCGTTTATACAATGTAAATGCAATGTTCCCCGCGCATAGAGTTAAGCGGACTTCCCCGCGCCGCGCCGTGGCAATAACTTGTGTTCTTTATACCTTATGTAAGAAGTACCACTGTGCTTAATATTCATGGTCATCTGTCAATAGACTTTATCTTGAACATAGGAATTTTATTTACATTTCTTCGCCACCCACGATACTCAAAGTGTGACCTTTGAGTATCGTGGGTGGAGTTCCCAACATTGGTTTCACAGACGTGATCTTAGAAAAAAATGAAATTCACGAGTCTGTGTGGTTAAGAATAGCACTACCCCATTTCTTTCCGTGGGTGTCGTAAAAGGCGACTAAGGGACTTACTAGAGAATGGGCAGCAGCGTTCTCTATCCATTTTAACACCATACTGCGATCGCCAACTCACCTGCCAAGCGTGGCGATTATGGCAAAGCCCCCCTTTGGAGGAGGCCTATGTCCAGCAGTGGACGTCTTTTGGTGGAAATGATGATGATGATGACGACAAACTATATAGATTTGGCAATTTTTTTGTTTAAGACTACTTAGATCATTTGCCTCTTGTCAGCGTCTTAAGGCGCAGATATATAATTTTAATGACTTTTAAATCTGTTATTACGCCTTCATATAATGCAAGTAAGTTATAAAAAATATATGTTAAACTAGAACGCATACACATCAGTTCTTTATGTGAATATTTAAGTATAGTAGTAAAATACTTTATGAAATAAATTCAGGAAGTAATTAATGTCTACCTAAAGCATAAAAAACGATATTACTTTCAAACTAATAAATATATTTTACTGATTTTTTTTTAATGAATAGTTTTTTTTATTATTCTATCTGTGATTTTTTCAAATATTCATATTTTGGTTACCTATTAAAAATAAATATTTTTTATGAAACCGAATGGCGGCACCGCGTGGGTGAGACGCGCATTTGTATAGCCAAGGTTAACGGTGATTACCCTTTTTTTTTCAATGCTGGAAAATCATCATAGATGTCCTCCGCCCTTGGGTGAGCGGAGGGGTTTGTCAGACTCTTATTGACTAAAAACCATCTCAGTGTTTCCTTCCCACACTTGCACCGTGGATCTTGGGATCTAGTGCGACTTCCGCGATCCCCAGCTGGTGCCAGCCCGCCTCTGCGGGCCACCTCAAGTCGGGTAATCGACTGGCCTTAAGAAGGTTGCTGGGACAGACTGGATGCGGAAGGCGGAGGACAGGGTGTGGTGGCGCATCCTGGGAGAGGACTATGTCCAGCAGTGGACTGCGATAAACCGAGTTGATTGACAGAAATATGAAAGTATCTAATGAGACTGGAAAAGTCATCTTATAATTATGCCAGGTTGCGAACCCGCCCACTAGTGCTCTTAAGGCGACGATAACCGACTTTTAATGATTATAGACTGAAGATCGAGTAGTGTTAATGATTTGAAAAATTAGAGCATTTTTTCAATAATTAATATACGAATATATTAGATTATGTTTATATTACATAGAGAAATTAATTTGTAAAGTTATGTCTAACGCGGATAAAAAACTGAGAATGACGCAAAATCTACCAAGAGTATTTTTTTAAACCTTCACCAATTTAAATATAATTTAATTATTGATCTTTTAATATACGTTTTATTAAAATAGCTTTTGTTTTGTGTATATTAAATTAATAATGCGTCAAATTGGGGACAGCGCTCCTTGATGGGCGAGTCCTATTACTGGCTGAACGTACGACGCGTTGCGTGAGCTCAGTACAGAACACGCAAGCTAACCACTCAAGGTCACTAGCATATATCTGCGTCTTAAAACCGGCCTACCAAACCTCCAAGCCACCACGCTACATCATTATATTAAGAAGAAAATTAAATGTTTCTTCAATGCCCTACCCTACAAAAAGCATCGAAATATTGACAGAAAAACAACAAAAAATAATCAAATAAGCTTTCAAAAATACATGAATGTTCCCCCTGCCCCTACTCTAAATATATTTGATGGAAATTCCTTTATGTTGTGTTTCTTTGTATTGGAAACAACATTAACAATGAGTTTTTCCTTTGATCGGGTTTGTATTATTAGATTATACTTAGCTTTTGCTACGGCTTTGTCCGTGTTCAATTTCGTTTTAATGTGTATCGTCGTAGAAATGCTCTTAGAACACAATAGTCCTTATTTAATGTATGCACATAACTTAATTATCGTGTACAGTCAGGGCATTAGATTGTTGAGTAGATTCACACAATACGTCAATTTGCCATAGATATGTCTTAAGACTGTCAAGAAGAATAAGAAGGAAAAGTTGAAAATGTGATTTGATTTATATTTATTTAACGAACCGTTTAAGTCTCTGTGATTTAAATTGATATTCAATTTGCTTACCATTAAGTTCCCAGACGATACATAATATAGTATTTTTACCTCTAGAAGCGACGCGTACTTTACTTGTGGTTACCAAGAGTACAAATATGCTGTGAATGTGTGTGTGAGCGCATGAGCTCTCAGTACCGTCCGATACATAGTCGAAGTCGGAAGTATGTGTGTGTGCGCGTTTGTGTGTCATGTGCTGACGCTACTCGTCTTCACGAAAACATCCACAGAGTGTACTCTTGGCTACCACAAGAAAAGCGCACGTCGCTTTGTGAGATAATAGTACATTGTTCACCGAGGGGAGAAAGTGACCGATTACTAACGAGGGTGTAGTTTGAGGCTCGCGGCTCAGCCAAGGGCCTCAATACACACGAGTTGGGAATCACACTTTCTTCCGAGTGATACATAGTGCTTTATACTATCAAATCTTCACTATCACTAGTAGACGGCATTTCGAGTAGATCGTAAACACAAATTGAAAATTTTGATAAATAAAACAAAAAAAAACTATCCGCGCGCGCGCGATTTTCACTTGTTCATTCTATTTTTATAAAAAAAATTACAGTCTCTCTCAGTTACAGTCTCTTTTAAAGTCCAGAGATAATCTTCGTCAGATGTGGAGGCCATGAAGATTGGTGTCTGAAACGGTCTTTTGAGGAAAGAACCACACAGATTGAGTGGACCTGTGCAGTCAGTGCACGCATTTGTCAGTAATCGTGCAGCTCAACTCAGAACTTATGGAGCTCAACGATGCGACGAACAATACCAAAGGACATTTAGGTAGGCCGCATAAATTTCTCAAACTGCCAGACAACAGAAAACAGAAATTGACAAAAAAAAAACTGTGACCCATTAAAATAATAAACTTTACAAGTAAACATTCATGTCACTTGTCGAATTTTTCTAACAGCGCGAGCGTATGCTGCGGAGCTTAGATTTTTTGTCAATTTATCTATATGTGGGCCCCACTGAAGCTCAGCATCCAACGTTAAGCCCAAGAATACTGTGCTATCTTCAGGATTCAATTCTTCGCCCTTTATCAACACGTTATTTTTCACCTGCCTAACGTGAGTTAGCGTAAACTTAATGCATTTGATTTTTTTTTTAGTTGCACAACCATTTACTAGGAAGTGCCTTACCTATTTATTTATCATTAGCACCCGTCACCCTTAACTTATACAAACTAGCACATGTATGAACTCACATGTGCCAGTTATTTCACTAGAGTCCAGAATAGTATGGGGATAGTATTCTCGCCTTTCATTTGACCATTACCTCATCAGACATTTACCAGATCTTCACCACTGGATAGTGGATATTCGATGGGGAACTGTTGACTGATGGTTTTAAAAATATACGTTTAGAATACCTTAGGAAACGACGTCATAAATCATTTTGCTATTCAATGGATAATATTGTGATATTGCGAGTGCATTCTGATGTTCGTTCATAGGATTTAGAATCGATTAGCTGTGCTCACGGCTCCTCCTGTGTGTTGTGTATTTTATTTATTTAGAGGATAGAAAGTGCTTTTCCAGGTCTCTTTAAAGTCCAGCACGTGAGCATGACCACTTCTATCTTTAATCTACAAAGAATGGACGTATAGCGCTACAAGGTTATTTTGGCGCGTGGTCAAAATTGGAACTAATCCGCCATCTTGTTTTTTTAGTACATTTTAAGTAATATTTCATTAAAAAATAACTCAAATGTTTACCAACAGCGCCCCCCTTTCAATTTCTTTCGGGTGCCAAAAGATCTTTGTAGCAGTGTATCTCTTTGAATACAAAGTGACATTTCTTGTCTTGCTTTTTGACATCTCGCCGTAGAATTCTTTCTACAATTTGTCATTTTGCCTTTCGTGTCTTGCTTTTCAACGGTGGTCATGCTACGCATGCAGATATATCTAATTACTAGCTGCACCCCGCGGTTTTACCCGCTTAAGTCTCGATTCCTTGGGAATATCGGGATTAAATGATACTGTATCCTAAACCAAGTCATTGTCTTCCCATGTGTCAAAGTTCATTCAAACCCGTTCAGCTGTTTTAGCGTAAAAGCGTAACAACCCAAAAACTCAATTTAGCATTTATATTATTTAGTAGATGTTTAGTTAAGTAGATTAAGGGAGAATCATTAGGTTAATGTCTTATGCTACGGCTACATTCTCGCGATATCGCGAATTACACTTCGCGCGCTCTCAGTTGTACAGCTAAACATCGAGCGGTGTACGAGAGAGAGCGCGCTAAGTGTAGTTCACCTTATCGCGAGAATGTAGCCGTAGCATGATTGTATGTTTTCGGCCTCAGAGGGCAGGATATTAGCTGGAGCATGGTTTGCGACACAGCTCCACAACCACACCCTGATGCCGTTCCGTCGAAGGGTCGACTTCACCAGGTTGAAGTTCCAACACACACACAACACACACATCTTCCAACTTGTATCCGGTGTCGTTGTGACATGCAGTCAAAACGACGTCTGCGCTGCTACCGACGTTGCCGCGGAGATGGCAGAGTTAGGGGCCAACAAGAAACTCAAAACGACGTCTGCACTGCTACCGACGTTGCCGTGGAGGTGGCAAAGTTATGGGCCAACAAGAAACTCAAAACGACGTCCGCGCTGCTACCGACGTTGCCGCGGAGATGGCAGAGTTAGGGGCCGACAAGAAACTCAAAACGACGTCTGCGCTGCTACCGACGTTGCCGTGGAGGTGGCAAAGTTATGGGCCAACAAGAAACTCAAAACCAAACTCAAAGCATTTATTTCAATTAAACCAAAAACAGCACTTTTGAATTGTCAGTTAGAAAGTTGAAGCTAGTTGCCCATTCCAAAACGTAGATTTCTACGGAAAAGAACGGGCAAGAAACTCCAAGGGATCTCTTTTAAACCAAGATAATACAAAATCCTGGGTAGATTATTCTTGTACCTTCTTTATGTGAGAACAATGTAAAAAAAAAAACAATTCAAAATAATAATAATTATAAGATTCAAAATAAGCCATAGCAGTTAAGAGATGACCAGTCTCAACTGATAGCCCCGTTCACGAACATGACGCGTGGATCAGCACCATCCAGCTCAACCATTTTGTAGGGAACCAAATGATCTAATACACGCGCCACCATCAGCGAGACATTTAAGTGAGCATGATCTAAAATACAGTCGTGTCACACGAAGAAGAAGAAGAATATCTTACTTAAATACAGTTGGCAGTTATGAATGAGTAGTATGTATGGAAATTAATATTCAATGGGGAAGGCAACTGTCAAAATGGCGCTGTCTTAGCTAGTTCCCAAAACAAGCTAATAATACAAAGCGAGAGGTGGTTTTATTTTATTTTTGCGAAAATTATGCATTGTTGTGTTCCTAAGTGCTCAGAAATTGGAGACAACCATTTTCCGACAGACTTTAAATTAGAAGATTGTGGCTTCAAGCTATTCATAGAGAGAAATTTTCAATTAAACAGAGTTTGATGTTATGTCGTAAATATTCTGAAGAAAGTAATTACGAAGAAGTAAACAATAATTAAGGTTTTAATTTCTGATACTTTTCAAGTCGAATGTATATTTATTTAGACTATTAAAATTACTGAAAATAACGAAATAGTGAAGTAAAACTAAACTAATGCATGAACCATTGAACGAACACGAAATGGGATGAAAGGCATTGATTGGACGAAATGTCAAATTTTGTATAGGCTAGAGGGGCCTAGCTATGGTCACGCCATCTACAAATAGTTTTGACTGGCCTTCCCCATTAAAAAACTAATATCGATAACAAACTCAATAGCTTATATCCCTACTTCAAAACATCAACCTGCCATTATATTTTCACACAAACCAGCCGCCTACCGCTAAGCCACCCCTTTAAGGCAAATTATAATGGCCCCTTTGATCCACGGGCACCGTGTGCCTTGGCAAACTATTTAGTAATTGGGCGATCATGACTGGCCAGAATGATGGCTTTGTGAGTAGCTTTTATTATAGACAAATGACGCACTTTTGGTATTAGTCTTTTTTAACCCCCGAAAAAACAGAGGGGTGTTATAAGAAGCGTGTGTATGTATGTCTGTCTGTGGCATCATAGCTCCCAGATAGACTACCTACTTTACAAATTAGCTATGCTTTTTTTTTTTTTTTTTGGGTGGGCAATTATCAAATAACTTCTCCCGCTCTGGGCTGAGCGGGAGGGCGTGTCAGACTTTTACTGACTAAAACCCTCCCGTGTTCCTTCATTTGCCTGTGTGCCAGGGCCACGATAACCCTTTCGGACAAACTCGCAACCCTGGCAGGCATTGGTCCTGACGGACCCCGTCAGTTGGTGCTGACATCTCTTTGAGGCGCGCGTGGAACACAACGCGCCGTCGACCCGGGCCTGGTCCTTATCGGACGGCGAGCTACCCATCGCTCTCCGTCCACAAGCCCGCGCCTACGGTGGCCGGAAATCGGCTTGCAACTCGCGACGCCCGGGGCGTCTCCTGCGGCGACTAGAGGCGCGAGGGCGCGAACCTTGCCTCTCGCTCACGCGTTCCGCCTCCTCCTTCGCGAGCATTACTGCTTCGCAGAAGGAGGTGACTGCCTCCCATGCACTCTCGCTCCGAACCATGGCCTGAACCAGTGCTGGACGCGAGAGATCGTCGCCGCCGATCGCCTCCATGAGGACACGGCGGTGCTCCGCCCAAGCCGGGCAGATCTCCACCGTATGCTCCACCGTGTCCTCCGGGCGATCCACACAGTGGTGACACCCGGGCGTTTCCTCCCGCTTTATCCTAAACAGGAACCTCCCGAAACAACCATGTCCGGTGAGGACCTGCGTCAGGCGGAAGGTGAGGACGCAGTGGCGCCTCTCCAGCCACAGAGGGGACTTAATGCCACAATTGTAGCGTGCCCAAAATTAGCTATGCTAAGGTAATAAGAGGAGAGGATTTGTTAAACCAACCAGGAGGGCATAATCGCATGTGCGACAAAGCCCTTTATTTTTAACAAAAAAACAAAACGCCTGAACCGTTTTTTTTTAAGTAGTTATTTCGAGACGTTGTTGAAAATACATTTTGATAGGTTTTTGGCTTAGATTTCTTTTGTGAAGTTTGTAGAATAAATTATTGTAGTTTATAGAAGTTTTTAATTACATAGTTATTTGATACACATGGCTAAAAAAAGTAAACAAAAAATGAGTTGAAATAAATTACGAATTCTTTTCATACACTAGCTTCTGCCCGAGTTGATACACATCAAAAATAAAAATGAATGGACTAACAAGCTCTTGTAGTCTCTGATTGGCTAATCAATTCAATCTAAAATCAATTCTCGTGTCAATTCAACGTGTCAATTAGTATCTGACTGGTTCTTAGTATTTTGGTCAGACAATCACAGCAGCTAACTTCATATTTGACAGTGAATTCAATTAATTAGGCTTCCAGTAACTTCGATGGTCGTAGAAAATGTCGGGAATATTGTTTTACTAGCTTTTGCCCGCGGCTTCGCCAGCGAAAGTACTACTACCGGGATAAAAAGTATTTTATATCCTACCCTGGTCATGGTCTACCCATGTACCAAATTTCATTAAAATCAAATCAAATCAAAAATATATTTATTTCACATATGCCTACATGGGCACTTATGAAACGTCAGAAGCTAGGTGCACGGTTCTAATAGGTCGTTTCCTATGGAGAAGAGTCGGCAACAAACTCCACGGTTACTCTTTTAAAAAAATATTGGCTTTTACAATGTTTTCAAAATACAGTGTTAATAGGTATGAGAGGACAGCGTAGGCCCGTCAAAAGTACCAGGTACTTAACATAATAGAAAATGGTCTACAGATCTACAGTCTATTAAGCCAACAACGTCCTCACATTGACAAAAAAACAATATAAAATATGAATGAAATAATAAGTTAGAACCTTGTTGAAATTAAAATTGTAGTTATAATAATGTCAAATAAGAAAAACGTTATGTCAGTGAAGTTTGTAAAAAAAGATTAAATAAAATTTAAAAAAAACATCGTAATTTGCGAGCAGTTACATAGTTTTGCCGTTAATGAGGTAGGTACTAGGGAAGCCACATGTACAGAAGGAATTAATGCCAAACTTCCTTGTCTCCAACGTAGTCGTTAATCTTATAATATGCTTTTTTGATAAGGGCACGTTTGATGTGCGTTTTGAATTTTCCATCACTAAGTTCTGTAACCGATTTTGGCAACTTGTTATAAAAGCGGATACTGTTTACAAGAAATGACTTGCTTGTTTTAGTTCCGGTATCCAAATTCGTTTAGCCGTTTTAGCGTGGAAGCGTAACAAACTAACTTACTTTAGCATTTATATCTGACCGTGCGAGGGAAGCGTCTCTGCTTTAAGTCTGGCAAAATTTGGTGTCCTCTGTCAGTTTGTTGCTTCTCTTCTATAGGTCGTATTTTACAACCGATCTGGACGAAACTTGGTATACAGGTTCGATGACTTTATAGAATTTTTATAGACTTAATAGATTTTTCGATTGGAGGGGTATTTCCTACAAAAAGGGGCAAAAAGGGGGCTACTGGATATCTCGGCCTTATGAAATTGGATTACAATGGTTCTTTTTTTTTTAAAGGTAGTAACTTTAAATCGGTCTCGTAGAAAATTGGTGAAGATCTGATAAGGATCTTCGGCTTGATGAGCAGAAAAACCCGCAAATCTAAATGCAGTAAAACACTCATGTAATAGTATTATCACGAGGCGAGTTTTAATACCCCTTTTATACAACAGTTGCACAAATAACTAATAAGGCATGTGGGTCAGATACTTTATATCAGTGTGCTAGTAAACAACAGTAAAAAAAAAAATGGTCAAGAGCGAGTCGGACTCACGCACCGAGGGTTCCATACGTATATTTATGATGTTGATGATTTCTGAAAACTGTGCTATTTAAAGACATAGTTTTATTTTTCCTGTGGTCTTTACATAAACTTCTATCACATAGAATAATTTCAGATTTCTATTTATGCAAACTTCGGAGATAAGGTGTGTAACGGCAGGAACGGTATTTTTTTTTACAATTTTCAATCAACAGTCGGAAACTAAGCTGCCTAGAAAAAAAATGTTTGAGAATGTGCAAACAGCGCTCTTTCAAATGATACCCCACATGCCCTAGTAGACCCACTTCAAATTTTTAAGACTCTTTCAGTCCCTTTTGCAAAAGTATATTTTTTTGTTATTTCTTTCTTGTTTGCAAGATAGTTGGGCAAACGTCATCTAAAACTATTCTAAATTTCAAATTAATAGCATTAGTAGTTCTTGAGATATCCAGGTGTGACAGACAGACAGACTTAGCCTTATCATAAGGGTTCCTCTTTACCATTTTGGTACGGAACCCTAATATATAGAAACTCCTTTCACCTCGTGTCGACACGACCCGTACAAGAATAGCTTAGAACTCGATGAAAAGATAATTAAGTCGGTAAGCAACGACTTCCATCTATGCATGATTAATTTACATAAGTAACGTATAATTGAACACAAACATAACATCACGCCCGTTTTTCTCGAAGGGTTAGGCAGAGGTGCACCATATTAACATGGAATCGCGAAAAAAAAATCAGCTGTTCCCTACATTTATGTTCTCTTATCCCGTCAAAATGTAGGGAACAGCAGATTTTTTTTTCGTGATTTCAGGTTTGGTCCCATAGTAAAAGTTGTTCATAATGATGAGTACAATGACCCTTTAAGAGATTTCGTGTATAAATAGATACACCTTATATAAACAGTCAAGAATATGAGAAAATGCGTATACAGGTGATGCTTATTTCTAAAGAAATCTCTTCCAGCATACCTGCGATAGGAAAGTAGATAAAAAGAGATGAAGAGACCGTGTGTATACAGCATGCCGCTTTAATGGCGATATTAATTTAATACACATAGACAATTTCGCGTTTTCTTTTTATGAAGATATTTTAATTGACGGCACGGTTGGCGCAGTTAGTTAAGCGATTGACTGCTACGCTGCGTGTCGCGGGTTCGATTCCCGAACAAATATTTGTATGACCTGCAAGTAGTTGTTCCGGGTCTGGCTGTTTGTGTATGTGAATTTTAATGTTTGTAAACACGCCCACAATACAGGAGAAATTACTAGTTTAAAAAAAAAAATTAAACGGTATTTGTTGTTGTTAATTGATTTATTAACAATTTTCTAAAGTATTTTTTTAGAGAGGTTGCTCCAAAATGCTACTTGAGAAAATTGTACTTAGAGAACGGCGCAGAGGTCATTCATTTTCCGCGGCGACGGATCATAACATCGCATCAATTAACATATAAAACAAATAAAGTGCATATAGTAGGCGAATTTAAGGAAAGAGAGAGTTTTATTGTTTAGTTTGTTTGCAAATTTAAATTTTAATGTACGAATTATTTTGACTTTTTGTATTTTTTGTGATTACTGGCCACCATCCCTACCAGTGTGTTAAATTAAGGTCGCCATTGTAGCGGCACGTTGTATAGTCTAATTTTAACTGGACAAAATTATACGAAAACTAAAACCAAATAAACGCAATGCATTTGTTGCCTGAACAAACAGTCATACATACATTACCGGGTTCCCAAACAGAATATATTAAGTCCTACAGAGCGTGAAATGTAACGTGCCCAAAGTTAATAATGTGTATCACGGTGTTTATCAAATAGATGGCGAATCATCTAAGTGTTGGCTGTGTGCCATAATGAAAATTTATTTAAAAGTTTGTTTCAATATTAATAATTTGTACGTTGACAGTGCTTTTTTTTTTGGGTGGGAAATTATCAAATAACTTCTCCCGCTCTGGGCGGAGCGGGAGGGCGTGTCAGACTTTTACTGACTAAAACCCACCCGTGTTCGTTCCGTTGCCTGTGTGCCACGGCCACGATATCTCTTTCGGACAACTCGCAACCCTGGCAGGCATTGGCCCTAACGGACCCCGTCAGTTGGTGCTGACATCTCTTTGAGGCGCGCGTGGAACACAACGCGCCATCGACCCGGGCCTGGTCCTTATCGGACGGCGAGCTACCCATCGCTCACCGTCCGCAAGCGAAGAATTACACGTGATTTTTGGAAAAAATTAACCGCCGAACTAAAGTCGCAGAAATTAATGATTAAGGCTGGGCATTCTGAAATAGCTGTCAAATACTTTCCAGTTTTGATTAATTTGACAAAATTACTGAATGGAATGGAACTATGAAATGTCGCTCCATAGTGCACTAATAACGCTCGTATGCGAAATGACTACCAATTTAAATTGTCCGCTTATTCAAATCACAACTGTCATTCTTGACAATTGTATGAAATGCCTATAACACGGCAAATTGACGTAGGTTGTTCTTTTTCTTAAAAAAATAATTTCTCTGAATTTACCCATCGCTAATAAGTAAGGTTAGGTATGAGACAACTCAAACAAAAGAAATGGCTTTTTTTACATCTATTATAACCATGCCATAAGCATAATCAGCCTATAATGTTCCCACTGCTGGGACACAGGCCTCCTCTCTGTGAGAGGGAGTGGGCTGTAATCCACCACGAGGGCCCAGTGCGGGTTGGTAGATGTCACATGTCTTTGAATTTTTGGTTCTAGGACATGCCGGTTTCCTCACGATGTTTCCTTTCACTGTTTTGAGAGCAGTGGTGATGAAATAATTTACACAAAGTAAAGCGCCTGTCTGGGTTCAAACCTATGACTTACTTCTCGTAAGTCACGGCCGTTACCACTGGGCCACCACTGCTCTTACTCAACCATGCCACTGCTACCCCTGACTTTCTTGCTACCTCACTCCCTCATGTATACATTATACAAACGGAAACTCACGCCTTCTTCCAATGGGGGTAGGCAGAAACTATAGAACGCCACCTGCTACGCTCCTTACTTGCTCATTTTGCTTCGTTTATGTTCCTAAATTATTGTATATTAAAACCACTTTTCGTGTTTATCTGTGTAACTGCGTTATTCTTCTAAACTAGGACACAATTTGGATGCGGTTTTCATCATCATTTAGAGAATTTATTCTGGAGTGTAGGAAAATAAATTAAAATTAAACTATCATTTAATAAAGAAACCTCAATGTTTTGTCAAGCTGTTAAAGCCTTGCGAAGCAGGGGTGGGTCGCTACTCTTGTACAACATGTCCCAGAATTAACGCACAATCTCTTAAGGGGTCACAGTACTCATCATTATCAACAACTTTTACATAAAAGATTTTCCGTTTCAGCATAATTAAGCCCAAGAAGCCAATCCTGAACCTGATTTCTGCACCCAAACCTTGTCAAGGGGAAGATTTTAAGCTTTTTGTTAACTTTTCCATACGATGATGAGTACAATGGCCCCTTAAGAGGTTGTGCAATCATTCTGGGACAAGTTGTATATTTTAAAGAAACTCCTCGCAATTACCACAAAGACTTCTGATTTGTAAAACTGAAAAGTGATCCTTTTCACCCTTCCTAAGGCCATTAACGTCACCTCCAAGTACTCGAGTTTGAGTAATTACGACCAAAACACCTCATTGTTTTAATAAAGAGAGCAATGTTGCGATTAATAAACAATGGCTGAATTTTAGACGAACAACTTTCTGGATGAAAACTTTTTCGGGATAAATTCTTTTGAAAATTATGCTGTGGTTTTATTGAAAAGGATTAAATTATGTAGGGCCAGGGAAATTAATTACATAATTTATATAACATCACGCTGTTTCACGAAGGGTTGAGCAGAGGTGTAACTATAGCACATCCATATTTCAGCAGTTATGTTTAAGTCCCATGTAATAGGGGGCGAGCTTAATGCCATGAACTATATATTCTGTTAAGAATTCTGTACGTTAATATAGCAATAAAAAAATCGAGCCTTCACGGGACGACTGGCAGATGTGAAACATCGCACTACACACACATTTACACAATACTACATATAGACTGTATAGTGGCCGATCGCCACGCGGCATGCGTCGCCCCGCCAGCAATCGGTTTTACGTGCGCCTATAGATGTTTCACATCAAAAAGCGGCCAATTGCGAGTCGGACTCACCCAGGAAGGGTTCCGTAACACCGTACAATATTTAACACTACATACTTTTTTAAATACTGTAGTTAAAAACATAACATCACGCCTGTATTCCCCGAAGGATTAGGCAGAGCTGTACCTATAGTACACCCACATTTCAGCAGTTATGTTTAAGTCCCATGTAATAGTGGGCGAGCCTATTGCCATCAACCGGGCACAACTCCAGACTCCAGGCTGCTACTGAGAAATTCCAGGTGGAAAAACCCAATAACACTTTGCCCGACCTGGGAATCAAACCCAGGACCTCATGCTCAGCAGTAGCTTTTGCGGCCACTAGAGCACCGAAGGAAATTAATTGATAGGCAAATTACTAACCATACGTCAATTTGCTGTGTTAAAGCCATTTCAAATGATGGATGAATGGATGTCTTTTATGGTCTGAAATAAACTGATTAATAATAATAATAATTTAATTTATTTATTAGCCTCGATCAACATCTCTCGAGGCTCTCGTTAGGTGGTTGTATCAAGGGCCTGATTCAGAAGGCAGTACTCCTCGATACGGCTCGTATCGTGAGGAGGTTTCTATCTCTGGAGCCCTAGCCACCGGTAGCTTGGACCCTGCTCCCGCTACCAGCGGACAACTATTTTTTATATTTTTAAATGTTTTATATTGTTTTATAAATTCTAATATTTAAAAATATAATTTATATGTACATATCGATAAATAAAGGAAATAATAATTTATTCTAGAGTTTAGACAAAATCAAACAGGTTGTTATTTTAATTGTATCATTTATTATTTTTATGACATTTATTTTAAATTCTGTGATTACCTTAACTCACACTGATATTATTATTTTTTAGGAAAACGTATTCTTTTTTACTATTTTTGTAAATATGTGAGCACCATGTATCTTTCACATAATTAATTTATCTGTCATTGCTTCATTCTTAACTCTTTTTACCTATTGTGGTATAGTAATTTTATTCTAGGTGCATCGTCTTCACTTAAAATTGTATAATTAATGTAGGTACCTTTAAAAAATATTGTACAAGATTTTAAAAGAGTAACGGTGGAGTTTCTTGCCCATTCTTCTCCATACGAAACTACCTATTGGAAGGGGCGACTAGAATCAATTCTATTTTTTTGTAAATATTGACGTTCAGAAGTGCCTTAAATGCGTCTATTTGAAATAAACAATTTCACTTTGACTTTGACTTCAAACTAGTCAGAGAATCAGCACTTTTCCAACGTCAAAATTACATAAGACAGTCCCCCAAAAACGCCCGCCCTTCACACCTTCCTAGTGCTTTAGCTGGGAAAAAGAAGTGGCGCAACAAACTCCCCAGCAGCACAATCCGCGCAGCATTTCCCTGACTTTACCCAGAAGGGTACAATAATGTAGAAGATTTTATTGATTGTCGCTTGAATCGGTTCTTGATTGAAAGGTTGTGAAGAACGTTTGACCTAGGTATTTAACAATTGGGGTTTGGTACCGCCATCGGCTTACAATGGGTATTTTATGCGAGGCTATGCGAAGGACGGTATTGGATTGCGAAAATTGAAAATTGTGTTAGCTCAACAGTTATTGTTTCGTAAAAAGATTTTTTTGCTTTAACAAGAAAATTAAAAGCGTTTGTCGGTATTTCAGCTATTAAATCAGAGGCTGGAAAGAACAATAGCCAAATTCTTGTAGAAGCTAGACCTGACTTTGATTTCTCAAGTACAAAAACAAATAATAGTGAGATTGGATTGTTTTCATGTAGTAAAAACGATCCTGTTAGAAAATAATAATCCAAATAGCCAAGATGTTTTAATTTCGTTAAAAATACTTTTGTATTTAGAATAAGTTGATTTAAATGATAGGCAGATGACATGCAGTTTTGAACGATCTTTTTGCTATTTACTTACCAGAGTAAATTGCTGAAAATTTTCCAAAAAATAGGACTGACAAAATCAAAACAACAGAAGAAACAATATCACAATACATAACAACAAGAATGCCAATGATCGCCGGAGGTCAATCAATGGCACGCGGACGGTCCATTGTACGCAATTGAACAAAACGCTGATACTTACTCAAACTCAATGCATTTATTTCAATTAAACCATTTACATGCACTTTTGAATTGTCAAGGAGTCGGCCCGTTAGAAATATGAAGCTAGTTGCCCATTCTAAAGCGTAGTAGGTTCCTATAGAGAAGAACGGGCAAGATACTCCACGGACACTCTTTTAAATTAAAATATTGTTACACAGTATTGGTAACATCATTCACGTTGAAATTATACATGTGAGAACAATGCAAAACGACAAAAGCGTCCGTGATAAGAAGATTAAACAAAATAAACACAAAACTAAAATAATTAAAATAAACCGTGGCAGCAAAGAAATGACTAGCCCCAACTGACAGCGCCCGTTAACGAACATGACGCATGAATTAGCACCATTCAGCTCAACTATTTTGAAGGGAGCTAAATGATCCAACACACGCGCCACCATCAGCGAGACATCTGAGTGAGCATGACATACTCTCAGCCGTCAGGGCACATTCAAGTCAATGAAACATATTACATAGTAGGTACTCATACCTGTGCTATGCAATTATACAGGGTTATTTTTAAAACGTCAATAACCTCTTAAGGGGTCATTGTATTCATCATTATGAACAACTTTTACTATGGGACCAAACCTGAAATCTTGAAAAAAAAATCTGCTGTTCCCTACATTTTAACGAATTATTCGAACATAAATGTAGGGAACAGCTGGTCTTTTTTTCTCGATTTCAGTTTTGGTCCCATAGTAAAAGTTGTTCATAATGATGAGTACAATGATCCCTTAAGAGATTATTGACGTTTTAAAAACAACCCTGTATAATACAAAGGAGATTGAGTTTAAACAATTCAAAGATAGTCTTACAATCTTCAGCAGCTCCAACAGTATTTTCAAATGTTAATCAATTAGTTGTGGTTGTGGAGCAGGACCAGTATTGAGCCAAGCATTTTTATCAGCGATGTAATCCTCCAACTTATAATATGCCTGGTTGCATAGTGTGCGTTTTAAACAAGATTTGAATTTCGTCTCATTCAGTGGAATATTATTATAACATTTTAAACAGTACCCATGAAAGATGAGTCTACTTTAGCCAGTTTGAAACCTGGTTGAGCTAATAGGTCCCTTACGTATATGTCATGTTGTTAATATCCTTAAACAGTTCCCTATTCCCTCGCAACCAGCGTGCGTGTATGACTAGATGTATGAACGTAGGCGAAGCAAAAGGAGTATGTAAGGAGCGTAGCAAGTGGCGTTCTATAGTTTCTACCTACCTCCATGGGAAGAGGGCGTGAGTTTATGTAATGTAATGTAGTTCCCTAAGAGATTCGCGCCTGCGGAGATTATATAAGTTTCTGATGGCTTTTTTCTGCAGAATAAAAATAGACTCGATGTCTGCAGCCATTACTACGCATCAATCACAATAATTTTGTTTTATGACATAGAACCAAATACATAAACAGCATTACATAATTTAATTTGATTTGTTGTTTTTTATTTATTCACAAACAAACACACTTAGTGCCAAAAATTTAAAAGAGTTTGCTTAGATAGTTTGGTCATGTTGAGAGGATGAATGAAAGGCGACTAACAAAAGGTATTTACAAGGTAGTCGTGAGTGGAAACGCTGGGGCGTCCCTGCCCTAGAAGGACATATTATTATATAGTGACCTAATTGGTGATGATCTTCAGAAAGGTCAGGTGCGTAGTACTCGCAACCGGTGTGCGTGTATCCTCTCTCGTGTCGGCTTTTTGGCGCGAAATGGGGATTTGCCACTACGAGTATACGAACTGAATCAGTCGGTCTGAACCAGAGCGGATGGCGAATCCGGCATAATTGACATCGGCCTGATACCCCAATAGGAAGAAGGCATGAATTTATGTACCTTTAAGTATGTACTTATTCAATTGAATTACTTCTAATATTCTCAATAATAAAATAATATAATAATTTCATGTGAAATTAATCGTTGTGCACATTTTATTCTCAATAATTTCCAAAGAAATTACATATACAATTTTTTTCTTAATTTTTTTTTTATATGTAGGTAAGTACTACCAACTGTTCTAAACTGTATGGCGATTTCAAAGTTGGTTCCATAATAAAGGTTATTCGGTTCGATTGTTTTTTTTTTTTTAATACTTGTAATTTCTCGCAGCACAGCAGTCGATCGCTTAACCACTGCGTCAGCCGTGCCGTCAAAAGCACTACTTAAAGTTTGTAAGGTTAATTTTTAAACACATTATTATACATTGTGTGCCATACGTGTTTGAAAACGAATTATGACTAAGGTTTTATGTATTAAAATTGCAATTAAAATTATTGACATAACATTTTTTCACAGTGATCAACAAAATATAAAATCTACAACCAGTTTCGTAGTTAACTCGTTACGAAGTAGGAACGGTTAAAACTTTGCCGTAGTTTGGCTCCGTTTTAAAGAGAAGCTCAATTCCGGCCGGATGGAGTGACTCGTCGGAATAGGAGACGGCTCTATTAAGTGATGAGCCATTTAACGTGGGTAAGCTTGAAAATATGGTTATCATTGTTTGAAGTTTAGGAAGTGTTTTTGCATGGAATCTTGCAAACATTTTGGATGATTTTTGGGTGAAATGTTTATAAAAACCGGCCACGCACAATTAACGGTTCCGTAGTTAGGATGAATCTATCCCAAAAACAAACTTAACATTGTTTGTTCAAAAACATGTTCTCCCATACATCGATGATATACGTCACGGTCAATTGTATAACTGCAAATGTAAGTTAGAATGTAAGTAAGAAGAATTGCCAAGCTTAAGTGGCAGTGGGCAGGGCACATAGCTCGCAGAACTGATGGCCCATGGGGCCGGAAGGTTCTGGAGTGGCGACCGCGTACCGGAAGACGTAGCGTTGGAAGGCCTCCCACAAGGTGGACCGATGACCTTGTGAAGGCTGCAGGTATCCGCTGAATGCGGGAAGCCCAGAACCGGTCGAAGTGGCGGTGCTTGGGGGAGGCCTATGTCCAGCAGTGGACGTCTTTCGGCTGAAATGATGATGATGAAATGTATGTTTGAATTCTCAATTTTTTTATGTATAGAATTAAAATTAAAATCAAGATGTAAATTAAAAACAAAACGAAAAAAAAAACAAAAATTTTTTTTTCAGAAATTACACTTTATTGTTTGAAATAAGAACCGGGATAACGTGTTCGACAGAAGGCTGAAATACTTACCCTATCACAAGGTTGTAAATAAAATAACGTTTATTTCGATACCACATAGGGATATCAAGTATTGCAGGAGACGCCCCGGGCGTCGGGAATCGCAAGCTGATTTCCGGCCACTGCAGGCGCGGGCCTGCGGACGGTGAGCGATGGGTAGCTCGCCGTCCGATAAGGACCAGGCCCGAGTTGACGGCGCGTTGTGTTCCACGCGCGCCTCAAAGAGATGTCAGCACCAACTGATGGGGTCCGTTAGGGCCAATGCCTGCCAGGGTTGCGAGTTTGTCCGAAAGGGATATCGTGGCCCTGGCACACAGGCAACGGAAGGAGCACGGGTGGGTTTTAGTCAGTAAAAGTTTGACACGCCCTCCCGATCAGCCCAGAGCGGAAGAAGTTATTTGATAATTTCCCACCCAAAAAAAGGGATACCAAGTATTCTACAAATAAATTTACACATTCACAATGGGTACTTATTACTTACAGCATTCTATTTTTCTAAATTTAAATAAAAACATAATTTATAGTAGTTACATCAGTTACAATTTTTTGGAATCTGAGATAACACTTATGTATAAGCACTTGAGTGAGATACCTGAGATACAGGTTTATTCCTAGTTCAGGTAGAATCCAATTATTATTTACCTTAACTTCTAGTCTAAGGCCCCATTTTTGTGAATATTTATGTAAATCAATTATTTCAATAAACAATTTCAATAAAACTTATAACCTTAATAGTATAATATTAATCACGTGGCAGAAGTGCTGTCCTCCTAGCTAGGTTTTTTTTTTTTTTTTTTTTTCTTCTGGCTTCGCACGGTTTGTGCATTTAGCCAATGTCACGTTTTAGTTCTTGTATAATATTGATGAAATGAATTATAAATGCATGATGATGATATCCCCGCCCACTCCCCTTGAGTTTCAGTAAAGATGTGGCACTTTACTGAGACCTCACGCGGACTTCTTGAGAGAACTTGAAGCGAAGTTGCACTGTTTTGTTTCATTTGCCTACACTAATGCACGTTCACAAACACTTAATGGTTAATAATCCACCATTATTACACATTAATATTCGGCTAAACACAAATTTTGGAAAATTAAACAAACTGCTGAACATGACGCTTCACTTTCCCGCCAAGAAGTCTCCTAGCTAGGTTATAGAATAATTTGTATAATTTAACCTGTCTAAGGGCTGATTTCATCAATAAATCTAAACGCGATCAGCACATCTAAACTGCGTTTAAGAGCTGTCATTGTCAATATTCCCTAATAATCATGACACTGACAGCTCTCGAACGCGGTTAAGCACTAAGGGCTTTATCACACTGGCGATTTGAGAGCGTGTTTCCAGCGAGGCGATGGCAGTGTGATAAAACCCTAAGTGCTGATTGCATTTAGTTTCATTAAAGTCAAAGTCAAATTATTTATTTCAAATAGGCACATAAAAGGCACATTTGAACGTCAATATTTACAAAAAAAAAAAAAAATAGAATTGATTCTAGTTGCCCCTTCCAAAATGTAGTTTCGTATTTCGGGCAAGAAACTCCACCGTTACTCTTTTAAAAATAATTCACAATACTCTGTTTAAGTACATTCATTATATTATGATTATATGTGAAGACGATGCACCTAGAATAAAATTACTATACCACAATAGGTAAAAAGAATTAAAAATGAAGCAATGAAAAATAACTTGATCAATTGTAATATATCTCGTTGGTATAAATAGATAAACTTAATTATGAGATAGATACATGGTGCTCATATATTTACAAATATCGTAAATATATATGTTTTCCTAAAAAAAATAAGTCGGTGTGTGAGTTTAGGTAATCACAGAATTTAAAATCAATGTCATAAAAATAACAAATTATACAATTAAAATAGCAACCAGTTTGATTTTGTCTAGTATTAGTGAAATTCACCCTTAAAGGCATAAACAAATTCTACGATAACAATCCTTTGCCGAAAGATTCCAAATTCAAAATCATGACATCATAATCAAGTCCTATATAGCCACCGAGCGAGCTTACAACACAATTCCCGATCCTTCATATAAAACGACCCTAGAACTAAAAGAATTACTACTACTAAATAAAACTTAACATTTAAGACCTGACCCGCCATCTCGAGATTCAAGTCCGGTGATAAATCTCCTCGCAACGGAAATTAAAATGATGCTTTACTGCCAACAGATTAGGGTGTAATTTAGATTGAAGACAGTATTTCGTTGATGCCTTTTTGGGATAGAGGGCATTACTGTTTGGGTTGATGAGATTAAATGTTGTGAGTATTATGTCCTTAGGTCAGGGGATAAAGTCGTGATGGTCAAGAGGTTTGAGAAACTGCTTCTTTACGATAGGTATATTATCAGTTTTACCTTATATACAGCATGTATCAGAAAATTGTAGTCATAAGGGATGGGGACCACAGAAAAAAACCGGTCAAGAGCGAGTCAGACTCGCACACCGAGGGTTCCGTACGTATATATGATGTTGATGATTTCTGAAAAACTGTGCTATTTAGAGACATCGTTTTACTTTTCCTGTAATCTTGTTTACATAAACTTCTATCACATAGAATAATTTTAGATTTTTATCTATACAAGCTTCGTAGATAAGGGGGGGAACGGTATTTTTTTTACATTCTTCATCAAAAGTCGGAAACTGCTGCCTAAATAAAAAATGTTGAGAATGCGCAAATAGCGCTCTTTTATATGATACCCCACATGCCCTAGTAACACTTGCAAAAAAGTTTTTTTTTTTCTTGCTTGCGAAATAGTCGGGCAAACGTCATCTAAAACTATTCTATATTTCAAGTTGATAGCATTAGTAGTTCTTGAGATATCCAGGTGTGACAGACAGACAGACAGACAGACTTAGTCTTTAGACAAAACCCTAAAAACACAAAATCACGAAAAAAAAATCTGCATCCGCTACATCACTAGTCTGGAGACTAGGGATGTAGTGGATGCAGATGTTTTACATCTGCGGATACGCATGTAGACGCGGATTCTTGGTGGCCCACATCCGTGGATGCGGACGTGGATCTAAAGTTTTTTTTAAGGGATCCGGCAACGCGGGAAGGTGACATTTAGAATTTCTTAGGCTTTTGCAAATTGTAGCGCTGTTTCATTGTATGTTGATCATAATGAATTTCACGGCAATTATAAAAAAATAATTACTAAATTATGACCATTCAAAAATCTATATAGCTGTCGAAATTATGTGTTTGATGGTAATAAGACTATTTCGCGAAAATGTGACGATTTAGACCTATATTGATAATTTAAATAAATAATTTTATTTATTTTACATAAAAGTACACTTGTGTAGGATGACACTTAATTTAAGCATGGAATTAGCCTGGTACAAAATAAATGATCAATGACCCCCATGCTAGGAAAAACCTGTGTTACAGGGGTCATCCATAAAAAAAAATTATTTGAAGTTGTCAATTTTTTCACGATTATTATGTTGGTCTCATGGAGAAAATTGTTCAGTTTGATCATCTGTAATAATATTAATGGTTCCGTTTGGTGCCGGACGTAAAGAATAGCACCGTCCCATTTCATCCCGTGGGTGTCGTAAAAGGCGACTAAGGGACTTACTAGAGAATGGGCAGCAGCGTTCTCTATGCATTTTTAAAACCATACTGGGATCGCCAACCCGCCTGCCAAGCGTGGCGATTATGGCAACCGCCCCCCCACCTTTTTTGGGGGCGGACTATGTCCAGTAGTGGACGTCTTTCGGCTGAAATGATGTTGATGAATAATATTAGCCTTTATTTCCATAACAAAAAAGGAAAAACATAATTGATAGGTACAAGTGGATGACTAAAAAAATACATTTAAAAACAATACAGTTTAAAAACAATGTCGGATACACTTTTTCAACTAGATTATGGCCCTTTTTCGAGTACAGACCTCCTCCAATTTTCTCCAGGCATATTGTCTCCTATTTTTGGCTTGGAACATCCAGTCTTGACAATTCAAAATTGCCTGTCAATGGTTTAATTGAAATAAATGCTTTGAGTTTGAGTCTTTGCTTATGCTTTTGTTGAGTTCATCTACCCAGTATTTCGGTGGACGTTCTCTGGGTCTTCTTCCTGTTGGTCCCGATGGTGTCGTGGATCTATGGGTCCATCTTTTTGACATATGCTGTATTTTGAAACTCTGTAATGTATTATGTTAATGTTTAGCCAAGAGGTCTACGAGGATAGGCATATAAACACGCCAGTTAAGTTTGGCTTCACCATTAAAAGGTTTACTTGGTCTTCCCCTTATTGTGATTATTTTATTGTACTGGACCATACCTGGGAACATTCTGATTACGGAGATATCAAATCAAAGTTCCAACTTTTTCCCCCTTATTACAAAACAAGGTTTATCTTCAGACCCAGGTTTAAAACATGGAGCCATGATTGAATTTTGAACTTTATTCCGACTATGGTAAAGTTCCTAAACACAAAACTGACAACTTAGTACCGAACTAAGTTTTCAGTTTTGTATAAATTAAGAACGGTATTTCAATCACTGTTACGTTCTTATTACAAAAACTGGCTCCATGGTTTAAGCCATGTCAAAATATAAATCTCGTTTTGTAATAAGGCGGCTAAAGTCTAAACATCTTTATAATTTTTGTTTTTTTTTTGTTTTTTGAGGAAAGCAAGTTTAGTGTTATAACTTAACTTCAAATATTTGAGGGGCTAATAATTACAGCCTCACGGGTCGATCGATCAGGTTAAGCTACGCTTGCCACGGTTGGTCCGTGGATGGGTTACCATCTTTACATACTAAGACCCCTCCGTGCCTCGGAAAGCACGTTCAGCTGTTAGTCCAGGCTGTTATTCGTGTATCTTTGAGAGTCGTCAGAAGCCCAAAAGTCTGACAACCAGTCTTAACAAGGGGTATCGTATTACCCAGTAACTGGGCTGGAAAGTTCCAAATTCGGACTGACCTCTTGGTTTTCATACGAAGAAAAAACGGCCATAACTAATAAGAACTTATAAAGGACTATTCAAACAATAAAAAAAATAAAATTCAGTTCCGATCCAGTGTTAATATTTGAATACAAGGAGTGTTATTTTTTTATGAGAAGGATGCATTTGTTTCTTATTTTTGTCATTATAGCCTGAGCAGCCACTTCAGTTTTAGTTACTTTTAATCGCTATCCGCCTTATTACAAAACAAGATTTATATTTTGACATGGCTTAAACCATGGAGCCAGTTTTTGTAATAAGAACGTAACTGTGATTGAAATACCGTTCTTTATACAAAACTGAAAACATAGTTCGGTACTAAGTTGTCAGTTTTGTGTTTAGGAACTTTACCATAGTCGGAATAAAGTTCGAAATTCAATAATGGCTCCATGTTTTAAACCTGGGTCTGAAGATAAACCTTGTTTTGTAATATGGGGGAATGAGTTTGATACAACCAATTTATTTCGGTGCGTTCCTCCACCCGCGCATTCGACGAAAATCATAGACCGAGCACCCCGCGCCGCGATTGCCGTCACCGTCAGTGGTGGTCGCCTCCTCGTTGACCCGGTTGGTCGATTTGTCATCCAATTTTTCAGGACCTACCCAATAATCGCTAGCGAGCCACCAGTGGGTTTGCGACCTATACTTTGGGAACTACTGAACTAAAGTGTTGGGGGTCATTATTATTCTGTTGGCTTTATCCCAATGTATTTAGGGTTGGCGGCGCTTGTCTTTTCCTTTCCAGCCATATCATCTTTCACACAGTCCATCCATCTTTAGAGGGATGAGGAACAGGGTGTAAAGTTCACTCATCCTCCATAGAAAAGGGAGGATCCTCCGACCAGACGGGTGTTGTGTCTGGTGGGCAACTGCCTGACGGTTGATGTCGGGATGTTGTATGTATGCAAGTTGCACGGTAAACTCTGCTTGCGCGATGCAGGATTTTGCGTGACGTCAGTGTGCCGCGTAGTTCGCATGTAGCGATTTTGATGCAGCTACACATCAATTCATTGCCAAAAACTTTCCTCACGACATTTTCCTCATTTATTCATTTATTTAAACATCTCGCGCACAATAAGGTACGGAGGCGGACTTAATATCGTAGGCATTCTCTACCAGTCAAGGTGGTGAAGAGATAATAATAATAAAAACCACACACAATGAAGGGTTCCGTAGTTGGTATGAATTTATCCCAAGAACAAACTTAACATTGTAGATGAAAAACATGCTGTCTCCTACTTTCCAACTGCAAATATAAGTTTATACGCACAATATTAGAAGATTTACCATGTTATTTTAAGACCATAGACTTCTTATAGGTTTTCCTGTAATCTATAAGTACATTTTCAGTATTTTTTCATAATGTTAAGCTTAGTAGTTTCGGAAATAATGGGGAAGGTCAATTTTCATCTATTTATTTAACTAATTTTAAATTTATATATTTATAATTTATTCTATGTCATATTCTTGAGACCCTCACAGTAAGCCCTTTCATTTGATATGTCAAACGCACGGTACAGTGTGCAAATCTTTGTTTTTTTTTTCACCTTACTCCCTCCGCTTGTCCAGACGGGGCCCGCAGCGGCGGGTCGGCACTGGTTCGAAAGTCAGAGGTGCGTGCCTTGGGTTCGAACTCGAGACATAGGACTTGGCAGTCCGACGGTCACACCACTAGGCTATCACTGCTGATACTTTTGCTTTAATGTTTTACTGCAACAAATTAACAGTACGTCATTTTTACTTTTCCTAAACCAAGGAATATCCGGTAAAAACATCACCAGAAGTTTCCTTTCAAAAGCATTACTTTGCTAATCGATCACCTTGCGACCTACAAAAATGGACCGGGCAAAGAGAGGGTTTGATGCATCGCCATCCCTGATTGAGGGTATAAAAAGAGGGATAATGTCGAGCCAAATCATGATGGAATTATGTATGTTCGTTTATTGTGTTGGCGGTACTGGAGGTTCGGGTTTGTGTGTTAGTAAATTGTCAAAAAAAACAATAGGCCCGTTTTGGCATTTAACTTGAATCGATTTATCGTGAGTGTCGAGTACCGAGTCGTGTGGTTACTTCACTAGTTACATCGCGATTGGCAAAGTTAAATGTCAAAACGGGCCTATTATTTTTTGACAACTATAACGCTGTTTTGCATAAAAATGTGAGGAGCAAGCTAGGTGTATGCTCTGTTCTTCCAAAAGTACCTATTTGATGGTAATGTGAAAAGATGGATCTGAAAACGCACCTGTGGATGCCAATTTGTAGTGCCACTTACAATTTGAATGCTTTGATTTGATTATTTGAATACTTCATGCATAATCTGGCCTATAATGTTCCCACTGCTGGAACACAGGCCTCCTCTCTGTGAGAGGGAGTAGGACGTAATCCACACTCCAATCCAAGTGCGGGTTGGTAGATGTCACATGTCTTTTTAATTTTCTGTTCTAGGACATGCCGCTTTTCTCACGATGTTTTCCATCACAGTTTTGAGAGCTGTGGTGATGGAATAATTTATACAAATTAAAGCACCTGCTTGGGTTCAAATCCACGACCTACAACTCGTAAGTTGGGCCGTTACCACTGGGCCACTACTGCTTTCTCGAATACTTCAATCCGAAATTATTATAATTTGGCAAACGCTAGGCAGATTGACTTATTGGCGTAATTATTATTATTAAATCTTTATTTACAGACCACAGAGATCCATACAGGGTTAGTAAAGAAAACCTAAAAACGAATGTTAGTATCATAATCCTAATATACATATAATCATAATGCTAAAGTCCGGAGTCGGACCTCACACTATCCACGTAGTCCGATCCAGTGACGCAGCATCGGACAATCCTCAAATCCTTTTAATAAGGCACGTCCTTGTCATAGTTTTCAGCGGTTACCGCTGGTGGTGCTTAAGGTGACACGTAAATAATAAATCACAGCGAACTGGGAACTGGGAAAAGAAAGTGACACAGTCAATTACTTCCATATGCGACAAAAGTGCTGCAAGAAATGCGCTGGAACCAAAATAAAACAACGTAAGAGCGCCTAACCAAATAAAAATTGTTTAAAAATAAATGAAGCTATGTATAAAAAATATTTTCTGCCAGAGTTTTCAATTACCTAATAAGCACATTTTGAATGCAATTTTGTATTGAAATTACTTTGGATTTTAGAATAGGAGAAAAAATTATAAAAAAGTAGAGGTCTTTTCGGAATTAAATTCTGTCGAGGAAATTTAGCCCAATTGCGTTTTCCTTCAGTCAGAGTATTAATCAAATAGTTAATATTTAATATCCGAGAATTTAATCCATACATACTGTAATGGAAAAAGCACCCAATTTATTTTGGTATCGCATTAACTTGAGCACGAGACCCGTAGAGAAGTGTTTTGTCGACGGAAGAGTAGACAAAAAATACCGGCCAAGTGCGAGTCGGGCTCACGCACGAAGGGTTCTGTATAATTTTATCTATAAAAACGGAAAAAAATCATGTCTGTTGTATGGGACCCTTCAATATTAATTCTATTTTTAATTAATTAATTATTTTTAAAGTGAATATACAACTAAATATTCGGTGAATATTTCAAGCGTCTACCTGTTGCCGTTATCAATATCGAGCAAAAAAATCACGTTTGTTGTATGTGAGCCCCCTTAAATATTTATTTTATTCTGTTTTTTTTGTTATAGTGGCAACAGAAACACATCATCTGTCTAACTATCACGGTTCATGAGATTCAGCCTGGTGACAGACGGACAGACAAACAGAGACGGACGGACAGCGGAGTCTTAGTAACAGGGTCCTGTTTTACCCTTTGGGTATGAAACCCTAACAATAACTTGAAATTAAAAAGAAAATAAACACCTGGCTACAAACATTGGATAAAACATAAACCCTGCAATTGCCAGGTCCATTATAAACATGCACGATAAATAAATAATTATATACCATGATATACATTCACACGTACGCTTACGCATCCCCTCACAGACACACACACACAGGACCACTCAAACACCATCACGCTCACACATACACACACATGGACACATCCACCCTCACACAAGCCTCAAGCAGGTTTTATATAGGTAATTTAAAATTGTTTAATATTTTTTTGCATAATCTATGTAAAACTACTGGGAGAAGACACTGATTCCTGTAACACAGATTACAACCTAGCGCAGGAGTCAGGGCTTCCATAGAAATGTAACATACTTTTGTGTCAATAAAATATTATACAACGTGTTTTTTTTTATATCCCTTAACTCTAGGGTATGATTGGCCATATCAAAGAATCAACTGGCATAAGAATTATGTTCCAATCCTTCGTTTTTTTTTTTTCATTTTTCATACAAAATAATTCGGCAAAGTCACGATTATTAATGTAAAACACCCTTACGTGAAATATGACAACGTCGACAAGGTAGCTTTCCCTTCATTAGCTGCCGCCGGGAAGCCCCGATACCAACATACCTACATATTTTATTTTACTATTTATTTTACTACACTACTGCGTAGTTTGGCAACCTCGCAAAAGTAAAGATTCGTCATACTGGTGACAATTTTTGACCTAATTTAATTATGACTGATGATATCTCCGAAACGATGCATTTTTGGACCACCTATTCTAGGAGTTTTAGTATTATTTTTACCTACAGAATATAACCTTAGAGTTATGGGATATAAAAAAAAACATGTTGTATAAATATAAATATTTCAGTGTAAACATTTTACAGTTTTCTACCGAGAAGGGTAGACAAGCGATTTCTATTCTACTGCAGGGTAGAAATAGAAGGCGTCATGCTAAGTCTGCAGGTGTATGACATCAGTCAGCCGAAAATAATACGTGTCGAATCTTCTCCTTCCAAAATGCTTCCCCAATTTTCGTTGCGAAACCACAAACCCCGATTGATATTCAAGACGTTAAAAGAGCTATCACTCATCATTGCGGTTTCCACGTTTTCCGGGTTCCGTATTACAGGTTAGCTCACTAATCATTTTCACTTCGGTTCCAAAGTCGGTAGGTAATCTACCCGTATCAGGAAAAAGTGCTAAACCGCATGATTTAGACAGAATTATTTATAGATTCTGCCTGAAATTGTGTTTATTTGAGATGTGAAATTTTTTGGGGATTGTGGCTGGTAGACCGGCCAGGTGCGTGTCGGACAAAGAAAACAGCCTATACTTACAGCCTATTTGATTTTTGACAAATTTTGATGTGAAAATAATTAAATTAAAACTGGAAATTAAATATAATAAAGAACCATTTAAAAGACTTTTGAGAATTCAATAGTAAGACGTACGCACTCATCTCATCATTCATTTTTCCTCGTATAAAATCTATCCCATTTTATTCTATGTAGGTATGAAAACTCCTGACTTCTAAACTTTTTAAATTAACTTATACATTTAAAACTCAACTGCAAAACTAATGATAGAGCTCGTAAACAAAAGTCACGACCGCGTAACAGAAAGATGCCTATGAAAAAGATTTAATTTTCGAATCATAATTATAGCCTCTGAAAGTACGCCATGTTTAACAACTTTATTAAAAATATTTTTTTAGCTTTGTAGTGTTTTTTTGGAAGGCGGTTGGTTTTATTGTAAAAAGTTTTAGTGAAGGAGAAATTATTAAACTCCTGTAGCCTTCCACACCTGTATGTAGTCTTCTTTTTTATGTTCCACGTCAATATTAGAGCTGAAAAAGATAAGTGAAATCATTTTCATAGTAGTTATCCAGACCACTCTATAAAACACACACATATACTCACGCCATTTTCTCATTGAGGTAGGCAGAAACAACATAACATCTTAAATTCCATCCCATCCTGCATCTAAAAATATTTTGTAAAAACCTATCAAACGTCATAAAAATGTAGGTACCAATTTTCTATATAAGTGTATCTATTCATACATGAAACCTTTTAAGGGGTCATTGTACTCATCATTATGAACAACTTTTACTATGGGAACAAACCTGAAATCGCGAAAACAAAATCAGCTGTTCCCTACATTTATGTTCTCGTAACTCGTCGGTGTTGTTACGAGTAAAGCCGCGTGCGAGGCGGCGGTGCCATCAGCGTGCTTCGCCTGCAAACGCGTGTAAAATCGCTTCTCCGTAAACGCTCTCATGCAACGCCATATGTTGAATTTAGTGCGGGCCGAACCGCCCAACGCAACGCGCGACGCCCCGCGCCTTCGTAACCACGGCCTGACAACCAGACTTATCAAGGCGTATCGTATTACCCAGTAACTGGGTTGTGGAGGTCAGATAGGCAGTCGCTCCATGTAAAGTACTGTTATCCGGCTGCATCCGGTTAGCCTGGAATCTGACCCCAACACAGTTGCTAGGCAGATTTTCTTATAGTGATGCCGTGACGTGGACGTCCACGATAATATCGTCACGTGTTTACGCTGTCATAAATCATTGAATAACGACCAAAAGCCGCAAATAAAACCTTTATGTTATGTTTTAACCCATTAACTCTTAGCAAAATAATTAAAAAATTACAAACGGCAATAAAATGCGCATGGAATAATGACTGTTAATTATTTAATTATGCCACATATGCTACAAACGTTGAGTAAGGGAAATTTACTGCGTTTTTATAATTTTTTCCTATTTGTAGATTTTTTTTTTTTTTTTGTATGGCATCTCGTAGCAGACCTAGAGAGGTCGTTGCTACTTAACCGGATATTCCTGTGGCTGCCCTAAGGTTTTTAATCTTAAAGCCTCCAGCCAGGGTGCAAATTATATATATTAAAACTAAACGACAGCGCACTAAGGGCACCCCCTGTGGGGTACGGACCTCGGCTCAGGGCGTCGTTGGGGGATCACAAAATTACTAATAATTTGGGGACGGGCTGGATCAACATTTTGATCATGATTATTATCAGGGGATATTATATTTATTGCTACGGCGCTCTCAGCCTCTAACCGGGCGGCTGGCGCATCGACATTCAAGGGACGGGGGGGAGGACCTATTTGTAGAGTTATTAAGAAGTTTTAAATACTTAAGAAGTCGGTTAAAAAGTGTTCAATGGATAAAAATAGGGCTTTCAAAATATGGGCGAATGAGAATGTCTGTGCGATAAATTGTCTTTTCAAAGAATCTATCGTTTATGTTAATCTTTTAAAGAAATTAATATATTTCTTACACGGAATACAACGCCTGTACTCCCCGCAAGGATATCAGAGGTGTTTAGCTAGTAGTTAGTATGTCTTATTAGGTTCTATTTAATATAGAACGACTATATTAGGGCTACCATACGCCCCGGTACACCGGGACATGTCCCAGTTTGAAGCGTTGTGTGCAGGTGCCCCAGTCAATAAGTAATTCGTCCGGTCAGTCAATCAGTAGTTCGTGGCAATTTCTAAAATAAATATAGGCTAAATTACTTTTAATAATATCAGCTATCTGCCAGTGAAAGTCCCGTCAAAATCGGTCCAGTCGTTTTGGAGATTAGCCGGAACAAACAGAGAGACAGGCAGAAAAAAAAAACTAAAAATAGTTTTTTGTTATAAGTATCGTGTATACTTTCATACGCATTTAGTAAAAAGCTGTTATTTTGACATTACAAACAGAAAAAAAGGAGAAAAAAAAAATCATTTTTTATTTATTTGTATTGTATACTTAGATCATAACTGTGATTCTTTGATAGTTGTATGGCTTTAACAAGGCTGACTTTATTTTTGAACAGCCTATCCAACGATACCCCACACTATGGGATAGACGAGAAAAAAAATATCACCCCCACTTTACGTGTAAAGGTACCCAAAAAAAAAGTTTTTTTCATGATTTTAGGTTACTACTTTGTCGGCGTGATTAATATGTATATTATAGGTACCCATGCCAAACTACGGCTTTCTAGTACTAAGAGCCTCTGAGCTAAGCCGCGGACAGACTGATAGGACAGACGGACATTGCGAAAGTATAAGTGTTCCTTTTTGAGTACGGAACCCTTAAAACTGTTGCGAAAGTCATCCACTATCAGAATTGAGCATTTCATTATTTTTAATTGCAAACATACGTACGTACATTTCAGATCTCAAGATCAAATCTAATTCCACTGCTTGTTTTATTATTCTTTTATCCGTTCATAACATCTTAATTAGACTTTTTTCATTGGCTAGGGACTGCCATTCCATTACTCTTTGCTAAAAGCATTTTTTTTTTTTCATTTGATAACAACTAATTTCACCGTATATTTTATTTCTTTTGTATATTCTCAATTAGAGTTCTTGAATCGCAAGGGAATGAAATCAAAAATCCTTGACCCGGCTGCAGCCTCACAAGAGAGAAGACTTGTCGAGTCTAATCCCAAAGGCAGTATGAGTGATATTGCCACAAAAAGGACAGGTGCAGAAGGTCGGCGCGCAAACTTTTTCTCTGGCGAATGGACATTCATTTGAGCTCAGATCTATAAACTCAACACATGCTCATATTTTCTTAGATCACAATATTATGAACCGGGTACCATTGTTGAGTAGGCTGTCGAGATTATCTAGCAAAACCGCAATTAAATCAAAGTAACACACGTCAAACATTGCGGGATAGGAGACGAGAAGACTTGACGCAGTTTTAAATGCCGCAATATCAAAGCAAATATCCCGCAATGTTTGAAGACTAAGGTCTTTAACCAGTGCGTCCTGCCCGTCATGACATACGGTGCCGAAACGTGGACACTGACAGTCCGGCTGGTCCACAAATTCAAGGTAGCCCAGCGCGCTATAGAGCGGGCTATGCTTGGAGTATGCGGGCTCTTTGAAGCATAAAATCAGGAATGAAATTATCCGGAAAAGAACCGGAGTTACCGACATAGCTTGCAGAGTAAGCAAACTGAAGTGGCAATGGGCTGGCCATGTTTGTCGAAGGACCGATATCCGATGGAGCAGACGAGTCCTGGAGTGGAGACCGCGTATCGGCAAGCGTAGTGTGGGACGCCCCCCAGCTAGATGGACAAGGGTGGCTGGGACAGACTGGATGCGGAAGGCGGAGGACAGGATGTTGTGGCGCAGCCTGGGAGAGGCCTATGTCCAGCAGTGGACTGAGATAGGCTGAGTTGAACACATGTCACCATAGTCGATGATCGGGAAAATCAAAGTCTGCACAAGTACAGCCTGACTTTGAAAACATGCGCCAAATTTAAGGGAGTGTTCTGCATCAATATGAACAACTTCCACTATGGGACCAAATTAGAATTCGACCCGCCTATTATAAAGGTACATAACCGATTGGACCATTTTGTATAAGAAGCGCGACTTTTTTTTTGCGAATTCTAATTTGGTCCCATAGTAAAAGTTGTTCATATTGATGGGTAGAACACTCCCTTAAATTTTGTCGCATGTTTTCAAAGTCAGCCTGAGGGCCTAGACAAAGTAACATTCGATTAGCGATAACGCTAGTAGAAAAGCCACAAAATGTATGGGGTTGACATAAGCTAACGAAATGTTATGTGATCATAGGTCAACGAATAGAACTTAGCTAGACAATGTTATCATCTTTCGATTCCATGAAACGAATCGACAGCGTCAAACGATAACTTTCATAGAGATGCGTAGCCAAGTGGCACTTTTTGACAAGCGTTTTCGCTAGTTTTCGATTCTTAACAAGGAATTCGAATCGAATACTAGCGATAACGCTTGTCAAAAAGTGAAATAACAATAGCGATTGTAAAAATAGAATCGCTCCGAAACGAATGCCATTTGTCTAGGCCCTCTGTATAGTCTTCGCTAAGACGAAGACTATACTTGTGCATCCACCGCCCACTACCGGATTATCGTCTCATACGATACAGGGATCGCAGAGTACCATTGACTTTTTGACTAAGACTAGAAACCTGGCGTCTTGGCCTTGGCTCCAAACAACGAGCGTAAACACACGCACACATAGTCTGTTTTAAAAGTATCTTATGAAACTGTAAACAAATGGATCAGAAAACGCACCTGTAGATTCCAATTTGTGGTATAATTAGCGTCTAATGTTTCCACTGGTGGGACACAGGCCTCCTCTCTTCGAGAGGAAGTGGGCTGTACCATCAACTACGCGGGGCTAGTACGGGTTGGGAGATGTGACATGTCTTAAAATTTTTGGTTCTAGGATTTCTTCACAATGTTTTCCTTCACCGTTTTTGAGAGTAACTTACAAATTGAGTGCTTTGATTTGATAATTTGAATCTCAATGATATTATTTTAAACAGATATGTTATACACTCACAAAACAACCGAAAAAAAGTGTTCCGCGCAGCAGCGGCAGCACATATACCCACTTTTCATTCATTTTACATTTCACTACAAGTAAAAATGATGTTTTGATATAAACAACAAGAAAAAAAGAGACAGCTAGTGTTGTCAATTGCGCGTGAATATAAACAAACATTATTCTGGCCACCAATCACCGAATTTTGGCGTCATAGACTAACAAATACGTCCCAATTACGACGTTTTCGAGTCTTCACGATTGCGCGCACATAACATATCTGTTTAATATAATATCATTGATTTGAATAAACCTGAAGTTCTAATTTTAACCCTTATCTTCATTTTCTATAGTATATACATACAAAATCACCCTAAAGACGTTTTTAATTTAACAATTTAGGCTAATTGTATAACCTCAAATTTGCGACTACGATTTTTCAATTACAATTTAATACTCAAAAATGGTTAAAAAAAAACCTTCTAAATACTAAAAAACTTTCAAAATGGATTCTCCGTATTTTAATTTCCGGTTACAATATTTATAATTTTAACATGACGGTATATTATGAACCATTCGCTCTTAAAGCGACACACGTTTGTCTCCGACTTGTCTTTGCACTGTTAAGTATCCTTCAAACTCACGGTCGCCTTTATAACGTTAGGAGGTTCCCCTCTCTGGATTCGTGTTAGCTTGGCCCCTGTTCCCTATACCGGTGGGCTACTATTTTTTATATTTTTACTATTATTTGAAAATATAATTTATATGTACTTAATGAAATAAAGGAAATAATAATAACCTCAGGACATGTTGCCCCCTTGTCGATACGACACTATGTGCTAGCGACCGTTTTCAGGGGCCCATTATTGAGTGAGCAAGTCACCCCCTGCCATTTTATCTGTGTATTGTATATAAAACATTGGTCAGGCAGGGGCCACAGTCTTTCCATAGTTTTAGGTAACTAGTCCACAGCCACCCAACCCCATAGCCCAATATATTTTGTTTTCATGTTCTGCAATAGTCCTGGGGCTCTGTCTCGAATAGGGTTGCAGCATTATGCTGAGCGGTGGCCGTTTTCCGTGGATGTGACGCATATTTTCCCCCTAATTGTTCTTTTTGTATCTATTTTCTTTCTTTGAGTCATGTTTACCGCATATAAACGTATTTTCTTTCTTCTTTCTTTCTGTAACAACCGGGGGTAGTCCTAGGGTGCACTTGCATAGTGCATAAAGGGATAATCGTCGGTTAGTGCCTCATTCCGATAAAAATTGTCTAAGGGGCGTCTGCGAGTTGGCTTCGGCCCCTGGTATGCCTTCCAAAGGGACGACCCCATGGTCCCTAGATTATGTAAACACATACAAATATTAATAATAATAGAAGATGCATAAGCCTCAAATTTTTCAAGTAACGGTAGGTGTATTATTTGTTTTTTTTTTCATGATATTTTCTCTATTATTTTAATATAATTGCAAACCAAGTATCTAGATGTATATTATGTATGTGTTAGATTGCTTCTTAAATTTTAAGGCGATGTGCTTTTTTGTTTGTTTGCTCACACCATAAATTATTATTATAAGTCTATACGTGAAGATTTGTAATTGGCTTTCTAGTGACTAAGGTTTCCTTATTTTTGTCGGTTTTTATTAGCTGTAAGTCCTACATGTTCTAAATAAATAAATAAATAATAATTTTCTTAAGTATACAGAATCTACTGCTGATCCATAAGAGTATTAACTACATAATATATTAATGTATTACGGTTAAGAAATAGTTTTCGTTCGTTGTATGGAGCTGACCTTCTGCTATAACTATCTATTTTATGTGAATGCAGAAAAACTGAATTCTTGATGTGTTTACTTTTAATATGGTGTTGCCAGGAAATGACAGACGGGAAATAAATACGGCCGTAGCTTAGCCATGATTGTTGAGGGAGGGTTGCCGGGTATAATAATAAATATTGATTATTATCTTTATTCTCGGTGTTGGAAATTGAGTCGATCGATTATTTATACATAATTTTATTATACAAGTCGTGCGCCCGATAGGATTTTCAACAGGCAAAAATGACGAACAGGGACACGGACACCTTCGACACCCCCCTCCGCCCTATTTTAACCCATTAGGAGAATACACAAAAAAAAACTAGATTCTTTCCTTAGTACTCAATACTTTATTGCATTTCACAATGTATAATTATAAACATTTGCTTTAAAACAATTGTGGACCCTGTCGGGCACAGCAAAGAAAGATAGAAAGGTAGAGATGAGGACTTATCGTTTATCTTATAACTAACTTATGCTATAAAAAAAACGAACCGTACAGTAGTCGCAAAGTCAAAGTCAAATTGTTTATTTCAAATAGGCCCTTAAAAGGCAGTTTTGAACGTCAATATTTACAAAAAAATAGAATTGATTCTAGTCACCCTTTCCAAAAGGTAGGTTCGTATGGAGAAGAATGGGCAAGAAACTCCACCGTTACTCTTTTAAAATGTTGTAAAATATTTTTATAGGTACATTAATTATACAATTATATGTGAAGACGATGCACCTAGAATAAAATTACTAAACTACAATAGTTATAAAGAGTTAAATGATGTGTAACATCTGACATCTCAATCTATACACAGTGGCATTTTAATTGTCTTACAACGGCAGCCCACTTCATGTATCCAATGACTACTAATCATTCATAAAAGAAAAAAAATATATTAACATTAGAATTCTTAATTAAAAAAAAAAATGTCGCATGACGTAGTTTGAAACACATTGTTACGAGCCTTGTGTTCCAAAAATAAATAAATGCAGTCGGAGGCAAATTTTAAGGCGTTCGTAACATCTTAGAAGCCTCACTGCATTTATTTATTTTTGGTACTTAAAGGATACTCGTTTTCTTTTAATCTTGTTTCCATCTTTTCAGTTCATGATTTTGCAGTCAGGTTTTTTGTTTTCTTAATTAACTTTTTTTTTTCATCTGACCTTTTGTACATAAACAAGTTCTTATAAACGAATAATTTTTTTTTATATTACAATTGCTGCTTGTCAACCCTATATTAGCAAATATTATCAGCTACTAGGTCAGGCTGACTTGTGAAATAGGCCTCCTCTATCTCCTGCCACTTATTCCTCTCCAGAGTTGTTCTTCTCCAACCTTTGGCAGATCATTGTCCCACCTTTTCACCTGTGAAATGAAATCGTTTATTCTGTAAATAGGATATCGGAATCACTTTACACGTCTTTAAAAAAAAAAATAAGATAGATGGAATCGACATTTGCTATCCGACTACCCCTGAGAAGAAATGCCGAAACAAACTCAGGGGTCAAAGTCTCATTTAAAGTCCAGACATAATCTTGGTCAGTTATTGTGAGTACCATGTAGATCCGTGGATCTACATGGTGCTCACAATACATGGTGGACCAAGATTGTCTGAAATGGTCTTTTGAGGAAAGAACCACACAAATTTGAGTGGACCTGTCCACTCAGTGCAAGTATTTTTCAATAAACGTGCAGCTCAAATACCATTCTGTGACTTTTTTGGTCCATTTTTAACCCCCGACGAAAAAGAGGAGTAGTATAGTAATAGTCCATTTATTTGTCTGAATATTCTTACAAGTTTGTTACACATAGTTTTATGAAAGTTCATAATATTCTGCCGTTTCCGGCGTACAAATACATTTTAGTTAGTTTGTTAGACATAACAATGAATTAAATAAATTTATAAAATTCAAATTGCAATTTAGCCAAATATTAAATATGGAAATGTCAAAAAGAGTTAATTAAGTTGAAGAGATAATAAGAAGAGAATATAATTTATTCCTAATATTTAAGTCAGTTTTTCATTAATAAAATCATTAGTCGAGTATAAGAAGCATTTACTTAAGACGGAGATATATGCCAGTGACCTTGAGTGGTTAGCTTGCGTGTTCTGTACTGAGCTCACGCAACGCGTCGTACGTTCAGCCAGTAATAGGACTCGCCCATCAAGGAGCGCTGTCCCCAATTTGACGCATTATTAATTTATTATACACAAAACTAAAGATATTTTAATAAAACGCGTATACTAAAAGAGCAATAAATAAATTATCTTTAAATTGGTGAAGGTTTCAGAAAAATACGCTTGGTAGATTTAGGCAGATTTAGGGAGACATAACTTTACAATTCATTTCACTATGTAATATAAACATAATCTAAAATATTCACATATTAAGTTATTGAGAAAATGATCTAATTTAACATATTTTTTTTTCGAACCATTAACACTACTCGTTTAGACGTGATCTTCAGTATAAATTCATTAAAAGTTGGTTATCGTCGCCTTAAGAGATAATTGAATAATTTGCATTTATACAAACTTTTCAATTATCTCTATTTATATATCTATATTTATATTTTGACATGGCTTAAACCATGGAGCCAGTTTTTGTAATAAGAACGTAACTGTGATTGAAATACCGTTCTTTATACAAAACTGAAAACTTATTTCGGTACTAAGTTATCAGTTTTCTATTAGGAACTTTACCATAAACGGAATAAAGTTGGAAATTCAATAATGACTCCATGGTTTAAATCTGGGGGTCTACTCCGAAGCCTTAATCCGAAGTATCGGCCGAATGTTCAGCCGTTTTATAACTTCTATAGTTTCCTTTTTTGACTTTGAATCCTTACCCGACTTAAAGTCACATTTTTGAGTTTGGCTTACCTCTTTGAATGTCGTTTTTTGTTTTTCTTTCGCCGTAGTCAACCATTGTTAATTGTAGTCAAGCAACGGCCGAACATTTGGCCAACACTTCAGATTTATGTTCGGAGTAGACCCATATCGCCTTATTACAAAACAAGATTTAAATTTTGACATGGCTTAAACCATGGAATAAGAACGTAACTGTGATTGAAATACCGTTCTTTATACAAAACTGAAAGCTTAGTTCGGTAATAAGTTGTCAGTTTTGTGTTTAGGAACTTTACCATAGTCGGCATAAAGTTCGAAATTCAATAATGGCTCCATGTTTTAAACCTGGGTCTGAAGATAAACCTTGTTTTGTAATAAGGGGGTAAGGGTCTGAAGATAAACCTTGTTTTGTAATAATACGGTATGAGTTTCAGTTTGGGTTTGACTAGCTGTTGCGCATGACTTCGTCGGCGTGTATTTGGTTGTCGTATTTGTATAATAACAATATCCAAGATATGAACTGTCCTGTGTCCTTCTTCAGATCCAGGCTACCTATTTGTGATATTACCTACATACCGATCGGTTCAGTGAAAAGGGTGACAGACAGATAGACATTATTTTCACATTTATATGTAATATTAATCGGGGTTTGGTGGGGCCAGAAGGGCCTCTTGCCGGGTTAAAATAAATTATGTTGCATAGCTAAAGGCTTCCCATAGTGGGACTCGACCTAGGCTGGGCGCTACTGATTAATGTACAAGAAGGGAACTTGTAGCATCTGTTTATTATTATTAAGGACGCCCGACGATTCATGTCGGGACGTTGTATATAATTATACTAGTCGCGTGGTAAACTCTGCTTGCGCGATGCAGGATTTTGCGTGACGTACTGATGTCACGCAAAATCCTGCATCGCGCAAGCAGAGTTTACCGAATTTGACGCGTAGTTCGCATGTGGCGATGTTGATGCCGCCACTTTGACAATCAACAGTGCCTTCTATGTGCCCATTTGAAATAAATAATTTGGTTTTGACTTAAAAAAGTTATGTATATGGTAATAACCGAAAACTTGCCAATAAAAACTGTAGCAATACTAAATAATTGTGAAAATGTATTTAATTTGCCTAAATTTAGCCGCTCCGTTGCTAATATATGAGTACTTCAAACACACAATAATATTTAATATTCATAACCAAGTCCTATTCAGCAGCTAACTACAATATTAGTCCTGGAATTTCAAATCAAATCAAATTGTATGTAATATTATCATAATCAATTCCATTCACAAGCAAATCCTTATATAATATTATATCTTGAATAATATTAGTTAGGGCTATATTCATTACTGTACAAATGGCTAAATTGATATGCTTACTCGGTCTTTTATGAATTAATATTTCATTCATTCATTCTCTCTGGGGTGAATGAACTAGTCAGACTATTTATTAGTTTAGTTTTCCTGGCAAAAGGCAAAAACATGGATTAGGAACAAAATAAGATAAGACATTACATAACATTACGCCTCTAACCCGTAAAGAGTTAGCAGGGATGTCAAAATAGCTCACCCACATTTCACCAATTAATGGATATTTCAATATTTTTCATATTTGTTCCGTTTGGTAATTGAATCCCGACTCGCAGAAGTCAATCGCTCAGCCGTTGCACAATTGAGCTGCAAAAGAAGTTTCAAACACAATAAACAATAATTAAAATTGCCAAAATAAAATGTCAGAATCTACAAAAATTTTAATGTCAAATATAAAATAGTAAAAGTCAAACTGTAAAAACGTTATAAAAATATCAAACCTTTAAAAAAATATGTGTGACCTTCACACACCTTTAAAATTACCGACTCTAATGAAATAGGACCCTGTTCAAATCGATCGACATCAATAAAACATCGAATCCTCAGGTAATATTTAATTCAGACAATGTATTGGGAGCGTCTTACCCTCGGATTGTTCGAACGATTGTTTTAACCTTACCAGTGCTGACTTGTTAATATTTAATTCTAACCTTTGAGAGCGTTTAATCAAAGTTAGTATTGTACTTTCGATAATAGTTGTGTCAAATGGTGACTAATACAAGGTATTAAATAGAAATAGTAATATAACTATGTAATATTTTATTTTATTTTTATGTACTTATTCGTTATTTTTTTTTATAACGGACACACATTTATTTTATTTAGGAATGCATACACACTTAAATAAAACTGATTTAGGTACATCCGTCACCTCACACTTCAGCTTCAGTTGAAAACAGCGTCAGCCACTAGTTGTCTGCTTATTGCTGAACTGGGTCTTTTTGGCGCAGCCATGAGGCACACTTTTTTCCAAATTTTATACATCGTACTTTACACTTGTTTTTTATTACTTTTTTAGGTGCTATAAATTATATTGTGTGCCTTCGGTCTGTACTAAATAAATGTATTTTCTTTCTCCTTTCTTTCTATAAAAAATATAGGCAGTCATGGGGACTGCCAACATAAATGAAAACTTAAAACTATCTTTTTTTTTTTTTTAAGTCAAATAAAAATGATTAAGTAATTATAAATTAAACTATATATGCTTTCATTATTAACCAAGCGCAACACGTGATACTCATAGCTTCAGATGGACTGTTAACATCAGCATGTTGGTGTCGCGAATCCATACGTTTTTCCCTTACCAAGAATCGATCAACGCACCTAAAAAAGTTTTCACTTCAATAATAATTCCCTTAGAAACAAATTCCAAGAAATTGATGTACTAACTCTGCCTTCTCTTTATATCATAGAAAGTATTTTATATGTTCGCAAAAACTTAGGACTTCTCAAAATAAGAAGTGATTTCCATAATATCGTAGTAAACATGAAATTGTGATACCCAAATTTAGATTAACTAAAACAAGCAAGTCATTTCTTGTAAACAGTGTCCGCTTTTACAACATTTTGCCACAATCGGTTACAGAACTTAGTGATGGAAAATTCAAAACGCACGTTAAACGTGCCCTTATCAAAAAAGCATATTATAAGATTAAGGACTACGTTGAAGACAAGGAAGTTTGGCATTAATTCCTTCTGTACATGTGGCTTCCCTGGTTCCTCATTAACGGCAAAACTATGTAAATGTCTATTAACTGCTCCCAAATCACGATGTTATTTTTTAATTTAATTTAATATTTTTTTACAAACTTCACTGACATAATGTTTTTCTTATTTTGACATTATTATACCTACAATTTAAATTTCAACAAGGTTCTAACTTTTATTATTTCCTATTTTATGTTGTTTTTTTTGTCAATATGAGGACGTTGTAGGCTTAACAGACTAGATCTGTAGACCATTTTCTATTTTGTTAAGTACCTGGTACTTTTGACGGTCCTACGCTGTCCTCTCATACCTATTAATACTGATTTGAAAACATTGTAAAAGCCATTTTTTTTTTTTTAAAGATTGACAGTGGAGTTTCTTGCCGGCTCTTCTCCATAGGAAACGACCAATTGGAACCGTGCACCTAGCTTCTGACGTTTCATAAGTGCCTATGTAGGCTTATGTGAAATAAAAATATTTTTGTTTTTATTTGATTTTGATTTGAATAATATTGAGTTTTACCATTGTGAATTTCCAAGTAGCAGACCAGTGGATTATGATTATGTATATAGGAGGTTGATGGCAATTGGCTCGCCCCCTGTTACATGGAACTTAAACATAACCGGAAAAATGAGGGTGTAATCTAGAGTCTAGACAAAATCAAACTGGTTGCTAGTTTAATTGTGTAATGTATTATTTTTATGATATTGATTTTAACTTCTGTGATTGACTTAACTCACACACTGATCTTTAAATTTTTTAGGAAAACATATTTATAAACATTGTAAGCGTATGCGTACGCATTGTAGCGACTTTTACAATGTTTTTAAATATGTGAGCACCATGTATCTATGACATAAGTAATTCATTTTTCGTACCACTTGCTCAAAAAAAGTGACATTCTATGCCACAAAAAACGAACATAACAATAGTCATTTTTAATCTGTTAAAAACAGGGAAAGAAAATTGTACTGAATTTCATTCATCCTTTAGGGGGTGAATGTGATTTAAATTTGGAATACTTACCGAAATTTATATTGAACTACATCTGTGTTTACACCATTGAGTTTGTATATAAAGCATTATACATCTTTTTGAAAAAGGAATACGCATTTATTATGCAGTTATGATTATTAAATAAAATTACGAAAACCGACGAGGCCGTATGAGCTTGATGCCTTTGCTTTTCCGACAAAAAAATATTAGTCTAGGCATATGCCGCGTTTTTGTTTTCTTCAAATACATAAACGTTAAGTTTATTTTTATAAATAAGTTAATGTTCTAAAATGCTTATCTCATATTATTATTGTGTTAATTTTTTCGCAAATGGTACGAAAAGTAGAGTATTTTCCTCGGTGATAAAGCTGTCTTAGTCTTGGGTGAACTTAAATCGTCATCCGCGACAGAAGACACTGCTTTATCCCCTTGGTTAATAATCTACTATATGTGTCATTGCTTCTTCTTTAATTTGTTTTAACTATTGTGGTATAGTAATTGTATTCTAGGTGCATCGTCTTCACATATAATTATCTAACTAATTAATTTACATAAACAAAATATTGTAAAACATTTTAAAAGAGAACGGTGGGGTTTCTGACCCATTCTCCTCCATACGAAACTATATTTTGGAAGGGGCGACTAGAATCATTTTTTTTTTTGTAAATTTTGACACCCATATAGAAACCCTAGATAATCCAATAAACTTTCCTATTTTCGCCAGTCATTGAAACGCTACAAAACCGCGGCTTCGCCTCAACCCAGTGCGTCAATATACTATGCAAATGTCGGAATAAATTCCACCACGAACAACAACGTCGGTTTAACGTGCAACATAATTTTGCAAGTTTATAATAGAGGGCGTCGTAAACGATGTGAATTTCGAGTACCCGACCCGACCGGGAACTATAAATATTGGGGACTTGGTCAGTTATTAATAAGTAATGATTTAGTTTGTTCGAATATATTTGCAGCAGTAAATACGGCACGTCTTAAGCTGCGGCAAAACTGATTCTGTAAAAAATCTCAGGTGAAAAGAAGAAAAAGAAAGAAAGAAAAAACGTTTATTTGCGATAAACATAACGAAAAAAAACCGGCCAAGTGCATGTCGGACCACGCACAATGAAGGGTTCCGTAGTTGGGATGAACTTATCCCAAAAACAAACTTAACATTGTAGTTGAAAAACATGCTCTCCCATACGATATACGTTACGGTCAATTCTCCAACTGCAAATTTAAGTTGGTCGACTATTACTCGTTAACTTGTGAAGCCTACTTAGCTGTGATAGTTTTCCTTTTAATTTCGTTATATATAATATTGCCATGAATTTTTTTACATATCCAATACCAACCATTTAGCTGGCAGGGGGGGGGGACACTTGACTCTAACAAAAAATAGCACTTTAAAGCTTAATATTACGCAAACGGACCCACAATATTTTTGAACGGCCTATCCAACGATACCCCACACCATGGAATAGACGAGAAAAAAAAATATCATCCCCATTTCACGTGTAAGGGAGGTACCCTAAAAAAAAATGTTTTTCATAATTTTATTTTACCATTTTTTCGGCATGATTAATATGTATACCCATGCCAAATTACAGCTTTCTAGGACTAAGCGTCTCTGAGCTGAGCTGGGGACAGACGGACGGACGGACATACAGACAGACAGACAGACGGACATGGTGAAATTATAAGGGTTCCTTGTTTACTACGGAACCCTAAAAAATACAAAAACGCGAAAGATTCACGCAAAACGGTCATCGCTCAGCATAATGCTGCGACCCTATGCGAGACAAGCCCTGGTTTTTAACAACAGTCGGCGTTGACGTGATGACGTCAACTGGTGCAGCAATTAATGAGATAAAAATAACAAATTATGAAATACAATACTTAGTTCTAATTGTTTATAATTATCAATATAATATCTAAAATGGCAACATTCCGTAACGTCGGCAACGACTCAAACGCCGCGCGCCGCCAGCATAAGCAATCTGTGTGCGTAGCTGTCAGCTGTCATAAAGTATTTGTTTGACGTTTTGACATACTGGGGCCTACTCCCAAAGTATCGGCCGAATGTTCGGTCGTTTCTTGACTTTCAAAGTTTCCTTATTTGACCTTGAATCCTTACCCGACTTCAAGTCACAGTTTTTGACATTGACTTCTCATCTCTATAATAAAAAATAGACACAATTATAAAGACAATACCCAACAACATAACAATAGACAATACACAAGACAATTACAGACTTCGATTACTCAGTATGTGAACCATACAGCAATGGTTCAGGTACTGGCAATCGAACCTCTGCACGAATGCCTTCAAGATGCCGCTGGAGCTAGCCCGAACCCTGCGTACCAGGGACGTACACCGTTTTCGCATAATAGAATAGAAACAGTCTACATGCGACTCTGCGAACATCCCTGATGCGCTGCAGAATCGGGGCAGCCCCATCAGCATCCTGAATGCATTAGTATATTCGACACGCAATTATGTATGTGTATAATTATCATTACACGCGTCTATGGCCGTTGTTAGGGTTCCGTACCAAAGTGGTAAAAAGGAACCCTTATGGTGAGACTAAGTCTGTCTGTCTGTCACACCTGGATATCTCAAGAACTACTAATGCTATCAACTTGAAATTTAGAATAGTTTTAGATGACATTTGCCCAACTATTTTGCACGCAAAAAAGAAATTTAAAAAAATATACCTTTTTTGTAAAAGGGACTGAAAGGGGGTCTGAAAAAATTGAAGTGGACCTACTAGGGCATGTGGGGTATCATATGAAAGAACGCTGCTTGCCAATTCGCAAACATATTTTTTTTTAGGCAGCATATTTCCAACTTGTGATGAAAAATGTAAAAAAAAATACCGTCCCCCCCCCTTATCTCCGAAGTTTGCAGAGATAAAAATCTGAAATTATTCTATATGATAGAAGCTTATGTAAAGATTACAGGAAAAATAAAACGATGTCTCTAAATAGCACATTTTTTAAGAAATCATTAACATCATATATTCGTACGGAACCCTCGGTGCGCGAGTCCGACTCGCTCTTGACCGATTTTTTTTTATTTTCAAATTTGTGTTGTCAATATTCAATACACATTGTTTGTTTTGAAATAAAAACAGACGAATCGACTAGACGATAGCGAAACGTATTGTACTTTGTCTGCCAATCGAACTTCGATTGTAGAAATAGAATCGCTCCGAAGCGAATGCCATTTGTCTAGGCCCTCAGGGGTAGTCAGATAGGAAATGTCGACTCCATCTAGCTTATTTTTTTATATTTTGTTAATTTGACTTGTAAAAGTGATTCCTATTTACAGAATAAACGATTTAATTTCATTAAATTAATTTTTAAACATTTTAAACATTGCCTACAAGGTAATAACTTTTATTATTTTACAATTTTGTAATAATATTTTTTGTAGTTTATTTTTTTTTTTTTAATGTGATAACGTTGTAGGCTTAATAGACTGAAGATTTTTAGGCCATTTTCTATTATGTTAAGTACTAGTTAGTTGTTGGGGGAGGCGTATGTCCAGCAGTGGACGTCTTTCGGCTGAAATTATGATAATGATAACTTGTTGACGGGCCTACACTGTCCTCCCATACTAAACACTGTAATTTTAAAACATTGTAAAAGCCAATTATTTTTTTAAAGAGTAACCGTGGAGTTTCTTGCCGGCTCTTTTCCATAGAAAACGACCAATTGGAACCGTGCACCTAGCTTCTGACGTTTCATAAGTGCCCATGTAGGCTTATGTGAATAAAGTTATTATTTTGATTTTGATCATCATTTCAGCCGTAAGACGTCCACTGCTGGACATAGGCCTCCCCAACATAAAGAAGGGGGGATTTGCCATAATCGCCACGCTTGGCAGGCGGGTTGGCGATCGCAGTTTGTTTAAAAAAAATGCATAGAGAACGCTGCTGCCCATTCTCTAGCATGTCCCTTAGTCGCCTTTTACGACACCCACGGGAAGAAATGGGATGTTGCTATTCTTTACATCCGGCACTAAACGGAACCGATTTTGATCAAACGTCGGTAATTAATTGTCTACAGTGATTTACGAATACGATAGAATGTAATATCTGAAGTGGATAATATCTAAAGGAAGTGGTGAAGGGTGGGCGTTTTTGGGGGACTGTCTCATGTAATTTTTGACGTTCCAAAAGTGCTGATTCTCAGCCTAGTTTGAATAAATGACTTTTGATTTTGATATTCTTCTCAAAAAGTTCTTATTTCTTGAAGACCTTATATAAAGTTCTCGATCAATCTATCTAGCCACTTCCCAACTATGTGTTGGGGTTGGCTTCCAGTTTAACCTGATGCAACTGAGTACCAGTATTCTACATGGAGCGACTGCCTAGCTGACCTCCACAACCCAGTTACTGGGTAACACGATACCCCTTGGTAAGACTGGTTATAAAAAGAAATAGATAATTATATGTATAAAAAGAAAATGAACCATTTTTCATTAATATCGTTTCAGTGACTTCATTTGACAGTAAATTGCTGACGCTATACAGGGTGTAAGGGACAGCCCTCCGCAGACTGATGGGGTGAATTTAGTATATCGTACTAAGATGACCGGTACATGAAATTATTTCAGGAACGTTATGGAAATCCAATGAACCTGATTTGTCGCGGTGGGGTGGACGGCCGCGATCGCTGATTTCAGGCGTCGTTCGTTAGAGAATTTCAACATCCATTGCAGATTTATTTATTTTAGCTGTGTTATTTACATTAATGGAGTACTGCGTATAGAGAATGTGATTTTACATTGAAATAAAGGAATAGTAACTGAAATTACGATAAAACAAATTACAATTTTCAGTGGAATATGATTCAAAATAAGGAGCTGAATGCACCCTGTTAATTTGCGGAGGGCTGTCCCTTACACCCTGTATTGCGGCCACCGCAGTCCTAGTAAACCCTAGCTTTACACGATAAATACACATAGGCCTCACCCAATAGGGGGGGGGGTTGCCATAACCCCATGTAATAGGGGGCGAGCTTATTTGCCATCAACCGGGTACAAATACAAACTCCGAGCGCTACTGAGAAATTCCAGATAGAAAAACCCAATATCACTTTGCCCGAACTAGGAATCGAACCCAGGACTTCATGCGCTTGCGACCACTAGACCATCAACCAACAAGGCAGCTAATAAAGTCGGCAGCATATTCAACTATCATCAATTCAGACTAAAGACTTCCACTGCTGGACATAGGTCTCCCCCAAAGGGGGTTTATCAAAATCGCCACGCTTGGCAGGCGGGTTGGCGATAGCATTATGGTGTTAAAAATGCATAGAGAACGCTCCTGCCCATCCTCTAGTAAGTCCCTTAGTCGCCTTTTACGACGCCCACGGGAAGAAATAGGATAGTGCTATCCTTTACGTCCGGCACCACACGTTGTATAATTAACAACACTAACCACACGTCAACCGTTTAAAAGGCTAATGGTTTGTTATAAAATCCTGTTCAGCCTTCCGCCATTTTATATCAATTATATACCCACATTAATTAACATTAAATTAATTTCGCAAAGTGAGGGCGGAAAATGTATTTGCAAATTACCGTGAATTATTTAACGATGATCACTTAATTATGATTGTAATTAACTTTGATTTATGAGTGATAGCCATAAGGGTGTTGCAGTACTGAATAATGAGATGATGAATGGTTTTCAATAATTATGACTGTTGTTTGGTTGGCGTGGGGTTCCACAAGAAAAGCCAAGCGCGTGTCCGGACCACGCACACCAATGAAGGGTTCCGTAGTTGCGATGAATTTATCCCAAGAGCAAAACTTAACATTTTAAATGAAAAACATGTTCTCCGTTATATTAGGGCAGCTATTGAAACGATATGGCATACTTTTTACTTTTTTTTGTGTGGGAAATTGTCAAATAACTTCTCCCGCTCTGGGCGGAGCGGGAGGGCATGTCAGAATTTTACTGACTAAAATCTGCGAGTGAGGACCTGCGTCAGGCGGAAGGTGAGGACGCCGTGGCGCCTCTCTAGCCACTCCTCAAAGAGGGGACTTATCGCCACAATTGTGGCGTGCCCAGCGCTGGGTTGCGACAATCGCACTCTCCATGCCGCCATGAGATCCCGCCGGAGCTGTGCCATGATTTCTCACGGCAGCGAAGTTTCACCCCGGCGTTTCGCCTCCTCGCGCCACTCCCAGATGTGCGCGAGGACTTTTGCCTCCAGATCCCATGGCGATAGTCCAGCAAGGAGGCTCGCCGCCTCACGGGAGACCGTGCGGTAACCCCGTACCAGCCTGATGGCCATGACCCTTTGGGACGCGTTCAATTGGCGGGCTGGTCGCAGCCTACGATATGGCATACTGGATTTAGGATTCAGGTGGCTGTTACTTGTTGTCATGACACAGCACGGAATAAGCTACAACAAGTTTGATTGTATTGACCTAACAAACAAATTGTGTTACAAGGTACCCAGAAGTGTTATTCGTAGGGGGGTGCGCGTCCCTCAACTATTCCATACAGACATATGCTGGGGAACGTGCACCTCTTCGACGCCTTATTGATGATTACAACACGCATTTTATTGATCTTGATATGTTTTGTCTATCTAAGCAATCATTTAAGAAAATGGCTCTCGATATTTTGTTTTGCGAGTATTTTAGTTAAATTAAGCTAACCTAAGTAACACAGCAATGTTGTGGAAGCGACTATTGTTTTATTTTTATTTTTCTTTATTATCACTTCTCTTTAGCACTTTTAACCTTTAGTTAAATCGTGGACAATGATGTGGGTTACATGTTTGTTAAATATAAGTTTAATTATTTCTTTGTATTTTTAGCATGTAACTGTTTTTTGTCCCTAATAAATAAATAAATATTCCAACTGCAAATGTAAGTTTGGATTACGGCACACGCCTTCTGAAAGAGACGAGACCTGTGTCCCAGCATTGGGATCGTTATAGGCTAATTATGCTGTATGCCTTCATCTCAGTCTTCACTTGTTACTCTTCAGCTTTTCAGTACCAGCGTTCAAGCTTTGTCCTATTATGCGTATTCATCCTAACTAAATCTATAACACACTAATGCCCATATTTATAGAACACTAGCTTTTCCCGGCCCGGCTTCGCACGGGTAGCGCTAAGTATCTACCCTTCCATACCTACCTACCCTACCTACCTACCCTACCTACGTACCCTACCTACGTACCCTACCTACGTACCCTACCTACGTACCCTACCTACGTACCCTACCTACCTACCCTACCTACCTACCCTACTTACATACCCTACCTACATACCCTACCTACCTACCCAACCTACCTACCTACCCTACCTACATACCCTACCTTCCTACCCTACCTACCTACCCTACCCTACTTGCCCTAGAAAAAATATATGAAGAGAAATAAAAAAAAAAAGTATCCTATGTCCGTTTGCTGGTTTTAAGCTACCTCCCCACCAATTTTCAGCCAAATCGGTCTTGCCGTTCTTGAGTTATAAATGGTGTAACTAACAACTTTCTTTAATATATATAGATTACTCAGTGCTCCCAATCGCTAGAGCCAGAGCTACCCATCGCTCACCATCCGCAAGCCCGCGCCTACGGTGGCCGGGAATCAGCCTGTGACTCCCGCCGCCCGGAGCGTCTCCTGCGGCGACTAGGGGCGTGAGGGCGCGAACCTTGCCTCCTCCTTTGCTAGCATTACTGTTTCGCAGAAGGAGGTGACGGCCTCCCATGCACCACAGCTCTGCCGCTCATAATTAAACCTCAGCTCCGAAACATGACTTACTCTCCCTAGTTAAGCCCCCAAATTTAGTAGACCCTCTACCTAACAATATTATTTTTACGCCCCCGATTATATAAGGTTCAAGGTTTATATAGGACAGCAATGAAATGATGGAGAAGGGCTAATCCCTTTTGAAAGGTGTGTCTCGGGGGAAGGCAGGCTTATTTAGCGGTTATTTTGATAAAGACATTTTTGACATGGGGCTTAACTGATGAGTGGCGGTTGAAGTGTCTGTGGAATTGTGGCAAAAGGTTTTTGGGGTCAGAGGTGTCAAAATAAGGGTTGATATGTGTATTTTTAGTTGTGATCTGTGGTCGAAGTTAATCGTCGTCTGTAATTGGGAACAAAGTCGTGATAATGTTTGAAACTGGCATCGGAATCATGTGTATGCCACAACGGTAATGTTGATGATGTAGCGGCATCAACATCGCCACATACGAACTACGCGTCACACTGACGTCATGCGAATCCTGCATCGCGCAAGCAGAGTTTACCGCGCGACTAGCATATATACAACGTCCCGACATCAACCGTCGGGCAGTTGCCCACCAGACACGACACCCGTCTGGTCGGAGGATTCTCCCTTTTCTATAGTGGATGAGTGAACTTTACACCCTGTTCCTCATACCACCAAAATGATGTCAACTTACATGGAAATTTTACTATCAAATTGGTCGCGTGGGTTTTAGCAGACCCCAAACTCATTCTCCTGTCTTAGCCACACGCAATGGAGACACACCCTAAAACTGATAATTAAATGCCAGTAATATTTAGGCGTACCGTGTGGTGCCGGACGTAAAGAATAGCACCATGCCATTTCTTCCCGTGGGTGTCGTAAAAGGCGACTAAGGGACTTACTAGAGAATGGGCAGCAGCGTTCTCTATGCATTTTAACACCATACTGCGATCGTCAACCCGCCTGCTAAGCGTGGTGATTATGGCAAACCCACCCTTTGGGGGAGGCCTATGTCCAGCAGTGAACGTCTTTCAGCTGAAATGATGATGGCATTATAACTTTATTTGTCTAATGTTATAATGAATACGGTTATAGTTTGTGTAAACCTATAAATATTTTGAAAAGGATAACCTGATAGTGTGTAATTGAGATATCCAAAATGACTGGGCAATAGTGGAGGAGAGATAGTAATGGATAAGTTTGAATTTATCTCACAGAAGGGCCTTGTAAAATGATCCGACAGTGTGAAGCCTACGCGATCGCACCACGGTGCTACGGCGTACCTCGTAGCATGGTGCTACGGCGTAGCTCGTAGCATGGTGCTACGACGTAGCTCGTAGCGCGTAGCAGGATTTAAGTGTTTGTCAGTCACTCAATTATACAAAATGTATAGAAAAGTGAGTGCATTTTGGACTGTTGAGTGTGAGTTTTCAGTTGTTTTATAAGCCATGTGTCCGATGCGATGTCCCATCAGCGAAACTGGGTGTCTACTCCCTGAGCACGAAGTCCTTAGTTTCGACCGAAGTTACGGGCGTTCCCTTCTCCGTATCAATTACGGACATAAGATATTAGTTTGGGGTCCGAACTATTAGTGCATGACGGCAGAATTTGACAGTTGTCTCTACGTCGGATATGTATTTGCCCGTCCGAAAAATTTAATTAGACACTTGCTTTGAAGTATTACAAATATTTTCTTTGACGGGCTTAGAGAGTAGCCCCCACTGACCAACTTCTATTCTTTCAACGTATTTAACCCTTTTAGGTGATGTATTTAATAAAGCCTTAGTGCTTACTTATGTGACATGAGGAACTCTTGGGCAAAATTTCATGTTTCATGGATCTAGAAGAGAGCCAGAGGTTAAGGTTGTGCGTTGTCTGCCAGCGAATGAATGAATGAATTAATTAACTTAATATTTTTTTCCGTCCATGACTAGGTTAAATGCTCTAAGCAATTCACCGAAAACGGTGTCTGTATTTTTGCCCGTCACCGTCCATCTAAAAGTTTTGACAAAAAAACCTTTCACAAAAAAAATATTCCCTACTTTTTACACGTACCGTGATAAAAGCCGCGCTTTGACCTAATCCATCTTCGTATCCTCAAGAGATCAAAAGTTCTCGGCATTTTTCATCCCTGGATCACCATAAACCAACATCCAGGTATAAACTTCTTAATTAACAACAGCTCTCAGCTTTTAACATAGAAATATGAGAAAAATGCAAATTTTTCTCTCTGTTTTTAGTACTTAAGCGGCGGTCGCTTAATATGCTGGACGGTGTAATTATGATAGAAGTTTGGAGGAAACTGTGGAGTACTTAGGGTTCAGTTTGTGCTAAGCGGTTGTAAGTGTTTTTGGCGGTGAAGCTTGACTTACTCGGTGTGATTAAATTGCCACGGCATGTAATAAGATACGGCGGCGGCGATCTCTCGCGTCCAGCCCTGGTTCAGGCCATGGTTCTGAGCGAGAGTGCTTGGTAGGTCGTCCCCTCTTTCTGCAAAGCAGTAATTCTCGCAAAGGAAGATGCGAAACGCGTGAGGGAGAGGCAAAATTCGCGCCCTCACGCCCCTAGTCACCGCAGGAGACACCCCGGGCGTCTGGAGTCGCAGGCCGATTCCCGGCCACCGTAGGCGCGGGCTTGCGGACGGTGAGCGATGGGTAGCTCGCCGTCCGATAAGGACCAGGCTCCGCGTTGTGTTCCACGCGCGCCTCAAAGAGATGTCAGCACCAACTAACGGGGTCCGTTAACGCCTGCCAGGGTTGCGAGTTTGTCCGAAAGGGATATCGTGGTCTTGGCACACAGACAACGGAAGGAACACGGGTGGGTTTTAGTCAGTAAAAGTCTGATATCCCGCTCCGCCCGGAGCGGAGGAAGTTATTTGATAAATTGCCACCCAAAAAAAAAAAAAAAGTTAAATCAACAATAAAAGTTGCATCGTCTAAAAGGTGTTAAGACGATCCCCCCTCTCAAAGAGAGGAGTCCTGTGTCCCAGCAACATTATATGCTGATTATCCTACTTTCACCATATCTGCCTTTGCACACATTCTACGATATGTTCACCCCTTAATGCATTCGTGAATACCTGTGAACGGTCCAAGAAATGAAATTAAATTAAATGAAATTGTTTATTCTGTAAATAGGATATTAGAATCACTTTTACACGTCATATAAAAATAAGCTAGATGTAGCCGACATTTCCTATCTGACTACCCCTGAGAAGAAATGGCGAAACAAACTCAGGGGTCACAGTCTCTTTTAAAGTCCAGACATAATCTTCGTCAGATCATGTGAGGACCATGTAGATCCGTGTCTGAGATGGTCTTTTGAGGAAAGAACCAAACAAATTTGAGTGGACCTGTCCAATCAGTGCAAGCATTTTGTCAGTAATCGTGCAGCTCAACTCAAGACTTAAGGAGCTCAACGACTCGACGAACAATACCAAAGAAAGGACGTTTGGGTAGGCCGCATAAAGCTCTCAAAATGCCAGACCATCATTAAAGGTCTAGGTATATGTACAGTTTACAAGCCAACTTAAAACTAAAGAAAAAATATGTAGCCTAAAGCCTTAATTTTGAATGTTACTGCTAAAGTTATGTAAGTAACCAAATAATTAATGCGTTTGGTATTTAACTGCACATGTGTAGTAAAACTCCACAAATATGTAACTATTTACTAAATAGTAGGGTTGTAACGCTTATTATCACCCCCCACACACACACATAACACTGTGCGCATTCCTTATTCCTGATTTAATTAGTTTTTTTGTTTGTTTTTCTATTATGTATTGTTAAAAGCCTTTGGCATGCTTTCAAAATTTTCTATTGTTTATTCTCTCATACATGTATAGTCAATGTAAACTGGAAGAGCGGAACTACCTAATACAAGCAAATCTTTGCTTAAAAGGTGACTCCAAACATAACAATGTAATTTACATAAGTTGATGAAATAAACATTTTTTTTTTATTATTATTATACAGAGCCTTGGTCATACATGCACGCCGGTTGGAAGATAAAACTCATAAAATAATAATCATATAAATCCTCCTATTATAGGTTGTACATCAAACAATAACAGTTACAGAAATAATGATGACCGCATTTTTGGGATTACTTCCGTATCATTAAACGTACAATGTCCCATTTGACCGACTTTCCTCTTTTATTTAACGAACGTAACAACCACGAGTCTTTAGAGGTCCGAGCAGAATCATAGGGAGGTTAAATAAAAAAAAAATTGAGCCATAATAATGTATAATATAGATTCACAACCTTATCAATCAATCAATCAATATCTTGATTGTGGATCATAGATGCCGTGTGGTGCCGGACGTAAAGAATAGCACCGCCCTATTTCTTCCCGTGGGTGTCGTAAAAGCCGACTAAGGGACTTACTAGAGAATGTTCTCTATGCATTTTAACACCATACTGCGATCGCCGACCCGCCTGCCAAGCATGGTGATTATGGCAAACCCCAGTCGTTTGAGGGAGGCCTATGTCCAGCAGTGGACCTCTTTCGGCTGAAATGATGATGATGATGGATCATAGATAAGTAAATAACATAGGTCTTAAAAAAAAAAATTGGGATGAGCTTGTCCGGCCCTTAAATATAATTATATCGCCTAATTTAATTTCTATGTAACTTTTGTAGGTAAATTTACATTATTGTTACAAATTATTAAGATTTCACATAAAATTTATAAAAACAAAAATAATAAAGCCTTGTACAAATTAGTGCGATATCACGGGCGCGACACGACACTAGTAGGTAGCACAATTTCTTTGTCGGTGCCTGTCGCGCCCGCGATATCACGAGAGTCTATACGAGCTTTAAACCGGAACGAATTAAGGTAGCTGCAGCACACATCAATGGGACACTCAACGCATCATGACTGAGGGGGACTGTAATGCGGTGGTCGGGGTGGTGGTCGGGGGTGGAAGCGAGACAAAACACTTGATATTCCCGTGTAATAAAAATGTTTTAGATAGATACCTACTTTATTTATGCATGCGGATATTTTTTTATGTAATTTAATCATATTTATTCTTATATCATATATAGGCATTATATTATGAATACTGTTTATTTTATTTTATTTTGTTGTTCAACTCATTAAACCTGACTTGAGTTCCGTACGTATTTTTTCGGGTAACCACTGAAAATCAGTGCTGTGTTGTGGGTCCCCCATAGCACAGCATCATGCTGAGTGCAAGCCTTTTTGTCACAGTCATGACGTGCAGTTGCCGACTATTTGTTATTTTTGTGCTCGTGATTATAATGTAGATAGGTTTTTTTTTTTTAATGTTTACTTGCTCGAGTTTGTGTTTTCCTAGGCACGTGTTTCTGTGACGAATAAAATTATTTTTCTTTCTTTCTTTCTAATGAAGATGTGATTTGTCTAATAGGAAGACTTTTATAGAGTTTCATATGAGAAGTTTCTTATCTGACGATGTAGATATATTAAGAGTTTCGTAAGTAGGCAAAATAGAACTATTATAAGATCACTCTTACGTCCGTGTTTTTGTCTGTGACGATTTTTTCTTGTAATAATCCTTGTTTTCAGGTTTATAAAGTAGGTATATACAGAATATCCGAGTTTTCGTCAGTCTATTAATTATTTAGTCAAACTCAAACCGCCTTATTACAAAACAAGATTTATATTTTGACATGTTTTGTGTTTAGGAACTTTACCATAGTCGGAATAAAGTTCGAAATTCAATAATGGCTCCATATTTTAAACCTGGGTCTGAAGATAAACCTTGTTTTGTAATAAGGGGGAAAGCATTTATTTAAAGTTAAAACAGGCACTTCAGAATTGTCAAGGAGTCGGTCATTAAGAAATATGAAGCGTAGTAGGTTCCTATGGAGAAGAATTGGCAATAAACTCCAAATTACGTATTCTGTTGAACTTCATCCCCCTTATTCCAAAACAAGGTTTATCTTCAGACCCAGGTTTAAAACATGGAGCCATTATTGAATTTCGAACTTTATTCCGACTACGGTAAAGTTCCTAAACACAAAACTAACCACTTAGTACCGAACTAAGTTTTCAGTTTTGTAAAAAGAACGGTATTTCAATCACTGTTACGTTCTTATTACAAAAACTGGCTCCATGGTTTAAGCCATGTCAAATATAAATCTTGTTTTGTAATAAGGCGGCATGTGTCCACAGAAAAAGATAAAATATATATATTTCTTATAGCAAAATTATTCCAACTCGTATCCAATGAAACTTTCAATAAATTATTTAACACAGCTTAATGAAAATTTGCGTACGCAGTGTGGGTTTCACTATATTTTAATTTATTTATTTAATAAAAGGTAGCTTCACAGCTGACAGTAAATATAACATTTAGATTGTTCAAACATTACGCCAATTACGAAGTACACAAAAAAATGAGAAATACAAAGAGTAGTTACATAGGTAATAATTAATATTTAAACTGTGTGTGTGCGTGTAACTGTGTGGTGTAGGTGCTGTAAATGTGTGTGATGATGTGTCTATGTCTGTGTAAGTCTAACTAAAACTGGTACTGCTAAGTTAGCTGAGTTCCCGGGGTTTGACGAAGGATTTGGATAATCTCTTTTTTAAATCTGTTCCGTGTGGTATTGAAGGGGTCCAGTGTTGGGAATTTATCATTATATCATGCAGGTAGACGCAAGAATGGTGACATCTTGAGGTAATTAGTAGAGGCCGATGGTACTGATAACAGAGTGATATGTCTGGTACGTCTCAGTGGGACGTTAAAGTTTATTCTGCTGAGCAGTTGTAAACAGTCAAATTTATTGTTAAGTATGTCGTACAATAACATCATATCATTTAACTGACGTCGCTCTTCCAGAGTATTAAATATGTGGTATTGACAGGAGACCAGGTAATTTGGGATAACATCTTTTGTTTTGTAATTTAGGTACTTCATAAATTTGCGTTGGATTGATTCAATTTTATCAATGTATTTCTTATAAAAAGGTCACCAGATAACACTTGCGGATTCCAGTATGCTCCTTACATAACAGTAATATAAAGTTTTTAAGCATACTGGGTTCTTGAACAGTTGGCTGTTACGCGTGACGAATCCGAGAGATTTGTAGGCTTTACTGGTGATATGATCAATGTGTGCCTCGAACGTGAATTTTTCGTCCAGAATCACAACCAAATCCCTAACCTGTGATGCTCGCTTTATAATATCATTACTGATACGATAATTGTAATTAATATTATTGCGTTTTTTGAGAAAGTTATAATCTGGCATTTCTTAGTATTTACATTGATATTGTTTAAATTATAATAGTAGCCTATCTAAGTCTGATTGGACCAATTGGCAGTCACTGGGGTTATTTACTATCATAAAAAAAAATTGACATCGGCATACAGAAGATGTTCAGAGTGAAGAAAACATTGTGTTATGTCAAATAAATAAATATTATAAAGTAGTGGGGAAACCAGGGAGCCTTGAGTTAATAGACCCGGCTTGACCCCCTGACCATTGATGGATCGTCAATACATTTACTGTGTGTATATTGCTGGGAAGAGTGCATTTATGTATTTCTGGGAACTGTCTATAGGTATTTTATTTGAAATAAACAATTTGACTTTGATACCTAGAATTTAATTAACTTCTGAAATGTGTCCGACTATTATTAATATGTCACATTACCAAGTTCACTGGACGAGAATATTCAACACATCAGTTCAACGGGTCCTGTGAACTTTGGGGTGGTATTCAATAACTAGCTATTACTTATGTCAACTATTTCTGATTGCGTTACCATGTCACCACATTTCGTACATTAGAACATATTAATTGAGTGAAACTGAAGTACCTAATTAAAAACTGTGTTCTTATTTAGATATTATCATGCCCAGCCTTTACACAACTATGTTCATAAATGATTTTAATTCTGTAAGTAGGTTTGTGCAAACACTTTTACACGTCAATCATATTTTAAAAACTAGATGAGGTCGGCGTTTCCTATCTGACTACTCTGAGAAGAAAGGCCGAAACAAACTCAGAGGTCACAGTCTCTTTTAAAGTCCAGACATAATCTTGGTCAGATCGTGTGAAGGCCATGTAGATTGGTGTCTGAAATGGTCTTTTGAGGAAAGAACACACAGGTTGAGTGGACCTGACCACTTTTGGGGTTTTCGGTGACCACGGTTGGGGTCAGCTTCCAGTCTAACCGGATACAGCTAGTGTTAGTGTTTTACATGGAGCAATTCCCTATCTGACCTCCACGACTCAGTTACTGGGTAATACGATATCCCTTGGTAAGATTGGTTGTCAGACTTTCCGGCTTTTGTCTGGCTACCTGTAACGACTGTAAGTGCTTGGCCACATTAGCAGCGCGGTGTGGGAGCGGCGCGGGTGCGGGATTACGCGCGATTGTGCCTGTCCGCAGTCGACCGCGCGACAACGCGCACGGTCAGCTCCAACTAGTTTGAGATCCCCGCTCCCGCGCGGGTTGTCGCTTGCCGCCCGCGCTCTCACTGCGGCCACTTGTATGAACGAGCTATGGCGCGAGTTGCCCGCACGCTCCCCGCACCCGCGTGCCCACTATGGACGCTCAAATGAAGTTCTTATGTTTGAGTAAGTCGCGCCGCACCCGCCCCGCGCCCGCGTTTGCAGTCTGGCCTCACACTTAAAGATCTACAAATGGCTGCCGCGCCAGCACCGATGACTGTTTTTGTGCTTTCCGAGGCAACTTAAGCTTCGGTTTCTTTTACAAGAGCGGTGGCCGCCACATAGTGGTTTATGGTTTAAATTTAGTTTAGATTTGGTTACATTCCCCCCCATATCTCCAAAACTGCAGAGCCTAAAATTTTGATAAAAATACAGAAAATAGTTCTTTACTTATAGATTACAGGAAAACCTATAATAAGTCTGTGATCTTAAAATAACATGGTAAATCACTCAATATTGTGCGTACAAACTTACATTTGCAGTTGGAATGTATGGGGGATCATGTTTTCCGACTACAATGCTAAAATTGTTCTTGGGATAAATTAATGGCAACAACGGAACGCTTCATTGTGCATGGTCCAACACGCACTTGGCTGGTATTTTGGTACGTGTCGATGTTATCAAAGTGAGTTTTGGTAATTAAATTAGGTTTGAGTGTTCCGAATAAAATTTATATGATATTGTTTGGCTTTATAAGTTTATTAAGAACCGGTGGGGTAATTACGTAACCCACACACATTTTGATAGTTCAGTGACGTTCATTGCTCCAACAACATTATTTTTAGTATATGCGAAACTTGAATATAACTTGTTCAGAATAAGGAACTGAATCGATTTCAATAATTTTTACACCATGTTATATTTTGTCCCAAAAATATTTAACTGTGATGAAAAATGTTATCACCATTTAATTACTTACAATACAATCGCCGTACGGTTAGGTACCTACTGCCAAATTATTATCAATGAGCGCAAGACGACCCTGGAGGCGCGGGGGCGCCGTCAGCATGTTTTTGTACGGACAACCTGGTAACATAACAACCTTAAAACTTTGTGATTTTCCATGATACAGTTTCGAAATTTTGTACACAGATTCTTTACATAAAAATATTAGACACATCGGGTTTCGCATATACTAAAACTAATATTGTATACGTTGTTGACAAGAATAATTTTTCATACCTATGCAGCAATGGATCAAATGAAAGGCATTGCGATCGATTGCCTTTAAATAACTCGTACTTAGTAGAAGAATATTGGGTATGATTTTACTGAGATTAACACTATTCGAACCAACACGAATAAGTCAATCTGTCTTGCCTTTTCCCAATTATGTTGGGGTCGCCTTCCAGTCTAAAAACCAGTATTTTACATAGAGCGACTGCCTATCTGTCCACCACAACCCAGTACAGTCCGCGAGGCCTAACCTGAGCTTTGCATTTGTGTGAGTGCACATAGATAGTGTAGGTGTGACATCGGCCTAGAGCGCGGCGCGTCCTTTGCTTGGTTTAAACTGGTTTATACAATCGGCCTGAGGCGCGGCGCGTCCCTCGCGCGACGCAACTCCGCCGCGCACTTTCCACACTTCACCTGTTTAAACTGGTTTATACAATCGACCTGAGGCGCGGCGCGTCCCTCGCGCGACGCAACTTCCCCGCGCACCTTCCACACTTCACCTGTTTAAACTGGTTTATACAATCGGCCTGAGGCGCGGCACGTCCCTCGCGCGACGCAACTCCGCCGCGCACCTTCCACACTTCACCTCTTGTACTGTAATCGCTCACACAAATGCAAAGCTCAGCTTAGGCCTCACGTGCTGTAACTGAGTAATACGATACCCCTTAAACCAACACGAATAAATAGAATATAATTTTTATATGTTGTTGTTCCGTTTGGTGCCGGACGTAAAGAATATCATCATCCCATTTCTTCCCGTGGGGGTCGTAAAAGACGACTAAGGGACTTACTAGAGAATGGGCAGCAGCGTTCTCTATGCATTTTTAAAACCATACTGCGATCGGCAACCCGCCTGCCAAGCGTAGCGATTATGGCAAATCCCCCCCCTTTTTGGGGGAGACCTATGTCCAGCAGTGGACGTCTTTCGGCTGAAATGATGAAGCTGATGTTATTGTTTTGTTTAAAAACAAAAAACTAAAAAAAATAAAAACAAAGAAACCGGTACTTTGCTGCATCGAGTTAGACTGGAAGTAACGAGACCCCAAATAGTTCGGAAAAGGGTAGCAGATACTGATGTACCTGTGGTTTGGTTTTATAACGTTGAGAACTCCCGATTCGTGTATGCTTTTACAGACAGAATCATACGTCAACTCAACTCAAAGCATTTATTTCAAATAAACAGGCACTTTTGAATTGTCAAGGGCTTAGCCAGAAAGATGAAGCTAGTTGCCCATTTCAAAGCGTAATAGTAGGTTCCTATGGAGAAGAACGGGCAAGAAACTCCACGGACATGCACTCTTTTAAATTAAAATATTGGTTATATCATTCATGTTGAAATTATACATGTGAGAACAATGTAGCAAGACGTGCAAGTTAAAAGCGTCCGTAATAAAAAGATAAAGACGAAAAAAAAAAAAAGTTAAAATAAGCCGTGGCAGCTAAGAAATGACCACTCCCTACTGACGGCTCCCATTCACGAACATGACGCATGTATCGGCACCATTCAGCTCAACCATTTTGAAGGGAACGCCACCATCGGCGAGCCTTTGAGTGAGCAATGAGCATGACACACTCTCAGCCGCCAGGGCACATTCAAGTCAATGAAAGACGTACGTAAATGGTAGGTACATAGTGCTCGCAGATGTGCTATGTAATTATACAATACTAAGACATTGAATTTATATAATATAAAGATAGTATTTACAATCTTCAGCAGCTCTAACAATATTTTCGAATTCTAATCAATTAGTTTATGCGCCCTTGGAGCATTACCAGCGTTAAGCCAAGCAGCTTATTATTTATGCTTGGCTGCATAGCGTGCGTTTTATACAAGATTTAAATTTCGTTTAATTTAATTGTAGTATATGTATGTACGTACACGAATAGTCCGATCCGGATCAATATCTGTATTCTGTAGGCCTTACAAATAAATTGTCAGTGCGGAAATCAGAATCCGCAAGTGATAGCCCGGCAAGACAATTGTTTCATAGCGCCTTCGTCATTAATACCTACCATTGTTTACAATTTCCTGGTTTGATCTTTGGAATTAAACTTACAAAATATTTCAGGTTTTAATATTTTGTTTTTTTTTCAGGTAAGATATGGACATAAATATCGGAGTTCCAGATAGACTGGTATGTTTTTGATTTATTCAGCAGACAAGAACAAAAAGCTCGCGTGCCCATTTTTACCGACTTAAAAAAGGAGCAGTTTTGCAAAGCGTGCATAACCATGTATGCATTCTTTGCAAATCTAAACTATAAAATGATTGTGGTTTACTGTAAACACAACCGTTTATTTTTTTGTGGTAAAAATAAAAAAAATTAAAAACTTCTGCTCTCTATTTTTTCTGACTTACAATTCACATGAACTCAAAGTCAAAGTTAATAATTTATTTCATGAAATAAATTAACTCTATTGAACGTCAAAATGTATATTTTTATTTTATTATTCCAAAAGGTAGTTTCGTACGGAGAAGATAGTTTCTCTGTACTTACCTAACTCATAATTATTCCCCACAGCAGTTTAAAGTCCCGGAAGAAACATTTGATATTTCTATAACTGGCCCCGTGGTCATTTGAATACCTTGCCAGTCGTTGAAGCTTTCCGGCATGATGCAATCAATCATTTACAATGTTGGCAACACTGCGGGCCGAGTGACCCGTTTTTGGTCGGTTGGTGAGATGGCAAAATATTTGGGTGTCATGGTGTTGGTATAAATGCTAAGTGGGTTTTGTAGTTAGTGGGATGGAAAGTGGGTTTCGATTTTTGTGGTGGTAATTGGAGTTTTTGATATTTATTCTAATTTATTTATTCTTTGTAAGTAAAGTTTGTAAGTATGGATGGATGAATGGATGGATGGATGATAAAATTTTGTATCGAGGTAGCTGACACCCTGGATTAACATAAAGGCTACTTTTTATACCTAGATATATTACCCCGGGATCGAGACTTACGCGGGTGCAACCGCGGGGTGCAGCTAGTGATTTATATTTCTGTAAGTAGGTTTGTACAAACACTTTTACACGTCAATCATATTTTAAAAACTAGATGAGGTCGGCGTTTCCTACTCTGAGAAGAAAGGCCGAAACAAACTCAGAGGTCACAGTCTCCTTTAAAATCCAGACATAATCTTGGTCAGATCATGTGAAAGCCATGTAGATTGGTGTCTAAAATGGTCTTTTACGGCAGTCATTGCACGCATTTGTCAGTAATCGTGCAGCTCAACTCAGAACTTGGAGCTTAACAACCTAAAACATGCACCCTACAACGTAAAACATGTATAGGGGCGAACTTTTAATGCCTTGCGATTAGCGCACATTGCGTAGCAAAATTGCTCGACTGTTCGTATGCTGTCAAATGTTGAGAGAAAATATTAATAGTTTTGTTTATAGCCAAAAATATTCCCAGTGCATTAAATCTGTAAAAGAAATATTTATAACCAAGCAAGCTTTAACATTACCCAGAAAACAGAACAGGAAAACAAAACACCACAAATTTTACAAATTATTCGCTCAATTTTCCACGCAAATGATTCAACTATCATACGCTACTAACAATTTTAATATTCAAGGTAATAAAAAACAAAACGTTATGGCTCATATGTTCTTTAATACACATTATCCACACTGCAACGTTTGCTGGCATGGAGCCAGAATCCGTAAATGATGGCCATCTCATAACATTTGATAAACATATCATTGTGGATTATTTCCCTTTTGGCGTATCATAGCGCATCATAGCCCTATGAATCTGGTGAATGGACTATTTTGCTGTCATAATTATATTAATATTGGGGTTTATTTTGTGGTTGTGGTCAAATTGACCGCGGTCGGTATTTTTGGGTTGAATTTAATTTGGAAAGTACCTAGGTGAGGGGTTTTATTTTGGTTAATTAGGTGGTTAATTATCATGGATTTAATAGGGAATTATAAAAAAATGATCACAGAAACTATATAATAATAATATAGCAATACTTAATTTTGTTTAAAATTGAATGTCATTAAGTATTGTATTTTTTTGTTTTATTATAAAGAGGTAAACTCTGGAAGAAAAGAGTTCCTGCAGAGGATTTGGAGGCGGCCTTTGCCCAGCAGTGGGACAGTAGAGCATACAGAAAAAAAAACTGGAAGTACCGATTAGGTACAAAAATTCTTTCACTCATAGAAAGCTATATAAAGCCAACGAGACGACATAAATTTCATGCTTTGGGATTCAAAACTTTAACTTAATTACTTAAGGTTCAGTTTCCATTACAACTAAAATTATTTTATGACGTGTATCGACAGTTTTTCAAAATCAACTTAGATTTCTTGAGTACTTTGATATTTGTATAAGTTACAATTTTATGTATGTCTCGTTTGGCTTGATTATACACTATTTCTGATTCCTATAGAATATGTTTTAAGGTATAGTTGACTTATATAGTTGCAGTTATGGTCCGCGCGCGACTGCTAGTCACCACCAGAGGTATGTGAGCGGTTAGGGGGAGGGCACGATTGACAAGTTTGGCAGACTGAGTTAACTTGGCCCGTGTCTACCTCCCCCTGTCTCATCGCTCACATACCTCAGGCAGTGACTAGCAGTGGCGCGCGGAAAATAGTAAAAAAATATGCATTGTGTTAAAATAGTTTAAGGGTAGGTTCAGTATCGATAAAGGAACCCAGGAATAATAAAAAAAAAAACAAAAATTAAAACACAAAAAACAAATTGCAAGATCAACCTAATTGAGAACCTACTAACTTAAAATAACAATCGTTTAGAATTAAAATTATTATATTTGACTGTCCTAAGCCCGTTAAAGTATGAAGAGACTTATTATACAATATATTTTTTTGTTTAATCAAATTTTTTGTTTGTTTATTTTTTTTTTTTTTTTCTGGGTTGCTTTATAGATACTGAACCTATCCCTAAGCTATGGCACGCAGTTACTTTAACACCCTGTATAGGCAGAAGCTAGTTAGTCATGCGTTTCTGGAAATAGTGAATATCTATGCTGTCGATTCTAAAACTCTTCCTAGAATAAAGACGTTACTGATTGCTTTATTTGAACTTAAATCCATCATCCCTAGCTTATGTTCAAGAAAAACCGAGACAAACCTCGAAACAAAGAAATGTCTTCAGGGCATTGTTTCAATTATCTGTGTGGAAAAAAAATATTTGTGTTTTTCTAAGATATCGTAGGTACTTACTACTTCTCTTTTATATAAATAAATAACGATACTGATCCCCATTTTCGCTAAGGTTAGGCATTCATTTGGTTGTCGTCTAGTGTTAGTGAAAATGGCCAAGAGTTATTAAGGGTTATCCGTTACATGCGTGAAAGGTATTTACGGCTCATTTTTGGGGTTCCGAAGTCAACAAATCCTTATACTTTCGCCATGTCCGTCTGTCTGTCCGCGGCTTAGCTCACAGACTCTTAGTACTATAAAGCTGTAATTTGGTATGGGTAAACATAATTATTAATTACGCTGACAAAGTGGTAAAATAAAATCATAAAAAAAATTAAAAAAAATGTAGGGATTCACGTGATAATATATTAAGCTTTAAAGAGTTAAAGGAATACTATCACAGCTAAGTAGGCTTTCTGGAGGCAAAAGTCCTCGCGCACATCTGGGAGTGCGGCAGCGATCTCTCGCGACCGGCCCTGGTTCAGGCCATGGTTCGGAGCGAGAGTGCATGGGAGGCCGTCACCTCCTTCTGCGAAGCAGTAATGCTCGCGAAGGAGGAGGCGGAACGCGTGAGGGTGAGGCAGGGTTCGCGCCCTCATGCCCTTAGCCGCCGCAGGAGACGCCCCGGGCGTCGGGAGTCGCAAGCTGATTTCCGGCCACCGTAGGCGCGGGCCTGCGGACGGTGAGCGATGGGTAGCTCGCCGTCCTATAAGGACCAGGCCCGGGTCGACGGCGCGTCGTGTTTCACGCGCGCCTCAAAGAGATGTCAGCACCAACTGACGGGGTCCGTTAGGGCCAATGCCTGCCAGGGTTGCGAGTTTGTCCGAAAGGGATATCGTGGCCCCGGCACACAGGCAAATGAAGGAACACGAGTGGGTTTTAGTCAGTAAAAGTCTGACACGCCCTCCCGCTCAGCCCAGAGCGGAAGAAGTTATTTGATAATTTCCCACCCAAAAAAAAAAACAAAAGCTAAGTAGGCTTTACAAGTTAACGAGTAATAGTCGACCAACTTACATTTTCAGTTGGAATAAATTTCTTGGGATAAATTCATCCCAACTACGGACCCCTTCATTGTGCGTGGTCGGACACGCGCTTGGCCGGTTTTTTTCTTTATAATTATGACTGAAGAAACTAATGCCATCACTGAACACCACCTCATAAACCTTGATCATGGCTCTAAATTACCTCACGTTTGGAAAATCGTCGCTCCTGGCTCAGTAAGACTCATGGTTCAACAAGCCTTCATGGCTAAATATGGCGCCGTAGCAAATTATGGATTCGTGGCTACTCATATAACTTTACAATAATCGTGCTAACTGGAGCGTAACGAAATAACTAGCTGTCAGTAACCAAGCTTACCACAATGGCGATCGAATTAATGGAGTCTCCGTACTTGTGACGGTTGGAATTAACTCCACGTCCATACGTCGAATACTAATCATTGAAATTAATATTACAAATTAACAGTAATGTGATGGATGTAGTGCAAGTGAGGAAAATGTTGTAAGGAAAGTTTTGAGTATGAATGTATATGGCTATAGGAGTAAGAGGAGGAGTAGAGTATAGGTAGTACAAATCTATTCTAGAACAACTACGCATAATAGATAGTCTATCCACGATCTGTTAACAAATGATTTAAGGTAACTTTGGTCACATTGCCCGTCTGGAACCAGATAACTTTGAAAAGTTGGGGGTGATGGGCAAGGTAAATGGCAAAAGACCTCACAGCTGGTCACATAACCGCTGGTCGGACCAAATAACCGCCCTCACTGGACTCTCTGTTACGATCGGGCTGAGAGAAGCGGAGAACCGAACGAAGTGGAAGAACATCATATATTATATAGAGCCACGAGGAGCTTTCAGGGACACGACGTTCAGTAATGAAGTACGCGACCAAAATGACATGCGGAGTAGGGTATACCAAAGCAATGATGGATGGACTGTGTGAACAATGATATGGCTAGGAAAGGGGTGATTACCGAGATGATGACTATTAGATATGTTTGGATGAAAAAGACATATTACGCCGACTCCAACTATATTGATATGAACTATGTAGAATGATGATGATCAAATGAATTGGGATCAGGGCAGTAGAATGATGATGATCAAATAAATCTGGATTATCCGGCTTTTTGGCGCCCGTAAGAACCTTTTCCGGACTTTCCAACACAAGAGGATTTTTTATTAAATAATAAAAACGAGCGAACTTTACAATAGTCGCATAAGATGTGTAACATCTAACATCTCACCTTGGACATGGAACTGAGCAGCGACAGAAATTAACCTCAAAATTTAAAAAAGCTAAATACTGAAATATTTATTCGAATAATTATTCATTACTAGTGGTCGCCCACTGGTCGAAATTCGACGTCTTTCATTGACTTGAATGTTCCCTGGTGGCTGAGAGTTTGTTATGCTCACTCAGATGTCTCGCTGATGGTGGCGTGTGTTGGATCATTTAGCTCCCTTCAAAATGGTTGAGCTGAATGGTGCTGATCCATGCGTCATGTTCGTGAACGGGCGCTGTCAGTTGGGACTGGTCATCTCTTAGCTGCCACAGCTTATTTTTTTTTTTTGTTTGTGTCGATTTGCTGTATTATGTAAATAACGCCATGAACGATGCCCACGTTCATTGCGTAACTTTCAAGATGAAAGAAAATACGATCAATTTTGATTTTATGTATATTACGCAATTACCCGCTGCAATTCGATTTAAGGTGATTTCCTTGCCTGTGAAATTTAAAATTTCTTAAGTTTTTTGCAAATTCTGGCGTTACTTTACGTTTTATGTTGATCAAAATTCATTACGCGGCAATATGATAAAAAAATACTGAATTATAATAATTTAAAATAGCAATATACAACATTATTTTTAGTATATGCGAAACCTGAATATAATTGTTCAGAATAAAGAACTGAATCGATTTTAATAATTTTTACACCATGTTTATTTATTTATTTAACCATGTTATATTTTGTCCCAAAAATATTTAAGTGTGATGGAAAATGTTATCACCATTTAATTACTTAAAATACAATCGCCGTACGATTACGTACCTACTGCCAAATTATTATCAATGATCGCAAGATGACCCTGGATGCACCGTTAGCATGTTTTTGTACGGACAACCCGGTATCATAAACACAATATTTCATGATACAGTTTTGAAATTTTGTACTTAATTATATTCTTTACATAAAAATACTAGACACGTGTTTCGGGTTTCGCATAATTATACTAAAACTAATATTATATAGCTCTTGAAATTATACATACATAAATAAACTCATTCTCCCATGGGTTCCCATGGGGGTAGGCAGAAGCTATAGAACGCAACCTGCTATGTTCCTTACATACTCCTTTTGCTTCGCCTGCGTTCAAATATCTGGTCATACACGCTTGCTGGATGTGAGTACAACGCACCTGACCTTTCTAAAGAACATCACCAATTAGGTCACTATATGTCCTCCTAGGGCGTCCCCTCCCGGCGTTTCCACTCACCTCTGCTTTGTAAATACCTTTTGTTAGTCGCCTTTCACTCACCATCTAAGCATACTCTTTTAAATGTTTGTCACTACATCTTCTTTTAAACTGCACCGTTGCCCTATCACCTGATTTTTCAGCAAACATAGCCACGAAATTATAGTTTTTGGAAGTATTTCGTGAAAATATGACGATTTGCATTGACGTATCCCTTTTAAAATTAAAAGCTCCCAGCTGCTGAACACTGCTCCGATTGGCTGTTGATTAATTATTCAACCAATTGCCGCAATTCACGCTCGCTTGACAATTTCTCACATTAATTTTGCGATCATTTACGTTCGGGAAACTGTCCCCTAGTCTCCCAGATTAATAAATGCAGAAAAAAAACTGTACTGAAAAAGTTTGCAGTTGGAACTTTCAAATATAACGTTTTACAAAGTGGGACATTCGAAACTTGCTGCAAGTTTCACGAGACGATATTGTGTGAAAAGTGGATTGTGGGTTAATTTATATGATGAAGCGATTTTATTTCAAGTAGCTTTTTTAGGGTTTCGTACCAAAATGGTAAAAAGGAACCCTTACGGTGAGACTAAGTCTGTCTGTCTGTCTGTCACACCTCGATATCTCAAGAACTACTAATGCTTGAAATTTAGAATGGTTTTAGATGACGTTTTGTGCAACTATTTTGCAAACAAGAAAGAAATTAGAAAAAAAAAATATTTTTTGTAAAAGGGATTGAAGTCTTAAAAATTTGAAGAGGGGCTACTAGGGCATGTGGGGTACTTTTGATGAAAATGTAAAAAAAAATACCGTTCCCAACCCCTTATCTCCGAAGTTTGCATAAATAAAAATCTGAAATTATTCTATGATTACAGGAAAAATAAAAAGATGTCTCTAGATATCACAGTTTTTCAGAAATCATCAACATCATATATACGTACCAGTACACTCGTGCGCGAGTCCAATCCGCTCTTGACCGGTTTTTTTATTTTAATAAACGTCAGTAACATGAAACTATAAGTACGTTAGCTAATACTTATTACACAATTGACCTAGTGCTTTATTTAAAACAAACATTATACATTTATGGGCGTTTTCACTAACAATAGGCGACACTTAGATGTAATGGTTTAATAAAAGCCATCATATTTTGACATTGCCCGTTCAGAAGTTATTAGGCAATGACTTTTATATATTCTGTGCTAAAGACCGCCGGGACAATGGTGAGGTAAAAGCGACCAACGAAGCAATGTTAAAATCCGTAAACAAGCAATAATGGTAGTATCATTATCTTATATAAATTAAGGGGCCGGCGCGCGGCGTAGCATGCGTAGTTCATACAAACGTAATACCAAAATAATTTGTAAATCAAACATATTTTTAAGGTGGTATGTATTTCGCTTGGATTACAGAATATCTATGTTCCCAAACATATATTTTAAAAGGACAATGTTATGTTATGAGGAATTAAAAATTTCTATAGAAAACTTATTTTTCTCATAACTCTTGTTTAAATCAGTGTCCATTTAAAATATATATTTGGAAACCTAGATATTCTGTATTACTATCTGAATAAAGACACACTACCTTAAAAATATGTTTGATTTACAAATTATTTTGGTATTACGTTTATATTAACGACGCCTCCATCGCCGGCCTCTCAATAAGATGCAGCGAAATGCCTACATAGTTAATTATTTTACCAAGAAAGCAAGAATAAAATAGAATAGAATACTCTTTATTCTGTACACAATAAAAATTACAGATATAAATGTAGAATATTTACATAAGGTGACACAGTGTTTTAAATTCCTAGCTTTTTCCCACGGCTTTGCCCGCGTGGTTTTCAGAAATTATCCCATGGGAACAAACTACTGGGATAAAAAGTAGCCTATGTCCTTTTCTAGGTTGACCCATGAAAAATTCCAAAATTGCATCCAAATCCGTTGTGCCGTTTTAGCGTGACAAACAAACTCACTTTCACATTTTATAATATTACTAGCTGCGCCCCGCGGTTTCACCCATGTAAGTCTCGAATCCGTGGGAATATTGGGATAAAAATTGTCGTAATCCAGGTCATGGTCTACCCATGATCCAAATTTCATACAAATCTGTTCCTCCGTTTTAGCGTGAAAGCGTAACAAACTCTTTTTCGCATTAATTTATATTAAGGATATATAAAATAAAATTTTATATAGTTAGGGTATGTAAACAATATTAGTTTTAGTATATGCAAAACCCGAAACACGAGTCAAGTATTTTTAACCGACTTCCAAAAAGGAGGAGGTTCTCAATTCGGCTGTATGTTTTTTTTTTTTTTTTTGTATGTTTGTTACGCGATTACTCCGTCAATTATGAACCAATTTTAATATTTTTTTTAAAGGTTATACTCCCGAGTTGGTCCCATTGCCACCAAATCAGAATCTGATGAAGGGATCCCATGGAAATCGAGGGAAACCCTCAAATTGTATATGCAAACCTATAGCGATTTGGGTATTTTTTATAGCAACTCGTGCATTTGCTCTCGGGAAGCACCATTTGGTGAAGTGGAACTGATGATGGAGACCACAGATGACCACCGGAACAATATAATAACGAGTACCTATTTAACGGGTTGCGATTAAGCAATTTATGCTCGTCACTATGCATATGGTGAGTGGCAGTTCTCCTGGTTCTTACCAGAAGAACTCCTCAACAATCAACGTCCCAGCATCGAAAAAAGCAATATTTTGTAAAAGGTGATGAGCAGTTAACATTAGGCTATTGTAACTTAGATAAATTCAAAACTGACCCACTAAAAATAAAAAATAAAAAACTTTTTACAAAAAAATAATAACCGACTACCAAAAATAACACTACAAAGTGAAAAATAACTTTAATTTCGGAAGTCGGTGTCTTTGGATCTGTATTTCAGTTTTTTGCCACCGACTTCCGAAATTAAAGTTAATTAAAAAATAGGTAAAAACTTTTTATGTAAAGAATCTATGTACAAAATTTCAAAACTGTATCATGAAAAATCACAAAGTTATAATGTTGTTATGTTACCGGGTTTTCCGTACAAAAACATGCTAACGGCGCCCCCGCGCCTCCAGGGTCGTCTGTACTGTAACTGTATCATGAAATATTGTGTTTATGATACCGGGTTGTCCGTACAAAAACATGCTAACGGTGCATCCAGGGTCGTCTTGCGATCATTGATAATAATTTGGCAGTAGGTACCTAACCGTACGGCGATTGTATTGTAAGTAATTAAATGGTGATAACATGTTCCATCACACAAATACTTTTGGGACAAAATATAACATGGTGTAAAAATTATTGAAATCGATTTAGTTCCTTATTCTCAACGAATTATATTCAGGTTTCGCATAAACTAAAAATAATGTTGTATAATAAAGTTAGGATTAGGCTAACGGTATCATTTACCGAGCGATTAACACAATTTATTTGTCACAAATCAAATCAACCACTATTCTTTCACTTATACCACGCAACAAGGAACTGTAAGACAAAGCGGTGTTCGTCCCGAGCGCGTGAGTTGCGTCCCTGATTGCCGGGACGAAACGGGCACTGATCATTTTAGTGTCACGCGCGCAGCCGGAGGGTTGACGATGTGTGACAGGAAAATTAAGGAAGGAACAAGAATTTTTTGTTTAGAATACGTACACAAATTGGTGTGATAATTATTTGACTTGCAGTTTTGAGTGTTTAAACAGTATAATATATTATATAATTACATATTTTTTTAATAAATTAATAGTATTAAAAAAAACATTTAATTATATATTTAAATTTACTATAATTATATTGTAAAGGACATGACTAGTGGGACTATGGGCGCCTGCTTAGGTGTCAAAATCAATATGCAGCAAATATTGTTTTATTTTTGTGTTTTGGTACAAGTGTGGGAATGGGAACACTGGATTGGTTTTTAGTCAGTAAGAGTCTGACGGACTCCTCCGCCAGGCCCAGGGTGGAAGACATCCATGAGGATTTTCCACCCCGGGAAAAAAAAACATGCGGGCAGTCTTTGGGGACTGCCGATAGAAGTGAAAAGTATACATATAGCTCATGGAAAGCGTTCGGTGACGATGACGACCATGATTTTTGTTCACACAAAAAGTGCTTAACGCGCCTAAAGAAGTATTCACTTAAAAAAAGACTGGATGCGAACCAACCCGGGAACAAAAAAAAGGAAGGGTGTTGTGGTGCAGCCTGGGAGAGGCCTATATCCAGCAGTGGACTTCAATGGTTGAGTAGATAAGGCACGTTCCCTTATTATAGGTGGCTCCCTAAAATACTAATACACCGAAGCAGGCATGACTGTCTTTACAACACTTCGGGGAATACAGGCATCACAGGCATGACGAAATGTGTTACGTTACGTCCAAAAATTATGCAATCAAAATCAAATCAAAAATATTTTTATTTCTCATAAGCCTAAAGATAAAGATAAAGAGATATTTATTTGTAAACATGTGTAACATTATACATATAAATGCAAATGTGGATGTAAAAGTGAAAAATTCGAGTTCAAAATGTTTTGCCACCATTGGCGTACAAAATTTTTTATAGCCACTTGAAATATAACACCATTTAGAAAGAGAAAAAAAATAGTAATAACAAAATTAAAATATAACACAAATAGATTAGAAACTATCATTTAAAAAATCTTTAACATAATAGTAACATTTTTCAGTAAGTAACTTCTTAAGTTCTCTTTTGAATAAGTTTGGCTGGTTTATATTTTTAATAACCTCTAGAATCTTATTATATATTAATGGCACTTATTATATATAAACGTCAGAAGCACGTGCACGGTTCCAATTGGTCGTTTCCTACGGAGAAAAGCCGCCAAGTAACTCCACGGTTACTCTTTAAACTGTTTTGTTCCGGCTTTTACAATGTTTTCAAATTACAGTGTTAATAAGTATGAGAGGACAGAGTAGTCCCGTCAAAAGTACCAGGTACTTAACAAAATTGAAAATGGTCTACAGATCTACAGTCTATTAAGCCTACAACGTCCTCACATTAAAAAAAAAATACACCAGTGACTACCTGCAGTATTGTCACTCCTGCTCCCTTTAATCCATCCAAAGGTTGTCTGTAAAATATCGCTTTTAGCGATAAGACCGCCCATTGTGTCACCCTATGTAAAATTTAAACATTTATATCTGTAACTTTTATGGTGTACATAATAAAGAGTATTCTATTCTATTCTAATATAAAATACTAGCTTTCGCCCGCGGCTTCGCCCGCGTGGATGTCGAAAAAAAAACAGCTTCTCTATCAGCAGCATTCCCCCAAAACATTATACCATATCTTAGTTGGAACCAACGTAAGCGTGGTAAGCAGATAGGAGTGCAGTTTGATTTACAACTTTATGGAGGATATAGATAGCATATAAATATCAACTTCGTTTTGTACATACTTGTTCAATATACGTGTCCAGCATTTCATGTCTAAGTCTATTTGTAAGAAATTTTGTATTGTTTATTTTTTCTACGTTTTTGTTCTTAAATAATAATGTTTATATACTTACCAACTTTTGAGTTATTCAAGGTACTCAGTAAAATTGTCCCGAAAACTTAATTACCCCTTTTTCCGATTCTCGAAAACTCCATATTTTTTTTTATTTTTTTTTGTCTAAAGTATGAGCATTGAGTTTCGAGTTAATCGGACCTCGCGTAAAGATTAAGATTAAGATTCTTAAAAACAAACTGTAACACTCCCTAAAATCCTTTTGAAGGGTAGTTTTGAAAAACGCAACCGTCATTACAAACTTTGTTATTTAAGAACGAATTCTTGCTATAATTCACGTTTATTAACTCAAAAAGTATGATTATTCATACAATCTAAATCCCTTTTCACCCTGATAATATTGATCTAGTTTTGAAAAAACCGAATCTTACGGCCTTATTACAAAACAAGATTTATATTTTGACATGGCTTAAACCATGCAGCCAGTTTTTGTAATAAGAACGTAACTGTGATTGAAATACCGTTCTTTATACAAAATTGAAAACTTAGTTCGGTACTAAGTTGTTAGTTTTGTATTTAGGAACTTTACCATAGTTGAAATAAAGTTAGAAATTCAATAATGGCTCCATGTTTTATATCTGGGTCTGAAGATAAACCTTGTTTTGTAATAAGGGGGATTGAGTTCGCCTACAATGTATGGAATGTAAATATTATATATTCTCAAATAAAATTATTATTATAATAATTACAAATTTCTGTTGTTAGTCAGTCAGGACTTCGCCCACGACTTCGTTCGCTTGGATTTCGTACTTTCCCCTAAAAAATATTTCAGCAACACCTCCACCTCTTTTAAATGGTGTAGTATTAATTATTACGATCTTTATTATTAAATGGTATTCTCTATTTCTATCAAGTAACGACTGCCTCGTTAGTCTAATGGTCACAACCATGGCTGCTGAGCATGAGGGGTGGGTTTGATTTTCGTGGAAGTGTTATTGGATGTTCCATTACGAATTTCTCAGTAGCAGCCCGGAGTCTGGATTTATGTCCGGTTGATGGCAATAGGCTCGCCCCCTATTACATGGGACTTAAACAGAACTGGCGAAAGTGGGTGTACTAAAGGTACACCTCTACCTATCCCTTTGGGGATTACAAGCGTGATGTTATGGCAATAAGTACTCGGGCCAAATTTCAAGTTTATATATCTAAAGAAATAAGATTCTGTTCATACAAACTATATCGCCTCTTTTTACGCACTCAAAGAGGTAAATTGTTGAAACATCGTTTTTGACGTTTCTATTATTGGACTTATAAGTTATTTATACCAATTTTCAAGTTAATCTAGTCAAGCGGTAAAATCCTTCCTTGTAAATTGACTATCCCTTTTCACCCCATTAGGGGCAGATTTTCAAAAAACCTGATACAATTTATTCTTTATTGTTTTGTTTTCAGTATAGATACTGAGTTTCAAGTTAATCGGACCGTGCGTTAAAAATCTTCCATACAAACTTTGATATCCCCCAATCCCCCTTTAGGGGGCAGTTAAAAAAAACAAAAAAATGTCAAACTTTATCATTTTTTTAGTTAGGTTAGTATTTGTGCCAAGTTTCAGGTTTATTAACTCAAGGAATAAGATTTTTCGTACAAACAAAATCACCCCTTTTCACCCCCTTAAAGTTCGAATTTCAAAACACCCCTTCTTAGCTGATGCCTACGTCATAATTTGGAGTTAATCAAGCCACACAGTAGAATCCTCCCTTGTAAAATTGACTATCCCTTTTCACCCCGTTAGGGATAAATTTTCTAAAAACTCTGATCAATTTTATTCTTTATATTTGGTTTACAGTATAAATACTGAGTTTCGAGTTAATCGGACCGCGCGTTAAAATTCTTCCATACAAACTGACATCCGCAAATCCCCCTTTAGAGGGTAGTTAAAAAAAAATGTCACACTTTATAATTTACTTAGGTTATTCGTGCCAAGTTTCAGGTTTGATAACTCAAGAAATAAGATTTATCCCCGTTTTATGGGCTATGGTTTCCAACCATAAGCCGAAATATTAGTATTTTAACTTAAAAAGAACTTTCATTAAAAATAACATTTTATCCCGTTTTTTACCTCTTAAGGCTTGAAATTCTATCAACACCGTTGCATTAGCTTCCAACCATAAGCCTAGATAATAAATTTTTACTGTGAAAATTAAGGACTTTGATACACAACTTCATCCCTCTTTTTAACCCTTCGGGGGTAGAATTATCAAAAACGCTGACACACATATAAATTATTTTTTAATCATCAGCCTATACACCAAATTTGAAGATCCTAACTTCAAAACTGATGGACTTTCATATAAACTTCCATCCCCTATTTTACCCTCTTAGGGGTGGAATTTCGAAAAACCCTTTCTTAGTGGATACCTACTCTTTACAAAGAACACACTCTCCAAATTTCATGTCTCTAGGACCAGTGGTTTAGGCTGTGCGTTGATATATCAGTCAGTCAGTCAGTCAGGACTTTGAATTTTATATATATAGATGACTAAAATGATAAAAGTTAGAACCTTGTTGAAATTAAAATTGTAGGTCTTGCAATTGACGAAATGTGGGCGTACCTGATGCACATCCGAATTGATAGTAGGTGTAATGCTATCCTTGTATGAGGTTTAGTACCATTTTTACGACCAATCAGGATAGTGCCATGATTGCTCGGCAGATAAATTGAAAATTGCAGCATTTATAGTTATTATCACTTTAGATGATACATATAAATTGACCGGATCTTACGACATAGAGGATTTAATCCTAGATAACAATGCTTGGAAACATGCTGGTCCAGCTCCATAGGATAATATAGAGTCTAGAAAATCAAACTGGATGCTAAGTAAAATGTATTATTTGTATGACATTGATTTTACATTTTGTACACATGTCGTTTTTTTTTTTTTAGGAAATCTGTATATACTTTTACGATATTTGTAAATATGTGCACCATGTTATCTATCACATAATTAAATTATCTGTCATTGTTTCTTTTTATTTTTACCTTTTGTGGTATATGATACATAATCAGCCTATAATATTCCCACTGCTGGGACACAGGCCTCCTCTTACCGTGAGAGGGAGTGGGGCGTAATCCACCACGCGGGCCCAGTGCGAGTTGGTAGATGTCAAATGTCTTCGAATTTTTAGTTCTAGGACATGCCGGTTTCCTCACGATTTTTTCCTTCACCGTTTGCGGTATAGTAACGTTATTCTAGATGCATGTCTTCACATATAATTAGCTTAAAAAATATTGTAAAACTATATTTTAATTAGTAGCGGTGGAGTTTCTTGCCCATTCTTCTCCATACGAAACTACCTTTTGGAAGGGGCAACTACTCGTAGAATCAATTATATTTTTTGTAATTTTTAACGTTCAAAAGTGCCTCATAAGTGCCAATTTGAAATAAATACTTTGACTGCACTCACAAAGGAAAAAGGAGGGATTGCTTTTATGATAATGAGGGCCTCGTGGCTAAATAATAATAACCATTAGGTACGATCAAAGGTTATAGAAAAGAATAGAATAGAATACTCTTTATTATGTACACCATTAAAGTTACAGATATAAATGTTTAAATTTTATGGTTGGTTGGTTTTTTTTGTGGTTATGCTATGATTGATTGCTTGCCGCGGTCGGTTCGTGGAATAAATAAAGTAACAACTGAATAGAAGAAATAAGGATAGAATAAACGTGTATTAGCAGCTAGTACTCGTAGGTAAAGACTTAGGAATTCATAATTATGAAATTTGATGTGGGTTTAGAAAGCTAATACATAATAGAGGGATGCAAAGTATATTATTATAAAAACATGTGAGTAACTCTTACGCTAGCGTAACAGGTATTTGGTCGGTCATTACTCACGCGATACTTTACTTCTGCACTCGGAGTACTCAGAGCAATACTTCCATAAAGTGACGCAAGCGGCTTTTCAGCGGCATTGCGCCGAATAATCTTTGATTCCATTATTATTGATGCCGACATCATGGTCTTTTAAGACTTGGTCCCTAGCAGTTCTCTTGAAAAGCCCAAAATAGAGACAAATAGCGCAAGATGGAGGAGGCGTTCTCCCTTAAATAGGCGTAATAATAATTGAATCAAAGATTATTATACGAGTAGCTGATTTATTTTATTTTGTGTAAGTTATAAAATCAATTTATTTATTTGTATAATAATCTATTCTTGTTTATATACTTATTGTTGAAATGAATTTAAATTATTGTGAATAAATTAACTAGTTGTTATTATGAAACAAATTAATATTATAAGAAATATAAATATAAATATAATAAATGATTTAAATGTTTTTTTTTTGGGAACTGAAAGGCTTAAATAAATTAATAATAGTACCCCTAAAGGGTTGCTAAGCGCTGATTTCAGCTTTAACCCTTAAGTCCTGGTTACAAAAAATAAACCATAAGGCACTAATAATATTATAAAGAGGTAAAATTTTAATCTTCGAAACTACTGATCCGATTTCGAAAATTCTTTCACTAATAGGAAGCTACAATATTGCCGAGTGTGATTTATGATATATTTTATTTTAAAACAAGAAATTTCACACACGGGATACCACAAGTAATAAGTCCTGGAAGTTGCAAATGCAAAGTTAATGAACATGGGATTGAGAGGAGCAGTAGAATACAAACGAGCTGAATGCCTCCCGGAGGCGTGCGTTGACGAATTGAAAACGTCGCGCAGACGTGCGTTGTGTATTGATTAGCTGGAATCTGTTGCTGCATCAGAGTTTAGAACTTACAACTTTGTGGAGGTAGTCGATTTCTAGTATTTGCTTCGATAGTTGTAGGAGAAATGCATTCAAGTTCATCGTCCTGGAATTGATTGCTTCTGTATTGTACTGGGTCAAGTTAAAGTAGCTAGCAAAACTTCACAGAAGTGATTGTTACCGATGATCTACTGACTGATGACTATCAGAATACCAGCGCTGCGACACTTTTTTTTAAGTGCCGTAGCATCAAGCTGAGACATTTTGGCCTCGTACAGGACTTTCTGTTTTTATTTTCATTTAAACATTGTTTATAGGGTTCCGTACCAAAATGGTAAAAAGGAACACTTATGGTGAGACTAAGTCTGTCTGTTTGTCTGTCACACATGGATATCTCAAGAACTACTAATGCTATCAAGTTGAAATTTAGAATAATTTTAGATGACGTTTGCCCAACTATTTTGCAAACAAGCAAAAAAATATATATCTTTTTTGCAAAACGAACTGAAAGGGGGTCTTAAAAATTTGTAATGGAGCTACTAAGGCATTTGGAGTATCATATGAAAGAATGCTGTTTGCACATTCTAAAACATTTTTTTTTAAGGAGTATAGTTTCCGACTTTTGACGAAAAATGTAAAAAAAAATACCGTTCCCTCATCTCCGAAGTTTGCTTAGATAAAAATCTGAAATTATTCTATGTGATAGAAGTTTATGTAAAGATTACAGGAAATATAAAACGATGTCTCTGAATAGCACAGTTTTTCAGGAATCATCAACATCATATAACCCTCGGTGCGCGAGTCCGACTCGCTCTTGACCGGTTTTTTTTTTTGTTGTGATTTCTATGTTTCTATGAGTGTGTTTTATTTTAATTTGTGATCTGTGCGAGTCCCAATAAATGCTTTTTCTTTCTATCTATCTTTCTTTTTCGATGAAATAAAACCATTAAGATACATAAAGATTTTCTGAACTCAGAATTTCCTAATGACTCCGTAGTCAGCTGTCATCATTTGAGCCGAAATTCGTCCACTGTTGGACATAGGCCTCCCCCAAGCACCGCCACTGCGACCGTTTCTCTGCTTCCCGCATCCAGCGGATACCTACGGCCTTCACAAGGATATCGGGCCACCTTGTGGGAGGCCTTCCAACGTCGTTCGTTAGTCAGCTGTAGTTGATTGAAATAAAGAGTTTTTTTTTAGTTTTCTGTAGTTGGCTTTTAACGTCTTTTAGTTAATAAATAAATTGACGAGTCATTCAGTGCGTATACCTTTTATTTTATCATCTACATTTTAGAAATTTGTCATAAGACTTTACTTTATGAAATGTACACCATCTAGCTAGAGTGACAGATACGTCCTGAAGAGAACACAGATTGAAAGAAAAGAAAGAAAGAAAAATAATTTTATTTGTCACAGAAACACGTGCAGCATCATTTCGGCCGAAAGACGTCCACTGCAGGACATAGGCCTCCCCCCCCCAAAAAAAAGGGGGGGAATTTGCCTTAATCGCCACGCTTGGCAGGCGGGTTGGCGATCGCAGTATGGTTTTAAAAATTCATAGAGAACGCTGCTGCCCATTCTCTAGTAAGTCCCTTAGTCGCCTTTTATTTAACTCGAGTAGGTAAACAAAAAGAAATGAAACAAAACAAATCTACATAAATAATCACGAGCACAAAAAACAAATAGTCGGGAGCTGCACGCCATGACTGTGACAAGAAAGCATGATGCTGTGCTATCCACCCACAGCACAGCGCTGATTGCATCACGCATGCAGTAGATGACTTGGATGTTGTGGCAAAACATCGGCAAAAGCTCAAAATTTCATCCCTTACCTCTTCACTAAGCTCCTACACCAAATTTCAAGCTACACGCGTGACTTTAATACTAAACTCTGAACCCAGCTACTATGTCAAAGGTCCAAAACTAATTACAACTCGAAAGGAAGTGATAAAAGGTACTACGTGTATCGGACGTGTGAGTAGCATCCCTAATTGTTGGGAAGATGTCCACGTGACACGTCGAAGGTCAAGCTGCATGTCGATTCTGTAACCACCTCACCGTGAAAACTTAAGTGAAGTAGGCGTGGAGTGAACTGTCAGTGGCATCCCACCTGATGCTAGGGATGGACCAAGTAGACCAAGCTTAGAAATAACATAAAATAATCAACCGATTTAGCATAAATAATATTATTAAAATCTCGATTATGATTGTAATGTAATGCTTGGTCAATCCCTAGCATCAGTGATATGACACTGACAGCTCACTCCACGAAAGATTTCACGGTGAGATTTTTACAGAATCACTGCAGCCGGTCTATTCTGTAAAAATCTCACCGTGAAAACTCAGGTGATGTGAGCTGTCATTCCATTGATGCTAGGGACTGACAATGTATTGATGCTCACTTCAAGCTCTCTTCACCTAATTTTTCACGGTGAGATGGTTACAGAATAGCACTGCAGGACCATGTAGAGATGTAGGGTTGACACGAATGGGGACGAAAAATGAATTTATGTTTTTTGTATGTTTAGGTTTTGAAGTTTGTACTGTGTAGGGTTATTTGTTTTATACAATGATAATAGGGAAAAATATAGAAAAACATTATAAAAGGTAGTAGGTAAGCTTGTTTTTTATTTAGTTTCAAAGAAATTTGTGTGATTTGCAGTTCTTGGTGTAATAACCAAGGTAATAAGTTTTGTATTGCGTTGCGGAAGTGGTTGTTACAAGAGTGTATTCCCGTTGTCCCCGTTCGCCATATCCCCGTCACGGGGACAGCGGGACGTGATTAAATTTATTTCCCGTTGTCCCTTTATCGTACGAAGTAAACCTTTTTTAAATCGAAACAGCTAGGTTATGTTAGAACAGTGACCACACAACGCCAGAAACATATTTTTGAATGTAAAACCAAACCACGGGGACAACGGGAAGTATTTTTACATATTTAATTGAAGTACCGCTGTCCCCGTAGAACGGGGACACGGCGAACGGGGACAACGGGAATACACGGTTACAAGAATGTTTTTTTTTTCGATATCTGAGTTCTTTCAAAAGTGTCCCTGTAAATATACGTTAAAGCACAGATCAATTAACTGAATATAAAAAACTTGTACTATTGCATGCTAAATATTGGCCAAATGTGTGTTACTCAATATTTTATTTAAGAACTTCATGTACCTACTTACCATATTTGATGCAATAAATCAATAAATTTAAATGAAAAAAAAAATAGCTCGATCCCATTTCTTCCCATGGGTGTCGTAAAAGGCGACTAAGGGACTTACTAGAGAATGGGCAGCAGCGTTCTATATGCATTTTAACACCATACTGCGCTCGCCAACCAGCCTGCCAAGCGTGGCGATTATGGCAACCAAGTCCTACATAAATGTAGTCATTTTTCATTAGTTTATTGTACCTACTGAGTTCTGATTTCTTATTCTTACCGGATTGCATCGTAAGGTACGATTTTTAAATAACTATTAAAATACTTTTATTAACTTACCTTTAAAACCAATGCTGAAAATGAAATAATAAGGGAAAATTGGTTTGACAGAAGTGGCCACACGATGTGGCATAAAGATTACGTTTTATAGTCTCAAAAAACACGCACCTAACTAAAAACAAAAAAGAAATATCAAATTGGAAAATTAAACAAAATCTGAATTTGGAACGCACATTCAAAAGTAACGCAGATTTCATTTGCAAAAAGGAACCGAATAGCAAATTACATACGTAGGTATGCGCCGCCATTTTGATGTTTCATTTTTGTGTTGTGATAGCCGCGAAAGGGATCACGGTTCCGCATGCATGCTATAACTTATGGTACGAATGTACGATTGCTTTGTACCCACTTTTTTTTAAAGCCTCATTTGTTAGTCTATGATTTATGCGAGGATCATGACGTGCTGATGTGCTGTCGAAAGTTAAAGTAAGGGTTAACGATAATCCCTATCGTTAACCCTTACTTTTCCAAAAATATGGGGAAATAATGCTTAGAATTCAAATTCCAGGGAGAGAATCTCTATTTTTGGCTTACCGATGAGATCATGTTCAGTGAGGTTATAGATTTATGAATATTTATTAATAGTCTTTAAAAAAGAGAGGGAAAAGAATCAGAATCAGAATTATTTATTTGTAAAACATAGGTCAAGGTCTTATAAATCATAGGGCATCGAGAAATTGGTCCGCATCGCTGTCAAAACGAAAAGTGCCCAAAATTCTCGCAGCATTGCTATATTATTTTTTTTTATTGATACAAGTCTTTCAGTCGCATAAATAAATGGGTTTTTAAAAAGCTTGTTTAAATGATGAATTTTATACAATGCATGATAGATGATATCCCCGCCCGCCCGCGCCCTTTGAGTTTCAGTAAAGATGTGGCACTATACTGAGACCTCACGCAGACTTCTTGAGAGAACTTGAAGTGATGTTGCACTGTTTTGTTTCATTAGCCTACACTCATGTACGTTCACGAACACTTAATGGTTAATAATCCACCATTATTACACATTAATATTCGGCTAAACACAAATTTTAGAAAATAAAACTCCCTAGCATGACGCTTCACTTTCACGCCAAGAAGTCCCTGTCACATTGCTATGTTGTATGGCAATGTTGCCAGCATTGCCATACACTGGTACTTATATATATTATTGTTATAATTATAAGACTATTCGCTTCTGAATTATGTAAATAGTACTAAATACAAAAATAGATAATCGAAATTAATAAAGAAATACGATTTTTTTTTCGTTTAAGTTAGGTATTATACCGTGGTAGGTAAGGTAAGGTATTATACCGAGGAAACAATTAATTAATGCTGCACCGCAGCTTACCAACATTGAAATAGTTTCCCGGAATGCGGAGTAAGCTGGTTGAGCTAATCCGTAGTCATTTTATCTTTTGCAAATTAATTCAGCTGTTACAGAGTGGCTGGCTTGCAGACTTTAAAAATTATCTAGAATTGTTGTGTGAAGTGGTTCTTGATGATTCATGTTTTCAAACTTATTCCGTCTTATTACAAAACAAGGTCTTCCGACCCAGATTTAAGCCATGGAGCCATTATTGAATTTCAACTTTATTCCGTTTTTATTACAGTTCTTAATACAAAACTGACAACTTAGTACCGAACTAAGTTTTTAGTTTTGTATCATCATCATCATCATCATTTCAGCCGAAAGGGGGGGTTTGCCATAATCGCCACGCTCGGCAGGCAGGTGGGCGATCACAGTATGGCGTTAAAATGCATAGACAACGCTGCTGCCCATTCGCTACTAAGTCCCTTAGTCGCCTTTTACGACACCCACGGGAAGAAATAGGGAGGTGCTATTCTTTACGTCCGGCACCACACGGAGCGTTTAGTTTTGTATAAAGAACGGTATTTCAATCACGCTTACGTTCTTATTACAAAAACTGGGTCCATGGTTTATGCCATGTCAAAATATAAATCTTGTTTTGTAATAAGGCGGATTAAGTTGTAATAATTATTATTGCTTTTGATCGTAAATAAAAGCACGTCGTGTTCTACAAAAAGTTCGAATTTTTAGAGCGATGTGTATTCTTGTGTGACAGATATCATCCTCCTGTCCCAATTTAATTGGGGTCGGTTCAGCATATATATACGAGTATTACATACATCTCTATAACCCGTCATATCAGTAGTCAATTCCTTTCTATAGCCATAATTATAAAAAAGTTTATATATTTTCTCTCACAATGGTTTTGTAGCACTTAACAGTTTTGAACTATAAAAATTCACATTGTGAGAGCTGGTGCCTGAAAAAAAGAAAAAAACCTGTATTACAGGTCACCAGGCCACTTAGTGGCATGTTTTTTTTTTGGGTGGGAAATTATCAAATAACTTTTCCTGCTCTGGGCGGAGCAGGAGAGTGTCAGACTTTTACTGACTAAAACCAACCCGTGTTCCTTCCATTGCCTGAGTGCCAGGGCCACGATATCCCTTTCGGACAAACTCACAACCCTGGCAGGCATTGGCCCTATCGGACCCCGTCCGTTGGTGCTGACATCACATTGAGGCGCGCGTGGAACACAACGCGCCGTCGACCCGGGCCTCGTTCTTATCGGAGAGCGAGCTACCCATCGCTCACCGTCCGCAAGCCAGCGCCTACGGCGGCCGGGAATCAGCCTGTGACTCCCACCGCCCGGGGCGTCTTCTGCGGCGACTAAAGGCGCGAGGGCGCGGACCTCCCTGACGCGTTCCTCCTCCTCCTTTACGAGCATTACTGCTTCGCAGAAGGAGGTGACGGCCTCCCATGCACTCTCGCTCCGAACCGGGCGCGGGAGATCGCCGCCACCGATCACCTCCGTGAGGACACGGTGATGCTCCGCCCAAGCCGGGCAGACTTCCACCGTATGCTCCACCGTGTCCTCCGGGCATCCACACAGTGGTGACAGCCGGGCGTTTCCTCTCGCTTTGGCCTGAACAGGAACCTCCTGAAACTCCGGGTCCGACACCTACGTTCATCAGAATATTGGACTCTTCGTCGGCTCCGGGCTTCGGGACCCCCAACGTCCCTGGCACCCATTTATCAGTTGAAACACTTAAATTAACTGGAAGGTTATACCTTATAAATCAGATTTATTCTTTAATCTAATTAAACTACTACACGGAACAGTACTCGGTTTATCACCAACCCCCCATGACCCTAGTTCTTATTAACGGGAATCTAAGCTGGCTGGCATACCTTAGGTTTTATTTTCACCTACCTAATCTAAGTTAGGCTACTTATATTTGTTATAAATGTATTTATTGTTTGATACATTTTGTAGTTTCTTTGTGTGCTGATACTAACCCACCCTTACATCAGAGCTTTTGTTCTTTCAACTAGAGGGACAAAATCTCTACTGTAACAGTGGCGCCCAATGTGGGGCGCCACTGTTACAGTAGAGGTTTTGTCCGCTCTGATGTAAGGGTGGGTTAGTATCAGCACACAAAGAAACTACAAAATGTATAAAACAATAACATGTCCGGTGAGGACGCCGTGGAGCCTTTCTAGCCACTCCTCAAAGAGGGGACTTATCGCCACAAATGTGGCGTGCCCAAGGTAACATGTAACATCATCAACATCATAGAACCGATGGATGGATTGTGTTATAGATGATAATCTGTAACACAATCCATCCATCGGTTTTATAGCATTTTTCTACTTTTATAACCACGTATACATTCTCAAACCTTTCCTTCCAACATCTTCTTCATTCCTCCGTATGACATGCCCATACCATGACAACGGATTTCCACAAAACTTATCGGTTACCGTGTTTTATTTCTCATCCCATTCACCGTCTAAATATATGACAAACAAATCTAGATAAGACTGCTTTGAACTACGAATCGTAATTAACAGCAATAAATTAGGCACGTCACATAAAGTCAGGCTGAATCACGAGTGCTAACATTATTTATGGCTAGACCACTGCCATCCCGTTTTTCATCGTAGGATTTATGGTGATGTTTCCAGGACTTTATCTTTAGGTCAGAACTATAGTTATAAGATGCTCAGAGCTCTATGTGATATATGACTTTAGTTCAGATATGGCGTCACGCCGGAGATAACACAGTTTTCTGATTTAAACTGCACGAGTTACTATAAAAAACCTTTTTACAAAAAAATAGTAACCGACTACCAAAAATAACACTACGAAGTGAAAAATAAATTAATTTCGGAAGTCGGTGTCTTTGGATCTGTATTTGAGTTTTTTGCCACCGACTTCCGAAATTAAAGTTATTTTTCACTTTGTAATGTTATTTTTGGTAGTCGGTTACTATTTTTTGTAAAAAGTTTTTTATTTTTCACTTTTTAGTGGCTCAGTTTAGAATTTATCTAAATTACAATAGTCTAATGGACCACCATCACCTTTTATAAAATATTGCTTTTCCCGATGCTGGGACGTTGATTGTTGAGGAGTTCTCCTGGTAAGAACCAGGAGAACTGCAACTCACCATATGCATAGTGACGAGCATAAATTGCTTAATCGCAACCCGTTAAATAGGTACTCATTATTTTATTGTTCCAGTGGCCATCTGTGGTCTACTTTATCAGTTCCACTTCACCAAATGGTGCCGAAGCAAATGCACGAGTTACTATAAAAAGTTCCCAAATCGCTATAAGTTTGCATATAAAATTTGTGGGTTTCCCTCGATTTCCATGGGATCCCCTCATCAGATTCTGATTTGGTGGCAATGGGACCACCTCGGGAGTATACCCTTTCAAACAAAAAAAGAATTTTCAAAATCGGTTCATAATTGACGGAGTAATCGCGTAACAAACACACAAAAAAAAAAAAAAACATACAGACGAATTGAGAACCTCCTTTTTGGAAGTCGGTAAAAAAAAAACATACAGACGAATTGAGAACCTCCTTTTTGGAAGTCGGTTAAAAATACCCAAATCGTTATGGGTATGCCTAAAAAATTTGAAGATTTCCGTCGATTTCCATGTGATTCTCTCATCAGATTTTGAATTGGTGACAATGGGATCACCTCGGAGCATACCCAAAAAAAATATTTCCAAAATCGGTCCACAATTGACAGAAAAACTGTGAAAATACATAACAAAAAAATAAAAAATATACAGCGAACATAGTCTAACCTCCTCCTTTTTAGAAGTCGGTTGAAAAGAGTGCCTACGAAGTTTCTTGCCCATTCTTCTCCATAGGAATGCGCTTAGTATGGACAACTGACCGACTCCTTGACGGTTCAAAAGTGCCTGTTTATGGTTTAATTGATATAAATGCTTTGCGTTTGAGTTTGATTTATCTAAAGAAGAGCAGAGCTATCTCAAAAAGATTTAGAAATGCACTACACATACAGGGTAACTTAATAATAATAAAAGATAGCCACAAATCGTTTAAAGTTATTTTGACAATACTCGTACAATTTAGGCAGGTAAACAGTTGGAGAATGTGAAATAGTGGATTGTATATTAATGGTTTGGTTGTCTTTGAACCGAGTCGCCCTATCCCCTCGTACTAGTATACAATTGTATCACGACCGGATAGTTTTCCTCAACCTTAGAATAACGGATTCCCACAAGGTTCCAGTTACAAGTCACATAGTTTTGGAGATTGATTAGATACTGTTTATACAATATTAGTTTTAGTTGATTATTCTGGACAAACTATATTCAGGTTTCACATATACTAAAAATAATGTTGTTTAAAGTATAATAAAACGATGAATGGATTTTGTGAAAGATGATATGGCTAGAATGAAGGTGACTCTGAAAATAATGCGAGCTAACTAAGATACATTTTCTCTTAGTTGGCATTAAAATGTTTGGAACCACTATTTATTTATTTACTATAAACAAGATAGCATATTTGCCAGAACCAATTCATTTTATTTTATTTATATCGACAATGTGACATGTACAGAATAATCACCGGTTATTGTTACATCATACATGCTTTGTTTGAATTTACTTCTTCACTTTTTTAAATCAAATAATAATTTTAGTTGATGGTAACAAGCAACTTGTTAGCATTACATCATTCTTAAACTGACCAACATTTGAGCTAAATTAAATAACTACCCGTAATTAAACTAACTAATTACTTAGTTGACGGAACTATGATAATTTAACAAAGTTCTCCTAGCTTCAGAAGTCAAGATCTTGTTAGGCTCGTATGGAGTCAAGATGCGTGATCACATTAAACAAGATGTTTGTTGAAGCAAACACTCTTTTTTTTCAATATACTTAACTGAGATGACGGAGAAATAGAGATGTATGGAAAAATAAGAGATGATGCACGATGAATTTATTTGGGATCACCTCAATAAATTGGGATAGCGGCAGGTAGATAAAAACTGCCTAGAGAGAGACTGTCACAGTATGAGTGACAGAGACGGCAAATTACAAAGCCAGTAATTTTTTAGAACTCGATGTGCCATTATTTACGGCCAGTTACTGTAGAGCTGGCTTCCCTCGGTGCGTGATATTGCGGACAGACGCGGACCAGCCCGCAACGACGCACGATGGGAAGAATATCGTCCATGGTAGAGTAGTCCATCATTTAGATTTTTCTGCTTATAATTTAACATCACGCTTGTATTTCAGCCGGCCGGCCGGGTATCGGTCCTTATCAAATAACTTCTCCCGCTCTGGGCCGAGCGGGAAGGCGTGTCAGACTTTCAGTGACAAAAACCCACCCGTGTTCCTTTAGTTGCCTGTGTGCCAGGGCCACGACATCCCTTTCGGACAAACCCACAACCCTGGCAGGCATTGACTCTAACGGACCCCGTCAATTGGTGCTGACATCTCTTTGAGGCGCGCGTGGAACACAACTTGCCGTCAACCCGGGCCTGGTCCTTATCGGACGGCGAGCTACCCATTGCTCTCCGTCCGCAAGCCCGTGCTTACGGTGGCCGGGAATCGGCCTGCGACCCCTGACGCCCAGGACGTCTTTTGCGGCGACTAGGGGCGTGAGGGCGCGAAATTTGCCTCGAGTAACGAGTTGTAGGTCGTGGGTTCGCATCTAAGCAGGCGTTTTACTTTGTGTAAAGCAAGTACGAACGTGTGTACCATGCATGTCTCAAGACAAATGCTCGACGCCAACCAAAATGTTCGATTCAAACAAGATTCAAACGTCCATAATTCTTGCTCGATGTTCGAAGCAATGCAAAAAATGTAGCAGGCGATGCCCACCAAATACAACATCGAATCGTCCATTGCTCGAAGAGTTTCAACGCACACTAACCATGTTCTTCGAGCAAGCTTTTTACGTGTAGACGCAGGGTCAAGCATATTTGTAGATAACCATGCTCGGATGAAACATGCTCATCGAGCATGTAGCTGCGTGGAGACCCACCATTACAGGGGGCGAGCCATTTTGGCCAATATACAGCAAAATGGCTCCCCACTTGAAGGTAAATTGGTTGAAAAATACAAGCTAAATTGGATTGTATTTTAAAATGAACAAAAGCAGAAATCGAGAGGTTAATAAATACTACTTGACCTAAAACGGCAAGTTTTATTGACTCGCTGGTTTTAAATGAACAATGCTTTTACAGTAACCTGAGCTAGGTAAGGATTTAGTGCCTACGTGTTAATCTTGGCTCAGACTTTTAAGTTGTGCTTTTTTAAATTAAAAATACTAATCTTAAATGACGTGAATATAAATTAATGTGAGTGGAAGGGTCTAACTTGAGAGTACAAGACAGCCATTGTCAGCATGTATGTCGAACATAAACAGATTTTTTTTAAAAGACGTAAGATAACCTCAACCTTTGAGGTTTCGATCCGGGCTCACAGCCAAAAAGCTATGTACCAAAACTGTGTGGGTGAACCTTATACAGCGTGCCGCTACAGTAGCGACATTAATTTGACACACAGGTAAGGCTAGTGGCCAGTAATCATAAAAAATATTGTTTTTTTTAATATTATATTAAGATAAATAATTATAAATTTAAAAATAAAAAAAACATCAAACAAACTAAATAATAAAGCTCTCTCTTTCCTTCAATTCGCCTACTCCTTGCACGTTATTTGTTTGATTCGATGTTCAAATCAACAATTATGAAACGTCAGAAGCTAGGTGCACAGTTCCAATTGGTCATTTCCTATGGAGAAGAGCCGGCAATAAACTCCACGGTTGTTAAGATCCATGACTCCGGCTAATTACCTCTGTGCTTCAGTTTTTTAAGTACAGGTTGCTCCAAGATGCTATTTTAGAAAATTGTAAATAAATCAACAAATAATAATGTTTAATGAAATTAAAATATTTTCATAAAACGTAAAGGCGAAACTGTATACGTGTGTTAAATTAATGTCGCCACTGTAGCGGCACGCGGTTTATAACTTTCTTAAACAGCCAACATGCATCATCAAGGGTGCTGATCGAAGCTCATTCCATCTTTGTACGAGAACAGGCTTTGACCAACACGACAACACAACAAAACTTAATATTAGTCATGAAATAAAACTACAGCATTCCAGTCTCATTAGCTTATCAAACTACAACAGCAACATAGTAATGTTTTAGCCAGAAAATTACGCTCTCAATTATAATGACCGGAGCACAATTTTGTTTATAATCAGAGAATGCCAGCTAGACAGTACACCAACAAAATAGATATACAGAAGGTCTGGTCCATACAACGAGCGAAAATATACGCACATGTAGCGGCCCCAACATCGCCACATGCGAGCTACGCGTTACACTGACGTCACGCAAAATCCTGCATCACGCAAGCAGAGTTTACCGCGCAACTAGCATAAATACAACATCCCGACATCGACCGTCAGGCAGTTGCCCACCAGACAACACCCGTCTGGTCGGAGGATCCTCCCTTTTCTATAGAGCATGAGTGAACTTTACACCCTGTTCCTCATTCCACTAATCTAGATACGCTTCACGTACAGCGAGTGTTAGAGCTATCAACGATTTTCTCGCTCAAAAAACGTACAATAGATTGTAGGTCCCGTGTAAGTAAAAGAGACACATATATTAGTAGTTGATCGCTGACTGTTCACACCGCCGCCGCCAGCGAGTACTCGTTTGTCGCAGCGACAAGAGCTATCAAAGAGCGTACTCGCTCAGCGATGCTCGCTTGGAGGGCAGAACACTCGCTGAGTGATTCATGCTTCTTACATACGCTTACCAGCAAGATGTCAACCAACAACAATTATTGGTAAATAACGTCGTCAGTTTTTCTTCTAAATATGTAAAATAAAAAATGCGTTCGTTTTCATACACCGATATCACTTCGTGGACAATAGTGTGGGTTATAAGTTTTTAAGACTGTAATAAAACGACTTTTTGTAAATGCTGTAATGTATAACTGTTTTTTGTCCCAAATAAATAAAATAAAATAAAATAACGCGTTAGTAAGTTGCGTTGTGTACGGACCACCATCGAAATTCTAGTAAAATAATAAATTCATCTATTTTAGGTAAATAACACACATTGCCAAACATAAATTAATAGAAATCATCAGGTTGATCGATTGATAAGTTCAAATAAAATCAAATCAAAACAAAAAAACAAATATAGACGAAACAAAAATAAAATTAAAAATAGATTCTGTGGCATTCTGGCTACTCATTGGTGATTTCAGTTTGTAACACGTTACTTATGAGTAGCGCCGTGGACAATGGGCCTTTTTTTTTTTGGCTGGGAAATTATCAAATAACTTCTTCCGCTCTGGGCTGAGCGGGCGTGTCAGACTTTTACTGACTAAAACCCACCCGTGTTCCTTCCGTTGCCTGTGTGCCGGGGCCACGATGTCCCTTTTAGACAAACTCGCAACCCTGGCAGGCATTGGCCCTAACGGACCCCGTCAGTTGGTGCTGACATCTCTTTGAGGCGCGCGTGAAACACGACGCGCCGTCGACCCGGGCCTGGTCCTTATCGGACGGCGAGCTACCCATCGCTCACCGTCCGCAGGCCCGCGCCTACGGTGGCCGGAAATCAGCTTGCGACTTCCGACGCCCGGGGCGTCTCCTGCGGCGGCTAAGGGCATGAGGGCGCGAACCCTGCCTCACCCTCACGCGTTCCGCCTCCTCCTTCGCGAGCATTACTGCTTCGCAGAAGGATGGACAATGGGCCTAAGTTTGTCGCCCTGAAATCAGCCAATCAGTTAGTTCTGTAAAATCCCTCTGTGAAATCTTAAGTGAAGTAACTTCGCAGTGAGCTGAATAGACCAACTGACTATCAGGGGGCCTAAAATGGACGCTTTGGCAGAATCATAATATGATCTGCGTACAATTCATACATCCCGCAATTCATCTGTTTGACAGCTGCTATTTGACATTAGACTTCATTAGAGCAATTAATAATTTGTGGACCATTTTACGAAACTCCATACAAACTGTCAAACAGATGAATGGCGGGATATGAATTGCACGCAGTTTCATATTATGATTCTGCCAAAGCGTCCATTTTAGGCCCCCAGATGCATATGTTATGTTGTGCTGCTGTTGATAGTTAACTTAGTTTTAAAAATTAAATAGATATTTATTTATTTTTTAAACGTTGCCCTAGTCTAGGAATTTCTCCTGTATTGTGGGTGGGTTTACAAACATTTACCGTCTTATTACAAAACAAGATTTATATTTTGACATGGCTTAAACCATGGAGCCAGTTTTTGTAATAAGAACGTAACTGTGATGGAAATACCGTTCTTTATACAAAACTGAAAACTTAGTTCGGTACTAAGTTGTCAGTTTTGTGTTTAGGAACTTTACCATAGTCGGAATAAAGTTCGAAATTCAATAATGGCTCCATGTTTTAAGCCTGGGTCTGAAGATAAACCTTGTTTTGTAATAAGGGGGTTCACAACAGAAACAGCCAGACCTGGAACAACTACTTGTTGGTCATACAAATATTTGTTCCGAGCGGGAATCAACGGGTGCCGTCATATTGAATGCTGCGCAGGTATTTGTTGCCTACTTCAGAGTGGCAAACTTACATGTCGCATCTAGGTGCGCGTGCGCCTGTTTTCGCACGTTGTATGGAGCCAACCAAAGTCAAAGTCAAAACATTTATTTCAAAATCAAGACATTATTCAGTGTAAAAATTTACAAGACTCGATTCTAGGTGCCCCTTCCTAAAGGTCGTGTGGAGAAGATTGGGCAAGAAAATCCATAGTTACTCTTTTAAAATGTTATACTACGAGTATATTCAGTGTACCTTCTGTACTGTTCTGTGATGTCATCGAAACATTACAGCCACGAAAACGGCTCTATTAATCGGGACAGCGGGTGTAACGTTTAAAGTAAGTTTTTTAATAGGAAATTGTGGATTTTAGATGCTGGATTTTTGGTCTAGTTATTACGAGCTGAATACTGTGTAAAGATTATTGTTGATCCATACAAATAACGGTGTAAAAATACCCGATAGTCACAGATGTTCTTCCCGTTATTATATTTTTTTTTTGTTCTGAACCATTATCTGGGAACCTTCTGGTTAGCCATCGAAGGTTAAAGTTCCAACACCAGAACGCACAAAGACTTAGTGCATCTAGGTGATACTAACATAGCTTTAAGTTTTATACTAACGCAATTGTAAGCTTAGGTTATGGTCTATGTAATGTCTAAGTATCTATGGGTCTTTGTAACCTGAAAATAAATAGTTTATTATTATTATCTCCTTTATTTCATGAATGTACATAATTATAAATTATATTTTTAAATATTAGAACATAAAAAAAAATATAAAAACATTTAAAAATAGTAGCCCACCCGTATCGGGAACAAAGTCCCAGCCACCGGCGGTCAGGGCTCCAGAGAGAGGAACCTCCTAACAATGCGAGCCGTGTCCAGAAGTACCGCTTTCTGAATCAGGCCCTTAATCCAGCTGACCAACGAGAGCCTCCTGAGGTGTTGGTCGAGGCTCTTGGCAATTAAGCCATTGGCTGATACAATTATCGGCACAATGATTGCTGAGTCCACATCCCACATGTCGTCACCTCGCGAGCCAGTCAAGATACTGGATTTGTTTATCTTTCTCGGCTTTCACGAGGTTCCCGTCATGAGGGACCGTTATGTCAATAATTATTATTATTATAGAAAATGTACGAAAGTGATAAAGGAGGATTTTTGCAAAGCATTGCGTTGAGATGCAGCTCGCTCTTATTTGCACTAGCCTGTATACACCTCTGTATACCCTTCGGGGAATAATACATCCGTGATGTTATGTAATCAAAACAGTGATGGTTATGTGAGTGAGACTCAGAATAATATTCATTCGGTAATAAGGTTAATGCAAGCGAACATTTGCGTTGAATATGCTGCTGGCTTTATTAAGGGGACGATAACCGACTTTTAATGATTGTATACTAAAGATCACGTCGAAACGAGTAATGTTAATAATTTGAAAAAAATATATGTTAAATTAAAGCATTTTCTCAATAACTTAATATGTGAATGTTTTAGATTATGTTTATATTACACAGTGAAATTAATTTGTAAAGTTATGTCTAACGCGGATAAATAACTGAGAATGGCGCTAAATCTACCAAGCGTATTTTTCTGAAACCTTCACCTATTTAGAGATAACTTCATTATTGATCTTTTAGTATAGGTACGCATTTTATTAAAATTCCTTTTGTTTTGTGTATAAAAAAATAATAATGCGTCAAATTGGAGACAGCGCTCCTTGATGGGCGAGTCCTATTACTGGCTGAACGTACGACGCGTTGCGTGAGCTCAGTACAGAACACGCAAGCTAACCACTCAAGGTCACTGGAATATATCTGCGTCTTAACTGCTCGTTGGTCTAGTGGTCGCTAGCGCTACTACTGCTAAGCATATGGTCCTGGGTTCGATTCCCGGGTCGGGATTGGGCTTTTCTATCTGGAATTTCTCATTAGCAGCCCGAAATCTGGAATTTGTGTCCGATTGATGGCAATAGGCTCGCCCCCTATTACATGCAGGGACCATTTTGGTTATTCATTGAAAGGGTTTTCGATATGCTAAGCGATTAAACAAAAACCCATACGATAAGGGTAACCCATAAGAAAGGCTTAAATTAAATTTTGGTAACCCATTGAAAGGGTTTACGATAAAAACCCATACGGTGTGGGTAACCCTTTTGAACGGCTTTATTTAAGCCATTCAAAATTACCCACACCGTATGGGTTTTTGATTAACTGCTTAGAAAAACCCTATCGAAAACCCTTTCCCATTGAAAGGGTTTTCTATAGGGTTTTTCTAAAATGATAACCAAAATGGTCCCTGGGTGGAATAGAGATAGAATTGGTCATGCTACGCGTGCTGGGCGGATATCGAAATAACATAATATTATGATTTTTTCATTTTACTGGGTTTCAAGTAGATATAGGGTTACGTGATAACCCATTGAATGGGTCACTGGGGTTCAAGTATAAAACCCATTCAATGGGTTATCATGTAACCCTTTCAATGGGATTCTAGTATAAAACCCTTTCAATGGGTTTCTAGTATAAAACCCTTTCAATGGGTTACATCATGATAAAGGTAACCCATTGAATGGGTTACCCCTTCGAAAGGCTTAACTTTTAACCGGGGTTGTATGGTCCCTGATTACATGGCGAAATGTGGGTGTACTATGGGTACACATCTACCTAACCCTTCGAGGAAACAAGGGATGATGTTATGTTAATTTTAATAACGCAATTGGCTTAAAATTTTATATTTGCACTAGTATGTAGGTATTTCATATAATAAATCCTGTCACCAAAATCCACTAATAAAGAGTTGAAATTAAAATTGTAGGTATGTAATGTCAAATAATGAAAAGATTATGTATCAAGGAAGAATGTAAAAAAAAAAAAACGTGATTTGGGAGCACTTAATAGACATTTACATAATAATTATGCCATTAATGAGGTACCAGGGAAGCCACATGTGCAGAAGGAATTATTGCCAAACTTCCTTGTCTTCAACGTAGTCTTTAATCCTATAACAGATGAACACACACATAGCCTGTCAAAATCATAACCGTAAAAATCGTCACAACCTTTGCACTCACCTGAACCCCTACCTACCTCCCGTCAGGCAATACGAACATCATAAGAATACACATAATTATTTCTCTTTGAACTAACATCAAAGCTGCATTATAATGATTCCTAGGAAACCGTTTAACCATGGGTCGAACAGAAATATTGCCGGCATGGCCTTCTAATATTCCCTGCTAATATTATAAATGTGAAAGTGTCTCGGTCTGTATGTTTGATATGTTACCACGGCTAATACCCGGTTTCCCAAATTAAAATAAGATTTTGAGTACTAGTCAAACTCTACTTTAGCGATACAATATGTTTTCTTCCAACTACCTAGTAATATCGTAGTTAAATTGTTAACTCAAAATGCCAGCAGAAACCTGAACATTTCTGCATCGCTAAAAGAGTGAAGAAATGATTGTATGTATTTTCATTACTGCATCGTTTTAGCAATACAATAATTCCTGCACTGTTCTTACTTTTTAAAACTTTTTCATTATTTCATTTCATGTCTTGAAGAAACGAAAGAAAGATTAAATCTGTATCCGAGAGTGTGTTTTTAGCGTATTTTAGTGAGCTCACGAAAACTATGAAGCCATTGTTGTAGTAGTTGAAAGAAAAGCAGATTACGCACCTCGCTCGACGTGACTTTTTGTTGCACTCGTGTTTTTAGAGCTTTCTGCTCGATGCAGTAATCTCGCGTCGCTTCGTGAGAGAATAGTAGTATTCTCTCACGAAGCGACGCGCGCTTTACTTATGTTAACCAAGTGTACAAACACGCTGTGAATGTGTGAGTAAAGACGGGTAGCGTCAGCACATAAGACACATACACACACACACTTAAACTTTGCCATTGTCTCGGGCGGTACCAAGAGCTCCTGAGCTTGCACACACATCCACAGCGTGTTTTTTTAAGTTTAAAAGTTTATTTATTAGGAATCATTTAGGTATAACTTAACAAAAGACACGAAGATAGCTGCAATACTGCAACACAAAAATACATGGAAGACATTTTGTTCCAGACTTTCACATCTTTATGGAAGTCATAAAGTAAATTAAGAATTACAAAAGAAAAATTCACTAAAAGTTTGTATGTGTAATGATGTAGAGTGTAAGTGAGGGTGGTTACCACAAATAAAGCGCGAATCGCTTCTTGAGATAAAAAATACCATACATAAGGTGAAAGCCCGCAGAATTTGTATACACGGTGATTTTTAACTCATTGTTAACCATTCAGGGCGTGAAAGTACTAATGATATGAGTAACTTTCACTATGAGACCAACTCTGAAATATCGAAACAAATATCAGCTGTTTCATACAAAAATGCAATATTTACCCGATGATAATGTATGAAATAGATGTTTTTTTTTTTGCTATTTAGTAGTTCCCATAGTGAAAGTTGTTTATAATCTTAAGTACTTTCACCTCCTGTAAAGTTAACAGTGAATTAAAAGACACCGTGTATATTCTGAGTTTCGCGGGCAACGTTTAAGGAATCACGGTACCTAATGCTAAAGTAAACTTTGATAAGATTTCAATTTCAAATTCTCAACTCAGAAACCGGGTATAATTCGCTGGACCTATTGTGATAACATTCGATACCGAGATATCTTGAACACTGAGCTAGGACATTCAATCTCTGAAAATGTGACGACACATAATTATGTGGGAACATCCGAAAAAACGTGGGTGTAATCGCGGGTAAAAGCACTGGTCTTTTATAAATAATAAAAGATACACTTGTCTTCAAAGATAGTCATCGATTCAATAATGACGAAGGGTTAAAGGTTGTTGTTGTTTGTTTTACGGTCGTCAATAATTGATGAGTTTGTATTCCAGATAGTGTAGCCATTTTTAGAAATTTGTTCTAGGCTGAGTTCCGTTTGTTGCCGGACATAAAGAATAGCACCATCCCATTTCTTCCCGTGGGTGTCGTAAAAGGTGACTAAGGGACTTACTAGAGAATGGGCAGCAGCGTTCTCTATGCATTTTAACCGACTTCCAAAAAGGAGAGATATTACTACCAAACACTGAACAACAGGATGTCTAACTGAAACTTTAGAAGTATAAAATAAAAAAGATCTACTTACTCAACCAGGTATTATAACTTAAAGAGATAACGCCGAAATATTTATTTAAAATATTATTAAAATACTTAAATTAGATATTGGAAGAAAAAGAAAAAATTGTAAAGAAATAAAAATACAATTACCAGAATACATAAATGATAATTAACACAAGTAAGCGCTCTTCCTCCTCTTTCCTACTATGCTGTGCCCGACAGGGTACATAATTGTTTCATTAATGTTAAGCCTTCCAACTGTTGTACCAACAATATGGAATGCAATAAAGAATTATGAATTGAAATGAAAACATGCCTTTCCACCACGCGAGGTCTATGTCAAGAGCTGGTCCCACTTCGCAATAAAAAAAAACACTGGCAATAATAATGCATAATGCTAAATCGTAAAAATGCGTATTATTGAAGCTACTTCTAAAACTACCAAAGTTAATAAAATGTTTATGGGACCACCACGCAAGCTTCCTCTACCAAATAAAAAAAATTCCAAAACCGGTCCACGATTGACGAAAATATCGATGAATAAACATTAAAAAAAAAATATGTATTGATAGAACCTCCTTTTTGGAAGTCGATTAAAATTAGGCAGAACTGTGTCGCCATAAAGCTTAAGTCTCTAAGTGCTACTTAGTAAACAGCGTAAAATTACGCCTATTAACTTATGTTAGGTCAAATCTGGAACACTGACCTTTGAGTAGTCGATAGGTCGTGGTACGTAGAGAATAACTTACAATGAATCGATTTTGAAGTTAAGTATGTATTTTACAGGTATTGCATAATCAGCCTATAATGTTCCCACTGCTGGGACACAGGCCCCCCTCTCTTCGAGAGGGACTGGGCTGTAAACTACCACGCGAGCCCAGTGCGGGTTGGTAGATGTCACATGTCTTTGAATTGTTGGTTCTAGGACATGCCGGTTTCCTCACGATGTTTTCCTTCACCGTTTTGAGAGCAGTGGTGATGAAATTATTTACACAAAGTAAAGCGCCTGCCTGGGTTCGAACCCACGACCTATGACTCGTAAGTCGGGGCCGTTACCACTGGGCCACCACTGCTCTCAAAACAGGTACAGGTACAGGTATTGGGTCAAAGGTAATATTGATAGTGTATTGTGATAAACGTCAATGAAATCAAGCCTTTTTCCCCAAACAAAGGATATAGTTTTTTTTGTTCGGTGATTAGGCTCGCCAGCGATTATGGCGTCTATTAATGAAACTCGTGTTGATTTGTTCCTTATGATCTCTAGATTACAGTGGTAGTAATAGTTATACTTCGTCTAACGGGAATACTGAAAAATACGATAATAATCTAAAAAAAAAAGTTAATTAAAAAAAACAAAAAACGTTTGAGAATGTGCAAACAGCGTTATTTTGTATGATACCCAACATGCTCTAGTAGCCCCACTTCAAAATTTTAAGACCCCCTTATAGTCCCTTTTGCAAAAAAGATTTTTTATTTTTTCTTGTTTGCAAAATAGTTGGGCAAACGTCATCTAAAACTATTCTAAATTTCAAGTTGATAGCATTAGTAGTTCTGGAGATATCCAGGTGTGACGTACAGACAGACAGTCTCACCATAAGGGTTCCTTTTTACCATTTTGGTACGGAACCCTAAAAAACAGTGCATCATTAGAAGCGAAAATGGTTTTAAGAGGTTCGTTAACTTTAAAAGTGTACCTACATTATTAGAACGTCAATAAGTTTAAGAGGATGAGTTAAATATTACCCTTTCCTAAATAATCTACTTAGCGACCATTTGTTCCCAAAACCAACCTGTTTACGTATGTACCCCACAGCCGAAAACGTTTCGACAAAAGCAATATTTCAGACAAAGTGGGTAAACACTAGTTAAAAAGTTGCTACCACTTGGCCAATTTAACTTGGCTAACTGCCCCACTTTGGCTGGTTGTTTCGAGTGCCGACCAGGAGTTTGTCACACCGTTCCGTAACACGTGACGGTGAATAAGTGGGTGAGTTATTTTGTGTTGCGGTGTGACTTGGGGTTTAAGTAGGACCTTGAGAGTTTGCGCAAATGCTTCTAAAGTATGAGGTTGTAGCATAAGAGTGACTTTGGCATTTTTCTGCTCATTTTTCTCCCTTTGAAACTACATTTTGGAGTGGGCAGTGGAGTCTGTAATTTTTGACCATAATAAGTGCTCTTTATGATCTTATAGAAATAAATATTTTTAAAAAATTGGGCCCAATTTCGCCATACTGTTTAGTTACTAAATTCCCCGTTACCCAATTTTCAACATATTAATGAAATCATTTAATTTTTTTTTCAAACGTTGCCCTACACTAGTAATTACTCCTGTATTGTGGGTGCGTTTACAAACATTTAAACTCACATAGTGGAGAGGGGCCTTTTCCCAGCAGTGGGACAGCGTAGGCAAGGAAAAAAAAATCAGTCTTTCTCTTTACCTATTTTATTAACAAAAATATGATAAGGCTGGTGGATAAGAGCATCTTATATTTTTTTTTTAATAAAAAAACAACAACAATATGATGGTACCATCTAACATAACATTGTTCCATAGAACATAAAAATCTCGTGGTACAGTTAGTAATAAAAGTCGTTCACCGGAGTTTGCTCTGTTGATTGACATTTTTACGCGACCGTCCGAGTTGTGCTGAACATAAGATCGTAAAAATGTTTTATAATATTTTTATAATGATACTGCTTTGACCCAGCTCTGTTGTTTGCGCAAGAAATTGGTTTAGTTATGTTTCCTACATAAAACATCACCCATAGGTTCAGTAGGTAGGTCGTTTTATTAGGGCTCCGCCTTGTCTGTCTGTCTGTCCGTCTGTAATCAGGCTGTATCTCATAAACCGTGATAGTCAGACAGTTGACATTTTCACAGATGATGTATTTCTGTTGCCGCTTTAACAAAAAATACTAAAAATCAGAATAAAATAAATATTTATGGGGGCTCCCATACAACAAACGTGTTTTTTTTTGCTCGTTTTGCTCTATATTGATAACGGCAACAAGTAGACGCTTGGAATATTCACAGAATATTTAGTTATACATTCCCTTTAAAAATAAATAATTTAATTAATTTAAAACAAATATTTAAGGGGGGCTCCCATACAACAAACGTGATTTTTTTGCCATTTTTATAGATAATGGTACGGAACCCTTCGTGCGCGAGTCTGACTCGCCCTTGGCCATTTTTTTGTAATTTGCAGGTCAGTGTCAGAAACAGAAATAGGTACATCATCTGTGAAAATTTCAACAGACTAACTATCACGGTTCATGAGATACAGCCTGGTGACAGACGGACAGACAGACAGACGGCGGAGTCTTAGTAATAGGGTTCCCGTTTTACCCTTTGGGTACGGAACCCTAAAAATCGCTTAAATATTTATTTTATTCTGTTTTTTAGTATTTGTTGTTATAGCGGCAACAGAAATACATCATCTGTGAAAATTTCAACTGTCTGACTATCACGGTTCATGAGATACAGCCTGGTGACAGACGGACAGACAGACATACAGACAGATAGACAGACGGCGGAGCCTTAGTAATAGGGTTCCCGTTTACCCTTTGGGTACGGAATCCTAAAAACGTAAGAAAATTTGAATTTCGCGGGCTACAGCTGCGGATTCACTTGAAAAAAAGCTAAACCGCGGTCACTGTCAGACTACATAACACTTGTAACTTATTGCAAAATATGCAGCAATTATCTAATTACTCATAAATGAGTTGAGTAATCGAAAATAAAAAACAACCAAGTTCTGCATACAAATATGACATTCTTGTTATTAATTAAATACCAACCGTACGTTGATATTTAATACAGATATTTTGGATTGAAACTCAAAGTAAATGGTTAGTTTACCGTTAATTTGTATCGAGTTTTTTTTTTCTAAACGTGTTTTGGTAACAACCAAGTTCTGAGAAATATGTTCAAGAATAACAAATATTTTTTCCGCTACCACAAACTATGTAGATTTGGATTTTTTTTTGTTTAAGACAAGCCTAATTTTATCATTTGCCTCTTATCAGCGCCTGAAGTAGATGTAGAATAGCGTCTTGGGATACGCACAGCTTTTGGGATTTTCAGGCTTAAAATTCCATTAAAATTGGCTTAGTATAATGTGTGCACAAAGCGGAAGTATTAACTGTATTAATTTGGGGTGCAGGACTATGCATTCGACCCATCTCACATCGTGCGTGTCATGGCGGTGTCTAAAGAATTACGTGTACTTAAACCCTTTTAGGATCACGAATTAAGAGATTATTATGACATGTATTTTGATACACTGTAAGCTCCTTTTGGTCTCATACCGACGGCGATCTCTCGCGTCCGGCACTGGTTCAGGCCATGGTTCGGAGCGAGAGTGCATGGGAGGCCGTCACCTCCTTCTGCGAAGAAGTAATGCTCGCGAAGGAGGAGGCGGAACGCGTGAGGGAGAGGCAAGGTTCGCGCCCTCGCGCCTCTAGTCGCCGCAGGAGACGCCCCGGGCGTCGGGAGTTGCAAGCCGATTTCTGGCCACCGTAGGCGCGGGCTTGCGGACGGAGAGCGATGGGTAGCTCGCCGTCCGATAAGGACCAGGCCCGGGTCGACGGCGCGTTGTGTTCCACGCGCGCCTCAAAGAGATGTCAGCACCAACTGACGGGGTCCGTCAGGACCAATGCCTGCCAGGGTTGCGAGTTTGTCCAAAAGGGATATCGTGGCCCTGGCACACAGGCAAATAAAGGAACACGGGTGGTTTTTAGTCAGTGAAAGTCTGACACGCCCTCCCGCTCCGCCCAGAGCGGGAGAAGTTATTTGATAATTTCCCACCCAAAAAAAAAAATAAAGGTCTCATACCGACTCACTGTTATTAATTGAGTAATCACCCTAGCCAATCATCAAAAAACGGTGAAGGAAAACATCGTGAGGAAACCGGCATGTCTGAGAGATATTTCTCGACCGCATGTGAAGCCAAGTCAGAGAACCATGGGCGGCGTAAAAACTCTGACACCAGGTTAGTCACTAACCACACGAAAAGAAAGAAGTATATTTTATGAATGAGAGTTAATTTTATGAATGAGAGTTAATATAATAATATAATATATAATATAATATAATCTTTATTTATCCAAAAACATACAGTTTGAAATACAGTATTTTTATACAGTTTAGAAATACATTTATAGGTAGTTTTATGTTACAAAATCAGTACAAGAATAATACTCTACCTCTTAAGCTAGGGTATACCTGTATTTTAAGAGGTAGTTACGGTCATTATTAAACAAAAACTTATCTCAAGTGGACTGTGTCATTCTACTATAAGGTAAACAAGAGTGAAATTGTATTTTGTGTGTGAGTGGTGTGTGTGTAGGGGTGAGTGTAGGTGTGTGTGTGTTTGGGTGTATTATACAAGATAGGTGAGTAAAGACTCCGTATAAGAGTAATCCTTAAGGAGCAGCCACTCTGTTACTTTAGATATTACTGAATGTGAGTTCAGATTTATAATATTGAGATGTTTGTTAATGTTTTTATAGATATGAGTACTTAGTATATAATATTGATGTTTGGCGAAGGAGGTTTTGTGTTGGATATTTGGCGGAAGGTACGTGCGTTTGTTTGATAAAGGAGGAGGAAGGCCTGCGTGCTTTCTAAGGGTGGATATAAGCGCATAAAGCTGACGAACCGTAAGTATTTTACAGTCAGTGAACAGTTCAGTTGTTGGATACCGATAAGGCTTGTATAGCTCGCTGTGCTTTCTCCACCCTTAGAAATCTTGTCTTAGCAGCACCGCCCCATGCAACTATGCAATAACCAATCACTGATTGGCATAGTGCACGGTACAACATCTTAAGGGTTTTTAGGTCGGCGGATACTCTAAGAGACTTAAAAATATGTCTATGACGTAAAGTTCTGGTGGTGACGGCGTCAATTTGTTGGTCCCATCTCAGTCCGTCATCTATGTGCACTCCGAGATATTTAACGCTTTCGGATCTAACAAGCGGAGGACAAATAGTTAATTTTATGAATGAGAGTAAATTTTATGAATGAGAGTTATTTTTATGAATGAAAGTTAATTTTATGCATGTGAGTTAATTTTATGAATGAGAGTTAATTTTATAAATGAGAGTTAATTATAAGAATGAGAGTTAATTTTATGAATGAGAGTTAATTTCAAATAGAGTTTACTGATTTATAAGTAAGGTTAAAGTAATTAGGCTCGCCGTTACATGGGACTTAATCACATAACTGACGAAATGTGGATCCATTATAGGTACACCCCTGCTTAATCCTCGAGAGGTTACAGGTGATGTTTTGTTTAAATAAGTATAAAGTTCATGCAATGGGTGCAATATTTTTTTCCTTCGTATTTTAAAATATCTGTGGGCGATGAGAGAGGAATCGAAATACTTGGCTAAGAAATGTAAAAACGACAAAACAATGATATCTGTCAAAAGTCAACTTCGTTTGAAATGAAATGGGGATGAGGTTGCTTTAAATCTAATTATCTGCCTACGTAAATAAAGGCTCCCGTAGACAGGCCTGACACGACACTAGTAGAACAATTTCTATGAAAACTTAGTGGAAAGTGCCGCGCTGCGCGTTGCACTGACTATCGAGCCCGCGATATCGCAACAGTCTGCACGAGTCTTAAATCTACAATAATGTTGCTGGCTGTTTGTGTATGTTAATTTAAATGTTTGTAAATGCACCCACAATACAGGAGAAATTCCTAGTGTGGGGCAACGTTTTAAAAAAAAAACAAGCAATTAGGTACAGTCTACGATGTAAAAAATAATATGACAAATAATATTAATTCAATCTATATCTAAAACATAACAGATTCCATCATTTAAATAAGTATGTAAATTACTGATCTCTTCATTATTGTCAAAATAATTGGATACACATGTTACAACACAAAACTTTTTGCAAATTCGGAAATAATTCAAGCCTTTTATAAGTTTTAATCTGTTTTGTAATTTTGTGTCGCGTTGTAATTAAGGCTGGACTGTAAGAAACAGTTTGTTATGGTTTTTTGATACGATTAGCTTGTTAAAGTCCATTTCACGAAAGAAGTCCCGCGGAAATAAGTGGAACTAATTATTATTATACGCTAAGTTAGCAACATTCCTAAAATAACCCATGCCTGCAGCGCCACGTCTGCGGGACTTCTTTCGTGAAATAGACTTTAGGAGTCCCATTGTGAGCCTGTCGAACTGAAACACTGTCAAAAAACGCGTATGACGTTTGCCGATCAGACTGATTCAGTTTGATGGTGACAGACGTCACGTCATGACTGTCTCTCATTGAGAGACGTCTGGGATTTTGGGATTTTAAGCATGAAATTGGTAGAATATTAGACAACGATGTTATAGAACCACTAACCACGTTTCTGGAGCGCAATAAAAAAAGTAAATTAGGAACTCTATGACGTTAGTTTGGCAGTTATTGTCAGTTCGGTTTGACAAGAGTTGGTATTCGTTCTGTAGTGCTTTGTTTTTGGTGAATTGCGTGCAAATAGGATTTATATCATAGATGGGTAAGTAATAAACAGATTTTAAGCCCAAAAATAAGTAGTTACGAAGGAGTTTGCACAGAAATAGGTTCAGAACTAGCAAAATCTGAATTTGCCGTGATGACTAATAACTATTTTATTGCTAACAAACTGTCGTTGCTTTACAGATAAGTTTGTTTATTACTATTGTTAGCATGTATTTAAACATAAACCGTAATTAATAAACGTAACATTGGACAGTTACATCGAATACAAACTTAAGGATTGCGGGTCATTTTTTTAAAACACAGCGGCCTTAAAAATTATGTTCTGGCAGCTGTGTTTTTTTTAATGATATGTGTAGGGTAGGCTATTGGCATGTTAAATAACTCAAAACATAATGAAATAATGGTTATTTATTATTTTAGATCGACCTTTAGACAAAAAAACGCTTAGGCTGACTTTTGCCGATTTATTGCTTTTTTTTACAAGGCACGACAGGACTAATCTATATATAATATATTAGCCTATTTCATAAAGATTCTAACAACACATCATTTAGCCAGATCCCTTAAGTATCTTTCGAGATATCGGCGATGATCTCAGACGCGGCAAAAAACGCGGCGCGTCTTAAAAACGGATTGGCGCACGTCGTATGAAGTTTTTAGAACCGTCGCGACGCACAATGGCACACAAGGGGTCAGGAGTTCGTTAACAAAATAGGTGGAGTTTTAACAGTGCTTGACTTGGTTAAATAGGTATGCAACAGTATAGCACGGCCGTATTCCCTGAAGGGGGTAGGCATTTTTACTTTAGCAATTTTTTTCAAATAAATTTGTATTATCTTTTTAGTGTTCTTGTACATTACAAAGAAGCTCAAGGATGTAATCAACAAGATCCGAAGTGTATTTAAAAAATATGAAGCGTAATAAAAAAATATTCTATATAATCTATTATTCTTAAATATTTGTAATGAATGAATAATGTAAGAAATATTTGTGTTATGGTAGATATTTGCACACCTGTTTAGGTAGGATATGGTTTAAAGAACTTGTTTGTACTTATGTATCACCTCATGTACCTACCCATATTCAAGCAAATAAATGATTTGATTTGATTTGTAATTTATTTTTTTTATAAAATTTTGGGCTAAAGTTGTTCTTAGGAAAGGGCTATTTTAATCCCATGAATTTTATCGGTCAAAAATCGTTCTTGCAGCTATGAGTCACCAAAGAAACCATCAAGGGTGGTAAGATGGAATATCCAGGAGTGGTTTAATGTAAAAAAAAAAAACGAAATAAATAAAAATACGATGTAAAATTAACATTATTATTTAAAAAAAATGCAAAGTTTGCAGAAGAAAAATACACCAGTGTTACTCTTAAAACATGAAATCGGGCGAACGTTCAATCGAGTCAATAAAACAGTTCCGCGAGAACGCGTCTATATTGCCATCTATTAGTTGCCGAAGGAACTTCGACGATCGGTTGTGTGGTCGCAACACGGCGGGCAGTTCAAAAATGTTCTCCATTTGGGCTAAAGTTATGTCCTAGGGTCAAAGTAACCCACCTCAACCAGTATATAAAAAAATAAAAATAAATATTGGGAGTCACACAGGAAGATAACACGAACTAAATAAATAATACGCGAGAAACATATAAAAATAAAAACAAAAGAAAGTACTTACAACAAAGAAATGGCAGCGACCAGTAGCCAGGTTTTGTGACTCAACTTGGGAGAGGCCTTTTTTTTGGGTGGGAAATTATCAAATAACTTCTCCCGCTCTGGGCGGAGCGGGAGGGCGTGTCAGACTTTTACTGACTAAAACCCACCCGTGTTCCTTCCGTTGCCTGTGTGCCAGGGCCACGATATCCCTTTCGGACAAACTCGCAACCCTGGCAGGCATTGGTCCTAAAGGAGCCCGTCAGTTGGTGCTGACATCTCTTGAGAGAGGCCTAGGTCCAGTACTAAGCTGCTGCAGGCTGAGTTGGTTGCCATTAACCAGACAAAAATCTAGACTCCATAATGTATTTATTTCTTAACCGAAAAGCCAATTTCTTTGAAAGACTGAATATTATTGTATAAATCTGGAGATCTTTGTCATATAGAGATCAGACCCTATACCTTTTTGTTACACAAGATGTTTAATCGAATCAAAATCTTCTCGATATCGACCTAACATCGAGTAAAACAAATCGAGTCCAATAACACCCGAATCGAATATGTGTGACTATTTCGCTAGGACGTGTTACTTCGGCCAATGTGAGGGTCAAATCGAAACAATTGTGCAGACCCTACTCTCATTTTATTTATTTTCGCTGACTTCGTTATGAAGCGGGTTTCAATTTAATTAATTACATTATTTTAATTGGTTTATTTTCTTTTATTTTTATGTGGTTTTCGTCAGAAGAAAACTTTCTTATTTTGTGGTTGATATAAAGGGCGAAGTTGCACGAGAAATGTTAGTGTAGCAAGCTCTGACGCCCTCAGGTTAAATGAAGCGACGATTTTCGTAGTTAGATTTTCGTTATAATAGTAATAACATTATTATGAGAGTGGCCAAGGGTCGAAGTCAGTGACGTGCAATTTGGGAGAGCTATGTTAATATGTCCAGCGTTACACAACTGAATTTGAGGAGATTATTTTAAACAAATTAAGAGATTATGTTATTATTTCAAAACACCCTGCAAAGATTCGTCTGTGTGGTGCCAGACGTAAAGAATAGCACCCCATTTCGATTTATTCCAGAAATCCCCACCGACAAATCCGCACTGGTGGGGATTGTTATATTTTTTTTCCAAAAATCCCCACTGGTTAAATAAACTCAGCCTAGTGGGGATTTTTGGAAAAATAAGTACGAATCCCCACCAGGTGTTGTTGTTTCTAAATTATTAAACAAAAAATGCGTTATTCAATACCTAATTCAAACAAAAAATATTTAAACATCACTCACGTAAATCGTGATTGTGAATTTATCTCATTCTTTCCAAAAAATGGCACTGTAATGCTGCCATGCATTCTCTAGTTGAACATCTAAGATGAACTGGTCCAGTAGAACTATCCATTAAATGCTATTCTCCATCTTGTTAGTGGTGTATATTGTTTATCTCTGGATGCATACCTATTGCATGTATGATAAACCAGCTTTCCGGTGACTGAAGTTTTGCAATATTTACTGTGAAATCAATTTTATAATGAATTCTGAAATAATTAAATTTTTTGTTTAATCACTTAGAAACAAAAACACGTGGGCATTGTTACTTATTTTTCCAATAATCCCCACTAGGCTGAGTTTATAAAACCAGTGGGGATTTCTGAAAAAAAAATAACAATCCTCACCAGTGGGGATTTTTCGGTGGGGATTTCTGGAATAAATCCCCATTTCTTTCCGTGGGTGTCGTTAAAGGCGACTAAGGGACTTACTAGAGAGTGGGCAGCAGGGTTCTCTATGCATTTAACACCATACTGCGATCGCCAACCCGCCTGCCAAGCGTGGCGATTATGGCAAACCCCCCCGTTAGGGGAGGCCTATATCCAGCAGTGGACGTCTTTTCGGCTAAAATAATAATAATAATATAATAATAGTATTATTATGAGAGTGGCCAAGGGTCGAAGTCAGTGGCGTGCAATTTGGGAGTGCTATGTTATTATGTCCAGCGTTAGACAACTGCAGATTGACTTTAAAGAGATTATTTTAAACAAATTAAGAGATTATTTTTATTATTTCTAAACACCCTACAAAGATTCGTACGTGTGGTGCCGGACGTAAAGATTAGCACCACCCTATTTCTTCCCGTGGATGTCGTAAAAGGCGACTAAAGGACTTACTAGAGAATGGGCAGGAGCGGTCTCATATATTTTTAACACCGTCATGTGATCACCAATCCAGGCGCCAAGCGTGGCGATTACGGCAACTACTTTTGGGGGAGGCCTATGTCCAGCAGTGGACGTCTTTCGGCTGAAATGATGATGATGAATTTCCAGCATTCAGCTGAAGATTGATGATGAGGGGTTATTTTTATTAAAACAGTTATTCCGTCATCTACTGCTGTCGTTGTATATTCCAATCTGTCCTAACGGAAAATATTATGCTGGGTAAGAAATTCCGGATTCTGCCGAGACGGGCGAGACGGTTGGTACCTAAATGGTTACAAGTTCACGTCTTCACATACAATTTAATAAAGTCATCGTCCCAATGTGTGTGTAAAATACGAGTAGTAGGAACTCTATTTTCTCCCTGGAGATAAACATACGTAAACTAATTAAAACATTTAAATATTAATAATGCCGTCGACGAGGAAGCGTCTAGCTATAAACTGTGTTCTCGCTCAAGAAACGTACAATCGATGTAGTTCCTGTGTCAGTAAGATATGCATATAATACTGCTGGCGAGAACTCTCTCTCCACTGGTTTGTCGCACAGAAGAAAAAAAAAATAAAATCAGCTGTTCCCTACATTTTAACGAATTATTCGAACATAAATGTGGAACAGCTGGCTTTTTTTTTCGCGATTTTAATTTTGGTCCCATAGTAAAAGTTATTCATAATGATGAGTACAAGAGAGGTTATTGACGTTTTAAAAATAACCCTGTATACGCATACCACCGCATACCGTTCCGTGTGGTGCCGGACGTAAAGAATAGCACCAACCCATTTCTTCCCGTGGGTGTCGTAGAAAGCGACTAAGGAATTTACTAGAGAATGGGCAGCAGCGTTCTCTATGCATTTTTAAAACCATACTGCGATCGCCAAACCGCCTGCCCAGCGTGGTGATTATGGCAAATCCCCCCCTTTTTGGGGAGGTCTATGTCCAGCAGTGGACGTCTTTCGGCTAAAATGATGAATGATGATGATGATAACCATACCACAGCTAAACATGTTTGTGCCATTATAATTATATTTTAACACCAATATATACCATGTTTTATGCAAATAAAGCAAATAAATGATTTACTTTTTGATACCAACAAGTGGCTGGGCAGTCATACTAGTAATTCTGTCGCACTCTCTCATAGTCTACCGACAAAACTATCTGAACTACTCACTCACTGGTTGCTTGTTGCTCGCCAACTCGTTTCTAGTTGCTAGCTCTACTCGCTTTTCGCTAATCGTCGGCGGGACGGGCCTTGAGGATATTGAACCCATGAACCTCGCTCAACCACCCGGGGTAACCACCATTTTCCTTCCCCACAAAATATGATTTTCCTAATTAGATTTGGTCTGTATCACTGCGAATCGTAAGAAAACAAATTATCCAAGCTAATGAGATCTTTTGGAATTAACAAGATATAGAGTTGTTGAAAATTAAGATTTTTTTCTTTTTGTAATATTTATTCTCTCTCTGTGCTGAGATATTAAATGTTTCAAAGGTATTATTTTCTTTGCTTTGTGATGTACAGGTATTATTATTATTAGCTTATATTTTTCCGTTTCCATTATTAAAAATGGTTGTAGCACGTAGCTGCTTTATGAATCCATTTCCCTACTTCCTTAGCAAAGGTTAAAGAACCCTGTATGTGCTATTCATTTGTTTTATATTATATCATAGGATTATTTGATCATTCATCATTTTCGCTAAAACCCTAGGGATATTGCGAAAACGCGGATAATTAGACAATGGTGAAAACATTTCTCAATCTTACTGGAAAAAGATAGAGTTTTTTTTTATTTAGGATGGGTTTACTCTTGTCCTTAGTCTAGGGCAGAGGTGACAGAGACAACGTCGACGATGGAGCGAGCTTACCCAGAAGAAGCCTGTTCACTCTAACTTTGAAGAGATTAGGGTTTTTGGAAAAACACGAGTCGTTAGTAGGTAAATATCTTTTTTATAGTAAGATCATAAACTGACACAGACAGACTTTTAGTAGACTAGTGTATTATGATAAATGAATTATTTATCAGCGTTTTTTGTAGGTTCATTAGATAAATAGAGGTAACATAATCATCACCTTGGTGATCAACTTATTGTTAACAAAACTATTTCTACTTATGCTTAATTAAGACCTAAAAAAACAACCTGTGTGAATGATTGACATGTAAAACCTCAACCAATCAGAGGAAGACTCGTTTTGGCAGCTCCGACCGGCCAATCGGCGTTCTTGTTTCATAATAGCTAACGTTTCGTTTCGCAATATTACTAGAGCGACTCGTGTTTTTGCAAAAACCCTATCTTTTTACAGTAAGAATGAGAAATGTTTTCACAATTGTCTAATTATTCGTGTTTCCGCAATATCTCTAGGGTTTTCGCGAAAATTCGAATAATCAAATCATCCTACGACATCTTTAAGTTCTGCAATTGGTTTGTGTTACGGCTCCCGAGCTGTCCTGAATATGATGGCAGAGGGGTTTGACTATCTGATATCAAAAAACGCTCTTTAAGAAACCACACCACACTTACTTTCATAAATAACGTTTAATGACGTTATTTTTAAAACGCCAATAACCTCTTAAGGGGTCATTGTACTCATCATTATGAACAACTTTTACTATGGGACCAAACCTGAAATCGCGAAAATAAAATCAGCTGTTCCCTACATTTTAACGAATTATTCGAACATAAAATGTAGAGAACAGCTGGCTTTTTTTTTCGCGATTTTAATTTTGGTCCCATAGTAAAAGTTGTTCATAATGATGAGTACAATGACCCCTTAAGAGGTTATTGACGTTTTAAAAATAACCCTGTATACGCATACCACCGCATACCGTTCCGTGTGGTGCCGGACGTAAGGAATAGCACCATCCCATTTCTTCCCGTGGGTATCGTAAAAGGCGACTAAGGGATTTACTAGAGAATGGGCAGCAGCGTTCTCTATGCACTAACGTTTAATGACGTTATTCGCCAGTAAATTGCAGACGCTATGTGGCGGCCACCGGTCTTCTAAATAACCGTGGCTTTAGCCTCGTCATTAACGACGCTATTCATAAATAATCAAAATAAAACTGAAGAATGTTACAGTGCTAGTATTTGAATGGCAATCCGTACACGACGCAGTTGGTAGCACGTACTTTTATGTAACACTAGCTGCGCCCCGCGGTTTCACCCGCGTAAGTCTCGATCCCGTAGGAATATAGGGATAAAAAGTAGCCTATATGTTAATCCAGGGTGTCAGCTACCTCGATACAAAATTTTATCAAAATTGGTCCAGCCGTTTTTACGTGAAAGAGTAACAAATATCCATCCATTCATCTATCCATCCATACTTACAAACTTTCGCGTTTATAATAATAGTAGGATTGTGGACGATGTGTATGGTCTTTACAAGTTTTACCTAAGTATTTACTTACTATATTCAGCTATATTAAAATCACACTTATTTTTGTGGAAAGGGACGTCATTACGTCATTCGAGAGGTAGTTGCTGAAAATCAGCGCTGTTGACTACGGCTTGTCCGAAGTCACAGCATTTAGCTGTGCAACGATCTTTTCTTGCACAGATGCGACCCACGTTTTAATATTTTTTTAGGGTTCCGTACCCAAAGGGTAAAACGGGAACCCTATTACTAAGGCTCCGCCGTCTGTCTGTCTGTGTGACTGTCTGTCCATCTGTCACCAGGCTGTATCTCATGAACCGTGATAGTTAGACAGTTGAAATTTTCACAGATGATGTATTTATGTTGCCGCTATAACAACAAATATTAAAAAACGGAATAAATAAATATTTAAGGGGGCTCCAATACAACAAACGTGATTTTTTTGCTCGATTTTGCTCTATATTGATAACGGCAACAGGTAGACGCTTGAAATATTCACAGAATATTTAGTTATATTATATATTCACTTTAAAAATAAATAACTAAATTAAAATAAAAAAAATATTTAAGGGGGGCTCCCATACAACAAACGTGATTTTACTGCCATTTTTTATAGATAATGGTATGGAACCCTTCGTGCGCAAGTCCGATTCGCACTTGGCCGGTTTTCTTGCTATAGTTGTTGGTTTGTTACAAAAGTAGTTAATTTTCCACCCTGCAACCCATTTTGTTTTTGTATTGATTGTTTGTTGCACATCGTTCGTTCACTTTTTATGTTTGTTGTCATTTACCCGTATCGCAACACAGAGTAATTACGCAATGTAAATTGTCTTTGGTCCCTGGACCTGACATCAAGCAATGGACAAGATTTTCAAGCTTTTATTGCATGAATACGACTTTTGGCTTGTTTGTATGTGAGTATTTTATGTCACTGTTTGTAATGTGCGTTTTGTTTGTGCAGAATCATTGTGCAGAATAAACAATTTTTCTTCCATTCTTTTTTCTTTCTTATCTAGTACCCTTCACGACACAGGCTTCTTTTTTACTTGTGTCGAATAAGCTATAATAAGATTGCTCATATTCTGATAGTGATTAGCCAGTCAGCTAAAATGGTAGCGAGGCTGACAACCGAGTATGAGCCAGACTCACTTAAGTTGTACTTACGCCGCCTGGAGACAATAATATCTACAGTAAATAAATAGGTTATTATGTAAATCCTAACTAATATTATAAATACAATGGGCCTTATCAGAAAGCTAAAAGTAACCTAAAGGGCAATGGAGAGGGCTATGCTTGGAGTTTCCCTACGTGATCGAATCAGAAATGAAGAGATCCGCAAGCAACCGACGTAGCCCAAAGAATTGCCAAGCTTAAGTGGCAGTGGGCAGGGCACATTGCTCGCAGAACTGATGGCCGATGGGGCCGAAAGGTTCTGGAGTGGCGACCGCGTACCGGGAGACGTAGCGTTGGAAGGCCTCCTACAAGGTGGACCGATGACCTTGTGAAGGCTGCAGGTATCCGCTGGATGCGGGAAGCACAGAACCGGTCGAAGTCGAGGTGCTTGGGGGAGGCCTATGTCCAGCAGTGGACGTCTTTCGGTTGAAATGATGATGATGATGATTATAAATGCGAAAGTGAGCTTGTTTCTTTGAAACGCGTTCACGCTAAAACGGTCGAACGGATTTGGATGAAATTTGCCATATGGGTAGACCATGACCTGGAAAAGGAAATAGGATACTTTGATCCTGGATCACAGACGAAGTCACGGGCAACAGATAGTACGACATAATTGAAAACACTGGCAATGTGAGTGCATATCTAAATCAAAACATAACGCCAGGGTTGCGGGTTTGTACGAAAAGGATACCATGGCCCTAGCACAAAGGCAACTGAGGGAACACGGGTGGGTTTTAGTCAGTAAAAGTCTGACACACCCTGAGCTCCGCCCAGAGCGGGAGAAGTTATTTGATAATTGCCCACACATTAAAAATGCCACGCCAAACCACGACTTGTTTCCCCGAAGGGTTGGGTGGAGAACTTTAACATAACTAGCGAAATGTGGGTGTTCTATAGGTACCATCGCGGACACTGGCGCCTAAACACTTTCCAACCTTATGGTCCTAGTAATAAGGTCGAAAAGTGGTTAGGCGATAGTGTCCGCGATAGTACACCTCTGCCTAACCCTTCGGGGAAACTCGTGAAGACAGTTTACATAGAGATAGAAAGGCAAGATTTATAACGTTTATTTTTTTTCTAAAAACAAATAAACCCTTTAATTAATAAACTCAGTCCACAAAACTGTGACATACTCGTAATAAATACTTGTGCTGTCCATACTGAAATAGTGTCGGTATTTTGGTGCCGATCCTATTGACACCGAGTTTACGACCTCTGTAGGGAAAATTATGTGGGTCTCTGGTATTTTTATTGTGTGGCAACTGTTTATTTTTAAAGTTTGCTTTAAGGAATAGTTTGGTAGGAGTTTAAAGGAATGCATGAACGTAGGCTTTTGATTTTATTATTGAATTTATTTATATTTTAACAATTTATGCACACATAAACAATATTAGTTTTAGTATAAGCGAAACCCGAAACACGTGTCTAGTATGTTTATGTAAAGAATTGTAATGTACAAAATTTCAAAACTGTATCATGAAAAATCACAAAGTTATAACGTAATGTTACCGGGTTGTCCGTACAAAAACATGCTAACGGCGCCCCCGCGCCTCCAGGGTCGTCTTGCGCTCATTGATAATAATTTGGCAGTAAGTACCTAACCGTACGGCGATTGTATTTAAATGGTGATAACATTTTCCATCACACTTAAATATTTTTGTGACAAAATATAACATGGTGTAAAAAATATTGAAATCGATTCAGTTCCTTATTCTGAATAAACTATATTCAGGTTTCGCAGAAACTAAAAATAATGTTGTAAAAATAGACAAGAAAGAATGGAACAGAAAAATACGTACAAAGGTGATGCTTATTTCTAAAGAGATGTAGACAACGTGTGTAAGAGAAGAAGAGAAAACAATATACATAAAATAAAATAAAAAAAATATTTATTCACTAATGACATCATCTAATGACAATTTATGTGACATAATTATTACTTTTGAATATTTGTGTCAATGATATTATAATTAAACAGTTAAGTTGTGAGCGCGCAATCGTGAAGGCTCGAAAACGTCCTAATTAGGACGTATTTGTTAGTCTGTGATGCCAACATTATGTGATTGGTGGCCAGAATAATGTTTGTTTACATTCACGCGCAATTGACAACACTAGCTGTCTCTTTTTTTCTTGTTGTATATCATCTTTTTTAGTTGTAGTGAAATGTTAAATGAATGAAGAGTTAGTATGTGTGCTGCCGCTGCTGCGCGGAACACTTTTTTTGGTTATTTTGTGAGTGTAAAACATATCTGTTTAATATAATATCATTGGTTTGGGTACAAATAAAATAATTAATGGTCGTCTCGTTTTTGAAGTATTAACTTTGAAATGCACACTTTATGAACATGTCATTCGGAAAGGAAGATTTTGTTCATTCTCATTTTTTTTTTAAATAATATTTTAATGGCCTGGTTGCTGGGACCTTTTAGCCAAGTCTTTATTTAGTTACAAAACTTGTATAATATTGATGAAATGAATTATATTCAATGCATGATGATGATATCCCCGCCCACTCCCCTTGAGTTTCAGTAAAGATGGCACTTTACTGAGACCTCACGCGGACTTCTTGAGAGAACTTGAAGCGAAGTTGCACTGTTTTGTTTTATTTGACTACACTAATGCACGTTCACAAACACTTAATGGTTAATAATCCACCATTATTACACATTAATATTCGGCTAAACACAAATTTTGGAAAATTAAACCGTTTAGTCCACTCGGCCCCTCGACCCCTAAAAAAAGATTTGCTCATTTGTATCCTCTCAACCCTTAAACATAGTTCACACTCGACCCCCAGGGGGTGAGTCTGAACTTTCATACAAAGGACAGGCATACCTCGTCCACTTTCAACCCCTAGTTCGGTAAGTACCTAAAATTAATATCTTGGTACAGTAAGGCACAGACTAATAGCAAAATTCAAGAATTGATATTAAAAAAGAAACGAGCAATATTAGAGAAAACTTATAGGTAGTCCACTTCTAATATTGTCACATTTCCGTGGCATGTAGGCCTATTATTACACCGCCAATATGATGTTTCGTTTTTAAACTTTTTCTTGATATGGTATTGATGATCTTCCAGAAGCAGTAGACGTCCTCCTCTCTGGGAAATTATACTTTTACTACCACTTGTAGTCGGTATATCAGACATGTTTGCAAATAGAACTTGTGCGTACACCAATCACTTGATAACTACTAAAACGCAAATAATTTAAAAGTATTATAAAAAATATATTGAGGGTATTTTAGTTAAATAGTATGCAACTATAGGGTACTGATGGATGACAGTACTTTGGGGGTCGAGAAAAAACTAAAACTTGGCTGGAAAATAAAATCCACTCTCGACCCCCAAGGGTCGAGAATAAACTATAGTTAGGGGTCCAGTGGACACATTCATTATTGGGGGTCGAGGGGCCGAGAGTGGACTAAACGAATTAAACAAACTGCTGAACATGACGCTTCACTTTCCCGCCAAGAAGTCCGTTAATTCTCAGATACATAGGTAAGTACAGATAACAATTAACAACAATAGCTTTGAGTAAAATTAGGTACAGTCTGGCGACTGTCATATCTAGTTACTTAAAACTGTAAAATATTCTGATTCGATTTTGAACTTAATCATCAAGATTTTAAGGTTTATAATCATTTGGAGAAGCAACAATGGCACCCGCCCGAACAAAGTTTTGTTAAGATTTTTATTTTGCGGCTTCCGATGATAAATATGTAAAAGTACAGAGTTTGAATTCCTGAACAGTTTTGTCTTCAGTTATGTTTTCCAAGTCAAAGTCAAATTGTTTATTAAATAGGCACATATAAGGCACTTAGAACGTCAATATTTACAAAAAAATAGAATTGATTCTAGTCGCCCCTTCCAAAAGGTAGTTTCGTATGGAGAAGAATGGGCAAGAAACTCCACCGTTACTCTTTTGAAATCTTGTACAATATTTTTATAGGTACATTAATTATATAATTATATGTGAAGACGATGCACCTAGAATAAAATTACTATACCACAATAGGTAATAAAAAGAGTTAAGAATGAAGCAATGACACTTTAGATAGGAAGTCAGGAATTAAAGATATTCCAGTTTAAAGTTCTAGAATATAGAGGGTATATCTTGTCAAAAACAGACCCTAACCATTTCCCTAACTGAAAAAGAAATATAGATTAGACTTAAAATATCATTGATAGAAATGCATTTTTAAATGAAAATAAACTACGGACTACGTATTGGTTTAATCAGTACCCCAAGTGAGTAAACGTAACTAGCGCGTTTGCGTTAAAATTTTTATTCTCACTCTTATACTCTTAGCATTATGATCTATCGGTCAAATTTTAACGCAAACGAAATAGTTACGTTCACTCTCTTGCAAACTTACACTTGGGGTATTGATGTGCTGGCTTTGCGCGGATTGTACTATAGCCCGGCGCATGGTAGGTATATCGATTACTTTGATTAACGTCAACGTCTATTTAAGTTGCTTACACTTTGACAACTTAAATTAACCAATAAAGTTAAGTACTTATATAGAACCACGAAACTTTTTCCTGACGACAAATTATTTATTTCATAAGTCAACCAACAGTCAGTGGATGTTGCCACTCTAACCGCGTAGGTACTACTTATTTTTCACGCTCCCACAACTGTCAAAAACTTTTAAAGTATTTTTACTGTGGTAACATTGTTATCTAACTCCGCCTAGAAGTGTACAAGGTAGGACAAAAAAAATGGCCAGTTAAATTTTATTTGTTTTTGTTGTGTTTTTACAACGATTACGGTTTGAAAGCCAAAACCTAGTATTCAAAACCTTAAAAGTTAAAAGTTTCAGGCCAGTAAGGGTTGAGCTACGCTTGTCGCAGTCGGTTCTTGGATAGGTGACCGTACCTTGCTTAAGGAGTCCCGTCCATGCCTCGGAAAGCATGTAAAGACGTTGGTCTCGGCTGTCATTCTTAGATCTTTGATAGTCATTAAGCCCAAAAATCAGACAATCAAGGGGTATCGTGTTACCCAGTAACTGGGTTGTGGAGATCAGATAGGCAGTCGCTCCATGTAAAATATTGGTATTCAGCTGCATCCGGTTAGCCTGGAAACTGACCGCAACATAGTGGGGAAAAGTCAGATTGATTTTACAGTGTCAGGCCAACAAAATTGGGCTCTATTAAATTTTTGACACATACCAAAGTCAAATTAAATTATTTATTTCAAATAGGCCCATAGGAGGCACTTTAGAACGTCAAAATTTACAAAAAAAAAAAATTGAATTGATTTTAGTTGCGTTTTCCGAAAGGCAGTTTCGTATGGAGAAGAATGGGCAAGAAACTCTACCGTTACTCTTTTAAAAATGTTTTACAATATTTTGTTTAAGTGCATTAATTAAATAAGATTATATGTGAAGACGATGCACCTAGAATAAAATAAAATTTCTATACCACAATAGGTAAAAATAATTAAAAATGAAGCAATGAAAAATAGCTTAATTATGAGATCGATACATGGTGCTCACATATTTACAAACATCGTAAAAGTATGTTTTCCTAAAATTTTTAAATAATAAGTCAGTGTCTAGGTAATCACAGAATGTAAAATCAATGTCAGAAAAATAACAAATTGTACAATTAAAATAGTAACCAGTTTGATTTTGTCTACCTTTTCATAATTATTATTATTTAAAGTACCCAAATTATGTACTGAACTTAGAATAAAGTAAGACTCCCGAGTTAACCAAACTCATTCCCTAGTCAGTTGTCATCGTTCACTAGGAAGAACAAAGATAAAGTAACTATACTATTGAGATAACACCCAGCGTCTCAAACGGAATGTAAGATCATCAATCACACAGCGTCGGTTGAGTAACGTTTGGACCACGGCATGAATTTCAACACAAGTCAATCTATCAACTCGATGTGACTTGTCAGTCAAGGGAGAAAACTCTGTTGTAATTAGGAAAATAGGTTGACAATAACAGAAATGGATACTTAGTTCAATTGGCTAAAGAAAAAATGCGTACAACGCCACTCCTTTAAAAAATATATTATCTCTTAACTGAGATAGAAATTTTATACATAACGGCTCAATAAGGACCCACGAGGCAACAAAATTTGATATAAAGAAAAGCGGCCACATTCCTATAAATCGTATTTTGTTGCTTCGTGTCTCAATAAGAAACTTTATAAAAGATATTATTAGAAAATTGTAGACACACTTACTGAGGGTCCATAATGAGTCGTTATTCATAATTCCTTCTCAGTCACGAGATAATATTTTTTTAAAGGATTGGTGCTCTAGTGTACCGTTGTACGCCCTCTTAAGAGCGGCCAACCCATCTTTCTTATATCTATGAGCCAACGCTTCATAAAAAATTTGGAAAAACAAATTCAGTATAAGCCCGCAAAAATCTGCTTTTTTGCATAAATTTTACCTGAACTTTAGCCGTTCTATAAGTACTCATAAATTGTAAAAGTGAAGAAAACATCTACATAAACCTCGCACATGATTGTAATGGAGATTACAAATGATAATCATTTACTTCACAAACTTGTAAGGCTTACGGAAAAACGTGTTTTTGAGTACTGGAGCTAGTTTTAAGAAATTTCCGCACACTATTTTTCGTTTCATACTAACTAACTAGTAGAATGTTATCGCGTTCTCACTTGCTTGTTAGTAGTTCTCACTAGCGCTGGATGAAATTTCAACCATGCTCGCGTTGACGATAGACGGTCCGGGAAGGGCCCTCTTAAGGGTGAAATTTACAAATGAAATTTATCGGGATCTGACAGATCTTGAACACGGGTTAGATGTGCTGATCACGTTCAGTTACATTGGTGGAAATTCGAACTTAGTTGTTAAAACCTAAAGGAGAATGCCGACAAATATAGGGCGCCCTGTACCAAATGAAAAGTCCGCTGTCACAACCAAACCCAGTGTATTTGGAGGAGAATTTAATGTTCTGCCTATATTGTTAACTGTTTTTTACATGGATTTCCGCAATTTGTATTTATTTGCCATTTAACTACTTAATATTTTGAGGTTAGTTTCGTAAAAAACTACTGATTCGAAATGGTGGAGGTAATGCGTTAGTTAGTTAAAGCGGTAATACTAACAGGCGTCGGAGCAATCCATGATCTTAAAACACGAATCATAGCCACGGATATATTTTCTGTGTCATGTACTCTAAATTGTTCTTACAATATACCAGTGAACAGTTTACACATCGGCGACGATGACTTGCTGGCCGATGTCTTACCCTAGATGGGGACATCGCTAAGGATTATCACACAAACACTACGTTAAGAAAAAGCACTTGAACGCCCGTTCTCGTTATTTTAATTATAATCGAATAGTTTATATGAAACCTTCGATCAATATAATATATGAAACCAACATTGAAAGATTGAAAGTAACGTCATTCGTGACGGCGCCAAAAAACTACAGATAATAATTTAAAATAAGCAAAAAAAAACAAATGCAATACGTCACACACAATAAACACATTTCCTTTTTTGAATCGGGCCTCTTCTCGTTAAATACATGTATTCCAAAATAATAATTTAAATTATTATGACGCAACGCGTGACCTAAATAAAGATTTTATTTTTATCACACATAACATACAATACCTAATATCACGTATTCTAAAAAGCCAATCGGTACGATACATAATTATCTTCTTCATTTAAATTTTTGCTGGCCGGTACATAAATATTGTTTTTTTTTTTTACGTAGGAGTACCTACGTAGTACTATTAGTTATTCTGTAGTATTCTGTGGTAGTAGCAACATTCGGAAATGAAACGTGGAAAATACGTACAAAGTAAAAAAAAATCTTTTATTTTTGATCTCCGAAATCCGGGAATCTTTTTCATAACAAAAACGTAAATCTGATTTAAAAATAGTAGTAATTTTATGAACTAAATTTGGTCGTGACACGCTCCCCCGCAGGTTGGTACTGCCCAACGGCATTCTCCTTTACTTTTACTTAAAATTACATTCTCTTTTACTTAAAATTTATATTATTAATTACCTAAAATTTATATTATTACCTAAAATTTATATTATTACCTAAAATTTACTTTATGGTGATCCGCAGCTGTATCCCGTGAAATTAAATTTGTCTTACGTTTTTTGCTATTTGCAGGTCAGTGTTAGGTTGTATCTTGATCAAAATATGATTCGCGACTTTATTCCGGAACCCTAAAGAGTGCGTTATTTTTTTTTTCGTGCACATCTAGCACTTTTTCCCGATTAATCCTTTTCATTTATCTTTCATAGAAATCAGCCATTTCTGTTTTACAATGAATATAAAATCTTCATTATCTTTCGTCCTGATTCGTATCTTTTTACTGCAAAATATTAAATATTGAATCACTATGTAATCGCTTTGCTAAATTGACAATTTGGACAATTCAGATGAAATTACGACTTGAAATGTATTTTTGAGTTTCAAAAGTAATTTGAGACTTTGATGTCTCTTAAAATTATCCTAACTATATATTATTTTATCCTAATTAATATTACAACTGCGAAAGTGAGTTTGTTTGTTTGTTACGCTTTCACGCTAAAACAACTGAATGGATTTAGATGAAATTTGGAACTGTAAACCATAACCGTTTTCGCCTATTATGTTTAAACCCCATGTAATAGGGGGCAAACCTATTGCCATCAATCGGCCACACTGAACTGAAAAAATTCTGATGGAAAAACTCAATAACGCTTTGCCCGACCAGGGAATCGAACCCACAACCTCATCCTCAGCAGTAGGTCTTGGGATCACAAGATAATCGAGGCTATCTGTCTTCTATAACCTATAGAATCATATAAAATAATTTCATTTCATTACTTGGGGGTCTACTGCGAAGATAAATCCATAATTGGTTGAATGTTCGGCCGTCTCCTGACTACTCGTACGGCTGACTACGGCTAAGTACGGCGTAGTTCGCATGCTCTCGCGTCACCAGTCCTGAGTCTTTGTATATTTTGGCTGCTGAGACCACAATTACAAACGTGGTATTGAGGGAAGGTTTATAAAGAGTAAAAGCGGGAAATAAAGTAAATTATGCTATACATGCGATTGTGACCAACCAGTCGATGCCCAAAAGGCTCAACTGGCTGTTCACTATGGGCAGAAAAACGACAGTCAAAGATATAACTCAAAGTCGAAAATGTGACTTGAAGTCGGATAAGGACTCAAAGTAAAAAAAGGAAACTTTGGAAGTCACAAAATAGCCGAACATTCGGACGATACCTCATATTATCGCTTCGGAGTAGACCCCCTGGGCCATAAGGATACAATTTTTACGTACTAGAAACATCACCAGCATGATAATTATTAATTATGTGTTTATCACTAAACATCACATAAAACTGGCAATACACACTCGAACTTACACATCTTAGTCTTAGACCGAGTTTTAGCTCCGATAGAAACCATTCCAACTTTTAATTGTAACTCTAAAACTACCTTTGAAGCAAACCATTAATGTAGCTGTAAAATTTAACAAACGACTTTGTAGAACTCTTTTAAATTAACTTCATTTAATTGTTTCCAATATAATCTTGCTACGAGAAAATAAAGCACTTGCTTTTAAAATAGAGTGATTGTACGCACCAGGACTTGTAGCAAAGAACGGCCGTTATTTCAAATGCCGTCAGTGTGGCGATGTTTGAAACAGTCGAGCCTGGTACCCATTAGTTACCTAAGACCCAACTGACTATAAACTTAGCCCTACAAGAACTACTAGCACCCTAGTTACGCTGACGCCCTAACCTACCATACAAATCATAGCAAACGTAAGTTACATTGGTTGTACGTGCGGGAAGACTCCTACGGTAAAAGATAGAATATGGCAAGGAATAGTGGTTTTGTACGTCGTGCAACAGGCGTACACAGGACATAGTTTTCTCACTGTCGATCTCACAGACTCATAGAACCGATGATGGCTAAAGGTATCTTGACCACAGTTAGAGGAGTTATAGGTGATGAATCAAACTTGACTCCAGCATGGCGACTGATTTATTACAACATTAATTAACTTAGTTATATACAATTTTTGTGGTCAATACTCATTGGTACCTATTCATATGTGTTGTGTGTATTTTTTTTTTGTTTGGGAAAGGAAATTATCAAAAAACCCACCCGTGTTCCTTCAGATGCCTCTTTGCCAGGGCCACGATATCCCTTTCGTACAAACTTGCGACCCTGGCAGGCATTGGCCCTGTCGGACCCCGTCAGTTGGTGCTGACATCTCTTTGAGGCGCACGTGGAACACAACGCGCCGTCGACCCGGGCCTGATCCTTATCGGACGGCGAGCTACCCATCGCTCACCATCCACAAGCCCGCGCTTACGGTGGCCGGGAATCAGCCTGCGACTCCCGACGCCCGGGGCGTCCCCCGCGGTGACGAGGGGCATGAGGGCGCGAATTTTGTCTCTCACTCACGCGTTCTGACTTCTGCCTCCTCCTTCGCGAGCATTACTGCTTCACAGAAGGTGATGGCCTCCCATGCACTTTCTATAGAGCCCGTGCTGTATATAACCCATGATTGGACGTATTTAGCAGTGAATGTCTGTATACGCTCGCTAAATCGGCACGCGATTGGTTGTGCCGTAACCACGAGGTGCTGGACATCATTGTGAATAAGCGACTGGCGCCATCTGAAGAAAGCTTGGCATGCGCATGGAGCCGATAAGTCTGTCGTCGCCATTGACCCAATGAACTGTCTAATTTTGACTCCGTGAGTGTAAAATAGATATAACATGAACAAAGTGTGCATTACCGTGTGGTGTCACTCGTGCCAATCTCAATGGTCAACGGTCTTCTCAAAGGACCGTCTCAGATCAATTGGGAGCCAGCCGCAGCAGGAGATAAGGTGAGTCGTACTCAGTCATCTCTCTGTTGAATTAGTTTCTGGATTGGGTGAACGGCTATCACCGTTCATACAGAACAACCTCATATTCTTCGATCTGCAACCAGCGTATCTTACAGTCCACTCCTCAGAGTCGATGAAGCGAAGATCTCAGTATGTCTCTTCTTAGCTGACGGTGCGTTGCTATTGCTTGTTGACGGTTGAACAGTGGTAAAATCATCTCTATTCTCCTGCCGTTAAACTAATTTAATTAGGGTCGGCGCAACATGTCCCTTCCTTCCATACTTCTGTATTAGTCGTCATCTCGGTAATCACTCCCTGTTGGGATTTCTGCGTCAGGTCGTCGTCGTTTCAGCGTCGTTGGTTAAATCAGACACAAGGCTCCTTATGATAACGTGTAATAATATATTTTTACAGGTGGATGTCTTTTTCACAATATACATACATTTTCGTCGGTTATAATTTGTGTGGGACCGTTATCAAGTCACCAGGACAGTGAAAATCCGCAGGGCGTCGCTGGTGTCGCGCCGATGTGCTTGCTCCTTCCCCATGCACCACCTTCGGCTCATCGATTGGTGTAGTTAGGCACCAGTAGATGGCGCTGTGGTCGTCAACACCAGTTTCGTTTCCAGCCATATTATCTTTCACACAGTCCACAAGTCTCCTTATGATAACGTGTAATAATATCGTTTTACAGGTGGATGTATTTTTCACAATATACATAAATTTTTGTCGGTTATAATTTGTGTGGGACCGTTATCAAGTCACCAGGACAGTGAAAATCCGCAGGGCGTCGCTGGTGTCGCGCCGATGTGCTTGCTCCTTCCCCATGCACCACCTTCGGCTCATCGATTGGTGTAGTTAGGCACCAGTAGATGGCGCTGTGGTCGTCAACACCAGTTTCGTTTCCAGCCATATTATCTTTCACACAGTCCACAAGTCTCCTTATGATAACGTGTAATAATATCGTTTTACAGGTGGATGTCTTTTTCACAATATACATTAATTTTCGTCGGTTATACTTTGCGTGGGACCGTTGTCAAGTCACCAGGACAGTGAAAATCCGCAGGGCGTCGCTGGTGTCGCGCCGTTGTGCTTGCTCCTTCCCCGTGCACCGCCTTCGTCTCATCGATTGGTGTAGTTAGGCACCAGTAGATGGCGCTGTGATCGTCAACACCCCTTTCCAGCCATATTATCTTTCACATAGTCTATCCATCGTTTCTTTGGTCTTCTCTTACTCTTATAGCCATCGACATTTATTCTCAAAACTCGACATTTTCCTCATTCATTCCCGAGTGGTTAAATATGAACAGAAAGTCAAAATATTATTTGTAATTTCGTACAGCTGAATGTGGAAAGAGTAATTGCAATTACGATGCCAAAGGAAATATTCGTTTTTGAATAAGAAAACCGTTTTCATAAATTAATTTGGCAGATTAAATAGGAAACAATATCTCTTCTTGAATTTCCGATAGTCACAAGATCTGGTACTATGATCATCTATAGCATGTACCTAGCCTCTTCCCAACAATGTTAGGGTCGGCTTACAGTAGCCAGTATTTTATTTACATGAAGCGACAGTCTATCTGACTTCCACAACCCAGTTACTGGGTAATTCGATACCCCTTAGTAAGACTGATTGTCAGACTTTCAGGCTTCTGACTACTTGTAACTACCGTCAAAGATCTACAAATGACAGCTGAGACCACGTGCCTGATATTATCTAGAAAAAAATGGTACTTTTTTTATTTAATTAAAGTTTTCATTCCGTCCCTCTCGAACATCAATTCTTTCTAAGAGGAAAGGGGATTAAAGGCAGAATCTACACTTACAGTAAGAACACGACGCCTTTATTGCACAACCGTTGTTCTTTAAAAGGTCACGTTCTTCAAGGTAACTTTAAACTTTACTTGTAGGTTCCTTTTTCTGGCCGCCAGTGTACGAAATGAAATAGAGAATGCCAACAGAATTTTTAGTAGTGAACTTAGGCAGTGTCAGATGCCTTTAAAAATATTGTTGAGTGGTTTAAAATGATATCCGGTGTAATGGATGTTTCGTACAAAAAAAACAACTGAATTTTTAAAGTGTCTTGTGACGAATGTTGAGTAGTACTCAAGATAAGACAGGAAGACGTAGTTGACAATTTTTTTTTGTTTTTATGTGTTACATCTTTTCTTTAATTTTCTGTTAGGGTCATTTCGTGAAAAAGTGACGGAAAAGTGTAACAGGAAGTGGCAGCTTTAGCATGGAATAAGTAAGTAGATTTAATAGCATGGAATTAGTAAGTACTTCATAAATAGCATGGAATTAGTAAGTACTATCATAGATTGTTTATATTATAGGTTGCTAGGTGTTGCGGGGGCTGCCTTGAAGCGGCTCCTGCCCAATCTTGGGGGTACAAATGCCACCTGCCGGAGGCTCTACGCGGGGGTCGTGTGGTCGATGGCCCTTTACGGGGCACCGGTGAGGGCGTGTTCCTTGAAGCTGCGACCAGCCCGCCGGTTGAACACGTCCCAAAAGTTCATGACCGGCTGGTAGTAGATGTAGTAAATGGCGACCCCATCTACTTACAATCTCGACCAGTGTCGACCACTAGTAATGAATAATTTATTCGAATAAATATTTGAGTATTTATCTTTTTTACATTTTGAGGTTTACTTCTGTCGTTGCTCAGTTGTTTATCACCAAGGTAAGATGTCAGATGTTAGACATCATATGCGACTGCCCTACTGTAAGGCTCACTCGTTTTTTTTTTTTCAGCTGTTCCCATGATTTCCCTCCCATCCTACAATTCAAATTCCTGCTGCCTGCATTTGATCCATGACTGACAAACATAACTGCAGAACACTCACGTTCGTGCAAAACATTTCAATTCAATTCAATTTTTGAAGGTTCTGGCTCCATCGATGACGTTCGATGATTTTGCCAATGTCGAGGTATGAGAAAGTAAACTATAAAAACTATAAATTGTTATAACTATTGATCAGTGTTTGTAGTGGTGACATCCATGGATCCCCATGCTAAAAAAAGGACAAAACATTTTTAGTTAGAACATGTAAAACGACACAAAATAAATGTTAGAACATTCAGTAGGTCTATAATAAATAAATAGAAAATATCAACTATAACTGGATTTTATTAATGCTAATGAATTTATAAAGGATTTTAACTGCAGGGGTATGGGCTAAAGATAATAGGGAAGGAATGTTAATTGGGCGGGGAATATCAGAAGGGAGTATGTCGTAAAGAGGAGTGGTTAAACGAGGACAGGAAAAAAACAAGTGCTCTAGGGTGCCCTCGTCCAGACCGCATCCACACAAAGAAGAGTCCCTCACGCGTATTTTGGCCAAAAAAACTGGAGTGCAAACGAACCCAAGTCGAAGTCTAATTATGACAGAGGTGGCTGTTTTATTAGAAAATTTTAGTTTGCTGAACCAACATTTAGATGGAATGAATGGTTGGATAGAGCCATAAAATCTTCCCTTCAATAATCGAGTTTTTGTGCAAAACATTTAACGTAATCTTAATTTATTAACATCACATGTCACTAAGTTCGTACACGCTAATCTCCGAAACCACTCAATCAATTTTAATGAAATTTTGTGAATGTCAATGGTTGGTGACAGCTTGAAAGGTTTTGGCAGGGCTCAGAAACCGGTTAATTTTCTATGTAACCTTAACCGTTATTATAAAGGTTTTCGAACATACTTCGTTAATTATTTAATATTTTTTTACAAAATCAAAGTTGAACTCAATGCGATGAAGCAATATTTAAAGCTAATATCAATTAACCGGTTTCAAGCCCTGGTTTTTGGACCCGATAGGTGGCGCTTTTGTCAAGATTGGCGTGGAAAAGTAAAAGTATTTTATTATTTATAGACATTTAGTGTGACAATAGTGCATATACCTATGGAGCTATACAACCAAAAGTATAAAATATAAAAATAATCCCGGGTAGTAGTCACCATTTTATGACAGGGATAACAAAACGTAACGTAGCATTACGCCCGTAATCCCTGACGGGTTAGCAGAGGTTTATCTATACAGGGTGAAATTAAATCAGCTAGCGAAACTTCACAGATGTGATGGACATCGATATCTTAACATATAAAACAAAAAATTAATTAATTTGTTGCTTTTTTTGTGGGGTCATCGACAGCAATTACTGTAGTCACTTGAAATCATCATCATCATTCATCATTTCAGCCAAAAGACGTCCACTGCTGGACATAGATTTTTTTTTCCTTCATGGGGTGAAAAATCCTCATGGATGTCCTCCGGCCAGGTGCGGGCGGTGGGTCTGTCAGACTCTTACTGACTAAAAACCACCCCAGTGTTCCCTTCCCACACTTCCATCGGGGATCTTGGGATCTAGTGCGACTTCCGCGATCCCCGGCATAGGCCTCCACCAACATGCTGCTCATTCTCTAGTAAGTCCCTTAGTCGCCTTAAGACAGCCACGGGAAGAAATAGGGTGGTGATATTCTTTACGTCCGGCACCACAGGAACAATACTTGAAATGTCAGTTTATAATTATTGTTTTGTGTGTAAATTTCACAGACGTGATGGTCATCGATATCTAGCATCAGCGGTCGTTGACCTCCCAAAAAACATCAAATCTTTTTTTTTTATCGGGTTTACATATCCATGTCCACATTTATCTATCTGCAGAGTTTTGCTAGGTGATTTGACCATGACTGTGTACACTGTAAACCGATTTTTTTTTATCTATAGGTATAATTTTTAAAGCTAAAGAAAATGCTAAAATATTAATCTGAATACTGCAGCATAAAAAAAAAAAAGTTAATTTTGATTATATTTACATTATTATATATTATTACTTTTAATTAGAGGTACCAAACTTTAAAACACGTAAAAAAAAATCAAAAACCTGCAAAAAAACATCTAGATTTTAACCTAACCAGCTAAAATACCTTTTGCACAAAATTCAAGGCATCAGCCTCCCTCGTTATGACGAATAATTTCCGCTTTCTGAGTAAAAATGGCTCTCTCCCGCACTCGGGTACCTCTGAGGCCATTATTTAGATAGCTCGATGTATCTCGAAGGTTTCAGAATCTTCTATAGCCTATAGATAAGCTGGAATGTTCTAAAATGAGGTGTTTTGGTCTGCGTTTTGAATTTTGCTGAACGAAAATTGTGTTGATGTATCAAGCTTGTAAAAGATACATGAAATAAGATTGGATTTTTTGTACTTTTGAGATTTAGATACTCTATTGTATAGCCAGGGAAATAAATTATTAAGCAAATTGACAACCAACTTAAATTGTCCGTATAAACTAATCACAACACTGTAATTCTTTGACAGTGTTGTATGAAATGGCTGTAACATGATAAATTGACGTAGGGTGTCAATTTGCTTATCTGTAAACCATAGAAAATGCAATTAAGGAAGCAAAAAAAAAGAGAAAAAAAAAGAGTGACCCCTACAGTAGTCGCATAATAATGTGTAACATCTGACATCTCACCTTGGTGATAAGCAACTGAGCAGTGATTTAAAAAGCTGAATACTGAAATATTTATTCGAATAATGTTATTAATTACTAGTGGTCGCCCACTGGTCGAAATTCAACCCCCTCTACTTAGGGACTGTGCACACTACGTTTTTTAAACGCGCCGTTGACGCGCGTTTGTAGCGATACAGACGCGATCCGCACACGAGTCAGACGCAGCCTGTAGACCTTCTGTAGGATAAAAGCGCGCCGTCGACGCACGTTTTGACAACGCGCGTCTACGATGCGTTTAAAAAACGTGGTGTGCACATACCCTTACAATCTACATAGTATATACTAATTCCATGCTATTATAGAGTACTTACTAATTCCATGCTTTAAAAAGTACTTAGGTACTTATTCCATGCTCAAGCTGTCACACACACACTTCCGTCCCTTTTCACGAAATCACTCCCGCAGAAAGCGAAAGGAAAGATGTTACACATCAAAAATAAAGAAAATATAAAGAGAATAATATTTCGTAAACAATGGTAAGTATACCTACCTACATAATCAGCTTAAAATTTTCCCACTGTTGGGACTAGAGATGTCAATTGAAAAAAAAAACAAATTATTTTTTCACAATCTTGAATAAAAAAACAAGAAAAAAAAATGGCACCGTCGTTTTTTTTTCTACATTTGTTTATTTTTTTTTCAGAAAACGTGAAATACATTAAATAAAATAGAATAAAACAAAATATGATTGTTTTATTTTTAATGCAAGTTAAATTATGTTTAAATCAATGAAATTAGAAATTATTGTATAGAGGTAGGTAAGGTACATAATATTATGATGAACTTAATAAATACTTAAACGTTCATCAGTGTACAAACATCATGAAGTCTCACTGTCTCAAGCTCTCGCCAGTCTGCAGTCAATTCAAATAAAACATAAACCAAACGAAGATTGGGGAAATCCCCATCCGTAAATGTAAACTTCAATGAGTATATTTGCCAATTATTTTGAAACATTTATTTAATATTTAACAAAGAATAAAATTAAATGCTGTTTCTTTATTAATCAAAATAAATCAATTCATTTTTAACGATAACCATCTTATTATATTTTTATTTTCGTAATTTAGAAAAAAAAAAACTTAATACAGGGTAAAAACTGTATCTTTTCATGTTATTTTTCAAGGTTTTTTTATTACTCAGAAAAAAAAACGTTTGCAGAAAGTGTAGGGTTTCCTAAAATATATAACATACTTACATACATAAACTCACGCCTGTTACCCATGGGCAGGTACTAAAGAACGCCACCTAATAATTATGATCCTCATATAGGTACTCTTTTTGCTTCGTTTACGTTCATACATCTGCTGCACGTGTAGCATGACCATTTCTATCTCTATTCTACCAAGAAATGACAAAGCTCTTTCTATCCAACTCGTTATCTCTTCTGCCCGAGCACAGTGCGACCCGTAGACTCGCGTTTCTATGAAGACAAAGACATAATATCCTTTCCATAGCAACGGGGAGGTAGCTAGTGATGTAGTAAACTATGAATTCTACGATAATTATTCGTGTTTCGTTTTTCGTTTTCGAAAAAAATCAAACGTCAAGTTTTTCATTAATAAAAACCAGCGAAATTCAAAAATCTCGAAAACAGTGCGTCCTAGGCAAAAAGTTACAGAAATTTACCCCTCCCCCCCGCCCCTGAGTGCCACCACCCGTGCAAGCAGCGTGCCAACATGAATTTAATTAAAAAAAAAAGTCCAATATGAATTTAAGTTTAAAATAAAATCTAACATCACTCAATTTATTTTTGTTGTTTTTTCTGCTCTTAGTGCCCCTAAGCATATACTCCAACTCCTACAACTCCACCCCAAAGACGACCCACTGACCAGATTGTTCAGTGAGAAGAAATTTGGACGGTGAAAGTATTGAATTGAGTATTAAAAATCAATATAGACTCTTGTCTAGGTCAAATGTGATGTAGACTATTTAACGCTTGTCGAGAAGAAATGTTTCTACACCAAGTGTCAAAAGTAGAGAAAAATTGGTCGTCATGCTCGACACTATAGACTTTTGTCGACTGAAGAATAGAAACATTTCTTCTCTTTGGTTTTTGCATCGCCATGCTTTGGACGGTAGAAATCTTTCTATACTACGTAATGTTGTCGATTCTTCCGTCCACAAAACCCGTTTCTACGGCGGTCATACATGCACGTCGGTGGCGAGTACTACGCACCTCACCTTTCTGAAGAACATCACTAATTAGGTTAGGTACTATATTTCCTTCGAGGGCGTCCCGGCGTTTCCATTCACATCTGCTCTGTAAATACCTTTTATAAAATAGAATTCCTTTATTAGCATAATAATTAAATTAAACTTAGAAAATAGGAAAATACTAAAGCACCAGCTTTTACAGTTCATTATAATATAATAGCTTGTACCTTTTTCTCCCGTAGGTATTATGCAATAATAATTATTAAAACCTTTAACAAACATATAGCTTGAAACATTATTACCTACCTATTTAATAAACTTGCTTTTTATCATACATTTTCTAAGTAAATCTAGGGGAAGATTGCGTCGACAATTTTCTAAAGCATGTCAAGTAAAATCTAGAAGCTTATTTGAGAGCTACTTTAAGGAAAAATATTCTACATACGTAATTGGTATGAGCAAATATTTTTTTTTTTTGAGTAACATTATGAACTCTTGAAAATGTTTATGAAGTTTTCCACATGGTAGAAAAGAATGTATATGTACGTATTAACTCATTTTAGGAACGTCTTTTGTTTCGTTTCATGTCGAAATTGAGATACGGTAAAATGGGATGATTAAGGTAAAAAAATGGAAAGTCATTTCAACGTTGAATTAATAATATTAATATATTATACATAATTATATTTAAACAAGAACTCGAAATGTGTTTTGTCGTGTGGCATTTGGTAAGTCCGCCTGTTTATTAGTAGTTTTAGTAATAAATAAATAATTGCTTTTTTATTTTCGGTTTTTAGGGTTCCGTACCCAAAGGGTAAAACGGGAAGGCTGTATCTCATGAACCGTGATAGCTAGACAGTTGAAATTTTCACAGATGATGTATTTCTGTTGGCGCTTTAAAAACAAATATTAAAAAACAGAATAAAATAAATATTTAAGGGGGCTTCTATACAACAACAAACGTGATTTTTTGCTCGATATTGATAAATATTCACAGAATCTTTAGATAAATATGCACTTTAAAAATACATAATTAAATTAAAATAAAACAAATATTAAAGGGGGCTCCCATACAACAAACGCGATTTTTTTGCCGTTTTTATAGATAATGGTACGGAACCCTTCGTGGGCGAGTCCGACTCGCACTTGTCCGGTGTTTTTATTTCTTTGAATGGTAAAAAAAATATTTGATTAAGTTAAAACAGAAAAACTTAGATAAATAAAATAGTGGGTATTGATTGTGTGCATCCCTAATCACCGTATTTTACGAGTACGGTTCCTACCGTTCTTACTGCATAACATGCGTATGATCTTGATTTTTTCAGTCATGTATGATTTCATAATTAAATAATAAATTAATTTCGTTCAGAAAGTTGTATGAAACAAGCCAACTTCTCCTTTTATGTTTAAATAAAGCCAGTGTTCCAAAACTATACACACAGTGCATATTAAATGACCCAGCATAACATACATCTAAAAGTAGCCAACAGTTGTCCACTTCACTTATTCATAAGCCGTAAGTCTATCGCGACACAACTCTACTACATACATATTAAATAACTCGGGTACGGCCGTTCTGTGTAGTAAATCTGACCTTTCGTTGGCTTCCGTGTAGTTTTATTATACTGGTCCCCTTTTTGGGGTACGAAGTGTACGGTATAGTGCTGTGTTGTAAATATTTTGCTGTGGATGGCTTGATGAAAATGGCGTGAAAGGGGAGGGAGTGAAGTCCAGTTTCCGTATTCACAAACGAATATTTCGGGGTGAATTCAGATAGCCTACTCGTGTGCCGATATCTGAATGTACGGACATGAGCATAAATATCTTAAGCATATGGAAAATTCAAAAGCAATTTTCTCCTAAAGTATTTATAGATATTTTATGGTGTTACAAACATTTAACATAGTATTATGAAACCATTCAAAGAAAGAAACGGACGGATTTTTCTGTTCCTTTCTTCTTGTTTGTTTAAAATATATATGTGTGTATGTCGGTGTCACCATTGTAAACAGCACGTGCAACGGGCCGAGTTATGCACTGCAATGTATCACTTAGGCCTCCCCACTCTCCCCACTACTCGAGCCGCTCTACATAAGCGAGCGCGCAGCAAGGAGGGGATCATTCTGGTCGCAGGCTCGGCCCGGTGGACATGTTGTAGCGCTTAGATACTGTAGTCTGAATTAAACTATTATTACAGTGAATTAATAAGTTGTGGAAATAAAGGCTGACTTCTGCTATATCTCTTACTTTCATTTAAGATGTTGGACCTTCTGCCTTCATGTACATAAATGGTTAAATAAATACATAAATAAAGAAAATACTTTTATTTGCAGTAAATATGACGCAAATACAGAACATAAACATAAAAAACTGACCAAGTGCAAGTCGGACCACGCTCAATGAAGGGTTCCATAATTGGGATGAATTTATCCCAAGAACAAACTTAACATTGTAGTTGAAAGACACGTTCCCTCATAAATTCCAACTGCAAATGTAAGTTTGTACACGCACAATATTGAGTGATATACCATTTGATTCTATGACCGAAAATAAATATTTTCAGTATTTAAAAAAAATACGCTTTGTAGTTTCAGAGATAAAGGGGGCGAATGGTAAATTTTCATCTTTCTATAACTAGCCCTTTCATTTGTTATGACACGTGGTACCGTTTGCAAAACGTTTTTATTTTCTTATTTGCCCCCCAAAAGTAACCATACCACCATATTCAAAATTTATTTATTGACGATACTCGTCCGTGTTTGAGTCACAGAAATTTTTAAGTGTACCAATTTAAAACTTAATCGGTCCAGTAGATTCGGAGCAAATTGGCTGTGACAGACGGACCGACACACATACACACAAGTGTCTAAAGAGAACAAGTTGGGGGAAACTATGCGTTACTTCCACGCAAAACAGCCATCGCTCAGGATAATGCTGCGACCCTATATGAGACAGAGCCCCAGCGCTGGTTGTCAGCAACAGCCGCGGCGTTGACGTCATTTTGTCAACCGGCCATACTTCTACAAGCTTATAATTCTTATTACACCTAACATAAAAAGAACAAGTTGGGGGAAACTATGCGTTACTTCCACGCAAAACGGCCATCGCTCAGCATAATTCTGCGACCCTATACGAGACAGAGCCCCAGCACTGGTTTTCAGCAACAACCGCGGCTTTGACATCATTTCGTCAACCGGCCATACTTCTACAAGCTTATAATTCTTATTACACTAGAAAAGGGCTTTTGAATTTTGCGTAATTGTAAGGTATATGCTCGATGTAGCTACGACCAGTAGATGATGTGCAGTCGGTCCTGCTACCTTCCAGACTAGCTAAACAAAAAACTTAATTAAACATAAAAAATTAATAAAAATAAGTCTCTTCGTACTTTAACCGGCTTAGGACCGTCAAATAAAATAATTTTATTTCTAAACGATTGTTATTCTAAGTTAGTAGGTACTAAATTAGGTTGATCTTGGAATGTTTTTTTTTGTGTTTTCATTTTAGTTTTTATTTTTCCTGGGTTCCTTTATCGATACTGAACCTACCCTTAAGCTATGGCACGCAGTTACTTTAACACCCTGTAATATAAGGTATTTCAAAATAATATGAAAAAAAATCTGCTGTTCAATACTAAAGTCGAAAAAAAGATCATTTCGGGCACCAATCTATGAATCTACATGGTCTGCACATGATCTGACCAAGGTTATGTCTGGACTTTAAAAGAGACTGTGACCTCTGAGTTTGTTTCGGTATTTCTTTTCAGAGTAGTCAGATACGAAACGCCGACCTCATACTTACAGAAAATAAATCATACATCATTTAAAAGTATAATACGTACTGCTCTAAATTATCAATATGGGACAGTTGTGTTGTTTTGTGATTTCAAAGAATAACCCTATAACAAATAAATAAAGATACTTTATACCTAAATTCATCCGTGTGGTGCCAGACGTCAAGAATAGCACCACCCCATTTCTTCCTGTGGGTGTCATACTCGTAAAAGGCGACTAAGGGACTTACTACAGAATGGGCAGCAGCGTTCTCTATGTATTTTAACACCATACTGCGATCGTCAACCAACCTGCCAAGCGTGGCGATTATAGCAAACCCCCCTTTGGGGGAGGCCTATGTCCAGCAGTGGACGACTTTCAGCTGAAAATTATGAAAAATGATACCTAAATTAAACAATGAACGCCCAAGCTGTTCAAAACAAAACAATAAAATATTGACCTTTCTTTCAGTACCATTGTTCTAAAATTACCCGCCACTGCGGCCCGCAGTTACGTAGTTAATAACGCACAAACAAACAGACAAACAGTCTAATTAAATCTTGCCCTGAAATTGTTTAAAGCGTTAATAGTGTCTCGAGTCAAAGCTTAGAGGTTTAGGCATTGTTGAAATCTGTGGTAACAACATTGTATGCAGGCAGAAAATGTTTGCTTTTATGTAAGCTAAAGTGTTGCTGTCTTTCACTAACAGGTCATGTGAGACAGAGATGAGAGATATTTATAGCTGTCATGTTCATTTACATTATGATACTTACGTAATCTAGGATGATACTAAAGTATGAATATTGATTATGACGGAGATATATGCCAGTGACCTTGAGTGATTAGCTTGCGTGTTCCGTACTGAGGTCACGCAACGCGTCGTACGTTCAGCCAGTAATAGGACTCGCCCATCAAGGAGCGCTGTCCCCTATTTGACGCATTATTAATTTATTATACACAAACCAAAAGATATTTTAATAAAACGCGTATACTAAAACATCAATAATTAAATTATCTTTAAATTGGTGAAGGTATCAGAAAAATACGCTTGGTAGACTTTGCGCTATTCTCAGTTTTTTATTCGCGTTAGACATAACTTTACAAATTAATTTCACTTTGTAATATAAACATAATCTAAAATATTCACATATTAAGTTATTGATAAAATGCTCTGATTTAACATATATTTTTTTCAAATCATTAACACTACTCGTTTAGACGTGATCTTCAGTATAAAATCATTAAAAGTCGGTTATCGTCGCCTTAAACTGTCAGCAAATAAATCTGCCAATTATATTTGGGTCGGCTTTTAGTCTAACCGAATACCGGTATTTTACATGGATTGATTGCTTATCTGGCCTCACAGATGGACCTGGATAACCCTCCCTTATCCTCCTTCAAGTTTTTCCAGACTTCTGTTTTCAGTTATCTAGTGTAAGGGATTTAGATTTCTGTAGGCGTCAAAGCCTGATCAACCGTTGATCTGGAGATTTCCCAATCTGTCTTTTTGGTGTGGAGGACTCAGGTTTCCGAAGTTTCTTTGAAATAGCTTAGTAAAGTAGCTATAACTGGTGAAGGGTCTGAAAATAGATCGCAGCTGCTCTGACATTGAAATTTTTTCGAGATAAGTACCTTTAATAGCACAGAAGTCTATAAAGTAAGGTGCTTTTTAGGCTTCCCTATGTCTGAATGAAAAACGGAACCCTTATATGATCACCAGTGTGTCTGTCCGTCTGTCACACAGACAATTTGCTCCGAATCTAATGAACCGATTAAGTTCAAATTTGGTACAAATATCAATCCAAACACGGACGAGTTGCATAAAAAAGTGATCTTAAAAAACCAGCCAAGTGCAAGTGGGACTTGGCTGGTTTTTTAGCAACAAAATACGATCTAGAGGAATGTGGCCGCTTTTCTTTACATCGTATTTTGTTGCTTCGTGTCTCAATATGAAACTTTATTAAAGGTATTAGAAAATTCTAGACACACTTACCGAGGGTCGCTACTAGCCGTTATTCATAATTCCTTGCCTTGCTAGTGGACCGTTGTACGCCCTCTTGAGCCCCTTTAATGTATTAAACTGTAATATTACACACAAATCTACTCTCATAATTAGATTTTTAAAACTCAAACTCATAGCATTTATTTCAAATAAACCAATTACAGGCACTTTTGAATTGTCAAGGGGTCGGTCAGTCAGAGAGATGAAGTTGCCCATTCCAAAGCATAGTAGGTTCCTATGGAGAAGAACGGGCAAGAAACTCCACGGAAACTCTTTTAAATTAAAATATTGTTACAAAGTATTGGTTACATCATTCATGTTGAAATTATACATGTGAGAACGATTTAAAACGTCATATGCGTCAGTGAAAAAGGATAAAAAAGAAAAACAATTAAAAAATAAAATAAAATTTAAAAAAGCCATGGCAGCTAAGATATGACCAGTCCCTACTGACGGCATCCGTTCACGAACATGACGCATGGATTAGCACCATTCAGCTCAACCATTTTGATGGGAACTTAAATCAGATATATGTTAGACCATCGTATTATAATCCATAATAATTATAATCCATAATGTTGTCAGAGTTATATTGCTTAGCCAAATTAAACAGCCCGGATAGACCCTTCACATTAAAATATATCACTGTTTAGCCAGTTTTATAGTTATAAACGGACAGATAAACATGCTGTAGGACGGTTTAAATAAATCTCGGCGTAAAATATTTGACTTGTAACCGCATGGTTTAGTTTTTAGTAGCTTTAGTTTAATTAAAGTATTTTATGATTTGGTGATTTTGATACAGTTTGTTAATAACAGTTTTTTTACATTATTTATAGTTGGCAAAGTAATTTGTGTCAAATTGGGTAAAATTATTTTGTTGTTCTCATGTCATAAATTAATCCAGTGTAGCCCAGTGGAAACGCCGTGACATACGAGTACCCGGGTCACCTGCCTCACCTGGGTCAAGCCCATGGAGGCATTTTACTTTGTTTAAACTATTTCATCACCACTGCTCTCAAACCAGTGAAAGAAACCATCGTGAAGGAACCAGCATGTCCTAGAACCAAAAATTCGAAGACATCCACCAATCCGCACTGGCCCCGCGTGCTGAATTACGGCTCACTCCCTCTTACAGAGAGGAGGCCTGTGTCCCAGCAGTGGGAACATTATAGGCTGATTATCTTAAGTTTGGGTGATTTTGAACAGGATTTTTATTTTATGACTTACATACTTCCGACCCCCGGTGCGTGTAGCGTGTTTCGTGGGTGTCGTAAAAGGCGACTAAAGGACTTACTAGAGGATGGGCTGCAGCGTTCTCTATGCTTTGTCGGCGTTTCCCATCAGACTACTCTGAAAAGAAAGGCCGGAACAAACTCAGAGGTCACAGCCTATTTAAAAGTCGACCAGACATATTCATGCATGGTCAGATTATAAATAATAAATAAAAATAAAAAATGTTTTATTGACATTAATTAAGGAGTTACATTTTAATTTGAAGCCTTGACTCCTGAGCTAGGTGGTACCTGTGTTACAGGAGTCAGTGTCTTCCCCCGTTTTTGGAACAAAAATTAAATTAACGTAAAATTACTGCGATCGCCAACCCGCCTGCCAAGCGTGGAGATTACGGCAACCTCCCCTCCAATTGGGAAAGGCCTATGTCCAGTGTTTCGGCTAAAATGATGATGATACTAAAGAACAGTCCTTGCGAATATAGAGGTTTCTTTAATAAATGTAAGTTTAATATTAATTGATTATGCAAATTATACCTTCCGTAATAAATTCTCTAAATTGTGGTGAAGTCCGCATCAAAATCTGTTGCGTCGTTTAGAAGAACAACACGATCACACAGATATACTCGATAAGCGACTTTGATTTACAATTTTATAGATTTACGGTTGAAAAAGCAATTTGGGGCCGATTGTATGAAACTATTTTGTTCGTCTCATTTTATATATATATATATTTTTTTTAATCTCACAGGTATAGTTCTGCCCAGGAATTTTAATGCAATAAAATAGTTTATACTCTGAAAGATAAATATTCGACTCTTTAACTAATAACAGTTATTTTGTTTTTTTACAGGTACGAACGATCCAAATTGAATGTGTGCTCACCAACCAATGCAAATATTAAAGGTAAAACTAAAAATATGAAAAACACACCTACACAACGTGTTCCAGAATTAACGAACAACTAACAATTTAAACTCACATACACAAACAGTCAGACCCGGAACAACTACTTGTAGGTCATACAAATATTTGTTCCGTGCGGGAATCGAACCCGCGACACGCAGCGCAGCAGTCAATCGCTTAACCACTGCGCCAACCGTGCCGCCAAAATGTACAGAACAGCAGATTTTTTTTCGCGATTTCTGGTTTCGTCCCGTAGTAAAAATTGTTCATAATGATGAGTACAATGACCTTTTAAGAGGTTGTGCGTTAATTCCAGGACATGTTGTATAGTTTGTGGTAGCGGAAAAAATATATGATATTCTTGAACATATTTCTCAGAGCTTGAAAAATCTCGATACAAATTAACGGTAAACTAACTAACCCTTTACTTTGAGTTTCAATCCAAAATATCCGTATTAAATATGAACGTACGGTTGGTATTTAATTAATAACAAGAACGTCTTATTTGTATGCAGAACTTGGTTGTTTTTTATTTACGATTGCACAACTCACTTTTGAGTAAATAAATAATTGCTTAATATTTTGCAATAAATTACAAGCGTTGTGCCATCACGTTTCTCTTTCTTTTGTATGCAGTCTGACAGTGACAGCGGTTTACTTGTTGTCATCGCCTTAAGAGGCACCTTCCCGGACCCTAATTGCGTAACACAGTTTGAATCGGAATCGGATTGATTTTGAAGTATATTGCTAATCCATTGCTTCATATGTTAGAAAAAAATATCTGCTCAACAACGTAAATAACGCAATGAATTTTGTTGTTCTGTCAATTTTTTTTTTTTTTTTTTTTAATTTTTGTTCTTATTTATTTACAATATAAACTAACTACTACAGTAAAATATATATAGTATGTACAAGTTTAAAATAAAACAGTATAAAATAATAAAGGGGGGGGGGGGAAGCTCATTGGGCATCAAAAAATTCGTCCGCATCGCTGTCAATGGGAAAGGTGCCCAAAAGGCTGGCAGCATTGCCACGTTGGATGGCAATGCTGATTCTTTGGGCTAAAAATAGACCAGCCCTCTAAAACGATTCCTACTGATTGTGTGTTACGCAATTAGCCCGCTGGTCCGTCTATCGTCAACGTGAGCATGGTTGAAAAGCTTGTTGTTTCGTTCAGCGCAAGTGAGAACTACTAACAAGCAAGTGAGAACGCGATAACATTGAACGAAAAATAGTGTGCGGAAATTTCTTAAAACTTGTTCCAGGAAATATGTATTTTTGAGTAAGCCTTACAAGTTTGTGAAATAATTTTTTATCATTTAGAATCTCCATTACAAATGTGCGAAGTTTCTATCACGATGTTTTTTTTACTTTTACAATTGATGAGTACATTATGAACAGCCAAAGTTCAGGTAAAAATTGTGCAAACAAGGAGATTTTTGCAGGCTTATACTGAATTCGTTTCTCCAAATTTTTATTTTACGCTTACATTCAAACCTAGATAAAGTGCAGAAGATACCTATTGGTTCAAAAATTTCAAAGATACATGAGTTACAACGCCTTAATCACGTACGAGCGTTTGTATGAAAAGTATGACTGGTTGGAGCGTTTACACCTTACGGCATTTCATACAAACTTTCAAGCCCTTGTTTTTCGAAATGACTGAACCAATTTTGATGAAACTTCATACGCATAAGCAGGATACAAAGGTCTAAAAATTTAATAAAGAACATTTTCGAAATGTCTTATTTAAAAACAGATAACTAGAAATCTCTGTTTCTATGGAAAATTTAAAATCGGTCTAATTTGGCTGTAACACTATTTTTCGAAAATGTTCTTAGCTAACTTTTTAGACCTTTTTAGGCTCTTAAGTGAAGCACGGTTGTAACTTGACAGCTGTTCAAGATCAAACGTACGTAATCGGTTACGTTAGCTTACGAATTTGACGTAAAGTAATATCTTCACAAAAAGTTCTTATTTCTCGAAGACCTTTTATTAAAGCTTTCAATCAGTCTGTCTAGCCACTTCCCACATATGTTGGGTCAGCTTCCAGTCTGACCTGATGCAGTTGAGTACCAGTATTTTACATGGAGCAAATGCCTATCTGACCTCTACAACCCAGTCACTGGGTAACACGATACTCCTTGGTAAGACTGGTTGTCAGACTTTTGGGCTTCTTACTTTGTAACGACTGTCATCTACGAATGACAGCCGGGACCGATGCGCGATGGCTTAAGGCGACGATAACCGACTTTTAATGATTTTATACTGAAGATCACATCTAAACGAGTTATGTTAATGGTTTGAAAAAAAATATATGTTAAATTAGAGCATTTTCTCAATAATTTAATATGTAAATATTTTAGATTATGTTTATATTACATAGTGTAATTAATTTGTAAAGTTATGTCTAACGCGGATAAAAAACTGAGAATGGCGCAAAATCTACTAAGCGTATTTTTCTGAAACCTTCACCAATTTAAAGATAATTTAATTATTGATCTTTTAATATACGCGTTTTATTAAAATACCTTTTGTTTTGTGTAAAATAAATTAATAATGCGTCAAATTGGGGACAGCGCTCCTTGATGGGCGAGTCCTATTACTGGCTGAACGTACGACGCATTGCGTGAGCTCTACTGAGCTCACGCAACTACTCAAGGTCACTGGCATATATCTCCGTCTTAACGTTCTTTCCGAGGCACGGAAGGGTCGATATGTGGATGGTCACCCATGTTGAACCGACCGCGGCGAGCGTAGCTTAACCTTGGATTCGATCATACGATTCTTATTATTTAATTAACCAAAAGCCTCTACTTATAATAAAGCCCTAACAATTAAAAATTACTTTTCAACTTCCATAGTTCTCTAATTCTAGTCTAAGGTAATCTTCCGCCATCTTAGTTAAACATTCGTTACGGTTTAAGCATGTTGAGGTCGGTTCCACCATATGTAGTTAAAATTTAGTGAGTTTTGTAAGAAAATGGTGCTTAAGGTTTTATGATTATGACTATAACCCAGGGCTGCTAGGGTTTCATCAGAAGTTAAAATAAAATCATTTTTAATAATTATTCAGGTTGGTGATCGAACATAGAAGAAAGTTTTTGTTTTAATACAGCTGTCACTTTTTATAGAATCATTGAGAAAAGTTTGGATCGTCGAAAAGTTGGCCAGTTTAATTTTTTATTTTAGTTTTTTTATGCACATAGATAAGGTTGAAAACTGTTTGTTGGCAGTTTAGAAATTCCATATATTTTAATCTTAGGTTTGGTTAGTAGATGCCATTTATTTTGCACGATAAAACGAAACCTTTTCCCCGAAAACACTACCCAAGTTTCAGCTCAATTTAGCACTTTTTATTTCAATATTCATAAACAATAAACCAACTTTGCAATTCCGAGCGCATCGTAAAATCGAGCTCCAGTGGGATATACAACATTTTAAAACCGAGTTTTGGCAAGCTTGGCGCAACCCTAACGGTAGTTTAAACAGAAAATTACTTTTTTCGCGAGATTACGAAGCAAATTGAGTCGTAACAGTTTTCCACACCGAAAATGATTACTAGAACAAGAGGCTGAACGAATTGCGGGAATAAAAAATGTGGCTAAGTGCGAGTTGGACTCGCACACAAAGAATTCCGTACCACCGTACAATAAAACATTTTTCTTGTACTCGTATTGGGAGCCCTTTAATTTTTCGTGTAAGTACCTACTACTATTCTCGTTCATCCTACTGGCGTCGTCCCACTGGTGGAATGAACGGGAATTTAAAATTTATTCCCGTTCGTCCCACTGATTTTGTTAGTGGGACGAATGGGAATAATTTATTAATTTAATTTTTAAGTCCTATTGGTCTTCCACTAACTAATTTGAGTCTGACTGTTCAATGGTAAAAAAACACTTATTTGTCCGTATTTGTCACGTATTTTTTTGATATAGCGGCCATAGTAGTACACACTCTGTGGAAATTTCAAGTGTCTCTCTATAACAGTTCAAAAGATACAACCCTGTGACAGACGGACGAACAGCGGAGCCGTAGTAATAGGATCCCCCCATTGGCATCCTCTGGGTACGGAACCCTAAAAATAATGTTTTACGGTGAAAAAGGTGGGGATAAAATTCAGAATGTTTATCGTTAATCGAAAGTTAGGTTAAACGTTTTTTTTTAAGTTAACGTAATAAATTGGTTTCGTTATTATGAGCGTTGGCAAATTGATATTTTTGGGGAAAAACTACGCAAATTGTTTCTTCGTGATTATTTTATGCGAAGGAAATTGTTTTTCTAAAATTAATTTAATGATCGGTTATTAAAGTCAACATCAGATGCTTTCAAAGCTTTTTAAAAGTAAAATTGAGTACAGTTTTTTTGACATTCGATATTCTGCTTGTTTCCCGGGAGCGCTGGCTGCTTTTTATTAAGTACTTATTATTTTTTATAAGGAAAAGTAAGCGGAAAATAAAATAGTTAAAGACAAACAATCAGTGACAACCGACCACTCATTTCATTTCTGCATTAATTACAGCGTGGTGTCGTCTGAAAATAAATAAATATATACAGGGTTTTTTTTTTAAATTGGGACTTACTAGAGAATGTGTTTAGATATGGTTGACCATCACGTCTGTGAAATTGACACACAAAACAATAATTATAAACTGACATTTCAAGTATTGTCCGTGTGGTGCCGGACGTAAAGAATAGCACCATCCTATTTCTTCCCGTGGGTGTCGTAAGACGACTAAGGGACTTACTAGAGAATGGGCAGCAGCGTTCTCTATGCATTTTAACACAATACTGCGATCGCCAACCCGCCTGTGACGAGTATGGCACCCCCCCCCTTTGGGGGAGGCCTATGATGATTTTAAATTGGCTATCTAAACTCCGCAGACGCGATGGATATAGATATTTAATACACAATAAAATAAAACTTTTATGTTTCTTAACATTAAAAATATTTGATGTTTTTTGGGAGGTGAACGACCGCTGTTCAGTTAGTGTTGTTACTTGAAGAATGAGTTTGTTTATGTTTTGTCGTATTAAGATGTCGATACAGCGAAGTTTACATTAAAAAAAAAACTGGTCAAGAGCGAGTCGCACTCGCGCACCGAGGGTTCCGTACGTATATTATGATGTTGATGATTTCTGAAAAACTGTGCTATTTAGAGACATCGTTTTATTTTTCCTGTAATCTTTACATACACTTCTATCACATAGAATAATTTCAGATTTTTATCTATGCAAACTTCGGAGATAACGGGGGAGAACGGTATTTTTTTTACATGTTTCTTCAAAAGTCGAAAACAATGCAGCCTAAAAAAAAATGTTTGAGAACATGCAAACAGCGTTCTTTCATATGATACCTCACATGCCCTAGTAGCCACACTTCAAATTTTTATTTTCAGTCTCTTTTGCAAAACATGTTTTTTTTTTTATTTCTTTCTTGTTTGCAAAATAGTTGGGCAAACGTCATCTAAAACTATTAGCATTAGTAGTTCTTGAGATACCCAGGTGTGACAGGCAGACAGACTTAGTCTCAACATAAGGGTTCCTTTTTACTATTTTTGTACGGAACTCTAAAAAACAGATATTTCAAGTGACTACAATAACTGCGATGACCCAACAAAAAATCGTCAAATTAATTTATTTTTTGTTTTATCGCGTTTAGATATCCATAAACATCGCGCCTGTGGAGTTTAGCTAGCTTAAATTAAATAATTGAACCCTGCGTTATATTGTGGGTGTACTAGCAGCAATAAATCTGAATTTAAAAATAGAGAAGACAGGAATTAATCAGGAGTTTTCAAGTTTTTAATATGATCGGGTGTTTTAGCAGCAATTAATCTGAATGTAAAAATAGAGGACTATAGGAATATACCAAAATAAAAAAAATTAAAATAAAAAATATAAATTTATTATACTATTACTATGGGTTTAATGCCTGAATTAAACGATTTTTTTTTTATCAATAGGTTTCAACTTTTTAATATGATCGGGCTATAAAATGATCTTTAAATCATTAAAGTTATTTTTAAGGATATGAAAATGTGTTTAAAAAGTTGAACTTAATTTTTTAATACAAATGGTACAAATGGAAGGATTTGTTAATTGACATAAGCAGTTTTTTTTAATTCTTGCGGCTTTACTGATTCATAAATATACATAGATACAGTTTTCAAACAAAGAGTTCAGACACTCGTGAGTAAAGTTTTTTTTTAAATCTATATTTCGACCTAGGAGGAATCCGTGAAGATATATTTTATTTTTTTATCCTTTATTAAAAATAGCCAGGTTTTTAAAAAATTATAACAATCTAGCCTATAAGACTAATAAGTAATTTTAATCCAACTTATTTTATTACGTAATAATTATTTTAAAACTTAGAATAGTGTTGAATGTACGAGTACTTTACACAAGTCCGTTGCAGTTTCTTAGTCTGATATAATAATCTATACACTTTGTTCATGTATTATTAAGAACAAGATATATTTGAAAAAAAAAAACATACAGATGAATAATTATAACCTCCTCCTTTTTAGAATTCGGTTAAAAAAATGTTGCGCTGACCTCAAATAAATTGTGGATGATGAAGTCAGAAACTCATTAGTAAAGTAATTTCATTTCATTCAATTAATTTATTCAATAACAATTTTGAATCGTGTCTGAATGCCATTACCGACATATACAGGAAAAAAAATTAACCGTTAAAAAAAAGTTTCCGTACAAAAACATGCTAACGGCGCCCCCGCGCCTCCAGGGTCGTCTTGCGCTCATTGATGATAATTTGGCAGTAGGTACCTAATCGTACGGCAATTGTATTGTAAGTAATTATATGGTGATAACAATTTCCGTCACACTTAAATATTTTTGGGAAAAAAAAAAACATGGTGTATAAATTATTGAAATCGATTCAGTTCCCTAATCTGAACAAACTATATTCAGGTTTCGCGTATACTAAAAATAATGTTGTATATAATATTTTTTATTTCGATATGACGTCTTAGTACAAAAAAATAAAGTTATCGTTAACGAAAGATGTTTACTTTGAAACTGGTTTGATGGTGACTTGCCGGCCGGCGCGGGCAGCGCGGTGTAGCGGAACGCACAAAGGTACCTAAACAGCTGTGCATTCACTTGATTTGTGATTTGTAGGTTTTTAGGTATTTTATTAGGATTTCGAGTCGCGAAAAAAAAGTATGGAACAAATAATGGAAATGTGTTCTATTACTCATACTGAACCACCGCGCACTGGTTAAAAAAAATCCCTGTATTTCTGTATCTTTGAATCCTAAATCACTTGCTTTTTCTATTTTCAGTCACATTCAACGATTAACCCCATTTACAAAACAAATAAATGTCAAAACAGGAACAGACTAGAGAGGCAAGTATTATCCACAACGCGGACATGGTGGATACGGCCCACACCAAAACTTGGCGGATATCCGGGATTACGTTTGTAAGCTAGTTTTGTGTACTCTAAAATGTAATTAAAACATTAATTAATTAGGTTTCTGGTTTCATATGGAGTGAGAAGGGTTAAATGCCAATAAAAGGCTATATTTTTGACGGTTTACGATACCTCTGTTATCAAACGTATTAGGGTACGTAGTTTTGACGGGGTCCGTTAACGCCAATGCCTGCCAGGGTAGTGAGTTTGTCTGAAAGGGATATCGTGGCCCTGGCACACAGGCAACTGAAGGAACACGGGTGTGTTTTAGTCAGTAAAAGTCTGACACGCCCTGAGCTCCGCCCAGAGCGGGAGAAGTTATTTGATAATATCCCACCCAAAAAAAAGGTAGACGTAGTTTATTTAGCAATGCAATTAATTGAATATTTTTACGTTCATGGCCGCTTGCTAGGGTTTCACCTGCATCATCAGACAAATATTACGTGTCATAATTCATTGTCAGAACCAATCAATTCTTCCATGCGGATAGTGAACCTGCATTAAGACGGAGATATATGCCAGTGACCTTGAGTAGTTAGCTTGCGTGTTCTGTACTGAGCTCACGCAACGCGTCGTACGTTCAGCCAGTAATAGGACTCGTCCATCAAGGAGCGCTGTCCCCAAGTTGACGCATTATTAATTTGTTATGCACAAAACAAACAGTATTTTAATAAAACGCGTATACTTATTGATCAATAATAAAATCATCTTTAAATTGGTAAAGGTTTCAGAAAAATACGCTTGGTTGATTTTGCGCCATTCTCAGTTTTTTATCTGCGTTAGACATAACTTTACAAATTAATTTCACTATGTAATATAAATATAATCTAAAATTTTCACATATTAGATTGTTCAGGAAATGCTCTAATTTATTTAACATATTTATTTTTTCAAATAATTAACACTACTCGTTTAGACATGATCTTCAGTATAAAATCATTAAAAGTCGGTTAACGTCGCCTTAACGCGTGAAGACGCTTTAATGTTTTAAAATATCGTTTTTGGATAACAACTTTGATATAACCCTATTCATGTGCTTAGCATGCCTTGTGACAGGCCGTACGTATAAGGGCCAGTACAGTCCAGAACGAGTCGGGCAAACCGTAAAGATGTGCATGACTCTTCACAAAAATCAACCCACTGAAGCCCACTGCTTTTTATGTCGCTCTATTCAAAGCCTATCTCAAAATATAAACACATTTTGTCAGCTCCTCACTTTCTCCAAACCTTACATCACTCAAAGGCCAACGAGATATCTTTCATACTTTTTCTCACAATACCCTAGTTTGTCGCTCAAGCAAGAAAAAAGGTATTATGTCTGAACATTTAAAAGGCAATTTCGGTATCATTACGTCGTTTTGGCTAGAATAGTGTGTGGCCGAAGCTTGGGTACAATGCCTTGTTGCCGTATCCGACAGTGCGGATAATGTGGCTGATGTGTCGGATATTTTTGATGATATGAACAACACTTATGTTTTGAAAAGGGTGTGATTTTGGCTTATCTTTTGTATTTTGGTTATAAAATTATTAAGTGTATAAGCTGTAGAATTTGGTTATATGGTTTTCGTTTTATTGTATTACTGATAAAGCGGTGACCGTGGAAGTTTGGGTTATATTTTATGGTCACGCCGAATAATTAATGTATGTTTAGCTAGATTTTTATTTTGTAAGTAAATATAATTTTACAAACTTTATACTCGTATCTAACCAATCTGGGGCCTTATTATGAACTCTTATTTCCAGGCAGTTTACGGCGTAAACAGAACGGTTCACCCTTGTTTGGTCGAACAATGTTTCGTCGAAAATCACTTCGGCGAATTTTAGTTGCAATAAAGTCATTTCGTAGAATTATTCATTTGACCGAATAATTCATTGGTAAATTTTTATTTAGCATAATTATTTATTTGAACTAATTTCATTTGAACAAATTTCATTTCACCGAATTTTCAAATGCACTAATTTTATTTAAACTAATGTTTCACTAGACTAAAATACTTCCCGTTGTCCCCGTGGTTTGGTTTTACATTCAAAAATATGTTTCTGGCACTCGCCGGCCGCTGCCGCGGCACCGCTCGCTTCGCTCGCTCGGCTCGTGCGTTGTGTGGTCACAGTTCTAACCTAACTTAACGTAGCTGTTTCGAACTTTCGATTTGTCCCCGTTAGCCGAATGTACGTTATGGGGACAACGGGAAATAAAGTTAATCACGTCCCGCTGTCCCCGTGACGGGGATATGGCATACTTGAATATTCAATAAAATAGATGTTATACCATCTGAACATTACATCAAATGAACATTATACCTTTTGATCATTAGCACAAATGTTGTTATAGCAAATAAATATTCGACGAACTGAAAATTCTGTCAAACGATATTATACTAAGTGATGATTTTCTTAAACGTTGTTCGATTTAGTAATATTGTATCAAACGTTTTTCGACCAAACAAGGGTGAACCAAACAGAACTGCCTTGTAATTTCGTATTACGAACTCGTCAAACAAGCCAGTCAGCGGTCACATGACACCCTGGCCGACTTCTGCCCGACAGTTGCCGGGCAAAACCGTATTACAAACGTTCGTTTGACATTTCTTTTCGTATTAGAACTGTCAAAAAGTAACCTCACAATCCATTCAATTTACGTGCTTCAGATGAGCTTTTATTGAATTGTTTTGGGTATTGGCGTAAATATTCGAGTGTTATATAAATAAAAACAAGAAAATATAATAGGTAACTAACTGAATATGTAGGTAACTGTTTGAGTTCCTGGAAAGTGACTTTTCTCATCAAAACAGTGAACAAAAGTAGACGACTTCGTGATCAATATAATGCGTTCGACATAGACGATGTGTAATTTATTCAACAATATCGACTTAACAAAGACTAGGTACTGAATCTTTGTGAGAAGCTGACACCTCACATGTGGGGGCCTAAAAAATCCACGGATTTATCAGTGGAGACTAAGGTCTACAAATATCATAATTATGAACTTTACTACTCGTATAATACCTATATCATGTGCAGTGTAAAACTGAATACTTTTTAATTAAAAACACTCGATAACAGTTACGCCAAATTTATATTTATACCCAAAGCTAAGACGACCCACTGACCAATCTTGCGAATGGAAATATTAAACAAACAATACGATAGTGTTCCTATTAGTTTGTGAAACAAAAACAATGAAGTGGTCGAATTACCCGCTGACCTTCAAGTGGAATACGTTCGGAAACTTTATCACGAGTTACAATTTACAAACACAGAAAATAATATTATAATGAATTGATTTTAAAGCACAATATACATTGCTTTCATATTTTCACCTACTTTTATACTAGATTAATATATATTTATTATTTTTATCATAAAATACGTGATTTAAATAAAACCGTAACTTACCGATGAATATTTAATTGTGTTTCTGAACGTTACGTCAGAGAATTTCAAGCCAGCCACAGACAAACTACCCAGCGTGAAGTCGGTTGGAATTAGGATTGTCATAATACGAAATCTAACCAGCCAGTGAAATGAATTGCCTGGAACTTGCCTGGTTTTTTTAAACTTCGTAATAGGCCCCCTGGGCAATGTCAATGATTTAACTTTTACCTGGATTCCCAAATGTGTTTATTACAAAGACGCGCGAGTCTTGCATTTTTGTAATAAAGATATTTCAAGTGTTAACGAATAGTAAAATCAAAACTATTTGTTTCTAAATTTAAAGAACCGGAAATTATTATAGTTCTTTTATAGTGTTAAAATAAAATAAAATTGTTTATTCTGTGAATAGGTTAAAGAAATCACTTTTACAAGTCAGATAAAAAAAGAACGAGCAAGCCTTACAGTAGTCGCTTATGATCTGAAACATTTGACATATCAGCTTGGTAATAAGCAACTGAGCGGCGACAGAAATTAACCTCAACATTTAAAAAACCTAAATACCAAAATATTTATTCGAATAAATATTAATTACTAGTGGTCGCCCACTGGTCGATATTCGACTCTCTCTCTACTTACAATCTATATAGTACTTAGTAATTCCATGAGTACACTAATTCCATGCTATTATAAAGTACTTACTAATTTCGTGCTTTTAAAAAGTACTTACTAATTCCATGCTCAAGTCGAAAATTCGCGTTACTCACTTCCGTCCCTTTTCACGAAATCACTCCCATAAAAAGAGAAAGGAAATATGTTATACATCAAAAAGGAAATATGTTATACATTAAAAAGGAAATATATTATGTTATACATCAAAAAGGAAATATGTTATACATCAAAAAGCGGGGATGTGTGAGCGAAAAAAGCGCACACATAGATTTCCATACCACCGTACAATATTTTTGACACTATACAATATTATTTTTAGTATATGCGAAAACCGAAACACGTGTCTAGTATTTTTATGAAAAGAATCTATGTACAAAATTTCAAAACTGTATCATGAAAAATCACAAAGTTTATAAGGTTGTGGTTACCGGGTTGTTCGTACAAAAACATGGTAACGACGCGCGGCGCCCCGCGCCTCCAGGGTCGTCTTACGCTCATTGATAATAATTTGGCAGTAGGTACCTAACCGTACGGCGATTGTATTGTAAGTAACTAAATGGTGATAACATTTTCCATCACACTTAAATATTTTTGGGACACGGAGTAAAAATTATTTAAATCGATTCAGTTCCTTATTCTGAACAAACTGTTTTCAGGTTTCGCATATACTAAAAATAATGTTGTATATTTTCTTAAAATACTTACTAAAAATTAAATTATTATTTGTTCTTACAACGACTAATAAAAATATTTTTTTTTTAATTTTCACAGACTGCGTACTACGAGTAACACAGTGACTGAACTGAACACTGAACATTTCAAGTGTCTACCTGTTAAAAACAGTTACTTTTTTTTTATTGTCTGAAAACTATAATTACAGGTCCTAACCTAATACGATAGCCAAGTTACATACACAAAGTCAAAATTAAAGCCCATAATACATCTCAAGATCCCAAGGATCATTGAACGTAACATAGTGTAAACTTAGTACCTACTTCTGCGAATTCACCCCAGTGACATGTAAATGTATCAATTTCGACCTGAATATAATTGATGGTGCGAATTGCTCGAGTCAGAGAGGTTTTGGCCAGCAAGTTGGTCCTTGCTTATGGTACGACCAGCAGATACAGCCCTATCACAGACGGACGGATGACCTGCTATATGGATAAGCTAGATGGAGTCGACATTTCCTAGCTGAAAAGAAGTTACGAAACAAACTCAGGGGTCAAAGTCTTTGCGAAGGAGGAGGCGGAACGCGTGAGGGAGAGGCAAGGTTCGCGCCCTCGCGCCCCTAGTCGCCGCAGGAGATGCCCCGGGCGTCGGGAGTCGCAAGCCGATTTTCGGCCACCGTAGGCGCAGGCTTGCGGACGGTGAGCGATGGGTAGTTCACCGTCCGATAAGGACCAGGCGAGCCGGGTCGACGGCGCGTTGTATTCCACGCGCGCCTCAAAGAGTTGTCAGCAGCAAGTGACGGGGTCCGTTAAGGCCAATGCCTGCCAGGGTTGCGAGTTTGTCCGAAATTGGATATCGTGGCTCTGGCACACAGGCAAATGAAGGAATACGGGTGGGTTTTAGTCAGTAAAATTCTGACACGCCCTCCCGCTCCGCCCAGAGCGGGAGAAGTTATTTGACAATTTCCCACCAAAAAAAAAAAAAAGGGGTCAAAGTCTCTTATAAAGCCCAGACATAATCTTGATCGGATCATGTGAGGACCATGTAAGTGTCCGAAACGGTCTTTCGAATCCCAAGGAGTGCCTAATAAGTTTATTTTACGACAAATTAAGCAAGCACTTCTGATATTGCGGACACCGTCATCTTGGGACCGGTATTAGGTACTTCCTTTCTATGGACCGGTATTAAGCATTCTCATTCTCTATGGAGATTAACTCATTATTTTTTACAACACCATGCCGCTCACATAATGCCTGGTCTTATCAAAGGGAAAATGAGAAATTTTGTTTTTGAGTGAAGAATGAAACAGATGTTTCGAGTATTATGGGTGTCAGTTAATTTAGAGCGAAGTTGAGGATACAAAGTTTTTAAAGAGTATGCTCAAAAACTCTTAAGCATACTCTTTAACTCTTACACATAACTATGTGAAGAGTACACATAACTATGTGTAAGAGTAGTAGTTAAAGCGTTTGCTTAGATGGTTTGGTCATGTGGAGATGATAAATGAAAGGCGACTTCCAAAAGGTATTTACAAGGCAGATGTGAGTGGAAACGCCGGGAGGGGACGCCCTAGGAGGACATATAGTGACCAAATTGGTGATGTTCTTCAGAAAGGTCAGGTGCGTAGTGCTCGCAACCAGCGGGCGAAGAAGGTGTGAGTTTATGTATCTTGGGATCAATATTAGGATCTTCCTTTCTATCGACCGGTATTAAGCATTCCCATTCTATATGGAGATTAACTCATTATTTTTACACCACCATGTCGTTCGTATAATGCCTGGTCTTATCAAAGGGAAAATGAGACATTTTCTTTCTGAGTCAAGAATGAAACAGATATAATTATAGGTGTCAATTAATTTAGAGCTGATTGAGGAGTAAAGTTAATAATTTATTTTAAGGGTTCAGTCTCTTTGTGTGTTAGGAGGAACTCATGGCTAGTAATAACAGCACGGGTTGATCCATCAGGTTCAGCTACGCTTAGCTTCGTCGGGGTAGTCTGCGGATGGGTGACCACCTTTACATACCTAGACTCCTCCGTGCGTCGCGAAGCACGTTAAGCCGTTGGTCCCGGCTGTCATTCGTGGATCTTTGACGGTCGTTAAGTTTCGTCAGAAACGTCGTTCACAGCGCATTATAGCAGTAGGTATTGAAAATATTGTATGGATGATTTATCTGGTAATCTGTGCGAATATCCATACTATCCATCAATATACAGGGTGATAAAGTAATTGCGTGCCATAGCTTAGGGGTAAGTTCAGTATCGATAATGAAAGCCAGGAAAAAAATATATAAATAATAATATAGGTTGTTGTTGTCCTTGTTCAGCAGCGATGTGGTGGCGCCTTACTCTCCAGAAACACTAACAGCTCTAGGGAGTAAACACCCAGCGCCTGCGGATGGTCTCACCTTTCCCGACCCCCCCGACCCTCCAGACCTAAATTCATCCTTCCTAAACGTTTCGGCCCCCCAGTTGTTTGCAGCTGTAAGCTCCTTCCGAAGTGGTTCCGCCGGCGGCCTCGACGGCCTGACTCCACAACATCTAAAGGATCTATTGAGTTCAGGCGCCGGGGAAGCTGGTGAGTCGCTTTTGAAGGAGCTTGCGGCCCTCACGAACCTCATGCTCACCGGCGGTGTGAACGAGGCCATCGTCGATGTCTTGTACGGGGCCAACTTATGTGCCCTGCGCAAGAAAGATGGCGGCATTCGTCCCATCGCCGTTGGATGCACCTACAGGCGGACGGCAGCCAAAATATGCTGTAAACTGTATAGCGAATCCCTTACAGCTAAGTTTCAGCCCCTGCAGCTTGGTTTTGGCTCGAAAGGGGGCTGTGAGGCTGCCGTACATGCCCTTTCCACCTTTTTAAACTCAAACAAAGGTGAGGTTATCCTCAAGGTTGACGTGAAAAATGCTTTCAACTCTGTAAACAGGGACACTTTGTTGGCTGAAGTCAAAAAGGAATTACCCGAAATTTATGGTTTTATGTGGCAATGTTATAGGTACCCTTCTAAATTATTATATAAGGACAATGTTTTAGAATCAGCAGTTGGATGCCAACAAGGTGACCCTCTCGGGCCAGTCATTTTCAGCTTGGCTATTCATCCAATTATCCAGAAACTAAATTCAAAATTTAACGTGTGGTATTTAGATGATGGAACGCTAGGAGGTCATGTAGACACCGTTTTGAAAGACCTACAACTCCTCAAAAAACATTTTAAAAATATTGGCCTGGAACGTAACCCCTCAAAATGTGAAATTTACCTTTCTGACATTACCGACAGACAATTGACCCTAGATAAATTTAATGCAATAACAAATCAAAATTTTAGAAAAAAGCTTACTACACCTCCTAGGTTCCCCAATTTTAGAAGAAAGCTTTTCTCCTTTCATCAGCGAAAAAATCAAAAACTTCAACGAAATTTCGGACAGACTATCCAAAATTAATTTACATTCGGCATTCACCCTGATTAGATACTGTTGTTTTGGCCCAAATTTTATATATTTGCTACGTTCTTCCCCTTTATGGAAGCAACCACATCTCTTGGACAAAATTGACCAAATTATTCGCAGCACACTTACATCCATTTTAAATGTGGCCTTGGATGACCGAGCGTGGCTTCAAGCCACACTACCCATTCGTTTTGGTGGCCTCGGCATCCGCAAAATTACCAGTATTAGCTTACCGGCGTTCCTGTCCACTGTCCACAGCACTGAAAAGTTGACCCGGAAAATTTTAGCCCCCTCCCTGGTTGACTCTGAAGTGCCGTGCTTGACCGATGCGGTGAACGTCTGGAAAGCGGCTTGCCCGGATACAGATCGGCCCGCAAACCCATCTTCCCAGAGACAGTGGGATGAGCCGCTCTGCAGGTTGGTACGGAATAATCTTATCAATACGTCTACCAATACTGCTGAGCGTGCCCGCCTGCTGCCTGTGGGTGAGTGGGAGTCGGGCCTCTGGCTTCAAGCACTACCGTCTCCCAACACAGGCACTATGTTGGGTGACACCACCTTCCGGCTCGCTACTTGTCTGCGTCTGGGCGCTCCTTGCGGGGCTCCGCATCGCTGCCAGTGCGGAGAAGCTGTCGACTGCCTTGACATCATGGCCTATCTTGCAGTAAGAGCGCAGGCCGGATAGCACGGCACGCCAGCATTAATGACATCATCCGTCGTGCTCTTGTCACCGTCGGGGTGCCAGCTGTTTTAGAACCCAATGGCTTAGCACGCGACGATGGGAAGAGACCAGACGGAATGACCATAATGCCTTGGAAGTTAGGTCGGCCTTTGGTGTGGGATGCAACATGTGTCGACACCCTTGCGCCATCCCATCTTCCTAGCACGGCAAGCTGTGCTGGGGCGGCTGCTGCAGGTGCAGAAAACCTCAAACGGCGAAAATATTCCAATCTTATTGGGAGCTATATGTTCGAGCCGTTTGGGGTTGAAACACTAGGGCCATGGGGTCCGAGTGCCCGCTTGGTTTTTCAAGATATCGCCAAGCGGTTGGTCGACTCTTCACGTGACCAGAGGGCTGGTCTATTTTTCGGACAAAGAATCAGCATCGCCATACAACGTGGCAATGCTGCCAGCCTTCTGGGCACCTTTCCTGTTGACAGCGATGCGGACGAATTTTTTGATGCCCTATGATTCTATCCCCCACCTTTTTTTTTTTTTTTTTTCACATGTACTTATAGTATTATGTTAAGTCTGTTAGCGTTTATCTTATATATTATTATTTTAAGTCGGTTAGTTTTTATATGATGTAAATATTTTATTACTGAGTTATTGAATAAATAATATAAAATAATAAATAATACTAATATTATAAATTCGAAAATAACTCTGTCTGTTTGCATGTCACCTTTTCACGCTTATACCACTGAATGGATTTCGACAAAATTTGGCAAGGAGGTAGATGGCATCCTGGGACAAAGGTTACTTTTTGTCTTAAAAATAATCCTATAAGGGGTGATAGAAGGGATGAAAGTTAGTATGGGAAGCCCAGCATTTGTTAAGTTAAGCATATACAAATTCTAATTTATGCTTTTGGTATGAATTAAAGAATTACGTCTTACAACGTTTTTTTTAAATCGTCCCCCAAGGGGTTACCCCCTAATATAATAAGAGATGATTTAAAAATTTACATAATATTTATGTTTGTGTGTACTTTTTTAAAGAGATTTAAGGTATTGGAAATATGGTCGTCCGGAAATTGAGCTAACACTTGTATAAAGAACGGTATTTCAATCACAGTTACGTTCATAATACAATAACTGGCTCCATGGATTAAGCCATGTCAAAATATAAATCTTGTTTTGTAATAAGACGGTATCCCCCTTATTACAAAACAAGGTTTATCTTCAGACCCAGGTTTAAAACATGGAGCCATTATTGAATTTAGAAGTTTATTCCGACTATGGTAAAGTTCCTAAACACAAAACTGACAACTTAGTACCGAACTAAGTTTTCAGTTTTGTATAAAGAACGGTATTTTAATCACTGTTACGTTCTTATTACAAAACTGGCTGCATGGTTTCAGCCATGTCAAAATATAAATCTTGTTTGGTAATAAGACGGTTTGTGTTTATTTAATTAAAATCTGTCCACTGGGTCAAAAGTTATTACAATTTATTATCTGTCTATCGGTTACCTTACCTATTCTCTCTGTAACGGCTAAACGGACTTGGATAGGCCATGAGTTGGGTCTAGGACAAATTATACTTTTATCCCGGTAGTAGGTAAGTTTCCGTGGGATGATATCCGACATCCACGCGATCAAAGCTGCGGGCAAAAAAGCTAGTATTTCAATATAAAAGTACTAGTTGATTTTTTAAGTACCGATCCTATATGATGACATAGATTATATCCTGAAAAGTAGCGCCATAGAAACAATATTACATTATTGCAGGCCGTGAAATAGGCAATTGCAGGTCGAGTATGAGTTAGGCAATTGCCATTTCCGCAGAGGCATATATAGTGCTTTTCTCAAAAGAATGCAAAGTAAATTATTTATAAATTAAATGACGAACAACGATAGTTTTTCACGCGCCAATGTGTTCGTTTGTTTTTTTTTTTGTCAGGTACAGCTTTCTATTTGCAAGCCAGTTAGAAATTTAAATAAAACCTTTGGTATGTTACCTCCTTGGTTGCCATGTTTCGGGGTAAAAGATAGTTCCATTTTTAAATTACACGAAAGCTATGACTTTACTATGTAATTTATTTAACCGCTAAACCACGGCACTACATGGATTTTCATTCAACATTTGGTGGCCGCTGCTCGCTTGTATTTGGCCAGTACAGCAATTTCGATTTATCTCAAAGAAGGTTGTCAAAATAATGCTCGAATTTCCTAGCATTTTTGAGAAAAGAGTATTTAATAACCCCACCTCGCCGTTTCATACAACATTGCTGGAGCGTTGTAATGTTCCAAACTCAAAAAACGCTCCTGCAATGGATTTAATTTTTTTTTACCGTAAATTCGATACGTAGCGTGTTATTTTTTCGAAAATAATGACAATATTTCCATGCATGTTTCAGAAAATGCTATTTATTGCCTGTGAAGACGATCTATCAAACTCAAACTCAAACTCAAAGCATTTATTTCAAATAAACCAATTACAGGCACTTTTGAATTGTCAAGGGGGTCGGTCAGTCATCAAGATGAAGCTAGTTGAGAAGAACGGGCAAGAAACTCCACGGACACTCTTTTAAATTAACATATGGTTACAAAATATTGGTTACATCATTCGTGTTGAAATTAAACATGTGAGAACGATGCAAAACGTCAAAGGCGTCCATAACAAAAATATTAAAAAAAAACAATTCAAAACTTAAATTAAAATAAGCCAAGGCCGCTAAGAGATGACCAGTCCCTACTGATGGCGCCCGTTCACGAACATGACGCATGGATTAGCCCCATTCAACTCAACCATTTTGAAGGGAGCTAAATGATCCAACACACCCGCCACCATCAGCGAGACATTACAGTGAGCATGACATACTCTCAGCCGCCAGGGCACATTCAAGTCAATGAAAGAAGTACTCAATAAATGGTAGCTTTATAGTAAGTACATAGTGCTCACACATGTGCTATGCAATTATATAATACTAAGAGATTGAATTTATACAAAGCAAAGATAGTTTTTGAAATCTTCAGCAGCTCCAACAGTATTTTCAAATGTTAATCAATTAGTTGAGGTTGTGGAGCTGGACCAGCATTGAGCCAAGCATTTTTATCAGCGATGTAATCCCCCAAATTATAGTATGCCTGCATGCATAGTGTGCGTTTTATACAAGATTTGAATTTCGTCTCATTCAGTTGAAGTATGTGGGGAGGAATTATATTATAACATTTTAAACAGTACCCCATGAAAGACGAGTCTACTTTTGCCAGTCTGAAACCTGGTTGAGCTAATAAATCCCTACTTCTAGTACTATAATTATGTCTTTCGCCTCTTTTACTAAAAAGATGTAAATTTTTCTTACGTACATGATGTTTTCATAGATATATTGACAAGGCACCGTCATGATGTTAATATCCTTAAACAGTTCCCTAAGAGAATCGCGCCTGCGGAGATTATATATGGCTCTGATGGCTCTTTTCTGCAGAATAAAAATAGACTCGATGTCTGCAGCCCGTCCCCATAGTAAAATACCGTATGACATAATACTATGAAAGTAACTAAAATAGACCAGCCTCGCGGTATCTACATCAGTAAATTGACGGATTTTTCTCACAGCATAAGCCGCCGAACTTAGCCGTCCTGCAAGGGATATTATATGAGGACCCCATTAAAGCCTTGAGTCGAGCGTGATCCCCAGAAAAACAGTTTTATCGACGAATTCTAGTTTCTCTTGATTCAATATTATCTCACAATTACTACTTTTGACATTTGGTAACGAAAATCTTATGCACTTAGTTTTTTTCCCATTTAATACTAAATTATTAGCAGTGAACCAATTTTGGACCTGCAATAGGGCATTATTTACGTCGTCAAGATTTAATGCACGTCTGTTAATTTTAAAAATTAAGGAAGTATCGTCAGCAAATAACACCATTTGTGGTTGAGTTTTTAACAAACGTTATAAACTCGCTGCAGTAACAGGATAATGAATTTTCTCCACTACTGAAAATAGGATTCTAAATGAACAGTCAAAGGGGGGCAATTTTGCCAAAAACCACGATCTTTAGCAAAATCAAATCCTGAAGAAACAATTTACTTCCCTTACAAAGCAAATCGATTCCGATTCAACTCTACCGATTCCTTCCAAAATTCGGTATTCCTAACGAATTAACACGTTCGATGCAAAACGTCTTGAATTCGGCACCAGAATACAAATGACCTAGACCGTGTTACCCGGGAGGTACCGGGTACGGTCCGCACGGCTGATTTATAACCGGACCGAACCGGGCGAACTTTATTGTTATTGCCGGTACGGTATTGTACGAAATTTGCAAGTGTGAATGGAATATATTTTGAGGGGGCCCTTTGTATGATGATTTCTTTGTGGTGTGGGAGGGATTTGCCTATTTAGACGCTAAGCAACCTTGGTTTTTACATACAAACATATTTTCACGCCTGTTTTCCCCAAAGGGGTAGGCAGATATGTACTTATAGTACACCGACATTTCGCTAGTTAAATAATATGATAAAAGCCGATTGCCATCATCCTGGCACGAATCCGGACTGGTTTTTGTTTCATTAATATCAATGGCCGTGTTCAAACCATATTTGTTTTCTTTTTTAGGATTTTGTACCTCAAAAGGAAAAAAACCGAACCCTTATAGGATCACTCGTGGGTCTGTCCGTATGTCACAGCCGATTTGCTCCAAATCTACTGGACCGATTAGGTTGAAATTTGAAAGAAAAGAAAGGAAGAAAGAAAAATTGTTTATTCTGCACAAACAAAACACATATTACAAAAATAAAATACAAATTGACGAAAAAAACACACTCTAATACAAGTAGCCAAATTGCAATCATATTTTAAGACTATGAAGTTTATATAATAACCAGAAATAAAAATAAGAAATAATAATTGCTAAAAGCCTAGTATTCAAAACCTTAAAAGTTGAAAGTTTGACAATGAAAACGTTTGATGAATGAGTTTGAAATTTGGTACACACAGGTATTAATTTCTGTGTCCAAACACGACGTGTAACGTGAATTAATTTTGAATATGGGGTTTACTTTTGGGGGAAAAATTTGAACATAAAAAAAATCGTATTGCAAACATGATATGAAATGACATAACAAATGAAAGGACTTGTTATGAAAATTTCAAATATTATTTTTTTTTATAATTTTATAATAAACAGTTTTACAGTCAATTTTAAAACAACGTAAGTAATTTCTATTTTGACTGTTGCAAAGCAGTCGTCGTGGTCTTGATGTCTCGAATTACTTTGTAGTTTGAATGCTATTAAGCGGAATTAAGTAACTTCAGAATTATTTAAAGAACCCGGGGACCCGGGTATACTTCTTCGGAACCAGTTCTGCAGATACCTCGGTAGTACCAGGTATTTCCGGGTATTTCAGAACCGGATATACCCGGCTGCATGCCCTAGTCCTAACCACCTTTTAAGACACTTCCAAGGTGGAAAAAAAATATTCTTCACAGAGTGTCCATGACATAAAAATGGGTGGTAAAACTTACGAATATGCTAGTAAGCGCTGACATTAGATAAAATAAAAAATCTTACAACCACAAATCACCAAATATATCGTGTCCGTATGGATACATGTCTCATATTTAAACGAGGGTTTTACCAACATTTAGTAGTGAATTGGGTTATTTTGTGTCTCCATACAGACGTCTTAATTGAGGAGTCACCTTAAACGTCCTTTAACTTTTTAACGGTTTTACTACGAATTCCAGGATCGGGCCTACAAAATTGCCCAATTTACTACTAAATACTGGTAATACCCTCGTTTAAATATGAGACATGGCTCCTCAATCCATACGGACACAATATATCTGGTTTAAAATATACCGAAATTTTACTTAGTTCATCCGACTCTGAATAGTAGGAATCCCGACTTTTATATAGCTACGGAAAGAATTACAAAAACCCCTTTTCAAAAACTTCCGAAACTCTATCTATAAATTAACAAACACTTCTAATACTGTTGCACTTAAATTACTCAACATTTCATAAGCAGCTGAAGTCTTTGAGCATAAATAAGTAAAACCTACGCATATTTGCCGAACTCCTAACTTTAGTGAAAGTTAAACATTTTAATACAAAGTTTCGAAGATATTAACTTTGATATTTGAACACAAAAACTGGAAAGATATTAATTTTCGTGAGTTTGTTAAAGGGCGGGATCGATTCGGAACTCGTGTACATTCGTATTGTTACAATGAATAAAGGTATAAGTCATAAGAAATACTATGTATTCTTGTAAAAGTATCTAAATATCAGATTCTATTCCTTTAGTGGTGCTGACTGCCAAGCATGGGGTCCTGGGTACTGGGTTTATTACCCGGGTTGGGCAAAGTGAAAATATGTAGGTAGTACATATTTATTAAAAGCTTAGCCTGCGTAACCGCGTCCGGCCCTGGTTCAGGCCATGGTTCAGAGCGAGGCCGTCACCTCCTTCTGTGAAGCAGTAATGCTCGTGAAGGAGGAGGCGGAACGCGTGAGGAGCGGCACGGTTCGCGCCCTCGCGCCCCTAGTCGCCGCAAGAGACGCCCCGGGCGCGGGCGTCGGGAGTCGCAAGCCGATTTCCGGCCACCGTAGGCGCGGGCTTGCGAACGGTTAGCGATGGGTAGCTCGCCGTCCGATAAGGACCAGGCCCGGGTCGACTCAAAGAGATGTCAGCACCAACTGACGGGGTCCGTCAGGACCAATGCCTGCCAGGGTTGCGAGTTTGTCCGAAAGGGATATCGTGGCCCTGGCACACAGGCAACGGAAGAAACACGGGTGGGTTTTATTTAGTAAAAGTCTGACACGCCTTCCCGCTCCGCCCAGGAGGAGAAGTTATTTGATAATTTCCCACCCAAAAAAAAAAAGCTTGGGTAACATGAGTACTGTTTCAATAAAAAAGTGGTATTTGTATTTTCGTTTAAATTTTTTTCAGAAGCAACCTGGGGGTCTACTCCAAAGCGATATTCCGAAGTATCCACCGAATGTTCGGCTGATTTATCTTCGGAGTAGCCCCCTTTTTTTTTGGCTGGGAAATTATCAAATAACTTCTCCCGCTCTGAGTGGAGCGAGAGGGCGCGTCAGACTTTTACTGACTAAAACCTACCCGTGTTCCTTCCGTTGCCTGTGTGCCTGGGCCACGATATCCCTTTCGGACAAACTCGCAACCCTGGCAGGCATTGGTCCTAACGGAGCCCGTCAGTTGGTGCCGACAACTCTTTGAGGCGCGCGTGGAATACGACGCGTCGTCGACCCGGGCCTGGTCCTTATCGGATGGTGAGCTACCCATCGCTCACCGTGGATTAGACCCCCTGGAGTTTGGATTTGAGCCCAGTTGATTTATTTATTTATTTATAGTTAATCAAAACGGTACAACACCAATTCCATTAATAACATAGAAGCATAAAAAAAGATTAATATTAACATATTTTGTATAAATGTTATACAGATTCAATTTTCTCCGTGTGGTGCCGGACGTAAAGAATAGCATCATCCCCTTTCTTCCCGTGGGTGTCGTAAAAGGTGACTAAAAGACTTACTAGAGAATGGGCAGCAGCGTTCTCTATTTTACCACCATACTGCGATCGCCAGACCGCCTGCCAAGCGTGGCGATTATGGCAACCCCTCCTTTTGGAGGAGGCCTATGTCCAGCAGTGGACGTCTTTCAGCTGGAATGATGATGATGATGAAGAGATTCAATTTCTTTTAATTTAATTTTGCGTTGTTAAAACTAACATGGAACAGTGGACGCCCTTGCATACTTTCTCTCACAGAACACCAGACATAATTTTTCTCCATTCATCCCCAAACACATCACATTCAGGATTTGATGGCATCAGTAGGCTTGCCCCTCGTACATGTGATTTATAAATAACTTGCGAAATAAGGATTACCTGCCTACTATGTGTACCTACACCTCTGCCTGTTCATTTGGATAATACAGGCGTGAAGATTTATATGTGTATGTATGCGTATTTTTTGGATCTTTTACTCATTTTTCACTCGGTTCATCAAGTTGAAACTTTTTAGAACTACTTCTTCCGTTCCGATTAAATTAAATTCAAAAGCAAAATCAAAAATATTTTTATTTCACATAAGCCTACATGGGCACTTATGAAACGTCAGAAGCTAGGTGCACCGTTCCAATTGGTCGTTTCCTATGGAGAAGAGCCGGCAAGAAACTCCACGGTCACTCTTTTAAAAAAAGAGGTTTTTACAATGTTTTCAAATTACAGTGTTAATGAGAGGACAGCGTAGGCCCATCAAAGTACCAGGTACTTAACAAAATAGAAAATGGTCTACAGATCTACAGTCTAATAAGCCTACAACGTCCTCACATTGACAAAAAAAACAATATAAAATATTATTAAAATAATAAAAGTTAGAACCTTGTTGAAATATAAATTGTAGGCATAATAATGTCAAATAACAACAACATTATGTCAGTGAAGTTTGTAAAAAAAGATAAAATTAAATTAAAAAATAACTTCGTAATTTGGAAGCTGTTAATAGACATTTACATAGTTTTGCCGGTAATGAGGTACCAGGGAAGCCACATGTACAGAAGGAATTAATGCCAAACTTCCTTGTCTTCAACGTATTATTAATATTAATATATATTTATTATTATATTCGTATTATATATATTAATCGTACCTAGTATCCATATCTGGCTTGGCTGGCGTGATGAAATGGCGTACCTAATATTTCTATTGCTGGAGGCTGTAAAAGTAGCGTCTCTAGTTTAAGGCGACGATAACCGACTTTTAATGATTTTATACTGAAGATCACGTCTAAACGAGTAGTGTTAATGATTTGAAAAAAATATATGATAAATTAGAGCATTTTTTCAATAACTTTATATGTGAATATTTTAGATTATGTATATATTACATAGATTATGTATATATTACATAATGAAATTAATTTGTAAAGTAATGTCTAACGTGGATAAAAAACTGAGAATGGCGCAAAATCTACCAAGCGTATTTTTCTGAATCCTTCACCAATTTAAAGATAATTTAATTATTGATCTTTTATTATACGCGTTTTATTAAAATACCTTTTGTTTTGTGTATAATAAATTAATAATGCGTCAAATTGGGGACAGCGCTCCTTGATGGGCGAGTTCTATTACTGGCTGAACGTACGACGCGTTGCGTGAGCTCAGTACAGAACACGCAAGCTAACCACTCAACGTCACTGGCATACATCTACGTCTTAATTATACGAACTATTTTTCGGCCTCGCCTTGTGCCTTGTGCCACACCTTGAACGAGAAACGGTGTAATGAGTGCGCGACTCAGAATACAAAGTGTTCAGCACCGTTTTGATTGTCACCTCTGTTAGCTCTGTAGTATTGTAACCCAATGTTCATTGTGTTGTCTTTGATGTGATTGGCAAATGAGAGATCAGAGGCTGTTAATAATATATATTTAGGTGAATTTAATTACAAGGCTATGAATGGTTGAGTTAGGAGTTAAGGCTCACAGGAGTAGACCTGTCGCTGCCGGTCGAGGTCAATTCGATGGTCAGCAGCGAGGAGTCCTGGGACGCGGTGGTGTCCTTCTGCGAAACAGTCGTGTCGCAGAACGAGGCTGCGGAAAGGGAGCGGTAGATCTCGTCCACTCACCCAGCCCGCAGCAGGCGGTGTTTGTTTGTTTTGTTTAACAGTGTTTTATTGAAAAAAAAAAACAATATTAATGACTTTAAAAAAAATACTAACTTAAATTTATATATTCACTAAAACCATACACCTAAAATTCAAAATTCAAATTCAAAATATATTTATTGTATTTATTATATTTGTTACAGGTATTAACAATAAAGTTCCAATTAATTATAATAAAATATTTTTGCAAAATACAAAAACCAAATTGGGCCTATCTCGGATTTGAACGCACATATCTTTTGGGGGGTAAGCACTTAATGGAGCTGTGTGTACATTTAAGTATCTCGTAATCGTAAAGGCTGTTCAAATGAACCCTTATTTTATTACCTGACTGATCAGAAAGAAGTTACTGTTTTTAGGGTCCCGTACCTCAAAAGGAAAAAACGGTACTCATAAAGGATCACTTCGTTGACCGTCTGTCTGTCTGTCAGTCTCTGTTGAAATTAATATTGAATACGTAAGTCTAGAATCCCTAGGACGTTTAAAAAAACCAAGCTTCTACGTCAACGCAATAATAAAGTACGGCGTTTTATGCGACATATTTTGATACTCAAAACAAAAACTTAAAAAAAAAAAACCTATTGGGTACTTCCCGTTGATCTAGAATCATTAAATTTGGCAAGAAGCAAGTCTCACAGCATAAGTAAAGGCTCGTACAGACTGGTGCGATATCGCGAGCGCGACAGGCACCAACAGAGAAAATGTGCTACTAAAGTCGCGTCGATAATACTTTATATATATATGGCTGAAGATCTTTCAGCCATATATATAAAGTATTAATTTATGTGATCAAACTACAAATTAACGATTTTCGAACTTTTTCCTTTACAAACACAAACAGAACATGTTTTTCAACTACAATGTTATGTTTGTTTTTGAGATAAATTCCCAACTACGGAATCCTTAATTGTGCATGGTCCGCACACTTGGCCGGTTTTTTTAATATTATTGCTACTTATCTGTTCAATTTACTTATTAACACTCGAATTAATATCGATTAGTTTCCGCTTACCGGCAGCATTTTAAATCTTCCTTATATCTTCACGCTTCAATTTGTAATCTAATAAAATTATGTTCGGAATGGTAATCCCTTTATTTTTCTAGGGTTCCGTAGTGACAAATAAAAATTAATTAGTTTATTTCACATAAACCCACATGGGCACTTATGAAACGTCAGAAGTTAGGTGCATGGTTCCGATTGGTCGTGTCCTATGGAGAAGAGCCGGCAAGAAATTCTACAAAAATATTTCCTTCTGAAGTTGGTAAACCTCAGATTCGACGATTATTCTTTTTTTTTGTATAGTGGCGTGTGCTAGCTAACATAAGCCAATTAATTTAATTTAATGTTTTGTGTTGCGTAATGCAAATAGTTATTTATGATATTAGTGCGGTAAGTTGGTTTTTACGAACGAGTAGACGAATGTAAGCACGAGACGAAGTCGAGGGATTACCATAGTCACGAGTTAGTAAATACCAATTTCTACGCGTGTGTCATACAACGTTTTTCAACACATTTGCGAGAAAACAGTACAATAGGTAATAAAATAAGCCATCAAAACATTTTAAGAGAATGATTGAGTATTTCTTTGAGTCTTCCATGATATAAAATTATTGTAAATCATTACACTCACGCTTTTGGTGGCTCATTCAAGATGATGCAGTAGATTCCATATTAATATCGGATTGCTCGCTTGAACTCATATTATAATTTTGTAAATATCAGTCGGAAAGTCGCAACAATCTTTGACATTTCTAATAAGAAAATGGCGCGAATCTGCTAATGGCGCCACGTGCACATGGTGAAAATTAGTGCTACATCTTTCGTCTCATTTTCTCTTTAATAATAAAGTGAGATAAACGTTTTGAGCAAAAGCGCTTCCAAGGAGGTTCGATCATTCAGCTTATTTATTCTCGTAATTTGAAACTCCTTGGTGGAATTCTTAGATAATGTTTATGGTAATTAAAAAAAAACCGTAAAGGATACGCACGGCGCTATACAACGAAGGGGGCGGTAAAACATGTACTTAGCTGAGAGTACCTATTTTACCGCCCGTTCCGTTGTATGGTGCGTAATTTTTAATAAAAAAAAAACTATCAATTGCATCAATTATTCGGGTTGTACACTGCTTGTAATTTGGCGTTTGGCGGCAAAAAACTCTTAACACACTATTAAAGTTTCTATAATAATATAATTCAATCATGATTCGATAGACACGTGGCGCCATCTATTATCATAAGAACGTTATTGTTGTTTTCCTCGGGAATAGTATTTTTTTTTCGAGATGAAAGGTACCCTATGTCCGTTTCTGTACACCTGACACGTATATGCAAAAGTTCAGCATGATCGGCTCAGTGGTTTAGGCGTGAAAAGGTGACAAACAAACTTACTTTCGCATTTATAATATTAGTTAGGATTTTATTATTTAGAATCAAGTTTTTAACTGAACAGACAGCTGTGCTGCTGGAGAGTTTGTTGCGCCACTTCATCTTCCCAGCTAAAGCACTATGAAGTGGTGAAGGGTGGGCGTTTTTGGAGTCTAATATAATTTTTGACGTTCGAAAAGCGCTGATTCTCAGCCTAGTTTGGATAAATGACTTTTGATTTATTTACGCAACCAACATATTACAGTATTGTATGGCTAATGATAGGTTTCCCTGTATAACTAGGAGATTTATACTAACTATACAGCGAAACATGCGAACGGACTACTAAGAAATCTAAATTCAAACGATACAATTTTAGGCATATTGCTTAAAGTTAAGTTAAAATTTAAAAGAAAAAAAAAAGTTGATTCTTAAGACCAAAAAAATAAAATTTGGATAATAAGATATTAGTAGTTTGTCATTTGCCTTAACTTATTGTTTTTATTATTTGTATTTTGATATGTCTAGCCTTCAGTTCCGTGTGGTGCCTGTAAGCACATTGTGGAATGCAATAAATGATTGAGTATTGAGTATTGGAGTTTCTTGCCTGTTCTTCTCCATAGAGATGTACGTTTTAGAATGGGCAAATAGCTTCAACTTTCTGACTAACTGACCGACTCTTTGACAATTCAAAAGTGCCTGTAATAGGTTTAATTAAAATAAATGCTTTGAGTTTGAGTTTTCGCTCTTCCTCTCAACATGACCAAACCATATAAGAATATTATTTTAAATTTTTAAATCATAATTTATACAGCTATTTGAAAAAGTGACTACGGAACCCATTATACCTTTTTTACAAAAAAAGCGTCTGCCATTCATCCGTACTCATAAATTCGACCCTCGGATATTGAGTTCATAGCTAATATTGATATTCTCAAAGCCAATTGATTAGATTACGAGGGTAACAGGTTTTCATCCTTATTTATATACCTATTCAGCCAACGTTCTCGCTTGGAAAGGAGACGTGTTCCTTTCTCGTAGGTTTTTTTAATATTATTTAATTAGGTCATATTAAAAAAACACTTCCTCTCTCCTTAAGGCGCAGATATATGCCAGTGACCATGAGTGGTTAGCTTGTGTGTTCTGTACTGAGCTCACGCAACGCGTCGTACGTTCAGCCAGTATATGACTCGCCCATCAAGGAGCGCTGTCCCCAATTTGACGCATTATTAATTTATTATACACAAAACAAAAGTTATTTTAATAAAACGCGTATACTAAAAGATCAATAATAAACATATCTTTAAATTGGTAAAGGTTTCAGAAAAATACGCTTTGTAGATTTTGCGCCATTCTTAGTTTTTTATCCGTGTTAGACATAACTTTAAAAATTAATTTCACTATGTAATATAAACATAATCTAAAATATCGTATATTAAGTTATTGAGAAAAGGCTCTAATCTAACATATTTTTTTTTTAATTATTAACACTACTCATTTAGACGTGATCTTCAGTATAAAATCATTAAAAGTCGGTTATCGTCGCCTTAAACATCATCATTACATACCTGATACAGTTCCTTGCTCTTGTTTCATATCTAATATTGAATATTGTATAAATATATTTATATAGATAAGTGTATGCTTTATGTATGATAACTGTATGGTTTCGTGTGGCCGGACTTAAAGAATAGCACCGCCCTATCTTCCCATGGGTGTCGTAAAAGGCGACTAAGGGACTTACTAGAGAATGGGGAGCAGCGTTCTCCATGCATTTTAACACCCTAGGTGCGATCGCCAACCCGCTTGCCAAGCGTAGCGATTATGGCAAACCCCTTTGAAGTTTTTCCAGTGATAGCCAAGTCTCACATAGGATATAGCGTTATACATTGTTTTTCATGGATGAAAGCTTCAAGTTGATGTTGTTAGTTAAAGATGCTTTGTATGTTTTGATATAAAATTTTAAAATGTTGTTCTGTCAACATAGACCTAACTAAAACCAACCCGTATTCCTTCCGTTGCCTATGTGCCAGGGCCACGATATTCCTTTCGGACAAACTCGCAACCCTGGCAGGCATTGGCATCTCTTTGAGGCGCGCGTGAAACACAACGCGCCGTCGACCCTCCTTCGCGAGCATTACTGCTTCGCAGAAGGAGGTGACGGTCTCCCATGCACTCTCGCTCCGAAACCATGGCCTGAACCAGGGCCGGACGCGAGAGATGAACCAGGGCCGGACGCGAGAGAAGAACCAGAGCCGGACGCGAGGGAAGAACATAGGGCTAGCGACCAACAAAATAACTTTCCTAATGGTCAGACAACTGTTACAGCGACCATTAAAAATGTTTTTGTCGATAATCGATGAGAAGCCTTCGGGCATTGTCAATCGCATGATAGTCGGGTCGTCCCACCATTTTCTTTTGTTCAGATTATCTTTCTTTACCCCTTAAGAGGCCGGTGATGGATGCGTAGTTTATACAAACGTAATATAATAATATAATATAATCTTTATTTATCCAAAAACATACAGAGTTTGAAATACAGTTTGATATTTGGTTTAGAAATACATTTATAGGTAGTTTATTTTACAAAATTTGTACGAGAATAATACTCTACCACTTAAGAAAGAAAGAAAAGAAAGAAAAATAATTTTATTCGTCACAGAAACACGTGCCTAGTAAAACACAAACTCGAGCAAGTAAACATTAAAAAAAAAAAACCTATCTACATTATAATCACGAGCAGAAAAATAACAACTGGTCGGCAACTGCACGTCATGACTGTGACAAAAAGGCTAGGCTAGGGTATACCTGTATTATACGAGATAGTACCTGTATTTTAAATACTTTGGTTTAGAAATACATTTATAGGTAGTTTATTTTACAAAATCTGTACGAGAATAATACTCTACCACTTAAGCTAGGGTATACCTGTATTATACGAGATAGTACCTGTATTTTAAATACCAAAATAATTTGTAAATCAAACATATTCTTAAGGTAGTGTGTCTTTATTCCGATTGGAATACACAATATCTAGGTTCCCAAATATATACTCTGAATGGACACTGATTTTAACAAGAGTTAAGAAAAACATTAGTTTTCTATAGACATTTTAAATTCCTCATAACTCGTTTTTATATCATTGTCCTTTCAAAATATATATTTGGGAACATAGATATTCTGTAATCCAATCGAAATAAATACACACTACCTTGAGAATATGTTTGATTTACTTTGGTATTTCGTTTGTATGAACTACACATGCTACGCCGGCCCCACTTTTTTTTTTTTGTTGGGAAATTACCAAATAATTTCTCCCGCTCTGGTCGGAGCGGGAGGGCGTGTCAGACTTTTACTGACTAAAACCCACCCGTATTCCTTCATTTGCCTGAGTGCCAGGGCCACGATATCCCTTTCGGGCAAACTCGCAACCCTGGCAGGCATTGGCCCTGACGGACCCCGTCAGTTGCTGCTGACAACTCTTTGAGGCGCGCGTGGAATACAACGCGCCGTCGACCTGGGCCTGGTCCTTATCGGACGGTGAACTACCCATCGCACACCGTCCGCAAGCCCGCGCCTACGGTGGCCGGAAATCGGCTTGCGACTCCCGACGCCCGGGGCGGCGACTAGGAGCGCAAGGGCGCGAACCTTGCCTGTCCCTCACGAGTTCCGCCTCCTCCTTTGCAAGCATTACTGCTTCGCAGAAGGAGGTGACGGCCTCCCATGCACTCTCGCTCCGAACCATGGCCCGAACCAGGGCCGGACGCGAGAGATCGCCGCCGCCGATCGCCTCCGTGAGGTCACGGCGGTGCTCCACCCAAGCCGGGCAGACCTCCACCGTATGCTCCACCGTGTCCTCCGGGTGATCCACACAGTGGTGACACCCGGGCATTTCCTCCCGCTTTATCCTGAACAGGAACCTCCCGAAACCTCCAGAAAATAACCTCAAAATTTAAAAAAGTTAAATACTGAAATATTTATTCTAATAATAATTATTCATTACTAGTGGTCACCTACTGGTCGAAATTCAACAACCTTTAGGTACTTACAATCTATATAGTACTTACTAACTGTATGAGTATCTACACAAATTCCATGCTATTATAAAGTACTTACTAATTCCATGCTCAAGCTGTTACTTCCTGTTACACACTTCCGTCCCTTTTCACGAAATCACTCCCACAGAGAGCGAAAAAATAGGAGATGGTTGCACCGAGCGCAAATGCACGAGTGTTAGGTAGGTTGGTGCCCGACCGCATGCGAGGGCACTAAATTAGCACGAGTGCATTAATTACTCACTTGCAAGGTGCGTAATCTACTTTTCTTTCAACTACCAATCTACCTACCGTAATCAAATATACCTACTCAAAATAAAAAATCAAGCTAATGAAAACAAAGTTTTTCCCCAAGTCGGTTTCATTCAGCCGATTTTAATTTTCAGCCAGTATCTTTTTGATCGAATGCATACATTTTATATTAAACTTAATGGGAGACATTAAACCTTTATGGTAAATTTATATCTAAATAGAAAATAAAAAACTGTGCAAAAATTACATTTCATAAAACAGCACTGTTTTGGTTCTAAGCAAAAAATACGTGCTTTGTGATCGGTTTTGTAGTGATTAATGATAACATTACTACGTAGTTGAAAGAAAAAGATGTTACAGATATATTTTTTTATTATTTGGAATCATTAGTATCTGTCTCATAGACAAGAAGAGTATCATTATTATCATCCATTCTCTAGAATATTTTAGTTACATGAAATAGGAGTTAGGAAAAGGGATCCCTACCTCACCTTCTATTTCATGGAACTTAAGACGGAGATATATGCCAGTGACCTTGAGTGGTTAGCTTGCGTGTTCTGTACTGAGCTCACGCAACGCGTCGTACGTTCAGCCAGTAATAGGACTCGCCTATCAAGGAGCGCTGTCCCCAATTTGACGCATTATTAATTTATTATACACAAACCAAAAGGTATTTTAATAAAACGCGTATACTAAAAGATGAATAATTAAATTGTCTTTAAATTGGTGAAGGTTTCAGAAAAATACGCTTGGTAGATTTTGCGCCATTCTCAGTTTTTAATCCGCATTAGACATAACTTTACAAATTAATTTCACTATGTAATTATAAACATAATCTAAAAAATTCACATAGTAAGTCATTGAAAAAATGCTCTAATTTAACTAGCAGTGTGTTTACCATACCTACACCTCTACCTAACTCGTTGGGAATACAGGCGTAATATTATATATAAAAAAAAACTTATCTACCAAAACACAAAGTTTAATCGTAAATAAGCCGAAAGTATAACCTGCAAAAAACATCGAAGCGGCACCCAAAGGTAATGTAACAGATACCATCAGGCATTACTGACATTATTTACTGATGTCACCATCGATCAAGCCGAACTGATGACATCACGCTTTCTCAAATTCTCTCCATTCGACCTATCTGTCATTTAAGGTCGACTTTGGGACAAGTTTTTTATTTACAGAGAGTAAATGTACCCGAAGGAGCTTTTTGGAACGAAATTTGCATGTATTAGGTAACGGACCATGAATTTGGAGAAGGAAAACTTAACTCCAAACATTGTATGGTTATGTGAGCGAGAATCAGAATAATATCCATTCAGTAATAAGGTTGATGCAAGCCAACATTGTCTGTGTGGTACCCGACGTAAAGAATAGCACCGGGACTATTTCTTCCCGTGGGTGTCCTAAAAGGCGACTAAGGGACTTACTAGAGAATGGGCCGCAGCGTTGTCTATGCATTTTAACACGATACTGCGATCGCCAACCCGCCTGCCAAGCGTGGCGATTATGGCAAACCCCCCCTTTGAAGGAGGCCTATGTCCAGCAGTGGACGTCTTTCGGCTGAAATGATGATGATTACAAAAATGTAGTACATTATTTTAGGTATCATCAATAGTTTTTGCGGCGCATGCAAATATGACTTTTGTAGGCAAATTTTTATAACTTTATTTATTTATTTATTGGATCTCCAACAGAGGCTACACAATTACATGCAAGTAGGTATACATAGAACAGGGACCAATACAAGTGTGTGCTTCCAATTATAGGAGACCACATCATTTACATAAAATCTAGGTACATTAAGTTTGACAAGAAGAGAACATTAAAATAAATCAAAATACATAACACGAACATCAGACAAAGGTAAAAAAAAAGTGAATTACACAACCAAAGCATATAAAAAAAATACAAACGAATAAGAAAAAAGAATAACAATAAAAGACAACAGACAAAAATAACAAAATATTACGAATTGGATATTATGATTTTTATTATGTCTTTGTCTTTTGTCTTTTTAACCTTGGGTTATATTATTGTAATTTTCGTAGGGAACTCAATGTTTTTTGGAAATAAAGTACATGCCATATTACTCGCTGATAATGTAGCTTTCTATAGGTAAAATAATTTAAAAAATCAGTTAAGTAGTTTTTGAGTTTATCTATTACAAACAAACAAACAAATCTTTTCTTGTTATAATATTATTAACATAACCTAACATAACATCACGCCTTGTTTCCCCGAGGGGTTGGGCAGAGGTGTATGTGTAGTAAACCCACATTTCGCCAGTTATGTTTAAGTCCCATGCTATAGGGGCGACCCTATTGCCATTAACCGGGCAAAATCAGACTACGGACTGAGAAATTCCAGATGGAAAACAAAATAACACTTTGCCTGACCCGGAAATCGAACTCAGGACCCCATGCTCAACAGTAGCGCTTGCGACCAATAGGCAGTTTTTTATAAAAATGTAACTGTAACTTGTATATTGCGGTGTCTTACGACTTCCGCGCGAACGAAGTCGCGGGCAGAAGCTAGTAAGTAATAAGTATAGGTAAATAAATAAAACAATATTTTTATTTCCCAAAAACACATACGATATATAATTGTACTTTAAGTTTACAAATTTTGAATTTATGGTAAAGAATATTTACATAAACATAAAACATTTGGATGCTGCAAAAATCTGTACACAATAGATTATACTCTGTCTCTTAAACTAGGGTATCCTGTATCTTAAAGCGACGATAACCCACTTTTAATGATTTTATACTGAAGATCACGTCTAAACAAGTAGTGTTAATGATTTGAAAAAGATATATGTTAAATTAGAGCATTTTCTCAATAACTTAATATGTAAATATTTTAGATTATGTTTATAATTCATAGTAATATTAGTTTGTAAAGTTATGTCTAAGGCGGATAAAAAACTGAGAATGGCGCAAAATCTACCAAGTGTATTTTTCTGAAACCTTCACTAGTTTAAAGATAATTTAATTATTGATCTTTAAGTATACACGTTTTATTAAAATACCTTTTGTTTTGTGTATAATAAATTAATAATGCGTCAAATTGGGGACAGCGCTCCTTGGTGGGCGAGTCCCATTACTGGCTGAACGTACGACGCGTTGCGTGAGCTCAGTACAGAACACGCAAGCTAACCACTCAAGGTCACTGGCATATATCTGCGTCTTAAAAGACAGTGTATCATAATGAGGTTCCAATTGATAATAGGTATGAGTGGACTGTGTCGATTTACCTTCAGAAGGGAAAAAAGTTATAGTTTACTTTAGTAATTAAATTATGTATGAGTATGTGAGAGTGTAAGGGTGAGCGTGAATGAGTGTTATTGTAAGTGTTTATATGTGAGTGTGGATAAGTAGGTAATCATAATCATAATATTTTTTTATTTCTATAACATAGGTAGTGAATACAGTTCTTAAATTAAAGTTCTTAGGACGCTTTTGTTAGACAATTCTATTTTTTAATAATAACACTGTCCTTTGTATAAAATAACTTTATTATACACACGGAATACTGACTACACTGTCAACCGACTTGCTTCGTAGTTCTATGAACACTGGCTCTGCGCAGCCTTTTACTATTTAAAAACTACTTTTATCCCACCCAGAAATAACGAGAATGTCAACCGTCATTTCTAAATGTTGCCAAAGCAAAAATAATACATTGAGTTGCCATAGTGAAAATACATTCAAAAGTTTGTTACATTATCAATCATTTGTTCTTTGACAGTGTTGCGACACTGGATATTATACTTCGGTATTTAAATAATACATTTTTTTATATTAAATTCAGACTTCCATAATAATAGATAAGTTTAGTAGAATTCACAACTTATTTTCAATGAATGAGACAAACTTTTCTAGAAAATGCGCAATATTTATTTGAAATTAAAAAATGAATTTGGTACAAGCTAACACTATGTTATGCCAAGAGGGGTACAAAATATGGTTGCATGCGAAGTAAAATATTGATCATGTGAGAGGTAAACCATTTATTTGTTAGTTATGTCAAAATTAATAGAACGATGATACCTAAATAAATAAAAACAAAAATTATAAATGTCACAATATGGAATAATTTCTACGGTCAATTCATAAATAAATTATCATAAATTACAATTAGTCACAATATTCAATTCAAATTTGTTTCTCCAGCCAAATAACGTGGTGCTACTTGATGTGTTATATCATCATATTCCTGCCAGGGTTGTGAGTTTGTCCGAAAAGGATATCGTGGCCCTGGCACACAGGCAAATGAAGGAATACGGGTGGGTTTTAGCCAGTAAAAGTCTGACTCGCCCTCCGCCCAGAGCGGGAGAAGTTATGTGATAATTTCCCACCCAAAAAAGAGTTATCATCATATTACATTTTTTACGCAATCCATCCATCGCTTCATTAGTCTTCTTGTGCGAACAGTTATCTCATGCCTCAAATCAACAAGATATTACTTTCAAAATTAATCTACATCAAAAAGAAAACTTCCCTAATCAATCTCCTTTATAGAGAGGTGATGAAAAAGCGAGTAAACCCATGGGGCGTGCAAATGTATTGATATGGTACATGTTGATTCAATTCACCGTGCACGATATCTGATTACAATGTACGTTGGGGGAAGTAGCTCCTACTTGTCGATCTCGATTTAGACTCACTCTTTATGTCGTCCAAGGAAAAAGGGTCCAGTAGTGGGGTATTGAGTTAAGACTAGATTCAGTATCTAGAATAGTCAATTGATATTAAGAATTAAAATAATATTCAAAAACTGGCACATTTTTTTTGTCAGACATTTGAATTTGAAACTCTGAAAAAGCTTGATTTGAAAACAAAACTAGATATAATATGAACTTGTAAATAATTAAGCATTAATTAATAAATAATTACAATCGCGAAATGCAATTTTTTCACTTAACTTTACAAAACTGCGTATATCTCGGAAATTAAATGCCGAGAACTGGGGGCCTAAAATGGACGCTTTGGCAGAATCATAATTATGATCTACGTACAATTCATACATCCCGCAATTCATTTGTTTGACAGCTGCTATTTGACATTAGACTTCAATAAAGCAATTCATAGTTTGTGGACCATTTTATGAAACTCCATACAAAACTGTCAAACAAATGAATTGCGGGATATGAATTGTACGCAGATCATATTATGATTCTGCCAAAGCGTCAATTTCAGGCCCCCTGGACCCTTTCTGCTTGGACGCCCAAATATTTATTTTCAGCTCTACAAAACTTACAAATTAATTTCGTGCAGCCACGTGTATTTCATCGAGATTAGTCAAACAGTTTCTGTTCAAACCTGAGCTGAGAGCCTGAGAACCTGAGTCCAAAGTGAAAGAAAACGCATCATTGTTTTTTGGCGCTTGCTTTTTGTTTCCTTTTTAGGGTTCCGTACCCAAAAGGTAAAAGCGGGAACCCTATTACTAAGGCTCCGCCGTCTGTCTGTCCGTATGTCACCAGGCTGTATCTCATGAACCGTGATAGTTAGACAGTTGAAATTTTCATAGATGATGTATTTCTGTTGCCGCTATAACAACAAATACAAAAAAACAGAATAAAATAAATATTTCTCCTCCCATACAACAGGAGGGCTCCCATACAACAAACGTGATTTTTTTTTGCTCGTTTTTCTCGATATTGATAATGGCAACAGGTAGACGCTTGAACTATTCACAGAATATTTAGTTATATATTCATTTTAAAACTAAATAATTAAATTTAAAAATAATATATATTTAAGTGGGGGGTCTCCCATACAACAAACGTGATTTTTTTGCCATTTTTTATAGATAATGGAACGGAACCCTTCGTGCGCGAGTTGGACTCGTACTTGGCCGGTTTTTTATTTATTGGCAACCTTTTAACTGTGGTCTGTTTTCTGAGAATTTTTTTAGATAATTTGAAAGATTCTGTTTTTTTTTTTCTTTTTTTTTATTAAAACGTTGCCCCGCACTAGGAATTTCTCCTGTATCGTGGGTGCATTTACAAACATTCAAACTCACATACACAAACAGCCATACCCGGAACAACTACTTGTAGGTCATACAAATATTTGTTCCGTGGGGGAATCGAACCCGCGACACGCAGCGCAGCAGTCAATCGCTTAACCACTGCGCCAACCGTGCCGTCAATATATCGTATAATTGACGTTTCGACGTGTTTCATATCGTATATATTGTTGTTTTTATATTCATTCTCTTGTTTTAATACTCTAATCAAAAAAATCCAGAACGATTTACATTTATGATACGATGACGTGCTTTTTTAATCCCGTGACTTATATCAGCAACTGTTTTACCTATAATTAGTCATCAACAATTAGTAGGAGCCCCAACGACAGCCCACAACAAAAGAGTTCTTCTCTGTCAGATTAGACAGAAGCGTATAATATAGACACGCCAGGGATCGGGGAATTTCCCCGTATTCTCCCTTTTTTTTCCTCCCCTGCCTCCGATACATTTGTATAGAAAAAGATAAGATCTTTGTTCGCGATAATGTACAAGTGAATGGAACGAAATTGTGAGAGTACATTTTTTGTAGCTTCTCATCGACATCTTGATTCTTACGTTCTGAACACATGTAAGCAAATGTAACAAAAAATATTGAATACAAGTACTCCTTCGATTTTTTTTTTGTGGGAAATTTATTTCATTTATTCAATAACAATTTACATTGTGTTTGAATGTTTACAAATACACCTAAGCAAATAATTAAAATAATAATATATTACACTCACAAAAGTTCAAAATATAAAACAAAGTCAAAGAGAAAATAAATAAAAACATGTCAATAATAACCACCTAATAATTTGATTTTAATTTCCAACACTTAATAATAATTAAAGATTATATATTTAAATTACAAATAACTTCTCCCGCTCTTCGTGTCAGACTTTTACTGACTAAAACCCACCCGTGTTCCTTCAGTTGCCTGTGTGCCAGGGCCTCGATGTCCCTTTCGGACAAACTCGCAACCCTGGCAGGCATTGGCCCTAACGGACCCCGTCAGTTGGTGCTGACATCTCGTAACATAGTTTTTTTTTTGTCCTGCAATCAAGATACTAGCAGAGGTTTTTTCTTTGATATTTGGGTCGCGTTTGATCACTATCAACTGATGATATGCAATGATGTGGTCGACGATGGTGCCGCTTATCTAGATGTAACCTATTCACTCGAGACTTGAAGACTCCCTTATTTAATTAAATGAAATTATGCTCATTTCTGTAAGTAGATCTTCTAACACTTTTACACGTCAGTGAAAAGCAATCAGTATACACAGACTCCGGCAAGGAGTTAAGGCAGAGGCACATAACTGTGTTGTGTCGTGTCGTGACGCCTTCTGACGCAGTGTTAGCCAATCAAAACTCGTTGTGATTTGACGTAGTCCTGAATAGATTCGTTTGATTGGTTCTCCCACGTCACGACACAACACGACACAGTAATGTGCCGGTGGCTTTAAACTCACTAAAATGCATATATATCTTCGAAACAATATGTTAGATGACTAGAATCAATTCTATTTTCTTTGTATATTAATTATGTTTGACTTTCAAAAGTGCCATATAAGTGCTTATTTGAAATAAATAATTTGACTTTGACTTTGAAGGAGTACAGGCAGAATTCTAATGCTGGGATGTGCACGGAGACTGCAGAGGTTACGCACGTTTGATGCGCGGTTCATTTGTTTGCCAACCAAGCATCTGTACGTAGCTTGAGGTATTCCATTCAGAGCACTGATTTCAACAGCACTTGACCGAACCGCACCTGAGCACTTCCACTAACTGAAACAAAATTTTGATAAGTGCGGTTCGGTGGAACAGTTTATGTAGCTTGGCAGTGGGTTGCAGTAGACGATCCTGCTTACATCTTCACACAAAGCGAAGCTAAGTAGACGTGCACGCGAAGCTTAGCCGTGCGCAGTCATGGAACAGCGCCTTAAGTCCTTTGTCAATTTAAGTTTCCACATCATCATCATCATCATCTGCCTAGCTTTTTCCCAACTATATTGGAGTCAGCTTCCAGTTTAACCAGATGCAGTTGAATACCAGGATTACATGGAGCGACTGCCTACAGGATCGTTACTAAGTAATACGATACCTCTTAGTAAGACTACAGGTAGAAATGAAGTTATCTGGAAGTGAACCGGAGTTACCGACACAGCCTGCAGAGTAAGCAAGCTGAAGTGGCAGTGGGCTGGCCATGTTTGTCGAAAGAACGATGGGCGGTGGAGCAGACGAGTCCTGGAGTGGAGACCGCGTATCGGCAAGCGTAGTGTGGGACGCCCCCTAGCTGGATGGAACGACGACCTTAAAAAGGTGGCTGGGACGGATTGGAAGCGGAAGTTGAAGGACAGGGTGTTGTGGCACAGCCTGGGAGAGCCCTATGTCCAGCAGTGGACTGCTTTAGGCTGAGTTGATTGAAGACTGCAGGTTGTCAGACTTTCGGGTTTCTGACTATCTGTCATTATTTCAGCCGAAAGACGTCCACTGCTGGACATAGCCCTCCCCTAAAGGGGGCGGGGGTGCCATAATCGCCTCGCTTGGCAGGCGGGTTGGCGATCGCAGTACGGTGTTAAAATGCATTGAAATCGCTGCTGCCCATTCTCTTGTAAGTCCCTTAGTAGCCTTTTACGACACCCACGGGAAGAAATAGAATGGTGCTTTACGTCCGGCACCACACGGAACTGATTATCCGTAACGACTGTCAAATATCTGCAAATGACAGCCGGGATTAACGGTATATGGAGATATCCGACTTTTAATGAATTTATACTGAAGATCACGTCTAAACGTGAAAGTGATGAAAAATGAATGAATGATTTGAAAAAAATATATGTTAAATTAGAGCATTTTCTCAATAACTTAATAAGTGAATATTTTAGATTATTTTATATTACATAGTGAAATTAATTTGTAAATTATACAGTTAAAATTTATTATATTATTATAATTTATTATATTATTATAATTTATCATATTATTATAATTTATTATATTATTATTATTGATTATATTATTATAATTTATCATATTATTATAATTTATTATATTATTATAATTTAATTAGTGATCTTTTAGTATACGCGTTTTATTAAAATATCTTTTGGTTTGTGTATAAAAAAATAATAATGTGTCAAAATAGGGACAGCGCTCCTTGATGGGCGAGTTCTATTACTGGCTGAACGTACGACGCGTTGCGTGAGCTCAGTACAGAACACGCAAGCTAACCACTCAAGGTCACTGGCATATATCTCCGTCTTAACGGAGGGGTCTCGATTATGTACTCGTAATTTAGGTTTGCACATTAATTATTTACGATTCAATTGCCACAATTCGGTTGACATAGTGATTATGACCAGAAACAATTGACAATTGTGGTTTGTGACCACGAGAACAATTAGGTAGTGATGTATAGATCAGATACGTGGTTGTGAGTGCGTTTTGATTTACAAAATAATGTGTCGTAAATTATTATTTATTGGGAATTTGGTTTCAATAAGTGTTCAGCCCCAAATATTCACTATGTTATTTCTGCAGCCACTTTTGTTGCTTTGCATTAAGACTCTGACAACAGGTAAACCGCTGTCACTGTCAGACTGCATACAAAAGAAAGAGAATCGCGATGAAACAACGCTTGTAATTTATTGCAAAATATGAAGCAATTATTTATTTACTCAAAAATGAGTTTAGTTATCGAAAATAAAATACTTGAACCAAGTTCTGCATACAAATAAGACGTTCTTGTTATTAATTAAATACCAACCGTACGTTGATATTTAATACAGATATTTTGGATTGAAACTCAAAGTAAAGGGTTAGTTTACCGTTAACTTGTATCTTTTTTTTCTAAACGTGTTTTGGTAACAACCAAGTTCCGAGAAATATGTTCAAGAATAACATATATTTTTTCCGCTATCACAAACTATATAGATATGGCAATTTTTTTGTTTAAGACAAGCCTACTTTTATCATTTGCCTCTTGTCAGCGCCTTAAAGGAGAGGTTAATACAGAGTAAACACGGCATTCACAGCATCGCTTTTTTGGTGTATTTTTAATATTGAACCCCACCTTTTTCACATACCTACATAAAAAACATCTCCAAAATAAATTAGAAAACCCTAAACTACGACAAAAACGCCAACTAAAAAGGGATAAAAAACCGGCCAAATGCGAGTCGGACTCGCGCACGATGGTTCCGTGCCATTATCTATAAAAATGGCAAAAATATCACGTTTGTTGTATGGGAGCCCCCCTTCAATATTTGTTTTATTTTAATTTAATTATTTATTTGTAAAGAGAATATATAACTAAATATTCTGTGAATATTTCAAGCGTCTACCTGTTGCCGTTATCAATAGAGAGCAAAAAAGAGCAAAAAAATCACGTTTGTTGTATGGGAGCCCCCTTAAATATTTATTTTATTCTGATTTTTTGTTATAGCGGCAAGAGAAATACATCATCTCTGAAAATTTCAACTGTCTAACTATCACGGTTCATGAGATACAGCCTGGTGACAGACGGACAGACAGACAGGCAGGCAGACAGACAGACGGCGGAGCCTTAGTTCCCGTTTTACCCTTTGGGTACGGAACCCTAAAAAGACAGTAACAATTATTAAGTAACATCGGTTTCGGGTTTCGGATAACCAGACTCGGTCTATCATTATGATTTTTTTATTAGATTAGAAGCAATATGAGTGTCTCTGGAGTTACCTACTCATAGTTTTGTGGTACGTCTCTGTAGTTTCTTATAATAAAGCATGGTGGTAGCAGTTTCACATTCTAACTCGCTCTTGGTTCGTGCGCTTGCAATACTGAATGCTGTACTGGCGTCAACACAGGAGTGTGATTTGTTGAGATTTTGAGATAGACGCAAGATGAGTTTTTTTATTTTATTTTTTGTGCCAATATTATAATAGGTAATTATTTTTTTGTTAGTTTTATCTGTTTTGTTACTTATTTTTGTTTATTATTTTACATTGTTATTCCTTCCTTAGTGTAGCGGCATCAACATCGCCACATGCGAACTACGCGTCACATTGACGTCACGCAAAAACCTGTATCGCGCAAGCAGAGTTTACCGCGCAACTTACATTATTATATACAACATCCCGACATCAATCGTCGGGCAGTTGCCCACCAGACACAATACCCGTCTGGTCGGAGGATCCTCCCTTTTCTATAGAGGATGAGTGAACTTTACACCCTGTTCCTCATGCCTCTAAAATATTTTAAATTTTACTGTGCAATAACTTGGATCTGGGTCTGTAATGTTGTGCATGTGTTTTACCAAATAAATAAATAAATTGTGACTCTTTCTCTTCGTTAAAGTTCACCTAGCTATTTAGTTTTAAGGTCAAAAACGTAACATAAAAACCCTTTTTAGGGTTCCGTAGTAAACAAGGAACCCTTATAGTTTCGCCATGTCCGTCTGTCTGTCTGTCTGTCTGTCTGTCTGTCCGTCCGTCCGTCTGTCCCCAGCTCAGCTCAGAGACGCTTAGTCTTAGAAAGCTGTAATTTGGCATGGGTATACATATTAGTCATGCCAAAAAAATTGTAAAATAAAATTATGAAAAACATTTTTTTTTAGGGTACCTCCCTTACACGTGAAATGGGGATGATATTTTTTTTTCTCGTCTATTCCATGGTGTGGGGTATCGTTGGATAGGCTGTTCAAAAATATTGTGGGTTTGGCAAAACCATTTTTCAATTAAGAGATCCGTTTGCGTAATATTAAGCTTTAAACTGCTATTTTTTGTTAGAGTCAAGTGTCCTCCCCCCCTGCCAGCTAAATGGTTGGTATTGGATATGTGAAAAAATTCATGGCAATAGTATATATAACGAAATTAAAAGGAAAACTATCACAGCTAAGTAGGCTTCACAAGTTAGCGAGTAATAGTCGACCAACTTAAATTTGCAGTTGGAGAATTGACCGTAACGTATATCGATGTATGGGAGAGCATGTTTTTCAACTACGATGTTAAGTTTGTTTTTGGGATAAATTCATCCCAATTACGGAACCCTTCATTGTGCGTGGTCCAACATGCACTTGGTCGGTTTTTTTTAACATAAAACCCCTAATAATAATTTTATTATTAATATGTTAAGCGAAAACTTCGACTTTTCAAAATTACACGGACGAGGAGTATGAAATTTGGCACAGTTAAAGTTTACATGGAAGACGAATGCATTAGAAATAAATTAAATTAATATAAAAAAAAACATTGGGTACACACACTATCATGTGTTAGGCGCACACTCACATAGTATCAAGGCCTCGTGACTTGAATATAGATAGGTGACAGAAGTGACAGCTTTAGCATGGAATATGTAAGTAATTTTTAATAGCATGGAATTAGTGTACTCATAGAAGTAGTAAGTACTGAGTATATAGATTGAAAGTACAGTCGAATTTCTACCAGTGGGTGACCACTAGTATTAAAGAAGTTTTGAAATCTTCCCCTCTTCTACTTTTTTGCTGTACCTGACTGGGTCCATAATGATGACGGAGAGCGATGGGTAGCTCACCGTCCGATAAGGACCAGGCCCGGGTCAACGGCGCGTTGTGTTCCCCGCGCGCCTCCAAGAGATGTCAGCACCAACTGACGGGGTCCGTTAGGGCCAATGCCTGCCAGGGTTGCGAGTTTGTCCGAAAGGGATATCGTGGCACTGGCACACAGGCAACGGAAGGAACACGGGTGGGTTTTAGTCAGTAAAAGTCTGACACGCCCTCCCGCTCCGCCCAGAGCGGGAGAAGTTATTTGATAATTTCCCACCCAAAAAAAAAGGGTCCATAATGATCCCAAAAACATTGAAGTTACAATCAATCAATCAACCAATCTTTATTCGTGAACACAGGTATTACAATAAAGGTCATATGTAAACATTTTGTGTACAACTACATTAGTTTTTTTTTGTAATAAGTCTGAATCTATGTATTATAATTTAATAATTTGTATTATAATTTAATAATAATTTTGTATTATAATTTTATAAATACAAAGTCACGCTGCCACCTCAGTCAGTCACCATGTGGAAAGCAATAAACGATTGAGTTTCGAAAATAAATATTTACTTTTGTATACAGAGATTTTTCTTCGGATAACACTACTAAATGTCTTGTAAAATTTGTTCACACATTCCCACAAAACAGTGGTAACACCCCGGATTGAGCTCGTATCGTGATATCATTTCACTCTAATGCCCGAAGCCATTGCCGAGCGAGCAGGAACCTACCTCTTATAGCTGTATACGTCTGTTACGACCATTGGAAAACGCTTTAGATTGAAATTATTCTAGTGTACGGTGGGAGCTAAAATATGTCATTGTGATTAGATTAAGGTTTTTCAAGGATTGTGTTGTATGTTTTTCACGCTGTACTGAAAAGTTTTGATGACTACTTATGGCGACGATAACCGACTTTCAATGATTTTATACTGAAGATCACGTCTAAACGAGTAGTGTTAATGATTTGAAAAAAATATATGTAAAATTAGAGCATTTTCTCAATAACTTAATATGTGAATATTTTAGATTATGTTTATATTACATAGTGAAGTTAATTTGTAAAGTTATGTCTAACGCGGATAAAACTGAAAATGGCGCCAAATCTACCAAGCGTATTTTTTTTAAACCTTCACCAATTTAAAGATAATTTAATTATTGATCTTTTAGTATACGTGTTTTTTTAAAATACCTTTTGTTTTGTGTATAATAAATGAACAATGCGTCAAAACTTGCACAGCGCTCCTTGATGGGCGAGTCCTATTACTGGCTGAACGTACGACGCGTTGCGTGAGCTCTGCACAGAACACGAAAGCTAACCACTCAAGGTCACTGGCATATATCTGAGTCTTAAATAGTATGTTTTTAAATTCGAAGTCGATCTACATCTGATGAGCACGGGGTCCTGGGTTTCGATTCCCGAGTGGGGCAAAGTGTTATTGGGTTTTGCTATAGAAAATTCTCAGTAGCAATCTAGCAACATAGCCTTGAATTCTGCCCGGTTAATGAATTACTTAATTGGTTCGACTCCTATTACGTTCTGATATTCTAATGTCTGGACTTCAAAAGAGACTATGACCTCATTTCCGATATTCTATTTACAGAAAAAACAATTAATCTAACTTCTGCTTACCCCGTTGCGAATAAAAGGCACTAAATTCTGTAATAATATCTATATTATAAATATATATTTTTTTTTAAACGAGCGAGCCTTACAGTAGTCACATATGATGTGTAACATCTGACATCACCTCGGTAATAAGCAACTGAGCAGTGACAGAAATTAACATCAAATAAAAAACAAGATTTTTATGAAATAATACTGTATACAATCTCATGCAGTCGGAGGCAATAGGTCGTTATTGTTATGAAGATGCCTCCGACTGCATGAGATTGTTTATAGTATTATTTTATAAAAATCTTGTTTCCATCTCTTTTTATGTTCACTTTTTACGCAGTCGGATTTTTTGATTTTTTTATTACCTTTTTTAGTTTACACTTTTTTTTATACTTAGGTATTAAAATTATAATTTTTTTATTTCACATTTTTTAGTTAGGATTATTAATTTAGGTTATTTTTCTCTCACTGTAGGTAGGTAGTAACGCTTAGGGTAACGGTCGATAAAATTATTTATTATCTTTCAAAGCAAGTTCATTCTTGGTATGTCACTCGATTTTAAGCATTATATTCCTTATTATATTTAATTATATTCCTTTTACTAATTATATTTCACGTTAATAAGATCTAATATACGAATAAATAAAAACTACCACAGCTTTAATATAAGTTTTGAAAATTTAAGTGAGAATGGTTGCTAACCAACTTTAATTAGTTATAGATCCTAAATGGTCATTCAAAATTAAAAATGATTGGAGAAATCTAGAGATGATTTTCAAATACCTATCCAATGATACCCTACTTGATGTAGTTCGTCGACTTTATTTTTGTTATTTTTCATAATATGGCGTCTGGTTGTCGCCGATAATGACTTTTGATTACTGTCATGTCTTTAGTGACACTCACAAGATTAAGACAAATCGATTGACGTTAGAATCATTAAAATCGGCCCACGCGTTTGGTCTATAGAGTACCACAAAGGAACAAACATACATACATAGGCTGATAAACACATTACCCTCCTTTGCGTCACGCAGTCGGGTAAAAAAGCTCAATACTGAAATATTTATTCAAATAATTATTCATAACTAGAAAAACTCAAAACTCAAAGCATTTATTTCAATTAAACCCTTTTAAACAGACACTTTTGAATTGTCAAGTCTAGTGTGTAAGATAAGTAGAATTCGACCCCCTCTACTTATCTAAAATCTATAATTATAGTACTTACAAATTCACTGAATCCATGCTATTAAAAGGTACTTACTTATTCCATGCTCAAGCTGTCACTTTCTGTTACACACTTCCGTCCACAGAAAACGCGAGGATAGATGTTACACATCATTAAATCGTAGCGAAGTCAATATTGTACATTGAATATTTAAAAAAAAAACTAATTGCTAAGAAGTCTAGGAAGCAAACTACAAATGTACGAGTAGTTTACAGGGAAGTTTTATAAAAATGTGGCTGTGATTTTAAAACGTAGCCACGGACAGAAGCAAGTCTTGAATAAAATTTATTACAAAATTACCTGAAAAAGCGACGTTCAAGAAAAAAAAATCCTAAAATATAACTCCACAATCAAAATGTTGACGCCATCATTATTCCATTGATACAATTACTACGGATCCCGGAACCGGCAATACGGTTCGGTACGACATTCCGTATTACCCCATTTGGCGAATTTGGTGTATCGGACGGACCCGTTTCTGCGTTTCATTATAAAAGTCTATGGCCTGATGAAGCGTAATAATTACTTTTGAATTGGACAGTTGATGAGTTCCCTACAAAATTTAAATGTTGTTGAGTATTTTGAATGGAGAAATTAGCTTGTTCTAGTAGATTAATGTTTTCGTAATATAAATAAATATCAAATCATTTATTTGTTTAAGACATGTTAGACGGTGTTAAAATACAATTACAATGGTACAAACATGTCTAGCTAGGATAATAAAACATAGCCGGGTTATAACACTTGCAACACTTTATCCTTTCAATAAATTTTCGTCAATAGACCAGAGGACCTAAAATGGACGCTTTGGCAGAATCATAATATTATGATCTGCGTACAATTCATATCCCGCAATTCATCTGTTTGACAGTTTTGTATGGAGTTTCGTAAAATGGTGCACAAATTATGAATTGATACAGTGAAGTCTAATGTCAAATAGCAGATGTCAAACAGATGAATTGCGGGATGTATGAATTGTACGCAGATCATAATATGATTCTGCCAAAGCGTCCATTTTAGGCTCCCTGGTACCGTAAAAGGTATTTTTTCTTATATAGAAAAGGGACGTGAATTTATCAATGTGTGTTGGCAACTATAGAACGTAAATTACTACTTTGCTCTCAAAGACTTTTTGAATTTTTTCTTCGTAAATCAACTTAGAAACGAGGATTTTTTTATTTATTTACTTTTTATTTCTAAATATTTCCTCCTCAAGGGGCGAAAATTACGTTATGCAATTTTCAAACAAATTCCTTTTCAAAGTCAAAGTCAAATTGTTTATTTCAAATAGGCACATAAAAAGCACTTTTGAACGTCAATATTTACAAAAAAAATAGAATTGATTCTAGTCGCCCCTTCCAAAAGGTAGTTTCGTATGGAGAAGAATGGGCAAGAAACTCCACCGGTACTCTTTTAAAATCTTGTACAATATTTTTATAAGTACTTACATTAATTATTATATGTGAAGACGATGCACCTAGAATAAAATTACTATACCACAATAGGTAATAAAAAGAGTTAAGAATGAAGCAATGACAGATAAATTAATTATGTGATAGATAGGTACATGGTGCTCACATATTTACAAAAAATGTAAAAAAATATATACGATTTCCTAAAAAATAACAATATCAGTGTGAGTTAAGGTAATCACAGAACTTAAAATAAATGTCATAAAAATAATAAATTATACAATTAAAATAGCTACCTGTTTGATTTTGTCAAGACTCTAGATTGTCCTATGGAGCTGGACCAGCATGTTTCCAAGCATTCTTATCTTGTATCTCTTCATTCTTCTAGCATTCTTATTCTTATCTTGCGACCTCGCAAAAGATTCCAATGGCATCTTGTGCTTCCTCCAAGGCGTTAAAAATGTTCTTTATTAGGGAGACACCGGCGTCAGTGGTACAACGCCCTTTGGTGAAACCGTACTGTTGTTCATGAAAGATGGAATTTTTATTAAAGTGACGTAACATTTGATTGAGGATCAACTTTTCAAACACCTTACTGAGAACTGGCAGAACTGACACAGACCTATAATTGTTGGGTTCTTTACTATCTCTGGACTTGATTATAGGAACTACTTTACTGTGTTTCATGAGATCCGGAAGGACTCCTTGGTCCACATTGTATGGGCCCATATCACCTTTTTGAACTGAAATTTTCATTTAAAACGCTATCGGAAATAAAATGAGGTACAAGTAAAAATGAACCGTAACGTGATTATAATTTTTATTTTTCGTTAAGACTGGAAGCTGACCTCAACATAGTTAAGATAAGGCTAGGCAGATTGATTGATTATCATTTTCATTATTTGACTGTTCATAGGTACAAAATAAAAAAAAGTTTTAATTGGACATCGCTTTCGATTCTGTCAGGAGCACCCATTCAAAAATTATCATATCATCAAATCAAACTTTAAACTGAACATCCTTTCATACAAAAAATCTCCATAAAGGGAAATGAAAAACACTAACTTGTTGACGGTACAGCAGTAAATAACGATATCTTCGTCCCATCAGTATGATTGGTCCCTGAAATACAAAATGGCCGCGATATGGCCGTAGTACGCTATTGAAAATTAATTTTCAATATGGAGAGTGTTTCGGTATACGTTTGAAATTTGTTTAATGGAGAGAGAGGCTATTCGGAGGTTATTTGACTCCCGGGAAGCTTTTAGGCTTTTGACTTAGCAGTGGAGGGTTACCGATGCACTTTCCTTGCCTGTGGGCGACGTAATTGGGGCTGTGTCGTCGCTGGAGCAGTCAGGCTCAAAGAGATGGCACGCATTATTATATACGAGCTTTAATGGGCGGACGTGTGGTCGTGCGTTCGGCCGCACTCGGTGATGGGGCCCACTAGGCATGGTGGGCTGATACCAGTCGGGGTTGCGGAGGATGTACAAGTATCTCCCGGGCCCCCGACTCATGGTACTAGAAGGAACAGTGGGTTTTCAGTCGGTAGGAGTCCGACATAACCCTCCGTTCTTGCCAGACGGAGGGTATCCATGAGGAGTTCGCCACGCAAAAAAAAAAGTGCTCTTCCCTTGTTTTGTAATGAGGTTGCATCGTGATTTTAGTTGGTAGGAGAACTATTCCTAGCTGTAAGGTGTCTAAGTGTATAGTCTGGTCTAGCCAATATACAAAAGTTTCACTGTCGAAACAAGTTCCCTTCCAATTGAAATGTAATAATGATTTATTTATCTGTTTATTTATCTCTTACATCTATCTTTACAGATCTTCGACCTAATTCGATAGTGTGGCTATATCGCCACACTCGTCACACTGATGTCACGCAAAATCCTGCATCGCGCAAGCAGACTTTACCGCGCAACTAGAATATATACAACGTCCCGACATCAACCGACGGGCAGTTTCCCACCAGACACAACACCCGTCTGGTCAGAGGATCCTCCCTTTTCTATGGAGGATGAGTGAACTTTACATCCTGTTCCTCATGCTTCTAAATTATTACCTGATATTATTTATATCAAATATATAACAAGAAAATATGTATTCTGAATCTACTCCTTAAACAAGAATATACTTAACTTTTTTTTTTTTTGTATCCTGCTCAACGCAACAATCTGTCTTAGACATTTAGCTGCTCCTTTGTTCGAGGTTACTCTGTAGTGTTGGTCTTTGTAGCAGTGAGACATTGTCTATTGACCACTCTCGCCTATTCTATTGTTCCATTGGGAACCGGTTCATTAGAGTTGGAACACTATTTCTCCTCAGTCTTGTGTATACAGTACTTCCAGATCCCACCAGATCAGCGGCCAGGGAGTTGATATGTTTGGTTAATTTTTCCTGGTAGCTTTGACTACGGGTAGCGATTTCTTGTTTAACTGTTTTGAGCTTCAGATCTTGCAGAATGTATTTATTATGTATGCATTTAGGATGTTAAACATGGATCTAATGGCTTTGGTCTGAAACCTTTCCAGGATGTCAATGTTGCTGTTACTTGCTGTTCCCAAGAGTTCAATACCATATGTCCAAACCGGTTTCAATATGGTTTTGTATATTGCCATTTTGCTTTCGTTGGTTAACTGGGACTTTTTACCAATCAGCCAGTACATGCTTCTCAGCTTTGAGTCTACGGTCTTACGTTTCTTCCAGATATGTTTTTGCCAAGTCAATCTTCTATCTAGGTGCATGCCAAGGTATCACGCCGTGTCCTCGTGTGGAATTTGTTCTCCATTTAATGTAATTGGAGGACAGTTACCTTTTCTTAGAGTGAAAGTGACGTGTACAGATTTGTTTTGGTTCACCTTTAGTCTCCATATATTTAGCCACTTTTCGATATCACCAATGTGTTTCTGCAGGTTCGCTGATGCGACATCTGGATTGGTGTGTACTGACATTATTGCAGTATCGTCTGCATAAGTGGCGATGAAGGTGTTGTCATCTGTAGGTATGTCAGCAGTGAAGATGAGGTACAGCACGGGCCCCAAGATGCTCCCCTGGGGTACACCAGACCTGATTTCGTGCAGGTCCGATGTGACATGCTTAAGCTTGACTTCGAAACAGCGTTTGTCTAAGTAGCTTTCTAGTATGGAGGTGAACGGGTGAGGTAAGTATTTTTTTAACTTAAACAGGAGGCCGACATGCCAGACAATATCAAAGGCCTGACTAATGTCCAGGAAGACCGCGGAACAGTATTTTTTGTTTTCCAGGGTGTGGCTAATTGTATCTGTCAACCTATGGACCTGCTCGATGGTGCCATGCTGCTGTCTGAAGCCGAATTGGTGTCCAGGAAGTATCGTTTCCAGATGAGGGCGCATCCTGTTGAGAATTATTTTTTCAAATAGTTTACCAACCAAAGGAAGCAGGCTAATAGGTCTATAAGATGTGGTTTCTTCTGATGGTTTGCCAGGTTTAAGGATCATGACGACCTGAGCAACTACTAACTAACTAACTAACTAAAAATTAAACAACAAAGTATCTACTTAATTAGTAGCTGTCTAACAACTAAACATAGGTGCATCATTCATTAGTCTAACAAACACAATGACCTAACAACAAAAAAACTAAACACAGTAATTAAATCAAAAGAGCTCTCTTTTATTATTAATTAAAACAAAAACTCATAACATATTTACTAAACATCACCATCATCATCATCATCAGCCCATAGCAGTCCACTGCTGGACATAGGCCTCTCCAATTGCACGTCATTCAGCTCGATTCTCGGCAACTCTCATCCAGCTGCCACCAGCCACCCTGCGAAGATCGTCGCTCCACCTAGCCTGAGGGCATCCTAACTTACGTTTGCCGACTGCGGTCTCCACTCAAGAACACGTCTACCCAACGGTCATCAGTTCTGCGGCTAATATGGCCAGTCCATTGCCACTTCAGCTTGCTTATTCTGTGGGCTATGTCGACAACTTTGGTTCTCTGCCGGATCACCTCGTTCCAGATTCGATCCTTCAGAGAGACTCCAAGCATAGCCCGTTCCATAGTACGCTGAGCGACCTTGAATTAATGGACCAGTCATAACTTTAGCCATAGCCTTACTAAACATAACTTAGGTACTACATTTAATATAACTTTTGCATGAAATGAAATGCGGTGTTGTTTATTTCTGTAAGTAGATCTTTCAGGACATACATCAATTGATTGGTTTAATAATAATTTAATATTTTCTGACACAACTATAAGTACTTAGTAAAGTACGAATACCTAGTTAATTATATTCAGTAGACTCGAGGCAATTACCTAACTAAATGACCTTTCAAAATATAGTTATATCACGAAAACTTTAAACAAAACAAACACCAACAATTTTTATTCTTGGTTACATTATTGCAAAATCCACAATGACACACTTACGATGGCTCTACAAATATCTAAGATAGTTCATATACTCGTGCATACAACCAGAATATATATTATATACTCGTATATAACGAACATAAATACAATGATAATCATTTACTTCACACCAACATTAAACTAATGACACTCGAACTTTCTTGACTTAGGGCTGCCAGAAATTCATTTAAATATACAATATTAGTTTTAGTATATGCGAAACCCGAAACACGTGTCTAGTATTTTTATGTTAAGAATCTATGTACAAAATTGCAAAACTGTATCAAGAAAAGTCACAAAGTTATAACGTTGGGTTGTTATGTTACCGGGTTGTCCGTACAAAAACGTGCTAACGGCGCCCCCGCGCCTCCAGGGTCGTCTTGCGCTAATTGATAATAATTTGGCAGTAGATATCTAACCTTACGGCGTTGTATTGTAAGTAATTAAATGGTGATAACATTCTCCATCACAGTTAAATATTTTTGGGACAAAATATAACATGGTGTAAAAATTATTGAAATCGATTCAGTTCCTTATTCTGAACCAACTACGAGTATATGTCACCATACACCTAATTCGTATTTTGTAAGATTTGCTTTTTATGTAATACCTATGAAATAGTATATAGGTACTGCATGTTGACTTAGTTTATTTTTGTATGTCTACTAGGCACGTCATAATGGATCTATAATTTACCTAACAGCTGTCTGTTTAACCTATTTATTCATTCATGGATTCATTCAGCCGAAAGACGTCCACTGCTGGCCATAGAGCTCCCCCCTTGGGGGGGGGGGGGTCGGCCCACGCACAATGAAGGGTTCCTTCGTGGGGATTGTCCAACTGTTTTAAGTTTGTACGCACAATATTGAGAGATTTACTATGTTATTTTAAGACCATAGACTTCTTATAGGTTTTGCTGTAATCAAAATGCAACTGATAAGTAAAAAACTATAATATGTATTTTTTTCAAAATTTTAGGCTTAGTTTCGTAGATACGGGTCAATTTTCATCAATTTTCGTTATTAATTTTAAAAGTATTTATTGTAAAATTATAAAACCAAAATATCTGAAATCCTTACAAGACGCCCTTTTATTTGATGTGTGACACGGTACAGTTTAAACAACAATTTTTTTAATTTTCTAAATTGCCCCACAAAAGTAAATAATATAATAATAATATATATAATTATTATTCAAACTCATTTATTTACGTTGCTTGTCCGTGTTTGGGTCATAGAAGTCCATATGTGTACCAAATCTCAACTTAATCGGTCCAGTAGATTCGGAGAAAATCGGCTGTGACGGACGGACAGACAGGTACACACGAGTAATGCTATAAGGGTTCCTTTTTTTCTTTTGAGGTACGGAACCCTAAAAAGCATAGAGAACGCTGCTGCCCATTCTTTAGTAAGTCCCTTAGTCGCCTTTTACGACACCCACGGGAAGAAATGGGATGGTGCTATTCTTTACGTCCGGCAACACACGGGGCAGGGTCCTCATGCAATGTTTATATACGTATTTATGTAAACTCGCAGAATGAAAAGTTTAAGCAGTTTTCAATCTGTATGCCAAGCGAAAAAGAATAATTTTCTCGCATATCGGGGGCTTGTGGCTTAGAAATAACAGCCGTTTGAGTCGATCGATCTGGTTAAGCTACGCTTGCCGCGGTTTGCCCGTGGATGGGTGATCATCTTTACATACCAAGACTCTTCCGTGACTCGGAAAGCACGTTAAGCCCCGGCATGGGTCCCGGCAGTCATTTGTAGATCTTTGTCAGTTGTTACGGGTCGTCAGAAGCCCGAAAGTCTGACAACCAGTATTACCAAGGGGTATCGTGATACCCAGTAACTGGGTTGTGGAGGTCAGATAGGCAGTCGCTCCATGTAAAGTACTGGTGTTCTGCTGCATCCGGTTAGACTGGAAGCTGACCCGTACATAGTAGGGAAAAGACTGGGCAGATCATATTGGGCACACATATTTTCACTGTATTTTTTCACTTTGCAATTCCTGATTTAGGTACCATACCCCTGTTCTACTCCGAAGCGTTAATCCGAAGTATCGGCCGAATGTTCGGCTGTCTTATAACTTCCATAGTTTCCTTCTTTGACTTTGAATCCTTACCCGACTTAGGCCTCTGCCTCGAATCTTGCGGGCAGCGGGGCGGCGGCGGTGCGGAAGCGGCAGGATCTAATGTGTAAAATTAAATGGACTGGCCCTCGACAACAGCACCACGGCAGCGGCGTGGGCGCGGGCAACGAGCGGTGGCCTCCATGTACTCCAGTCAAGCGGTGTCCTATAGTAGGGATTCACTTCTTCTTTTGCCCACAATAAATCGAGCGTTAGGAATAAATTTGAATCAAAAAGATGTTGTCGGCATTGTTCAGACATTTCGTTCGCGAATAAAAACAAATATCTCGACGCCACAACCACGAACACCTACGCTGCTATAGTGCAGCGCGATCTGCCCGCTGGTGTCGAGAACGGGTCTGCATTGCCCGCGCCGCTGCCGACGCCACCGCCCCGCTGCCCGCAAGATTCGAGGCGGAACCCTTAAAGTCACATTTTTGACTTTGGCTTAATTATCTCTTCGACTTCTTGGCGGGAAAGTGAAGCGTCATGTTCAGCAGTTTGTTTAATTTTCCAAAATTTGTGTTTAGCCGAATATTAATGTGTAATAATGGTGGATTATTAACCATTAAGTGTTTGTGAACGTGCATTAGTGTTGGCAAATGAAACAAAACAGTGCAACTTCGCTTCAAGTTCTCTCACGAAGTCCGCGTGAGGTCTCAGTAAAGTGCCACATCTTTACTGAAACTCAAGGGGAGTGGGCGGGGATATCATCATCATGCATTTATAATTCATTTCATTAATACTATACAAGAACTAAAACGTGACATTGGCTAAATGCACAAACCGTGCGAAGCCAGAAGGAAAAAAAAAAAAAAAATTATCTCTTCGACTGTCGTTTTTTTTTTTTCTTTTGCCGTCATCAGCCGTAGTCAAGCAACGGCTGAACATTCGGCCGATACTTCGCATTTATGTTCGGAATAGCCCCCAGGTGCTTAACCTTTTTATTCTGCCACTGTATGCACCTACATAGCCCTGTATTGTTTGAGTCACACATCTTAATCATAATCTTTGGACTGTAAAAGCTTGCTTCGGTATTATTGTTCTCAGGGATCACTCACCTAGGAAATGCCGGCGCCAAATTGACTTGTAATAGTGTCTTAGAAGATCTACTTACACAAATAAACATTTCGTTTCATTACTATAATTGACCGAGCGAGCGAAGCGTCTCTTCTTCAAGTCTGGCGAAATTGGCTTTCCCTATCAGTTTGTTAGTACTCCTCTACAGATCGTATTTTATAACCGATCTGGACGAAACGTGGTATTCAGGTTTTACGACTTTATAAAAAATTTTGTCTTCGGGAATTTTTGTTTGAATACTTCCTCCAAAAAGGGGGGGCTACTGGATATCTCCGCCTTAAGAGATCCGATTTCGATGGTTGGTTTTTTATTTGAAAGGTAGTAACTTTAAGTTGGTCGCATAGAAATTTGATGAAAATCTGAATAAAGAAGGAAGTGATGAGCAGAATAGCACCTCAAAATGCACTAAATTGCTAACTTTTAGATTTCTACCAGTGGAATCGTGAAAGTGACAGTTTGTGCTTGCGAGGTCTACTGTTCACAAAACTACTAGTAAAGGATAAGTACTACTGTGCCTGTAGCGGCATCAACATCGCCACATGCGAACTACTCGTCACACTGACGTCACGCAAATCCTGCATCGCGCAAGCAGAGTTTACCGCGCAACTAGCATATATATAGGTACAACGTCCCGACATCAACCGTCGTGCAGTTGCCCACTAGACACGACACCCGTCTGGTCGGAGGATCCTCCCTTTTCAATAGAGTATGAGTGAACTTTACACCCTGTTCCTCATGCCTCTACAGTGTCCAATGGTATTATAAGTAAAAAGAGGTAGATAGGTTAGGTATACACGTTCCATAAGTGGCACGTCAAAACTGGCTAATTAGCCACATTTTGTTCGTCTTGTCTCTTTTTCGCTCCTGATAATTACGAAATGCCGTCCTACTTCCACGTGTCATCTTATAGCGGGACATAGTGCCGTTTTTGAAGATCGAATGTTGAGTAGGTCATCTATCATCATCATTTCAGTCGAAAGACGTCCACTGCTGGACATAGGCCTCCCCCAAGCACCGCCACTTCGACCGGTTCTGTGGTTCCTGCATCCAGCGGATACCTGCAGCCTTCACAAGGTCATCGGAACACTAGCTCTTCCAGTACGCGGTCGCCACTCCAGAACCCTTCAGCCCCATCGGCCATCAGTTCTGCGAGCAATGTGCCCAACCTATCGTCTTTTTAAAGTAAAACAGTTTTTGGCAACCCTTACATCAGCCATAAAGCTCTACATACGTATTCACACTAATTTATTTTCTCAAACAAGAGAGACATTAATGACGAAGTAAATCAAGATTTATTTGAATTAAAATAACGTTTGTGTCTCATTGATGTAATGTAGTGTGTGGCTTTGTTCTGGCTGGATATTACTACAAGAGTGACGCAATAATAAATGACAAATGAAGGTCGCTGATGCGTGGCACGCTAAACCGTGCGTGCAGGTGCATGAAATTATAGAATAGAATTGAATACTCTTTATTATGTACATCATACAAATTACGTATCAAACAGTCAAATTAAATTAGCTAGCGAAACTGATGAGGTAGACGTGATGGGTATCGATATCTAAAAAGGACAAAATAAAATAACAAAAGATTTGATGATTTTTTGGGGTTAACGTTATTATTGTTGTTACTTAAGGTATGAGTTGAGAAAATCTGTTTTCTTTTGTTTTCATCATTTTGAGATATCGGTACCCATCACGTCAGAGCACTATACAAAAAAAATATATTCAAGTGACTACACTAATTGCGGTTACAGAACCCAAAAACTCGTCAAATTAATACATTTTTTGTGTGATCATGTTTAAATATCGATACCCATCACGTCTGCGGAGTTTCGCTGGCTAATTTAATTTGGCCCTGTATAAATGTTGATGTTCTATGTTATAGGGTTTGGTTTCCGCACTTAGTCCTTCATGTGGGCCATTGTGCGTGGGCCATGGCGGCCGCCTGTTATTTATTCCAACCAGCCCACCTCCCTCTAGAAGCTGATTAGGTCTCCCGGTCTGCATAGAACATCTGTGAAGGATCTGGGTGACCCGAGGGTTTCCGTTCTGATCTGGGTGACGCCTGTGCAATCAAAGAGCACATGCGCAACGGTTTCTTCAGCCTCCATGCAGGCCCTGCACAGAGGGCTGTCCGTTATGCCTATTGTGTGGAAGTGTTTGTTTAATGAGCAGTGTCCCGTGATGGTCCCAGTCACCAGGCGTAGGCCGTTCCTGTCCAGGCGTAGCAAACGCCTGGTTAGCCTGCTATCTAAGGATGGCATGGCTTCCCTGGATTGCCTGCTTCCCGGTGTCGAGGTCCACCAGTTCTTCGCTTGTGTGTGGGTGAACTCCTGTAGCCACCTGCGTAGTTGGTTAAAGGGGATGGGTACGATGGGTTCGGGTCCCCAGACTGACGCGCTGGATGCTCTCCTAGCAAGTTCGTCGTTACCCAGTGATCCGCTGTGTCCTTTTATCCATTGCAGTGAGCGGGTGACGGTGTGCAACCGTAACACAGTGTGTTACGGTTGCACACCGTCACCCGCTCCAGTGCATTGTGACATTCTAGTGTTAGTCCAGAGGTAATATATTTTTTATCTAGGGATTGCAGAACTGAGACACTGTCAGACAGTATACGTATACGGGTGTCCGTAACTTTCCTGGCTTCTATGGCGTAAACCGCTTGTATAATGCCCACACATTCCGCTCGTAAGACGGTGTTGAACACTCCCAGCGGGCTGGATATATTTATGTTAAAGTCGTGTGAGAAGACTCCGACTCCGGTTCCGGAGTTGGTCTTTGATCCGTCGGTGACCATCATCTTGATTGACTCTCATCTCTTTCGGGCCTGAGTAGTCACACCGTTCTTCTGTGAGTATAACGTTGTAGTGCTTCTGAAAGAAGTGTAGTTTCTGGGCTTTGTCGCAGGGTGATGCCATCATCGGTTGTCGTCCGATTGCATCTTCCTTTATGCGTGTGTGCTTGACCCTAGAGTCTTTGCTTAGGGTTCCCCAAAAGTAGAGCCTGAAGGCGGCCAGGGCTGTTGTATGATAAATGTTGATATTATACATATTTTGACACAATGGGCGGTCTTATCGCTAAAAGCGATCTTTACAGATAACCTTTGGATGGATTAAAGTGTTCTGAAGGAGACACAATACTGCATTGTGCCAATGTGCCAGTATTTAATGCAATGATTATTATTTTGAGAAAGGGGGGCAACGCTCAGTGGTGATTAAAGCTACATTTTATTATTCTGTGATACTGAAATAACCCTCTCGAATATGAGGTGAACCGATAGGATAGGGGTAATGATACAACTAACTTTTACTTATATAAAGAAACTAGCAGTGCCCAACGGTTTCACCCGCATAAGTTTCGATCCCGTGGGAATATCGGGATAAAAACTATCCTAGGTATCTGTTAATCCTGGTAATAAACTATATCTGTGTGCCAAATTTCATCTAAAACCGTTCATTACTTTTAGCGTGAAATCGTAAGAAACACACACACTCACAAAGTTTCGCCTTTATACAATTAGTGTTATTATTTTAATAATATGTTATTTCCTAAGATATTCATTGAAATCACAAGATGTCAACTTTGTTCATAATTAAATAGTTGTGATGAATAACGTATTTATTTGGCCAAGGAATAATATTATGTTTATAAAACACCTAAGCAAATATTTCATTGATTTACTCGTAGAACCATAAAAAAGTTTTTTTTCTCTTTATTTATTTATAGGGGCTTGTTACGCATAGCGTATGTCAGTTCCATCGTATCCTAAACAATAGTAAGTATTTCACAACACGTGGGCCATGAATTTGAAAAAATAAAAAGGTTATAGTGAGTCAACCTTATAAGATAGACGTATGCTGGACTTTTTTTTTGATCTTTTAAAGGAGAAAAATTCCGTCATACATGATTTGCGTAACTTTAATCGTTTACGCAGCGTAAACGGAAGCTCTCAAAAGGTTTTTTTCCCGTTTTTGCAACATTTTTCATTAATAAATGCCTTCCTCGATAAATGGACTACCCAACACAAACATAATTTTTCAATTCGAATCAGTAGTTCCTGAGATTAGCCCGTTCAAACAAACAAACTCTTCAGCTTTATAATATTAGTATAGATAAAGATTAGTATAGCAACCTAAAAGTCAACTGCCCTAAAATAATAACAGAAATGTGAACAAGTATATAAAAAGGGAGGGGAAAGAATCATAGGGCGTCAAAAAATTTGCCCGCATCACTGTCACCAGGAAAAGTGCTCAAAAGGCTGGCAGCATTGCTTTGCCACGTTGTATGGCAATGCTGATTCTTGGTAACGTAAATATCATCTTGGAAATAAATTGTTAATACTAGCTGAATTATGACAAAAAAAAAAGTATGAACCTCCACGTTTCTAACTTCACAAATTACGAACTTCCATACAAACTATCATCCCCCTTCTTCTTCTTCTTGCACTCCTTAATCACAGTTCTATCTGGGGTCGGGTTTTCTTGTACAGCGGCGCCAGGACGTTCTGTCTTGGGTTGTCATTGGAGTTTGGGTCTGCGTTTTCATCTCCCTCTCGATACTGGACCACCATGTAGCGGGGGTTCACCCTCTTTCCATGCGTTTCGTCGGGATATTCAAGACTATGCCTGCTGAGATACTATCATCCCTTCAGCACTTAAACTATCATCATCTTAGGGAAATTTTCAATAATCCTTCTTTAGTGCTCACGTTCGTTATTTAAGGAACTCTTGTGAGAAATTTCAAGCTTCTAGACCTAGTGGCTTAGGCTGTGCGTTGACTTTCACTGAGTGTGTGGGCCCATCTACATGTGAACTACGCATCACAGTGACGTCACGCAAAATCCTGCATCGCGCAAGCAGAGTTTACCGCGCAACCATATATACAACGTCCCAACATCAATCGTTGGGCAGTTGCCCACCAGACACAACACCCGTCTGGTCGGAGGATCCTCCCTTTTCTATAGTGGATGAGTGAACTTAACAGTGAATGAATGAATTTAAGATTTTTTTTAATTATATTTTTTATTGTTATAGGTACGTGTACGTGTACGAGTCCTGAAGTAGCCGTGAGTCAGTTTTGGAGCTATAATACTTCGCTTTATCCACCTACCGCGTCGCTCAACTTACCTAGGACACGGTAAACGCGGATGCACAAAAGAATTTGAGCGTTACCAAAAAATCAGCAATCAGCATGAACTTAAGAAATTGTAGTCACTGCATTTAATTTAATATCTAGTTTATTTACACACGTAACACGTTTACTTGGAATAATTCCACGATTCTGTTGATAAACAGAATTATCTTTTCATTAAATTAATCCTATTTTATTTTTAGCCGGGTTTTCTTAATGATTTGACGATGATCCAAAATATTCACCGCGTAGATGAAAGTTTATATTGTAAAAAAAATATCGCACTACATAGCAATACAAACATCCAACCAACCAATGGCCGGTGGAGCAGACGAATCCTGGAATAAAGACTGGGTATCGGCAAGCGTAGTGTGGGACGCCTCCAAGCTAGATGGACCGACGACCATAAGAAGGTGGCTGGGACAGACTAGATGCGTAAGGCGGAGGATAAGATATTGTGGCGCAGCCTGGGAGAGGCGTAAGTCCAACAGTGGACTGCGATAGGCTGCATGAGTTGATTGGTTGATTGAGAAAGCAATATTGGTACAGAAGAAAATTGAACACCTAAAATATTGCATGCCCCGAGGTAGAATGTGTAGGAATGTAGGTATTATATTTTCACATGATTATACTGACCACTAATAGAATGCCCAAGTACTTACAGTACTACGTCAGTCGCACCTTGGGCATTCCAGCCCGCTGCACCTTTGGTGACTAGCAAATATTTTTTCCACGGCATAAACTATCCTCTTAGAGAGAGGCCACACGGGCGTTGTCGGTGCGTTGCGTCGTCGCACCGTTATGATTTCGACGCATTAGTTGCCACACGGGTAATGCGGCGTCGCAGCGTATTGGTGTCGAGTCTGTCATGTTAGTCTTCGAACGACAATGGAGTTATGTAACGGAGAATACACAACACTGCGCTACGCTGCATTGTCGCTCCGGCGTTACAACGACGCCTCCACCGTCCCCGCTCCGACTACCTGGTCTTCTTGTCCGCTACGGGCGCGCTACTTTGTCGGATGACGTCGCAGCGCACCGTGTGGCATACCACGGATGATTATACGAAACATGATAGAGCGTCAACGCTGTCGTCGCAACCTTTTCCGTTGCAAAATACCATTATTGACCCACAACTGGGAAAAGCACAGATAGTATAATGAAATACCTACTGATATTTTGCATAAAAGATACCTTTTCACTCAGCAAAGGTATCTTTTTAAGCAAAATATGAGTTTAATTTGTGCTCTAAAATCCTAGTGTTTTTGCAATCCAGTTACCTCATGAAGAGCTCAGGCTTGATTTGTACTGGGCACGCCACAATTGTGGCGATAAGTCCCCTCTTTGAGGAGTGGCTAGAGAGGCGCCACGGCGTCCTCACCTTCCGCCTGACGTAGGTCCTCACCGGACATGGTTCTTTCGGGAGGTTCCTGTTCAGGATAAAGCGGGAGGAAACGCCCAGGTGTCACCACGCGGCTGGATCGCCCGGAGGACACGATGGAGCATACGGTGGAGGTCTGCCCAGCTTGGGCGGAGCGCCGCCGTGTCCTCACGGAGGCGATCGGCGGCGGCGATCTCTCGCGTCCGGCCCTGGTTCAGGCCATGGTTTGGAGCAAGAGTGCATGGGAGGCCGTCACCTCCTTCTGCGAAGCAGTAATGCTTGCGAAGGAGGAGGCGGAACGCGTGAGGGAGAGGCAAGGTTCGCGCCCTCGCGCCCCTCGTCGCCGCAGGAGACGCCCCGGGCGTCGGGAGTCGCAAGCCGACTTCCAGCCACCATAGGCGCGAGTCTGCGGACGGTGAGCGATGGGTAGCTCACCGTCCGATAAGGACCACGCCCGGGTCGACGGCGCGTCGTATTCTACGCGTGCCTCAAAGAGTTATCAGCACCAACTGACGGGGCCCGATAGAACCATTGCCTGCCAGGGTTGCGAGTTTGTCCGAAAGGGATATCGTGGCCCTGGCACACAGGCAAATGAAGGAATACGGGTGGGTTTTAGTCAGTAAAAGTCTGACAGAGCGGGAGAAGTTATTTGATAATTTACCACCCAAAAAAAAAAGGGCATCACACCCGTGTGGCATCTCTCTTATCGGTTGATTTCAGTCGTTACCGTTACGTTCGTCTTACCAAGGGGTATCGTGTTACCTTGTAACTGGTTTGTGAAGCTCAGATATGTACTAAGTCGGTTCATGTAAAATACTGGTATTCAACTGCCTCCAGTGAGACTGGAAGCCAACTCCAACGAGATTGGATAAGGTAAATGATGATAAATTGTTCTTTTATAATTCACGGAGATATGAGAATGAATAAGTACACCAGCTATGGTTGAGATTACAGATTAAAATAAAACCGACTTCTCGAACTTAAACCAACTAATTAGCAGTGATTTCCATTTCTTACTAATACTTATTTTCAATTTCGCGCAAATCCGCACTGCTCCGGGCTGACTTTAGCTTTTTAATAATATTTCTGAGAAAGAAAATTAACATTTCTGGTACCACCACAATTTTGTGACTACCAGTGGTAAATGGATTGGCGACTGTAGCGGCATCAACATCGCCACATGCGAACTACGCGTCACACTGACGTCACGCAAATCCTGCATCGCGCAAGCAGAGTTTACCGCGCAACTAGAATTTAAACAACGTCCCGGCATCAACCGTCGGGCAGTTGCCCACCAGACACAACACCCGTCTGGTCGGAGGATCCTCCCTTTTCAATAGATGATGAGTGAACTTTACAGCAAAATGCTTTTATCTCAGCATAATGCAGCGAAATTAAAAAAAGAAAATACATCAACAATAGCGACAATCAACGTCAAAAATGTGTCAAAATGTAGGTAAATTAGACGTATTTTTGACAGATTGAATCGTAAATTCATTCATTCAATTCGTTCTTAAAAATACGAGAATTATGCAATTGTGACTGATAGTTATATAAGGATTTTGTGCAACCCACAACCAGAAACAGAGTGGCCTATTTTATAAACCAAATGCATTATAATTTACACAAGTAAAGTTTAAATTCAACAAAAGCATTCCGTGCATAATAGTTGTAACAATTCTAATTGACATTGACAAAACGCTGGCAGACTTCTGATTAATAGCGACTACGGCAAAATAACAAGAATTGTTGCTTTATTTTAAAGTTTTAAAGTATTTCAGGCAGAAACAAATGGGTTAGGGAGACGAGGGAATAAAGATGTATGTTTTGTAAACTTTCAAATATATTTTTTCGTAGTGGAATTAAGTAAGTAAATAATTTATTTACAGAGAAGAATTTGAAGGAGAGAGTCAGTAGGACCAATGACCTGGAGAAAGATAAAATGGCCGTTAAAAATGAAAATAAAATCAGCTCCAGCTTTTTTTGAAGTCGGTTTTAAAAACGAAGATTGGTTCAATGCGTGCGTACAAAAATAATATGAAGTTGTCTTTCTATCATTGTGTGTTATGGCTAAGATAAGAGACATCTGCTTTCAACTCCGTTTTATAATACTTTGTAAATCGTGTCAATCCCATTAAAGAACACTGTCCTTCAAGATACAGGATTTTTCGAGTTTGAAGGGCAGGGTTTTACTCATTAGTACATAGTATATTATACATAAACATACCATGGTCCGCCATGAGAAAAAAATAATCCATACTGAAGGAACTCAGTATTACCAAGCGAATTTATACAATATGCCAGGAGCGTGCCCTTAGCTTTTTCGGACATATTATGCGTTCCCCAAAGCATGGTCTGGAAAGGCATAAGATACTGGGCCGGGTGGTAGGAAAACGCGCTCAAGGCAGAGCACCGGCAAGATGGTCCGACGCGATCAAGAAGGCTGTTAGAGGTAGCATTTACCGAGCAGTCCACACTGCTGAAGACCGCATAGCTTGGAGAAGCGTCGTATGTGGTCGCGATCCTCAGCATTGAGGGAACGACGAAGAAGAAGACGTAGTATTATATTAATAATGATAATACAATTTATTTCAGGCGCCATAGGCCCATAGAAAAATACCTTAACCTAAACGTAATACTGTATAAAAACAAAAACTTGTGTTAATAAAAAGGATTAAGACTATGTTAGTAGCACTTCACTTTGCACTAGATTGTGCTGTCCTGTGGAACTTGCATTATGCTTGATTGTGCTTATAATATCTGTGCTCGTTATTAATAGCCATACTTATCCCTTATTCAAACAAAACTGATGTTACCTTGGCTAAGTTTTTGGTAAATAAATACTACCACTGCACTGTACTGCTATATTGCTTTGGTATATAATACTTACTTACGTATTATAATTATGCCACAAAACCTACATGGCGTGTAGATTTGTTTGGTAAAGTCAAAGTCAATAAGGTAAACCTGAATATTCAGTTTTTAGGGTTCCGTACCAAAATGGTAAAAAGAAACCCTTATGGTGAGACTAAGTGTGTCTGTTAGGGTTCCGTAACAAAATGGTAAAAAGGAACCCTTATGGTGAGACTAAGTCTGTCTCTCTGCCTGTCATACCTGGATATCTCATGAACTACTAATGCTATCAACTTGAAATTTAGAACAGTTGTAGATGACGTTTGCCCAACTATTTTGCAAACAATAAAGAAATTAAAAAATATATATCTTTTTTGCAAAAGGTACTGAAAGGGGGTCTTCAAAATGTGAAGTGCTACTAGGGCATGTGGGGTATCATATGAAAGAACGCTGTTTGCACATTCTCAAACATTTATTTTTATTTTTTTAGGCAGCATAGTTTCCGAATTTTGATGAAAAATGTAAAAAAAAATACCGTTCTCCCTCCCTTATCTCCGAAGTTTGCATAGATAATCAGCCTATAATGTTCCCACTGCTGAGACACAGGCCTCCTCTCTTCGAGAGGGACTGGGCTGTAATCTACCACGCGGGCCCAGTGCGGGTTGGTAGATGTCACATGTCTTTGAATTGTTGGTTCTAGGACATGCCGGTTTACTCCATACTCGTAAGTCGGGGCCGTTACCACTGGGCCACCGCTGCTCTGCATAGATAAAATTCTGAAATTATTCTATGTGATAGAAGTTTATGTAAAAGTTACGGGAAAAATAAAAGGATGTCTCTAAATAGCACAGTTTTTCAGAAATCATCAACATCATATATACGTACGGAACCCTCGGTGCGTGAGTCCGACTCGCTCTTGAGCGGTTTTTTTTTTAATTCATCCCATTTTCATACGTACAACGTTTCATATGGGCTAATTTAAAATCCCACTACTAATCAAGGAGCTCCCAAGTCCCAATGAATCCTTTTAAAACGAAATAAAAACGACAATTTTTTTTCGCATCACGGTCGCCATTCCCCTCAATTCGAACAAAAAACAGCCAAAACTACATCAAACGCTACCCACAATGGAGAAAAACTTTTCCTTGAACATTATATTTCAAATAAAATGTTATGTTATAACTTTCTATGCGGTAAACTCAATTGGGTGTGAAAGAGTACGGCTTTGAACTCTTTCTTGACTATACCTTTTGCTTACAAGTTTTTTTATTTCATTCCGCTAGAGGAAATATCTGTTTCATAAAAAGAGAGTAAGGAAATACAAATTTTGTACAGTTTTCCTTTGTTAATTTGTGTGAAATCACAATAAAATTAAAGACTTTTACATACTGGCGCGACTTGTCACCGGACACCGGTAGAACCATTTCCTTGAATTATTCATAGTAATTGTTCTACCGGTGTCGCGTCGCGTGACAAGTCGCGCCAGTATGTAGATGCCTTAATTCAGCCTTTATAAACTGTTCTGGAAGTTAGCCGAGTTGCACTGGATACCTAAAAGCAAGGGCTACTTCGGTCAATAATAGTGTATTCCCGTTGTCCCCGTATGCCATATCCCCGTTACGGGGACTTGGGTTCTACATACTGGCGCGACACGCGAAGTGACACAAAGGCCCAGCGCGTCGCGCGACGAGCGGTGCCTTTGTGTCGCGTCGCGAGTCGCGCCGGTCTGTAGAAGCCTTTAATTAAGCTTAGATTGATTGATAGGATTGAAATCGTACAGTGGAAGATCAAAAAAAAAACCTAGGATCTACATTAAAGATTCTGAAAAAATTGTATCGAGAGATAAGAACGAAAAACTGAAAAGATCTGATTACAACCAGCAATGTGAAGTGCAGTATTACATTTAAAAAAAACCCCTTTTCATACAGAAAGTCGATATTTTCATTGAATGATTATACCTTCGTCCTAATTAAAGCTACCAACCACTGATAAACTTAAGAACGTTTACGACGTACGGCATTTCATACAAACTTTCAAGCCCTAGTTTTTCGAAATGAATGAACCAATTTTCTATGAAACTTCAGACGCATAAGCAGGATACAAAGTTCTAAAAAGTTAGAAAAAAACATTTTCAAAATGTCTTATTTAAAAACAGATAACTGGAAATCCCTGTTTCTATGGAAAATTTAAAATCGGTCTAATTTGGCTGTAATACTATTTTTCGAAAATGTTCTTAACTAATTTTTTAGACCTTTGTATCCTGCTTAAATGCATATGAAGTAGTAAGAAAAACAAGGGCTTTAAAGTTTGTATGAAATGCCGTACGTCGTAAACGCTCTTAAGAATAACAATAATTTATTTGTTCAAAAACATAACATTTATCATACATTCAAAGACTTATGATCTTATTCATAAACGTTATAATAAAGCTATTTATGAGAAAATGCTGCTAAAGTTCGTTTGTTCTTATTTGTCACTTTGCCCTTTGTGTTTGTTAGAAAGTGACAAAACCTATTTTAACTAAAAAAGGTTTTAGATGTTCGATAACTTTTTATGAAATAAGACCGTTACCGCCTTATGGCATGGCTTTGACATGGCTTAAACCATGGTGCCAGTTTTAGTAATAAGAACGTAACAGTGATTGAAATACCGTTCTTTATAAAAAACTGAAAACTTAGTTCGGTACTAAGATGTCAGTTTTGTGTTTAAGAACTTTACCATAGTCGGAATAAAGTTCGAAATTCAATAATGGCTCCATGTTTTAAACCGGGGTCAGAAGATACACCTTGTTTTGTAATAAGGGGGAAAGAGTCTAAAATAACAGTAGAAAACCATTCATCTGGCTAGGGTATAAACTCACAACATGTTAAATATGTAGGTACTTAAAAACAGGGTTAACAAAACCCTCTTAGTTAAAACAACATAATTCTCACCTACCCACAAATCAGTATCAAAACATTCTAGAAACTCCTTGACACGGATCTTCCGACCTAATTCCCGTACACGTTGGTAATATGGAGTACATTTGAACACGCGTGCGGTGTGCAATCAGCCGGACGTCCGGTTTTACCACCGTACGGGATCGAGCCTATATCTGGGTAAAGTTTGTTGGAACATTTATGGATTATAATATTAAATAGGAAATAAGGCGTGGGTAGGTTTAGAAGGGGATAATTAGGTCATAGTTTGGAAAGCAGAGCAGTGGTGGCTTGACTTACAGAGTTGTAGTTCGTGGGTTTGAACTCAGGCAAGAGTTTAACTTTGTGTAAATAATTTCATCACCACTGCTCTCAAAACGGCGAAGGAAAACATTGTGAGGAAACTAGCATGTACTAAAACCAAAAATTCAAAGACATGTGTTTTTTTTTTTGTTTATTAAATAAGGAACAAAAGATAATGTAACCAGAAACATCACAAACACCTCAATAGGTTTGTCTGGATGTTGAAACACTTTAGCAATCTTAATACTAACGAAATATTATAAATCTAAGGTTAATACATAGTTTATAAAACATTGTGAGGTAGTTAGTAAATAATAAATAAAAAGTACAAAAACGACGACGGCGCGGGTCAAACAGTCCATCGATGATACCACCAATTGAATGATCTACCAACCCACGTGGTAGATTGCAGCCCACTCCCTCTCACAGAGAGGAGGCCTGTGTCTCAGCAGTGGGAACATTATAGGCTGATAATACAATATGGAACTGACGTTACGGATAGTGAGAAGACTGTAACTCTGACAGTCTTATCAAGTGGTATGGTGTTACCCAGTAACTGGGGTGTGGAGATCAGATAGGCAGTCGCTTCATGTAAAAAAAAAACCGGTCAAGAGCGAGTCGGACTCGCGCACCGAGGGTTCCGTACGTATATATGATGTTGATGATTTCTGAGAAACTGTGCTATTTAGAGCCATCGTTTATTTTACCTGTAATCTTTACATACACTTCTAACACATAGAACAATTTCAGATTGTATATATGCAAACTTTGGAGATAAGGGGGGGGTGGGGGAACGGTATTTTTTTTTTACATTATGCATCAAAAAACGGAAACTATGTTGCCTAAAAAAAAAATGCTTGAGAAAGTGCAAACAGCGTTCTTTCATATGATACCCCATATGCCCCAGTAGCCTCACTTCAAATTTTTAAGACTCCCTTTCAGTCCCTTTTGCAAAAAAGATATAATTTTTTTTTTTTTTTCTTATTTGCAAAATTGTTGGGCAAGCGTCATCTAAAACTATTCTAAATTTCATGTTGATAGCATTAGTAGTTCTTGAGATATCTAGGTGTGACAGACAGACAGACTTAGTCTCACCTTAAGTGTTCCTTTTTACCATTTTGGTGCGGAACCCTAAAAACGGTATACTTCTACAACCGGTTCAACTGGAAGCCGAGCCCAACATAGTTAGGAAAAGGCTGGGCAATGATGATGACGATGAAATGCTGAACGAACCTGTAAAGTCTATGTGGCGATCCTTGGGGAAGACTTCTTCATCAAGCAGTGGACGTCTTTCTGCCGAAAGGATGTTGTTGCGATGGAAGACTGTATCTTTAAATGATTTCTTTGATTTTTTTAATTTATGTTGACTTCTTTATTTTATTTTGATTTTTTAATTATATTTTGTATTTAGCTGTATAATTTTTGCTGTGCCCTGACAGGGTCTACAACGGATCTTAGCTGTAAGTCTTTTGTTAACATCTTTTTAACCTTGTGGAACGCAAATAAATGAATATGAATATAAATACATGTCTTGTGCTTGATTTATAGGTAGGTTTGTGATTTTGCTTCAATTTTCTTCTCTGATTAATTTCTCACAGAGCGGTTGCGTATCTCATCATCATATCAGCCGTAAGACGTCCACTGCTGGACATAGGCCTCCCCAAGCACCGCCACTTCGACCGGTTCTGTGCTTCCCGCATCCAGCGGATACCTGCGGCCTTCACAAGGTCATCGGTCCACCTTGTAGGAGGCCTTGCAACGCTACGTCTTCCGGAACGCGGTCGCCTCTCCAGAACCTTTCGACCCCATCGGCCATCAGTTCTGCGAGCTATGTGCGGGATGCCCACTGCCACCATGTTTTATATAAGTTCATAACGTTCTGCCGTTTCCGGCGTACAAATACATTTTTAGGGTTTTAGTTAGTTTGTTAGACAGAACAATGAATTAAATAAGTTAGTATATCATTCAAATGGCAAATTAGTCAAATATTTGTTATGGAAATGTCATAAAGAGTTAATTAAGTCAAAGAGATATTAAGGAGAGGATATAATTGATTACTAATATCTAAGTCAATTTTTCATTCATAAAATCATTAGTCGAGTAGTAGCATTTACTTAAGAGATAATTGAATAATTTACATTTAAATGTCCTAAAGTTAAGAGTTTTGAAACAATCTGGTAGTTTATTATAAACTTTTGTCGCCATACAAAATGCATTATTAGAAAACAGTTTATTATTAAAGGTTAATAATTCGTCATACTATACATGAGCTATGTCGAAATTGCTGTTAAAATAAAGGTCACAAACGTCACAAGTCTAGACTAAGTTGTCTTAGTCAGTTGTCTTAGATAGAAACAGGAATGTAAAGCTTGTAGAAATGAGAAAAAAATCAATTACTTTACACAAAACAAAAGAAAATTAAATCCTTTATTAAAACCTTAACCTCTTCTTCTCTTCTTCTTGTCTTCTTGCGTAGACCTCATTTATTGCACACCCCAGTGGTAGCCACTACGTACAGACGGAACTCGTACATGATGAGAGCGAGTCGTATGCACAATGCAACCTGTCAGGAAGCTGACATCGACATTTTCAATACTAGTGTTACTCAGTTGAAGAGAATCTTATCTAATAGCTTCTTCGAGCGGAAATAGTATTTTTTTTTTCTGTTTTGTGTTTTACAAGGTCTACTATCAATTTTCTTTGTTCCAATGATCATAGACTATAAGTGGAAACTTGTAATTGACCATTTTCTTCTATGAACTATTACTAAATGTATCTGTTTAGCTGTAAGTTTTCCTAAAAATAAAATAAATAAATAAATAAAATCCCTAAAGACACTATCATTTAAAATTAAATCCAAAGAGATCCAAACACATTACAATGACATAAAAACTATTCATCAAAATGCCATTTGGCGACCTTAAATACTTTGCATAACGAGGGAGGATCAAGGTTTTAACCCCTTCAGTGGACACAAGGGGTAAGGGTTACCCCTGCATAAAATATTTCAGCAAAAATGGGATGCTTCTGGATTTAATTTAGTTATAAAAATAGATTTGGGTTAATGGTTCTATCATTATTAATTTCCTAATTATTCTGTTGGAAAGGTTTTAGACTTTAAGGGACATAAGTTACTACATGTTATACATTTAAAAGAGCCCCTTTGAACACCGGCGCACTAAGAAGTTCTACCAAAGCAAGCCCGAAAAATTGCTTATTGGGCAGGGCAAATTACTCGCAGAGCAGATGGCCGATGGGGCCGAAAGGTTCTGGAGTGGCGACCGCGTACTGGAAGACGTAGCGTTAGAAGGCCTCCTACAAGGCGGACCGATGACCTTGTGAAGGCCGCAGGAATCCGCTAGATGCGGGAAGCACAGAACCGGTCGAAGTGGTGGTGCTTGGAAGAGGCCTATCTCCAGCAGTGTACGTTTTTTGGCTGAAATGATGATAATGCTCTTAAGTTAGATCTGCTACCAATCTTACTGACTGGCGTATATTTTTCATGACGCAAAAACCTATTTTCAAATACTCGACATGAACAAGTAGACACAGTATCTACCTATTATTTATATACCTTTGAAGGCCAGCAAAAGAAGTATGCGCGAATGGAAGATGAAAACGTGTTGCGCCGACCCCAAGTAACATGATGATGAAGACCAGCGAAAAAGTGATCTCGACAGTAGGCGAAACTGCCTTAAGGCGACGATAACTGACTTTTAATGATTTTATACTGAAGATCACGTCTAAATGAGTAGTGTTAATGATTTGAAAAAAAAAAATATGTTAAATTAGAGCATTTTTTCAATAACTTAATATGTGAATATTTTAGATTATGTTTATATTACATAGTGAAATTAAATTGTAAAGTTATGTCTAACGCGGATAAAAAACTGCGAATGTCGTAAAATCTACCAAGCGTATTTTTCTGAAACCTTCACCAATTTAAAGATAATTTAATTATTAATCTTTAAGTATACGCGTTTTATTAAAATACTTTTATTTTGTGTATAATAAATTAATAATGCGTCAAATTGGGGACAGTGCTCCTTGATGGGCGAGTCTTATTACTGGCTGAACGTACGACGCGTTGCGTGAGCTCAGTACAGAACACGCAAGCTGACTACTCAAGGTCACTGGCATATATCTGCGTCTTAAGAGTAAGGCACTCTCCAACCTTTGATTATTTATATGTCTATACTCCGTTGGTTTAGGTAGTTAAATAAAGGTAAACAAAAAAAACCACGTGACGAGAGAGCTGTCAAGTAACCGACTAAACGTAATACCTGTCACTTCAGTTGTCATGCTACGTCACAGTTGTACTCTTCAATTCAGATGTTACACATCATAATAATTATATGTCAGTACTGTAAGGGTCGCTCTCGACGATTTCACGGCTTTGACTGTCTATCTATTTCTATACCCTAAGTCATCAATTCAGATAATTTTAGTAAACAAAGAAATGTCACTGTCAAAATGACAGGACAGTGCTGCAAAACAATTTATCATATATCAAACTTAACAAAAACACAACAGAAACAAGGAAATATAACAACTAACAACAAAATGAAACACTTAACACGATGATAACAAAGCACAATTAACAAACACGCAGCGAATAATATGATCGGAGAAAAGAAAACGAACGTATTGAAAAGACGCGAGTTTGCAAATTATGTCAAATGAAATTTGAGAATGTTGGGAACTCCTGTAGTGTTACCAGTATCATAATATTTTTTATACCACAAAATTTTCTTTTTTTAATAACTTTGTTTAAAACCGAAAACTTATAAAAATTAACACGGTATGATAATTGTTTAATTATTATTTCTAAAATCAGTACATAAAAGCCAATATAGCCTTGTTTTCCGCCATTTTATGTGAATTACCATTATGACGATATTTTTTTGATCTGTTATCACCTTTGTTTACATAAATTATCTGAATTGATGACTTAGGGTGTATATCTTTGCCTCCAACATACCGATCTCCAACCCGCCTGCCAAGCATGGCGATTTTGACAAACCCCCCCTTGAGGGAAGGCCTATGTCCAGCAGTGATCGTCTTTGGGCTGAAATGATGATGAATGAAGAGCGCAAGCCGTACCCATAGCCGTCAAAAATAGGAATAGTCACCTTAGCCAAAATTCGTATGGGAATATACAGCGTGCCGCTACAGTGGCGACATTAATTTGACACACCGGTATGGTTAGTGGCCAGTAATCGTAAAAAAAAATATTTTTATTTAAAAACATGTAAAAATTAAAAAATAAATAATTTTATATTTCAATTTTTAATTTTTTTTTCTTAATATTTAGGAAAATAAAAACTATTTTTACATATTTTTATTTTTATATTATATTATGATTCCACTAACCCTACCAGTGCGTCAAATTAATGTTACCACTGTAGCGGCACGCTGTATAAATACTAGCTTCTGCCCGCGACTCTGTCCGCGTGTAATTTCTTGTTGTCCCGACCCATCCCATCGCATCGTCTGCCCGTGCTATAACCTCGTTTCCCCTCAGTGTTCTTTCTTACTTTTTTTTCTTTTTGCTCGGTCCTAGCGTGATGTTAAATAGCCAATTTAGCCTTCTTCAAGAATTGGGCTATCACATGCAATACAGAGATAGCGCGCTCAAAACAAAAAAAACTCTTCAGCTTATTATATTATTATAGTATATATTATCACCATTCTCCTGCCCTTATCCCAATTTATTTGTGGTCGGCGCAACATGTCCCTTTCATCCATACTTATCTCTATTAGTCGTCATCTCGGTAGTTAAGATACAACATTTTTTTTATTTTGAAGATTGTTTTATATTGTCTGAACGAATAATTCCATAAAAATAAAACATTACAAAAAATAATGCGATAAAGCCTCGTAAAAATAAAGATTGATTTTTTTAAAGCTTTTCCCATAATATCTTTCAAAAAATAAAAAAATAAACAATTATTATTACTCGAAAACTATCAACAGAACGATCGCAGAACATACATGGGGTATTTTCGGATACATACCCATGGACCAACCTGTATGTAATTACGAGTCTGAATCAGTGCGATCGGCACGCTAAGATCACATAAATAATCTATATGTATAACAACGCGTTCAGGGGCTTGTTGGGGCTCCCATGGCGGTGCAGTGCCTCTGGCATGTTCGCCGACTACAGTACGGCCGGTTCCCAGGCGGTGCTTCGCAATAGAACGGCCTCCCTGTGGTCTCGGGTAAATGGTAGCTCCAACATGCTCCTGAGCGTGGTGTCGGACAGAGTGGACAGCCAAATCCTGTGGCACTGGTCGCTCACTCATGTCCAAAATAATAAATATTTTTCTTTTTACTAACATAGCTATAAGTATGTACCTACTAACATAATATGGACCTGTATAATTTTCTGTGTGCTTGGTCTGAAATAAACATTTTCATTTCATTTCATATCTATAAATATAAAAAAAAGTTGTTAGTTACACCATTTATAACTCAAGAACGGCAGAACCGATTTGGCTGAAAATTGGTGGGGAGGTAGCTTAGAACCAGCAGACGGACATAGGATACTTTTTTCTTTTTCTTTTAGGGTACGTAGGTAGGGTAGGTAGATATGGTAGGTGGGTAGGGTAGATACTTAGCGCTACCCGTGCGAAGCCGGGCTGGGAAAAGGTAGTACTTTAATATTGTAGTCTTCATAATATTAGGTACCTACCTGCTTTTTAAACATTTTCATTTTATTTTCACTCCCTTTCTAGCCATATTATCTTTCACAGTCCATTCATCGTTTCTTTGGTCACAAAAAACTTACTCTCACGACATTTTTCTTCACTCCTTCGCATCACATGCCCATACCACGACAATTGATTTCCGCACAACTTTTCAGTCACCGGTGCCACTTTCAGACTTCCTCTTGTACTCATTTCTTATTCTATCCATTCGTGTCACGCCACACATTCCTCTTAGCATTCTCATCTCAGCTGCATGTAATTGCCGCCGTGGGATCTGGAGGCAAAAGTCCTCGCGCACATCTGGGAGTGGCGTGAGGAGGCGAAAGGCCGGGGTGAAACTCCGCTGCCGCGAGAAATCGCGGCACAGCGGACGGAGCTCCGGCGGGATCTCATGGCGGCATGGAGAGTGCGAATGTCGCAACCCAGCGCAGGGCACGCCACAATTGTGGCGATAAGTCCCCTCTTTGAGGAGTGGCTAGAGAGGCGCCACGGCGTCCTCACCTTCCGCCTGATGCAGGTCCTCACCGGACACGGTTGTTTTGGGGGGTTCCTGTTCAGGATAAAGCGGGAGGAAACGCCCGGGTGTCACCACTGTGTGGATCGCCCGGAAGACACGGTGGAGCATACGGTGGAGGTCTGCCTGGCTTGGGCGGAGCACCGCTGTGTCCTCACGGAGGCGATCAGCGGCAGCGATCTCTCGCATCCGGCCCTGGTTCAGGCCATGGTTCGGAGCGAGAGTGCATGGGAGGCCGTCACCTCCTTCTGTGAAGCAGTAATGCTCGTGAAGGAGGAGGCGGAACGCGTGAGGGTAAGGCAGGGTTCGCGCCCTCACGCACTTTGCCGCCGCAGGAGACGCCCCGGGCGTCGGGAGTCACAAGCTGATTTACGGCCACCGTAGGCGCGGGCCTGCGGACGGTGAGCGATGGGTAGCTCGCCGTCCGATAAGGGCCAGGCCCGGGTCGACGGCGCGTTGTGTTTCACGCGCGCCTCAAAGAGATGTCAGCACCAACTGACGGGGTCCGTTAGGGCCAATGCCTGCCGGGGTTGCGAGTTTGTCCGAAAGGGATATCGTGGCTCCGGCACACAGGCAACGGAAGGAACACGGGTGGGTTTTAGTCTGTAAAAGTCTGACACGCCCTCCCGCTCACCCCAGAGCGGGAGAAGTTATTTCATAATTTCCCACCCAAAAAAAAAAGAAAAAAGCTGCATGCAAAATCCTCTCATTCATTCCTTTTGTGGACCAACATTCTGATCCTTATAAGACACATTATTAGTATAGATTTTTAGAGGTATGAGGCATAGGGTGTAAAGTTCAATCATTCTCTATAGAAAATGGAGGATCCTCCGACCAGACGGGTGTTGTGTCTGGTGGGCAACTGCCCGATGGTTGATGTCAGGACGTTGTACATATATGCTAGTCGCGCGGTAAACTCTGCTTGCGCGATGCAGGATTTTGCGTGACGTCAGTGTTACGCGTAGTTCGCATGTGGCGATGTTGATGCCGCTACAGATTATTACTGGTACTTATCCTGCACTTTTATACAATCGTGATAGTTGCTTATACGTGACCAGGAACAGCGTTCGGCGTTTCAAGAATTATCGAGATGTCGAATCTGTTGCACAAATTGCACTGAAAAAAAAACAAAAAGCTATCTACAACCCATTAGGATTTTTCATATTGCCAGAGAATAAAACATTAGCGCTTCGGATCCTACTATTACCTACAACAAAAAGATCTTGTAAAAACTTAAGAAATCATTAACTTTTTCCTACATTTCGTATTGACTTAAAGATCGTATTAAGAATTCATTCCGTTTCAAATCGCTACAATCCTGCTACCGTCTTGTGCTAATGAGATTCTTTACTATAGAAAATTGAACTTCTTTGAGAAGGTCTCAGAGTATAATTTCCTTTGGGCTGTGTAAGAGCATTAAGGTGCTAAGCATGTATTGATTTTATCTTTGGTAATAGAAAGTCACCAGTCGATGTTATCTGTGATTATCCTGATTTCCCGTGGGTTGCTTTATATTTTCTTAGTACGTGATTTGTTGGAACATTTTTGTTTGTTTTCAGGTGATATCAGAGGTATTGTATGTCTGTAATAACATTTAATTGATTAGCAATTAATGTAATGCGCATTTTTATATGGCAATACCACCCAAGGATTCTACGAGACAGGCTCGACCTAGTGTGGAGTTCTTAGGTAAAGTACTTCCTTTGCGTCATATAACTAATAATGTAGACCTAGCTATTAATTTAGGTAGCTTATAAGGAAATGTAAAGCACTGTTTTTGGAAAATAAACAAACTTCTAACTTCAACTTCGTGAACTGGCGCCGCGCCGTCAGTTGAGACATGGTCATCTGACAGGGCTTATTTTTGATCTTAAATTTTGAATTGTTTTAAAATTTTTTTTACATTGTTCTCATTTAGAGAAGCAACAAGAATAATATACCCAGGATTTTGTAATATCTTGATTTAAAAGAGTTTCCTTGAAGCGACCCTTACTTCGCAAATTCTACGTATCAGTAAAAATGTATGGCTTCGCCTTTTCGCTACCGTCGTGGAGGTGATGCGAATATTTAGTTTCTGAAGTAAATAACGAAACAGCCAAGCCATACATTTTTATTGATATTATGTAGAATTTGTGAAGTTAGGGTCGGTAGAGTTAGGCCGTGTAGATTCAGAAGCTTGGCTCTACATGAGATCTGATATTTTTTTCACAGGGCAAACCTTATGTGGTCGTCTTGGCAACATTTTACATGAAATGTTTTTGGTGGGATTTCAGTTCTTTTTGTAAGTTGCTAGGCAGTCTTTTTAGTGGTTATTTTTTTCTTCTTTTCTTGGGGTGTATTTCTTGCACATCAGCAGTGCCGGTTTTCATAGCCCATTCTCTGTCTTTGCCTTTTTTCTTTGATGGTTTACTGATTACCATAAGCGATAAATCAGGGCGATATTTCGCTCTTAAGCGATTATATTCAACTATAGCTGACTGTTGTGTTTTAATACTAGCAAAGTCTATATATTTCGGCTTTCTAGCACTTCAGGAAGTAGCCAAACATTTTGATGATCATCACACTGACGTGTGTCAGTGACGAAATCGGTGTAATTTAGATATCAATAAAATCTAAAGTATTAGAGCTATTCAATTGAGACTTTGTCCGTCTTATTACAAAACAAGATTTATATTTTGACATGACTTAAACCATGGAGCCAGTTTTTGTAATAAGAACGTAACAGTGATTGAAATACCGTTCTTTATACAAAACTGAAAACTTAGTTCGGTACTAAGTTGTCAGTTTTGTGTTTAAGAACTTTAGCATAGTCGGAATAAAGTTCGAAATTCAATAATGGCTCCATGTTTTAAACCTGGGTCTGAAGATAAACCTTGTTTTGTAATAAAGGGGTTAATGTTTAATTAGTCTATTATTGACATCATATCCTGAGAATATGAACTATCTGGTACATCGGAAACCAACTCTATGAGGGTTCAAAAAAACGACGAAACACTTCGAGAAAAGGTAGGTAGTGCCCTTGCGCTTTGCTTGGCTCGTCTTGGCAGGAGCACTACCGTGCCTCCAGATTTATATTTTGACATGGCTTAAACCATGGAACCAGTTTTTGTAATAGGAACGTAACTCTGATTGAAATACCGTTCTACAAATCTGAATACTTAGTTCGGTACTAAGTTGTCAGTTTTGTATTAAGAACTTTACCATAGTTGGAATAAAGTTCGAAATTCAATAATGGCTCCATGTTTTAAACCTGGGCCTGAAGATAAACCTTGTTTTGTAATATAACGGTTGGAGTTTGAGTAAAGGCTTCTACATACGGGCGCAACACGTGACGCGATGCAAAGGCCCCGCGTGTCGCGCGACGAGCGGTGCCTTTGTGTCGCGTCGCGAGTCGCGCTGTTCTGTAGAAGCCTTTAGTACTGAACTAGATACCTACAATAACCTACCTTTTTGTCCTATCCCTAGATTTTTCTGGATTATCGAACAAGTATTCCAGATTCAAATACAATTTCAATTTAGTTTAGTTTCTGTCCGGGGCCTGTCATTAGGAAAAATTGCCAGTCATGAGGAACGATAAAACGAAATAGGTAGACATCGATTTGTCCGTGAGACATTCACCCTACAACTATCGGATTGGGACATGACCTATTGGATTATTTAAAATTTTAGTAGGTTTGGCGTGACTTGAATTATTTATATATTTCTGGAAAACAAAGGAGATATTTAATTGTCGGCCATAAAGTGTACTATAGTGAAAAAAGAGGAAAAAAATCCACGAATTGAGGAAAAATATTCCTTCCTGCATATTCCCCTGATTACTTCGGCACAAAAAATAACAGTTTTTCAAAGTATTGCCGTATTCTATTGATCATGGTGTCTTTTTACTTGCATACTGCTTCGTCCAGAAATCATGTTACATTAAAAAACAATAATATCACGTAGACGTTATTTTATAAATATGAAAGGCATGTATTTCTATGCTTTTAAGGTAAGATAATAACATAGCTATCTTAGGCCATTTTTTGGACTAAATATAAGAAAGTGAACGTTCAAAAAATATATTCTACTTTTGTGGATTGTAGATTTGTGGGTACTTCTGGACGAAAACGTCATCTCTCTAACCTGTCATGGCTGGGTGTTGATGGTGGTAACTCTTTTTTAAACATTTTGAGTATTTATTTTGTGCCAAAAAAATATTATTTTTATTAAGACAAAATCATTCTTTACTGTATTCAGGGGTTCGTTTCCCAAGTTTTCTAAAGCGTACATGTTATGGCCGGAGTCCTATACAAAAATGAAACGTCTCCTTTGTCTATGTTCATTTTAAATCTTCTTTCGGAAAACATAGTTTAAAAAATCTTATTAAATTAGCTCGTTTAGTATTTTGGTTTATCAATATTATACAGGGTTCAATTGAATCAGCTAGAGAAACTGCAGACGGGTATCAATATTTTAACACGATTTTTATTTTTATTAAGACATAATCATTCTTTACTGTATTCAGGGGTTCGTTTCCCAAGTTTTCTAAAGCGTACATGTTATGGCCGGAGTCCTATACAAAAATGAAACGTCTCCTTTGTCTATGTTCATTTTAAATCTTCCTTCGGAAAACATAGTTTAAAAAATCTTATTAAATTAGCTCGTTTAGTATTTTGGTTTATCAATATTACACAGGATTAAATTGAATCAGCTAGAGAAACTGCAGACGGGTATCAATATTTTAACACGATTTTTATTTTTATTAAGACATAATCATTCTTTACTGTATTCAGGGGTTCGTTTCCCAAGTTTTCTAAAGCGTACATGTTATGGCCGGAGTCCTATACAAAAATGAAACGTCTCCTTTGTATAAGTTCATTTTAAATCTTCTTTCGGAAAACATAGTTTAAAAAATCTTATTAAAATTAGCTCGTTTAGTATTTTGGTTTATCAATATTATACAGGGTCAAATTGAATCAGCTAGAGAAACTGCAGATGGGTATGAATATTTTAACACGATATAATAAAAATAAAAAAGATTTTAAGTTTTTTTTTTGCGGGTCAATGACAGCTGGTAATGTTGTTACTTGAAGTATGAGTTGAGATAATCTTTTTTCTTTTGTTTTATCGAGTTTAGGTATCGATACCAATCACGTCTGTGATGTTTAGGTACACAAAAAAAAACAGTTTTAATTAAACTGATCTTTCAAGTCAGTTAGAGTAATTAGACTTAAGAGTGATAGTTTCATTCAAAATCCGTTCAAAGTTGAAGCAACAACGTTCGCCGGCACACACACAAGCAAACTGTAATGTTGCAATAAAATGACATTTTCCCGAAAAAGTAGGGAAAATGGAACTGTTCCAACACCTTAACTTCATCAAAACAAAATAAGATCAGCACATTTCAAGTTGATAGCATTAGCAGTTTTTGACATATCCAGGTGTGACAGACAGTCAGACAGACTTAGTCTCACCATAAGGGTTCCTTTTTACCATTTTGGTACGGAACCCTAAAAATGGTGTAAAATATTTTCCTTTGCCTAGCAAAATTTTCAATGTAATGGCGGCATCTGCCAAATTTACGATTTATTAATCGGTTTTGATAAATGTTTTATACAAAAAACAGGACTGTACTTACCCCTGAAATGGAATCTTTAAATTTTTCTCGTGATTATGTCATGAGTTGTGACACCCTTTCACTACACAGTACATATTTTTTTTGTAAAATTGCGCGAGCTCTTTACTGTAATACTTGGTCTTGATTATTGACGTGCCGAAAGTCCTAGGTAGCCTTTAAAGGCTAACATGAAATGGCTTCACTTTGTATACGAGTACTGTGGTTCTAAGCCTATTACTTCTATGTTTCAAGTGTCTAGACCAAAGACATTAAATTATTTATTCAACAATAGCGCAGCTAAAACGCAGTACATAACGTTTTCAATGCGTAACTCTAACTCACCTCCTACATCACTGTCTTTAATTGCACACAACTGCTGCAACAGTGGAATCTGCCAATCCCGCCCAGCTTTGGTCAAGACCAAGTTCATAAAATATTTAGGAATAACAATAGATAACAATCTCTCTTTCAAACCCCATATAAAATTAGTCACTGCTAGACTAAGAAAGCTTATTTACGTTTCAAAAATCTGAGGCATGTTGCAGTTCCCAGACTAGTGAAGGAGGTATATCTGGCTCTTGGTCAATCAATTCTGTCATATTGTATCTCTGTCTGGGGTGGTGCACCAAAAACCATACTGAAGCCACTTGAAGTAGCCCAAAGAGTTATTCTCAAAGTAAGCACTTTCCGTCCGTATTTGTTCCCAACTTATCAGCTGTACCAAGCTTGTGAGGGCCTGTCTGTCCGCCAATTGTTCATGCTGCACACTGTTTTGACGCAGCATACGAAAGTGAACTTCGAAAAACCAGTTATACCATCCAGGCGACGAAAACCGATACCCAGTACCGACAGACCCATGTTTAAACACCCTTTCGTCAATCGGTATTTCTGCTTCTTGGGTCCGTACCTTTATGGCAGGATTGATAAAATTTTCGACATACTTGCCTTAAATAGCAGAAGTTGTAAGAATAAAGTGTTTGAGTACATTCATAACCTGACCTATGACGAAACTGAAAACCTCTTAATTGTACCACACTAAGTTTCACATACTCACCCTCCTACACACACTCACTCATCTAAATTCTACTCAAAAGGAGGTCTCCACTCCACTGCAATATCCATACTTCATTTTACTTTATTTGCTGATCTAAAAATAATGAAATATGTATAATAATATTAAGTCAAATTTGAACTTGTAGCTAATATATGTATATTTTTAGGGAAGAGCGCTGATGTCTGAGATACAGATATTTATTTATCTAGTTGAGACACAGATGTCTTGTAAATTTTTTGTAAATCTATGCTCATTTAAGATATGTTTTTATTTAATGTACTATTTATTTTTGAATTTGAATAAATTTGAACGCGACCCAGTTTTTCAGTGGGTTGCCAACAGCCGAGAGGCGCGTACGTAGCATATATTTACGCGGCGGCGCGCAGCTACAAAGCAAAACTCACTTTACGCTTGTAAGTTTAGGTACATTTTCGTTCGCAGCGTCTAGCGACTCGAAGGTGTAGGATATTATAGCAGTAAGTATTCAAACCTTTGTATGGAGTGATTTATTTGGTAATCTGTGATAATAGTGCAATTTTTATCAGTGACTTTAAAAATCTCTCATCGAAATTAATAAGAGATTGAAAACAAACTTTCACAAATCTTTAAAAAATCTGCGGACATGTATTCGGAAATTGTATTTAATTCGCAATTTGTTGGGGTGGAAGGGTTGCTGAACATTTTTATCTGTCTATTTCCTGTTCAGGCGCGCCCTTTGGACTGCCTGATGAACTTACAATAAGTTAGGGGTTGTTTTTAGAAAGGTTACAAAATGTTTTTAGCGACAAAGGGATGGACAGTGTTTTTTTTTTTACAGTGTAGTGACATATTTGAAACAATTAAAATTGCTGGCCTCGTTGGTCTAGCGGTCGCAAGCGTTACTGCTGAGCATGAGGTCCTGGGTTCGATTCCCAGGTCGGGTTTTTGCATCAGGAATTTCTGATGATTGATGGCAGCAGTTTAGAAATAATCACAAAAAACAACCTATTGTTCCCCCAAAAGTGATTTTTATTCAAAATTAATTTATTTACGTTCGTGTTTGCGTCACAGAAGTTCATATCTGTAGCAAATTTCAACTTAATAGGTCCAGTAGATTCTAAAAAGAATAAGTTGGGGGAAAACATACATCACATATAGGTACGCAAAACGCCAAAGGTTCCCCCCTAGTACTAGGGACTAAAACGTAATGGCGAAATATGGGTATTATTACCTAGCTATAGCTCACCTCTACCGAACCCTTTGGAAGAAAACAGTCTCTATGAAATGATATTGCGTTAGCGAATAAATTAAAAATATATATATATGAAAACGGGAATTCGAATGAAATACTAATAAAATTATCAAACAAATTGGCCATGCCTTTGTTGAAAAGCTCAGTTTGTTTTAAACAGTTCTCATAACCGAAAATGCTTAAATAAAAAACATAAAAGTATGATAAACTCCACACAACTCATTTCTACAATTTACAAACCTGAATATAAATTACTTGTTTGACTTTAAAATTAAATTAATTAATTAATTTCAACACGAATGATGTAACCAATATTTTGTAACCATATGTTAATTTAAAAGAGTGTCCGTGGAGTTTCTTGCCCGCTCTTCTCCATAGGTACCTACTAAGCTTTGGAATGGGCAACTAGTTTCATCTTGATGACTGACCGACCCCCTTGACAATTCAAAAGTGCCTGTAATTGGTTTATTTGAAATAAATGCTTTGAGTTTGAGTTTGAGTTTGAAATGCACCGCTTTTTTATTTTGGGTGTGAAATTATCAAATAACTTCTCCCGCTCTGGGCGGAGCGGAAGGGCGTGTCAAACTTTTACTGACTAAAATCCACCCGTGTTGATTCATTTGCCTGTATGCCAGGGCCACGATAACCCTGTCGGACAAACACTCAACCCTGGCAGGCATTGACGTGGACTGCCGCGACCCCGTCGCGCTGTCTCAGGGCACCAATTCTGTGCTATTTGGGCCCACAGTTGGTCTATAAATAAATATTTACATAGTACATGAATAAATTAATTATAAGAAAAAGAAAAAAGGAGTAATAAAATAAAAAAACAGTTACCAGAATAAATTAATAATATAAACAAAAGTAAGCGCTCTTCCTCCTCTTTACTATGCTGTGCCCCTACAGAGTCCATAATTGTTTAATTAATTTTAAGGCTTTTTTTTTTGGGTGGGAAATTATCCAATAACTTCTCCCGATCTGGGCTGAGAGGGAGGGCGTGTCAGACTTTTACTGACTAAAACCCACCCGTGATCCTTCCGTTGCCTATGTGCCGGGGCCACGATATCCCTTTCGGACAAACTCGCAACCCTGGCAGGCATTGGCCCTAACGGACCCCGTCAGTCGGTGCTGACATCTCTTGAGGCGCGCGTGAAACACAACGCGCCGTCGACCCGGGCCTGGTCCTTATCGAACGGCGAGCTACCCATCGCTGACCGTCCGCAGGCCCGCGCCTACGGTGGCCGGAAATCAGCTTGCGACTCCCGACGCCCGGGGCGTCTCCTGCGACGGCTAAGGGCGTGAGGGCGCGAACCCCTTTTAAGCCTACCAACTGTTTTACCAACATTATGAAATGCAATAAAGAATTGTGAATTTAAATGTATTGTAAGGTCAATAAGTTCATACACCCAAGTTTGTTCATTGACCATAGTTCGTGTCGTTGACTGGCAATTAAGGGATCGTGGGTTCTATGTCCTGGCCTGATTAAATTGTTAGTCTTTTGTTTGTGAGAGATGATTTAGATTCGTTTGAAGAAATAAAATTGTGTGTTTAATTTTGGATAAATACCTAATGATACGGCTAACGAGTCTGTTGGAATTCAATTAGTTCAATTAAAATAACTCACAAACTTTGAAGATAAGAAGGTAGAGTGTGTGTGTGTGTGTGTGTGCTGTGGCTGCTAAGACCCTCAAACGGCGCAAATACTGTAACGTTATCATTATGGGTTAGGCAGGGTTTTGAGGCACTTGGAGTCGAAACGCTCGGATTCTGGGGCGTCCCCTTTATAAGGAAATTTGTCACCCACTGGTTGACGCTTCACGTGACCAAAGGACTGGCTCGTTCTACCATACCGTACCACAAGCTATATAAATTTCGCAATTTTTTTTAAGACAAGCCTTCTTAGATCATTTGCCTCTTGTCAGCGCCTTAAGTCGCTACTTCCGGAGTTCCCTTTGATCTTTATTAGACACTTTTCTTTAAAAAGAACTCTAGAACAAACACGAACATTACTCACGAATGTCACCTCTCGACACATAATTAACAAATGTCGTTACGTTGACTAATTTTAACTAAACTTGCTAGAAATAGTTGTTTGTTACGAAACTTTTAGGAAAGCAATCTTCTAACATAACATCGTGCCTTGTTTCCACAAATGGTCAGGCAGAGGTGTACCTACCCATAGTAAGTACACCATATTTCTCCTGTTATGTTTAAGACGCAGATATATGCCAGTGACCTTGAGCGGTTAGCTTGCGTGTTCTGTACTGAGCCCACACAACGCGTCGTACGTTCAGCCAGTAATAGGACTCGCCCATCAAGGAGCGCTGTCCCCAATTTGACGCATTATTAATTTATTATACACAAACCAAAAGGTATTTTAATAAAACGCGTATACTAAAAGATCAATAATTAAATTATCTTTAAATTGGTGAAGGAAACCTTAACCAATTTAAAGATAATTTTATAAAGATACTAGCTGCGCCCCGCGGTTTCACCCGCGTAAGTCTCGATCCCGTGGGAAAGGGGTATAAAAAATAGATAGTAGCCGATTCTCAGACCTACTGAATATGCATATAAAATTTCATAAAAATCGGTCAAGCCGTTTCGGAGGAGTATGGTAACTAACATTGTGACACGAGAATTTTATATATAATATTTATAAGAAAAATACGCCTTGTAGATTTTGCGCCATTCTCAGATTTTTAACCACGTTAGACATAACTTTACAAATTAATTTCACTATGTAATATAAACAAAATCTAAAATATCTAAAAATTATTGAAAAAATGCTTATATTTAACATTATATTTTTTTCAAATCATTAACACTACTCGTTTAGACGTGATCTTCAGTATAAAACCATTAAAACTCAGTTATCGTTGCCTTAAATGCTGCACCGGTGACGTCATCACGTCAACGCTGGCTATCGCATAGTACTAGACGGTCCGATTGAGACACAAAATGGCAGTTTCTGTCAATAGACCGGGCCTAAAGCCAAATTGTGTATTATGTAATTTTATTAAAGATCCATGCACGGGACGTCGATACTTATACAAATAAATTTTGAGTAAGTATAATATAGAAAAATATTTAAAAAACATTGTGGAACCAGCAATAATGGCTTATTTTATTTTTATTTATGGCAAAAGTCTAATATCATAACTGGCGTGTCGACTCCCCCCCCCCTCCCCCTACGTAGTACAAGCGTGATGTCATTTTCCACCTCCACTATCACCTTCTGTCATAATAACATAATCTTAAAAGTCACTCACGTGGTCACCGCCGTCATCTTTGATCTCAAACTATCTATCGCTGTAACGCTTACTTTCGACCTCGACGACGCTCACTTTATTTTATATATTTTATATTATTTGTGACGGAAACACGGCCATCTGAAATAGACTTTAAATGTATGTGTTTAGGTTTGTTGTACAGTATGATGCTAATGCGATACGCGAGCGATGTTTTTTTTGTAGCCAAAACTGACTGCGATTAATAAAAAAAAAATCCAGTAACAGTTGGTTGCAGAGGTCAGATATGCAGTCGCTCCATGTAAAATACGGCTGTATCCAACCGGATACAGCCTGTCGCCACATACCTTTTAATGACGAATATCTGAACCTAAAATACCTGTGTCTCAAAAGTAAGCCTAGGTACGTTATAATTAAGATCTAACGACCGCTGTAATTATGTTACCTGATTTCCACTGAATAACCATTACTGAATTATCATCGCAATGATATTGGGGGTGTCCCCCCAAAGTGACTACCAACCTCCCCTTATAGCCACCCCTGAATATTGGTCTGATTTCTGAATCTGATCGTTTAGCGACCCCGAGCCTCGTATCTGAATACTGGTCTGATTTGGCATCATTTCTGAATCTGATCGCTGTTAAAACAATACACACACATCGACAACATTGAAAGGCAATATAAATGAATATCTGGTAAATCTGATGACACATGCACTGAGAAATAACGAGTTCACTCACCAATGTACTGCTAGCTCCGACCCTCAGGCCCAAGTGAAGCGGGCGCGCGCGCGCCGTCAATTCCCGCGCGCTATCCCCTCTTTTTTCCACCTCACTCCAAGTCTTAACTAGTTATTATCTGTACCTATAGACTATATTACTTCGCATTCGCGACACAGCCGACACAAACATAGTTAGGTATAAGCAAGGCAGATTGATTGATCTAGTGGTGTTAATTAAATGTTCGTCTACTAGCATTGTCACAAAAAACAAAAATAAACAGAAGAAGTCATGGGGACTAACTTATAGAAGCAAAAACTTATGGCGCAACGCGCCTTAAGAGCGTTTACACCTTACGGCATTTCAACAAACTTTCAAGCCCTTGTTTTTCGAAATGACTGTTAAGAACATTTTCGTAAAATAATGTTACAGCCAAATTAGACCGATTATATATTTTCCATTGAAACAGAGATTTCCAGTTATCCGTTTTTAAATAAGACATTTCGAAAATGTTCTCTACTGACTTTTTAGATCTTTGTATCCTGCTTATGCGTATGAAGTTTCATTACAATCGGTTCAGTCATTTCGAAAAACAAGGACTTGAAAGTTTGTATGAAATGCCGTAAGGTGTAAACGCTCTTAAGAATTTTCACTTCAATAAAATAATGATTATCTTTAACACAATTTAAACAATGCATAGTATCATCATCATTGTCATTTTATGAAATCAAATCAAATTTATTCGTTAATAAAGGTATCAATACAATAGGTTGTTATAATAGAATGGATAGTTCGCTACATTTTACACGAGAGCATACAAATAATAATGCAGTTCTAATTGTGTCGAAACAACAAACACACATTTCAAATAATTCAATTACTTACACACTTACACACAATTCCTTACGTACGTTCACACAACTACCAATGTGAAAATAATAATAATCTAAATGTAATAATGCAAAAATCTAAATGGTAGTGGTGTCCTCCATAAACTCAGTTGTGGAGTAACAACATTTATGAATTAAAAATTCTTTCAGTTTCTTTTTAAACATATTATTATTAAGATTTTTTATCTGTCGTGGAGTTTTATTGAAAATAACAGGAGCCATTGGATAAACACTTTTATTTAGGAGGGCTGCTCTACTGCGATCAACACAGAGAATGTTCGAATCCCTTTTTCTTAACCGTGGATCTTTATCCGAAAGACTTCCACTACTTAACATAGGCCTTTCCCAAAAGGAGGGGGTGGGAGAGTTGCCATAATCACCACGCTTGACAGGCGGGTTGGCAATCACAGTATGGTGTTAGAATGCATAGATAACGCTGCTGCCCATTCTCTAGTAAGTGCCTTAGTCGCCTTTTACGACACCCACGGGAAGAAATAGGATCAATCGACTCTTGTAGCAAATATTTATCAGCCACGAGCCCCGCGATTATTGTTATTTACTCTTTACCGAAATCAACCTTCGTGCGTAACCTTTTTATTTTATTTTTTTGGTGGGAAATTATCAAATAACTTCTCCCGCTCTGGGCTGAGCGGGGGAGGGCGTGTCAGACTTTTACTGACTAAAACCCACCCGTGTTCCTTCCGTTGCCTGTGTGCCGGGGCCACGATATCCCTTTCGGACAAACTCGCAACCCCGGCAGGCATTGGCCCTAACGGACCCCGTCAGTTGGTGCTGACATCTCTTTGAGGCGCGCGTGAAACACAACGCACCGTCGACCCGGGCCTGGTCCTAATCGGACGGCGAGCTACCCATCGCTCACCGTCCGCAGGCCCGCGCCTACGGTGGCCGGAAATCAGCTTGTGACTCCCGACGCCCGGGGCGTCTCCTGCGGCGGCTAAGGGCGTGAGGGCGCAAACCCTGCCTTACCCTCACGCGTTCCGCCTCCTCCTTCGCGAGCAGAAGGAGGTGACGGCCTCCCATGCACTCTCGCTCCGAACCATGGCCTGAACCAGGGCCGGACGCGAGAGATCGCTGCCGCCGATCGCCTCCGTGAGCACACCACGGTGGTGCTCCGCCCAAGCCGGGCAGACCTCCACCGTATGTTCCACCGTGTCCTCCGGGCGATCCACACAGTGGTGACACCCGGGCGTTTCCTCCCGCTTTATCCTGAACAGGAACCTCCCGAAACAACCGTGTCCGGTGAGGACCTGTGTCAGGCGGAAGGTGAGGACGCTCTTTAGCCACTCCTCAAAGAGGGGACTTATCGCCACAATTGTGGCGTGCCCTGTTCGTGCGTAACCTAACATCCCAATGACTGCTACAATTTACCTACAAAACTGATTACAGTTTTTCTTTTTAGGGTTCCGTACCAAAATGGTAAAAAGGAACCCTTATGGTGAGACTAAGTCTGTCTGTCTGTCTGTCACACCTGAATATCTCAAGAACTACTAATGCTATCAACTTTAAATTTAGAATAGTTTTAGATGACGTTTGCCCAACAATTTTGCAAACAAGAAAAAAATTTAAAAAAATATATCTTTTTTGCAAAAGGGACTGAAAGAAGGTCTTCAAAATTTGAAGTGAGGCTACTAGTGCATGTGGGGTATCATATGAAAAACGCTGTTTGCACATTCTCAAACATTTTTTCTTTTTTTTTGGCAGCATAGTTTCCGACTTTTGACGAAAAATGTGTTCCCCCTCCTTATCTCCGAACTTTGCATAGATAAAAATCTGAAATTATTCTATGTAATAGAAGTGTATGTAAAGATTACAGGAAAAATAAAACGATGTCTCTAAATAGCACAGTTTTTTGGAAATCATCAACATCATATATACGTACGGAACCCTCGGTGTGCGAGTCCGACTCGCTCTTGACTGGTTTTTTTTATTTTGAAAAGTAATTGAAAATAAAAATTCTTTATGTCGGGCACCTCACGGAACAACGCACAGTATACACAAATTAAACTTTTCACGTGGTCAACTTAACTTCACTTACTGCTACTACAGCATGTCGGCGTGGGCATGTTGGTGACGTAAACCCATAAGTTATTCCCCTTCTGTGATCAGAGTGTCTAACTTTCAATTCGTCTACGAAGCAAAATGCCTAAAATTAATGTCTACACAGCAAACTGCCTAAGCTGTAAATCGCCTAGAGATCAAAATGTTTAACAAGCAAGATCCTAAGCTGTCAATCGCCTAGAGATCAAAATGTTTAACAAGCAAGATCCTAAGCTGTCAATCGCCTAGAGATCAAAATGTTTAACAAGCAAGATCCTAAGCTGTAAATCGCTTAGAGATCAAAATGTTTAACAAGCAAGATCCTAAGCTGTCAATCGCCTAGAGATCAAAATGTTTAACAAGCAAGATCCTAAGCTGTCAATCGCCTAGAGATCAAAATGTTTAACAAGCAAGATCCTAAGCTGTCAATCGCCTAGAGATCAAAATGTTTAACAAGCAAGATCCTAAGCTGTAAATCGCTTAGAGATCAAAATGTTTAACAAGCAAGATCCTAAGCTGTCAATCGCCTAGAGATCAAAATGTTTAACAAGCAAGATCCTAAGCTGTCAATCGCCTAGAGATCAAAATGTTTAACAAGCAAGATCCTAAGCTGTAAATCGCCTAGAGATCCAAATGTTTAACAAGCAAGATCCTAAGCTGTCAATCGCCTAGAGATGAAAATGAAAATGAAAATGAAATCTTTATTTGTAAACATTGGTTTTTAAATGGTGTTACAATTAAATATAAGAGTCCCGTCTATGTTTTGCGTTTAAGCGTACAAATTAAATTGATGATTATAATCAGTTTTTATCAAATTTCAAATTACAAAAATAACATTAATGTCAGAATGATTAGAAAATAACAATATTTTAGATTATTAATTACAGTCAAAAATTTTACACACACAAACAAATTAATTGTCACATAAACATAGAGGTAATAATTATAACAATTTTATTTCAATAATTTAATTCAGTGCAATGTCAAGTTTTTACTAATGTCATAAATCGCATATAGTAGTTCTAGCATAGTCATTAATAGTGTAGTAACATTTTTCAATCAACAAATCATTTAACCATTTTTTGAACAGATCTGTATTACTAGCTTCTATGATATGTTTGGGTAATTTATTGTAGATTTTGGGTGCCATGCCTAAAAGGTTTTTGCTGAATATAGCTTTTTTGTGTCTTGTCATGCATATTGTATTTTTATAGCGTATGCTCTTCGGGCGATTATATAAATGTAGATTTGATTTGACAAAAGTAGCTACTTCATATATATAAAGACACGGGAGTGTAAATAACTTAAGCTTTTGAAAATATGGCTTACAGCTCTCTGTATTTTGTATGCCACATATTGCCCTTATGCATTTCTTCTGTGCCCTAAACGCCACTTCTCTGTCTGGCGAGTTTCCCCAAAACATAAGTCCGTAGCGCAATGTTGATGACACATAACCATGATATGCCACTAAAAGGGTGGCCTGACTTGATATTTTCCTTAGGTTATAAAGTACATAGGAGCACTGGCTAAGTCTTGAAAGATCAAAATGTTTAACAAGCAAAATGCCTAAGCTGTCAATCGCCTAGAGATCTAAATATTTAACAAGCAAAATGCCTAAAATGCAATAATTTCTAAGTAGTAAATCGCCTGGAGATCAAAATGCCTACCAAGCATTGTTCCTAAAAAGCAATATACAATATACAAATTATTATTTTTCCTAATTTTTTTTCTATACATTATAATCTAGTCGTAGGTTTTAACCTAACCTAACCTAACCATTTTTTTTTTAATAATTAGTTTCATAGTCAGAATAAGATTTAGTTCAAATACTGTTTATACATTTTGCCAGGTAGTAGGCATTTCGGTTCATAGTCAGAATAAGGTTTAGTTCAAATACTGTATGAACATATTGCAAGGTAGGCATTGTGCTTCCTAGTCAATATAAGGTATATGCAATACTTGGCATAGACATTTTGATTTCTAGTCAGCATGATCATAAAGTGTTTTTCCCCTACCAAAAAACGCTCGACGCGGCTAAATAAGTTAGCACTTCAAAAATCGCCTCGTTTATTTAGTGTGCTACAAGCCTCGCCGCCCATTTTTTCAATTTAGTTGTAATTCATTAGTAACTGTCACGACAATCATTCCGCGCTGACGGGCGGATGTACCTACTCACGATTTATACGTGGCGATATTTAGAGATTTACCGCGACCGTGATGTATTGAAACTTTCGAATATATTTTCTTTGCGATCTGTCTGGCAAACGTAATTTCCATCTCGCCTTTTTGTACCACTCTGGGATTTTCCACACACTTCTGTAGTTACTCTCTCAATCAAATGTAGTAAGTTTAGGTAAATTATTTTTGGACCAAATGGTTGGATTTAGCGAGTGGCTCATGATTGCCCAATGATCAGTACAACCTAATCGCAGTTGCGTGTATTCGTATATGGCGCCACTTATATATAACTCATTACCTAACTGGATAACAGAACTACCTTACAAAAAATTCTGTGTTGTTTTGAAAAAATGGTTGAAATCGCATAGTTTTAATTCAATCGGCGAATTTCTCAACAAGAAAACATGTCAGTCCTACCACTTCAGAAATGCAATGTAGTCACTTAGTTATTTAAGTTACTTTGGTTAGTAAGTCAGTTGCCTCGTCGTTTTCCTAATTACTCGTACATTACCTACTATTTAAATATGCATCTACCCAATGTGTTCAAAATTTTAATTCAATTTGGTGTTGACTTTAATAAACTGTTCTTTTTGTTCATAGATAAATTAGCTAAATTCTCATTAATTTGTGTATTATTGTTTAACTGATTAACATCCTTTAAATATTTGCATGCCTTCAGTGTGTCTTTGCACGAGTCTTCGGTCAGCTAGACCCGCTCGCTACTGGACCCGCGGGTCCACTTGACCACATAATTTATTTTCTATATTTTTATTGGTTAACTGGACCTACACAAAAAAATCTGTTGTTTAAAGCTACTAGTGAATACAGTCGAGCGCAAAATTGGTTAGTCAAAATATAATAAAACACAATTCAAAGGTTTAAACTTTTAAGGCTTCTACACACGACTCGCGACGTGACACAAAGGCACTGCTCGTCGCCCGACACGCGAGGCCTTAGTGTCGCATCGCGTGTCGTGGCGGTCTGTAGAAGCCTTTATTCTCAATCAAAATCTAAAATCTTGAATTAGGTACCTACATGTAAGTAAAATCAAGGCAAACTTTAAACTAATCTGGCCGCTGAGTAGTTCACCTACAGCGTGGTCGATCTTATTCTTTTTTCCTTACTAAACATCTTTTGTGTCCACCACATTATATGCAAATAAACGATTTTGATTTTGATTTTGACATTTTGTAACAAATGTTTGATTTAATAATTATTCAATAACTCAGTAATAAAATATTTACATCATATAAAAACTAACCGACTTAAAATAATAATATATAAGATAAACGCTAACAGACTTAACATAATACTATATGTACATGTAAAAAAAAAAAAAAAAAAAATTTTGGATTTATAATAGAAATATTTTTTTTTAAGTAAAAATTTCTTTTAACGCCTTGAGAGGTTTTTGGTAGGAGAAAAACTTATGGGTGGGCGTCACCGACATGCCCGCACCGACATGCTGTAGTAGCAGTAAGTGTAGTTAAAAGCCACGTGAAAAGTTTAATTGTGTAGGTATACTGTGCATTAGTTTAAATTGTGTTTTAGATAATCATTATTTTATTGAAGTGAAATTTTTTTAGGCGCTTTGAGCGATAAGTTTTTTTTTTTCTCGTTGTTTATTATTAGGGACTTTTATACAATTGTTTAAGCCAATCCCATTGGAACTTATAATGTAAAACGTAACAACACAAACTTAATTAAAGTCAACTCCATGAGACGAGATAAATTTCATACTTTGGGATTTAAAACTTTAACTGAAATTGCGTATGGTGCAGTTTCCATTGCAACTAAAATTATTTTATGACGTTTAGCGATAATTTCTTCATTCATAAATCAACTTAGATATCTTGAGTTTAAAGTTGATAGTTGTATAATTTGCAATTTTATGTATTTATAGCTTCTCATGACGGTTACTTTAGACTATAACATCGAGATATAAGTACTAACGTACTAGAGAAGCTACGTCAAATAACTGAATTGTCCTATTCTTCGTATTGAATCTTTAGTTCGCTGCAGCGCTAAAATAATAACAATTCGTCTAAACCGTAACTAATTTACCACAGCGCTAGATTTGCTGCGGAAGTGTAATTTATTATTGTCGGAAGTACTAGGCGCGAAAGAGCTAGAGAGCGACTGAGTGAGGTGCGACGACCGCGACGCGACCGACGCGACGGTGCGGCGCGATCGCCGCAGTTGAACGAGACAAAGTAGGAATTTACGGTGTCTTCTCTAGTACGTTAGTACTCATATCTCGATGGACTATAAGCAGCTTCGGAGTTAGGTGACGACAAAATATGATAAGTTTTCAGTTCAATCGGCAGTTTTTAATTTTGATGTATTTATTTTTATTAAATAATCAGGTATTCTATTCTATTCTAAACGTAGAGTTGAATTTAGCTTTCTGAGGGAGCTAACACTATCGAATGTGTACATATTTTATTGAAACACGTGCGGAACTAAATAGAATAACCAAAAATAAATATTGACACTGACTACTTAAGGCGTCATCGTTCACGCTGCCCCGAGATTTAAAAATCGTTTTTTATCTCAAAAAAACTCAAACTCAAAGCATTTATTTCAAATAAACCTATTATAGGCACTTTTGAATTGTCAAGGGGTCAGTCAGTCAGGATGAAGCTAGTTGCCCATTCAAAGCGTAGTAGGTTCCTATGGAGAAGAACGGGCAAGAAACTCCACGGACACTCTTTTAAATCAAAATATTATTACATAGTATTGGTTACATAATTTATGTTGAAATTATACATGTGAGAACAATGTAGAAAGACGTGCACGTTAAAAGCGTCCGTAATAAAAATATAAAAAACAACTAAAATACTAAGTTAAAATAAGCCATATAAACAAGAGGTAGCACGTTTTTAATAGTTGGTCGAGTCACCATTAAGCACGGGAAATGAGGATTTTCTGAAATGGCGTTTGTGGCAGCACTGAGACATCAGGTCTGGGCACCTGTCAAAAGTGTCAAAGCGCCTATATTTTTTTAGTCGTGACTGAATGATGAACGAATGAATGGAACAAATGATGAACGTCATTGTATTGCCATACTAATTTATATTTACATCTATACATCCTTTTCTCACTGTCGCTCTCTCTCTCTGGTACAGCCATTCGACATACACGCGCTCTGTACAATTATATTTAAAACTGTGGAATTAAGCACCCAATACCATTGTGAAGTGTGTAATATAATATTAAAGTGGTAATAAACAGTTTGTGTTGGTGCATATTTGTTTTTATCAAACAACCTGCAGCTGCCATCAACAATCGTCAACAGTCATCATATATTTTATATTGATTGCCCAAATGGAAGACCTCTTGCCAAGGTGGCGCCAACTGGTGGCGTTAATTTTCATGAAAACCCACCAAAAAGTAGTTATTTTGTTGATATTACTTTGTTTCACTGATTCACCCGGAGACGTCTTGTTAAAAAACATAGACTATTTACGAAATGGATCCATTAAACAATATTAATAGTGTTATGTCTTATTATAGATAAGGTTTCTTTATTTTGTTGACAAGAAGCCTATTATGAGCAGGAAACTAAACGTAGTTGTACGTGATGTATATTTTTGTGTCAGAAGTGTAATAAAATTGATTTATTTAATAGGTTTTAAAGAACGGAACATTATGTGGTAATAAATGGATGATTTATGATGGCAAGTCTTTGACAGACTAATGTTATGTATGTTTCTGTCAAAACTATTAATCAGTCAAAATCAGTTTTCACTGGTAGAAAAAAAAAATGTAATCAAAGTTCACAAAATTTGGCTCCGAAGAATTTTTTAACTTCCCATTGACCTACAAACTTGAAATTTGTCGATAATGTTTATTATTACGTATATTTTACTAAAAAATACCAATATATAAATAAATCAGATTTTTTCTTTGAAATTCCCTCTTTTTTCCTATTACAACCAACTTGATTTTGCGGTCAAATGCGCACTGTTTAAGAATAATTCTGCCATACGGACGCCTTAAATTCTAAACTTGCTACGGAACCCTAAATGTGCAAAGTCCGACATGCACTTGGCCGGTTTTTTATTTTGGTTCATTAGATAGGAAAATGCCGTGCCGTGTGGTGCCGGACGTAAAGAATAGCTCCATCCTATTTCTTCTCGTAAGTGTCGTAAAAGGCGACTAAGGGACTTACCTACTAGACAATGGGCAGCAGCGTTCTCTATGCATTTTAACACCATACTGAGTTCGCCAACCCGCCTGCCAAGCGTGGCGATTATGGCGAACCCCCCTTTGGGGGAGGCCTATGTCTAGCAGTGGTCGTCTTTGGGCTGAAATCATGATGATGAATGATGATAGGAAAATTTTAGTGTCAGGAAAATTAACAAACGGTAAGTATTAGACTTTATACAAGTAGAAAAATGTATTACATATCTACCTAAAGTATAACAATTAATTTGTCAACTTGTGTTGAAATTACCAATAGTCTGCCAAAGCGAGGTGATAATAGTCAAATAGCCGCGTTCACTGGACATTTACGTCCTCAGTACTTACATCTCTGCTGACCCACTAACTCGCTTCCAGTGCCGCCAGCCCTATTGGCACAGTGCCAACAAAAGTTTACGCAACAGACAGTGGGTTCAAGTCTGGCTCGTACATTTTGACAGATAATAGGTACATTTTTTATGTGATTTCTGAGAGCGTTGGGATTTTTCTGATGATATTGCTACCTACCTCAAATACAAGCTAAATGTTATGGTGTTTCTTGGTGTTTTCAAAATTGGAAGGTTGATTTTCATTTCATCATTACCTGGCTCGCCATTTCATCATCATCATCTAGGTGCAGCTAAATAGTCTAGGCATCTAGTGACTAGCACTTGCGCGCGGACTATAACGGCTCGGATACACCAAATCCGTCATCGGCCGAACTATGCCCGTTCGTCGTCGGCCGAACTCGGCAGATCGAACCAACCATCTATGAAGTCGGTTGAAATAGTGTACGCACTTTCGTTTACATGATTATGTTTGGTTCGATCGGCCGGGTTCGACCGACGACGTCCAGACATAGTCCGGCCGATGACGGATTTGGTGTAATCGAGCCGTAAGTCTGGTTGTCACACTTCCAGGTTTTATTTCCCCCGACCCTTGATCCCGCCCGCCCGCGCGGAGTAAGTAGCTCTACACAATGTCCCTAATAATAATAATAACCAGATGCTACAAGTACCCTCTTGTTCAGTAATCAGTAGCGCCCTAAGCCTAGGTTCGAGTTCCACTAGGTGGGCCCTTAATAACCCTTCAGGCCCCGCCAAAACCGTAAGCCTTTTCAGACCTAACTGCAATAGGTCTGCATAAAAAAAAATTGGTAAAATTTTTTTTTTTTGATCATTTTCATAATCATCATTTATTGCATCCATGTAGTTTACAAGTTGTTACAAGTTTAGGTACAGGTTTCATACATGAACCCTGCTAGGGCACAGCAATATAAAACGTTGAATGTACATACTAAAGTGTCACAATATTTGTTCGAGTTAATCGAACACTCAGCGAAAATGCATAATTGCATCGAACGCAAATATGCACATTCGCTCGTTCACCTAAATGTGGGCCAGTTCGCGTTCAGATCTCATTAGAGACACCACGACTCAAAACCATTACCATTTTACCATACATTGCACCAATAAGTTAGTTATATAGTTTACCTTTTTATACCAGTTCTTGTAACTAATTGTTAGAGATTTAATATAGTTATTTCCCTTATAATACGAGACTTTAACTTTTACCATATATACCATATCCTATCAATACGAGAAAGGTGTGTTTGGTCACCATAGCGCCGAGCACTATTTTCTACATGGTCCTTCGAGCATTTAATTACCAGTACCTACCAAGTGAAACAGCGCCCCGCGAACCAGAAGATCGCAGAGGCGGTTGGAGCAATAAGGTCAGATCGAACCATTTATTTATAATAACCATTACCAAAAATTTACAAATCAACCAAATATGGATTCAGATTCTCTGTTCATCAGCCAAACGGAGCTCTATGAAATCCTGAACAAATTTTTAACCAACGTAAAGAAGGATGGATCCGAGAGGAAGACCATCGATAATTACAAACGAAAGGCTAATATGTTGGAAGCATACTGGCGCGATTACCAAGAAAACCATAAGAAAATGTGTCAGTATGCGAATTTTGACCACATTTACTTCAAAAAGGGTTGTTTCGATACAGTCCAGGAAGTTTATTTTAAAATTAAGGAAATTATAGTTAAAACCATGGAGCAGTTAGGCACAACGCAGCTGCAGCAAGAAAGCCCCCGTAGAACAAAAGAGGAAGAGGTACTACAACCATTACCAGGTATCCGGGCTAGGCAACCACTAAGCGCTGACAATCGACAGCCGGAAGATGACGCGACGCAGCCACAACCAGGTACGTCGTCTCGCTATGAGGAGCCCTCCCAGCGAGAGAATTTTCTCTATGCAGAGAGAGAGTCCAGCAAGCTGAACGGGTTAGTGAAGAAGCAGCACATTAATTTCAAAGCGTTTATGAGAACTGTGAGTAATATACAAGTTGATAAGTTCGAAAATCAATGGCAATTCGAGAACGCTCTAAAATCACTAGATAGCCGATGGGGTCAGATTGACAAACTTCATTGGGAAATTGAAGGTGAGGATGGAGGCGACGATATTACGTACCAAATAGAATTCTGCAAGCACGAGGAAAAGTACAGTGAGTTGACAAACGAAATCAACAAAAAGATGTGGGCAGTGAAGCACCGTGAAAAGTCAGCTCCAAAGATGGATATCCCCGTGTTCAACGGGACTTACAACCAGTGGATTCCGTTCAAAGACTTGTTTAGCGAAGCGATCGATAAAAGCCCGTCCATGTCTAAGGCGCAAAAAATGCAGTTTTTGAAGAGTAAGGTGGCTGGAGAAGCCGAGCGTCTGATTCACCATTTACAAATTAGCTCTGACAATTATCAGGTATGTTGGGAGATTTTAAGCCACAGGTATAGTAACAAGAAATTGATTTTCACGTCCCATATTAACATTCTACTGGGACTTCCCAACATACAACAGCAATCGCTGGCCATGATCAAGAAACTGCATGACTTAACCAAGGAGACGTTACATGCTATTCAGAATCTGGGAGTGGATATAGCAACTTGGGATCCACTTTTAGTGCACCTACTAGCGCAAAAGCTTGATAACGATACCTTCACCGAATACATAGAATCGGTCAAGAATCCTCGAGAGCTACCCGATCTACAGGAATTCCTGGAATTCTTAGAGACGAAATTTACAGCGCTAGAAGCATCTCGTCGCAAGCAAGAACCAGCTAACCAAAAGACTACGCCGCAACAACCATCGAGAAACGGCAACTACTACCAAAACCAGAAGAAAAGTTTTCACCGAAATAATCATCAATCAGACAACAAAGATAATTCGAAGTCTAATATGAATGCGTTACATGTGTCACGGTCGATAACCTGTGCATTGTGCAATTCCGAACACGGATTATGGCGTTGTCCTGATTTTTTACGAATGACGCACGAGCAAAAGGTAAAAAAAATTGAGCAATTAAATTACTGCCAAAACTGTCTATGCAGTCATAATAACAAACCATGTCAATCGAACAAACGATGTCGTAAATGCTTAGCCACACATAACACGTTACTTCACGATACATTGACAAGACAAAGTCCAACTGCGTCAGCGGGAGAAACTACCAATTCTGTTGCAACCAAAAAGAGCGCATCAAGGTCATCTCACGTGTCATGGGATGACATGTCTGAAATACTTTTAGCCACCGCTATCATAAAAGTAAAGGGAGCTGATGGAACTCAGCACAAGATGAGAGCTTTAGTTGACCAGGGTTCTCAACTGTCGTTAATCAATGAAAACGCAGCCCAGGTCTTAGGATTGAAGAGGGCTCATTTCAAAGGTCAAATTTTCGGTGTCGGTGAAAGAGAAAATAATGCGAAGGGAATGTTACAGGTGACACTACAGTCTGCAAATAGTGAATTTACTTGTAACACGAACGTTATTGTTATGAATAATTTGATCAAACGACTGCCAAATAACACGTTTACCAAACCAACAACGTGGAACCATATCCAAGGGCTACGATTGGCCGATCCAGAGTTTCATATAAGCAGACCCGTAGACATGCTTCTAGGTGCAGAAGTTTACAGCAAGATAATGTTAGGAGGAATCTTGAGAGGAGATAAGGACAAACAACCAATCGCTCAACAGACGCAACTAGGATGGCTACTCTGTGGATCTATGAGACCACACTACCAATGCAACGTAGTTCTCAACAACACAGAAGATCTACTGAAATATTGGGAGAATGAAGACATAAACCAGAAAATAGAGATGTCCAACGATAACCATGAGTGCTTACAATTTTTTCTCAAAACCACTAAGAGGCTTGAGGACGGAAGGTACGAAGTTCGACTACCACTTAAGCCGGAACATAAAGATAAGTTGGGTGCAACTAAACCACAAGCATTAGCTCAATTTAGGAACTTAGAGAAGCAATTTGAGAGAAACAGCGAATTGAAAGCAGATTACAAAAAATTCATGGACGAATATTTCACATTACACCACATGATACCATGCAACATTAACCAAGCGACCGAATGCTACTTACCACACCATGCAGTCATTCGGGCTGAATCTACCACAACCAAACTGAGGGTAGTTTTTAACGCCTCAGCAAAGTCATCATCAGGGTACAGTCTCAATGACGTCATGTACAGGGGCCCAAATATACAAAAGGATCTTCAAGAGCTTATCCTAAAATGGAGACAATTTCAATTTGTATATACTTCCGACATCGAGAAGATGTACAGAATGATTCGAGTACACCAAGAAGATCAAGCTTACCAAAAGGTAATATGGCGAGAATCAAATAACCAACCTATACAATCATTTCAACTCGTCACGCTTACATACGGAACCAAACCAGCAGGATTCCTAGCGATGATGTGCTTGAAACAATTGGCGTCTGATGAAAGGTAGAAATTTCCTGATGCAGCAAAAGAATTGGAAGGCAGCTTCTATATGGATGACTTTTGCGGAGGGCGTCATTCAATTGAAGCAGCAAACAAGCTGAAATCCGATCTCATAAAATTATGCCGGTTGGGAGGATTTAATCTTAGAAAATGGACCTCGAACAAACCAGAGCTATTAACTGATTTAGAGAGAGGGCAATGTGACCAGTCAACATACGAGTTCAAGCAAAACGATTCTATCAAAACATTGGGTCTCTGTTGGAACAACAGAAAGATAATTTTACTTTCAACTCAAAAATAGAATCCGAATTACCAGCAATAATTACCAAAAGAGCTCTACTGTCGGACATTTCCAAGTTGTTCGACCCATTAGGGTGGTTAACCCCCCTGAGCACTACCATGAAACTACTGTTCCAAAATGTCTGGTTGTCTAACTTAAAATGGGATGACCGTCTACCAGAGGCAATGAACTCCGAATGGACGAAATTAAAACAAGAATTTAGAGACATAAACAGTATGGAAGTCAACAGATGGCTAGGAATGGGAGAAAACCAAAACATATAATTGTACGGATTCTGCGACGCCTCAAACAAGGCATACGCGTGTGTGATTTACTGCAAGGTAGTAAAGAAAGAAGGGACAACCATTACATTAGTTGCGGGGAAGGCTAGGTTGGCACCCATGAGCAAAGTCTTATCTATACCGAGACTAGAGTTAATGGGCGCTCACCTGTTAGCTCAGCTAATGCAAAAAGTTCAAAGTTGCTTATCAGATTACCCTACAGATGTCTACTGTTGGACCGATTCAACTGCAGTACTAGGATGGATACAAGGAGATCCAGCCCGATGGAAACCATTCGTAACAAATCGGGTAACAACCATCACCAAAACCATACCATCAAAACATTGGCAATATGTGAAGACGACAGATAATCCAGCTGACTGTGCAAGTCGTGGTTTGAATGTCAAGCAACTCAAAGACCACAAGTTATGGTGGCAAGGGCCGTCATGGCTGCCGTCATACACAAACCAAGAAAACCACCAAACCATTTATGAGACGAGTTTAGAACTAAAGCCGTCTATTTTAAAACAAACCAATGCGGTAGTCATTGGACAACCAAGAGAATCGCTGACTACCGATATTATTAACCATTTATTATACAAATACAGCTCCATTACAAAAATCATACGTATTTTTGCGTGGATACTACGATTAGCTACCTTGAATAAACAAGTCCGCCGTTCCTATCTCGAATTACACGAGCTTCGTCGCGCTAAACTGCTGATAATCAAAAACATTCAGCAGGTAGAATTTGCAAGCGACCTAGATTATATAAAGAAACACGGAAGAGTGCACTCTAAAAGCAAGATTTTGAGTTTGAATCCAACCAAAGATGAACATGGGATTTTACGTGTGGGCGGGAGATTGGAAAACGCCCACATGAGTCTTGAGATGAAACATCCTATCATCTTACCTCACGACCATATGCTAACCACATTACTCATCAATCAAGCGCATAAATTGACTTTCCACGGCGGAGCACGTCTAACGTTAGCAAACCTTAGACAACAGTTTTGGATTATCGGCGGATATATGGCAACTAAAAAGTTTATAAGACAATGTGTCATATGCAGAAAACAGAATCCCGTACGGCAGTACCAGCTCATGGGAGATTTACCAGAACCAAGAGTGAATCCAGAACATACGTTTTATCACTGCGGCATAGATTACACAGGTTTCGTAGAGGTCAAAGCTAACAAAGGACGAGGAATCAAGACCACTAAGGGGTACATAGCAGTTTTTGTATGCATGGTCACGAAAGCAGTTCACCTAGAACTTGTGTCAGACCTGAGCAGCTCCGCCTTTTTGGCAGCTTTAACCAGAATGGCAGCCAGAAAAGGGACACCACGACATATGTACAGTGACAACGGCACTAACTTTGTGGGAGCAAACAGGATGATACAGGAAGAATTTAACCAGCTTCAAGAAGTATTCAGTGAAAGTTTTAGGACCGAGATAACGGAGATGGGTATAGAATGGCACTTTAACGTACCTAGCTGGCCTAATGCTGGCGGTCTGTGGGAGCGAGCAGTACGCAGTCTAAAACATCATCTCAAGAGGGTCATCGGTCAACAAAGACTAACCTTCGAGGAGTACACAACATTGTTAGCTAGACTAGAAGCGTGCCTCAACTCTCGACCTCTTTGCGCGATATCCGAGGATCCTGATGATGTAAACTTCCTTACACCAGCTCATTTCTTATCAGGAAGACCAGGAACAACTATAATAGAAACAGAGCAAGATGCTAGAACCAGATGGCATCTAACCAACAAATTATTCCTAGATCTTTGGAAACGATGGAAGACTGAGTACTTGGTACAACTCTCATCAAGAAGTAAATGGATGGAACCACAGAAAAACATCAGAATTGGAGATCTAGTGGTGATTCATGATGAGAATCTACCTCCAGGAAAATGGGCTCTTGGACGTGTGGTTGACACACATCCAGGAAACGATGGTTTGACCAGAGCGGTTTCACTAAAAACAAAAAATGGAGTCATGAAACGCCCTATTGTGAAACTCTCCGTTTTGCCCGTAAACCAGAATAACACAACGATATCAAAACCAGATATAAAACCAACAACCAAATTAACCGAAAGGAAAAGAAAACCGAGATCAAAAACCGCAACTGTAGCAGCAGTTTTACTGAGTTTTTTCATGTTGATTTATCCATCTTACGGTTTAGACAACGTCAAAACATTTCCAAGCAACCAGACGCTTTATTTTGACCCTATTTCAAAAGTACAATTAATCAGAGATAAATGGACATTAGTTATGTACTACGACATGGGACCCTATTGGACAGGCATAAACACCTACAATAAAATTGCAAATTATCAAGAAAAAATATGTGCAACCATTGAAACACAAAGCCATTGTAATACGATCGTGCAACAAGCCCGACACGATTACCAGGAACTCGAATACTACAATGAACTTTTGCTAACACAGCATTTTGATGTCCACGCTAGACGGCGACGCGCCACATGGAAGACGGGTCGACGCCGACGAGGCCTTATCAACGGTATCGGCTATCTAGCGAATGACTTATTCGGAGTGTTGGACTCACGTTTCGCAGACCAGTATGAAAAGGACATTGAAACCATACATCGCAATGAGAAACACCTTTCAAATTTATGGAAAAATCAAACTTCCATAATTGAAGCAGAGTTCAACATTATGAAGAGAATGGAGATCACTGTAAACAAACAGCACAAGTTAATAAACAGGAAGCTTATGGAATTGCAAGACAACGCAAGCACTCTCCAAAGAGAAATACAAAATATTTCATACGTCAATGACTTCACATTGTCAGCGATGTCTGGAAACAGCTTGTTGCAAGGATTAAGGCGACTTCAAGACACGTTGCTCGATGCATTAACAGACATCTACCACGGTCAAATTAGTATACATTTACTGCCACCAACGCAACTAAAACGTGAGCTCCAAACCATATATGGCCAGATGCCAAACGAACTCACACTACCAATCACTAATTTAGACACTGAACTTCAGTATCTTTACAAACTACTGAAAGTCAAAGCCAGAGCGACACAAAAATATGTTATAATCGAAGTTACTTTTCCACTTATATCCAGAGAAAGTTTCAATATGTACAATATAATACCTGTACCGCACCAAACAGACACCATCATGACCACAATAATACCAGTCTCCGAATATGTGGCAGTGAACCTAAAGAAAGATTCCTTCTTTAGCATGTCCACACAGGAACTGACGGCATGTCTACACCATGGACCAACTTACATCTGTCAGCTGCTAAAACCAATTACAGACCTGCAAAATGACGAAAGTTTTTGCGACAAGAACTCGACAACCAATAAATGTAAAGTAGAAAAAGCCAACTGCGCTAACGTCTGGCTTGAATTACATTTGAGTTTTCAGCACTTTTACTTTTGTTGTGACACCTATACAATAAAAATAATATGCGGCGATCATGTAGCAGTTCGTCAGCTGAGCCAAGCCGGGGTCATTGGCATAGGTCAAGAGTGCGTTATCAAAGGAAAGGACTTCTCATTACATTCAATACGACATCAGTCCAACCAAATGAATATTTCACCAACCATTTACATGCCTGAATTTGATCAGATTAATCATTTGATTAACATCAAAATCCCTGACGAAAAACAGACTGATGACGGGAACATAACCATATCCATGACCAGTCTGGGAGAGGCGATAGAAAAACTAAAGAAAAGCGATTCAGAAATTGACGATATATCACCCCATGATATCCACCAATATGTAATTTGTTACGTGTTGATGTCGATCGCCCTATGCGTGGCCGCAATCTGGTCGTGGCGGACCGGGCGATGTCGCCTGTGTCAGAAAGCCGCCGCTGGGCACCGTGGCGAGGGATCCCACCGGCAGCAGACCGCGGTGACCCCGCCACCTCCGAGACCTCGACGCCGCAGCGAGAGTCGCTGCCAACAGGAGTTAGCAGCGGCTCCGCTGACACCGAAACCAACCAGAAGACAGGAATCATATAGTGAAGTGCTCAGTGCCAGAGATCTTAAGAACCAAAGTGACGGTTTTCGTTTACACAATTATGCCAAACGCTGGCCTAGCGCGAACTATAGTGCGATCAAACGGGACAAAAATTCTAACACTGGCAATCAAAATATTGCTTTTACTGTGGAAGACTCAACAGTGTAAATTTAAATCGTCGTTAATGTTTTTAATAAGTATAATTATTTAAGTAGACTTTTTGTTTACTATGCTTAATCAATGTTTTATACCTACCAGTTATGATTACTAGAAACGAATGTGTTAAGTAGTTTAATGTTTTTTGTACACACCATATCATGTAGCTTTAGCTATCATCCCGCATTTCTTCTCGCTCTTGGGAATATGTTCGAGTTAATCGAACACTCAGCGAAAATGCATAATTGCATCGAACGCAAATATGCACATTCGCTCGTTCACCTAAATGTGGGCCAGTTCGCGTTCAGATCTCATTAGAGACACCACGACTCAAAACCATTACCATTTTACCATACATTGCACCAATAAGTTAGTTATATAGTTTACCTTTTTATACCAGTTCTTGTAACTAATTGTTAGTGATTTAATATAGTTATTTCCCTTATAATACGAGACTTTAACTTTTACCATATATACCATATCCTATCAATACGAGAAAGGTGTGTTTGGTCACCATAGCGCCGAGCACTACTTTCTACAATATTAAAAGCACTGTGCTAAAAAATACTAATTTCAACATGCTTGTCAGATTTCCATCACTTGTCATTTAAATAAATACTGTCATGATAATAATACAGGATAGGGTAAGAACAATTAATGGTGATTATTTCCATTCATAAATTAAAATAAGATAGTAAAATTAAAATGCAGGTATTAACACCTCCCCAGCTGTGGGTAAAGATAACTTAGGAAATATGATAAAAGCACCGAATAAGCGTCCTCTCGTAATTTTAAAATAAATTTCCTGATATTATCTACTTTAAAATTAATTACGTCTAGACTAGATACTTTATGAACGAGACTTCGCCAAAATTATAGTACCTATTTCTTTCGTGATTTGTATATTTTCAATTTGGAACATCTTTTTTATTAGATTAACACACACTTGTTGGTGACCAATCAGAAATAATATTCTTTCTTATACTTCTTAATGAAAGCTTAGCCAATAGTAATAAAATAAAAGTAGGTAGGTATTTAGATTTTAGGAAAGCAAGTATATAAAAATATTGTAGTACACTGTTTGTATGTTGTAAATGATGAAATTCGCTTTTTTATCAGATTAAACTTCAGAAATTGAAAAAGCAGAATGCTATGCTGAAAAATGATGTGATAAGGCAACGGTGCGGTTTAAAAGATTTAGTTGTAACAAAAATTGAAAAGATTATGCTCAGATGGTTTGGTCATGTTGAGAGGATGAATGAAAGGCGACTAACAAAAGGTATTTACAAAGCAGAGGTGAGTGGAAACGCCGGGAGGGGACGCCCTAGGAGGACATAAATAGTGAGTGACCTTATTGGTGATGTTCTTCAGAAAAGTCAGGGTGCGTAGTACTCGCAACCAGCGTGCGTGTATGAGCAGATGTTTGAACATAAACGAAGCAAAAGGAGTATACAACATTCGTTTTTGTTTACCCCAAACCTGAAAAGGGGTCATTGTACTCATCATTATGAACAACTTTTTCTATGGGACCAACCGAGAAATCGCGAAAAAAAAAATCAGCTGTTCCATACATTTGTGTTCACTTAAATTGACAAAATGTATGGAACAGTTGATTTTTTTTTCGCGATTTCAAGGTTGGTCCCATAGAAAAAGTTGTTCATAATGATGAGTACAATGAACCCTTTTCGGGTTTAGTGTAAACAAAACCTAATGTTGTATAAGGAGCGTAGCAGTTGGCGTTCTGTAGTTTCTGCCTACCCCCATGGGAAGAAAGCGTGAGTTTATGTATGTATGTATATTTTATCAGTTATTTTTATACCAAAAAACATCATACAGCTTGCAGCAACCCGCGGCAGAAATATCACTGTATGCTAGAAGGCCGTATCCCAAATGAATTTAAATATCCCTTAGTCATAAAATAAACGAATAAATAGGAAAACGAGGTCAATATTAAAAACCTACATAAACTATCATTAAAATTTTAACAAGCATCGCCGCGAAACAAGCATAGTAAAATTAAAAACATTAATAAATACGGTACTTCTATAAAATCGGCCGGTACATAACCACTAACTACAATAATATAGAGCAAAGTCATCAGACTAGCGAGGTCTAATAATCATTCTTTACTACTAATATGTTAGGGTTAAGATACAATAGCGCTAATTCTATTAATCATTAAAAAGAAAAAATAAAAAGAAAAAATATGATCATAAATTTCATCATACTAGCGAGGTCTAATACTCATTCTTTCCTACTAACAGTTCAGGGTTAGGATACAATAGCGCTGATTCTATTGATCATTTAACAAAAGAAAGAAAAAGTTTTATTTAAAAGAATTAATAAAACGACTATAGGTATAATGTACCAGCTATGAATCTAAACTAACTCATCTACACAGGTATAAATTTAAATATTTTCCCTGTCATATACCTTCCAACGTTCTCGGGTTTGCAAAAAAATGACGGTCCATTTATTTTCAAGTAAAGGCGACCTCTTTTATAACAGAGTATCGGGTATTTTCACTCTTTATATCTAGACCCATATTCTGTAAGGAAACACGAGCATATTAGTCGTATTCAAACCTTTTTTTTTAACTTAGGTAGGTACATAATATTTATTTAAATTTCCAGGACATTATTTGTGGCGGCATCAACATAGCCACATGTAAACTACGCGTCAAACTGACTTCAAGCAAAATCCTGCATCACACAAGCAGAGTTTATCGCGCGACTAGTAGGTATAATATACAACGTCCCGACATCAATCGTCGGGCAGTTGCCCACCAGACACAACACCCATCGGGTCGGAGGATTCTCCCTTTTTATAGACGATGAGTGATCTTTAAACCCGCTATTTATGCCTTTATACATAATACACAATTTCAAACTACATACTTTTTTATTTTTACATAATTTAAAAGCAGTCTCTAAATAATAATATGTAAAAGTATTTAAAAAGGAGGGGAAAGAATCATAGGGCATCAAAAAATTTGTCCGCATCGCTGCCAACAGGAAAAGTACCTAAAAAGCTGGCAGCATTGCTACGTTGTAGGTATTTCAATGTCATAGAAATATAAATCTATGGTCAATTCTTTGGCTAAAAAATAGGCCAGCCCTTGGTCACGTGAAGAGTCGATCTTGGAGAATAATTGTATTGGTGAAGGAAAACATCGTGAGGAAACCTGAATATACAGTTAATATAAGTCTGAAATCGCCAACCAACTGTGAGTGAGCAAAGTGAGTGTAAAGAGTAAGTGTGTGTGAGCAAGCGTGGTGATAATGCTCGTATCTTCTTTGTATGAGAAAGGCCTTTGACCTGGAGTAGAACAGTAATAGGCTGAGCCATTATAACCAGCAGGCTTGCCAGTACACTTGTGCAATACGCATAAGTATAACAGCTATGTTCGACAAGAGTGCATTTTGTATGGGCCCTAGAATATATAATAAATTACCTAATAATATAAAAGAAGCAAAAAATTTTACTTCATTTAAAAATAAATTAAAGACTTATCAGAGCAAGAAAGCCTATTACAGAGTTATTGATTATTTAAATGATAAATGTAATAATTTTTTAAGTTAACTAATAATAATATTATAATTAATAAATTTCATAAGTAATTTAATATTAATATTTGTAAATGAAGGAATAATGTTAGAAATATTTCTATTATAGTAGATATCACCTGCTTGGGTAGGTTATGGTTTCAAGAACTTTTTTTGTAAGTCACCTCATGTATGTACCCATATTCAAGCAAATAAATGATTTGATTTGAACAAAAATACCGTGGCTTTAGGTGCAGAGTAACTTTCAGATGCATTTATCGATATCAATCCACTCCGTAATGTATTCAGATGCTCATTGGCCTAAATTTATAATAAAAAATTATAAACAAAAATAAAACAGCAGTATATTTTCTTTTAACTATTATTTTCCAGAACTCTTTTCAAATTCAACAGTGTACTCCTATCTTAGGAGTACAATATTATCGTTGGCCACCCGCCAAACAGTTTGATTCTAGGATTGAAAATAAATAATTGAGCACTTAATAATACACAGAATACTCAGTTACTATGAACAGTGATGTTGATGAGGAGACATTGGTATTCGTAATTGGCGAGTAGTATGTTGATATATGACGGAGAACTCGCATCTGGTCGTAATAGTCGCGTCTGCATAACTAGGGAAAGGTTGACATTCTAGTGGGCTTATTCTGGAACTGTTACTCGTGCCCCGTAACCCCTCTGTCTCGGAAAGCACCTTAAAGGTAAGCGTCCGCAGGCCCGCATCGCACGTATCGGACGCATCGCATCAAACGGATTAATTAGACTGCGTCCACTGTATCGGCAGCGATCGGATTGCCGACGCGAGTATCAGCAATCGGATTGCCGATGTCACCTTCATTCGGATTTTTGTAGTGATCGTACGTGCGGAAAGTGTTTGTGAGAATGGATAGCGCGTCCACTGATCGGCATTCCGTATGACGTCATCGGTACGCATCGCATGTAGACATTGCCGATGAGCGGTTCGTACGGTGCGGATCAATGGACGCTGTTGTATGACTTTTTATACAAGGCAAACTAAAATCCGTTACGTGCGATGCGTCCGATACGTGCGATGCGGGCCTGTGGACGCTTACCTTTAGACGTTGTTGGTCCCAGCAGTGTCAATAGTAGATCTTTGACAGTTATATCTTACAGAGTATCGTTTTACCTAGTAACTGGGTGGAGGTCAGATAGGCAGTCGCTCCAAGTAAAGTACTGACATTGAGCTGCATCCGGTTAGATTAGAAGCCGACCGGCAGATGATGAAGGTAAATATTGGCTGCGTTTCTAATAGTAAACTAAAGACCAATTCCCGTTGGTAATTATAAAAAAAAATTGACTTTGAGAGGTTTTCACTACTTAACTGGTCAATCCAGAGGCTGCACTCTGTGGGTTCGATATACGCAAAGGGCATATAACGGCCTCAGAGTCCAATATAATAATGCCTTCAGAATTTTGTTGGGGCTTCCACGTTACTGCAGTGCATCAGGGATGTTTGCCAAAGCACATACTGATGGTTTCAGTACCATCCTGCAAAAAAGGATTGCGTCCATGATGCGCAGAGTGCGTGGTAGCGTCAACGACATTCTGAAGGTCATCAGTAGTAAGCCGTGTTTCACCATTATGGCGCATTGGGTGCATGTACATGTGCATGTACCCGGTGCGTCAAGTGACTGCAACAGGTATTTGAATTAAAAAATTAAATTGTATTTGTTACTAAAATAGCATAAGTTTTGTGTATTACTAACATTATATGGATCAAGGTCCGAATTAAAGTATTTTTATTTTTTTTATTTTAAGCTAGCTTAAATCCTCCAGCCTGGGACGAATTTCTTACTAAGCGACTGCATGCTAAGGGCACACCCTGTGGGGTACGAACCTCAGGACAGGCTGGATCATAACTGGATAATTATTATTATCTGGGGAATTTAAAGATACAGGCTTAGCTACGGCGCGGGCTGGCACTTCGTCGAGTACGGGTCGGGGGGGGGGGGGGGAGCACAAGTATTTACTTGTGCTCCCCCCCCGACCGACCTGCGACTCCCCTAGCTTGTCGTTGCGTATAGTCGTCGAGCTGTCGTATATACGAGTATGTCGCATAGTGTGTGAGGCAGCTAATTGTCCATAAAAATGGCCATTCTGTTCTAAATAGAACAGAATGGCCATTTTGACGACTATACGCAACGACAAGCTAGGGGAGTCGCATGTCGCAGTGACTAGACGCACGGTACATGCGACAGGTCAACGTTAGACATGGGCAAAATAGCTCACTGAAAAGAAAAAGAGCGATTAGCTCTTTCACTCTAAAGAGCTATATCACTCTTCTAGCTCACTAGCTCAGTGACTCAGACGCCGACTGTTAGCTCATTTGAATCACGCCGCACGCGCGTCGAAGGAGACGGCTCGGCTTGTCAATTGTCAATAGCTCTTTGGAAGTTTGGACTCTTTGTTACTCACTAGCTCTTCTATAGCTCAGTGACTCAGACGCCGACTGTTAGCTCATTTGAATCACGCCGCACGCGCGTCGAAGGAGACGGCTCGGCTTGTCAATTGTCAATAGCTCTTTGGAAGTTTGGACTCTTTGTTACTCACTAGCTCTTCTATAGCTGAGTGACTTAGACGCCGACTGTTAGCTCATTTGAATCACGCCGCACGCGCGTCGAAGAAATGGCTCAGCTCGCTCAATAGTCATTGTCCAATTCTGAGTGAGCTAACTGACCTAGTGAGCTATTTAGCGAGCGAGTGAGTGAGCGAGAGCGATGTCAATTGAAAAGAGCTAGCTCTTTTCTATCACTCGCTCACGAGCTACCCATACCCATGTCTAGTCTAGTTGTCAGTCTTACTGTGAGCGCGTGTGAGGTGGACGTGTTTTTATATTGGGAATCTCAACATGAATACGTTCGATGTCGATGTTTTCAAGTCGGACGTCGAAGCGCATCGAATACTCAAAGAAAATGATAGCTACCTGCACGACCTCTATCGTAACTACTAGACGCAGTCGCAAACGACAACTCTGCTAGTCGCAGCAACAAAATGCAGATGCAAACGACAACTCTGCTAGTCGCAGCAACAAAATACAGATGCGAACGACAACTCTGCTAGTCGCAGCAACAAAATGCAGATGCAAACGACACATCGTCTTATCGAAGCGTCTAGTCGCAACGACAAGACGCCAAGACGCACAGTTTGCGTGTCCTCATATACCAATAAAAATAAACTTATCTGCAAAACCTGATTAAAATTTAACGCTAAAATTAATTTTATTTCCGACAAACATTAAATGCAGTAAAAACAAAACGTACTCCATAATAATATAATTATGGAACGTTATACAAATAATTACTGTTTCTACAATTATAGTAACTCGGCGTAATCCCGGATTAAAAACGCAATGATGTGAATCCAGGAAATTCCAGAAAGCGGAAATTAATGAAACTGAATAAAGTATTTTTATATTAATGTTGTGGCTGGCTGAATTCCAGGTAGGTAGGTATTGAGCACGCCACAATTGTGGCGGTAAGTCCCCTCTTTGAGGAGTGGCTAGAGAAGCGCCACGGCGTCCTCACCTTCCGCCTGACGCAGATCCTCACCGGACATGGTTGTTTCGGGAGGTTCCTGTTCAGGATAAAGCTATCGCCCGGAGGACACGGTGGAGCATACGGTAGAGGTCTGCCCGGCTTTTGCGGAGGCCCTGGTGCAGGTCATGGTTCGGAGCGAGAGTGCATGGGAGGCCGTCACCTCCTCCTGTGAAGCAGTAATGCTCGCGAAGGAGGAGGCGGAACGCGTGAGGAAGAGGCAAGGTTCGCGCCCTCGCGCCCCCTGTCGCCGCAGGAGATGACCCCGGCGTCGGGAGTCGCAAGCCGACTTCCGGCCACCGTAGGCGCGGGCTTGCGGACGGTGAGCGATGGGTAGCTCGCCGTCCGATAAGGACCAGGCCCGGGTCGACGGCGCGTTGTGTTCCACGCGCGCCTCAAAGAGATATCAGCACCAACTGACGGGGTCCGTTATGACCAATGCCTGCCAGGGTTGCGAATTTGTCCGAAAGGGATATCGTGGCCCTGGCACACAGGCAACGGAAGGAACATGGGTGGGTTTTAGTCAGTAAAAGTCTGACACGCCCTAACTTCTCCCGCTCTGGGCTGAGCGGGAGAAGTTATTTGATAATTTCTCACCCAAAAAAAAAAAAAAGGTAGGTAGGTATTAATTCACCAGAAACCTAATATTCTTCTTTTGACGGCACGGTTGGCGCAGTTAGTTAAGCGATTGACTGCTGCGCTGCGTGTCGCGGTTCCTACAAGTAGTTGTTTCGGGTCTGGCTGTTTGTGTATGTGAATTTAAATGTTTGTAAACGCACCCACGATACAGGAGAAATTCCTAGTGTGGGGCAACGTTTAAAAAAAAAAAAAAATGTTTGAATATTGTGACACTGTAGCATAATTATTAAACTTTTTGTATTGCTGTGCCCTAGCAGGGTTTATGTATGAAACCTATAAACTTGTAACAACTTGTATACTACATAATGCAATAAATGAGGATTATATGATCATCATTTGTCATATCAGTGCATCGTCTAAAACACGACAGATATGGATTTTCATACAACTTTTGGTGGCCGCTGCTCGCATGTATTTAACCAGTACAGCAATTTCGATTTATCTCGAAGAAGGCTGTAAAACTATAGCTCGAATTTCCAAGCATTTTTGAGAAAATAAATTTTATTATACAATTAAAATAGCAACCAGTTTGATTTTGTCTAAATCAGTATCGGATAGATGTTCTGTGCAGAGTTTTTTTTTATTTCCTGTGTCATTTGTCACGCACGCCATCCGCTCATGAATGAATACGACATTAAAATTACGTCTCTAGAAAAAACAGTAAAATAAAGACTGACAAACTTACCCACGCTTGTAAGGTGGCGCCACTTGCAAAGGGAAGATGTCAAAATTCTGTCAAATTCAGTACATTCGGCTTTCGTTCAGTTTTTCGCCACACGCAAAGATAAATGTGTAGGTTTTTATATTACTTTTGTATGCCAACTGTTTGCATCATTACCAGAAACGATTGAGTTGAAAAAACTGTGAAAATAAAATAGTGTTTGACAAATATTACTGTCAAAAACATTGTTGAAAGAAATATGGCGTAAATAAAAATACAACTGCCGTAAAAACGGTAATAAATGTAACATTACATTCTAGTTCATCACCATCATTATCAATTCAGCCGAAATACGTCTACAGCTGGACATAGGCCTCCCCCAAGCACCGCCACTTCGACCGGTTTTGTTCTTCTCGCATCCAGCGGATACCTGCGGCCTTCACAAGGTCATCGGTGCACCTTGTAGGAGGCCTTCCAACGCTACGTTTTTTTTTTTTAGGAAAACGTTTTTTTTAATTTTAATTTTACAATGTTTGTAAATATGTGAGCACCATGTGTATCTATCACATAATTAATTTATCTGTCATTGCATCATTATTAATTCTTTTTACCTATTGTGGTATAGTAATTTTATTCTAGGTGCATCGTCTTTACATATAATTATATAATTGAGGTACCTATACAAAAAATTTTAAAACATTTTAAAAGAGTAACGGTGGAGTTTCTTGCCCATTCTTCTCCATACGAAGCTACCTTTTGGAAGGGGCGACTAGAATCAATTCTATTTTATTTGTAAATTTTGACGTTCAAAATTGCAATTTATGTGCCTATTTGAAATAAATAATTTGACTTACATCTTCTGGTCTCCGGAGGTCGCCACTCCAGAATCAACATTCTAGTTGCTTCATTTAAATATGCGGTACCATGGGATTTCTAGTAAAGACTCTATGGCTAAATGGATTTAAAGAAACATTGATGAGGCCTCGTTGGTCTAGTGGTCGCAAGCGCTACTGCTGAGCACGAGGCCCCGGGTTCGATTCCCTGGTCGGTCAAAGTGTTATTGGGTTTTCCGGCAGGAATTTCTCAGCAGCAGCCCGGAGTTTGGATTTGTTCATGGTTGATGGCAATAGGCTCGCCCCCTATTACATGGGACCTAAACATAACTGGCAAAAAGTGGGTGTACTCTAGGTACACCTCTGCCTAACCCTTTGGGGTTTACTGGCGTGATGTTATGTTATGTATGTGTTGATGATAATGGACTACCTACGTCAGGAAAGAAAGTAGTAGCGTCTTTCTCTCTGCTGAATAAAAAAAAAGCTGCATTCATTAAAAGCGTTTACACCTTACGGCATTTCATACAAACTTTCAAGTCCTTGTTTTTCGAAATGATTGAACCAATTTTAATGAAACTTCATACGCATTTAAGCAGGATACAAAGGTCTAAAAAATTGGCCAAATTAGACCGATTTTAAATTTTCCATAGAAACAGAGATTACCAGTTATCTGTTTTTAAATAAGACATTTCAAAAATGTTCTTAACTAACTTTTTAGACCTTTGTATCCTGCTTATACGTATGAAGTTTTATTAAAATCGGTTCTGTCATTTCGAAAAACAAGGGCTTGAAAGTTTGTATGAAATGCCGTAAGCTGTACTCTTAAGCAAGCTTGGGTACTATTCATCATTTCAGCCGAAAGACGTCCACTGCTGGACATAGGCCTCCCCCAAGACAAGGGGAGGGGTTGCCATAATCGCCACGCTTGGCAGTCGGATTGGCGATCGCAGAATGGTGTTAAAATGCATAGAGAACGCTGGCTGCCCATTCTCTAGTAAGTCCCTTAGTCGCCTTTTACGACACCCACGGGAAGAAATAGGATCGATCGACTCGTGTGGCCAATATTTATCAGCCACGAGCTCCTCGATTATTGTTATTCACCCTTTACACGAAATCAACCTTCGTGCATAACCTAACACCCCAATGACTGCTACAATTTACCTAAAAAACTGATTAAAGATTTTCTTTTCTATTTGGATAACTAATTACAAAACATCTGACATCTCACCTTGGTAATTACTGAAATATTAATTCAAATAATTATTCATTAGTAGTGATGCCCACGATTATGGCAACCCGCCCTTCTTTTGGGGGAGGCCTATGTCCAGCAGTGGACGTCTATCGGCTGAAATGATGGGTGATGCCTGGTCGAAATTCGACCTCCTCTACTTACAATCTTTTAGAGTACTTACTAATTCCATGCTATTAAAAAGTTCTTACTTATTTCATGCTTAAGCTGTCACTTCCTGTTACCCACTTCCGTCCCTTTTTATGAAATCACTCCTAATGAAAGCGAGAGGAAAGACTGATGTTACAAATAAAAACAAAAATGTGATTGCTGAACCATGTTTATGCAACTTACCTAATCACCTTTCACTAAACCTTGTAAGAAAGAAAAATGACCTATACTCCGTTGGTTTAGGCTGTCAAGTAACCGACTAAACGTAATACCTGTCACTTCAGTTGTCATGCTACGTCACAGTTGTACTCTTGAATTTAGCAACGTTGTATTTCCTTGACGTTTAGGGAAACTGTCTTTTTAGGCTCTTTACAATAGGCAAATTACAAAATAAATGATAGTATTATTCTACGAAGAGTAGTTTAAGAATAAATTATAGAAGAAGAAACTATCGTAAAAATAAAAATAAAAAAATAATTTGGCTTGTTACAACGTATTTTTTAACAAGAAAGTGTCATCTACAAAAACCCTTTTTACGAGTTGTTTACCTTTATTTAATTACCTAAACCGATGTAGTAGAGATACTCCTACATAGTAAATACCTCGTAGTTCTTGGCGGGAAAGTGAAGCGTCATGTTCAGCAGTTTGTTTAATTTTCCAAAATTTGTGTTTAGCCGAATATTAATGTGTAATAATGGTGGGTTATTAACCATTAAGTGTTTGTGAACGTGCATTAGTGTAGGCAAATGAAACAAAACAGTGCAACTTCGCTTCAAGTTCTGAAATGAAATGAAATGAAGTTCGCGTGAGATCTCAGTAAAGTGCCACATCTTTACTGAAACTCAAGGGGAGTGGGCGGAGATATCGTCATCAAGCATTTATAATTCATTTCATCAATACTATACAAGAACTAAAACGTGACATTGGCTAAATGCACAAACCGTGCGAAGCCAGAAGGAAAAAAAAACAACATTCCGTATCCCTTACTAATGCAACAACCAGAGAACTACTCCACTATAATGGCGAAGTACACGAACATTATACACAGTTTGTGTACTCCAGTACACAGAGTACACAGAATACACAGGTTAGTCTGAAAGCTAATGTACTGCTAGCGTAAATATCTGTGTGTTTGTCTTACAAATTGTGCTCTCGTCTTGAGTGATTTGAAATAATACAAGTCTTGTAGTGTCTGAGAACGATGTATGTTGTTTAGTTTTCCTATTTCCTTGTAGCAATATGTTAGTTTTAAAATAAAAAGTTGAAGTTATGGTTTGTATAAAAGCTAGGGAATCGGTTGATTTAAAATAGTGCTTCCGGAATAAAAATATTATTAGTAGCTGAGCTCTTTGGGATAGTCGATCATTATGCCTATTTCTATTGCAAAATAGCATTGCTATGTTCGGGTTATTAAATTGCTGATATTATTATAGGCCTTCAGGCATAATGCGATCTCCAACGTGTTGCATTTGAATAATACGAATTACTTAAGTGGCGGTAAGCACATTTTTCATCAACTTTAACCTGTTATTAAAAAATACATTTACTTTGACAAAACACACAATAACAATAAAAAACCGGCCAAGTGCGAGTCGGACTCGCGCACGAAGGGTTCTGTCCCATTATTTATAAAAACGGAAAAAAAATCACGTTTGTTGTATGGGAGCCCCCTTAAATATTTGTTTTATTTTAATTTAATTATTTGTTTTTAAAGTGAATAGGTATATAACTAAATATTCTGTGAATATTTCAAGCATCTACCTGTTGCCGTTATCATTATACAGCAAAAACGAGAAAAAAATCACGTTTGTTGTATGGGAGCCCCCTTAAATATTTATTTTATTCTGTTTTTTTTGTATTTGTTTTTATAGCGGCAACAGAAATACATCATCTGTTAAATTTTCAACTGTCTAACTATCACGGTTCATGAGATACAGCCTGGTGACAGACGGACAGACAGACAGATGGCGGAGCCTTAGTAATAGGGTTCCTGTTTTACCCTTTGGGTACGGAACCCTAAAAACGAGCGAGCCTTACAGTAGCCGCATATGATGTGTAACATCTGACATCTCACCTTGATAATAAACAACTCAGCAGCGACAGAAATTACCGCATCATCTAAAATACTGAAATATTGATTTGAAAAATTATTCATTACTAGTGGTCGCCCACTGGTAGAAATTCGACCTCCTCTACTTACAATCTATAGAGTAGGTACTTACTAATTCCATGAGTACACAAATCCCATGCTATTAAAAATAACTTACTTATTCCATGCTCAAGCTGTCACTTCCTGTTACACACTTCCGTCCCTTTTCACGAAATCACTCTCACAGAAAACTAGAGGAAAGAATTTACACATCAATAAGTATTAACCTACACAATCATGTTCATTGGCACGTGTTATAGGCTTGGCTAACAGGCCAGACAGATACATTGGTACAGTGGTACCCAATTGATAAGGCGCGTCGTGAATCTTCGTTCGCACAGAAAAGAAAGTATGGCCCCGAAGATTAACGAAAGAATGCTTAAAACTTACAATCAACCTTAAATCACCATTATAAGGTTCATAATACACTGGAGCTGCTAGCGTGCACTCGATCAGAAGTATGGCGACTGACAAACATGCCACGCGGCGCGCGCTACATGGCGGCAGCTGCCAATAGCGGTACAGGAAAAAGAACCGCGGTGCGTGGAGCGTGCCGATTGGTCAATAGCATTTCCCGCACTTTTCAAATTCACCTTCTGCGCAAGTACATCGGTAAGCCATATCAATTGGGTACTACATTTAGTTAGTAAAAAGGATTTTTTTTAACCGACTTCTAAAAAAGGAGGTCTACTCAATTTGACCGCATATATGCTTTTTTTTATGTTTGTTCACCGATATCTCCGTCAATTATGGACAGATTTTGAAAATTATTTTTTTGTTTGAAAGTGTATGCTCCCGAAGTGGTCCCATTGCCACCAAATCAGAATCTGATGAAGGGGTCTCATGGAAATCGAGGGAAACCCTCGAATTTTATAGGCACATGTATAGCGATTTGGATATTTTTTATAGTAACTCGTGTATTTGCTCCCGAAAATCACCATTTGGTGAAGTGGAACTGATGATGGAGACCACAGATGGCCACCGGAACAACATAATAATAAGTATTTAACGGGTTGCGATTCGATTAGGTACTTTAATATGGTTGGTAAGCAATTTATGCTCGTCACAATGCATATGGTGAGTGGCAGTTCTCCTAGTTCTTACCAGGAGAACTCCTCAACAATTAACGTCCCAGCATCGGGAAAAGCAATATTTTGTTAATGGTGATGAGCAGTTGACTTTAGGCTATAGTAACTTAGATAAATTAAAAATTGGTACACTAAAAAGTGTAAAATAAAACACTTTTTGTACGTGGACGTACGTGGTTTTGTGTGTGGACTTCCAAAAAAACACTACAAAGTGAAAAATAACTTTAAATTCGGAAGCAAATAACCAAAAACACCGACTTCCGAAATTAAATTTATTTTTCACTTTGTAGTGTTTTTTTGGAAGTCGGTTATATTTTTTTTTTTAAAAGTTACATTTATATTACTTAATATATTATGTACAGACTATACATCAAGCTATAGATTTCCAGTATAGGCTGGTCTCGCATCGTATATGATTTCCGTACAGTGCAAGATCAGCGTAAACTGGATTTGTATAGCTTGATGTGTAGCCGCGTTTACATACTCACAAACAAATATTACAAGTTTTAAAGTAGGTAAGTAAGTTCTAGGTCACATAGGTATTATAACTAATTCCCACAAGAAGTAATTTTGATCAATGATGATCCTTTAGATGCGTTTCCTGCGCTCAATAATGGCAAAGTAAATGCCATGCAATTGCCTGACATTTACAATAATAATTATTATTATTACGTACGCGCCAAAGAACATGCAGCAGCTAGTGACGTAACTAAATATGTATGTTCATCTCTTTCTAACAACATATATCGGTATAGGTCTTTCCTTTTCTGCACGCGCTGTATGATTGTATGCAAGTATGTAGCTACAATCATGGCTTACGCTGTTTTTTTTTTTTAAACGTTGCCCCACACTAGGAATTACTTCTGTATTGTGGGTGCGTTTACAAAAATTTAAACTCATACACAAATAGCCAGACCCGGAAAAAATACTTGCAGGTCATACAAATATTTGTTCGGTAGGGAAATCGAACCCGCGACACGCAGCGCAGCAGTCAATCGCTTAACCACTGCGCCAACCGTGCCGTCAATGTTCGTGTATGACGCGTCTATTTATAATACGTCATTGATTTTGATGCATATTTATCACAAAAAAACTGTAATTACGGAGCTGTTTGATCAACGATATCCCGTGCGCGACTGAGTGCCTACTACGGGCCATCACTTAGTTTGATAGGACCAGGCGCTGTTACCAAGTCCCGTGTCTACCGCTTTTAATATATCAATGCTAGGTATAGATTATTATGTCAGATCGTCTAATTTAATACAGACGTAAGCCTGTCGCCACCGGAATACATTAAATACTAACAGGCAGATGAAATTATCCCATTAATTCTATTACTCTCAAGATCTAGGAGAAACGGTGGATTAATATTAATATATACGACGGTAGAGGAAGCAATAAAACTGTTTATAGGTAGTACCTACCTGTATATCGTATTTTCACGTAGGATGAATCCGGAGACAGTTTCGTACGTAGTTTTCCTATTCAGGAATCACATTTGAAAAAGTGAGAGAGTAAATAATATAAATAATTTATTTGCTGACAATGCTTTATTTGTTATACAGAGAAGTAATTTATATAAACTTTAAGGCTTCTACATACTGGCGCGACTTGTCGCGCGACGCGACACCGGTAGAACAATTTCTATGAAAAATTCAAGTAAATTGTTCTACCGGTGGTTTTAGGGTTAATGGGGCAATTAAAAGAAAGGCCGTTCTTAAGGATTTCAATAATGTGTTTATTATCCTTTTACTTATATAATGGAAGGTGCGATTAACTATTATTACGTGAGACGTGTAGTCCCAAGCAAGGCTAAAGGAATAGTAAGATGTTGCTTAGATGAAGTAAGGATTTAGGTCAAGCATCGCGCGACAAGTCACGCCAGTATGTAGGCCTTTACACATTTTCTCCCACAAAGGATTTATCAAATATTATAATATTCATATTTTTAAGGCGCCTTTGTGGAAGAGAAATAAAATGTTTATTTATGTTAAAAAGCATAGCAACATAGAATATTACAATATATATCTCTAATAATAAATATCTCGGAAACTAAATGCCGACAACGCCCACTTATAATGATAATGGAATTTGATGTGGTCTACACTATTATTTAGAGAATTTATTTATTGGGGCAGTATTGGGATACTAATAGAACAATTAAAGATCAAAAAGTTTAGCATAGTACTGTGTGACATTAAATGAAAGCCCGTATTGTGAGGGTATCAATTTTTTTTTTATAAATTTTTAAATAAATAGTTTTTTAAGAAAATAGATGAAAATTTACCAGTCGCCCACCTTATCTCCGAAACTATTGAGAAAATAGTTCTATACTTAAAGATTACAAGAAAACCAATAAGAAGTCTATGGTCTCAAAGTCAAAAGTCAAAGTCAAATTATTTATTTCAAATGACACTTTTTAACGTCAAAATTTACAAAGAAAATGGAATTGATTCTAGTCGCCCCTTCCAAAAGGTAGCTTCGTATGGAGAAGAATGGGCAAGAAACTCCACCTCTTTTAAAATGTTTTACAATATTTTGTATAGGTACATCAATTATTATAATTATATGTGAAGACCATGCACCTAGAATAAAATTACTATACCACAATAGGTAAAAATAATGATTAATGAAGCAATGACAGATAAATTAATTATGTGATAGATACACGGTGCTCACATATTTACAAACATTGTAAAAAAAAAAAAAAAACAACTCGTTTTCCTAAAAAAAATAATATCAGTGTAAGGTAATCACAGAATGTAAAATAAATGTCATAAAAACAATAATGTATAAATAAAAATAATAAATTATACAATTAAAATAGCAACCAGTTTGATTTTGTCTAGACTCTCTAAAGAGATTCTATAAAGAGCTTGGAGCTTTATATATTAAAGCTCTCTAAATGGGAAGAGTAGATTACCCTACAACAGGCCAATATTATTGTTTATATAACTGAGATGTGAATAGAGCTATTATTAAATAAACACACAATTCAAACTGATCACGTGTTTGTGGTGCGCTCAACAACGATGGAGTGTTTACATTGCATCTTGATGTACACTTTGGGCCAACAGTAGTGGGAACTGGCTGAATATAAACAAAGATATTTTGTTTGTGATATTATTTAGCCGTTTGAGTTTATTTTTCGAACGAGTGATGTAGAAGTTAATAAAAAAAAACCGATCAAATGCGAGTCGGACTTGCGCACGAAGAGTTCCGTACCATTATAAAAACGGCAAAAAAATCACGTTTGTTGTAGGGGAGCCCCCCTTAAATATTTGTTTTATTAGAATTTAATTATTTATTTTTAAAGTGTAATATATAACTAAAGATTCTGTGAATATTTCAACCGTCTACCTGTTGCCGTTTTCAATATCGAACAAAAACGGGCAAAAAAATCACGTTTGTTGTATGGGAGCCCCCTTAAATATTTATTTTATTCTGTTTTTTTTGTATTTATTGTTATAGCGGCAACAGAAATACATCATCTGTGAAAACTTCAACTGTCTAACTATCACGGTTCATGAGATACAGCCTGGTGACAGACGGACAGACAGACAGACGGCGGAGCCTTAGTAATAGGGTTCCCGTTTTACCCTTTGGGTACGGAACCCTAAAAACGAGCGAGCGTTACCTCACCTTCGTAATAAGCAATTGAGCAGCGTAGGTACTTACTAATTCCATGAGTACATTAATCCATTCTAATAAAAAATTCTCACTAACTCCATAATATTAAAAAGTAATTACTTATTCCATGCTCAAGCTGTCACTTCCTGTTACACACATTTCCATCTCTTTTCACGAAAACACCCCCACAGAGAGCAAGACGAGAGATTTTACTCATCAATAATATGAGTTGTTATTAAGACGCAGATATATGCCAGTGACCTTAAGTGGTTAAATGATAAATGATAAATGATAAATGATAAATGATAAATGATTTTATTTCTGTAAGTAGGTTTGTACAAACACTTTTACACGTCAATCATATTTTAAAAACTAGATGAGGTCGGCGTTTCCTATCTGACTACTCTGAGAAGAAAGGCCGAAACAAACTCAGAGGTCATAGTCTCTTTTAAAGTCCAGACATAATCTTGGTCAGATCATGTGAAGACCATGTAGATTGGTGTCTGAAATGGTCTTTTGAGGAAAGAACCACACAGGTTGAGTGGACCTGACCAGTCAGTGCACGCATTTGTCAGTAATCGTGCAGCTCTACTCAGAATATAAGGAGCTCAACGATGCGACTATCAATACCAAAGAAAGGCCATTTGGGTAGGCCACTTATATGACTCAAACTGCCAGACCATGATTAACACTAACTGAGAATAAAAGAAAGGGAAAAAAAAAATATTATGCAATAACCCACATAGTCTTCACATTCACAATAATTAAAATAATATAATACTTTACAAGTAAATATTCCTGTCATTGTGTATAAAATAATAATTAAATGTCACTGTTTATAAAATAATAAAGTTAGCAAAAACAATAAAAATAAACTTGTTAGCTTGCGTGTTCTGTACTGAGCTCACGTAACGCGTTGTACGTTCAGCCAGTAATAGAACTCGCCCATCAAGGCGCACTGTCCCCAGTTTGACGCATTATTAATTTATTATACACAAAACAAAAGGTATTTTAATAAAACACGTGTACTAAAAGGTCAATAATTAAATTATCTTTAAATTGGTGAAGGAAACCTTAACCAATTTAAAGATAATTTTATAAAGATACTAGCTGCGCCCCGCGGTTTCACCCGCGTAAGTCTCGATCCCGTGGGAAAGGGGTATAAAAAATAGATAGTAGCCGATTCTCAGACCTACTGAATATGCATATTTTAATAAAATGCGTATACTAAAAGATCTATAAATAAATTATCTTTAAATTGGTGAAGGTTTCAGAAAAATACGCTTGGTAGATTTTGCGCCATTCTTAGTTTTTTATCCGCGTTCGACATAAGTTTACAAATTAATTTCACTATGTAATATAAACAGAATCTAAAATATTCACATATTAAGTTATTGAGAAAATGCTCTAATTTAACATATATTTTTTTCAAATCATTAACACTACTCTTTTAGGCGTGATCTTCAGTATAAAATCATTAAAAGTCGGTTATTGTCCCCTTAAGGCATTAACAGCACTGAGCAGTATTTATGTATAATGTTTTAGTCGTTAGCCTTGTTATTGGACTTATATGACCGAAAAAACTCTGCCCGCGACTTCGTTTGCGTGAAATTACTTGTTTTAAACATAAAACATCCTATGACAATGGGCAATACATACAACCACTACATACAAACTCACAAACTTTAGTGTTTTATTATTATAAGTATAGATTGAAATATTAGAAACGTTACACGACAATTAATAGGCATTTGATTTAAAATCCAAACTTGAATGACAACTGATTTGCCTTGTCAGAGCTGTGACGTCACGCAAAATCCTGCATCGCGCAAGCGGAGTTTACCGCGCAACTAGCATATATACAACGTCCCGACATCAACCGAAAAAGATTCTAAATCAATTATATCTTCGCCAAATGGTCTGATTTGTTGCTGTTATTTCTGTTAGCAAATCACGACTCCAAACATGAGATTTAACAAGTACCAACTGATCAGAGACCGGTGGGTAATCTGACTCGATGAGTAAATCACCATAATGAATACCTATGTCTGATATGTTATGTCAAGGAGCTCGTGGCTAAGTAAATACAAACGTACGGGTCGATCCATCAGGTCAAGCTACGTTTGCCGGGGTTGGTCCGTGGATGGGTGACCATCTTCTGGAATTTTTTATATTTTTAGTTGACAGAAAACACACGTCATTGAATACATACACAGTAAGGATAGGTAGGTATCAGCTCCGTGGTCACGTATGACTGGCTGCATCTCATTCATGCACGTCAGATCTCTCTGCTGAAAGCTTATGCTCACAAAGGATACAGCGATTCCCTGGTTTAACAATAATATTTGCATTATGATTTTTATAAAGAAAGATTGTTTGTTTTGGATAATAAAAATGCTGACAGTGCACTGGATTTTCGTTCAGTTTTTAAAAATGTTATTGATATTTAAATTTGTTGTAAAAAAACTAATAGAAATAAAAATCATTTATCTTCACCAAGCTGTGCCTAGTTTGGGACCCGCTGTTAAATGATATCAAATTTTTCTGTTGGGTAAAATTTCATGCATAATTGTATGTTTGTGAACTATGTGTAAGTTTAATAAAAGAATTTGAAAGAATTTATTAAAAGAATTTACCATACATAGAATCTCCATAATGAATCACCCCAAAGTCATAGTTTAACTACTACTAGTTATTAAATTCGAGGACATGTGACATCTACCAACCCGCACTGGGCCCGCGTGGTGGAATACGGCCCGCACTCTATCACCGAGAGGAGGCCTGTGTTCCAACATGATTGGCTGATTATTATGTTAAATTTTACTGTTTTGGTAAACAGTAAGCCAGCTGGTAATCCGGAAAAGAACCAGAGTTACCGACAGCTTGCAGAGTAAGCAAACTGAAGTGGCAGTGGGCTGGCCATGTTTGTCGAAGGACCGATGGCCGATGGAGCAGACGAGTCCTGGGGTGGAGACCGCGTATCGGCAAGCGTAGTGTGGGACGCCCCCCAGCTAGATGGACCGACGACTTTAAGAAGATGGCTGGGTCAGACTGGATGCGGAAGGCGGAGGACAGGGTGATGTGGCGCAGCCTGGGAGAGGCCTACCTACCTAATGCAACATCAGTGCACTCAAAAACAGCGTAAGCCATGATTGTAGCTACATACTTGCATACAATCATACAGCGCGTGAAGAAAAGGAAAGACCTATACCGATATCTGTTGTTAGAAAGAGATGAAAATACATATTTAGTTAAGTCACTAGCCGCTGCATGTTCATTGGCGCGTACGTAATAATAGTTATTATTATTTTAAATGTCAGGCAATTGCCTGGCATTTACTTTTGCCATTATTGAGTGCAGGTAACGCATCTAAAGGCAATATATCATTGATCAAAATTACTTCTTGTGGGAATTCGTTATAATACCTATGTGAAAAGTTTTAAAGTAAGTAAGTTCTAACTTACTTACTTTAAAACTTGTAATATTTGTTTGTGAGTATGTACACACGGCTACACATCAAGCTATACAAATCCAGTTTACGCTGATCTTGCACTCTACGGAAAGTGGGAGTGATTTCGTGAAAAGGGACGGAAGTGTGTAACAGGAAGTGACAGCTTGAGCATGGAATAAGTAAGTAATTGTTAATAGAATGGGATTTGTGTACTCATGAAATTAGTCATGGAGTAGAGCGGGTCGAATTTCGACCAATGGGCGACCACTCGTAATGAATAATTATTCAAATAAATATTTCAGTATTTTACCTTTTTCTTTGAGGTATTTTCTGTCGCTGCTCGTCAGATGTTACACATCATACACGACTACTGTAATGCTCGCTCGTTTTTAGGGTTCCGTACCGAAATGGTAAAAAGGAACCCTTATGGTGAGACTAAGTCTGTCTGTCTGTCTGAATACCAGGATTGACCTAAGGGACCTACTAGAAAATGGGCAGCAGTGTTCCCAATGAATTTTAACACCATACTGCGATCACCAACTCGCCTGCCTTTTTTTTTTTTTGGGTGGGAAATTATCAAATAACTTGTCCCGCTCTGGGCGAAGCGGGAGGGCGTGTCAGACTTTTACTGACTAAAACCCACCCGTATTCCTTCATTTGCCTGTGTGCCAGGGCCTCGATATCCCTTTCGGACAAACTCGCAACCCTGGCAGGCATTGGCCCTAGCGGACCCCGTCAGTTGGTGCTGACAACTCTTTGAGGCGCGCGTGGAATACGACGCGCCGTCGACCCGGGCCTAGTCGTTATCGGATGGTGAGCTACCCATCGCTCACCGTCCGCAGGCCCGCGCCTACGGTGGCCGGAAATCGGCTTGCGACTCCCGACGCCTGGGGCGTCTCCTGCGGCGACTAGGGGCGCGAGGGCGCGAACCTTGCCTCTCCCTCACGCGTTCTGCCTCCTCCTTCGCAAGCATTACTAATTCGCAGAAGGAGGTGACGGCCACCCATGCACTCTCGCTCCGAACCATGGCCTGAACCAGGGAACTCGCCTGCATAGCGTGGCGATTATGGCAACCCGCGGGGCCTTTGGGGGAGGCCTACGTCCAACAGTGGACGTCTTTCGGCTGAATGATGATGATGATGACATGGATCGACTGCCTATTGGACCTCCACAATCCAGTTACCCATACCCCTTGGTACGATTGGTCGTCAGACTTTTTGTATTGGCTTCTTGATAATTTAATTATACTAATGTTTTATACCCATCAACAGTAGCCATAATAGAGCGCATTTCTATGAGATCGCCTACGCGGGCCCTATCAGAATACCAGCCATGGGACACTTATTTTTAAGTGCCGCAGCATCATGCTGAGATACGGGCCTTTTGGCCTCGTACAGGACTTTGTTTTTCTTTTTTTCTTTTTGTTTTATTTTTGCTTTTGTTCTTTTTGTTTCTATGAGTGTGTTTTATTTAATTTGTGATCTGTGCGAGTCCCAACAAATGTTTTTTCTTTCTTGTAAGACAGTATAAATATTTATTACCAGCTACGCCCCGCGGTTTTACCCGCGTAAGTCTCGGTTCCGTGGGAATATAGGTATAAAAAGTAGCCTATATGTTAATCCAGGGTGTCAGCTACCTCGATACAAAATTTTATCAAAATTGGTCTAGCCGTTTTTACGTGAAAAAGTAACAAACATCCATATCCATACTTACAAACTTTCGCGTTTATAATATTAGTAGGATTTGCAAAATCAATACGCAGAGTACAGTCAGAAAATTGCTAAATAAAATAAATATTTACTTTACGGCATTTTGAAATGTGAAGTGGTACAAGAGTTTATATTGAACGTGTAAAAAATAATAAAAATACATGTTGAATATTTTAAAAGTATCGTTTTAACTATTTATAATTTTCGAGCACCTACTGTGTAACGTGGGTTTTAAATTTTAAAATATACGTAACTTCATAAATTTATGCCGTTTTCCCCAAGGGTTTTAAGAGGTTCTGAATGCCACACATGCTACCACTTTAACACGTCTTTTTAGCTGAGTACTTCTTTTGAGTAAATGCACACCTCCCACACCCCAACCTACCTACTCGTAAAATGAGCACCAAACTTTTTAGGCGGTTTAGCTCATAAAGGCGGCATTATGAAAATCAAATAATTTTTTGCCATGTAGGTAGGTAGTTTTTCCCTATATAACTGTACTTTCTTTCTTTGCGTTTTCAACTAAAGTAAATACAGCTACGTTTTCATATTTAGATAGTATATTTATCTTAAAATAATTGGCCATATCTGATTAAGAGTATAGGACTTAATTTTATGCCCATAGCACAGATTCATTTTAACGCAATCCAAACCAACTTAACTTTGTACTAGATTTACAAAATGATTAAGAAATTACAGCAGTTCACAGCACTGATTATATCAGATACAACAGCCGAAAACTAATTTCTAAATCCACACAGAAATACAGACATACCCTTTGCACTTAATTCGGCTAAAATTCGCGTTAATTATCCGAATTGCGATCCCCTCCTGGTCCCCGCGGCGCCATGAATTCGTTAATGGTTGGTTGTGAGCCGTCAAATTGACGGCGTGCATGTCATTAATTTTCGTGCAAATTTAAATTGCGAAACACTTGTGTAGTCGAATGTACTTTGACAAGTTGTCACTTTATTTTCTCTTTAGTATGTTCTGCGCTTGTTTACGGTAAAGTTTGTTGTTTATTTGATGAAGTAAAAATAAAACGTTTAAAGATTTTTACGGAAATAATGTCATTTTCGATTTCTACGGATCTCAAAATCTGAGTAATTTTAAAAGTTTAATGGTTGGTTAGCTGGTCTACATTAATAAAAAAAAACCGGGGAAGTGCGAGTCCGACTCACGCACGAAGGGTTCCGTACCATTATCTATAAAAATGGCAAAAAAACACGTTTGTTGTATGGGAGCCCCCTTAAATATTTGTTTTATTTTAATTTAATTATTTATTTTTAAAGTCAATATATATCTACATATTCTGTGAATATTTCAAGCGTCTGCCTGTTGCCGTTATCAATATAGAGCAAAAAAATCACGTTTGTTGTATGGGAGCCCCCTTAAATATTTATTTTATTCTATTTTTTTGTATTTGCTGATAAAGCGGCAACAGAAATACATCATCTGTGAAAATTTCAACTGTCTAGCTATCACGGTTCATGAGATACAGCCTGGTGACAGACGGACAGACGGACAGACAGACAGACATACAGACAGACGGCGGAGCCTTAGTAATAGGGTTCCCGTTTTACCCTTTGGGTACGGAACCCTAAAAACTAAATCAAATTACACAAGCTTATTAATAAAAATAATATTTTACCAAATCAGTACAATCGCGGCCAGAACGCGCCCCAATTTAAATAAAAAATATAAATTACACCATTTTTATAATAAAACCTATTTTAATGGTTGGTTAGCAGGTCTACATTAATAAAATAAAGTTAATTCAAATTACACAAGCATAATATAAAAATAACATTTAACCAAATCAGTACAATCGCGGCCAAAACGGGCCCCAATTTAAATAAAAAAACAAATTACACCATTTATCCCATCATCAGAACCGTTGATAAATGACAGTAAAACAAATGACGGATAAAATTAGAAAAACAATATCACCCACAAAAAAAAACACTATCAATGAAAGAAATATTTTTTTAGTGCGACAATAAATTCTTTTGAACAAAAAGGAGGACAATAATAACGTGTACGTCTCGATCTAAATGGGGAACAAAAGATGATATACGTTTGTTAATAAAAGCATTAAGAAAAATGCCACTTATTTTTTCTAGCCGTCAAAATCTGTCGCGGGAAACATGCCAAGATTTTATGCTCGGGAGCTAGGATGTTAAAAATGTGTTGGATTTAATAAAGTTCTTGAATTTATGTTGAGTCTTATTTTGTTTATAAAGGTGCATCACAGCTGGTTTTTAGGGTTTCGTACCCAAAGGGTAAAACGGGAACCCTATTACTAAGGCTCCGCTGTCCGTCCGTCTGTCTGTCCATCTGTCACCAGGCTGTATCTCATGAACCGTGATAGTAAGACAGTTGAAATTTTCACAGATGATGGATTTCTGTTGCCGCTATAACAACAATTACTAAAAAACAGAATTAAATAAATATTTAAGGAGGCTCCCATACAACAAACGTGATATTTTTGCCGTTTTTATAGATAATGGTACGAAACCCTTCGTGCGCGAGTCCTACTCGCACTTGGCCGGTTTTTAATAAAATGTTTTTCGTAGTTTTTTTATACTTAAAGTCGGTGTTAGATACGCGAAGACTGTTTTATATTTATCTAGGTATATATACATACACAATATTACTATTTATAGCTAAAATAAATAAACTAATAATTATGACTTGACATAAATAGTAATACATTAAAAAAAAAACTTCGTATTCCCACAAAAAAAAACATGATACCTAATAAAACGTACAAGTTTGGAAAAAAAAAACAGTTTTTGTATCTTTAAAATTATACAGGGTGGAAGGGACATCGACGCGAATCCGTTTACCATGGATTCAGTACATCATTCTTGACCACCCTGCGTTAAAATTTTTCGTCAGTTATTTTAAAAAAAAATCGCTGCATTCATTTTGATCGAGTAGGTATTGCACTTCTGTAGGAAACAGCTGTTTTTTTTTAAATTACCGACGAGAAATTTTAACGCAGGGGGGTCAAGAATGATGTACTGAATCCATGGTAAACGGATTCGCGTCGATGTCCCTTCCACCCTGTATATACTTAATTACATAATATACATGTTCTCTTTAATCTACATTTAAGATATACAATATGTAACAAAAACCCTGTTGTTCCTTCTACCTACGTTTTAAGAATCGGTATACATACGTAATAAAGCAAGTCATTTATAAAAACTGTTCAACAAAAATAATTAAAATAAATATTTAATTATTAATATTTGTAATGTTTAACTGATTTCTAACCTCTTTCATTCTTTTATTTTGACTGCTCGACTAGCTAATACTTAATTTTTTTAAATTATAATTCCACCAATGTTGTGCTAGCAGGTAAATGTATACGTCCCTAAAAGGAACAACAGGGTTTTTGTTACATACTGTATAAACTCACGTAAAGAAACATTCGTGACATTTTATACAAGAAACTCGAAAGCCTGAATATAATTTATTGTGTCCGCGTACAACGGACGCGCTAGCTCAATGCACAACGTTCATACCTAATCTATTACTCAACTGACTCTGGGGTAAGTCCATGATGCACGGGCGATTTTTTAACGCGATGATTATTTATCGCGTACTGCATTTTCAACCCTCGATGTTGAGCCGAGCATTGAAAATCCAGCAGTGTTGGATTTTCAACTCACGGCACTGAGCGTTGCGTTGAAAATCCAGTGAGCTATAAAAAAATCGCCACGTTAAAAGTTGCCCGTGGGTACGAGGGCTCGCGAGGCGTCTTATATTAGCATAGAAATGTTTTATCCTAGATTCAGAGCTAATTTCCCGCCTCATTGGTCTAACGGCACGCGCTTTCTGACGCCGAGGTTATTATAGATTTGATCCTTAATCAATAAAAATGTTATTTATTTTTTTCCTAGTAGGTTTCCATACTAATATTATACAGGGTTATTTTTAAAACATCAATACCCTCTTAAGGGGTCGTTGTACTCATCATTATGACTGAAATCGCGAAAAAAAAACCAGCTGTTCCCTACATTTATATTCGAATAATTCGTTACAATGTAGGGAACAGCTGATATTTTTTCGCGATTTCAAATTTGGTCCCATAGTAAAAGTTGTTCATAATGATGAGTACAATGACCCCTTAAGAGGTTATTGACGTTTTTATAATAACCCTTTATATTTGAATGTAAGCCTGTCCTTTCCACTTCTTAGCGGCTGAGCAGATTTTAAGACAGCGACAACAGGTAAACCGCTGTCACTGTCAGATTGCCTGCAAAAGAAAGAGATGCGCGATGACACAACGTATGGCGTAAAAATGCAAATTAAATCGTGTAAAATTTGATATTAACTAATTAATTAAAAATTATGGATGCAGTTTGGCATTTGCAATTTTATGGTATACTTTTAATTATAATTATATCTGTTTACGAAGGGATAAACTGCTTCTGAAAATAATTATGAGTTGTCTTTGAAGATTTCTTGATGTATTAAATTATGTTTAATTATGTATTGAGTTCCATCACCGTATGCACAAAAGACTTGAAAATATCATACTGTTTTTGTTTTGGATAAAATATTTACGGTTTAAAAGATACACTGCTTTAAAAGACATTTGATAAATTATTGATCATTTTCAGAAATCTCCGCCTTAATGAAATTTGGCACATGGGTTGTCTGTCTGTTATCTTTTCACGCCTTAACTGGTTATCTATGTGTCCCAATTGTTATCTGATTGGCAACGATAGCTTTAATGACCCAGAATCTATCATATGATTGGAAGGCACAGGATTCAATTTGCGATTAATTCGCTTCTCTACTTACTGTAACTAGGATCATTTGTCTGCTTTTAACGGCAGAGCGAATTTAGATTTAATTTGAAACACAGGACGTAGGATAATTTTTGATTCACAATAATTCTTTATTGCATTCCATTATGTTAGTAAAACAGTTGGTAGGCTTAAATCTAAAGACAAAATTATGGACCGTGTCGGGCACAGCATAGTAGGAGAGAGGGGTAAGAGCGCTTATTTATGTTTATATTATTAAGGTATTCAAGTAATTGTATTTTTATTTTATTACCACTTTTTTCTTCTTCTAGTATTGAATTTGTTCACGCACCTATTTAGTAAATATTTTGGTTTAAGATGTAAGTAGTACCCGCTTGAGTAAGTAGGTAATTTTTATGTTATACCTTTAAAGCTATAGTTAGTTATTCCTGTTGCTGTCAGTATTTGTCTAAACTATGGTATTTGGATATTAAACCTAAATTATTGCACGATTATTTATTAATTATTGACTAGAATTATTTATTGATTAAAAATCCCGATGATCCCGGTAGTACGTTCCCGTTGGATAATTTTCGATCTCCATGCGGGCAAAGCCTCGGGCGAAAGCTGCAAGCAGTTTTTTATTTGTGCATTTTAACATTAGTAAGAAGCGCTTGTCGTAAGTTAAATATGCGTATACTGCAGGAAGTTCACTAGGTCACGTTTCAACGCGAACAACGCATGAATAAATCACCCGATCACGTATGCCCAAAATATGCACATAGAAATATTATGTGCATTTTTAGCGCATGCATGCAAATTCTGACAAAGAGAGGAAGCCGAAACTGAGACTATTCTGGTGAGCCAAGAGCTCCTACGCATACGCTATGTCGCTTGAAGGCGAGGAAAAATTCATCAAAAATGCATTTGAAATTATCAAACTTTTTTGGTGTTACTCCAGTACGGTTTGAAGGTATTTCCTGGAAGAAATAAGTAGCAGAGTCTGTTTAGAATCACGATTCTAATAGGTACTCTTTAAATAAATATGATTAATGCTTTAAATTTTTTTCAATAAGCAATGCACAATCTGTCTTGATAACAAAATTAGTTCTAACTTTAGTCTAAGCCTAAAACTTGAAGCTAGATATACTTCTCAAAAAATAAAAGGCCCGTTTTGATATTTAACTTGAATCGATTTATCGTGAGTATCGAGTACTGAGTAGTACTTTGAACTTTATTCAGAGGACGGTAAAGTGCTTAACACAAAATTGACAACATAGACTTGGGTTTAACGACAGTTTTTGTAATTAGAACTTATTTTTTTTCGAAACAGAGTTCGGTATTCAAGATTGGCTGAATGGATTAAACCAAAGATATAAATATGCTATATAGACAGTCAAAACTAACGGTGAACTCTTCGAAAAAAATTGTGACCAACTGTTGGCTGCAAAATGCACGCACACTAGAGTAACACAATGACAGCTCAATGACGTGGCGCGAGTGTAAGACGTAACTGTCACGCACACCAGCATAAAAAAGTAATTGGCCTGTTTGTTTTAGTTCTTTTGCAGCGCGACACTATTTAAAAGAAAAAAAAAGAAAGACAATACGTTTATTTGCGGTAAACGTGACGCAAAGAAGGAACACAAATACAAAAAGAACAAGTTGGGGGAAAATATGCGTCACGTATTTCTGCGACCCTATGCGAGACAGAGCCCAAGCGCTGGTTTTCAGGGACAGCCGGCGTTGACGTGATGACGTCGACCGGTGCAGCATACAGTGAGATTATAAAAAAGAAACAAAATAAATTTACAAACTACTTAGATATATAATATTTACAATGGCAACATTTCGTTTCGTCGGCAACGACGTACGCGCCACCACTGGCGAGACATATAAATAATCGAAGGTGACCTTGGGAACCTTGTTTTGTAATAAGGCCATTAAAAATTCCCGTACATTATACAAATACCAACGTTGCCAACTTAAAACAATAAATCTTCTCCCAACACTTTGTCTTCAAGAAACACAGCGATGTTATCCAACAGCCTCCTGAAATTAGCATAGAAACGCTTCGTCCTAGATCACAGTGTAATTTATCCGACGTAGCACAAAGCGTCCGAAATAACGTTTCTCCTTAAATTTTATGATGTGCAGACAATTGCAGAAACGGCGCAATAAAAGCCACGGCAGATGCTACTGGTTGTAAATACACATAGAAATCTAGGGTGCCAGTTCAATGTGTCGAAATTGGCCAATCCGGATCTAATATATTCATAGCTTGAGACTCGGATAGTAAGGGAATGGTGGTGAGAGCTAATTTGACAGTGAGCTACCAATTTAACTTATCGAAGCCTATTACTAGACTTGGGCTTCCAGTAAACGTAATAATACTTTGTAGAACAAAAAGACCACTCCAGGACTCATCTGCTCCACCATTCATCGGTTCTTCGACGACCATGACCAGCCCACTGACACTTCAGCTTACTTTCTCTGCAAGCTAGATGAAAGAGAGAGATACATCCAGAAATTATGACCTTAGACGTTTCCAATGAAACGGCCATCATTATCCAACCACTTGCTTATTAAAACGGTAAAGAAAAACAGTTCAAACAGAAAATTTGAAACACGTTTCAAGAAAGTCGACATCTAAAGCAGTTTCCAGACCAGATGCATCAGCAACTTCTATGTTACATAACTTGTTAAATTAACATGACTTCAAAAAGTGGAACTACATAGTTTATAAATGCTTGGAAATTATGAGAAACTAAGTTAAATTTCTAATAACGTTTTTTTGCAATTTTATTATTTTTCCTGATAGAATTTTCATTTATGCCAGTGCACAAAAATTTTATATTTATTATAGTGTTACCTGTTCACAAAATTGAATGAGGTTATTTCGAATTCCGTAGTAAATTCTTAACTAAAACTGTGCCCAATAAAATTCCCAATTTATTCACGTGAGACATAAAACAGTCATAGTTAAAGTTTACGTGTACTCTAGCCATTTCTTATCCTTTCGAGAAACACCGTTTTTATGTTACTTCTATACGTTATTAAATACAGATTTATAGCTTTTTATTTCTGTCAATATCGTGTAAATACTTTTACGAGTAATAAAAGTAAAATAAAATAAATGAAAATAAACAAAGATAGTCGAGCTCCCGGTCTATTCGAACATTTGTAAAAATAGTGGCGACTCGAACCAAACTCAACATCAGTTTATTGCAAGCCACAGGCGGAAAGCAACCGAGTTTCCCGCCGTGCCAAATTTGATTAGTCGTATTCGGAATTCAAAATTGTGAAGTGTATTTTTTTTTCTATAAAGTCAAGACGTGATTTTTCCGACGGAAGTTTTTAAAGATTCTTTTTTTTTTTGTGCAATAAGTAATTATTCTAAACTTTTTTATTGGTGTTGCTAGTGACTGGTAGTGCTTTTTTCAATTAATTTGTGCTAATCTGTGGAATTAGGAGTGCAAGGAAATTGTTTTACCGTTGTAGACAAGCTTTTACAAGTAAGCTTGTTTATACAATATTGTATTGTAATAACAGGTAAGTCCACGACGTTATCTTCACCGATGTCCGTAATGTCTAAGATAAACTCAGAAAGTACATAATTATGAATATCTCCTCCCTCCTCCCTCCCTACTTCCTCCTCTCTTTTAATCTTTAAGTATATAGTTTTTTTTTATCTTTCTTTATTTTTTCTATTTAGAAAATAACAGTTAATATAAGTCTGAAATCGCCAACCCGTCTTGAGCAAGCCTGGTGATCAATGCTCTTACCTTCTGTGTATGAGAAGGCCTTTGCGCAGCAGTTGGACTATAATAGTTGGTATTATTATTATTTATTTTAAAACTTAAGTAGAATTTCTTTTAAAACTTAAGTAGAATTTCTTTTAAAACTTAAGTAGAATTTCTTTTAAAACTTTACTTCCCTTTCTCAATAACTAACCTATAAAGTTAATTAAGTATTCCGTGCCTCGGAAAGTACGTTAAGGAGGATCTGCGCTAAGGTGGCCCTTATAATTATTTTTTCTTACTTTTTTGGGCAATTTGCAGGTCAGTTACAGGTTGTATGTTAATCTAAATATAATTCGCAGACGTAACAAATATGTTACTCTCAAATGTTTTTTGTTGAATCCTATTGAATGACTATTTCATGAAATAGCCATTTAATAGGATTCTACGAAGAGAGTTAGTTGTATTGCTGATTCTAATGATTATATTCTGTAAAGCCATATTTGATACGTCCGCGAATCATATTTAGATCAACATACAACCTGTTACTGACCCGAAAATTTCAAAAAAAGTAAAAAATTTGAATTTCGCGGGCTAGCTTAGCGCATCACCCTTAAGCCATCGGTACCAGTTGTTATTCGTGGATCTTTGACAGTCGTTACGGGTTGTCAGAAGCCCGATACTCTGTCAACCAGTCTTACCAATGGGTATCGTATTACCCAGTAACTGGATAATGGAGGTCAGATAGGCAGTCGCTTCATTTAAAATACAGGTATTTTTGTCCGGCTAAAAAGGCTAGGCAGAAAGGTAATTAAACACTTCCTCTCTCCTTAAACATCATCATTACATAATACAGTTCCTTGCTCTTGTTTCATGTGTATTATTGTATATATGAATATATGTATTAGATAAGTGTATGCTTTGTGTATGTATGTATTTATTGTATATGTTAATGGTACACCACTGACTACCTGCAGTATTTTCTCTCCTGCAGGCTTAGCATGCCGTTTTCGATCTCTACTCTACTGTAGAATAGACATCGCTTGTCTACACTTCTCGTAATCTCTTCTTCGCGAGCACGAGGACACACCTAGACTCGGGTTTCTTCGTAGACAGTGACTTGTCCATAGCAACGGGGTATTCGCTAGTGGTGTGTATTACTACCCAATTTTACCGTACTTTTGCGTTTCGTTCTCAAAGAAATCTATGAAGCAAAGTGTTTTTAACGAATATTTCTTCAATTACAAAACGCAAATAGTCAAGGGAGATGCGCTGAGTAGCCCGCGAAATTCAAATTTTCGAACGTTTTTTGAATTCTAAGGATTTTTCGAAGAGAGTTAGTTGTATTGCCGATTCTAATGATTATAATTCTGTAAAGCAATATTTGTTACGGCCGCGAAACATATTTAAATCAACATAAAACGTGTTACTGACCTGCAAATTGCAAAAAACGTAATAAAATTTGAATTTCACGGGCTACCTTAGCGCATCTCCCTTTTAAAAATATTGTTAAATGGCTGTAGCCAATGACGTATTATAGGTAATTGGCTGTGGCGCCACTAAGTTTTAAAACTCATTTGTATTGCATACACAGAGCACTATATAATATTGGTAATTGCTTATACTCGTAATGTACAGGCATTATTTAAATAAAGAGCCATAATTATACTATTTTGATGGCGTCACGCAAGAAGTATCTTTTAAGGGTACTGCAGACTGGCGGGTCGCGCTATCACGTCGCGCCTGTCTGCGGGAGCCCTTGTTTTTACTCGGTACTTACATTGTTATTGTATTGTTGTTTATCGATATTTTAGTTATTAGTAGGTAAATACTCCATTTCAAACTGAGTGTGTAAGATTTAGTCAATGAAAATAATAAAGGCTTCTACAGACCAGCCCGACTCGCGACGCAACACAAAGGCACCGCTCGACGCGCGATACGCGGGGCCTTTTGTCGCGTCGCGTGTCGCGCCAGTATGTAGAAGCCTTAATGCAACGCGGGCGAGGCCGCGGGCGGCAGCTAGTACTTAATAAATAAATGATTTAGTGTTCAATGAGGAGATTTTGGCTCATAACCAGATGTTTTATATTCCCTGTGAATGTATCTAATAAATCAAAGTTAAGGGACAACATAGTGTAAAAACTGCAGGATACTTATACCTATTGTTGTTTTTATTTTTTTTATTGTTAATTCCAAAAATCTATTATTTATTTAGCTCTCTAATAGTATTTCTTTCCCATCTTCGCTGAAGTTTTTCTATAAAAAAACTTAAATAAAAAGCGCAATTTGAACCCAACATGTTAATTTCAGCTTAATATATGATAAAAGTAAAAAAGCACCGCCTAAAATTACTCGAATTAACGAAAAAACAACTAACGAATCGTTGTCTAGGACATTTTATATGTAGACTATTTCGGAAGAAAGGTTTCTATCCCAAGCTGTCAACATCGGAGAAAGATTGTTCGTCGTGCTCGACGTTGTAGACAGTTGTCTAGGGTAGAGAAGACAAGTCTCTTCACATTTGGTTTTGTAATGGCCGTGCTACAGACAGTAGAAAACATTCCGTTGTCTTCACTGAAACGTCATTTTTGTCTATTCTTCCGTCGACAAAACGCGTAGAGAGGGTTCTCGTGCTAAGCCTGCTGCTCCCTTTAATCCATCCAAAGGAAAAAAAAATCCATCTGTAAAAGATCGCTGATAACTATAGGACCGCCCATTGTGTCACCCTTAGATTATATACTTGTCTAGATGACGCATTGACCGTACCGAACGGCCCAAATAAAGTGTACTATTTTGGTAGACTCGCTTGTCACTTACGTCAGTGTCATTTGAATCACCTAAGGATAACTTACTCACGGAAAATAATTAATTATGCCAGTTTGTGCTGTCAAATTGTGTCGCAATTATGAGGGAAAACCGCATAATACGAGTAAAGGCTTCTACATACCGGGGCGACTTGTCGCGCGACGCGACGTGACACAAAGGCACCGCTCGTCCCGCGACAGGCGGGGCCTTTGTGCCGCGTCGCGCCGGTATGTAGAAGCCTTAACGCCAAGATCACTTTCCATCGGTAAGTTTTGTTATACAACCACTAATAGTTTAAGAAAACACGATTTTTTCATTCGTTATTTTGTAGGTTAGTCTGGTAGGTTAGCTGGTGTTGTTAGTTAATTACTAGGGAGATTTGGCGAAACTATGGGAGACAAAAACAAATATCATTACATCATCATTCGATCAGGAGAACATTATTATTTTAAATATGACAGTATTTATTTGATCAGTACGTGATAACTTACCTACCTAATAGTACATTTTGATACAAGTGGAGAATGTTTGTTATTGCATTCGAGGCGGAATTTACACCCACAATAACAAATGTCCACGTGTATCAAAAGACGTTTTTCAATACACTTTTGAAGAAATAAAATAAAATAACAAAAAATATTTTTGTCATGAATTATTAGGAAACTAGGATTTAATTTTCGCTTTTTTCCGAGCTTTGCTTTCGCCAGGTTGAAAGAAGAAGCAAAGGTATAAAGCCGATAAACAGCCTAATATGAAAGATAGAAAATTTAAATATTTTGGAGTTTAGAACTTTAGAACACAAATAAATGTTAATTTGTTCATAAACGTTATTTTTATTGTAATATTCATGGTATTCTATTTATAAACATTATATAATATTCCAAAAATATTATCGCCGTAAAGACGCATCTTTGCCTAGATAAAAAAATCACCTCCGAATAGAGAGGACCGTCTCTGGCGCGAGATAGTGTGAATAGAGGCATTGAACCAATTTGGACTAAGTATAGGTATAAGTTATCTATTTTAAATTAATAAAACACTAGTCTACAAAATAATTACTTTATTTAATTTATTTTGATTAACCTTCATCTTATTTAATAATGGAGAAATGGTAAGTCAATAATTTGGAGCAGGCATCCCTAAACACGCACACCTTGACAGTTTGACTACAATAAGTATACGAGCGGTACTCACACATAGCACGCAATTGAAGACAGTTTTCGCGTGTCATTTGTTTGCATTGCTCAATCTAGATAATTATATAATCTAAGGTGTCACCCTATGTAAAATTTAAACATTTTTATCTGTAACTTGTATGGTGTACATAATAAAGAGTATTCTATTCTATTCTACTCGTATTATAATTAAATATTATCTAACAAAGGAAAATTTAAAATGAATTTATTTAATTTAAATATAAACTCCACAAGTTTCAATAACGAAGACAAAACAACGTTCTAGATTCCCTTTGATTATCTTGTTCCAAGAAATTGTTACTTTATGCAGGCAGCTTATACAAGAAAATACAAAATCGCACTGTATTCTGAGATGCCTTTAGTGTTCATGTCAGAGGATTTAGAGGTAATAGTGTGCTTTACATCCAGGGTCTTGAATAAATAAAGGGATATGTTAGAAAAATGTAGGATTGTAGGAATGTAGGATTTCTGAGACCGGGTGTTTTGTGGAAGGACCAACACAATCTCGAGTCTAGACAAAATCAAACTGGTTGCTATTTTAATTGTATATTTTATTATTTTTATGCATAGAGAACGCTGCTGCCCATTCTCTAGTAAGTCCCTTAGTCGCCTTTTACGACACACACGGGAAGAAATAGGGCGGTGCTATTCTTTACGTCCGACACCACACAGACAAGTGTTTTTATCACCATACTGCGATCGCCAACCCGCCTGGCAAGCGTGGTGATTATGGCAACCCCCCCCCCCTTTTGGGGGAGGCTGAAATGATGATGATGATTATTTTTATGACATTGATTTGACATTCTGTGATTACCTTAACTCACACACTGACTTATTACTTTAAAATTTTTAGGAATTACTTTTACGATGTTTATAAATATGTGAGCACCATGTATATAGATCACATCACAATGGGGACCACATATAACATCTCTTGCGGGGCGGCTAAGCTCGGCAGCTTATGCTGTTAGAAAGATAAGACAGTTAACAGATGTAGAAACCGCGCGTTTGGTCTATTTTAGCTACTTCCACAGCATTATGTCGTACGGCATTTTACTGTGGGGTCGAGCTGCTGACATTGAGTCAATCTTTATTTTGCAAAAGAGAGCTGTCAGAGCAATTTATAATCTAAGTTGCCGCGAATCTCTTAGGGAACTATTTAAAAATATTAATATCATGACGGTACCTTGCCAATTCATTTATGAAAATATTATGTATGTAAGGAAAAATCTACATCTTTTTAATAAAATAAGTGATAGACATAATTTTAATACTAGAAATAAAGACAAAATAGATCAACCATTTTTCAGGTTATCTAAAGTACATACATCTTTTATGGGGTACTGTGTTAAATGTTACAACAAAATACCTTGTGATATATTGCAACTAAATGAAAGAAAATTTAAAACTCATATTAAAAGAACACTTTGTAAACAAGCATATTACAAATTAGAGGATTATATACAAGATAAGAATGCTTGGAAACATGCTGGTCCTGCTACATAGGACAATCTAGAGTCTAGACAAAATCAAACAGGTTGCTATTTTAATTGTATAATTTATTATTTTTATGACATTTATTTTAAATTCTGTGATTACCTTAACTCACACTGATATTGTTATTTTTTAGGAAATCGTACCTATATATTTTTTACAATTTTTGTAAATATGTGAGCACCATGTATCTATCACATAATTAATTTATCTGTCATTGCTTCATCCTTAACTCCTTTTATTACCTATTGTGGTATAGTAATTTTATTCTAGGTGCATCGTCTTCACATATAATTTATATAATTAATGTACCTATAAAAATATTGTACTAGATTTTAAAAGAGTACCGGTGGAGTTTCTTGCCCATTCTTCTCCAAACGAAACTACCTTTTGGAAGGGGCGACTAGAATCAATTCTATTTTTTTGTAAATATTGACGTTCAAAAGTGCCTTTTATGGGCACATAAAAGGCATATTTGAAATAAACAATTTGACTTTGACTTTGACATCATTAATTATCTGTCATTGCTTTATTTTTATTTCTTTTTACCTAATTGTGGTATAGTAATCTTATTCTACATGCATTGTCTTCACATATTTTTTATAATAAAATTAATGTACCAATCTGTCATGGACGTATTTCATCCTCATATTTTATGATTTAAAATACTGACTAACCGTAACGAAATGAAATGAAATCGTTTATTCTGTAAATAGGATATTGGAATCACTTTTACACGACATATTAAAAAATAAAACAAATGCTAGATAATAGTCGACATTTCCTATTATCTACGACTACCCCTGAGAAGAAATGGCGAAACAAACTCAGGCGGCAAGGTTCGCGCCCTCGCGCCCCTAGTCGCCGCAGGCGACGCCCCAGGCGTCGGGAGTCGCAAGCCGATTTCCGGTCACCGTAGGCGCGGGACTGCGGACGGTGAGCGATGGGTAGCTCACCGTCCGATAAGAACCAGGCCCGGGTCGACGGCGCGTCGTATTCCACGCGTGCTTCAAAGAGTTGTCAGCACCAACTGATGAGGTCCGTTAGGGCCAATGCCTGCCAGGGTTGCGAGTTTGCCCGAAAGGGATATCGTGGCCCTAGCACACAGGCAAATGAAGGAATACGGGTGGGTTGGTGATAATTTCACAAATAAAAAAAAAAGGGGCAAAGTCTCTTTTAAAGTCCAGACATAATCTTGGTCAGATCATATGAGGGTCATGTCGATCCGTGTCTGAAATGGTCTTTTGAGGAAAGAACCACACAAATTTTGAGTGGACCTGTCCAATCAGTGTAAGCATTTTTCAGTAATCGCGCAGCTCAACGAAACGACCTATTCAAAATTAGATTAAAAATTATACATTTTCTTATTCTCCACAAACGCCACAGGTGTCACATAAGACGCGACTCGTCTCACGTTCGCGGTAAATATCATGAAAGATGTTCGTGGCACACAAATTATAATAGACTTTCTTAGAACTTTTCGTTCCATCCGGTGGTTGGGAAGTTTTAATTCTTCGTATGTTATTTTCAAAGAGTTTGTGTTTGACGGCTTCATAATCTGATGAATGGTTTACCGTTCCTGAAGTTTATTTTTGATTGTGTGGTTTTGATTTTATTTAATATCAAAATAATACATAAGTAATTAGTAAAGACATATTTAGCAGTGTTTAGAAGTTCCTCTGATTCGATGGTAAATTGATAAATAATAATAACTATATTTTATGTAATAATCATTTTTATTTCAGAAAAAACACATTTACGTTTCTCAAATACAACTTTCCAAGTAAAAATGGAACATTCCAGAAATAATGGTGTCGTTGGTGTCTGTAGGTACTAATGATTTTTTTTTTTTAATCTATATTTATGGAGCTTGGTCAAGAAGACTAAGTCGCTCCGTAAGGCTTTCTTATAATATATTACACCATTTAGTTATCTTCTACGGATACCAATGCGCACAAGTTTATATAGTAGCCTTGCTGGTTCTGACAAGGGGAATGCTAGAATATTATTGCATCTTCCCACCTCTTTAACATCAACACCAAATTGTAATAATAACTCAGCTCTGAGATCTTCGTTTCGGGCACACTCCACCATGATCTGAAGAACGTCTTCCAGTTTTCCACACTCTGTGCAGTTGGGGGAAGGGACTTTTTTCATTAAATACGCGAATTTGTTTAAGGGGATTTGTCCAGAACGAAGTCTGAGAGCTGTCACAACTTCTGTTCTGCCCAAAAAACATGAATCGAACCATGGCGATTTCCATGGTTGTCCTTGTATTGTTTTATACCACACACCCTTCTCCACAGACCTCCGATCAAAGTGTTCCCTCCACTTTAAAAAACAATGTTCACGTATATACCACATGCAATCTGTATAAAATGGATGGATGTTCAATGGTATGCCGTCACTTGAAGCTAATCTTGCTAATTCGTCTACCCTTTCGTTACCTGTCCTATTAACCCTACGTGGCAGGGAATCCACTGTATGATGAAAAATATTTTTTTATTATTGAAGTCTTATCTCCCATAATAATAATTTGGTGATTATTTTGTTTTCATATGTCACCTAACACAAGCATCGCTTTGCTTAAAAGGTGATCTCCAAAATATATTATGTCTATTAAGTTAAAATTATGTAACTGAAATAAACATTTATTTGTTTTATTTTTTATAAAGAAATCATGGTCACCGTGTATTGTCACAGAATAAGTAATAGTACTAACGTGTATTGTAAACAAAACCCTCTTGACTGATATGAGTGGATCATTAACATTTAATTATTATTTAAAATAAAGAAAGAAAACAAAAAATAACGTTATATTTGGGCACATTTTAAGGCATTCATTTAATTTTTCTGTTTGAAGGTTGTGCTGTGGCTCTGAAAAGTAGACAATTTATGTTTATGCAAGCCCCTATAGAATTTCTCATCAGCAAAAATTATGAAATTCCATACAAAATTTATATTTTATCCCTATTAGCTGATGCATTTCAAAAATCCTTCCTTAGTGTTCAGTTTTATGATACAATTAGGTCTTGTGCAAAAAGTTAATTCTCCTGGAACCAGTTTTATGCTGTCTGTTTTCTGAGTGATTAATGAATGAATGAATTTAAGATTTTTAATATGTAGATTGTATGCGTTGCAATCTTTTGTAAATCAGTATTAAATATACCTACTAACTTTATTACTTCACAGACAGAAACATGTTTTCGATAAATTTTACGGAAAAAATATAAGAAATTTTTTGTTATTATCTTTTTTCATCAGAAAATCAATATAATCCTTTTTGTGTGACGACGTGTTTCGTGACGACAATCAGACACACTTCCCAACGGAAGGCACTACCTACACGTAATTTTATCTTTTTAAATTTTTTGTTATAAAATATATCATGGTATATCTATCTAAAAATATATTAATCTTACAATTTCAAGTCTTCTACAGACTCAACTCAACTAGAGATTCATATTATGAATTCCATGTTTAATTGAGAGTATAGAAAGGATTATATGTTGGGAAATTTTGACAAGGCGACTTATGAGTGGCAGACAAGCGATTTACTTTGTGTAAATTATTTCATCACCTCTGCTCTCAAAACGGTGAAGAAAACGTGAGGAAACCGGCATGTCATTGAACCAAAAATTCGAAGACATGTGGCATCCACCAACCCACACTGGGCCTGCATGGTCGCTTTCGGCCCACTTCCTCTCTCAGAAAAAGGAGGCCTGTGTCCCAGCAGTGGGAACATTATAGGCTGATTACGTGTGACATATTGAGAGTAGAGCACTCTTATACGCTGAAGCGTTGTGAGGCGTGCAATTGCAAGAGTAACGAAACTCTTCAACCCCCGCTAAAATTGCCATCTACGTACAAAAATTGCCACCCATTTTCACGCCACTTTAGCGGCTATACCAATAAAATAATATCCCGGAACTATAAGTAAATAAATATTATCAAAAAGGGTCCTTCGTGAATTAGGGTACATTTCATACCTGGAGATGGGGTGCTGCAGATATCAGCTTATTTCGTATGTCTCATTAGGTGAAGGGCCAGTTGGAATGAAGAGCAAATTGGTATGCTAAATTAAATAAATAATATTTTTTTCTATTGAGGCGACGATAACCGACTTTTAATGATTTTATACTGAAGATCACGTCTAAACGAGTAGTGTTAATGATTTGAAAAAAATATATATTAAATTAGAGCATTTTCTCAATAACTTTATATATGAATATTTTAGATTATGTTTATATTACATAGTGAAATTAATTTGTAAAGTTATATCTAACGCGGATAAAAAACTGAGAATGGCGCAAAATCTACCAAGCGTATTTTTCTGAAACATTCACCAATTTAAAAATAATTTATTTATTGATCTTTTAGTATACGCATTTTATTAGAATACCTTTTGTTTTGTGTTTAATAAATTAATAATGGGTCAAATTGGAGACAGAGCTCATTGATGGGCGAGTCCTATTACTGGCTGAACGTACGACGCGTTGCGTGAGCTCAGTACAGAACACGCAAGCTAACCACTCAAGGTCACTGGCATATATCTGCGTCTTAACTAATGTGGGCACAACTCATAGGTCCTAAACAAAAACACAATGTACAGAGTATTGAGTATTTACTTAACGACGATGTCAGCGGGGCGAGCACGGCCTACTGTGACATGACTTGTGTCACATATTTTATCACAGTTTGAGCGATAAAATCGTTTTGTCTTAAATGCTAGCAAATTGACAAGACATAATTTATCATGTCTTGGCACGCCCGTGCTGGGCCCGCTGTGCTAGTATTAACTGTGTGATAGACACCGCCTGCCTCCTACAACCATATGTAACAATCTAAACCGTGACATATTGACTTGCTATTAATCATATAATTTACACAAATAGTTCTGGTACAAATTAAGTTACGCTTATTTAATTATATTTAAAATAATAAAAAATTAAGTTGATTGAATATAATTAGATTGAAAATACTTTATTTATTTTAATTTTAAGGCATGCAGGAAATACGTGAATGTGTGTGAGTATGTGTGTGGGGGTGTATAGGGGTATGTGTGTTTGTGCGTTTGAGTAGTGTGTGTGTTTTAGCGGGGTATTGAAGCTATGAAGCTATCATTGATTTTCTTTGTTTATGGCTGACAATATTTGTACTATTTTTAAGACAATATTTTAGCAAATAACCATATTACGGATGTTTTTTAGGGTTCCGTAATTAACAAGGTATTCTTATAGTTTCGCCATGGCCGTCTGTCTGTCTGTCGGCTTAGCTCAGAGACTGTTAGTACTAGAAAGCTGTAATTTGGCATGGGTATTTTTCACGGTGACAAAGTGGTACAATAAAATATAGAAAAAAATAATTGTATGCTACCTCCCTGGCATGTACAGTGGGGATGATATTTTTTTTGTCGTCTATCCCATAGTGTGGGATATCGTTGGATAGGCCGTTCAAAATATTGTGGGTCTGTGAAAACTATTTTTCGATTCAAGATCCGTTTGCGTAATATTAAGCTGCCAGCTAAATGGTTATTTTGATTATTATGCCTGCGTTAAAGCTCATTGAGGTTACACAGGCATAGTTTAGTATTAAACAAATCACTTATTTGCAGTCGGGTAACAATAGCATTAAAACCTGATAGTGATGGAAAATTCACAACGTACATCAAACGTGCCCTTATCAAAAAAGCATATTATAAGACTAAGGACTACGTCGAAGACAAGGAAGTTTGGCATTAATTCCTTCTGTACTGGCTTCCTTGGTACCTCATTAAACGGCAAAACTATGTAAATGTTTATTAACTGCTCCCAAAATACGATGTATTTTTCTATTTTTTTTTATTTTATATTTTTTTTACAATTGACAGAATGTTTTTCTTATTTGATATTATAATACCTACAATTTAAATTTCAACAAGGTTTTTATTATTTTAATCATATTTTATATTGTTATGTTTTGTTAATATGAGGACGTTGTAGGCATTGAATAGACTGTAGATCTGTAGACCATTTTCTACTTTGTTAAGTACCTGGTACTTTTGATGGGCCTACGCTGTCCTCTCATACCTATTAACACCGTAATTTGAAAACATTGTAAAAGCCAATTTTATTTTTAAAGAATAACCGTGGAGTTTCTTGTCGGCTCTTCTCCATAGGAAACGACCAATTGGAACCGTGCACCTAATAGCCTCTGACGTTTCATAAGTGTCCATGTAGGCTTATGTGAAATAAAAATATTTTTGATTTGATTTTCATCAACTGTAGTATTGTAAGTCATACCTGATCTCGCACTGACGGTTAAGTAATATTTTATAATTTTTCTAAGATGTCTGTACCAAACACATAATCTGTGGTTGATCTGACTAACTCTCATGTTAAATGTTGCAGAGATAACACCTTGCGATATGACAGACATTAACGATGACTCTGTCATATTTTATGGCAGCGTTCGTGATGAGTAGTGAACACTGAAAATCTATCAAAACATTCTGAGTATTAACAAATAGCTCACATTATATTTGTTACTTACACAATACAATTATTTAATCTCTGTTTTGATTTTTATCCGTTTATAGCTAGTTACAATAGACATTTACTGTACTATAAGGATTTAACCATTCGTACAACTAATATTAATTGGTAATTTTTTTTTAATTTTTCGTCAAAAGTCGGAAACTATGCTGACTAAAAAAAAAATTCTTTGAAAATGTGCAAACAGCGTTCTTTCATATGATATCCCACATGCCTTAGTAGACCCACTTCAAATTTTTGAGATCCCTTTCAGTCCCTTTTGCAAAAAAAGATATATATTTTTTAATTTCTGTCTTGTTTGCAAAATAGTTAGGCAAACGTCATCTAAAACTATTCTAAATTTCACGTTGATAGCATTAGCAGTTCTTGAGATATCTAGGTGTGACAGACAGACAGACAGACTTAGTCTCATCATAAATCTCTAATTTTTCCGGTTCACTTGAGTACCCTACACAAGAAAGTCAAACTGTATGAAGAAAACGTCAGGCACCGACCACTTGGCTCGACATTATAATTATCTGTGTCGTGCATTTCACGCCCGACATGACACGACAGCGCTCTCTGTCGCCGCCGACGACACGACACACAAACGATTGTCTTTTATTATGAATGGGTGCCGGGTGCGTGCAATATGAGCCAGTGAAGGCCAACAAATGAGCATCGGTTATAATTTGCACGTGATGTTGAGTCTTCGGTCAGCTGGACCCGCTCGCTACTAACCATCGGACATCATGAAAACTTTGTACTCCTTTACAAAATTACGCGGAAGGAGTCTAGGGCACAGTTGTGTAAATGCAGAATGTTATTATTTTTGTTTAATGTGCATTAGAAATAAATCAATAAAAAAACATTACACACTACCATGCGTTTGACACACACACAGTACCAGGGCCTTATGACTTGAAGATAGATAGGTGACAGAAGTGACAGCTTGTAACCATGGAATAAGTAAGTACTACTCATGGAATAAGTAAGTACTTTAAAGATTGTAAGTAGAGGTCGAATTTAGATCAGTGGGCGACCACTAGTCTAAAAATGGCACTGATCATAATAATACGACTTGCCTTGCGATAGTAGCAATAAATTTAAAAAAATCCCAGAGAAGTAGGTAGAACTCATGATCATGCCTATTTGCCACCGGGTTATATTACTGTGTTACAGTTTGAAAAGTTTAGATACGAGTTTATAATCTATGAGACATTATAATTTTTAAATTAAATTTTATTTTTTCAATTCAACTTTGTAACGCCTCTCGAATTTTCATTTGGGCAACACAGCTTTCATCTCTCTGTTAGCATTAATTAGCCAATACTGCTCGTTTAAACTACTTAGAGTTAGCTTCTGCCCTGCATGCTTGAGTCTAATGCGTTCACTACGAATGATCAGCTTAGTCAAAGTTGACCTATTAGGAAGAATAATGGGATGCTTTTGCTGAAATGTCAGTTTTGTATTTTTTAAGCGATCACCCACTCTTAACAGACCTTGGCCATCGATAAATGGATTTAAACTACTCAAATAAGAATTCAAGTTAGCTTTTGACTTTAACAATTTTAACTCATTTTCAAAATGTTTGCATTGATCAATTTTAATCAAGTCATGCAATGCCAGAGCCATCTCCTCAGGAGCTAAATATCCCTAGACCTAGACGAGTGTTTCCATCCAAAGGATCACTTGTTTGTTAACATATATTATAACATTAAAACCACGTACCCTGTAAGTTTATTTTGGTATACGTATGTAATTATCTATCTATGTACCTACTAGTATTTATGCTTGTATTTTATAGTTATTTCCGAGATCTATCCCGTATGTTGCACCTACCATGTTTTGTCTCTACATCACTGGTTGACTGGTAGATAATGTCCCAGGCATTAAGTCCGCCTTTGTACAGTATTGTGCATAAAGTTTAAATAAATCAAACCTGTCTGTCATCAATACGATGGACCTAGTTAAAGACTGTAATTTTGGAAAACGTGGATATTTTGCATTTCTGGCAAGGGCGCAGCGCAGGCGGCTTCTACTCTTATATCGGTTTAATTCATGATATGTTAGTGAAAAGTAAAAATAATTGAATATGTATGGCTGTTTGTATAAGTGAGTTTATATTTTATGTTTGTAAACGCACCCACAATACAGGAGAAAATTCCTAGTGTGGGGCAACGTTAAAAAAAAATGATCTTCAGCATCGGAACAATTCAATATCCTTATAAACTAATAACAAAAAACAATAATTTCCAATAATGGGCTTAATGAAAAATATTGTGGGAGACTGAGGCATCTTTTGTGACCTATCCAAGGCATTTGATTGCGTGAATCACGAAACACTGTCCGTATATTCAAATCAGTTATATAAAATGGCCGTCACGGCAAATTGACGTAATGTGTCTCTCTGTGTTGCTCTGTTGGCCCCTTTACTTTTATTTCGATTTCCCCGTAAAACTAGAACAACATACTTCAAAATATAATAAGAAAACAAATAATACAATAAAGGAAATGTCAGTCAGTGCCACTTGGCACGACGTGTGTATGATGTCAGACGCTTAGTTTACGAGCGAGGGCTGGACACATAATACGGTTAAATATATTTCAAGCCGCGTCCATTCAAACCGCTATACTATTGTTGTCTCTTAGAGGTAGGAATATTAGTCGGGTTTGTTGGAACGGCTACTAAGGTTTTGTAATGTCAGTTGAAGGAGTTGTACACAATGATGTATTTATGACCGTTAGATGCGTTACCCGCGCTCAATAATGGCAAAGTAAATGCAAGACAATTGCCCGACTTGGAATTAGTCACGCGCCATCCAGTGACGCGGCGGATCACGCGCAATTCTCAGCAATTATTCGTGAAGAAAATGCCATCCCGTGTCTACACTAGTACAGAAAAACGTCTCATTTCATGCATAAGTACTTATTGTATTTTTTATTATAAGAAAACGTTGTTTTGTTTTGTACTTTTTTTTTTTCTTTCCTTCTGGCTTCGCACGGTTTGTGCATTTAGCCAATGTCACGTTTTAGTTCTTGTATAATATTGATGAAATGGATTATAAATGCATGATGATGATATCCCCGCCCAATCCCCTTGAGTTTCAGTAAAGATGTGGCACTTTACTAAGACCTCACGCGGACTTCTTGAGGGAACTTTGTTTCATTTGCCTACACTAATGCACGTTCACAAACACTTAATGGTTAATAATCCACCATTATTACACATTAATATTCGGCTAAACGCAAATTTTGGAAAATTAAACAAACTGCTGAACATGACGCTTCACTTTCCCGCCAAGAAGTCCCTGTTTTGTACTTGTACAGTCAGTCACAGTCAGCCATTTTTCCTGACTGCTGCGACCGACGCGTACGCGCCAATGAACATGCAGCAGCTAGTGACGTAACTAAATATGTATGTTTATCTCTTTCTAACAACAGTTATCGGTATAGGTCTTTCCTTTTCTTCGCGCACTGTATGATTGTACGCAAGTATGTAGCTACATTCATGGCTTACGCCGTTTTTGAGTGCACTAATGTTCCGTGTGGTGCCGGACATAAAGAATAGCACCATTCCATTTCTTCCCGTGGGTGTCGTAAAAGGCGACTAAGGGATTTACTAGAGAATGGGCAGCAGCGTTCTCTATGCATTTTTTAAAACCATACTGCGATCGCCAACCCGCCTGCCAAGCGTGGCGATTATGGCAAATCCCCTCCTTTTTGGGGAGGCCTATGTCCAGCAGTGGACGTAGTTTCGGCTGAAATGATGGAATGATGAATGTTCGTGTATGACTCGTTTATTTATAATACATCATTGGTTGTACATTATAATTTTATCGTTTTGGTTATTGTTTTCGTACCGGGATAATCAGTGCCTCTGATAGCACGGACAGAAGTTTGAAAGTCTGACAACTAGTCTTGCCATGGGGTATCTTGTTACCCAGTAATTGGGTTGTGCACATCAGATACGCAGTCGCTCCATGTAAAATACTGGTATTCAGCTGCATCTGGTTAGACTAGAAGCTGACCCCCAATATTATAGTTAGGAAAAGGCTGGGCAGGCCATTTGAAGGCCCGCAACTCCGCAGACGTGGTGGGTAAGAATTATGTATATAAAAAATAAATGTTTATTTCAATTACAAAGGACATAAGGTGTATCTATTCATACACGAAATCTCTTAAGGGGTCATTGTACTTATAAGAACAACTTTTACTATGGGACCAAAACTGAAATCGTGAAAAAAAAACAGCTGTTCCCTACATTTATGTTCTCTTATCTCGTCAAAATGTAGGGAACAGCTGATTTTTTTTCTCGATTCCAGGTTTGGTCCCATAAATAAAGTTGTTCATAATGATGAGAACCATGACCCCTTAAGAGGTTATTGACGTGTTAAAAATAACCCTGTATTAAAAATTTAAACATAATAAAACAAAAATGCAATGAATTGGATGTTTTTATTTGGGGAGTCATTGACCGCTGTTAGTGTAGTCACTTGGAATAACAGTTTAAAGAAACCTTTTGAAAACTTAATAGACGTGATTGGTCCATACCTAAATAATATTGATAAAACAAAAGAAAACAGATTTTCTCAAGGGCGACGCGGCGACGATAACGACTTTTAATGATTTTAATATACTGAAGATCACGTCTAAACGAGTAGTTTTAATGATTTGATAAAAATATATGTTAAATTAGAGCATTTATTAATAACAAAATATGTGAATATTTTAGATTATGTTTATATTACGTAGTGAAATTAATTTGTAAAGTTATGTCTAACGCGGATAAAAAACTGAGAATAGCGCAAAATCTACCATGCGAATTTTTCTGAAACCTTCACCAATTTAAAGATAATTTAATTATTGTTCTTTAAATATACGCGTTTTATTAAAATACCTATTGTTTTGTGTTTAATAAATTAATAATGCGTCAAATTGGGGACAGCGCTCCTTGATGGGCGAGTCCTATTACTGGCTGAACGTACGACGCGTTGCGTGAGCTCAGTACAGAACACGCAAGCTAACCACTCAAGGTCACTGGCATATATCTGCGTCTTAAGGTGGTACATAAGTAACTAGGCCAACAACACGAGGCAACAAAAATAATAGGTGAAATAAGCTGCACATCGTTTTGTTGACACGACTATTCTTCTATTTATCAAGATAGACCTTGATAGATTGGCCAATAAAGGCGCACGTGAACAAAACATGGACACTGAACTACAAACTAGAGGTGTTCTAAAACAATAACCATGATATTTAACGATTTGGCACAATGTATCGATATTACGTCTGAAATTTATGATTCTAGTGACACCTGGAGCTCCCACCTTTGCAGGAAGACATTCTTAAATGACATATTTTTTACTACATCTACAGCTTGTATTAGAAATGTGTGGTCTTTACCAGCATCGTAATCGCGAAAAAAAAAACAACTGTCCCATACAAATCTTTAATACCTCTCAACCCTGGTGGCTGATATTTTTTTTTTGACTACGATGTTGGTCCCATTGATAAAGTTGTTCAGTTATAAATTACCTTCATCATCATTTCAGCAGAAAGACGTCCACTGCTAGATTTAGGCCTCCTCCAAAAAGGGGGGATTTGCCATAATCGCCACGCGTTGGCTGTCAGGTTGGGGACCGCAGTATGGTGTTAAAATGCATAGAGAACGCTGCTGCCTATTCTCTACTAAGTCCCTTAGTCGTCTTTTACGACACCCACGCGAATAAATAGAATGGTGCTATTCTTTACGTCCAGCACCACACGGAACAGTTATAAATGACAAAATGTTATAATTATGATTGTATTTCTGTAAATAGGTTTGTACTGTATGTACAAACACTTTTACACGTCAAATATAATTTACAAAACTAGATGAGGTTGGCGTTTCCTATCTGACTTCTCTGAGAAGAAAGGCTGAAACAAACTCAGAGGTCACAGTCTTTTTTAAAGTCCAGACATAATCTAGGTCAGATAATTTGAGGACCATGTACATTGGTGGTACCTACAAATGGTCTTTTCGAGAAAGAACCACATAAATATTGGGTGGATCTGTCCAGTCAGTGCACGCGCATTTGTCAGTAATAGAGCAGCTCAACTCAGAACGTAAGGAGCTCGACGATTCGACGAACAATACCAAAGAAAGGCCATTTGGGTAGGTGGCATAAAGTACTCAAACTGCCAGACTATGATTAACACCAACTGAGAAAAAAACCGCCCAAGTGCATGTCGGACCACGCACAATGAAGGGTTCCGTAGTTAAGATGAATTTATCCCAAAAACAAACTTAACATTGTAGTTGAAAAACATGCTCTCCCATGCATCTATATACGTTGTGGTCAATTCTCCAACTGCAAATTTAAGTTGGTCGACTATTACTCGTTAACTTGTGAAGCTTAGCTTTGATAGTTTTCCTTTTAATTTCGTTATAATAAATATAATATAATTCGTTATAACTATTGACATGAATTTTTTCACCTATCCAAAACCAACCATTTAGCTGGCAGGGGGGGGGGGACACTTGACTCTAACAAAAAATAGCACTTTAAAGCTTAATATTACGCAAACGGATCCCTTAATTGAAAAATAGTTCCGACAAACCCACAATATTTTTAAACGGCCTATCCAACGATACCCCGCACCATGTAATAGACGAGAAAAAAAAATATCTTCCCCATTTCACGTGTAAGGGAGGTACCCTAAAAAAAATTGTGTTTTCATGGTTTTATTAGACGACTTTTTCGGAATGATTAATATGTATACCCATGCCAAATTACAGCTTTCTAGGACTAAGCGTCTCTGAGCTAAACCGGGGACAGACGGACGGACGGACAGACAGACAGACAGACAGAGAGACAGACAGACAGACAGACGGACATGGCGAAACTATAAGGGTTCCTTGTTTACTACGGAACCCTAAAAAAAACAAAATAGTAATAATATAATACGCGGGTGCAGGCCTCCATACCATCCTGGCAATGGTCGCCGATATGCTGGACTGCCCTTATGTCCGGCATGGCTGTGGCAGGCATGATGCTGTTCCAATGCCGGTTAGAAAATTTTAATTATTGTGTTTTGTTTTAATTTTTATGACCAGTAATGTGATTTGAAATTGCTTGTATTTGTATTGAATGTTTATGCCTAATAGTTAGTATGAGTCTATTGTTACTGATTATGAATAAATAATAATAATACTTTACAAAGTAAATATTCAAGTCATTGTATATACAATTATTCATCGATGTCAATCTGTATATAAAAATCCGGAAATAATCTTGGTCAGATTATTTGAGGACCATGTACATTGGTGTCTGATGGTCTTTTGAGGAAAGAACCACGTGGATTTGAGTGCAGTTTATGGTCTGTACCAACCTTCAATATGATCACACCTGATAGGAGCATGCTGTATATTAGTTACCTGTTGTTTATGTAGCAATATACATACTTGTGATTGGTTTTATTTATTATATTGAAATCCATCCCGGATTTATTATAATCCAATTATAAACAGAGCAGTGTTGTAGATGGTACTTACTATCATTATAAATTCCTGTATAACTTGTTTATTGGCATGCAATATGGCTGGCGTAGTCTTTGCCAGGAGTATTATTTAATATTATAGTGTTTATTAGTCATATTTGTCGGTACAGTCGAGGAAATAATTGTTTTATCAAATTGACACACTATAAAGCCATCTTTTACAACTGTCAAAGTAGATATGACATTTGTGATAAGCAATTAATTTGCCTGACTTTACTTACAGAAAAATATGGGCGATTCCTATACATAGTTATTTTGCCCCTTATTACAAAACAAGGTTTATCTGCAGACCCACGTTTAAAACATGGAGCCATTATTGAATTTCGAACTTTATTCCGACTATGGTAAAGTTCTTAAACACAAAACTGACAACTTAGTACCGAACTAAGTTTTCAGTTTTGTATAAAGAACGGTATTGCAATCAGAATTACGTTCTTATTAGAAAACCTGGCTACATGGTCTAAGCCATGTCAAAATATAAATCTTGTTTTGTAATAAGGCGGGTTAAGTTTACCTACAGTTCGCGTATGACACCCCAAGAGGTTGTTATCTATCAAAAATGTCGTCTCTCTGTCAGTCAAACCACTGACAAAGCCTCTTTGTAAACCACGATTTATGTTGATACTAGCAACCTGCCCCGGCTTCGCAAGGGTTATACCAGCCTGTTGCATCGAGCATGTGGGTTAGATTAAGATGTAACGGATGATCATCCTACTTGGAATAATTTACATCGTTTTATTCCAACCAATTTACATAAAACCTTAATGAATTATTATACACCTAAACCTTAACCATTAATCGATCTAAGCGTTTCCAAATGTCTTTCATAATGCGCACAGCAAAAGAGTGGAACTCTCTACGGTCTGTGTTTCCGAACGCATACAACCCTAATCTCTTCAAAGTTAGAGTAAACTGGTATCTTCTGGGTAAGCTCACTCCATCGTCGACTTTGTCTCTGTCACCTCTGCCCTAGACTAAGGTCAAGAGCAAACCCATCCTTAATAAAAAATAAAAAAACACTCCATCCATTGGTGAAAATCATTATGAAATCGTTGGAAGTTTTGGAGTTTATCGCGTTCAGACAGACAGACAGACGCGGCGGGGGAACTTTGTTTTATTACATAATATGTAGTGATTTACGCCCAGGTATAAAAAAAACACATATTTTTGGAAGAAACTGCAAAGATAATAAAGCGATAATTGTTAGCTTCCACAGGAAGTGAAGCTTTAGGTTTGGTCCCTTCTGGCTTACAGTTAATTTGATAATTTAATAAAAAAATATTTTCCCCTAAAAGTTTTTGTTTCGGCCCTTTGGGAAATCCTTTCATACTTGAAACTCTTTTATGAAAAGGAATATTATAAGTTTATATTGTTTTCCGGTTTGACGAAAGAGTTACTTAAGACTTAGATATATGCCAGTGACCTTGAGTGGTTAGCTTGCGTGTTCTGTACTGAGCTCACGCAACGCGTCGTATGTTCAGCCAGTAATAGGACTCGCCCATCAAGGAGCGCTGTCCCCAATTTGACGCATTATTAATTTATTATTCAAAAAACAAAAGGTATTTTAATAAAACGTGTATACTAAAAGATCAATAATTAAATTATCTGTAAATTGGTAAAGGTTTCAGAAAAATACGCTTGGTAGATTTTGCGCCATTCTCAGTTTTTTATCCACGTTCGACATAACTTTACAAATTAATTTCACTTTGTAATATTAACATAATCTAAAATATTCACATATTGTGTTATTGAAAAAATGCTCTAATTAAACATATATTTTTTTCAAATCATTATGACGACTCCTTTAGACGTGATCTTCAGTATAAAATCATTAGAAGTCGGTTATCGTCGCCTTAATCAGTAGAAATATTTATTTATTTTATTTATTTATTTGTGCACAATTTATTACCTTTTATTGTTGCGTGATGTTAAATAACCTAATAACCTTCCTAAAATCCAACCGGTAGTTTCCCCCTACATACAAACTTTTACCTCTTTATAATATTAGTATACAATATTAGTTTTAATAATTATGTGAAACCCGAAACCCGTGTCTAGTATTTTTATGTAAAGAATCTATGTTCATTTCAAGACTGTATCATGAAAAATCACATTGTTATGTTACCGGGTTGTCCGTTCAAAAACATGCTAACGGCGCCCCCGCGCCTCCAGGGTCGTCTTGCGCTCATTGATAATAATTTGGTGGTAGGTACCTAACCGTATGGCGATTGTATTGTAATCATTAAATGGTAATAACATTTTCCATCACACTTAAATATTTTTGGGACAAAATATAACATGGTGTTAAAATTATTGAAATCGATTCAGTTCCTTATTCTGAACAAACTATATTTAGGTTTCGCATATACTAAAAATAATGTTGTTTAAAATGTTTTCCTTGTTCTAACATCAACCTTCTTTCTTTCCAGGTTCAGTGCTGTGAGTGTAATAAAGTGATGAGTGACAAGTGAGTGAGTGAGTGAGTTTTGTAATGGAGGCGACCCCGCTACCTCTTGAGGTGGACGAGGAGGGACGTCCTCAGCAGGGATCCTCCACTGGAAGTGGATCGTCGTCGGGAACTGGATACTATGCGCATAAGAACGGTGAGTGCTACACTTGAACACACAATATTAGATAATTTACGTGTATTGCCACTTAATCGAATATCTACTGTAGCGTTATGTAGTCTGAGTGGGTTTTTGATTGACCGTTTCTAATAAAAGGTCCAAAATTCAGTTGCGATGGAATTTGAACTTTTTTTTGTTTGACATTGAGTTTGTGTTGCCAAAACTATTAATAGTTATTTATTTATTAATTAACCATTCATGTACACACGTATACGAGTACAGCGTGCCGCTTTAATGGCGAAATTGATTTAACACACGTATACGGTTTCGCCTTTGCGTTTTATGAAGATATTTAAATCTTATTAAACGTTATTATTTAATGATTTATTTAAATAATTTTCTAAAATAGCATCTTTCAGCAAGCTGTACTTTAGGACTGTAGCGCAGAGGTCATTTGCCGGGGTCATGAATAATAACATCGCATCAATGTAATTAAAATGAATAACGTGCAAGGAGTAGACGAATTGAAGGAAAGAGAGAGCTTTGTTATTTGAACATTTTAAATTTTAAATTAATAATTTTTTTCTTATTAAAATGTTTCTGATAGGCCAGTGAGCCTTACTCATGTGTTAAATTAATGTCGCCATAGTAGCGGAAGGCTGTATAAACAGACAAGAAGAAAAGAACAGAAAAATACGTATAAAAGAGATGCTTATTTCTAAAGAAATCTCTTCCTGCGACAGGAACGTAGACAAAGAAATGTAGACATTGTGCCTTCTTATGCTCGTCACAATGCATATGGTGAAGTCCCTGCATCGGGAAAAGCAATATTTTGTAAAAGGTGATGAGCAACTGACATTAGGCTATTGTAAGTTAGATAAATTACAAACTGACCGACTAAGAAGTGAAAAATAAATAATTTCTTAACACTTGCGACTCCACCCACTTTTCGTAGAGCTCATATGCCATTCCGCCATACATATAGCAAGTTATAATTAAAAAAATAAATATGAATAAAAATATGAAGATAATTATAAAAAATATATAATAATAATTATAAATGCTTGTATCTTAAAACCAACGAGTATACTATTAAATCTTGCTAAAATATACAACAGATTTTATTTTCACAGTTTATAATGCTGTATTCGCTAAGAAAAACTGATATTTAAAATGAGCCCTCCGCGAGGGCTCCCGGAATCCAATATGGGACTTGAGTGAACCCTCCACGACGTGATAATGTTGTATATTCGAATACAGTTACTTATTAATAATTATAACTCGTAGCAGCTACATCTGGTTAGACTGGAAGCTGACCTTATCATAGTTGGGAAAAGGCTTGGCAAATTATTTTGAGCAGCTTGTTTATAATCATTAGAATCATTAATACATATCTCTAAGTTAGATTTGTTCCATTGAATTACTTTTTCATGAAATCGTGACATCGGGGAACAAATCTAACTTAGAGAGATGTATTAATGATTGTAATTCTGTAAATACATATCTGTTATAGTCGCGAATCATATTTTGATCAACATACAACCTGACAATGACTTGCAAATTGCAAAAAACGTAAGAATATTTGAATTTCGTGGGCTACGGCTGCAGATTCACCTTAAAGGCACATGAGGAAATCAATCTGAACTAAGATATGAACAGATGAAACTATGACAGTTCAATCTTCTGACCGATGCGAGCTCATTAATTAAACAATATGCTTTAAGGCGACGATAACCGACTTTTAATGACTTTATACTGAAGATCACGTCTAAACGAGTAGTGATAATGATTTGAAAAAAATATATGTTAAATTAGAGCATTTTCTCAATAACTTAATATGTGAATATTTTAGATTATGTTTATATAACAAAGTGAAATTAATTTGTAAAGTTATGTCTAACGTGGATTAAAAACTGAGAATGGCGCAAAATCTACCATGCGTATTTTTCTAAAACCTTCACCAATTTAAAGATAATTTAATTATTGATATTTTAGTATACGCGTTTTATTAAAATACCTTTTGTTTTGTGTATAATAAATTAACCGTCGTAGGTCTTTCGTAGGTACCTAGGTCTTTCGTAGCCGCGTAGGCCTTTTATAGGCGCGTAGACCTTTAGTAGCCGCGTAGGCTTTTTATAAGCGCGTGCATTTCGTAGACACGTGTACCTTTTGTACACGCGTGTATCTTATATCCGTAACGTTATACATAGTTAGACGAATCTGAATCTTTATGGGGTACTGTGTTAAATGTTACAACAAAATACCTTATGATATATTGCAATTAAATGAAAGAAAATTTAAAACACATATTATAAGTACACTTTGTAAACAAGCATATTACAAGTTAGCGGATTATATCTAGGATGGGAATGCTTGGAAACATGCTGGTCCAGCTCCATAGAAAAATCTAGAGTCTAGACAAAATCAAACAGGTTGCTATCCGGATTCGCCATCCGATCTGGTTCAGACCGACTGATTCAGTTCGTATAGTGGCAAATCCCCATTTCGCGCCAAATAGCCGACACGAGAGAGGATATGTGCCTGTTTGAAATAAATAATTTGACTTGAACATTCTGAACGAAAAACTAACCATGTATGGTAGCTTTATTAATGAATCCCAGTGTGTTAACTAGCTAGAAAATTATAAAGCAGCCTACTACATTATTATTTAAACTCATTAGGGTACAGATGAACGTAGGCGTAACTTAAGTATGATTATGAAAGTCATTACAACCGACTAAGTATGATTATACCTACGAATAATGACGAAAATCACAGAATATTACGTTTACTCGAAAACTAACATAATGACAGACTACGCGGCGACTTTCGTTGTAAATAACACGTGAATAACTTGAAAGTCAACACAAAGTCGCCTTATCTGATTTACTTATATTTTATGAGCTCTGTGACCGAATCTAAGCTATGAAGTAAGGGTGCGGTTCCATTGCTGCCCACGGCTAAGTTACGCACGTGTAATTAGCTTCGCTTTGTATTTATTAATCAGCAGTCACGGGACTACAGTCAGAAGCAAAAACTTAAAACTAAGAAAAATAACAGTGATCATCTTTCTAACTACATTGTTGACTAACATTGTTGATTGTGCATGTTACACGTTTTTCTGTGACAAATAAAAATATTTTTCTTTCTTTCTTTATGTCGGTGACGCTTAACCATAAGATTTTGCCATACCAAAAATTGCTCAACGCCCCTTAAGAAGTTTTCACTTCAAAAATATAGGCGGGATCGTATATAACGAGTACCTACTGCGACGCTCAGCACCGCTACGTAAAGATGCGTGACTGACAAACAATTGAACCGCGCATCTAACGTGTGTAACCTCTCCGTGAACACCGTACCACAGATAATATAAGACCATACGCAGCAGTGGAATCGTTCCTTAGTACTAGATTTTCAAGATTGTCGTCGATACGGTTTTCGTGTCAAATTTTCATCGCCAAATGTCGTTTGAGCGTAGTGCGTGGAATTGTAAAAGATTTGGTTTTTGATAAATTGCTTTCATTCGCTAAGGGGAAGTGTGACTACTTACTGTTCCTACAATTCCGGTAATATGCAGCATGGAGTTCTAGAAAAGGTTCGATTTACGCTTTTCTGAAATGATAATGATCGAGTCGTAAGACTCGATCATTATCATTTCAGCCAAGCTTAAACTCAAACCATTTATTTCAATTAAACAAATTACAGGCCCTTTTGAATTTTCAAAGAGTCGGTCAGTTAATCAGAAAGTTGAAGCTATTTGCCCATTCCAAAACGTAGATTTCTATGGAGAAGAACACTCCATGGGCACTCTTTTAAATCAAGATATCACCAAATCCTGGGTACATTCTGAGAACAATGTAAAAAAATAAATTATTTAAAAACAATTCAAAATAAAAGATTACAAATAAGCCGAAGTTAGATAAGGCTGTTAAGAGATGACCAGTCTCAACTGACGGCGCCCGTTCACGAACATAACGCGTCGATCAGCACCATCTAGCTCAACCATTTTGTAGGGAACCGAATAATCCAACACACGCGCCACCATCCAGCGAGACATTTAAGTGAACATGACATACTCTCAACTGCCACGCTTTTTTAAGTTAACATACATCATAACATAATAAACGGTACCTACTCACATTTACAAAATTAAAAGAAATATTTTTAGTTATACAAAACTATAGCTTGCAATGTGGTTCAATGATTAATAACATTTTACTAGCAAAAGGAAAATCATTATTACCTATTGAAGTATTCAACAACTAAAACTTGAATAAGTACATACAAATAAATGATAAAATTGTAATCAGAACAAAAAAAAAGACGAAAGAAAGACGTCCACTGCTGGCCCAGTATAGGCACAGTCTAAATATGGACAGTATGGAAACTAGGCCTAATTGTTGAAATAATTACCTACGCTTCATTGGAGCGTTAGGCGCGGCGACCACTCCTCGCGACAAGGCAACCACGACTGACAGAGCACCGCGACTACGGCTTTAGGGTCTCGTCAATGAGCGCGTCTGTGTGAGTGTCCCGATTCAAACGTTTACAACGTAGTTTCTGTATTGTCCATATTTATACTGTGCCATACGACTCCCCTAAGCACCGCCACTTCGACCAGTTCTATGCTTCTCGCATCCAGCAGATTCCTGCGGCCTTCACAAGATGGTCGGCTCACCTTGAGGCAGGCCTTAACGGTACTTCTTCCAGTACGCGATCACCTCTCCAGAACCACTCGGCATCTGCTCTACGAGCAATTTCGAGTCGATGGTAAAAGTTAATATAATAATATGTTTGATGAGTTCGACCCAGTAGGTGGCCCCGCCAATCAATGGCATTTTTAGGTTCTCAAGAGAGCAGCTGTATGGTCAATTTGGATACCGGCACCCATTGTGAATTCGGTGCTCCTGAACAAACCATGCCCCATATGTTGGATATGCAGCATTAGCACCGTATTCACAATGGGTGCCGGTGGGGTCTATTATCCCCTAATTCACAAGATTGTGCTTGCATCTGCTTACTTGGGTCCGCAGACGATTGATTGCTTTCACTGCAGGTCACGTCTGGGTGGCAGATGCTCCTAGGGCTATGAACAAAGTTGGGTTGGTGGTTCAATTTTAAAGAGCGTTGTCTCTGTCAAGCAAACCTTTGTGACGGTCTCTTTCTGTGACTCGAAGTACCTTAAGGCAATGCAGGTGCATTGCCATATTTTAGACTAGATTTTGTCAGCGACTTCTCCCGCCTGAAGTTCAGAAATTATACCCACGGGAAGTTATAACTGTGATAACAGTATCCTATGTATTATTCCAGGTCATTGTCCACCCTTGTGCTAAATTTCACCCAAACCCATTAACCAAGAGGTAACATGCTGGCCCGTAGATTCTCCCGCTGCTCTGAACAAGTAAAACTATCGTTCTTCAAGGCTTATTGTCAAAGCGTTTATACGGGGAATATGTGGATCAGTCACACCAAAAGATCGCTGGATGTCCTGCGCGTCCAGTATAACAACATTTTCAGGATGATTTTGGGGCTCTCTCGCTTCTGTAGTGCATCGGGGATGTTTGCGTTGTATCGCACTGACGGCTTTCATGCCATCATCCGCAAGAAAACCGTATCTCTGATCTGCAGAATGCGTGGCAGCTGCAACAGAATTCAGATGACTTTTGCCGACAGGATCTCTTCTCCGCTGTGGAGATCCTTTATTGAGCGGGTAGTTTGAGTGGTGTGTGTGTTTTAATGTAAATTGTAATTGTATGGATTAATTTATCTGAATTAAATGAATTTTATTTTATTTTATTAAGCCGGTAAGTCGTGAAAGGTAACACAAAAGACAGACAGACAATATAAGTATGAAAGAATGGATTTTCTGCTGAATCATTGTTGTCATCCCGCGTAGAACCTTAATGAGGCCAGCCACAGGAGCGTGAGTATTGGTACAAGACAAGAGAGGCCTAAACAAATAATAACACCTAAAAAATCAATAGTAGGTGAAGTCAAGAGCAGTGGCCCAGTGATATTAGCCCCGATTTACGAGTTTATAGGTCGTGGGTTGAAACCAAGCAGGCGGTTAACTTTGAGTAATTTATTCCATCACCACTGCTATCAAAACGGTGAAAGAAAACATCGTGAGGAAACCGGCATGACTAAAAAGAGAGACATAAAGCGTAAAACGTTTAAGGAGCATGATATTCTCATAGCATGTATGTCTATTTTTATTAATATTTCTGTTTAGTTTATTCTACCACTTATTTTTATTATTATATTATTTTTCTTTATCTATGATCCTATTAATTGTTTGCTGCACCGTACGACGTCATACGTCGGCGCCGGCTGTCGCTGAAAACCAGCGCTGGGGCTCTGTCTTGCATAGGGTCGCAGTATAATGCTGAGCGATAGCCGTTTTGCGTGGATGTGACGCATGTTTCCCCCAACCTTTTCTTATTTTTGTGTTTATGTTCTTTGTTGCGTCATGTTTACCGCAAATAAACGTATTTTCTTTCTTTCTTCTTTCTTTCTAGAACTGGAAATTCGAAGACATGTGATATCCACCAACTCGCACTGGGCCCGCGTGGTAAATTACGGCCCCCTCTCTCTCATTGAGAGTAGACCTGTGTCCCAGCAGTGGGAACATTATAGACTGATTATGTAATTTGTGGGTGTCGTAAAATGCGACTAAGGGACTTACTAGAGATTGGGCAGGAGCGTTATCTATGCATTTTAACCAGGGACCATTTTGGTTACCCATTGAAAGGGTTTTCGATAGGGTTTTTCTAGGCGGTTAAACAAAAACCCATACGATATGGGTAACCCTTATGAACTAATAGGTAATAATGTGCAATTAATATTCGATACAAACTGCAACGTTTCACTGTAAGTAGGGAAAGTAAGTTGCATGTACAGCGTAGCTCGTACACCCTTCGTTGTGCGTGCATTGTGGTCTGACACGCACTTGGCCGTTTTTTCTTTAAACCAACCCAAATGACCAAAATCATTACACATTTTCTCTTACCTGAACAAACCATACTCTTAAATAAAAACTTCCAAATGAATGGTTTCTAAATTGATATGCAGTTAACAAAGAGAGTAATGTAGTGTGACGTTACAACACCTGGACTTAATGGCTTTTAGATCTGCTTTCTGGATTATTTTGGTGATTATAATAATGAAAACGGAAGGTTTTGTTCAATAATAATAATAATTAAAATTCTTTATTGGGAGTAACTCATGAGACTCATACAGTATTAGTAACAATAAAATAAACTTACAACTATGTTAGTGATACAATTACAATAACAATTACAAAACACACACAACAACTTATTCACTGCTTCAGCATTCCAGCTGAAATACTGGAGCAACGAGTTACTATGGAGCAGTCCAGTCTGTCAGCAATAACTCCCAGGATGCTGTTGGAACTAGCTCGCACCCTGCGCACCAAGGACGCACATCTTTTACGCATTAATGCATAAAAGCAATCAACACGCAAATCCGCAAACATCCCTGATGCGCTACAGAAGCGAGACAGCCCCATCAACACCCTGAAAGCATTATTGTACTGCACGCGAAGGGCACTGTACGATCTTTGCGTAAAATGTACCCACAGGCCACAGGTGTAAAATGATGAGCAAAAGGCTCTAAAAAGTGTTTTTTTAACCTCCGTAGAAGCACGCTTAAACATACATACATACATTCCAATATTTAAGACTACCTATTCGGTCTTTTGAGTTAATGACAATAGTATTTTATGGGACTTTCGCATAACACGCAGAATATGGGTTTACTACACGTTTCCGGTTTCTGCTTACCCCGTCGGCGAATATGACATGATTTTGAAAATTCGTGTGCTATTTTAATAAGAATTAAGTATTAAAAAAAACTTATGACAAAAAAAAAACAACCGACTTCCAAAAAAGAACTCTACAAAGTGAATAATAACCTTCATTTCGGTCTTTGGATCTATTGAAATTTTTTGCCACCGACTTCCGAAATGAAGAACTGATGGTGACTTCACCATAAGCAATGTGACGAGCATATACTCAAACTCAAAGCATTTATTTCAAATAAACCTACAGGCACTTTTGAATTGTCAATTAAGGGGTCGGTCAGTCAGAGAGATGAAGCTAGATGCCCATTCCAAAGCGTAGTAGGTTCCGATGGAGAAGAACGGGAAAGAAACTCCACGGACACTCTTTTAAATCAAAATATTGTTACTTAGTATTGGTTACATCATTTATGTTGTAATTATACATGTGAGAACAATTTAGAAAGACGTGCACGTTATCTAATAGAAATCGTCCGTAGTAAAAATATAAAAAGCAATTAAAATACATAAGTTAAAGTAAGCCGTGGCAGCTAAGAAATGACCAGTCCCAACTGACGGCGCCCGTTCACGAACATGACGCATGGATCAGCACCATTTAGCTCAACCATTTTGAAGGGAACTTATTGAATATAAATTGCTTAGCAACCATATTAGTGTCTTATCTCCCTCCGGTTGAAGACCCTGATTGTCCTCTGGCTCCCGTCACCCCAGACGAAGTGCACGACATTATCAAGGGTCTGAAAACCCGTTAATCTCCCGGATCAGACAGAATCACCAACAGGGTGCTCCAGCTGTTACCCGCTCACCTGAACATGCTAATGACCACCATCTTCAATGGCGCTCTTAGCAACAACATTTTTCCTCAAGCTTGGAAAAGTACCACGGTCATCGGTATCCCGAAGCCCGGCAAGCCTAAGACCGAACCTTCCAGTTACCGACCCATCAGTCTGCTCAACGTCTTCGGCAAAGTCTATGAGAGGCTTATTTATAATCGTCTCAGAGACTATGCCGAGACGAAGGGCCTCATCCCAAACGAACAGTTCGGGTTCAGATCCCAACATTCGTGCGTACAACAGGTCCACCGTATCGTCGAGCATATAAGCGCTGGCTTCCAGCGCGGGCTCATGACGGGTGCTGTGTTCTTCACATTGCGAAAGCGTTCGACAAAGTCTGGCACAACGGCTTATAATATAAGCTCTACAAACTCGGTGTGCCCGATCGTCTCGTGCTCATCTTACGAGACTTTTTTTCGGACCGCACCTTCCGCTATCGCATCGAGGGTGCGCTATCCTCCCCCCATCCGCTCCGCGCAGGCGTCCCTCAGGGCGCCGTATTGGCACCGCTGATATTCACTAGTGATATCCCCAAATGTAGAAAGGCGCAGTTAGCTCTGTTCGCAGACGACACGGCCATCTACTACACCGGCCTCAGGCAAGACAATATCGCCCGCATCCTTCAGGCCGAAGTCAACAGACTCGCGGCCTGGTTCAGGAAGTGGAGGATCGAAGTCAACCCTGATAAGAGCCAGGGGGTCCTATTCTGTAGGCCCCGGCGATCACCCGCCCTCCCCCAACCGATCACCATGTTCGGCAAGCCTATCCCTTGGGAGAAGCGAGCCAAATATCTCGGTGTGGTCTTAGACCATCACATGACGTTCGGCGAGCACATAAAACAGGTGCGCTCGCGCGCCAGTTTTGCTCTCGGCAGACTACACTCCGTACTCAACCCGCGCAGCAAGTTGTCCCTTAAGTGCAAATTGCGTATTTACACCGCGTGCATTCGACCGATCATGACTTACGCCTGCGTAGTCTTCGCTCACGCAAAGTCGTATCACATTCATAAGATGCAGACGCTTCAAAACCGATTTCTCCGTAGAATTACGAAGGCTCCTTGGTTCGTTCGGAACGAACAACTTCACGTAGACCTTTTTCGAATCCGCGGAACGTCGTCACAACCCCTTGGTTGTGCAGGCCGCTAGTTACAGGCCTTCTGCCATTAGTCAGACTCGCCGACCGAGGCATACTCTCTTAGATCCGGATGACCCCGTCACTCTCCTTCAGGAAAGCAATAGGGCCACGAGTACAGTGCACAAAATATACAAACCGACCTTCCGTCCTCGCCGCCGAGGTACCACGCGAACTTCCCGAGTAAATGTTAATAAAAGTCCTCCCCCCCGTCCCTTGAATGTCGATGCGCCAGCCGCCCGGTTAGAGGCTGAGAGCGCCGTAGCAATAAATATAATATCCCCTGATAATAATCATGATCAAAATGTTGATCCAGCCCGTCCCCAAATTGTTACTAATTTTGTGATCCCCCAACGACGCCCTAAGCCGAGGTCCGTACCCCACAGGGGGTGCCCTTAGTGCGCTGTCGTTTAGTTTTAATAAATATATAATTTACGCCCTGGCTGGAGGCTTTAAGATAAAAAACCTTAGGGCAGCCACAGGAATATCCGGTTAAGTAGCAACGACCTCTCTAGGTCTGCTACGAGATGCCATTAAAAAAAAAATAAAAAAAATAGTGTCTTATCGAATCGCAACAGTGAGATATTTATTATTAAGTAGTTCCGGTGGCCATCTGTGGTCTTCATCATCAGTTCCACTTGCAATTACATTACAAATGCATGAGTTACTATAAAAAAACTGAAATCAATATATTTGTGCCTATAAAATTTGAGGATTGCCCTCGATTTCCATGGGATCCCCTCATCAGATTCTGACTTGCTGACAATGGGACCACCTCGGTCCACGATTGACGGAGCAATCGGTGAGCAAACATAAAAAAAACAAAAAACAAACATACAGCCGAACAAATAACCTCCTCCTTTTTGGAAGTCGGTCAAAAAAGAGAATCCAGGCAGATAAAAGGCCGACGACAGTTGTATGTTTTGTAGCGTATGAATTATTTTTATGTACCTAATGTATAATCTGGTGTGCAATAAAGTATATATAATTAAATAAATAAAAAAAATCCATGAAGATTTGAATAACAAAAAAAATAACCTAAATAGAATACATATAGCGCTACAAGGTTATTATGGCACGTGGCCAAAATCTAAACTAACACCGCCATTTTGTTTTTTTGAATACATTTCAAGTGACATTTGATAAAACTCGAATGACGTTGACAGCGTCATCCGAGTGCCAACATATCCTTTACATTATAGTATATTGTTTTAAAAACAATGTATATTGTTTTAAAAATAACATAAATTGGTGTCTCAACAAATAAAAGGCAATCTTTCTAAGCAGATCTACTTAGCAATATTTGTAAGTTTGTTTTTCACAGAGAATGATAACCCTCCATATTTTTTTATGAAAAGTACTCGATTAAAATTATTTAAGTTAGGTACCTACTTAAATAATTTTAATCGACTATTATAATCGATTACTAGTAAAATGTTTTCTTGTACACAAAATATAACAATGTTTTTGAGAAATGAATATGTCTAAAAGAATTAAACCTTTTATTTAACACACTTTATATTCCAAGAAAATTATTAAAGAAAAAATCATAAAAGAATCACAAAAAACAGTTCCAACATAAAATTGTGTCACAAAAAAGCTATTAACAATCCGATATTTATTTTCACAAAAACGTTATTTTTGTTCACTCTTCAAACAACAGTGACGTAATGTTTATTTAAATCAAATTAATTAATACTAACATTGAATGAGTAAAAAATACGATTTCAATGGATGTCCTTAACTATCCCATACATTACGATAACTAATGGGCATTAAAATCGAAGATTCCCCCACAGTTTACTGGACCCATGATATATTTTTATTGTCTTAGATAACCATGTTGAAATATTAAGAAAGATTAATGCAATCGACACTGAACACTGCTAATTCTACCTTGTCTTAACTGAGTTAAAGTAAAAAATAATGATTAAATGTAAATAACGAAGTACCAGGAAATATCAAGACTACATTATTCTATTCAGTGGAGTTAAATCTTAGTCAGATTAAAACAGAGTACAAATGAAAGATCTCGACTATGTGTACTTAATGAATGTTTGTTTGTTCTGAAAACTTGTCCAATTTATTTGTCTCTTTGATATAGGGACAAATTACAAATACTTAGATATTAGACTAAGTTACGAATAGATTTAAATTAGTTCTCGACTGAAATTCCTTGAAAAGAAAGTCATACAATTTCAGGGCCAAAATTGTCTTCTATTTATGAGCGATTAATTGGTCTGCCTAGTTTTTCTATCCTAAATGTCAAATACAAGGTAAACATAGAAGTGTCCACAAATCAATAATATTTTATTTTGTCACAAATCAAAATCCATAATTATCGTTACAATGAACAGGCCATATTATCACAAGAATTTATGGTAATATTAATATATTATTTTATAGCACTAATTATAACATTTAATTAATGGATTATATGTTTTACTGGTATAGTTAAACTACAGACTATGGTTAACATTGTGGACGGTTATACTGACAAAACACCAAAACAATAAGATCAAGAGTTGCAAGCATACGGCACTATTTTTGAAATTCAAACTAGTTTTCACAAGTCCTAACCGTGTGTTGAATTAATGTCGCCATTGTGGCAGCACGTTGTATAATTATTATGTAAAGCAAGAAATTCCCCAAACATCTCTTAGTCAACAAAACAAAATCATCAACAGTAGAGTTATAACAAATTCCTGTCAACTTTTCGAATTGTTATATCTACTGAAGCTGAGATAAAAAACGTTTATTGGTATACGAGACCCTTCATTGCCCAAGAGATTATTGGATAGGGATGCGCATCAACGGTAGTTATTCTACTATATTGCCTCTTAATTCTTTTGTTTTTTTCCGTGTGTTGCAAAACATGTTGCCAGATATAAAAATTGTTGTGACGTTTGGGAAACTGAGATTTTTTTTAACTAAAATAACAAACATTCTATTAATTATTTCTGTTAGTGTTGGAATGTTTCTTTAGTTATAAATACTGTACGGTTTGACATGTTGAGCAAGCGTGATGAAAAAAGAAGAAAATATGTTTATATGCGGTGAAACAGCGTTTATTTGATTGCTCACTCCTTCTTTAAATGAGAAGAAAACTTTGTCTAGCTGTGGAGCTCCTTGTAACTACAGTGAGCTAGAGATAGTTTTTAGAGCCCCACACATAGGAGTGACTGACATCCATAATGGCAATAATGCTCCTTCTAAATTAAATCTTTCTTCTGCTTGGATGGCGTCAATCAATTCATCAATTTATCCTAATACCTATTTTAAACGTGAAGGTAACTCTGTCTGTCTGTCTGTTACCTGTTTATGATTATTATTGTTATCGGTATTAGTTTTAATTTAATTGTTTATCTTATTTTAAATAATTAATGGAAATAATGACCAATGTTGTTTGTTCTTCCCTATCCTTGTTGTTCCCTATCCTTTAGGTATCATGAGATATTTAAGTAACACATGATGGACATCTGATAAACGTGTTAAAATAATGGTTTTTTTTTTAAGTATAGTGGTTTTAATATTGTGACACTGTAGCACATTAAGACGCTGTCAACAGGTAAACCGCTGTCACTGTCAGACTGCATACAAAAGAAAGAGAAGAGCGATGACCCAACGCTTGTAATTTATTGAAAAATATGAAGCAATTATTTATTTACTCAAAAATGAGTTGATTAATCGAAAATAAAAAAAACAACCAAGTTCTGAATACAAATAAGACGTTCTTGTTTAATTGAAATACCAACCGTACGTTGATATTTAATACAGATATTTTGGATTGAAACTCAAAGTAAAGGGTTAGTTTACCGTTAATTTGTATCGAGTTTTTTTTCTAAACGTGTTTTGGTAACAACCAGCTTCTGAGAAATATGTTCAAGAATAACATATATTTTTTCCGCTACCACAAACTATATAGATTTGTCATTTTTTTTGTTTAAGAAAAGCTACTTACTTTTATCATTTGCCTTTCGTCAGCGCGCGTCAGTTCTTAAACTATTTATATTTCTGTGCCCTAGCAGGGTTCATGTTTAAAACCTATATATGTGTAACAACTTGTAAATCACATAAGAAAGAAAAATAATTTTATTCGTCACAGAAACACGTGCTTAGGAAAACATAAACTCGAGCAAGTAAACATTAAAAAAAAACCTATCTACATTATAATCACGAGCACAAAAATAACAAATAGTCGGCAACTGCACGTCATGACTGTGACAAAAAGGCTTGCACTCAGCATGATGCTGTGCTATGGGGGACCCACAACACAACGCTGATGTTCAGTGGTTACCCGAAAAATACGTACGGAACTCAAGTCAGGTTTCACATGGATGCAATAAATAATGATTATAAGATTATTATCTTTTTACGCCTTAACGGCTGAACCGATTTCGATAGAATTAGAGACTCAAGTAAACCATGGCCTGATTTAGGATATGGGATACGTTCTTATCCCGGTAGTATGTTCCCATGGGACAATTCTCACTTCCACGCAGGGAAAGCAGCAGGCAAAAGCTAGTCTTTACTAATAATATAAAGAGGTAAAATTTGCAGACATTTATCGTCGCAACTACTGACCCGATTCATTTATGTTTCCAATTATTTCACAAATGGGGCGCTACAGTATTACCGAGTGTCATAAGATATATTTTTTATTAAAACCAGAAATTTCACGCGGACAAAGTAGCGGGCAGAAGCTAGTAAATCATAATTTCTTTAAATCAGACCCAGAACAAACAAAAATCCCTCGTTTGGCAATTGAATAGAAAGAAAGAAGAAAGAAAATACGTTTATTTGCGGTAAAGATGACGCAACAAAGAACATAAATACAAAAATAAGAAAAGGTTGGGGGAAACATGCGTCACATCCACGCAAAACGGCTATCGCTCAGCATTATACTGCGACCCTATGCAAGACAGAGCCCCACCGCTGGTTTTCAGCGACAGCCGGCGCCGACGTATGACGTCGTACGGTGCAGCAAACAATTAATATGATCATAGATAAAGAAAAATAATATAATAATAAAAATAAGTGGTAGAATAAACTAAACAGAAATATTAATAAAAGTAGACATACATGCTATGAGAATATCATCCTCCTTAATTGGTGCGTAGTTGTATTCACAATCATGTACCCCTCAACTCCGCTCTACTGAATGTGGGTCAATCACAACCCTTTAATCAGACCGACTGCGAATCATGGACGTCATTCACTGATAAGAATTGTATGGAGTGGCTTTTAAATTGAAATTGAAGATTTTTAATACTGATTTTAGTTTCTGAAGCTACCCTTAAATTAGTTTTGAAGCTACTGAAAACAAGTTTTCTATTTTAGTATAAAATTTTGTATTTTTTTTAAGAATGCGTGTGGACCTGTTCATTTTTTTTCCCATTGCTGGGCAAAGGCCTGCCTCCACTCCTTCCATACTTCGCGAGCCCGCGCGTCCTGCTTCCAGTTTTGCCAGAACCTATCCAATTCGTCCCGCCATCTCCTACGTGGTCTGCCGCGACCTCGTCGCACTGTTTCAGGGCACCAATTCTGTGCTATTTGGGCCCACAGTTGGTCGCAAGCGGCAGACATGTCCTGCCCAGTCCCATTTAAGTTGGGCAGCCTTTTGAGCCATGTCAGCTATCTTTGTTTTGGAGCGCAGTATTGTGTTTCGAACACGATCAGTTAATTTTACGCCTAGTATACTGCGCTCTATTGCTCGTTGGCAGACCTTGAGTTTGGACTTCTGGATGTTAGTCAAAGACCAAGTCACATGTCCATGAGCCTGCGTTTCAGTGCCATAGGTAACTTACCCTTGAATAGTTCCTTCATGGACCAGTAGCTCTTCCAGGTGCTCATTTGTTATTTCAAAATATGTAATGCTTGTTGTTTGTTACTTACTTACATGTTTTATCACGTCCTGTGTGCTCTTTCTAAAAACGTCAAAACTTGCAATGCATTAATAATGAAGGTTTTGGTATTGTTAAGGCGATTTCACTGGGACGTAATGTATTTATTAAATTAAATTAAAACGGTTAAAAATCTATAACAATAATTAAAACCCCAAAAAATATTTTAAATACAATTTATGTCAGCTCCTTTCAGTCTCATTTAGTCGATCCCGCGTTGGGCGCCAACTCCGTACGCAGCCAGTTTGACCACAGTATCCGATGTTTACGTGTTGTTGTTTGTTGATTAACTGGGGCATATGAATATACATGAATAATAATTTGGTATAATATTATTAAATTAAATAACAGCTCCTTCCCCCCGGCTCCGTCTCAACAAAATAAATCTGTTGATAGTCCCACGGTGGGCGCCAATTCTGTTTATATAGATCGCAGTAGTCGATGTTTACATATTATGGTTTGTGGTTTACAGGTAATTATGTACATTAATTATATACATGATATAAGAACCTATTTTAATAACTCTTTTAAGAGAGAGTTGTCCCACGGTGGGCGCCAATTCTATATTTATTCACATAGTAAGACCACAGGTAGTTGATGAATATTTCTTGAAGTGTACTTTGAAATTGACTAGTCTTTTCTAATATGTAGTTAAAATTTAGGGCAGATTTAACATCTCTATCAAAGTGGGTACTTGTTCTAGTCCCATGTTGGATGCCATTTCTACTTCTTTTGAATCGACATAAACTTTATGAGAATGGCTCATGTCGTAGAAAATATCTTAGTTATAACTACTGAACAAGATTGAGCTTGTACCTTTATATTCTATTTCCTCATTTTATAGGTTTTAAGGGTCTACCCTTGTTGTAGAACGATTAGATATTAAAATAACCTGGTAAAGATTCTCTATTTTTTAGTTGACAAGCTTCATACTATTCTCAATTCAAATAATATATGTTTAAAAACCTCCAGGTTCATTGACCTCTAGCCAGTCATGACTGAGTATTATTCTATCGTTTAACTTTGCAGGTATTTCTATGCATAGCATTGCTTTTTATGTAATTTCTTATAAGGAATGCGTGTATACTTATATAATTCTTTTTTTACAAACGAATAAATAATAATTTAATAACGTTTGAATGGTCACGCGAGCCTGTTATGTCATGGGCCACGTAACCGGTCATTTCTCATAGTTACCGGCCAAGAAATAGATTAATAGTTTTAAGTGTTGGTTCAAAGTTGTTGTTTTGTTAAATTAGGGTGATTAAGATTTAAAGATTTTTCATGTTTAGAGTTAGCTTTATATTACAGTTAATAGAGATATTTTGAAAATGGAACATCAAGCTCACGATTGTAGTTAGAACTTATTTTTTTTGGCACTTAAACACAATAATCACTGTCTAAATCCGGACAGCTCATCAGCTTATACCTACTAACTGGCACAGGCGAAATGCTGCTATGAATGAAGCCAAATCATAATAATCTAAACATAAGCTAAGCTTAAGAACATGAACACAAACAAGGCATGGTTGTATCCCACATTTCAACGGACAGCAGTGTCCCGCTATAGCTGAAATTAACACTCAAAAACATTGATGTATTAAATAGGAAGATACGGTACGTGCTCCTCGACGTGGACCACATAAGTTAGGGGAAAAGGACACAATTGACCTCAGTCACAATCGAACTGGCGTTTGTGTAGCACGCTATGTAAAATTACAGTAATCCTTTAAATAAGCAGCAACAAATATGTTCCTGTGTTTATAAAGTGTGCACAAATAGTACAAAAACCAAAAACAAGTCCCACGGGATTAGTTTTCACTCGTATGTACAGCCAAAAATTTTAATTTGTTGAAAATTATAATAATATTTAATGTTTGCTCCGTCATAAGTCGTTGCTAATCGTAAACATTCGGCCAACATTCGGCTGCTAACGCGATTTTGCTTGCACAACAGCGCCGGCTCCTGATATGGGTACGTAACAGTGACAATTATTGCTATCTCGTTCCCGCTATAGCCCGCGTAATATGTCTCTCTATTTCAGTTCTCGTGCACATGACGCATGACATCGGGAAATGTAGTTGTGTGTTTACATGTAAGTGTTTCTAGTCCATTTAATATTTACGTGATGTTAGTGAGTGGCCTATCTTCCCTTATTTTATATCAATGCTGAAAAAGCAGCATTTTAAGCATACCCTGTTTGCTCCAATTTCAAGCATGGTTACGGAATTTTGAACAATCTTTACAGCGATTTATTATCAAAAATTTGACATTTACAGCCTAATATAATTGAGCCGGTAAAACAATAAAAAACACTATAAATGTCACATTGTTTTAGCAGCTTATTTCACTGTATTATTTTGTAACAACTGTCACAGTGAGAATAAATACTCGCTGTGACAAATTAATATAATTAGTTTTGTTAGAAACGCCGCCGGTTGTTTTAATATTATTGCACGTAGGTACTATTATTTTGTGCAACAATGTATGAAACGTACGTAGTAATGTATTATTCAGTTTCTTTTACGGATCAGCAAGACTGATAGAATCTAGTCTATCTATAACTTTTGGCTTCCTCGCTTGGCTTGAGATCAGTGTGTCAGCAAAGTTGGAATCATGATTCACACTAAGTTTGTGACTGTGTGTGTTTTTGACTTCTTCACGCTCAAAAGGCTGGGTCAATTTTGATAAAATTTTGTATGGAGGTAGCTGACACCCTGGATTAACTTATAGGCTACTTTTTATCCCGATATTCTCACGGGATCGAGACTTACGCGGGTAAAACCGCGGGGCACAGCGAGTATTTTGTACTCGTATAAGGGTCGCTCAAGATACCCCGGAGGTACTGTACTGTGATCTTGTATTTTATTAAATCATGTCTTTTTTACCATGTGAAAATCGATTACAACCACTGGGGTAGTCATCCTTAGCACATGTACTGCGGCTCTGGGTTCTCCTGAAAAACCTTCCTGTTCCTTTGGCACGTTTTCGGAAAAACCGTCCGTCTTTCGGGTTATTAATTGCATGGTTCTGAGCTTATTCTTTTATTTTTTAACTAGAATATAATAAATAAAGAAATAAATAAATAACACACTCTTTATTATGTACACCATACAAATTACAGATATTAATGTTGAAATTTTACATAGGGTGACAATAGGCGGTCTTAGCGCTAAAAGCGATCTTTTATAGACAACCTAGCTATTCCTAGTTATCTAGCTTTTTCATCAAAATACTTAGAATACTATAATATTGTTGTGTCTCAGTATGTTAAGAGCGTTTACGACGTACGGCATTTCATACAAACTTTCAACTTGTTTTTCGAAATGACTAAACCGATTTTAACGAAACTTCATATGCATAAGCAGGACACAAAGATCTAAAAAGTTAGTTAAGTCCATTTTTGAAATGTCTTATTTAAAAACAGATAACTGGAAATCTCTATTTCTATGGAAATTTTAAAATCGGTCTAATTTGTCTGTAACACAATTTTTCGAAAATGTTCGTAACTAACTTTTTAGACCTTTGCAGGATGCTTATGCGTATGAAGTTTCATTAAAATCGGTTCCGTCATTTCGAAAAACAAGAGCTTGAAAGTTTGTATGAAATGCCGTAAGTAGTAAACGCTCTAAAAGCCGATTGCTATATTACCGTCCTTTTTCCTTCCAAAATCTGTTCGCGCGTCAAAATCCCTTCCCCATGCTATATTTCATAGTAAACAGTTGCGAGTATTTTTATGAATACACTCATAAAGATTGCGTGTTTCAACCCCGTTAACTTTTCGTGGGTAGTATGCAAAAGTGCTGGCTTGATTGATTGGTTGAACATTGGTGTACTGTACCCTAATTGCGTAACACAGTTTGAATCGGAATCGGAATGATTTTGAAGTATATTGTAGAATAAAATGTCTGCTCAACAACGTCAATAACGCAATGAATGTTGTTGAACTGTCAAATTGAAACCGATTCCTACTGATAGTATGTTACGCAATTAGCCCTCTGGACATACTGTGTTAACATAAGTAATAGGAAAAAAAAACTAGCGAAATTACTATCGTTTCTGTGAAATTAATTATTATCTGCCCGCCTTTTCCCAATTATGTCGGGGTCGGCTTCCAGTCTTACCAGATGCAACTGAATATCAGTATTTTACATGGAGCTACTGCATATCTGACCTCCACAACCTAGTTACTGGGTAAGACGATACCCCTTGGTAAGACTTTTAATATTATGAAATCATACGGCAAAATCCAAATTTTTTATAAGGTAAAGGTGTTTTTTTTTATAATAAATTAATTTATCAAAAAAAAAGTTAATTAAAAAAACAAAAAACCCGACTGCAAAAACATGAACTGAAAAGATGGAAACAAGATGAAAAGAAAACGAGTATCCTTTAAGTACCAAAAATAAATAAATGCAATCGGAGGCATCTAAGATGTTACGAACGCCTTAAAATTTGCCTCCGACTGCATTTATTTATTTTTGGTATATTTTATACTTTTAATTTAGGATTATAAGACGTTAAATTAGGTTATATACTCACTTATAATCGGGTGATAACAACCTCTTACTTACTCACTCCAAAAGTTTGGGATATTTTTTTTATCATTTCTCATTTAAATTACTTTTAAACATATAATAAGTATATATTTTTGTAATCACCTTTTAAAACCCTTCATTTTGATACCCCACTCGATAGGCTTGGGATATATTTTTTGTTCGCCATTTTGATTTTTAATAATTTTAATATACCCTATGATACTCGCGCAATAAAGACGAATCTAACGACATATCACTTATCAAAATCTGTTCAGCCGTTTAGTAGTTACGAGGGAACATAGGGACAGACATACATACATACAGGTCAAACACATAACCCTCTTTTTTTGGCTTCGCCGCAGTTGGGTAAAAACACTACGAGATGGATCTTGTCATGCACAAAAACCACACCATCTAATTTATAATCAAAACGACTCCAATTAAATATGGCAGCTTTCCTCATAAATGCTTAAATAAATAAGAAAACCAAGCAATCGTTAACATTCCTTGGAATTCCATTCACCGTAAGGTAAACGCTTGAATTCAAAAGAAAATAATTTAGCAAAACATCAGAATTAATATCAAACGAGCCGCCTATTACTCCGCTATGGCGCCAAAAGTCAAGTCAGCCATATTGAAAATGTTGTCGTGACACAAGCAAATTAACATAAACCACTCTGATTGTATGAATATTTACAAACCGTCGATCTTACGCTTTATTATATTCAAATAAGACAAAATTTCCCTGTAATCTGCATCGTACTGCGTTACCCTAGAGAATGTTAAACGACCGAATAACTTGGCCTCTTCGCGGTAAAATTATTCGAACTTTCAAAGCTCAACCTAAAATGGATACTGAATATGCCTTTATAGCTGTCGTTAGCATAAAATAATACGTAATGTTTTATTATATTATTTTTACGCTACGCATAACAAATTCGCATAATAACTATATACCGTGAGTCGTTTCATTAAGTAGCGTAAAATTAAAATTGTCTGGAATAAATTGGAACGTTTGCGTAATTTTAAAATGGATTAGACTTTCAAGGAGGACGATAAAAATGTGACATGATGTATTTTCTCGTTTAGACCGAATTAATTTTGGCTTACTCTAGGTGAGCCCATCACGAGCCGAGCACGAGCGGAGCATGAGCCGAACACAATTCGTCTAGTGTGGACCGACTTACAAGCCTCGAACGAGCGCGCTGCGAGCATTTCATTCGTACTCGGCTGTGCTCCGCCAATTGTCGGGTTTTTGACGAACACAAAGGGATTTGTTTCGCGTTCGAGGACAGTGATCGTTGTAGGTTCGTTGTACGTCCACACTTGACGCCGCAAACGACGAAGCCGAGAACGGCTCCGCTCGTGCTCGGCTCATGCTCGGCTCGCCTAGCGTAGACGCAGCTTAAAGTCTAACCCCACTGCCATCATTTTTAGGGTTCCGTACCCAAAGGGTAAAACGGGAACCTTATTACTAAGGCTCTGCCGTCTGTCTGTCTGTCTGTCTGTCCGTCTGTCTGTCCGTCTGTCTGTCACCAGGCTGTATCTCATGAACCGTGATAGCTAGACAGTTGAATTCACAGATGATGTATTTCTGTTGCCGCTATAACAACAAATACTAAAAAAATAGAATAAAATAAATATTTAAGGGGGCTTCCATACAACAAACGTGATTTTTTTTCTCGTTTTTGCTCTATATTGATAACGGCAACAGGTATATGCTTGAAATATTCACGGAATATGTAGATATATATTGATTTTAAAAATAAATAATTAAATTAAAATAAAACAAACTATTTAAGGGGGGCTCCCATACAACAAACGTGTATTTTTGCCATTTTTATAGATAATGGTACGGAACCCTTCGTGCGCGAGTGCGACTCGCACTTGGCCGGTTTTTATGACAGCCGTCACTGTGATCTTTTTGTGGCGGCCACCGCTTTTCTTGGAAACCGCACCTTTCTATGTTCTATGTTACACCGTAAATGACGTTTTACACCGTAAATGACACCACAAGCGCCATCGTGGCGAAGGGCTGCCCGCAAGGGGGTGTCCTCTCGCCGCTTCTATGGAACCTGGTGGTAGACAGCCTCATTAAAACACTCAACGACAAAGGTTATTTTACCGTAGGCTACGCCGACGATATAACCATAATAATAAATGGCACCCACGAAAACACCTTATGCAACCTAATGCGCCAAGCTTTGAAAATAGTAGAGGACTGGTGCAACAAACACCAACTGTCGGTGAACCCGACAAAAACCGAACTGATTCTCTTCACAAAAAAGAGGAAGTTGGTGACACTACAACTGCCACAACTCTTTGGAACTACCCTAAGCCTATCAACCGAAACCAAATACCTGGGCATCTATTTGGACAAACAGCTTGACTGGGCAAAACACACCAACTACATCACCACAAAAGCCAGCATATCCCTATGGCAGTGCAAACGACTGCTTGGAAGGAACTGGGGCATCAGCCCCAAGGTCACCCACTGGCTATACACAACAGTCATCCGACCAATTATTACATATGGCTCACTGGTCTGGTGGCCCAGGACGGACCTGAGCACAGCCCGAAAAGACCTCGAAAAACTGCAGTGGTTTGCTTGTGTAGCAATAACTGGCAGTATGAGGACTGCACCTACTGCCGCACTACAAGTAATGCTAGGACTGCCACCTCTACACCTCGTCGTGCGAGAGGAGGCAGCCCTGGCCGCCTTCAGGCTCTACTTATCGGGAACCCTAAGCAAAGACTCTAGGGTCAAGCACACACGCATAAGGGAGGATGCAATCGAACGACAACCGATGATGGCATCACCCTGCGACAAAGCCCAGAAACTACACTTCTTTCAGAAGCACTACAACGTTATACTCACAGAAGAACGGTGTGACTACTCAGGCCCGAAAGAGATGAGAGTATACACCGACGGATCAAAGACCAACTCCGGAACCGGAGTCGGAGTCTTCTCACACGACTTTAACATAAATATATCCAGCCCGCTGGGAGTGTTCAACACCGTCTTCCAGGCGGAATGTGTGGGCATTATACAAGCGGTTTACGCCATAGAAGCCAGGAAAGTTACGGACACTCGTATACGTATACTGTCTGACAGTGTCTCAGTTCTGCAATCCCTAGATAAAAAATATATTACCTCCAGACTAACACTAGAATGTCACAATGCACTGGAGCGGGTGACGGTGTGCAACCGTAACACAGTGACACTGCAATGGATAAAAGGACACAGCGGATCACTGGGTAACGACGCAGCTGACGAACTTGCTAGGAGAGCATCCAGCGCGTCAGTCTGGGGACCCGAACCCATCGTACCCATCCCCTTTAACCAACTACGCAGGTGGCTACAGGAGTTCACCCACACACAAGCGGAGAACTGGTGGACCTCGACACCGGGCTGCAGGCAGTCCAGGGAAGCCATGCCATCCTTAGATAGCAGGCTAACCAGGCGTTTGCTACGCCTGGACAGGAACGGCCTGCGCCTGGTGACGGGGACCATCACGGGACACTGCTCATTAAACAAACACTTCCACACAATAGGCATAACGGACAGCCCTCTGTGTAGGGCCTGCATAGAGGCTGAAGAAACCGTTGCGCATGTGCTCTTTGACTGCACAGGCGTCACTCAGATCAGAACGGAAACCCTCGGGTCACCCAGATCCTTCACAGATGTTCTATGCAGACCGGGAGACCTAATCAGCTTCTGGAGGGAGGTGGGCTGGTTGGAATAAAAAAAAAAATAACAGGCGGCCGCCATGGCCCACGCACAATGGTCCACATGAAGGACTAAGTGCGGAAACCAAACCCTATAACATAGAACATAGAACCGCACCTTTAGTAGAGCACTTATTAAAGCGGCGCGTCGTCGCAACGCAAAAACTTTCAACCCATCATCGGTATCAATTTAGACACAAGTTTAAATAGCTATGTGCAATCACCAATGTCACAAATACTACCTACATAAAATAAACTATTTACCTCAAACACAATAATTAACCAAAACAAACGTCAACTCAAATAGAATAATTCCATGAAATAATCCGGTTTAAATATGAAATTCCCGTAATAAAGCCGGTTTTAAAATGACTCTGAGCTAACCAATATTATACTAATTATCATGCAATCAAGGACCGGCAAATAAAATTATTGGCATACGAATTAAACAGAACGCGGAATTATTTCCATTGCATATTTGCATAATACCGACCATCCGTGTAATGATGTTGGCGGCATGGCACGTTGTGATTGGTAGATAATCAAGCGGCCGGTGTTATGCAAGAGTTATCCAGCTTCGTTTTCGATTTTGTACTTTGTGATTAATTTTGAATGTAAATTAAACAATGCATTTCAAAAAGTTGGGTTAAAGGCGGCTAACCAACGCTAAGGTTAGCCGCTCCCGGCTGTGATCGAGTCAATGGTCGGCAGTGAGGAGTCCTGGGACGCGGTGGTATCCTTCTTCTAAACAGTCGTATCGCAGAAGGAGGATGCGGGAGATCTCCTCCGCTCACACAGCCCGCAGCAGACACACCGGACGTCGGCAGAGGTCAGCCAATGCCCTCTTCCGGCACCCATAAATGGACCCAGGGGCGGCGGACTCGGGGACCCCCGCCGCCCCCTATCATACTGGATCCGAGGTGGCGGTGCGTAGTGTTCCACGCGCGCCCCTTTTAGAAGTCGCGGGAGGGGGGGGGGGGTCAAACACCTTCCCTGGACTTTAGGTGGCCCGCAGATGCGGGGATCGCGTTCATCCCATGATCCCCGGTGAAAGTGTGGGAACGGAACACTAGCATGGATTTTAGTCAGTAAGAGTCTGAAAGACCCCGTCGCCCGCCCTAGGGAGGACATCCATGAGGATTTTCCACCCGGAAACAAAAAAAAAAGCGTAAATAGTAAAATGTCGTAAGGAAAGTTTTGAGTATGAATGTGAAATGGCTTTATGAGTAGGGGAAAACCAAAGAAACGATGGCTGGACTGTATGAAAGATGATATGACTAATAGACCCTGGGTGACTACCGAGATGGCGAATTATAGAAAAAGAAGAAGAATGAAAGAAAATAAATCAAAAACCCGACTGCGTAAAAAGTGAACTTAAACAACCGGCCAACTGCGTGTCGGACTCGCGCACGAAGAACGTCCCATTATCTATAAAAACGGCAAAAAAATCACGTTTGTTGTATGGGAGCCCCCTTAAATATTTATTTTATTCTGTTTTTTAGTAATTTTTGTTATAGCGGCAACAGCAAAAATACATCATCTGTGAAAATTTCAACTGTCTAACTATCACGGTTCATGAGATACAGCCTGGTGACAGACGCACATACAGACGGACGGACGGACAGCGGAGCCTTAGTAATAGGGTTCCCAATTTTACCCTTTGGGTACGGAACCCTAAAAAGATGGAAGCAAGATTTACTTAATAATAGTAAATTATTTATTTATCGATTATTACCTATAAACAATCTCATGCAGTCGGAGGCAATAGGTCGTTATTGTTAAGAAGATACCTCCGACTACATGAGATTTTTTATATTGTTAATTTATATAAATCGTGTTTCCATCTTTTTTAAGTTAACTTTTTACGCAGTCGGGTTTTTGATGTTTTTATTTACCTTTTTTCATTTTACACTTTTTAGTTGGGATTATAAGACGGTAAATTTGGTTATTTACTCACCTATAATTGGGCGACTTATAACGGCCTCTTACTCACTCACTCCAAAAGTTCGGGGTAGTTTTTTATAATTTCCCATTTAAATTATATTTCCTTTCTTTCTTTTTATAAAAACGTGGCCCCCCCCACACTAGGAATTTCTCCTTTATTGTGGGTGTGTTTACAAACATTTAAACTCACATACACAAACAGCCAGACCCGGAACAACTACTTGTAGGTCATACAAATATTTGATCCGTGCGAGAATCGGACCCGCGGCACGCAGCGCAGCAGTCAATCGCTTAACCACTGCGCCAACCGTGTCGTCACGTCATTTAAACATATAATGTGTGTATATTTTTGTAATCACTTTTTAAACCCTTCATTTTTTGTAAATTTTTGTAAGCACCTTTTATACCCCACTCGATAGCCCGGGATTTTTTTTTTTTCGAAAACTAATTTTTTGGCGCCAATAATCCGCCAGTAAGCGCAGGCCACACCGCCAGCTAGCGGGTGGGCGGGCGAAGCGAACGAACATCGTTTCACCTCTTTACATACTTCGGTTCACACCGCGAGCTACCGATATTTCGCGTAGTTTGTATAGTTTCCTTCGTTCGTTTCCTTCGTTCGTTTCGCCCATCCGCCCGCTAGCTGGCGGTGTGGCCTGCGCTTAACATTCGTGCAATGGTTCTCTGCCTTTTCGCAGTTTTATTTCGCCGAATAATCATTTGCCAACTTATCATATAATTTTGTTTTATTTTCCAACCTCACAGTTACCAACTGTACGTTTGGTCTGCTTTTCATAATGACACTTTTTAAAATGCCAACTTTCAAGTAGTAGAATGTTTTATTTTGCGTAATATTAATTTTCTGGCACTTCGCCGGCCGCTGCCGCGGCACGCTCGCTACGCTCGCTCGGCTCGTGCGTTGTTTGTCATACTCTAACCTAACCTTTTTTTTTTTTGTTCACGGGGTGGAAAATCCTCATGGATGTCCTCCGCCCTGGGGCGGGCGGAGGGGTCTGTCAGACTCTTACTGACTAAAAACCACCCCAGTGTTCCCCTCTCACACTTGCACCGGGGATCTTGGGATCTGTTATTCCTTCCGCAATCCCCGGCTAGTGCCGGCCCGCCTCTGCGGGCCACCTCAAGTCTGGGGGGGGTGAGGTGCCTACCCCCCCCACGACGTCTGATAGGGGCGCGCGTGGAACACTACGCGCCGCCACCTCGGGTCCAATGTGATAGGGGGCGGCGGACGTCCCCAAGTCCGCCGTCCCTGGACCCATTATACTCTAACCTAACCTAACCTGTTTTCTTTTACAAAACCGATTCGCTTCTGGCACATCGCCGGCCACTACCGCAGAACTTTCGCTTCGCTCGCTCGGCTCGTGCGTTAGAACCAAAGCAAAAAAAGTACTTGGACAAAGAAGAAAGAATCAACAGAATTCTTGAAAACAAAACTACATACTCAGAGAAAAAATTATTGCTGTGCATTGTTGCCAATTTAAAGATTTAATGTTATTTTTGAGATTGTGAAATAAAAAATTTATGTAAAAATTTGTTTATTTTTTATCATTATATCAATGTATGAAAAGGGAACTGTTACACTGACAAAACGTCATTCGTCTAATAGTTGTGTGGCCTAGTGAAATGGTTGACAAATGATAAATGTCCCAAAACTTTTGTGTCATTATAATAATCAACTTAACAATAATTCTACCAAATGAAGCGTTGCCATACAAAAATTTGCTAATCGTTAGTTGTCAAAGTGAAACATCGGCGAAACGTTGGTTGGCAAGTAATATAAGATAATCTGGCAAACAATTTTCTGCGAAAAGGCAGGACACCCGTGCAATACAGACGAATCTAACGACAGAATAATATATTATTATTCAAAATAAATTCAGCCCTTTAGTAGTTACGAGGGGAACATAGGGACGGACAGAAATACATACACATATAACATACAGATCAAATACATAACCCTCCTTTTTTGGCTTCGCCGCAGTCGGCAGTAAAAAGACATGTTGCGCTGACTAAATCCCTGAATAAACTGGGATAAAGGCAGAAGAGCGATGATGAGTTTAGGTATTATTTATTAAAATTTATTTGGTTCATGCTCAACGAAGCACACATTTTATTTAAAATATTTTTCCATTATGATGATCCTTCGTTTTTATCAAGCGAATATTTGTTTTGAATGTGTGTAAAACTTTAGTAGGTATAATATCGTACCTGTCATGGTAATCGAGCGCCGTAAGATAGATTTAAATGGACACAGAACCTATGCTGGCCTGTGTTGTCTTTTCGTGTTTGTCTGTGTGACCGCGTTTTTAGTGTTCCGTACCAAAATGGTAAAAAGGAAGCCTTATGGTGAGACTAAGTCTGTCTGTCACACCTGGATATCTCAAGAACTAGTAATGCTATCAACTTGAAATTCAAAATAGTTTTAGATGACGTTTGCCCAACTATTTTGCAAACAAGAAAGAAATTAAAAAAAATATATATTTTTTGCATAAGGGTCTTAAAAATTTGAAGTGGGCCTACTAGGACATTTGGGGTATCATATGAAAGAACGCTGTTTGCACATTCTCAATTTTTTTTTTAGTTTCCGACTTTTGATGAAAGGATTCAAAAAAAATACCGTTCCCCCTTATCTCCGAAGTTTGCATACATAAAAATCAGAAATTATCAACATCATATATACGTACGGAACCCTCGGTGCGTGAGTCCGACTCGCTCTTGACCGGTTTTTTACTTCTAAACTACGCAACAGATTTTGATGCGGGTCTCAGCATCAGTTAGAGAATTTATTCCGAAAGGTTTTTGTGCCTACTAAATGAATATTAAACTTACATATATCAAAGAAATCTCCATGCTTTGTGAAGTCGTAGAACCTTGTGAAGTAGGGGCGAGTACCTAGCTACTAAATAAGCCAATATGAAAATACTTTTCTACTTCAACCATTAAATACAATCAAGCCAATCCATAAACAACAAACTAAAATCAAAGTTTAAACCCTCATAATTAATTTAACACCCCAAAATAATGGAATTATCAATTAATATTCGAGTTTAATTGAAACCCATTGAAACGCATTAATTTATTACTTCGCCCGCTTTGATTGGCGACAAATGACAGTAATTGGACCAATTAGTCTTTATTAAATTTTATTGAAGACTTGTAGTAATTAATATTAATGTTTGAAATGGTTTGGGATATTGGACATGATGCTAATGGTTCAGTGCCCTTTTTATTCAGTTTCAAACTTTATTCGTTATATAAACTAATAAAGAAGCCGAAGAGTTTTTTTTTTTGTTTGAACTCAATAATCTCTAGAACTACTTGTTATCATTTCAGCCGAAAGACGTCCAATGCTGGACATAGGATTCTCCCAAAAGAAGGGGGGGTTCCCAAAATCGACACGCTTTGCAGCGGGTTCGAGATCACAGTATGGTGTTACATATTTCCATTAGCTTTTGCCCGCGGCTGCGCCCGCATGGAGGTCGAAAATTATCCCACGGGAACGTACGCTTACTTCCTTTTCAATTACCGTTGTTTCTGACTTTTTCTGTTTGCTCGGCTCCTAAGGACAACGACGGCACGGTTGGCGCAGTGGTTAAGCGATTGAAAAAAACAAATATGTGCATGACCTACAAGTAGTTGTTCCGGGTCTGGCTGTTTGTGTATGTGAGTTTAAATGTCTGTAAACGCACCCACGATACAGGAGAAATTCCTAGCGTGGGGAAGCGTTTTTTTTTTTAAAAAAAACGGTGTCATAGCGTGATGTTAGTCTGTAACTCCCCTCAAGAATTGGGGTATCATATGCGAAAATATTTTTTCAAATCCGACAGCTAGCTCCGTGTGGTGCCGGACGTAAAGAATAGCACCATCCCATTTCTTCCCGTGGGTGTCGTAAAAGGCGACTAAGGGACTTACTAGAGAATGGCCAGCTGTGTTCTCTATGCATTTTAACACCAAACTGCGATCGCAAACCCGCCTGCCAAGCGTGGCGATTATGGCAACCCTCTCCAAATTTTGGGGGAGGCCTATGTTCAGCAGTGGACGTCTTTCAGCTGATAATTATGATGATAATGATTCAACAGCACCTCTAACTAAAGGTGTTCCTTCGATGTATACAAGCTTGGTGTTATACAACATGAAACAGAAATCTGTGGTCATATTTAAGGGTGTGGTGATAGCCCATCAACTCAAACTCAAAGCATTTATTTCAATTAAACCATTGACAGGCATTTTTGAATTGTCAAGAAGTCGGTCAGTTAAAAATATGAAGCTAGTTGCCCATTCCAAATAGTAGGTTCCTATGGAGAAGAACGGGCAAGAAACTCCACGGACAGTCTTTTAAATTAAAATATTGGTACAAAATATTGGTTACATCATTCATATTGAAGTTAAACATGTGAGAACGATGCAATACGTCAAAAGCGTCCGTGATAAAAAGATAACAATTCAAAACTAAAATAATTAAAAATAAGCCGTCTGCCACGGCTAAAATATAAGATTAAATAAAAGATTACAAATAAGCCCTGGCAGTTAAGAGATGACCAGTCCCAACTGACAGCGCCCGTTCACGAACATGACGCATGGATCAGCACCATTCAGCTCAACCATTTTGAAGGGAGCTAAATGATCCAACACACACGCCACCATCAGCGAGACATCTGAGTGAGCATGACATAATCTGCATCAAACTGAACTACTTTCTCCATGGGACCAACATCGTTATCGCGAAAAAATTATCAGCTGTCCCATACATTTGAGTCAAGTAGTTATTGAAGTTGTATTTATTTATTAAAACTTTATTCACAAGTAAAAAAAAATACTGTACAAAGGCGGAATTAATGCCTGAGGCATTTTCTACCAGTCAACCTTAGGGTGATGCAGAGACAAAACATGGTAGGTGCAACATAGGGGATAGATAACTTGAAAATCAAAAATATAATACTAATACATAGCTACATACGAGAATAAAAAGGGTCAGGAGAAATAACGATTGGTGGAGGTGAAAACGAATCAGCGCTGGGATGATTCTGCCAACTTCTTACGAATACATTCCCGTGCCTTCACTTTAAATGCTGATCGAAGTTTTGTATGGGACATTTGATTTTTTTTTTCACACATTTCTGATTTAGGCTGTATTTTTAATATCGTTTATGTTTGAACAATCTCACTATGCTTAGTGTAAGTTCACCTGTTCACTCATGTCTTAGGCGATCCTAAGAAATCTCTATGAACCAATCTTCACACGGCGATATCATCGGATCGTGGCGAGAATTTGATGGCACGGCGATAACTATCGCTGCGATAAGCTCGCCCGTCGAGATGGCGCCTTAAAGTCTTTCTACATTATAGTTTGATAAATACACTGAACCCCGGAAAAAATATCCAGTCCTTCACGCATTATAAAGGCTCCAGCAGAGAGGAGCGACGCAACACTAGTAGCACAATTTCTATGAAAACTTCATCGAAAGCGCTGCCTGTCATACCCGCGACATCACGCCAGTCTGCACGAACCTTAAATGTGTACTTAATTTCAGCCAAAAGACGTTCACTGCTGGATATAGGCCTTCCCCAAAAGGGATGGCGTGGTTGCCATAATCGCCACACTTGGCAGGCGGGTTGGCGATCGCAGTATGGTGTTAAAATGCATGGAGAACGCTGCTGCCTATTCTCTAGTAAGTCCTTTAGTCGCCTTTTACGACACCTACTGGAAGAAATAGGATAGTGCTGTTCTTTACATCCGGCACCACACGGAACAAAGGTGTACTTATGTGACCAAAAACCATTTTTATTTCTAGAAACTCTAAACACAATTTTTGCCAGAAAAAAGAAGTCCTGACCTGGAATTAATTGTAGCTAGCAGCATATAAATATGAATTCTCTATTATTTGATTAATTGGAATCGGGAATTGGACCGAAATTATTTGGTATCGAATCGCGGTTAGCTTCATGGCAAAAACTATCCAATTTTATTTCAAACAGTTTTTGATTTTACTTTGATAATTTATTGCTATTCATTGCTTGTTGAGTACCTATTAGTATGACCGATAATAATATATTTTTGGGGGTCCTGAGTTCAATTCCTGGGTCGGGCAGAGTTTTATTGGGTTTTTCCATTAGGAGTTACTTAATAACAGCCCGGAGTTTGGAAGTTGGCGGTGTGATACACCCGTGCCTTGAAAAGCACGTTAGGCTGTTGTCTCTGCGCTCGATCTCTCTCCGGTCGTGTCGGATTGCCGTACCATGGTAAAAACTATTTCAGACACGGACCTACATGGTCCTCACATGATCTGACCAAGATTATTTTTATTTATTTTTATTTTTATTAAGAGGAACAGCAAACAGTTACATTATGAAAACTTAAAACTAGTACAACAATATTCGTGTTTTGCTAATAATGTAACCCACAACACTGTCCACGGGTTATCATAATAATATAAAAACAAACAATAATCGCCAGGGGCGAGAAAAGAAAAAAAAAATGTAAAAAAAAGTAATAAGTAAAAATAATAAAGTAAAAAAAAAATAAAAGATGACAAATAAAAAGTTTACATACAACCAGCGCAACGCACGCCAGTCACAATCTGAATCACCCTGACACAGATTGCCAATCCATTGCTTCATATGTTTGAAAAATGTATGCTGGTGAAATGTCAAAATGAAACAGACCGCGACCGATCGCTCGCTACGCAACTAGGGTGCAGGACATACTAAAACAATAATTTGAAGATTACATCTATATTTATGTGTTAATTTTCAAGAGTTTTGAAGATAAGACCTTTGAATTTTCCTACTGGGCTATTGAAGATGTCAATATTTACAAAAGTTTCATTGTACAAGTCAACCATGCGGCGGATAGGTGAGCGCAGGCCGGAGTTGGTTCGGCAGGAGGATATTGCAAACAGCGTACCCGCGCGCACCTGACGCCTGTGGAAGGTCCTAGGTATTGCATAGCAGATCATGTTATTAAGGTTCATACAGTTGAATATATTTCTAACAATTTTGTATAGGGTGATGGCTTCAAGGTATTTTCTACGACAGTTTAATGATAGAAGTTTGTACTTGCTGAGTAATTGGGCATAAGGTAGGTAAGATCTGTGGCACCTGTAATGCATAGCACGCAGAAATTTATATTGCACATTTTCAATCATTTCCGTGTATTTCTTATAAAAGGGGTTCCATATCGAAACCGCATACTCCAATTGAGATCGAACTAGCGCATTATACAGGCATAAGTATGATGAGGTTCTTTTGAAGTTAAGGGTGGACCGCATAATAAATCCGTACATCTGATAAGCTTTGCTTACAATTTTATCGATGTGCAGGTCTAAGCAGAGTTTCGAGTCAAATATCACACCCAGATCCCGAATAGAGTTCAATTTAGCAAGTGGTGTATGACATAGGGTGTATGTAAAATTAATAACATTCTTTTTTTTGGTGAAAGTGATGTAATTACACTTAGGCAAACTTAACTTGAGCTTATTATTGGTACAGTAGTCGGACAATCGGTCCAGGTCCTGTTGGAAAAGAATACAATCGTCAACAGTTTTCACTGATTTGTATACCTTCAGATCGTCTGCGTACAAAAGGAACTGAGTATGTTGAAAACATTTCCCTATGTCGTTAACAAATATGTCGAATAATAAAGGGCCAAGGGTAGAACCCTGTGGAACACCAGATGTTAACCTGGTAATGTTCGACCTGTATCCGTTAATTACGACACTCTGGCAGCGGTTGGTGATATATGACGAGAACCAACGCAATAAGTTGCCTCTGATCCCGTTAAAGGCGATTTTGTTGAGTAATAATTCGTGATCCACCCTGTCAAAGGCCTTGCAAAAATCTGTGTACACAGTGTCCACTTGCTCATTAGCGTCAATGCTATCAAACAAGAAACTAGAGAAAGATAAAAGGTTTGTGGTAGTAGATCTATGTTTGACGAAGCCGTGTTGTTCCTCTATAATGACATAGTGCAACGATGGATATATTTCGTTATGAACAAGTTTCTCAAAAACCTTTGACAAGGTGGAGAGGATGGAGATTGGACGGTAATTCTCAACGTTATTTTTGGAACCACTCTTGTGTACAGGTGTGATATTAGCGTATTTCCACCGGTCGGGAAACACACCCTCGGTAATACACTTATTGTAAATAATACTTAGCGGCTTATAAATGCAAGCTGCGGTGTTCCGAAGAAAAAGTGCTGGTATTCCATCAGGTCCAGGTCCTTTGGAAGGATCCAATGAGTTGAGTTCTTTCAAAACCTTTTCCTCACTAAAGTGCAAGGCAGTAGTAATATCGCTAGTTGAAGAAGTTTCTGTTGTCGGTTGCCATTGTGATAGTAGTGGAGAGGCAGGTTCATACACTGAGTAAAAGAAATCAGAGAACATATTACAAATTACCTCTGGTTTGTTGGACTCTGTATTATTATAGTGAACTTTTGCCGGAATAATAGGTTTGTCCTTTCGGTTTGATACATATGTCCAGAAGTGTTTAACAGTAGTGCGTAAACTGTCCTCAATCGACTTTATATACGTAGTGAAGCATTTGTCACACAAATCTTTAAAGTTTGTTCTATGCAGGGCGAATGCTTCATAGTCTGATATATTATTGTACTTCTTCCACTTAACCCAAACTTTTTGCTTTCTTTTAAACAAACTTATTAAAGGGTGTGAGAACCAAACTGGGAATGTGGAAGATTTATAATTGGTCAGAGGCGTGTGAGGCTTAATGATTTCATCCAGCTTGTCATAAAATACAGATAGAGCGTCTTCAGAATTTTCGTGAGCAAGGAGGCAAGGCCAATCCGTACCCTGTATCATTTTATTAATTTCATCATAGTTAGACTTGTAAAAATTGTATTTTTGTATATATTGTTTTTTCAGGGATGAGATTTTTACATTTATATTTGTATCACAAACGAACGGAGGGTGGTATGCGTCTACAGGTAGTAAAGCAGAGGACTCGAGTTTTACGTTACAGGAACTATTAGATATTATAAGGTCAAGTGTTTTGCCTTTAACGTTAAGTAAGTTATTATATTGCGAGGCATATAAAAGAGATATAAAGTTGTTTAGGTGGTTACAAGTCATGTTGGAACTAAAGCACAGAGAAGCACTTGGTGGGGAGTCCGGGGAAGATGACATGTTCCATGCCGTTTCGGGAATATTATAATCCCCAAGTATATAAAAGTGTTCGACACTAGGATTGGCTAAAACGTCGTAGAGTAGTTCAAAGTGCCTCGCGTATACGTGCTCAGGAGTTGTGGGTGGTATGTATGTAGCAACGACGACATGACGCTTCTGATTTTGGTCACTCGGTATTTCAATGGCAACTTGCTCGATGTGGTTATGCAACGGAGTAACATTAAAGCATGCATTTAGGTCAATCTCAGTGGATCTGAGAGTCTTAAGTATTGCCACTAGAACACCACCACCATCTAACTTCTTCGTAGCCGTACGATCGCGATCACACCTGTACACAACGTAGCGCTGGTCGATAAACTCGCTGTTATTAATTTCTGGTGTTAGCCATGTTTCAGTCAGTACGATGATATCGTACGTTCGCGAAAGGATGTTAATGTTTAGAGTATGCAGCTTCGTACGGGTGCCCCTACAGTTTTGATAATAAATAGATAAGTTGTTACGAGTCACAGGCGCTGGTAGGGTAGTTAATTGTGTTAGATAAATGTTTTAGCAGCGCGAGGGTGCCAGGCAAGAACAAGCTATGCGTGATAAGTGGCGAAATTATGTAGAATGCAAGTTTAATTCCCGTTACCCAGCAACACAAACAAATAAATAGGAATACCAATTCCATCTTACGATAAGTACACAATTTTTTTTAAATAATATTACAATGCACTTTGACGTAGAACATAACAGTGAGATACTTATGCTGACACCCTAAGTGTGGGCTTGATAAGAAATTTAAAACTTTATAACATACCAGTATGATTAGCCGCAGCCCAGCAGTTGTTATACCACCTTTTAGTGATGCGGATGAGTGGGAAAATTCAAGTAACAACAATATGGTTAACACAATATGCAGATAATTAGGACATTCAATTCTGCTAGCACAATAAACAAAAGTAGCAGTATAATGTGACATAGGACAAATTATAAATATATCGGTAAAATAAAAGTTATTGGTCATTATTATTTTGAGCACGGGGTGGGGGCTTATTAATACTATTAATTTTGCGAATATCATCCACTGTCTTAACCGCAAAAGAAGGTACTCCGTCCCGTTCACGTACAAGTATGGTTGAGTTTTTAACCCATACATATTTAAAATCATGTTGTTTAGCGGCATCTTTACATTTTCGAAACAACTGCTTTGTTTTCAGTGTTAGATGTTCATTTACGTATATCTTAGTCGGCGACCCTGATATTCCAATTTGATCCGTTTTCAGGCCCTTAGCTAAGCGGAAGGCGCTCAGTAGGTTATCGCGCATAATCCTTGTAGTAAATTTAACGATAATATTCTTTGGTCTATTACTAGTTTGCTGGGCGTGCTGAACTCTATGGATGGATATTATATCTCTCTGTGACGTTGGGAAACTGATGGCATTGCCAATCGTATCTATTAACTGCAGCAAGTTTTCACCACGCTTTTCAGGGACGTTACAGATTTCAACGTTGCAGTTCCTAGCCTGCTGTTCCAGCGAGTCTAATTTTTGTTCAAGGTTGTTGATTAAAATTTGAGATTGGTCGGAGCTGCTGCGGGCCATGATATCTACACGTTCCTTAAGGTCTTTGTGCTCGTCAGCTTGGAATTGTACTGAGTTTGTTAAATCCGAGACGTCCCGAGCAACCGTATGAACGCGTTCTTTAAGCTTCTCTTGCCCACTTCGGAGACTGGTCACATCTTGTTTTATTTCGGAGAGAGTGCTTTTAATACTATCGTTGAATTTAGATATGCTAATCTCCATTTCTTCGCGCCAGCTACGCAAGGTTCCCCTGATATCATCAGTGAACGTAGCCATAGCGTGATCCATGTCACCACGCCATCCTTTTAACGTATTGTTAAGTACCAAGGAGAATTCGCTCAGGTCGCCAATAGCGGCAGTGTGTGCGTCGCCGCCAGTGACAATTGTAGATGTGGAGCCTGTCGAGGAAATCGGTGACAAGTTTTGTTGTTCCACGTTATCGCAGGACATATTCATAGCATCATCGCCGCAGTTTGCAGGGATATACACAGAGTGATTCAGTGAGGCCGGATTCGAGCGAACCCGACGTGTGATATTGCTGCAGGGAAGACATTTCCAGTGGGACTTTTGAACGCGAGTAAATCCAGCGAAATGCTGTTGAGTGATTTTGAGACACTCACAGTGGTATACTCCATCACAGGTATGACATTTCAGTGACAGAGCCACAGTTTCAATCACTTCATCGCAGAGATTACACTTCGAGCCCATTTTGAGAGAATAGAAAAAATATTGTAGGTAAGTGATTTATATTATGGTACTACCAACGCCACCTAGTGCCACGTGTGAACGTGATGTTTTTATTGAACGTGATTATGTCTAGACTTTAAAAGATATTTTGACCTCTGAGTTTGTTTCGCCATTTCTTCTCAGGGGTAGTCAGATAGGAATTGTCGACTCCATCTAGCTTCTTTTTTTTAAATTATAATATGACATGAAAAGTGATTCCGACATTCTATTTACAGAATAAACAATTTCATTTCATTTAATTTTCATTTAATTTAATTTAATTTTCATTTCATTTAATTTCATTTCATTTAATTTTCATTTCATTTAATTTCATTTCATTGATTTTTCATTTCATTTAATTTCATTTCATTTAATTTTCATTTAATTTAATTTAATTTTCATTTGTTTAATTTAATTTTCATTTATATTAATTTAATTTTCATTTCATTTAATTTTCATTCCATTTAATTTCATTTCATTTAGGTTATTTTCATTTCATTTCTTAATTTTCATTTCATTTATCGGAGTATGAGATTGAGGGATGAGAGAGTGCACCTGTGTCTGCGCACACACTTATAATACGCACTATAATATCTCCCGCGCTCAAGGCTGATCTCCGCTGAGGACCAATCTCAGCGGAGATCAGCCTTCGGCGCGGGACCATGGCCAAAATTCGATCTGGAGGACTATTATTATGTATTTTTAAATACATAGTTGAAAAAAACGTCGTTCGGAACTAAACATCTTATCGTAATTCTCAGATCTCAGAAGCAGTCTGCATTTGTGACCGTTAGATAGCCATGCTCGGGAGCTTATGGCTATCTGCTGAGCATGAGGAGCTCGTGGCTCCTATTAATACACATACTAAAACAGCCGCACAGGTCGATGCAACAGGTTAAGCTACGCTTTCCGGGGTAGGTCCATGGATAGGTAACCATCCTTACATACCAAGACTTCTTTGTGCCTCGGAAAGCACGTACGACGTTGGTCCCGGCTGTAATTCATGGATCTTTGACAGTTGTTACGGATCGTTAGAAGCCCGAAAGTCTTTTTTTTTTCTGGGTGGGAAATTATCAAATAACTTCTTCGTCGTCAGACTTTTACTGACTAAAACCCACCCGTGTTCCTTCAGATGCCTGTGTGCTAGGGCCACGATATCCCTTTCGGAAAACTCGCAACTCTAGCAGGCATTGGCCCTATTGGACCCCGTCAGTTGGTGCTGACATCTCTTAGAGGCGCGCGTGGAACACAACGCGCCGTTGACCCAGGCCTGGTCCTTATTGGACTGCGACCCATCGCTCACCGTCCGCAGGGCGCGCCTACGGTGGCCGGGAATCAGCCTGCGGCTTCCGAAAAAACATAATAATAATTGCATTTTTTGAGCATTTTTCTAACCATTAAAGTTTTAAATGCCATTTTCAACGTGCATAAAACTTTAAAATGTTTTAATAAACCGGCAAATAAAAACTTTGTACAAGAATATTACTCCCATCCCATTATAACATCAGAACACCCTCCATTACACAAACAAAATACCGTGAACAACTTCCAACCAACCTATTTCCCGGCTGAACTCATTCAGATTCCTATATTACGAAGAGAAACTTGGTCTCGATACTAGGAGCTCATGAAACAACAAGATAGATGCGAAGTGCGAACTGTATCAGAACTAGCAACTCTATAGATATATTGTAAAACTTCTGGAAAGTTCGCCGCAGGTTGTGATCTTGTATCCATATTAATAATATTGTTGGTTGAAGCGTGGTAAATGTAATTTTGTGGTAGAATGAAGATGCTTTTCGAGTTTTGTTGTACGCGGCTGTACGTCCACCCTTAACAAACGTCACGTAAGGCCGCAATATTGGTAAGGGTGTGACTACATGAAAATATAAGTATGATAAGTTAAGGGAACCTACACAGACCTACAAGCCTAACAGCCCTACGACCCTAAGCCCTATAAGCCCTACAGCCCTAACCTACCATATACCTAGTATGTGATAAATAAATATATAAATAAGTTCAGGATGTCTGCACCATGCGACCTAAGGTTACAGACGGATAGTAGACAGGATTTCCAGGTTTTGGGAAGGGTAAATTCACTGCCAGTCACGCAGACTCACGAGACTGATCAAAGATGGCTAAAGGTGTCTTGGCCACAGTAAGGGGTAATGAGACAAGAATATAAAATTCAAATCTGATTTATTTACAAAATTATACAGCTTATATACTAATTTTTCTTCACACACACTATTACATAAAATCTTTGTGTCCTATGCGTGTGAGATGCAACCAAATCAATATTTTTAACTGGGCCGCGCGTCAGCCGGGCCGAGTGCTGAGTTAATGTCCAAAGTTAACGTTGAACAGCGGCCTATAATGGAGTTATTTTTCGAACTGTCTGTGTAGGCACAGATTACCAGTCACTCAATACAAAATGTTTAATACCTACTGCTAAAATAGCCTACACCTCGAGCCGCTAGACGCTGCGAACGAAAATGTACGTAACCTTACAAGCGTAAAGTGAGATTTACTTTGTAGCTGCGCGCTGCCGCGTGGTTATTTGACCGAAATATGTGCGTACTTACGCGCCTCGCGGCTGTCTGCAGGTCGTTATTGTTAAGAAGATGCCTCCGACTGCATGAGATTGTTTATAGTTTATATAAATCTTGTTTCCATCTTTTTTAAGTTCACTTTTTGCGCAGTCGGGTCGTTTGGTACCTTTAGTTTCTTGCCAGCTCTTCTCCATAGGAAACGACGAATTGGAACCGTGCACCTAGCTTCTGACGTTTCATAAGTGCCTATGTAGATTTTAATTTTGAATAAAGAATTTTATTTAATTTCATTTCAAATTAATAAATAAAATCGCTTTGAAAATAATGCCCTTGACATTTTTGACACTTTTAGTCAAATAATGGCCTGCCATAGTCTCGCAAAAAGTGTTGATTCTCAACCTGATTTTGAATTCAGAGTAGCTACCACGTGCAAGGATAAGTAACGTTTGATTCTGAATAATCGGGGCTTGAAAAGATAAAGGGTCGTATTAGTGGAAGACTGCCTATTGTAACTTAGACTTTCTGAAAGCTTGCTACCTTTCAGCCGATTTAGAATAGGATGACTTTAGATTTTTTTACACTTTCTCGAAAAAAGGGCTGACCCATAAAACGGCTAGAAATGCTTTCAATATTTTGTTAAGAGTCTACAATACCTCAAATTGCTTGCTAGCTGCAGGTTTTTTCGATATAACGGAGGACCATTCCTCCGTTATATCGAAAAAACGTGCAGCGTTAACTTTGAAATAAATATAATTATGATAAAGTTGAAAGTTGATGTTTGACGAAAACATTCGATCGAATAAAATTACAAAGTTACCTCCAAACCGAACAATACCCCGCTATTGCATAATAACTGAACTAAATATAAAGTAGATACCATGATATTTTTTTATTTTTAAATTACCATTATATTCAGCGTAAAAAGAAATTACCTAAAATCGGTGCCTTTGTGTCGCGAATTAATTAATTTATTAATTTATAATTAATTAATTTATTTATTTTAATTAATTATTACAATTAATTAATTTAATTAATAATTAATTAAATTAATTAATTTAATTAATAATTAAATTAATTAATTATTAATTTAATTAATAATTAATTCTCCATTTAGCCCTTGCCTTCTCCCTGCCCCCTCTCCCTTGCTCCCGTGACCGCCAAAAGTAATTGGAGCCAAAACAATTTAGCTATTATTCGAAGCAGTGGCAACAAAACTTTTTGTAGTCGTAAGTGTTAATTGTATTTTCAAACAAGGTAATATTTACAATTATTATTTATTCATGTCAGATCCGGTCATTAGTACGAACACGTAACAAATCGCAGCGCGCGACTATGGGCTATATCGCGTGATCTACCCACACCTCTAGCGCGCTTCTACAGAGTCGTGATGTTTTGAGCCGATATCGAGGAGGACATTCAAGATTCAGTGTCTGGTCTGATCACGACGTCGCAGAACTGTATTCTGTACTCGATTCGTTATGCTCGGTTATTGTGGTGATTATAATTTGTAGTGATTGTGTCAATTTGTGATTTCAATAAACGCAGTGTTGTGTGTTTTCAATGCACGAAACCCAACTTCTGCCCACATGATGACCGAATCTAACGGAGTAAAATCCTGGCGATCCGACATACATAAATATGCTAAAAATATTAAAATAATAATAATTTGAACATGTGTATACGGAAAGAATCAAGAACCATAGATCACAAAATTCATTAGCATCGCTGTCAAATGCTATGTGTCCAAAAGGCTTGCAGTATTGCCACGTTGTATAACAATGCTGATTTTTTGGCCATAAATAGGCCAGTCACAATTCACAATTCTTTAAGGCTTCTACATACCAGCGCGACTAGTCGCGCGACGCGACACGGCACAAAGGCCCCGTGTGTTGCGAGACGAGCGGTGCCTTTGTGTCGCGTCGCGTCGCGCGACAAGTCGCCCCGGTATGTAAAACCCTTTATTGTATTCCATAATGTTAGTAAAACAGGTGGTACGAGTAGGCTTAAAATTAAAGACACAATTATGGACCCTGTCGGGCACAGCATAGTAGGAGAGAGGAGTAAGAGCGCTTATTTGTGTGTATATTATTAAGATATTCAAGTAATTATATTTTTAATTTATGACCACTTTTTTCTTCTTCTAATATTGAATTTGTTCACGCACCTATTTAGTCAATATTTTGGTTAAAGTTGTAAGTAGTACCAGCTTGAGTGAGTAGGTATTTTTTATGTTATACTTTTAAAGTTATAGTTAGTTATTCCTGTTGTTAGTCGGTCACGTGAAGAGTCAACTAACTGCTTGACGATGACTCCATTCTAAGTTGAACAAGAAATTCTTACACAAGTATTCATAAATAGACTAACCAACTAAACTTGAAGCTACTTCCGGAACTAGAGCCAAGCGAGCGAAACAAATTGTTTAAAAGTTAAAGTTTGAAGTTAAAAATAATTTAATTTCCTAACCCGTCTTGAACTTTGTAACATCTGTTTCTAACGTCTGGCTGAACCTTGAACAACTTTGATTAATTTCAACACAACGACTTATAAGGGTCAGCGCAGACAGAGGAGCAATATACTTGAGCAGTTTTGATAAATTTATAATTAACTAAAGTAAAGTTTAAGTAGACATTTATTAACCTCTAGCCTGAAAGACGATACAGACATTGAAAGGGAACGGAGGGCGCTGTCTGTTCGTGCGAATATGATAGCCTGCAGATTTGCTCGGTGTTCGAGCGGCGTCAAAATAGCCCTCAATCAACTCAGTCTATCGCAGTCCACTGCTGAACATAGGCCTCTCCCAGGCTGCGCCACAAAACCCTGTCCTCCGCCTTCCGCATCCAGTCTGACCCAGCCATCTTCTTAAGGTCGACGGTCCATCTAGCTGGGGGGCGTCCTACACTACGCTTGCCGATACGCGGTCTTCACTCCAGACTCGTCTGCTCCATCGGCCATCGGTCCTTCGACAAACATGGCCAGCCCACTTCAGTTTTCTTACTCTGCAAGCTATGTCAGTAACTCCGGTTCTTTTCCGGATAATTTCATCCCACCAAAAACATTTCATGTAAAATGTTGCCAAGACGACCACATAAGGTTTGCCCTGTGAAAAAGATATCAGATCTCATGTAGAGCCAAGCTTCTGAATCTACACGGCCTAACTCTACCGACCCTAACTTCACAAATTCTACATATCAGTAAGTAGCATGAAATGTTTTTGGTGGGATTTCAGTTCTTTTTGTAAGTTGCTAGGCAGTATTTTTAGTGTTTATTTTTTTCTTCTTTTTTTGGGTAGGTTTTAGGTAGTTACTGTCTACAGTCCCGTGTAAACTTTCATGTCCTAATTCATAAAATTGGTGAAAGTCTCATTCAAACTTCCACACCCCTTTCGGCTTTCTAGCACCTCAGCAAGTACCCTAACATTTTGAAGTCTCATACAAACTTCCACCCCCCCATTTTAGGGGATGGGGGGTGAAAGGTATAAGTTTATGATTTTTTTTGTTGGTTGTATACTAAACTTAGATTACATACCAAATTTCAGCTTTCTAGCACTTCAGGAAGTAGCCAAACATTTTGATGATCATCAGTGTGTCAGTGACGAAATCGGTGTATTCGGAGATATCAATAAAATCTAAAGTATTAGAGCTATTCAATTGAGACTTTGTATGTTTAATTAGTCTATTATTGACATCATATCCTGAGAATATGAACTATCTGGTACATCGGAAACCAACTCTATGAGGATTCAAAAAAACTACAAAACACTTCGAGAAAAGGTAGGTAGTGCCCTTGCGCTTCGCTTGGCTCGTCTTGGCGGGGGTACTACCGTGCCCCCAGATTCCTGATTTTGTCCTTCAAAGAAACTCCAAGCATAGCCCGCTCCATAGCGCGCTGGGCGACCTTGAATTTGTGGACCAGCCCGACTGTCAGTGTCCACGTTTCGGCACCGTATGTCATGACGGACAGGACGCACTGGTTAAAGACCTTAGTCTTCAAACATTGCGGGATATGTATATAAACATTGCAGACGCATACCTCTGCAATGTTAAATGCCCAAAATAGCCCTATTTAGGGCATTTCATACGTCCTTTAATAATGGCAGTCTGTGGATGGATTAAATGTAGAAACAGCACAGCGCTCTACGCGTCCAATACAACAACGCGTTCAGGGTGAGGCTCTTGGGGCAGCTTCGCTTCTGTAGCGCGTCGGGGATGTTCGCCAAGGCGCGTGTGGATTGTTTCCACACGATCATGCGCAAGCTGTGCACACCAACTTTGTTTAAAAGCTGTGTATTGGTTTAAAGTCATGTGTATGTATTGTGTAGCTTGCAAATATTGATTTTATAAACACACGCATAGTAATGTTAGAATTTAGTTAAAATGAGATATGCTATTGATTTTTGAAGTGTAATCTTTTAGTTATTGTTGTGTGGGTACGAGTATGATGACAGGCATTTTTACGTTGGATATGACTGTCATCCTATACCACTAGATGGCGTTACTTTTGGTATGGTTAGTAAATTTCAGCTGTATTTCACCAGTCATTGCTTGTGGCGTTACATAATAAATAACACCGAACATTTTATGATTCTCATAATTATGCAGTTTTTTACTAATGTGTCAATTTATGGGGAAACAACATAGTGAACAATTGTAATATTGATTGTGATGATTGAATTTAAAACATTGTTGGCATGGATCAAAAAATCTAAAGGCTCGTACAGACTGGTGACAAGACGAAGTAGACAAGTTATAGTTAAAATATAATTATTTGTGTCCAGTAACGTACGCACCGCATAGGTGACCAGCCCCGGTAGCTCGCACCTTTACAAGCTCAAGTAACTTGCACCGAGTGCAGAGCCTTAATGCGCTGACAAGAGGCAAATGATAAAAGTAGGCTTGTGTTAAACAAAAAAATGGCCAAATGTATACAGTTTGTGGTAGCGGAAAAAATATAATATGTTATTCTGGAACATATTTCTCAGCACTTGGTTGTTACCAAAACACGTTTAGAAAAAAAACATTTTTTTTTTTATTTGGGATGGGTTTGCTCTTGACCTTAGTCTAGGTCAGAGGTGACAGAAAAAAAGTCGACGATGGAGTGAGTTTACCCAGAAGAAGCCTGTGCACTCTCACTTTGAAAAGATTAGGGTTGTATGCTCTTTTGCTGTGCGCATTATAAAGGACATTTGGAAACGCTTAGTGCGAATTGGTGGAACAGCAACCAGGAAGGGATGGTAACCTTCAGTGCGTGTAGGTGACCGATAATAGAAGGGGGCCGGTAGAATGAAGTCGTGGAGCTCTAGGGCACGCTCACCGAAGTACAATCTGAAGAAGACCGACAAGCAGGCAACCTTGCGGCGATGAACTCGATACAAATTAATGGTAAACTAACTGTTTACTTTGAGTTTCAATCCAAAATATCTGTATTAAATATCAACGTACAGTCGGTATTTAATTAATAACAAGACCGTCTTATTTGTACGCAGAACTTGGTTGTTTTTTATTTTCGTTTACTCAACTAATTTTTGAGTAAATAGATGAATAGTTATGTCATCGCGCTTCTCTTTCTTTTGTGTGCAGTCGGACAGTGACCGTGGTTTACCTGTTGTCAGCGTCTTAAATTCCAACTAACAAAATAGATTTGAATATAGCGTGCAACAGATGATACGCATATTTTTACTCAAAACTTCACCTGTATACATGAACAAAATGTTTATAATTATTATTATATCAGACTCAAAGAAAATGGAACAAACTGGTGTAAAGTACAATCAACACTTTACTAAGTTTTAAAATAATGATCACGTAAAAAATTAAGTTATGTTAAAATTGCTTATTATTCTTACAGGCTAGATCAATCAACAAAGCAATTATTAAGAAAATTGTTCTTTTAAATAAAAGGATATAAAAAATACTTAAAAACTTTTTAGCAAAGATCATGGTCCAGCATGGTGCACCATGGTCGAGCAATTTGTGATCGGTCTACGCTGACCCTAAACGGACCGATAAAATGCTGGCTTTGATTAAGAAATATTGGCACTTGTTTTAAAGTCAGTTCGAATTGAAAACATTAACAAAGGGAACTTAATTAATATTGTATTTAATTTAAGTAGCTTTTATAATGGTAATGCCGGCTGTCATTCTATGAAATTAAACTTTTGTTGAGGTGATATTTTATGATAGGTATCTATCTATTATTTCATTTGACAAGAAAGGACCATGACCTTTACACGGGTCAAGGAATAGTGAAAATAAATGAAAACTTCTTAAGGCGCCTGTCCCACCAACGTGGCACGCGGCGATTATTATAACTTTGCTTTAAGACGCAGATATGATTTTAGTGACTTTTAAATCTGTTATTACGCCTTCAGATAATGCAAGTAAGTTACGCAAAAAATATATGGTAAACTAGAACGCATACACATCAATTCTATATGTGAATATTTAAGTATTGTAGTAAAATACTTTATGAAATAAATTCAGGAAGTCTACCCAAAGCATAAAAAACGATAATTACTTTATTCATACAAAAAAGCATGAAAATATCTTAGACTGTTTTTATAATTATTATCTATTATATTATCTATACCTAATTCTATCTGTGAATTTTTTCAAATATTCATATTTTCATTACTAAAAATAAATATTCCAAGAAAGTTAATGGTTGCGCGGCGTGAACGGGACGCGCATTTGTATGGCCAAGGTCAACGGCGATTATCTGACCCTTAAAGAGTTATTCCAAATTCAAAACACATACAGAGTCCTCTGTATGTTTTGAACTTGATATTTCTACATTGTTCTTCATTTAGGATGTAACCATTACTATGTAACAATATTTTAATTTAAAAGAGTGTCCGTGGCGTTTCTTGCCCGTTCTTCTCCATAAGAACCTACTACGCTTTTGAATGCAACTAGCTTCATCTCTCTGACTGACCGACCCCTTGACAATTCAAAAGTGCCTGTAATTGGTTTATTTGAAATAAATGGTTTGAGTTTGTGTTTTGAACTTGGAATAACTCTCTTAAATGTGTTAATTTTTTTAAGTGGCTCTCTTAGCCACTACAAAAAACCGGTCAAGAGCGAATTGGACTCGCGCACCAAGGGTTCCGTACGTATAAATGTTGTTGATGATTTCTGAAAAACTTTGCTATTTAGAGACATCATTTTATTTTTTCTGTGATCTTCACTTAAACTTCTATCACATAGAATAATTTCAGATTTTTATCTATGTAAATTTCGGAGATAAGGGATATTTTTTTTACATTTTTCATCAAAAGTCGGAACCTATACTGCCTAAAAAAAAATGTTTGAGAATGTGCAAACAGCACTCTTTCATATGATACCCCCATGCCCTAATAGCTCCACTTCAAATTTTTAAGCCCCTTTCAGTCCCTTTTGCAAAAAAGGTATATATTTTTTAATTTCTTTCTTGTTTGCAAAATAGTTGGGCAAACGTTATATAAAACTATTCTAAATTTCAAGTTGATAGCATTAGTAGTTCTTGAGATATCCAGGTGTTACAGACAGACACACTTAGTCTCATCATAAAGGTTCCTTTTTACCATTTCGGTACGGAACCCTAAAAATATACACATTTCGTTTCAACGCTAAAACTACCAAAAGCACTAAAGTTCCTCATCCCGTCTAAATTACGAGCAGCTTTCCATCTAATTTATTTACCTACATCGGAAGACACAATACATCAATTTGCCTCTAATTCCAACTGCTGCCTCGGTATTGGACAGAGGCCGTAAACCTTTTTATTGTCCTCCCGGGCCTCGGTTTATGCCTCGCGAGTGAGTTTGGTGTGAATAATAAAAAGGTGTTTTAGGGTAGGTGAACTTGGAAAGTTTTTTGTTGGGGTCGAGTGAACTCCGTGCATATTGAGTAGGTACTGGTGTGCATAACAACTCTACCTTAACTGTTTACCGCCCCCTTTTGCGTCGACCAATAAAAACCGGCAAAGTGCATGTCGGACCACGCACAATGAAAGGTTCCGTAGTTGGGATGAATTTATCTCAAGAAAAAAACTTAAGATTGTAGTTGAAAAACATGATCCCCAGTACATTCCAACTGCAAATGTAAGTTTGTACGCACAATATTGAGTGATTTACGGTGTTATTTTAAAATCACAGACTTCTTATAGGTTTTCCTGTACTGTGATATGTCACACGGTACGGTCAACAAAAATTTTTTTTTTTTTTTAATTTGCCCTCAAAACTGACCCCAATATTCAAAATTCATTTATTTACATAACACGACCGTGTTTGCGTCACAGAAGTTCATATGTGTACCAAATTTCAACTTAATCGGGCCGGTAGATTCGGAGCAAATCAGCTGTGACAGACGGACAGACAGACAGAAACACGAGTGATCCTATACGCGTTCCTTTTTTCCTTTTGAGGTACAGAACCCTAAAAAATATAGTTTTTGTTTAAATAAATATCTCAAACTCAAACTCAAAACATTTATTTCAATTAAACCTATTACAGGCACTTTTGAATTGTCAAAGAGTCTGTCAGTTAGTCAGAAAGTTGAAGCTATTTGCCCATTCCAAAACGTAGATCTCTATGGAGAAGAATAGGCAAGAAACTCCAAGGACACTCTTTTAAAGCAAGATATTACAAAATCCTGGGTACATTATTCTTGTTGCTTCTATATGTGAGAACAATGTTAAAAAAAAAATTGTTTATTTAAAAAGCAATTCAAAATATAAGATTAAATAAAAGATTACAAATAAGCCCTGGCAGTTAAGAGAAGACCAGTCTCAACTGACGGCGCCCGTTCACGAACATGACGCGTGGATCAGCACCATCCAGCTCAACCATTTTGTAGGGTATCTCAGGCTCTGTTACTATGATCACAGATGTCTGACCACCCTTTTTACCTACCCGTTTTTTTACGGTATTTTCTTTCATTTACAACAACAAGGGGCTAAGCAAAAATCTGATGCGGCGATGCTATTGGTTGATGAGATAAGCGTTACTATAGCGGCCGTGCAGGAATAGTCCTTACGGGTGATACTATAAGCATACCCGCGATAGTTTAAAACTAGGGTTTCTTGAGACTACGGTGGCCGCTACATAGCGTCCATAATTTACCGTCGAATGACGTCACTGAGTCGCTATTTATGTAAGTTAATGTGTTTCCCTAGAGATCGTTTTGTGACACCGTAATGTAAATTCCCGGTGCCATCACTTTCATGACGGCCGTCACTGCGGCCGTTATATAGCGGCTACTAGGAAACCATAGCTTTAAGTATGAGTAACTTGCGCTGAATTCTCGCGATATGCAATGCAATCAAATCAAAAGTCATTTATTCAAACTAGGCGAAATGCGAATCAACACTTTTCGAAAATCAAAATTACATGAGACAGTCCCCTAAAAACGCCCGCCCTTCACCACTTCCTAGTGCTTTAGCTGGGAAGAAGAAGTGGCGCAACAAACTCCCCAGCAGCACAGCTGTTTGTTCAGTTAGAAAAACTTGATTCTATTCAATAGTATGCAAAATAACGTATACCTACTATTTTATAGAATCAATGCATTGTGTTTGTGACTAGCTGTGACCTTATTATTGCTTATTATGTTGTTGTGTAAAGTATACAGGGTGTTAAAGTAACTGCGTGTCATAGCTTAGGGGTAGGTTCAGTATCGATAAAGGAAACCAGGACAAATAAAAAAAAACGTCCAACAAAAAATATAAATAAACATAAAAATACGTCTATTCGTACTTTAACAGGCCTAGGAACGTCAAATAAATTAATTTGAATTGTAAACGATTGATATTTTAAGTTAGAAGGTACTAAATTAGGTTGATCTTGCAATACTTTTTTTGTGTTTTCATATAGGTTTTTTTTTTTTTCCTGGGTTTCTTTATGGATACTGACCCTACCTCTAAGCTATGGCACGCAGTTACTTTAATACCTTACACAACAACATAATCATAATATAATATATATAAGGTCACAGCTAGTCACAAAATCAATGCAAATGATTCTATACAATAGTGCAATTACTTTAACACCCTGTATTGTTGCCAATATTGCTAATGTGTTAAATTGTATAATGGAACATCATTTATGTTCTTTTCCTTGCTATTATTCTAAGTAATGTTCCGAGAGATAGAATTAAGGCTTCTACATATCGGTGGTGCCTTTAACTATTTTTGAGATAACGATAATTTATGGTACTGTAAGAAATAGTTGATAGAATACTTTAATACTGATTCCATGGAGTTTCTTGTCCTTCTTCTCCATGAAAACCTAGTTTTGCGAACGGACAACTAGCTTTCTGATTAAATACTGACAAGTCTAACTGAATGTCTAGCCTTATCGTTCTGTGCTTTACTTCGTTTCCCTAAAAATGATATTCATAAGAACATTCATACACAGTAAATAATTATTAACCAATCTCTCATTCAAAACTTGCCATTTGGGTAATAATTATCTACATCGAGGATATAGTTGAGTTAAGTTGTTCAGTTTGATGGTCCATTGCAGACCCTTAAATTTGACCACATATTTCTGAAAGATGCTGTATTGTACATAAAGTCTATCCTTTGCAGAAAAATATAAAAGACACCGAAAGACTCAAATGTAAACCACTCGCACCATTAACGTTATATCTTAACAAATGACATGTTCTTGAACAAAAGTAATGCGAGACCAAATTGTTTTCGTCTCAGAAAAGAAATGGACATCGGACACATTTAATATCTTTATACCGATAAGTTTCTCTTGTAGTACGAAATGGTTTTAGTTTGTCTTCGAGTTCAGTTTTATGGTTCCGTGTCGGTGTTGACAAAACGTTATAGTTTTTGAAGGACATATAACTGTGTGATTCAAAATACTTTCGTGTGGGAATTGACAGGCCTTTCTTTTTAAGACGCAGATATATGCCAGTGACCTTGAGTGGTTAGCTTGCGTGTTCTGTACTGAGCTCACGCAACGCGTCGTACGTTCAGCCAGTAATGGGACTCGCCCATCAAGGACCGCTGTCCCCAATTTGACGCATTATTAATTTATCATCACAAAACAAAAGGCATTTTAACGCGTACCTATACTAAAAGATCATTAATTAAATTATCTTTAAATTGGTGAAGGTTTTAGAAAAATACGCTTGGTAGATTTTGCGCCATTTTCAGTTTTTTATCCGCGTTAGATGTAACTTAACAAATTAATTTCACAATTTAATATAAACATAATCTAATATATTCACTTACTACCATTTAAAAAATGGCGTGTTTAGTCTGGATTCCAAAATAATATGATACGAGTACTTTCTAGATTACTTCTTAAACTGAGGAAAAAATACATTAATTATTGACTGGAATTCATGCCAAATCTGTTTTTTTAGTTAAAATGTTAGTAATGCCGCAGATATAGAATATTTAAAGATAAACCTATGAGCTTATTATAACTAATATTATAAATGTGAAAGTAAGTTTGTTTGTTTGTTAGTTACCTTTTCACGCCTAAACCACTGAACCGATCATCCTGAAATTTTGCATATATGTTGTCAGGTGTACAGAAACGGACATAGTACCTTTCATCCCGAAAAAAAGTACTGTTCCCGAGGAAAACAACAATAACGTTCTTATGATAATAGATGGCGCTACATGTCTTTCGAATCATGATTGAATTATATTAATAATATAGAAACTTTGATAGTGTGTTAAGAGTTTTTTGCCGCCAAACGTCAAACAATAAGCAGTGTACAAACCGAATTGATTGTCAAATTCTAAATTAACGCGAGCGAAGCTGCGGGCAAAAGCTACTTATTTAATATATCCTCCATAAGCTAGACACAATATTTACCATTTCCACTTTCAACGTTAAATAATGCCTTTTAGCACAGACAAAACTTCATCTCAGACATTCTAGCCAGCTCTCAAAACGTTTAATTATCTCCCGGTCCAACTTTGATGTGCAATGTACGGAACACTAGTCATGTGGAACCGTCTCGTGCTTAGTTCTAACACTGAGAATTCCCCAAGTGTTGTCAAGGCTAATATCGTGTGGTCCCAGGCTATGAAAGTTTTCCTATTTATATAATCACTAGCTTTTGCTAAGGACTTTGCTCAGGTGTTAGGCCCCAATTATACTATCATACATTGATGTATTAAAATGCTATGATATATTTATCATACAAATATGATTTCATATTTGCCAAATTCTATGAACATTGTTAATTTGTAAAATGATGCTGTTCTTCATTTTTACATATTACACTAATGATCATATAAATTTCTTACGTAATCAAGATGGATTAGATACGATTTAAGGCTTCTACATACCGGGGCGACTTGTCGCGCGACGCGATGCGACACAAAGGCACCGCTCGTCCCACGACACGCGGGGCCTTTGTGCCGTGTCGCGTCGCGCGACAAGTCGCGCTGGTATGTAGAAGCCTTTAGCCGTGTTTTCCGCCTCTGTGCATTTGTGTGCTAGTATTAAATAAATAAACAATTTTAAATTGTTACATTCATGTCAAAAGATGGTCAGTATTCTGTTTCGTTTTGACACCCACACGAAAACACAGTGGCTACGGGCTTGACTTGATTTTCATGTAAAGGCCATTTATTATTGCGTGAGCTCACAATTCTCGGAATGAGTTCAGCCGTTTGCGAGCTACGATACCACAGACAGAAACATAGATACACACGTTAAACTTATAAGAGCTTGTTTTGTCGGGGATTAAAAAGAGAATTGAAAAAGTAGATTCCTATGGAAAAGCATGTGTAGAAGAAATTCCTTGAGTGGCATGATCAACAATTTAGTTCTAAGAATAATAACCAACTCGGCTCTAAAATAACCATTTAGCATTGTGTCATAATCAATCATATAAAATTATCAGAGTATAATCTGTGTGCCAAATTATACGTTGGCTGGTCGAGGCGTTCAGTCGTGAAAGGGCGAACAAACAAAAACAATCTGAATTTCACGTTTACGTTCAAACGTTGTCTATGATTAAAAATGCCATGCATTGAAATAAATGCTTTGAGTTTTGAGTTTGAATAGTTGATCTTAGTATAGAATAAAATAGAATAGAATACTCTTTATTATTGTCACCTTAGATAATACAGATAAAACTAAAAGGTGGGTAATACCTCAATGTTCGTTCGAGTATCCTACACTTCTCATGAAAAAAATCGAAACAACTAAGATTTTCTTTCTAGCCACAAAAATAACAAAAAAAAGAGGCTTAATTCATTAAAAAAACATAATTTTATTAGCTGGCATTTTTAGTGGTGTCAGAGAGTTCCAATTTAGAATTTAAATTTTTGAGTTTTCGTCCGACAAATGAAATTGAAATTTGTTTCGAGGCAACGCGTTTAATCGGAGTACGGAGTAGTTAATTGGTGTGTAATAACACAATATAACGACTTACCTACTTTAAAACTTGGTGTTTGACGTGTTTGTAATTTGATTATTAGGCTCTGTGATATCTGTTATCAAGATTTTTTTCACCACACATGGATACTTCGCCCGCAGAAGCCGCCCAAGAGTGGCGTTGCTGGATTCTGGTTTAACTTTTCATCCTAGATAGTAGACGAAGTCGCGGGCCGGGGCGACAGCTAGTTTTGTCAAAATTAAAATATCATTTATTTCAATCCATTTATGATCATAATATTTGGTACAAAATTAAATTTTTAATCACACTAAAATTAGAAAAAAAAACTTAATTAATTAAATAATAAAATAAAAATTATAAAATAACATAAATAATAATGATCACCACACGTGACAAGAATCGGTGATCGCAGATAACTGAATTACTGAGAGGGCAAAAAGTTTACTGTCTACCAATGACGTAAAAAGACGTAACATAGGATACCTACTCAAGATTCGATCTTAAAAAACGGCATAATGTCACACTATTAGATGACACGTGGAAGTAGGATGTCGTAATAATCGGGAGCGAAAAAGAGACAAGACGGAGAAAATGTGGCTTATTAGCCAAATTTTGACGTGCCACTTGTGGAGCGTGTATAACCTACCTCTTTTTACTTGTGATACTCGTATCATTGCTACCAATGAAGTAAAATTAGGTACGTAGATAGGTTAAATACTCAAGATTCGATCTTCAATAACGGCACAATGTCACACTATTAGATGACACGTGGAAGTAGGACGGCATGTCATAATTATCGGGAGCGAAAAAGAGACAAGACGAAGAAAATGTGGCTAATTAGCCAAATTTTGACGTGCCACTTGTGGAGCGTGTATAACCTACCTCTTTTTACTTGTGATATCATTGCTACCAATGAAGTAAAATTACGTAGATAGGTTACATACTCAAGATTCGATCTTCAATAACGGCACAATGTCACACTGTTAGATGACACGTGGAAGTAGGACGGCATGTCATAATTATCGGGAGCGAAAAAGAGACAAGACGAAGAAAATGTGGCTAATTAGCCAAATTTTGACGTGCCACTTGGAGGAGCGTGTGTAACCTACCTCTTTACTTGCAATATCATTGCTACCAATGAAGTAAAAAGGCTTCTATAGGTTACCTACATAACATTTGACCTTCAAAAACGGCACAATGTCACACTATTAGATGACACGTGGAAGTAGGACGGCATTTCGTAATTATCGGGAGCGAAAAAGAAACAAGACTAAGAGAATGTGGCTTTAGAAAATGTGAAATCAGCCAAGTTTTGACGTGCCACTTGCGGAGCGTGTATAACCCGTACTTATTATATCTTTGCTGTCTACCTTAAGGCGACGATAACCGACTTTTAATGATTTTATACTGAAGATCACGTCTAAACGAGTAGTGTTAATGATTTGAAAAAAATTGTGTTAAATTAGAGCATTTTCTCAATAATTTAATATGTGAATATTTTAGATTATGTTTATATAACATAGTGAAATTAATTTGTAAAGTTATGTCTAACGCGGATAAAAAACTGAGAATGGCGCAAAATCTACCAAGCGTATTTTTCTGAAACCTTCACAAATTTTAAGATAATTTAATTATTGATCTTTTAGTATACGCGTTTTATTAAAATACCTTTTGTTTTGTGTATAATAAATTAATAATGCGTCAAATTGGGGACAGCGCTCCTTGATGGGCGAGTCCTATTACTGGCTGAACGTACGACGCGTTGCGTGAGCTCAGTAGAGAACACGCAAGCTAACCACTCAAGGTCACTGGCATATATCTCCATCTTAATGCCGTGGTCTTCAATAGTTTTTCTTCTATGCTTAAAACCGTGCTATGAAGAATCGAGATTTTTTAATGAAGTTTAGAGCATTTTATCAATTGCAGACATCAACTATAGTGATGGGACTGATTATACAAATGAAAAATCAGTCCTCAGACATTCCAAGCTTGCGACTGACCGATAACCGGTGACGCTTATCATAATCATAGATTAACATCAAGAACAGCCAGAACAGGTCAAGCTTGACAATAGCAGTGTTTAATCTTGCAGAGCAATCAGTTTGCACTGGTTCCAATTTGCCTCGGGCCTATTAGGCTGTGGACATAGCGAGGGTATTAGGCTATGAAAGTACCGAAGTGACGAGCTGTGGCGAAGTGGGTTTGACATGTTCCCAGTTTCCCGTTGTATCTGCGGCCGCAGTTTTTTAAACATCGCGTGCACTACTGGACAGGTAACCTCAAATTTTGAAAAAAAATACAGAAAATCTTTACTTATAGATTATACGAAAACCTATAGGAAGTTTATGATCTTAAAATAACATAGTAAATCTCTACATATTGTGCGTACAAACTCACATTTGCGATTGGAATGTATTTATGGGAACACGTTTTTCAACTACAATGTTGTTCTTAAATTAAATTAATCCCAGAACGGAATGCATGGTCCGACAAGTACTTGGCCGGTTTTTTTTATTTTAAACACAGTGGAATGTGCATGGTAGTGCTTTTTTTTTGGGTGGTATTATTTATATAGGTAATACTTAATTATCAAATCTCGCTCTGGGCGGAGCGGGAGACTTTTACTGGCTAAAACCCACCCGTGTTCCTTCCGTTGCCTGTGTGCCAGGGCCACGATATCTCTTTCAGACAAACTCGTGCTGGATATTCTTGTAGATCGATTGATTTATGCTCGCCATTTGCAATCGGCCTACCCTCATATTCACACATCTATTAATCTCACACACCTAATCTTCACCACTTATCTCTAAATCTCTCAAGATCTGATGATAATCAAAAGCACAGGTGTGTTGGCACTGTTGCCGTCCTGCAGGCGGGCTGGCAACGCGTGGCTGCTCGTGGCTTGCTGCCAGCCGTAATGGGCCGTTAAGTAATGTAATATCAGCATAAAATCTTAAATGTTCGAGTGAATGCCGGAAACCGTGCGTGGTTTAAGGAGGAAAGTTATGTTTAGACTTTGATTTCGATCCTCGTTTAGATTTTCCGATTTGAAAGTGCTTGAGAAATGTATTTTTATTGATTCTGGTGAATTTATAGCTGAACTAGCGACCGGCCCATATTTTGCATGGGCGCGATCTACCGATGTGGTGACATGTGAAAATATGGAGATTTCTGTGCTTATAGCATAGTAATCCGTCTTCCCTACCATTAGGTCTACTCTTTGATATACAATTGCCTCTGTTGTCCCATGAAACATGAGGGTCCAGGGGCTAGTGTGAATCTTTGGGTTAATTCCAGCAATCGAGTCTGGTTTAACCACGCTGGTGTTAGTACATTTTATTCATTGATTCATTCATTATAGCACAGAAATCTCGATTTTTTTATTCTCAGTTAAATATTTCACGGCGCATAAAGTAGCGCCGCCCCGTTATGTTACAAAGTTACTTTAATCACCGAAAGGGTCGGTTATGAGTGTCACTGGCTGGTGACAGTCACTCTGAGTGCGTCGCAACAGGTCGCAACGATGGTTGCGTGGCGGCTGTCTTCTGATGACAGAAGAAGATGTCAGGGGAGCCGCTGTCATACCCCTGATGATATTGAAGCTGCTGAACCAGTAATACGATGACTGCTTCTGGTAAAGCCTCATCTCCTGCGCCATTATATTAATGTTAAATAGACATAAATCTTTCGGAATAAATTCTCTAATAAAGAGTTCTCGAATACATTTTTCAATGATGGTGAAAACCGCATCAAATAACATTGTGTGTAGTTTGGAAGAACTAGGCGCTCTTAAGACAAACAGACTTTGTTTTAAACTACCTATTTGTAGATGCCTTAGTACATTATCGAGTAAAGGCTCGTGAACACTGGTGCGACATCGCGGGCGCGCGCGACAGACAGCGCGGCCCTTGTCGCGCCCGCGCAATATTGCCAGTTGGCACGTGCCTTAAGTTAGAAATAACCGGTGAAATAAGTATTACTATAGGTGATTCTACCAGTTACTGTCAAACGTAACAGGCGGAATGATATGTTACGCGGACAGAGAGCCAAAACAGCCGTATCGAAAAGCCCCGCAAGTTTAAGAGCCAACTAGTCGCGGGCTCGAACTCACTGGCGGTCGCGGCCAAACGGCACGCTGTCTCACCTAGCATCGTGTCCGACAGAGATAGCGCCAGTGATGAGCAGTTAGAAGCTAGTCTACACGCATAACGTCTAGTCGCATGCACACAAACACAGTGCACGATAATTCATACTAAACCGCGCGCGTAAAAAATACGAAAACTCCTTTGGAAGGTGCGGTTTTATGAAAAAACTGCTGCATAAATCAATTACGAATAAAGTTTATTATTATCTTTGACAATTGAGCTTTGTCGGAACGAGCTTTGTTTTCGAGATTTTATACTTCTTTTAATACTTATTTACGCCCAAAGTTGCGTTAAATTTAGCAGGAAAAACGAATCTTTGTTGGCTCATAACTTTTTAATGCCTTTTTTTTTTACTATTCTGCTTCTGTACAGACAAAATTAATAATAAGACAAAACGACATCATGTTTTACTTTAGATGTACAATGTGTAACAGTGGAGTAAAGCCCCCCCGAAATTTGTATGGAAAAAGTATCGACTAGTTGCGCCTTAAGGGGCCGCGGCGGGGCGTAGCATGCGTAGTTCATACAAACATAATACCAAAATAATTTGTAAATCAAACATAATTCATAGGGTAGTGTGTATTTATTTCGATTGGATTACAGAATACCTATGTTCCCAAATATATATTTTGAAAGGACAATGATATAAAGACGAGATATGAGGAATTTAAAATTTCTATAGAAAACTTATTTTTCTCATTCTCTTGTTTAAATCAGTGTACACGATATCGCTTTCGGACAAACTCGCAACCCTGGCCCTAACGGGCCCCGTCAGTTGGTGCTGACAAGGCTTTGAGGTGGAATACAACGCGCCGTCGACCCGGGCCTGGTCCTTATTGAACGGCGAGCTACCCATCGCTCACCGTCCGCAGGCCCGCGCCTATGGTGGCCGGAAATCGGCTTGCGACTCCCGACGCCCGGGGCGTCTCCTGCGGCGACTAGGGGCGCGAGGGCGCGAACCTTGCCTCTCCCTCACGCGTTCCGCCTCCTCCTTCGCAAGCATTATTGCTTCGCAGCAGGAGGTGACGGCCTCCCATGCACCCTTGCTCCGAACCATGACCTGAACCAGGGTCGGACGCGAGTGATCGCCGGCGCCGATCGCCTCCGTGAGGACACGGCGGGGAAGGACCTCTAAACCAGGAATCAGACTTTACTAAAGTACTTGTAGCTACAGAATTTTAACTGGCAGAAACTCTGATGTCCGCTCGCTGTTGGTGGTCTTGTGTAGATGGATTGTTTCTTGGCCGCACCATTTATTGACTTGTGGCGGCATTTACATCGCCAAATACGAACTACGCATCACACTGACGTCAAGCAAAATCCTACATCGCGCAAGCAGAGTTTACCGCGTAACTAACATATAAATACCGTGTCCGTGGAAGTTTTTACCCGTTCTTCTCCATAGATATCTACTAAGCTTTAGAATGGGCAACTAGCTTCATCTGTATGACTTACCGACCCCTTGATAATTGAAAAGTGCCTGTAATTGGTTTATTTTCAATAATTGCTTTGAGTTTGAGTTTGATACAACGTCCTGACATCAATCGTCGCCGGGCGGTGGCCCACCAGACACGACACCCGTCTGGTCTGAGGATCCTCCCATTTCTATGGAGGATGAGTGAACTTTATATCCTGTTCCTCATGCCTCTATAGACTAATCAATATTTTGAGACCGGAAAATACAATCAAACAAAATACAGAATATGCTTGGGCAAACGCCCGTCGTTATCAGAATCGGCCATGTCTTCAATAAGTGGTAATGTGGGTAGGAACTAACAAAGAATCACTTGAGCCACAATCAAAAGTTATAATCGCACAAAATATCTTCCTTACAGAATTTCACTAAAATCTAGTCACTAGTAATTAGGAAATCACTTAATCAATCGGTTTTAATTATTTTTGTTACAAAAAGGGACAAGATTACGCGGAACAAAAGCGATTCGTCGGATACGTGGTACGCTCGCCGTTGACGTCCGGAAAACAACTGACGTTCAACATGGCCGCGCTGACCATCGTTTTGACGCTCCGCCAGACTGACAGTTGTCAAATCTCGTTTCGACGTATCTCAACAGATGGCGCTAGCAAGGCGCCGTCATGCTTATTGAGCCCCTAGTTGATTATCTGCGTTGCTCGTCTTTTAGCAGCAATCTTCAGCATCATCATCCAGCTCCTGTTCCATGTTATTTGGAGTTGGCGGAATACGTTTTTTTTTTCTATTATATTTATTCTCCCCTGTCAGCCGTCACGCTATCATTCACTATCTTCTCTTTAATTTCATTTTGGGGGAGGCTTATGTCCAGCGAGCTTGACGAGCAGTGGTGGCCCAGTGGTAACGGCCCCGACTTACGAGTCATAAGTCGTGGGTTCAAACCCAGGCAGGCGCTTTACTTTGTGTAAATAATTTCATCACCACTGCTCTCAAAACGGTGAAGGAAAACATCGTGAGGAAACCGGCATGTCCGGCATGAAACAATTCAAAGACATGTGACATCTACCAACCCGCACTGGGCCCGCGTGGTAGATTACAGCCCAGTCCCTCTCGAAGAGAGGAGGCCTGTGTCCCAGCAGTGGGAACATTATAGGCTGATTATGCTTATGTCCAGCAGTGGACGTCTTTCGGCTGAAATGATGATAATGATGATTTCAGCCGAAAGACGTCCACTATTGGACATAGGCCTCCAAAATTCAGCATATTCACCCTTATATAAAACCAAAAACGTCCATTCACAACCAAAAAAGTAGGTCATTTTCACAAAGAGATTGAATTTAACACACGTTCTTGAATACCGATAAAAATATCATGGATGTAATTCCTGTACGGCTTTCAGCCAATGTTTTCATATATTTTTTCAGTGTTTATTATTGGGTTTAAAGCAATATTTTTTTATGCGAATGATTTTTGCTTCTGCGAGTTGAATATTTTCGATGTTGGTTTTTCATTTACCTTTTCAGGTATTTTTTTATCACAACTTGTATATTTAAAAAATATTTTTATTATGTTAATAATACAAATTAAATTATTGGAGTCATCGACTCGACAAGTAAGAAGAAATCTATGAATCACATCATAGTTTTCTTCTTACTTGTCGAGTCGGTGACTCAAATAATTTTAATATTTTGGACTAGTAATTAGCCACATCGACAGTACCTACTTTTTTTTTTTTTGGTGGGAAATTATCAAATAATTTCTTCCGCTCTGGGAGCGGGACAGACTTTTTCTGACTAAAACCCACCCGTGTTCCTTCCGTTGCCTGTGTGCCAGGGCCACGATATCCCTTTCGGACAAACTCACAACCCTGGCAGGGACAGTACCTACCTAGCTGCTAAAGTGTGTGTCTTTTGGAGCAAATCCACGGATTTTTTTTATTTTACGTAATGCCTTTATTAGTAAATTTGGCAATGTAACTCTTACATCATTGTAATAAAGTATGAATTAGAATGATGCCGTGAGTTTTATACAATTCTTTTATAGACTAGGCTGACGCAATTGATCAATCAATTGAATTTGGTCTGGAGATAATCGTCAAAACAAGTTTTGATAGGATAACACTACATCAGGATTCATAAGACGACCGGTTTTAATATCTCAAATAATATCATTATTACATCGGCTTGACAATAATAAATTGCTTCATATATTTAAGGAAAATGGTAACGAAACAAGTTAATCCTTATCGAGCCTGCAATCATACTAATGACCAACCCATTAAAGTATCATTGCGACCTACGAAAAGATTTATCTTTCTTAAAAGATACTTTTGTTAACCCTAGAGAGGGCGCGCTATTCCGTAAACCGTCAGTGGGTGCTTGGGAAGCATTTTGCCGCTAATATTCATTGTTAATTTTAAGTAGGATTACTGCAATTAAATAAGTTGATTGTTTTCAGGGTTGTAAAATATGAATACCAAACATTTATTTAAAAAAAAGAAGGAATATGGCTTCTGAGCGGTGACCAAATTGCTGCACCGCCATTTATATTCATGACTAAGCCGTGGGACAGCTAAAAGATGACCAGTCCCTACTGACGACGCCCGTTCACGAATATGACGCACGGATCAGCACCATTCAGCTCAACCACTTTGAAGGAAACTTAATAATCCATAACTTTGGAAAATTTGTTTTTTTGTCGTGTTTAGTAAATCGATATGTACCAATCACATCTGTGAAGTTTTGCCAGCTAATTTGAAAAATACACTCTTTTCTTGCTAACACTTCTATTCCGCACAACTGCACTGTTTCACAACTAAAGAACGATTGGCTCTGCACTACATTTTACTATTTAAAATTACTTTTTCCCGAGCCCATTATTTTTAAATGTTGCCAAAGTAAAATAATGCATTCAGTTGCCATAATGAAAACACAATCATTTAAAAGTTTATTACAACATTATATTATTTGTGCTTTGACAGTGTTGCCACAGTGAATATTATAATTCGGTATTAAAATAATATTTTTGTCTAATTAAATCAAAGAAAATACGACACTAATTTAATTTGGCCCTATAAATTAATATGGAAACAGTACTCACAAACACTCAATTTAGTAAATGACTAGCTGCTACCCGGGGGTTCACAAAGAAAGAAAAGAAAGAAAGAAAATACGTTTATATATACGGTAAATATAACGCAAAGAAAAAAAAAACACAAACACGAAAGAACAAGTTGAGGGAAAATATGCGTCACACGCAAAACGGCCATCGCTCAGCATAATGCTGCGACCCTATGCGAGACCCGCTAAGTTTCAATCCCGTAAAAATATCGGGATAATAATTATTCTATGTCCTAATCCAGGTCATGTTCTACCCTTGTGCCAAATTTCATCCAAATCTGTTCAGCCGTTTTAGCATGAAAGCGTAACAAAAAAAAAACTTAATTTTGCATTTCTATTATCTAACATAGTTAGGATTCCTACATTAGAGCAACCAATGATACAAAACACATTATGGATAACTGTAAAATCTTTCCAAGACCCCAATAAATTGCGTTAGCTTACACACTTTCAATAACAATCTAAATGATTTTGAAAGAAATTGCTAATGCAATGCTTCATATATTTAAAAAATCGTCTGCTCGACAAGGCAGATGACGCAATGAATGTGTTTGAATTGTCAAAACAAAAATAGAAATTACCCCTGCTAATTTCCCAAAAGGTTTCTAACCAATAACATAAACGCTACCTATCTGCACAAAACAATAGACCAAAAACACTAACATTTTTCACAAAAATACTCTCCCTCCACTAACAAACACTAAACAAAGAGCACTCTTTACGATTATAGTATGGCGGCCGATACAAGTACGTCTCCCGCCAAAATGACTTTCGCGCCAAAGCGACCGCGACATTTGCAATTTGTTTGTGAGAACGTGTTTGAAGAGGTTGGAAGATACTTGTGACTTACGGGTGACTATTTCGTGGAGCAAAGGTCAAGGTGTATAATTATGTATTCTTATTCCAGAATTACGCAGCTACAAGGATCTCTCACAGAGAGGAGGCCTGTGTCCCAGCAGTGGGAACATTATAGGCTGATTTTATTCATGAATGAATAAAAAGGATCCTTTTTCGCGCGCTTTTGGTAAACATCGAATTCAATTAACTAGCGAAACTCTGCAGATGTGATGGGTATCGATATCTAAGTCATGACAAAACAAAAGATAAATTAATTTGATGATTTTATTTGGGGTATTCGACCGCAGTTAGTGTTTTCATTTGAAATATCAGTTTTTTTTTTGTGCAAACTTGACAGAAGTGATTTGTATCGATACTTAAATATTTACATTAAACATAAACCAAACCCGAAAAAGCAAAAATTCCTAAATTTTGACGATATAATCGAACATAAAATTGTAGGGAACAGCTGATTTTTTTTCACGATTTTAGGTTTGTTCACATAGTAAAAATTGCTCATTATGATGAGTACAATGACTCTTTTCAAAGGTTGTGCGTTAATTCCGGGAAATCTTGTATAATTCTTGACTTACTAAAGTGTCTTTAATGGACTAATTTAAATAACAAAATTCATACTTAATATTATTAATTTGAAAGTGAAGATGGCTGAACAAATTTCAATGATATTTGGAACACAGGTAAACCACGACTTGAGGTAGGAGACACGATACTTTGAATCCCGGTTGTATGTTGCTGTAAGATAGTTTTCGACATTCACGCGGGCGAAGCCGTGAGCAAAAGCTAGTAATATTATAATTCTCACCAGTATTCCAATTAGACAAAGCAAACGGCTTAAGATTCCAACAACCCCATCATATTGTAGAATACACAATCAAATCGCAATACAAGAACAAAATGCCAGGAATGAACGGTGATCAATTAGAGAGAACAAGTGCCAAAATTCTGCGAAAGATCTCTCTCTCTCTCAATTAAATAACTGAGTTGTTAGACATTAAATGATATTGCTGTATTGACCGATTGTCGTTCAAAATGGACTGCCAAAATTTTATATTGTGAGACAGGCCTGATGAATATTGGACGATTCGTACATGTGAAATATCTTTTATGTTTAAAATAAACCGCAGTTTAAATCAAGGGTCTAAAATATCTTACTTTTAGTAATCACTTATTTAATTAAATATGTAGTTACAGCCAACCCAATCTTTGACGTCGAATTAATTTATTATTGGCCTGCTTTCTTAAGTCTAACTGAGTCAATTGAAAAACCCTACATGTGCTATTCGAAAGTGTCTAAAAGGAGTACATAAAAAAAAAACTCGACCGTAAGTAAACAGTTTAAACAAGCTCACTTTTTAAGCAGGTTTATGTAGGTATGAAGAACAGGGTGTAAAGTTCACTCATCTTCTATAGAAAAGGAAGGATCATCCGAAGAGAATTGTGTCCGGTGGCATACTGCCTTCCGATTGACGTTGGGATGTTGTATACACGCTAGTCGCGCGGTAAACTCTGCTTGCGCGTTGCAGGATTTTGCGTATCATCAGTGTGATGCGTAGTTCGCATGTGGCAATGTAGATGCCACATCACTCTTCTCCGGAGACCGGACGTCAATAGTGAGCTGAGTCATGTATCTTGCGATGCTTGCCAGGGCCTTGCCGGTTCCAGTGAGTCGGAACCGGTCGCCGCAAAGTTTACGTTGGGTCGGAACTGTCTGCGGTAATTCTCCAGAGAATTGGGGTGACACTGCGTTATGCTCCAGTGAGTCGGATGTGGTACCGCGCCGGATTGAGGCGTCGACCAGGAGAGGTATTAACAGCTCAGCAGATAAGGCTGAGGGTAATGACCAGGAATGCGCGTCCGCTGCATGGAAGTGGTCAGGATACCCGTTGAAACCGTGCTGGCTGGTTGTGTGACTCGCCGCTCGAAAGCTTGAAGAAGTGATGATGATGACGTCACGTTGAAATAGTTGCACGAAAGCTGCGCTGACGATCACGTCAGGGTCATCAGTATAGAGGTATGAGGAACAGGGTGTAAAGTTCACTCATCCTCAATAGAAAAGGGAGGATCCTCCGACCAGACGGGTGTTGTGTCTGGTGGGCAACTGCCTGACGGTGGATATCGGGCATTATATTATATGCTAGTCACGCGGTAAACTCTGCCTGTGCTATGCCTGCTTCGCCATACAAAATCCCGATTGTGCGTGACGTCAGTGTGATGCGTAGTTTGCATGTGGCAATGTAGATGCTGCCACAGACTGGTGCAGTTGGCAGCAATTATTTATGTTCAATCTCAGTTTTAATGCCATTAACTGCATCAGACTGTTTATATGTCTCGAGGGTATTTGCTGTCGCGCAGTCCGGTTAATACGAGGGTGTAGTCACCAACTTATAAAATCTATAAATAAAAAACCGGCCAAGTGCGAGTCGGACTCGCGCACGAAGGGTTCCGTACCATTATCTATAAAAATGGCAAAAAAAACACGTTTGTTGTATGGGAGCCCCCCTTAAATATATGTTTTATTTTAATTTAATTATTTATTTTTAAAGTCAATATATATCTACATATTCTGTGAATATTTCAAGCGTCTACCTGTTGCCGTTATCAATATAGAGCAAAAACGAGCAAAATTATCACGTTTGTTGTATGGGAGCCCCCTTAAATATTTATTTTATTCTATTTTTTTTTGTTATAGCGGCAATAGAAATAAATCATCTATGAAAATTTCAACTGTCTAGCTATCACGGTTCATGAGATGCAGCCTGGTGACAGACGGACAGACAGACAGACAGATAGACAGACAGACAGACAGACGGCGGAGCCTTAGTAATAGGGTTCCCGTTTTACCCTTTGGGTACGGAACCCTAAAAATAAAAAAGTAACAACAACTTTTGTTTAGTTGATTATCATTGCAACGAAAAATAAGTTGACCAATCCTCACGTCCGTGTGTGTCCTATAAAAATGGTACGTCAAGATATCTCCGCTGACATACGTCCACTGTTTACTTAAACCGTCAGCCATAAAAATATACGTCACACTCCAGACATATTTACAGGAACCCGTATGTTACTGTGAAGTACTGTGTGCTTGACAGGTTATCCTGGACTTGAAAAAAAAAATTATCCAGGATAAATGTCGCAGAATCGTTATTCGAAAACAGGTCTTTTTTTGATTTAGTTTTGGATTCTAGGATTTTAGCAAAAGCCCTGTTTTTAGAAACTAAGAAAGATGTTCGTAAAAATATGAGCTAACTAGAAAGAAAATACGTTTATTTGCGGTAAACATGACGCAACAAAGAACATAAACACAAAAATAAGAAAAGGTTGGGGGAAACATGCGTCACATCCACGCAAAACGGCTATCGCTCAGCATTATACTGCGACCCTATGCAAGACAGAGCCCCAGCGCTGGTTTTCAGCGACAGCCGGCGCTGACGTATGACGTCGTACGGTGCAGCAAACAATTAATAGGATCATAGATAAAGAAAAATAATATAATAATAAAAATAAGTGGTAGAATAAACTAAACAGAAATATTAATAAAAATAGACATACATGCTGCGCCCCGCGGTTTCACCCACATAAGTCTCGATCCCGTGGGAATATAGGGATAAAAAGTAGCCTATATGTTAATCCAGGGTGTCAGCTACCTCGATACTAAATTGTATCAAAATTAGTCCAGCCGTTTTTAGAGTAACAAACATCCGTCCATCCATCCATACTTACAAACTTTCGCGTTTATAATATTAGTAGGATATCAGGATGTTTACAAAACATACTGTTTTAGTACTAGATAATGGGAAACTTGAATGGTGATTGGCTTATCTAAGAGTCAAGTTTTCACATCTTTGGTCTTCTTCATCTTCGTTATCGTTCATACTCACACCGCGTTGTTCGCAAATACGTTGTTACAAGATAATCCGTTTATTTTTGCTAAAATTCTGATATTAGCTCGTATTATTAAGAAAATCTTAATTCGGTTTCTTGCAAAAAACCTAAAATTTTCGCATTTTATGGAGGCTGGGGTGTATATTAGCTTTGTAGCCAGCTTTGAGGGGGGCCTGTTGCTATCAGACACTGTAGCTGTCCTGTCAGAAATCTAAACTCATGGATGCTATAGGTTCTCAGAATGTCCTGAAGGAAAACCTCAACATCGGTAATAGAATCCGGAATCCTACGCTGTACAGTCGAGTTCTAAATAAACTGTAAGTTGAAGGCAATCTCTAACTGATATACTCAAGTCTACCTACCCCAAAGGAATGTAAAGATTGATGAATGTAACTCAAACTGAAGGGGCAACAAGGAAGTAAGGTTATCAGAACCCCGGGGAATGACAAGATTGATTATTTTTTTTACGCGAATGCACTTAATATTTACTTTGGAGACCTTATACGTAATATACGTTACACACTCACACAAATCACGCTTTATACACACTTTTAAGAAAAAGAATATACTTTTTTCTAAAATATACAAATCCATATCATCAAGTCCCGTGAGAAACCTTTAAACATTAGGTTTTGCAGGAAAAGCTTATTGATTCTCAAACAAAGTTCTTTATTTTTGGCGACGAAAGACTGATACCAAAATATGTTTACTTTGAATCCCTAAAACTTGTAAAGAGACTATAACATCAAACGGTGCACCCAAAAGAATATCTCCTCAAACTTTAAGCCCTGCGTAGTTACCGAAAATTCCTGCGACCACACTTTGCTTGTAAATATTAAAACAAGCCCATATTAAAGTACAAAGTTTCGGCTTTTGACGAAACCACTGTTGCAATATACACTTCGTTTGTAAGGGTGAGTGTAGACAGCCTGGCCGAGACCACGACGGATGCCGAAACCGCATTAACACATTCGATAAAGGCAAACGGGGACCAACGTGTTAATTTGCGGTTTATCTCGAATTGGTACGGACATTAAAATTTTCAGTGTGTGTTTTCAGTGTGTCTACTAGTATTGAAAGAATATTATTAAACTAAACTATTGCGTTTTCGGTAACGTATTAACGGAATCTTCCGGTTTAAACACACAAAAAAAAACATTTTAAATAAATCAACGAAAATACCAGGCTTCACTAGTAGTAATTGGGACGTCCTGAAACAACATTCCCAATAATATTAAGTCTAATAAATTCACATTAATTTCATTTGCTGTTATTTACATGAAATACAGCTTTTCAGTTTAGGCCTCGGTTCTGTTAAGTCTTGAACACAAATTCGACGAAATGATGTTGGCGGAACACAACTGTGTTAGTAAAAGCAGCTTGTATAAACTAAGCGTTACGGTCTATACAAATAATTCATAGAGTAAAATGATGCCAGAAACAAATTCGTAATGCCGACGCTAGTTTCTCAAGCCAGGATAGTAAACTAGTGTTAGTAAGCTAGCAAGCAAGTAACTCTGGCTTCGTGCAAAGCTAGCTAAGTTTCTAGGCTGGTAAGCTCTGGCTCTATTTAGAAATTAAGCTGATTGATTCAAAATAGTTGAGCTGAATGGTGCTAATCCATGCGTCATGTTCGTGAACGGGTGCCATCAGTAGGGACTGGTCATATTCCATAGCCTGGTTGATATCCGGCTGTCGCTGAAAACCAGCGCTGGGGCTCTGTCTTGCATAGGGTCGCAGTATAATGCTGAGCGATAGCCGTTTTGCGTGGATGTGACGCATGTTTCCCCCAACCTTTTCTTATTTTTGTGTTTAAGTTCTTTGTTGCGTCATGTTTACCGCAAATAAACGTATTTTCTTTCTTTCTTTCTTCTTTCTATATTCTCTTAGCGGCCATGGCTTATTTTAATGTAATTTCTGAATTGTTATTTTTTATCTTTTTATTACGGACGCTTTGGACGTGTTGCGTCGTTCTCACATGTATAATTTCAACACGAATGATGTAACCAATATTTTGTAAATAGTGTCCGTGGAGTTTCTTGCCCGTTCTTCTCCATAGGTACCTACCTACTAAGCTTTGGAATGCGCAACTAACTTTATGACTGACCGACCCCTTGACAATTCAATAGTTGCTGTAATTGGTTTATTTTAAATAAATGCTTTAAGTTTGAGTTTGCTGTAAGTGCCCTGACAGGGTTCATGTACCAAAGCTGACAGTAATTCATTGTAAAACGTGTGATGTGCATGAGAACAAATAAATAAATAAAAATAAATAAACTTAAAATCCTGTGTAAACTAAGCCTTACGGTCTGTATAAATAATTCATAGCGTAAATAATGCTACAAGAAACAGTCGTAAGTGCTAAATTTTACACTAAAGTCAACGCCATGAGACGAGATAAATTTCATACTTTGGGATTTAAAACTTTAACTGAAATTGTGTATGGTTCAGTTTCCATTGCAACTAAAATTATTTTATGACGTTTAGCGATAATTTCTTCATTCATAAATCAACTTAGATATCTTGAGTTTAAAGTTGATAGTTGTATAATTTGCAATTTTATGTATTTATAGCTTCTCATGACGGTTACTTTAGCTTCAAAAATAGGAATTTTGGAGAAACCTTTTGTAGGGTAGTGGAAGATTTTTACGACTTTTGCACCTCAAGAGGGTTTTACTGCTTTCGGTTTAGGAGAATGTCTGTTCTTGCAAATAATAAATTAATGTCGAATTTCTGAACTACCCCTTTTCAAGGTCGTAGCTAATAACTTCTTTAGTTTAGTTAACTTTAGATGGGTATTCCTCTGATTAAGAGCGTTTACACCTTACGGCATTTCACACAAACTTTCAAGCCCTTGTTTCTCGAAATGACTGAACTGATTTTAATGAAACTTTATACGCATAAGCAGGACACAAAGGTCTAAAAAGTTAGTTAGGAACATTTTCGAAATGTCTTATTTAAAAACAGATAACTGGAAATCTCTGTTTCTATAGAAAATTTAAAATCGGTCTAATTTTGCCTGTAACACTATTTTTTGAAAATCGAAAATGTTCTTTACTAACTTTTTAGAACTTTTTATCCTGCTTAGGCGTATGGAGTTTCATTTAAATCGATTCAGTCATTTCGAAAAACAAGGGCTTGAAAGTTTGTATGAAATGCTGTAAGGTGTAAACGCTCTTAATTCTATGTAGGTGTTCGATTATTTATTCAACTATTGGCATTTAATGTGTGTTACAAAATTATGGCTTCAATCAATTTCTAATCGGCAGTTCTGATAAATTACACATGGAATAAAATCATTCCCACATGTTCTGATCAAGGAATACACAAAAATATCAGTAGTGCACAATAACAGACTTGTATTGTAAAATAATTATGAAAATCAGTGACATAAAAGGCCTCCATCAGCGCAAAGCCATTAAAGATGTCACCCAACACAATAACTACGAACAAAAACCAATAAATCTCTCAGATAATAAAGGCCTTCCACACAACCCATCAAATGAGCATCACGGTAACAGGTGACGTGGCCCATTCAAAATATATTACACCGTACCCCGTATGAAAGGGCATAAAACATCGGGTTATGTTTATACGAACGTACGTGAGATGCTTACTTAGCGTGGATGTAGGGAAGAATTAGGTGTCATGGCGGTTAAAATGGCCGCTATGGGAAATGTCAAAATTGACAGTTATAGACAGTTGATTAGAGGTAAGCCGTCGGAGGTAAATATACGTTTCCATGAACGTGTTAAGACGCTGACAACAGCTAAACCGCGGTCACTGCCAGACTGCATACAAAAGAAAGAGAAGCAAAATATGAAGCAATTATCTATTTACTCATAAATGAGTGGAGAAATCGAAAATAAAAAGCAACCAACTTCTGCATACAAATAAGACGTTCTTTTTATTAATTAAATACGAACTGTACGTTGATATTCAATACAGATATTTTGGATTAAAACTAAAACTAAACGGCAAGTTTACCGTTAATTTGGATCGAGTTTTTTTTTCCTTTCTAAATACAACCAAGTTCTGAGATATATGTTCAAGAATAACATATATTTTTTCCGCTACCACAAACTATAATAGATTTGCCTATTTTTTTCAAGACAAGCCTACTTATATCATTTGCCTCTTGTCAGCACCTTAAATGGTGGAAAAGAATATTTGCTGAGCATACAGAACCTGGTACTGCCTCATTGGTGCCATTAGCGCGATGGCTGAGAGTTCTAATAAATTCACAGGCTTTCTATTATTGAAATAATGATTGTAATCAGATCAGTAATTCCAGGATTACGTCTTACAAACAAACTAATAACTTTACCTCTTTTTTCTTTCTTGTTCGTGTGATTAATGACTAACCTTTATCAGAGTTTTTATGCCGTCCATTTGCCTCTGACTTGGCTTCACATGGCGTCGAGAAGTATCTCTCAGGCATGCCGGTTTTGTATGGGAGGCCGTCAGCACCTTCTGCGAAGCAGTAATGCTTGCGAAGGAGGAGGCGGAACGCGTGAGGAAGAGGCAAGGTTCGCGCCCTCGTGCCCCCAGTCACCGCAGGAGACGCCCCGGGCGTCGGGAGTCGCAAGTCGATTTCCGGCCACCGTAGGCGGGGTCCTGCGGACGGTGAGCGATGGGTAGCTCACCGTCCGATAAGGACCAGGCCTGGGTCGACGGCGTGTTGTATTCCACACGCGCCTCAAAGAGTTATCAGCACCAACTGACGGGGTCCGTTAGGGCCAATGCCTGCCAGGGTTGCGAGTTTGTCCGAAAGGGATATCATGAAGGAATACGGGTGGGTTTTAGTCAGTAAAAGTCTGACACGCCCTCTCGCTCCGCCCAGACCGGGAGAAGTTATTTGATAATTTCCCACTAAAAAAAAAAGCATGCCGCTTTCCTCACAATGTTTTCCTTCACCATTTTTTAAGCAAGTTAAAACTATACAATAGTTCCGTGATACAATACGCACATGAATCCGAAAAGTCAGAGGGGCCGTGGGTTCGAACTCGAGACCTATGACTTGGCAGTCCGATGATCACACCACTAGGCTATATCTGCTACTTTACCTCTTTGTAACATTAGTTTATTCGACAGTTTAAATTAGATTTAGATACTCTTTCACTTTAACAAAGATAAACTACGTCAATGTGTTTGATACAAAAGATTGATCAATATTCTATTACTTCAAGTCTTCAATAGAATTGAATGTCTGATTGATTAGATGCTCAGATTATCCCTTTGTGTCTGACAGCCTAGTACTTTCTGCTTTTATCTCCATTTGAGTTGATATTTTCATGTACATAGTCGCTTGTTTCAATTTATTTGTTTATTGTGTATGATTTATTACACTCCCGGACACCTGAATCGACCCACCCTAAATATTTTTGTTTAAAGGTTTCTCATGTTTTTAAATAGATAATGGTACACAAAGAAAAAAAAAAGGTTTTTAAGCCCGTCACTCACTATCATTTCCTTTTGTCATTGTTCCAAATTTGAAATCAGAATAGTGTTCATTGAGAACATGTTTATTTAGTAACTTGTATTAACTCCAAGAGTATTTATGACGGCCGTCATGAGGTTCGGCATGGAATAAATAAATGCCACTATGGCGTGCTGTGGAATGTTCTCCCATAGTTCTAAGATGCAAGTTCTGCAAACCACAGCTTGCGCGGCTACTTCAGGTGCAGTGTCCATAATTTGAACGTCAGACTGGATTAAAAAATAAGGAAAAACAATGTTGAAACTTTTTTTATGCAAAACCAAACAAATAACTAAATAAATGTTGACATAAAGATGCTCTAATCAATGCTTGTTGCTTCATTAAGAGTGACAAAACTCCGATTTTCACCTTTTTTTTCAAAATCATGAATTCAAATTTAGAATAATGGTGATACCGAAATGATGGCCAGAATTTGACCTTCAAAACTGTATACAAACTTTTTCTCTGAGTTATCATTATTTTGATGTTTTATTCCTTTATACAATGATATTATAAGTAAAGTACCTCTTGTAGTGGCACGTTAAAATTTGGCTAATTAACCACATTGGCTTCGTCTTGTCTCTTTTTAGCTCCCGATAATTACGACATGCCGTCCTACTTCCACGTGTCATCTAATAGTGTACCATTGTGCCGTTTTTGAAGACCGAATGTTGAGTAGGTAACCTATCTACGTCTTTTTACATAGGTATAATATCATTGCCTATAAACATAAACATTCACGGTGGCTCGATTGAGGAGTCCGGGAGTGTATTTTCTTTGACGTGTCATCTTGGTTTTGAAGTAAAATAAGATATTTTTTTTTCTTTTGTGGAGTTTGTAGGTTAATATTTTCTCGTGTTGTGTATGTGATAAATCGCATAATGCCATAGTAAAATGTTAGCCAGTCAGAGTGTTAGCAAGTGGTATTGTGGCTGACTACCTAGGGTACGCTGGCCGTATATTTAAAACTAGCTGCTGCCCGCGGCTTCACCCGCATAGCTTTTTAAAAGTAGCTTGGTTACTTCTTATAACATCAGGCTATCTGTCGGGGAAATGCTTCTCAAAATCGGTCCAGGCGTTTCTGAGATAAGCTGGAACAACATACATTTTATTTTTTGTTTTAGGTACAGTCATGAGCACTATTATGTAAACGCTTAGCAGAATTCAAAGCCGATTTTCTTGTGGAATAACGATTGAAACCTAGAGAAAAGATCTTTTTTATAATAGTTTGGGTCCCAAAATACTATGTTCGTAGTAAAATAAAATTTCAAACAATATAGTTGCAGGAAATCTTTTTTAAAAGTTGCTGAGAGTATACATATTAGTGCTCGTGACTGTACAGTGCCTAAATAGAATAATGCATTTAGTATAAATCTATGATTTTGACGTTACAAACAGAGACTTCCAATTCCATTTAATTATATTATATTAAAAAATAAAAATAAACATTTATTTCACGCTCCAATGGCCCATAGACAAATACCTTAGAAACTAACTTATATGAAGTATAAAACATAACTTAATTATGTTAATAAATATAGCTTAATTAAAACTAGCTTACAAACTAACTTAAATAAGTTACGCAATTAAATTTTGTTTTATACTTTTAATAAAGTATAAAACAAAATTTAATTACGTTAATAAATATAGCTTAATTAAAACTAGCTTACAAACTAACTTATTTAAAGTATAAAACAAAATTTAATTACGTTAATAAATAAAGCTTAATTAAAACTAGCTTACAAACTAACTTATTTAAAGTATAAAACAAAATTTAATTACGTTAATAAATATAGTTTAATTAAAACTACGAGTATGTAAGTTATTATTTGTATAGATCAGTCTCACCTGAGTTTGAGTAGATTTCAGATAATTATCTATTAAGCTGCTTGTAGCTAGGTTGAATAGGCTTCTAAAGTAAAATGGAATGAAGGGAGTAACATAAGCTTTAACATTAACTAAAGTCTGTTTTAGTATGTGGTGCCGGACGCAAAGAATAGCATCAGGCATTAAGTCCGCCTTTGGAGTGTTTTTTTTTTACTTGTGCATAAAGTTTTAATACATAAATAAATAGCACCATCCTATTTGTTCCCGTGGGTGTCGTAAAAGGCGACTAAGGGAGTTACTAGAGAATGGGCAGCAGCGTTTTCTATGCATTTTAACACCATACTGTGATCGCCAACCCGCCTGCCAGGCGTGGCGATTATGGCAATCCCTCTCTTTGGGGGAGGCCTATGTCCAGCAGTGGACGTCCTTCGGCTGAAATGATGATGATGAACTGTTTTACCCTCGGATAGGCTTGACTGGGTTCTAATCACTTAACCAATTATCTACTCTGTTAATAATCACAATATTTCATACGTTGTTTGTACAGGCTGTTTGGTAGCTATACTCCGTTTGAAATAAGATTAGACATTTAAAGGACGATGGGAACTGGCGTCCCCAAAATTGAAACTTAGTCAACAGACTTGAGACATATCGCATTTAAAAGGTCTTGGCTTACTGATCATTGTTTACTATGGTGAAGATCGTCAAAAGCACGGGGTTTTCAGTAAAATTAATAGAATAGATTACATCGCGACATTTAAGGACGCTATCACATTTTGAACTCGCTCTAGTTTAGGTATCTGAATCACAACACAACAACATTACGCGCACGCACACATTGAAACCGCTGACCGCTCGATTTTATACGTAACTTAACTAATCTTGGTACTTGAAGGTATATTTTTTTAATTTTACTGGTATTGATTGAGTAAAGTTAGTTGTAAGTTTGCAATCGAATTTTAGTAACTGTGACTAACTACTTTCTGCGTGATAATTATGTTTTTAGTATTTTTAAAATTCATCAGCCATTACGTAGCGTAGGTAGGTGGTACCCAAAAATTTCAAGCGCTGGCCATATGGATTAAATACCATATTTTTAAATATACTAACAACCCAAACTGACAACCTATTTACAAGGAACACCTACGATTATCCAACAGGCTACTATTAGTTAGAAAAGATGTAAGTAGGTACTCGTAAATATTATTTTTGCTGGCAAATGTTTGAGCATTACATAATCTAATACTAGCCTGGGAGTTTATCGTAGACTTTCGTTGTGGTATTTAAAAATAATCATTCCGTTATGAAAATAGTAAGTATTTTATTTACAGAGACTGGGGCGCGATTTCAGTACTTTTGATAAAAATAAAACCAAAGTAGGTAGTAAAAAGTATATTTTCATTTCATGTTTCAAAGAAGTTAAAATTTAGAATGAAGGCCAGCTCTTTCTAGGGTTAAGTACCCGAAGGGTCCAAACGGAGCACTATTGCTGTCACTCACGTGTCCGTCTATCACACAGGTTTTACAGCCAAACGGTTAAAGCTACAGTCTTTAAATGTTCACTGTATAAGCATCTTGTTAACCCTTATTTTTTCTTTATTCATGATGAGATACTTCACGCCGCGATCAAAAAGAGGAGTGTGGCTACCTACAAGGATTAGCTGCTCAAAAAGGAAATCAATCTCGATTATTTTTGTGCCTTTTGGCTTATACTCTCTTATTGCGCATTCTTGCTCCTGAAAATAAAAAAAACCGGCCAAGTGCGAGTCGGACTCGCGCCTAAGGGTTCCGTACCATTATCTATAAAAATGGCAAAAAAACACGTTTGTTCTATGGGAGCCCCCCTTAAATATTTGTTTTATTTTAATTTAAGTATTTATTTTTAAAGTCCCCGTTCCCGTTTTACCCTTTGGGTACGGAACCCTAAAAACGGTAAAGAGCGAGTCGGACTCGTGCACCGAGGGTTCCGTACGTATATATGATGTTGATGATTTCTGAAAAACTGTGCTAATTATAGACATCGTATTATTTTTCCTGTAATGTTTACATAAACTTCTATCAGGAATAATTTCAGATTTTTATCTATGCAAACTTCGGAGATAAGGCCCCTCCTTATCTTCGAAGTTTGCATAGCTAAAAATCTGTTTTTATAAAACGGTTTTTTTTTTACATTTTGCATCAAGTCGGAAACTATGCTGCTTAATTTTTTTTTTTGAGAAGGTGCAAACAGCGCTCTTTCACATGCCCTAGTAGCCCCATTTCAATTTTTTAAGACGGGCTTTCAGTCCCTTTTGCAAAAAAGGTATATTTTTAAAATTGATTTCTTGTTTGCAAAATAGTTGGGCAAACGTCATCTAAAACTATTCTAAATTTCAAGTTGATAGCATTAGTAGTTCTTGAGATATCCAGGTGAGACAGACAGATATACACACAGACAGACAGACTTATGAATTGACAACTAAGTCGATTTATCACCAAAATGTACATCCACCATCATGAATCAAAAATTGGATGGTATATTCGTAAACACCACCTTCAACACCTCCACAATTGATAACAATGTCGAATTTTTATAAAAAAAATACACCCACCATCTTGGATTTAAAAAATTATGTCATACGTAATCACCACCCCTAAAAACCCCAAAATTAACTATGTATCGATTATCTCGAAAAAAAAAATAGTTCCGCCATTTCAATTTGATTAAAGATAATATAATTATTTACACAATGTTTATCCGTAATCTACAACCATTATTTATAAAAAAAATTACAACTATGTATTTATTTTTAAAACAAATTCCAATAATCATACTTTTATTTCGGTCCGAAAAAGTATCAACTTCGTCCACCCACAGTATACAATACAGCACACACTTCTTCTGTACGTAAATATTTTTTTGCGAAAAATTGAGACACCGGTGGTTTCACGAGCGCGTCTGAGCGCGGAATGACGAACCGCGAGTAGAAAATGTATGGAGAAATTTGAGAGCGCTTCTTATTTTAATCATAAATAAAAAAGTTATTTATTTACTTACAAAATATTTAGTAGGCCGTATAGAGGACTATATAAGCAACAATTTTTTATTATTTGTATGTTTAACTATGCAGTGGATTTAGCCATATTGGTTCCTTTTCAGACCCCATTTTTTTTTCATTTGTTGGTTTTATTGTGATTGTTGAAACGTATTTGTGTGAAAATGTTGTATGTTGTATGTCGTATACAATTTTTATGGGCGTTTTTTGGAGATGAATATATTACCTTTAATTTGAGACAATGATATCCTTGCAGTTGTGACTCCTAATTCATTAAAATGGTACCTGAAAAGCACTGTTATTGAGGAAAAATGTGATAGCGTCCTTAACATAAATTGCGAAATGTGGACTTCTTCTTCTCTTCTGCCTACTCCTTCGTGAATTATAGGCATGATGTTTTATTGTTTTATGTTCCATATTATATAAGTCGGTAATTATTATGCTTTATCTCTAGTATTGTGATGAAAAATAGAAAACAAACATCTATATTTTCGTTAGATAAATGAAACTCATAGATGATTTTTTCTGGAAACCCCATATATTTCAGCCTTGAAACAAACAGTTTGTTATTTTGTAGGCCGTAACGAAAAACATGAGACAAAATTAAGTCTGTTGGAACAAAAAAAATATATGGGGACGAGGTCCATAGTAGATTGCCCATCGTCCTTTATTTAAATAAACCTTTTTTACAGTCCGTTCAATCGATTTTGAATTCTATTGCGTTGGTAGCATGACCAATGACAGCTGTAAGTGTAACAAACAGTTGGTATTGTAACCACGTTTTTTCTTTTAATGCCATCCTTATGCCTACGGAATAGAAGTCAAAATCGGTTGAACGGACTGTAAACAAGTTTATTTAAATGTCTAATCTTATTTCAAATGGAGTATAGATGCAAAAGCTTAAGAAGGTGATAGTTGACACCATTTGAAGCATTTTTAGCATGTTTTAAAAAAGGTTTAACGATTGAGGCTATTTTATTTTTCAAATTTTATAAGTATTCTACGCCTTCAAAAGTGTCTAGTATTTTTTTCTATGAACACAGATGCTTGTAACTTCGTTTATTAGATTAGATGCACATCAGATAAACCAAGAAAAAAAAAAATATAGGTACCAGCTTTAACTGGGGCACTGTTGGCAATTAACTAAAAATTGCAAATAAAAAAAACATACTTCGTCTAAGACATGCATGGCTCAAAATGCTCTTAATGTTGCCAGCTATAAAACCCTTAAGGTTTTGCACCCAGCTTCCAAACACGCTGTATAATTAAGAAAGACTTGAATTAAGTGACGTGAAACGTGCAAACAACAAGTTTACTTTATTAAGCCAAGCCGTTGCTTAGTGATTAAGTTACCATGCACGTGTATCTTAAGACTCGCATTCTACTTAAGACTTGGAATATCTAGATTAAACTTCTGAGTTTGGCATAAGACCCAGAACCCAAAACAACCAAGCTATTCTGTTAAATGGGAATATAAAAAAATCTTCAAAGACAACTCTCAATTATTTTTAAAAGCAGTTTATCCCTTCGTTAACAGTTATAATTATTATTAAAAGTATACCTTAAAATTGCAAATGCCAAACTGCATCCGGTGATGGATTATTTTTTATTCATTAGTAAATATCTAATTTTATACGATTTTATTTGCATTTGCATTGCCATATGCAATCTGACAGCGACAGCGGTTTAACTGTTGTCGGCCTCATAATATATCTTTATAAGTTAGATTTTTGTTCCATTGAATGACTTTTTGATGAACTCATGGCATTGGGGAACAGATCTTCAAACTTCTACAAATGTCAGAACTCCGTTTTCTGTCAAAAGAATCCGAGCTCAACGGTCAGTTCTTTTTGAATACATGAAAAGGAAAAATGCATTTCAACTGTACAACTTTTTATCCGTGCCTCAACTTGTTTTTTAAGTATGTGCTCTGAGCTTTAATATTATGTTTGAAACTACTCAGACATACCCGAAAAGCCTGGTAAAACCATGCTTTGTAAACATACAAATGTCTTTCACTCACGAAATGTTATGATATAAATGTCTGTTCCTACTTCCGTTTTGTCTACAATGTTTTAAAATTTAAATTGTTTTTATGCAAAACGTATTGTAGTTCGTCGTGTCGGGAACTTTATTCGCGAACAGCGAATTGTAGGAATACTTTGTAAGAATATAACATTACGGATGTTTTCTGAGAAGTTTCCAACTTTTATTATTTTAATCATATTTTATATTGTTTTTTTGTCAATATGAGGACGTTGTAGGCTTAATAGACTGTAGTAGAACTGTAGACCATTTTCTATTTTGTTAAGTACCTGGTACTTTTGACGGGCCTACGCTGTCCTCTCTTACCCATTATCACTGTAATTTGAATACATTGTAAAAGCCATTTTTTTTTAAAAGCAACCGTGGAATTTGTTACCGGCTCTTCTCCATAGGAAACGACCAATTGGAACCGTGCACCTAGCTTCTGACGTTTCATAAGTGCCCATGTAGGCTTATGTGAAATAAAAATATTTTTGATTTGATTTTGATTTGAAGTGTATGACATTTATATGTTTTGTAGCTTATAATTTATTTTTGTGTAATGTATAATCTGGTGTACAATAAAGTAATATGTAAATAATAATTGTATAGTGCTCCTACATTTGTTAATTAAATTAAATTCATGTATTTTCATGTATGTATGACCAGATGTTTGACCGTAAACGAAGCAAAATGAGTATTTATTTATTTATAATAAGCACACCAATAGCACAGTCACTTACAATTCAAAATTAAATAACATCTAAAATTGCCACTTCACGATCCATACAAATAACAGCTAATCTATTCTGTAAAAATCTCACCGTGAATTATTGCGTGGAGTGAGCTATCAATGTCAATCCATTGATGCTAGGGATTGACCAAGGAAGGATTACATTTACAATCATAATCGAGATTTCAATATTATTTGTATGCTAATTCTATTGATTATTTTATATTATTTCAAAGCTCGTATTCATGTGTCTTAACATTACCTACTATCTATGGGGTTTTTAAATAAAATAGCAAAACAGAAATTTTGTCAAATTCAATTTAATGTAAAAAAACCAAATTGAGTTTCTGTTCAAAATCTCGATTATGATTGTAAATGTAATCCTTGGTCCATCCCTAGCATCAGGTGGGATGACACTGACAGTTCACTCCACGCTCACTTCATCTAAGTTTTCACGGTGAGATGGTTACAGAATAGCACTGCAGCATTAGCATATGAATATTAGATACAAAAGGGACAAATTAAAAGTGTGTCTCGAGACCTAAATCCAGAACACGACAAAACAAACCAATTTGAGCTACACAGACGTGCAGTTCTCGCACTGTTTGAATCAGGGACAACAACCCCGGTTAAGAGTTAAGTGTTTCGAAGGGGTAACCCATTCAAAGGGTTACCTTTATCATGATGTAACCCATTGAAAGGGTTTTATACTAGAAACCCATTGAAAGGGTTACATGATAACCCAGTGAAAGGGTTACATGGTGGAGTTTCTTGCCCATTCTTCTCCATACGAAACTACCTTTTGGAAGGGGCAACTAGATTCAATTCTATTTTTTGTAAATATTGACGTTCTAAAGTGCCTTAGCATAATCAGCCTGTAATGTTCCCACTGCTGGGACACAGGCCTCCTCTCTTCGAGAGGGACTGGGCTGTAAACTACCACGCGGGCCTAGTGCGGGTTGGTAGATGTCACATGTCTTTGAATTGTTGGTTCTAGGACATGCCGGTTTCCTCACGATGTTTTCCTTCACCGTTTTGAGAGCAGTGGTGATGAAATTATTTACACAAAGTAAAGCGCCTGCCTGGGTTCGAACCCACGACCTATGACTTGTAAGTCGGGGCCGTTACCACTGGGCCACTACTGCTGCTCACTGCTCTAAAGTGCCTTATTTGGGCATATTTGAAATAAACAATTTGACTTTCAATGGGTTCTATACCTACTAGAAAACCAGTAACATGAAAAAATCATAATATTATGTTATTTCGATATCCGCCCAGCACGCGTAGCATGACCAATTCTATTCTATCTCTATTCTACCCAGGGACCATTTTGGTTACCGTTTGAGAAAAACCCTATCGAAAACCCTTTCAATGGAAAGAGTTTTTGATAGGGTTTTTCTAAGCAGTTAATAAAAAACCCATACGGTGCGGGTAATTTTGAATAGCTTAAATTAAGCCGTTCAAAAGGGTTACCCAAAGCGTATGGGTTTTGATCAAAAACCCTTTCAATGGGTTACCAAAAATGAATTTAAGCCGTTCAGGGTTACCCTTATCGTATGGATTTTTGTTTAACCGCTTAGAAAAACCCTTTCAATGGGTAACCAAAATGGTCCCTGGTTTAAATAGGGAACGCCTGTATGAAGCGCAACTCATGGAGAAAATATCAATAAAGTAATCTGTCAAGTTGGACCTTTCATTATATTAGTATGTAAGGAGAGTAGCCGGTCGCGTTGTATAGTTTCTGTCTACCCCCTTGGGAAGAAGGCTTGAGTTTTCTTAGGTACACTTTACACCTTCACAGTACAGTAAAAATTATTTACAGCCGCTACTTTATATATTTTTACAACGCATTTTTTTCATGACTCTTTCCTGCCATTACCGTAATTTGTATAATAAAAATATTATGGCGCAGTTAATGGTGAAAAAGCCCTTATTTGAGGACGAAGTGATTTAAAATAATGTATCCCTAATGATGGGACTACGTGTTATGATGTGGATCAAATTAATTATAATCGGCATCCACATTTCCCCAGTTATGTTTAAGGACAATAACCGACTTTTAATGATTTTATACTGCATATCACGTCTAAACGAGTAGTGTTAATGATTTGAGCATTTTCTCAATAATTTAATATGTGAATATTTTAGATTTTGTTTATATTACATAGTGAAATTAATTTGTAAAGTTATGTCTAACGCGGATAAAAAACTGAGAATGGCGCAAAATCTACCAAGCGTATTTTTCTGAAACCTTCACCAATTTAAAGATAATTTAATTATTGACCTTTTAGTATACGCGTTTTATTAAAATACCTTTTGTTTTGTGTATAATAAATTACTAATGCGTCAAATTAGGGGCAGCGCTCCTTGATAGGCGAGAACTATTACTGGCTGAACGTACGACGCGTTGCGTGAGCTCAGTACAGAACACGCAAGCTAACCAATCAAGGTTACTGGCATATATCGGCGTCTTAAGTCCCATGTAATAGGAGACGAGGCTATTGCCATCAACTGGGCACAAACTCAGACCTCGTGCTTAACAGTAGCCCGATTTTTAATAATTAATTGATTCAGTCATCACAAAATTAAAAAAAAAGGAAATGAAAATATTTAAAAACCCAACTGCGTAAAAACTTAACTGATTTTGATTTTTTTTATTTTTATTGTACACTTTTTAGTTAGGGTTCATCATAATCATCATTTCAACCGATAGACGTCCTCAGCTGGACATAGGGTTCCCCCAAAGGGGGGCTTTGCCATAATCACCACGCTTGACAGGCGGGTTGGCGATGATAAAATGTATTGAGAACGCTGCTGCCCATTCTCTAGTAAGTCCCTTAGTCGCCTTTTACGACACCCACGGGAAGAAATGGGATAGTGCTATTCTTTACACACTTCACACGATACGGAGTTAGGGTTATAAGACGGTAAATTAGGTTATTTACTCAATTATAATAATCGGGTGCTAACGGCCTCTTACTAACTCACTCCAAAAGTTTGGGATAGTATTTTTATCATTTCTCATATATATTACATTTAATTTGTTATACAACATTATAATTTGTTTATATTTTTGTAATCACCTTTTAAAATCCTCATTTTGATACCCCACTTGTTAGGCTTGGGAGATATTTTAATTTTTTTAAACACGTCTTCGGGCGCCAAAAATCAGCCATTTTTATTTTTAATAATTTTAGTATTCCCAGTGACACTCGCGCAATAAAGACGAATCTAACGACGATATGTCGTTCAATTTCATTCATGAAATTCGATTAAGCCGTTTATTTAGTAGTTACGAGGGAACATAGGGATGGACATACATACATACCTACTTACATACATACAGGTCAAACACATAACCCTCCTTTTTTGGGTTATTCCCTGAGTACCCCGATCCCCGAGGCCCCCGTCCCGGAGGACCCCGAATACGATAAATATGATATATATTTTTTTTTCTATTGTTTTCAACTTGTACGGTCGACATAAAAAGTGCTTAAATGACAAGAGCACTAATTTAGTATACGCATGGAATTACAGTTTGAAATGCAATATAAGTTCAAAACCCACTTTGTTGTTATTTTTACAAAACATTATGAACAATTATGATTAATATAGCAAACTACGATATGGCACAAGACAGATTGCGGTTCAAAGCGACACCTATCACCAAAAAGAAGCGCAGAAGTCAACGAAAAAGCTATCGCAAAACAGGAAAAGAACTATGAAGAAAGACAATAAATATTGCATTAACTAAGTTTTTAGAAGACCTTAGTAAAATCGTGCTCATAACGCCTAAAAAACTGACTAAAATTGTAAATATTTTGTGTTTTAAATTAAAAAAGTCTTATGTTAATTATTTATAATTATCGAATTACTTTGAGAAGAATATTTGACATTACACTGATTTTGTATGTTTTGAAAAGACTGATTGATCATGTTAATATTTTGATTTATAAAACGTTAATTACTAAAGTATTCTCTATTTATAATATTTAACTCAACCAAGCAAGACATTATCATTTTTTCCTGATCCATAAAGTTAAGTATTATTATTTTAGTAAGTAATAAAATTTTATTTAACATATCATCTGCTGACGGTACTTTAAAGCTAAACTGACTTTTAATTGAGTTTGTCAAGAAAAAATAAATCAGGGTCCTCCGGGACGGGGGCCTCGGGGATCGGGGTACTCAGGGAATAACCCCCTTTTTTGGCTTCGCCGCAGTCTGGTAAAAGGGACTCGTTGTGATTTCTTTTTTGATCACGTTAAATAATTATTAGGATTTACGCATTTTTACTAATAATACAGACCTACAGTCTGTATCATTAGTAAAAATGCGTAAATTAGAGAAGGTAGACAGTGTTTTACTCAAAACACTGTCTACCTTCTTAAATATTTTTTGTATATAAGCTCTCCTCTATCTATGAAAACTTTTAATTGGCCTTATCTTTGTTACTCTCACCGCCATGCCAGTTCCACGTAAGTCCAATTCTCCATTAAAAGTAATTCTGTCTTTAGACACTGCCTCCCATGATATAGGATTTTCCTGGTTTGGGAGACAGGGTACCTATTTTTATTGGACTTTCGATTTCATTGCAGTCACTAACCACCTTTTGTATCCATTCATTGTGTAATTTTACTCAAGTCTGTTTACCCTTCTGTGTTATATTGTCAAAGTTTATGTTTTTTGTGAATCAAAAATTATTATTATTTATCTAACGGAACGTATCAGAAAGTCACATCATTACTTTTGATGGGGAATTAAATTGCGCTCGGTCAATCGTGTAAAAGTGTTTAGCTCTAAGTTTTCCAAAAACTGTAAAATAAAATAAATAAATCTGACCGTGTGACCTAAGCGTTAAATTTAGGTACCCGTCCCTGATAATATTATTAATTAGTTTTATGTTGATAGGATACCAGTTTGTTATGGTTTGAGTCCATCTGTCATCGCTAACTCTTTGTAAATGTCCAGCCCATTTCCTATCCACAAACAGCGAAAGCGTGGGAGACCCAACAAGAGATGGAGTGACGACATAATCAGGTTTAATAGGAAAAACATGGAGCAGACTAGCTAGAGACAGAACAAGATGGAGACAGATGGAAGAGGCTTTTACCACACTAGGCGGTCCTTTTAATGTAATAACAAACTAATTAATTAATACTAATAACTAACCATTATGAATTTTATTATAAGTAAATTGAAATGTATTTTTTTTTATGAAATTAATGTGTGTATTGAAATAATTGTAAGGAATCAATAAAAGCTTTTTATTTTATTTAAGTAGAGTAGTTTTACCAACAAAGACGCATGCAGACGATTAGCATACACAAAACACACTATTTCAAACTTAGGGAGTTATATCCCGTTCACTAAAAGCCAAAGCAGCTGTCGAATCTTTTAATTAAATGTTGGGATTGGTTGGCACAAGATTTAATTGCCGTAGTGTTATTTGACATTTGAACGGTGTCGAAGTTTGAATAGAAGGGGAAATACTGATTATTTATTTATTTATATTATTATTATTATTTATTTATATTTAAAACGTTGCCCCACACTAGGAATTTCTCCTGTATTGGGGTGCGTTTACAAACATTTAAATTCACATACACAAACAGCCAGACACAGAACATCTACCTACTTGTAGGTCATACTAATATTTGTTCCGAGCGGGAATCGAAGCCCCCGTATACCTTATTGTACACCAGATTATACATTACAAAAATAAATAAAATATACACTAAAAAATATACAATGCTTACTGCGATCTCTTCCATGCAACAGTTATACCAAGAAAGTGTGCGTTTCGGTAATATTTGTGGTTCCGAATTAGCACGAACGTTGCGCCACAGAGTTATTCCCCACAGAGACAAAACTTCTAAGTTTTGTACTGCCGCCCTTTTTAATAGTGCACCTTTTATTGCGCGTTTTTATGAAGTTTTTTGATCTGTTCGATCGTTCCAGCCGCACCTCGTAATCTGTCACTCAAAAGTTATTTTTTCTTTGTAATTGCATGGAGTTGTAAATCTATTGTTTTCGAACCATGGTAATACAAAATAGGTAAGTACTTTCATGGTTATAACAGCTCTATATTAAATCTCTCAGCATCGCGCTTTCGCATCACGACGATTGCCGAAGTGTGAACTTCTTGGCGGGAAAGTGAAGCGTCATGTTCAGCAGTTTGTTTAATTTTCCAAAATTAGTGTTTAGCCGAATATTAATGTGTAATAATGGTGGATTATTAACCATTAAGTGTTTGTGAACGTGCATTAGTGTAGGCAAATGAAACAAAACAGTGCAACTTCGCTTCAAGTTCTCTCAAGAAGTCCGCGTGAGGACTCAGTAAAGTGCCACATCTTTACTGAAACTCAAGGGGAGTAGGCGGGGATATCATCATCATGCATTTATAATTCATTTCATCAATATTATACAAGAACTAACTTGACATTGGCTAAATGCACAAACCGTGCGAAGCCAGAAGGAAAAAAAAAGAAAAGAAAGATTGCCGAAGTACATACTTTTCTTTGGAACACAAATGATACAAACACAAATGACACAAATTTTGACACAAATGATTTATAATTTATTGTATTGTAATGTAATTTATTATTTTTTAATTTTGTTTTCGTTTTGTTTTGCAGTGCCCTTACAGGGTGCATGTTTGAAACTTTTATTTCTTATTACAACATGTTTGCAATATACTGATTTGATTTGATTTGGAAATCTGTACGTACTTTGAAGGTTCGTGCAGACTGGGGCGATATTGCGGGCGCGACAAGGGTCACTCTGCCTGTTGCGCACGCGATGTCGCGCCAGTCTGCACGAGCCTTAATGGTAATAAAAACAAGTGAATTCGTTTTTCAATTACATGCGGTCACTTAAATGAGGTCCGAAGTGAACTGAAGTTAAGTTTATATAATAGCACTGGTCAGTTAGAAGTAGGTTTGTAGTATAAAGGGTAAGTTTCATTAAGACTCGAGCAAACAGGCTCGACGCGACTCCGGTGGAAAAATTTCTATGAAAAATTCACGGAAATTGTTCTACCTGTGTCTCGTCGCGCCTGTCTGCATGAGCCTTTAGTTGTAGTTGCAAGTTTGTTTTCATTACCCAGCATAGAACTTGCTTTATATACTTGCCAAGATTCTGATGTCAAAGTTATGGTCAGGTTCTAGGGAAGTAACTTCGGCAGTGAGGTCTTAATAATTGTAGTTTCTCGAGCATGTAATTTTCCCTCTCCTGCACCCCTCCCCCCCTACCTCTGCTCCTGTACCTATCTTCTCATAAAATATATTTGTAATGTACAGTCCAACAAGCTATTTGGTTTACAGGAAAAGTTTAGAAACGATATTCATCTTTCTGCCAGTATTTATTGTTGTTGTGTGTGTAACAACTTTTTAAGCTTTTGACATACTTAAGAGTGTAAATATGCAAAAATAACTAGTTTTACCAATAACTTATTCTAAAGCAAAAAAAGAAAAGAAAGACAAATTGTTTAATCTGCACAAACAATTAAAACAACCTTTACAAAAAAAAATATTATTAAAAATTGTAATGTAATAATAATAAATTCTAATAATTCTAATTATAAAATCTTTTTAACTCAGGATCACGTTCTCGCGTGTTTTCTAAAACCTAAAGCAACAAGTACTAATGGTCAAACTTAAAAGCCAGCAGTTCATAACTTAGGGAGTTAAGTTAAAGCGGCTAAGTTGAAGGGCGCTTTACCCCAATACTCTGGTTTATAGCCCGCTGGGACCAAGTGTAGTGTTTAGCCCAGATCTTTGAGATAACATGGAGTTTCTAATAATAAACAAATGAAATACGGCGCGCGGCGCCTGAAACTAAAGTAGAGCTCTTCGTGAAGGAGTTCGTCAGGGAATTTTAAAACACCGAGGGTAAAAATGAAGATCGCAGGGGGGTGACCTGGATGAGACTGGCATAGACCAGGGAAGTGTAGCACAAATAGGGGCTTAGTCCCATCTCTTCCCCTTCCCATCTCTTTCCCTACACGTTTATACCTTGAGAAGGAAATTTTTGTAGGAATAAACGCCTAGGGGAAGAGATGGGACTAAACCCAAATAGGAAGAGGGCTATACTCAGCATTGCGTGGAACAAGACCGCCAATGCTACCAGCGCTGGAGCTCTGTCTCGCATAGGGTCGCAGCATACAGTTACAGCTGCTATAACTGGCCATGGGTCATTTATTAAACACCTCTTTAGCATAGGAGTTACAGACAGTCCTCCATGCAGGCCCTGCATGGAGGACGACGAGACAGCTGGCAGCTCATGTGCTGCTAAACTACCCGGTGGTTGCCACATACAGGGCAAAGTACTTCGGTAACCCAGGTATCCTACGTGAGATTGTCAGTAACGACAAGGCGTTGCTAGCCTTCATTTAGGAGCTGGGGTGGATTGAATAACCGATTTTCCCACTTATACGCAAAATACGCGCATTGACGTGGAGTTGCGGGCACCAGCCCGTATTACCTATTATCTATTAGGGTCGCAGCATTATGCTGAGCGATGGCCGTTTTGCGTTGATGTGACGCATATTTTCCCCCAACTTGTTCTTTCGTGTTTGTGTTATATTTACCGCAAATATACAGTTATTCTTTTTCTTAATTTTTTTATTTTCTTCAATGAGAATAGAATATAATATTAATTTATTTGCTCAGAATGTAGGTATTTACAAAAAGGTGGTTACAATAATGTTAAAGAATCCTTGTACATTCTACCATTTTGGCATCCAAACATTGCTGCAGTTCATCATCAAACATACAAACATTGATACACAACTAAAATCCGATACGGAGTAGTAACATTTATTTTCACAGCAATATTTTGACAACCTTCTTCGAGATAAATCGAAATTGTTGTACTGGCCAAATACATGCGAGCAGCGGCCACAAAAACTTGTATGAAAATCCATGTGTCATGGTTTAGCGGCCAAATAATTTTTTTTTTTTTTTTTTTCCTTCTGGCTTCGCACGGTTTGTGCATTTAGCCAATGTCAAGTTTTAGTTCTTGTTTAAAATATTGATGAAATGAATTATAAATGCATGATGATGATATCCCCGCCCACTCCCCTTGAGTTTCAGTAAAGATGTGGCACTTTACTGAGTCCTCACGCGGACTTCTTGAGAGAACTTGAAGCGAAGTTGCACTGTTTTGTTTCATTTGCCTACACTAATGCACGTTCACAAACACTTAATGGTTAATAATCCACCATTATTACACATTAATATTCGGCTAAACACTAATTTTGGAAAATTAAACAAACTGCTGAACATGACGCTTCACTTTCCCGCCAAGAAGTCCGTTCAAATAAATTACATAGTAAACTATCGTGTAATTTAAAAATGGAACGATCTTTTATTCTGAAACATGCCAAACCAAGGAGGTAAGACTTATCAAAGGTTTTAAACTGGCTTGCAAATAGAAGACTGTTCATTGAACAAAAACAAATGAACACAATTGGCGCGTAAAAAAATATCGTTGTTCGTCGAATTGAATTGATTTGAATCTTGAATTTATAAATATTTTTTTTTGTTTGAATTTCCGCGCATTATTTGAGAAAAGCACTATACAAGCCTTGGTGCAAGCAAGCATTGATGGACTCACATATGAGTGCCTCGGCTTCGCCTCAGCCCACATTTTCACGTTCGTCCATCAAGGCTCCTGCAGCAGGCCGCTGCAGTAATGTACTATTAATAGAAGTACGGTTAGTTTATTTTTGAAAGTTGTTACTGTTACCTGTGTACCTCATAAAAGGAATTAGGAATGTGGTTAAAAATAGCCGGTGCCATACCAAAACACTTTTCCTCAACAAAGCAGCCCTTTATGAGGATGATGATAAGGTAAAAAATAAATAAAAATATTTAGAGTATCAATAAGTTATCAATTAACACGAGTGCAATAATTACGTTATATGTAGAGATCGGATATTCGGATATTCGGATGCATATTTACCTAAAGTACGTTTTTTTCCCGGCAAAGGATACAAAGTATGGAAACGGCTTCTTAAAATATATCTTTATTCCGGAATCGCGGGATTTCATTAATAACAGTTTGTAGGTATAAAATTTTGTATTCCGCAGTAAAACAAATATTTCTTATCTATTTATAACTACGCAAGAATTTTGTGGAAAATATAACACGTTTAACAAACACTATTAATATTTCTTCAAACCATTTATTCTTAAAATTCGTCAGTCCTGGAAACCGACACTTTTTCCCGTACCGAAGCGCACTCCATACCAGTCAACTCTCAAACTTTAGGTGAATAATTATGCATCCGAATATCCGATCTCTAGTTATAACATAAGGTTTGGAGTCACCTGTTAACTTTTTAAAAGACGCTGGTACATAATGACACAACTATGTTTATTTTGGGCATATTCAGTAAAACACCTTTGTATATTTCCAACTTCTAAGCTCAACTAAGTTACGTAATATACAGGGTCTAAGGGACAGCCCTCCGCAAATTAACAGGGTGTATTAAGCTTCTTATTTTGAATCATATTCCACTGAAAATTTTCTCATGTAAATTGTCATTTTTTTATCGTAATTTCAGTTACTATTCCTTTATTTCAATGTAAAATTACATTCTCTGTACGCAGTACTCCATTAATGTAAATAACACAGCTAATATAAAAAACACAGCATTGGATGTTGAAATTCTCTAACGAACGAAGCCTGAAATCAGCGAGCGCGGCCGTCCACCCCGCCGCGACAAATAAGGTTCATTGGATTCCCATAACGTTCCTGAAATAATTTCATGGTCACCCATCTTAGTACGATATACTGAATTCACCCCATCAGTCTGCGGAGGGCTGTCCCTTACACCCCGTATTTTGATAGTAAGGATAAGTAACTTAAGTGAATGCGGCTAAATTAAGGTGTATACTTGTACTTGATTTTAAGGGTTCAGTACCTTTGTCCGTTTAATTTACTTACGAGGACAAGAAAAGGTTTCCTTTTGTGCTTGGTAGACTCGAGTAAAGGGTCCCACAGATAGGCACGACGCGACAGTGCGACGTTTTGCATCGTTCTCACATGTTTAATTTCAACACGAATGATGTAACCAATATTTTGTAACCATATGTTAATTTAAAAGAGTGTCCGTGAAGTTTCTTGCCCGTTCTTCTCCATAGGTACCTACTAAGCTTTGGAATGGGCAACTAGCTTCATCTTTATGACTGACCGACCCCTTGACAATTCAAAAGTGCCTGTAATTGGTTTATTTGAAATAATTGCTTTGAGTTTGAATTTGAGAGTTTGACCATAATAATATACCGAGACCCCTCCGTGCCTCGGAAAGCACGTCAAGCCGTTAGCCCCGGCTGTCATTCGTGAATCTTTAACAGTCGTTACGGGTCGCCAGAAGCCCGAAAGTCTGACAACCAGCCTTACCAAGGGGTTTCGTATTACCAAATAACTGGGTTGTGGAGGTCAGATAGGCAGTCGCTCCATGTAAAATACTGGTATTCAACTGCATTCGGTTAGCTTGGAAGCCGACCCCAACAAAGTTGGGAAAAGGCTAGGCACCATTATTTCTATGAAAACAGAGTTACAATGCGACATGTCGTGCGACAAGTCGCGCATGTCTACGGAAGCCTTTAAGAGTATCTACTTATTTGCTATTCTGTTGAGTAGCGTAAATACGTCTTTGTATATAAAGTTACGTTGTGTATTTAAGGTAGTGTTGATGAACAAACTGAGTAACCAGTATTTTGTAATAGACATTTTAATTTACCCCTGTCTTCTGTACACGAAAGTTAATTAGCATTAAGGCGCTGACAAGAGGCAAATGATAAAAGTAGACTTGTCTTAAACAAAAAAATTGCCAAATTATTTAGACCTCCGCATCCATATAAATCAATGCGGAGCTCATGCAGATCTGGGTGGAAAAGGGTGATACTAAGTAAGATATATGTGGTGTGTTCCGTGTGGTGCCGGACGTAAAGAATAGCACCACCCTATTTCTTCCTGTGGGTGTCGTAAAAGGCGACTAAGGGACTTATTAGAGAATGGGCAGCAGTGTTCTCTATGCATTTTAACACCATACTGCGATCGCCAACCGTCTACCAAGCGTGGTGATTATGGCAACCCCCTCCTTTTGGGGGAGTCCTATGTCCAGCAGTGGACGTCTTTCACCTGAAATGATGATGATGATTATGAAGTAGGTAAGATATTGTAAAATGTAAAATCATAATCAACTAAATGGAAATTATAATATTTTTGTAATTATCAATATACTTAGCTCTAAATCGTCACATTTTCGCGAAATAGTCTTATATCAAAGTCAAAATTCAAAGTCAAAGTCAAAGTCAATCCATCAAACACATACAATTTCGAGAGCTATATTAATTTTTAAATGATTATAATTTATTAATTATTCGTGGGCAAATTATCAATATACCTCTATATATTCTACTCTATAATCGTCACATTTTTCCATCAAACACATACAATTTCGAGAGCTACTTATATTGATTCTTAACCGATAAAGGCCCGCCGACGCACCAGTGCGTCAGTGGTCCCCAACCGTCAAGTCCCACCGACGGCCCAAACAGCTTAAACAAAGGATGTTTATGCTCTTAGAAATCACTTGAGACTTTCTTTGTTTACATTGGCAGCAGGGGCAATTAATCTGGCGGCCATTAAGATAAGGACAGGTACTTGACTTATGTCACAGGGCTCAGTCACAGGGCTCAATCGGATTATTATAATTTATCAATTATTTGTGGGCGTCCAAGCAAACAGAATCCAGTGCGTTATTGAGTTAAGACAAGATTCGGTATCTAGAATAGTCAATATCAATTGACTGTTCTCTAATAATAAGGATAAAAAATAAAAATAAAAATTGGCACATTTTTTTTTTGTGTCTGATACATTTGAATTTGAAACTCTGAAATTTTTTGATTTGAGCTCGGAATCTAAATGCCGAAAACCTCCTTTTTGCTTGGATGCCTACATTTTGTTATAAATGCCGCGAATTAAATAATGGACAGCAACAGAGGTATAATTTGCAAAAAACGTAAGACATTCTGAATTTCGCCTTGCCGCCTTGACGGATCTCTTAAAAAAACTTGAATTCCGCATCCACGGATGTGAGGGTATGAGCATTGAGCATCACGCTTGTTAAGACACTTCACGTCACTTAGCCACAAGCCCCTGTAGTAGCCCCAAAGTAGCCAACGAAAATATCTAATAAAAATCTTACTATACACTGTGGCATTCTAATCGTCTTACAACGGCAGCCCACTTCATGTATCCAATGACTACTATCATGCCTAAAAGTAAAGGATGTTCCAAGGGTGGCGCGGAATGGAGCGCAAGGCTCGCACCGGGCTCTTATCAGGATGTTTCAAATGTTAATAAATATTTATTTTACTTTTATGAATGACTAGCTGCGCCCCGCGGTTTCACCCGCGTAAGTCTCGATCTCGTGGGAATATAGGGATAAAAAGTAGCCTATATGTTAATCAGGGTGTCAGCTACCTCGATACAGAATTTTATCAAAATTGGTCCAGCCGTTTTTACGTGAAAGAGTAATAAACATCCATCCATACTTACAAACTTTCGCGTTCATAATATTAGTAGTATTAGTAGTCATTGGATAATACGAAGTGGGCTGCCGTTGTAAGACGATTAAAATGCCACGGTGTATTATCGAACGTTTACTAGAATCGTACCCAAACTTTTTTCCATCTCACAGCGCTAAATCAGGGCGTGGTTACTTTAATGTAGTACCGACAGTAATGACGTGTTCGAAACAGTCATATTTTCAAACTACACGCAGAAAATGTGGCTTTAAAAAAAATACGAGTAATAATTAATTCAAATTACAAAGAGCACCAAAACGCCAAAAGCCACATAACAAGGATGTATGTTCGTATGTCACTTGGTCCATCCTAAACAAACATGGGTGGAGTCAAAACGTAATATAGAGGCCACAATGAAAAATAACTCCCGTTTTCTTGGGTACGGTCGGCAAAAAAACAACAGAACATCGTGAATTTATGTCCGCACTTTGTATTTGTTGGGCTCGGGGGCTTTTTGCCACAATTATGCGAAGTCGCGGTCGACTTATTTTTTGCTGACCGTATTTGTTGAGGCAGTAAATTTTATTGTATTTTTGTTTATTGTTTTGTTGTCCTTCTTCTTCTTGACTGGATTTTAAAAGTTTCAAGAATTCTTACAACACAGTCCGCTTATTCGCGTCTTTTTCTCTGATCTACAAAATTAGTGTTTAGCTGCTCCAGCTTATAATGTTTCCACTGTTGGGACACAGGCCTCCTCTCTTCGAGAGGGAGTGAGCCGTAAACCACCACGCGGGTCCAGTGCGGGTTGGTAGATGTCACATGTCTTCGAATTTTTGGTTCTAGGACATGCCGGATTCCTCACGATGTTTTCCTTCACCGTTTTGAGAGCAGTGGTGATGACATAATTTACACAAAGGTAAAGCGCCTGCCTGGGTTCGGACCCACGATCTACAAAGTCGTAAGTAGGGACCGTTATCACTAACAATAAGGGGCCTTATTACAAAATAAGTTCAAAAACTAAAACCCGACTACTGAAAAATCACGCTCTAAAAAGTATGAAACAAGAAAATATTCTTCAATGAAATTATTATGTACAAACTATTCAATATTTGTCGTCTATTAAATAAACAACTTACACGTAATATATTTTAATGTATTTAATACATATTCATAGTGATGTTCAGAAGACAGTCGTGGTCGTATGCCACTTGCCTTGAAGATTATGATCGCTTACTACTGTTAGAATGTGTTGTTTTGATAATTTAGGTGGCATACGACCACGGCTGTCTTCTTATTTAATGTAACTTCACATAGCCTATAACCAGCGGACGATCAAGACGCTTCTAACAATACCTCATTTGTCAAATTATGACGAGCAGTTTAGAAGTACCGTCCTCGACCATGGATAGACGAGAAAAAATAGCATCCCCACTTTACGTGCAAAGGCACCTCCCTAACCTAATAACATATTTTCAAGATTTTATTTTACCACTTTGTCGCCGGGATTTTATATATATACCCATGCCAGATTACAGCTTTCTAGTACTAAAAGTCTCTGAGCTAAGCCGTGGACAGACAGACAGATGGACATGGCGAAACATAAGGGCCTTATTACAAAACAAGGTTTATCTTCAGACCCAAGTTTAAACCATGGAGCCATTATTGAATTTCGAACTTTATTCCGTCTACGGTAAAGTTCCACAAAACTGACAACTTAGTAGGTACCGAACTAAGTATTCAGTTGTGTATAAAGAACGGTATTTCAATCAGAGTTACGTTCTCATTACAAAAACTAGCTCCATGGTTTAAGCCATGTCAAAATATAAATCTTGTTTTGTAATAAGACGGATTGTGTTTAGTTTTGGGTACTAAGAGGTTAATTAATTATTCATACACATACATAAACTCACGCCTTCTTCCCATGGGGGTAGGCAGAAACTATAGAACGCCACCTGCTACGCTCCTTACATACTCCTTTTGCTTCGCCTACGTTCTACATCTAGTCATACACGCACGCCGGTTGCGGGCACTACGCACCTGACCTTTTTGAAGAACATCACCAATTAGGTCACTATATGTCCTTCTAGAGCGTCCCCCCCGGCGTTTCCACTCACCTCTGCTTTATAAATACCTTTTGTTAGTCGCCTTTCACTCATCCTCTCCACATGACCAAACCATCTAAGCATACTCTTTTCAATCTTTGTCACTACATCTTCTTTTAAACTGCACCGTTGCCTTATCACCTCATTTTTCAGCCTACCATTCATAGTCACGCCAGCCATGCTTCGCAAGGACCGCATTTCCACAGCATCTATTCTACTTTCATGCTTCTTTTGCCACACCCAACATTCACTTCCATACATAAGCGTAGCCATTCTTGTTTTGTAATAAGACGGATTGTGTTTAGTTTTGGGTACTATATGGATATTTAATTATTCATACCACGAATAATTGACAGCCGAGGCCAGTTCCAGAAAGCCTTTTAAGAGGCCTCGACTGTCAGACTTCGTTAAACTTTGAATTGGTTGTCACTGACATGTCCAAGAACAGACTATAAATTGGTTGTCACTGACATGTCCAAGAACAGACTATAAATTGGTTGTCACTGTCATGTCCAAGAACAGACTATAAATTGGTTGTCACTGACATGTCCAAGAACAGACTATAAAGTAGTTATTCTAAGGCTAAGTTTCTGAGACGTCGGATGTTGTTCAAAAACCGGCCAAGTGCGTGTCGGACCACGCACAATGCAGGGTTCCGTAGTGGGGATTAATTTATCCTAAGAACAAACTTAACATTGTAGCTGAAAAGCTCGTCCTTCATACATTCCAACTGCAAATGTAAGTTTGTACGCACAATATTGAGAGATTCGCCTTGTTATTTTAAGATCATAGACTGCTTATAGGTTTTCCTGCAAACTATAATTACGTAAAGAACTATAATATATTCTGTATATTTTTCAATATTTTAGGTGCAGTACCTAGTTTCAGAGATAAGGGGGAAAATGGTCAATATTCATCAACTTTCTTAAATAATTATAAAAGTACCTATTAATTTGACGTTCAAAAGTGCTTTAGGTATATGAGCCTATTTGAAATAAACAATTTGACTTTGACTTTTGACTTTCAAAATTATTAAAAAAAATATCTGAAATCCTAACAAGAAGCCCTTTCATTTGATATGTCACACGGTACCTACAGTTGTGCAAAACTTTTTTCTAAATTTTCTATTCTAAATTCATTTATTTACGACACACGTCCGTGTTTGGGGCACAGAAGTTCATATGTGTACCAAATTTCAACTTCGGTCCAGTAGATTCGGAGCAAATCAGCTGTGACAGACGGACAGACAAACATACACACGAGTGATCCTATAAGGGTTCAGCTTTTTCCTTTTGAGGTGCGGAACCCTCAAAAGAAGATCCAATTCCCAAACCAAAAATTATTAAAATAACATCAACAATACTCCTTAATATGTACTATCGCGGATGTGCAAATCGGACCACTTTCAAAACAAAATTCCGTGCTCACGATTACCGTATCTGTTTACTGGCCTATAATGCATCGACCAAAAAAATTTGTTTAAACAAATTTCTCAGGCACTGTTCCAATGATCACAGATGTGTGACCACCCTCAATAGGGTTTATTCGCGGTCTTTTTTTCATTTATAAAAACAAGGGGCTCAGGAAAAATCTGATGTGGCGATGCTATTGCTTGATGAGTAAGCGTTACTATAGCGGCCGAGCCCTGCAACCAGTAGTAAGTAGTTCTTACGGTCGCGGTGGTACGTTATGGACTCCCGCAATAATCCCCCTAAAAATGACATGTATAAATGTACAAATTTAAATGCTGCCACGGCTTATTGTAATTAAATAAAAAATTTGAATTCTTTTTTTTTGCCTTTTCCTTTTTTTACGGACGCTTTGAACGTTCTGAATCGTTCGAATGATGTAACCATATTTTGATATAAAAGAGTGTCCTTTGAGTTTCTTGCCCGTTCTTCTCCGGAACCTACTACACTTTGTAATGGGCAACTAGCTTCATCTCTTTTGACTGATCGACGACCTGACAATTCAAAAGTGCCTGTAATTGGTTTATTTGGTATAACTGGTTTGAGTTTAAATTGTATTTTGTGTTCAAATCGCAGTGTTCAAACCCATCGTCATCATAATTTATACCTAACAAACAAAAAGTTCCTTCCATCCATGACCCAAGGGTGATAAAAAAAACCCGAGCTCACACACTTTACAGTGGCACTAAGCAAGAGCAGCCTATAACGTACGATTACGGATTCGTCCAAATATTTCCCGACTTCGTCACCCAGGAATATATGTGATCTACCAACTCAGCGTAACCAGTCCACTGCTGGACATAGGCCTCTCCCAGGCCGCGCTACAACACCCTGTCCTCCGCCTTCCGCATCCAGTCTGTCCCAGCCACCTTTTTAAGGTCGTCGGTCCATCTAGCTGGGGCGTCCCACACTACGATTGCCGATACGCGGTCTCCACTCCAGGACTCGTCTGCTCCACCGGCCGTCGGTCCTTCGACAAACATGGACAGCCCACTGCCATTTCAGCTTGCTTACTTGCAGGCTATGTCGATAACTCCGGTTCTCTTCCGGATGACTTTATTTCTGATATTGATCTTATGTTTTGATCAGACTCAACCAAGTCCTGTTAGTTGGATCAAGGACACCGGTTAAAAGCATATAACAGAAGCTAGGTGTCTCCGTTATCTTAACGACAGTTAGGAAGATTGATGGTTTTAACACATTACTGTACTATGCAACCTGTTCATCTATATCTTTCAATTTATCATCATGACTTTGGTATCAACACATAAATTTTCTCGTCTATGTGTCCTAGTAAAGCTTTTAGTTTCTGAAATAAAAGGAAAATTCCTATCTTCTTGTTTGTGGTAAAAAGAATAGAATAGAATACTCTTTATTACCTACACACGGCTACACATCAAGCTATACATATTCAGTTTAGGCTGATCTCGCATTGTATAGGATTTTCGTACAATGAGAGGCCAGTTTATACTGGAAATGTATAGCTTGATGTGTAGCCGTGTGTACATCATAAAAGTTACAGATATAAATGTTGAAATTTTACATAGGGTTTTTTTTTTTTATCATGTTCAGATATTGATACCGATCACGTCTGCGGAGTTTTGCTAGCTTATTTAATTTGGCCACTTGACACACTGTATAGATTAGTGAAAAAGAAGGTCCGTATGGGTACTCGCCCATGAGCGAATTTTTCGGTGATTATCTTGCCAATTTTTGTGTGCATGTATTATTTCTTTCTGACAAAAATCGCCGAAAAAATCGGTCGTGGGCGAGCACCCTTACCCACCACGAACTATACGAGCTTATCGCTTAGTAAAAAATTGGCATCAGTAAGTAAACAAGATACAGACGAACATTATAATTTGCACTGGCTATAGATCACGGTATTACCCACAATATGAGGTGTAGCGATCGAAATTGATACTGTACAAGTGGGTGATTTAATAAACTCTGACTATACAATATAAAATAATTATTTGATTTTTATAGAATATCTTACGATGTTTATAGAATATCTTACGATGTTTATAGAATACCTATTTATATTTGTACGCCGTTACAGAAAAACAAGATTGATAAAGTAATCAAGCTTGTGCATTCTTAATTACTTTGACATTTAATTGAATAATTATCTTTAAGTATATCCATTTCTATGATGAGTCGATGACACTATTTTGAAGTACTTTAATTTTTTAAATTATAATTTGGAGTGTTAATTGTTTGAATAATGGATACATTTATAAAGATTTAATGTTTATTCTTGTTTTTTTATATCTGTAGTAACAATAACATACATAAAGTCTGCCAAACTGCAAAACAGTTTGTCCGCAGCTGCGGCAAATTTAATATCCTAACTATTTATATTTGTACGCCATTAAGACTAAGCATGATTGTGATATTATTTAATGTAACATATTGTAACATATTGCATGCTATGTGTGTATAATACACATGTTTCGGACAAATAAATGATCTTTTCATATTTTTATCTTATCTTATCTCAACATTCATGTAAGATCTGCGCTAGCATCTTTAGCAGAGTCAATACTCTCTCGCACACAGTACCCTCGAGCAAATCGAGATCGTATTTTTCCTTTAAAAATCTACCATCGTCAAAAGAAAGGATAGCCTATTTTACCCAAGAGCAAAACTGCCTAATAACCTAAAACTAAAACCTACTTCCAACCAAGTTTATCGATTCGTCGTGTCTTTTCTGTGGAGTTAGTTCATTATTTCTCCAAGTCTTTTTGGGTTCCGTACCTCAAAAGAACAAAACAGAACCCTTATAAGATCATTCGTCTGTCAGGTTGTCCGTCTGTCTCAGCAATTTGCTCCGAATCTACTGGATCAATTAAGTTCAAATTTGGTACACATGACCTTCTGTGACCCAAACACGGACGTGTAACGTACCTAAATAATTATTAAAGGGCAATATAAAAAAAAAAAAAGTTTTGCCAATCGTACCATGTGACGTATCAAATGAAAGGGTTTTAGTGTAAGGAATTCAGATATTTTTTTTGAAGAATTTCAAAATAAATACTTTTAAAGTTATTTAAGAAAATTTATGAAAATTTACCCTTCTATCCAAAAATTTTAGGCTTAGTAGCATAAAATTGTGAAAAAACAAATACAGAAAATAGTTCTTTACTAGATTACAGGAAGACCTATAAGAAAAAATATATATGCTCTTAAAATAAGATGGTTAATCGCTCAATATTGTACGTTCAAAACTCAGTTACACTTGCAGTTGGAATGTATGAGGCCTCATGTCTTTCAACTACAATGTTAAGTTTTTCTTGGGATAAATTAATCCCAACTACGAAACACTTCATTGTGTGTGGTCCGACAAGCACTTGGCCGATTTTTTTATATAGAGTATAAACCATTATTTACCCAATGTATTTGCTGACGGTACGCGTAAGTGGTTCCTTCTAACGTAAACAAGTTTATTTATTGAGTCTCCGGAATTATAGTGGCTGCTTCACTACTGCTTACTTTTTTTTTTTTTTTTACTTAACAATTTTAATTTCATCAAGGTTCTAACTTTTATTATTTTAATCATATTTTATATAGTTTTTTTGTTGATGTGAGGACGTTGTAGGCCTAATAGACTGTAGATCTTTAGACCATTTTCTATTTTGTTAAGTACCTGGTACTTTTGACGGGCCAACGCTGTACTCTCATACCTATTAACACTGTAATTTGAAAACATTGTAAAAGCCAACTTTTTTTAAAATAGTAACCGTGGAGTTTCTTGCCGGCTCTTCTCCATAGGAAACGACCAATTGGAACTGTGGACCTAGCTTCTAACGTTTCAGTCTTCAGAAGTGCCCATGTAGGCTTATGTGAAATAAAAATATTTTTGATAATGATTTTGATTTATTTATTAAGCGAATTAGAATGAGCCGGAACTGCCGTGATTGACGAGTTTTACAGGCATTTTACTCTGGGTTATAATTATGTCAGCACCTCAAAACGGTGACGGAGAACATCGTGAGGAAACCGGCATTTCCTAGAACCGAAAATTCTGTGACTTGTGACTTCCATCACCAACCCGCACTGGGCCCGCGTGATGGAGTTTTAGAGGAAGGAGGAACAGGGTGTAAAGTTCACTCATCCTCCATAGAAAAGGGAGGATCCTGCGACCAGACGGGTGTCGTGTCTGGTGGGCAACTGCCCAACGATTGATGTCGGGATGTTGTATATATTCTAGTCGCGCGGTAAACTCTGCTTGCGCGATGCAGGATTTTGCGTGACGTCAGTGTGACGCGTAGTTTGCATGTAGCGATGTTGATGCCGCTACAGATTAACTCATTCCTTCTCACAGTGAGGAGGCCTGCGCCTGTGTCCCAGCAGTATAATTAAGATTATTAAGCGAATAAGATACTTATTAGACTATGTTAATTTTATGGCCAGATAAGTAGGTAATGTCAATAATATTTATTTTTTGTTAACAGTCTTTGTTTCCTAATCTTTTCATGAAAAGAAACAATTTCTTTCAGCAATGAAATAGTATGTTTGGCTCTTATTATAATTTATGTAGGAAATACGTATCTTTTAATGTTATAATCACATTCTAGTTAAACTCATTACCCTCCTTTTGGGTTCGCCACAATCTGGTAAATAAGCAAGGCATAGGCAGACGAGAATAATTTTTCATCCCAATTTTATTTCCCTTTACCGAAATATTCATCTCGTTTTACTTAAGGCGACGATAACCGACTTTTAATGATTTTATACTGAAGATCACGTCTAAACGAGTAGTCTTAATGATTTGAAAAAAATATATGATAAATTAGAGCATTTTTTAAATAACGTTATATGTAAATATTTTAGATTATATTTATATTACATAGTGAAATTAATTTGTAAAGTTATGTCTAACGCGGATAAAAAACTGAGAATGGCGGAAAATCTACCAAGCGTATTCTTCTGAAACCTTCACCAATTTAAAGATAATTTAATTATTGATCTTTTAATCTACGCGTTTTATTAAAATACCTTTTGTTTTGTGTATAATAAATTATTAATGCGTCAAATTGGGGACAGCGCTCCTTGATGGGCGAGTCCTATTACTGGCTGAACGTACAACGCGTTGCGTGAGCTCAGTACAGAACACGCAAGCTTACCACTCAAGGTCACTGGCAAATATCTGCGTCTTAATAATTCACCATGTTTTATAGAGGTCAAAACTTATAAAAAATGCTATGACTGTCACATAGGATAATGGCTGAAAAAAATTGGCAATGTTCTCACAAGAGGTGGGGGTAGCCCCATAAAATATTTTATGTGAAGCTTTGCCTCTTGTAAATAACTCTCGAAGTCAAGATAAGAAAGGAGATAAATAAATAAGAATCTTCAATGGATTTTTTTGCCTTTGATCCTTTGGAAGACATTGGCCGTATATTTTTGCGACATAGATTTTACACATTCAGAAGTATCGTCGGTATTTTTACCTGACTGCGGTGAAGCCAAAAAAGGAGGGTTATGTGTTTGACCTGTATTTATGTTTTTGAAAAAAATATAATTATCTCCTAAGCCTATCGTGTGGGGTAACAAAATGAAGGGATATAAAAGGTGATAACAAAAATATATATAATTATATGTTTAAATGTAATTTATAAGTAAGTAATTTACCGTCTTCTAATCCTAACTGAAAAGTGTAAAATAAAAAAGAGTAAAAACAAAAATTCAAAAAACCCGACTGCGTAAAAGTTATTACCTAATTTTACTTGACATTGGCTAAATGTGCAAACCGCACGAAGCCATGCCCAAAACGAAAAAAAAAAATGCAAAATCCAGTATTACCAACCGTTTCACGCGTGAAGTTATAGTGAACGCACTATAGTCGCTTTTCGTGTCTGTTATCGCTTAGATAATTTTTTTTTTTTTTTTTTTTTTAAAACGTTGCCCCATACTAGGAATTTTTCCTGTATTATGGGTGCGTTTACAAACATTTAAATTCACATACACAAACAGCCAGACCCGAAACAACTACTTGTAGGTCATACAAATATTTGTTCCGTGCGGGAATCGAACCTGCGACACGCAGCGCAGCAGTCAATCGCTTAACTAACTGCGCCAACCGTGCCGTCGCAATTTAAACCACACAATGGATTTTATTGCGGTTTTTACCAACATTAACAGGATTTTTCCGGAATGTTTATGTGTAGATTTAGAACAGCCGAACTATTCACATAAAACACGTATTCGCATCGTCGCGTTCATAATTATGTCACTTTTTGTACGGAAATTTGGAAGGCGCCCTATGTCGGCGCGACCACGCGTTCGCCGTACAAAAAGTGACATAAATGGACGCGACGATCGGTTTTGGCTAAAACGTGGCCAAAACGTGGCGTGGTTTTGGCGTGGGGGGTTAATTAGGCATTAACCGAATACAAATCCAGACTGATTTATATTCGGTTAATGATCATCTCTTTGCAGTCTTACCGGATGCAGCTGAATACCAGAATTTTAAAACGATACCTCATTTATATTCGGTTAATGTCACATTAAAATATGACAACAGGCGTTGATTAAAGCCCACTTCCTCTCACAGAGAGGAGACCTGTATCCCAGCAGTGGGAATATTGTAGGTTGATTATATAACAGGCTTACCCATTATTAAATTAAACAGATAAAAAAAGTTAATTAAAAAAATCCGACTGCGTAAAGGGAGTTATCCCTTAGTCGCCTTTTCAACACCCACGGGAAGAAATAGGGCGGTGCTATTATTACACATTAGTATTCGGCTAAACACAAATTTTAGAAAATAAAACAAAACTGCTAAACATGACGCTTCACTTTCCCGCCAATACCATCTTAATGCAGTCATATTTTCAATACCTAAGTACTAATAAAGTTCAAAATGGCGACTGACAGATCAGAACTACCAATCACATGACTGCAAAATTGAGTTGTACCAATAGCGTCACGCGTCAAGTTACAGTGAACGCACTATAAGTGGGCGTCCAAGCAAAAAGGGTCCAGTAGTGGGTATTGAGTTAAGACTAGATTCTGTATCTAGAATAGTCAATTGATAATACGAATTAAAAAAAAACACACATTTTTTTTATCAGACATTTGATGTTGAAACTTTGAAAAAGCTTGATTTGAGAAAAAGCATTTTCAAATTTGACACTGGTACCTTTTTACTAAACTTTTCTCTTACAATTTCAGGTACTTATACTTCCGGTTTTTCGGTACTTTCAGTCCGTTCAACCAATTTTGAGTTCTATTCCTTAGGCATAAGGATGGCATTAAAAGTAAAAACGTAGTTACAATACCAACTGTTTATTACAGCCGCCATTTGTCATGCCACCAACGCAGTAGAAGTCAAAACGGTTGAACGGACTGTAAAAAAGGTTTATTTAAATATCTAATCTTATTTCAAACGGAGTATAGAAACATCTTACTCTATGAACTTGTAGATAATTGAGGATTGATTAATAATTCATTAAAATCGCTCTAAGAACTGGGCCCTTTTTGCTTGAATGCCCAATTATGTTGAATTTTGTTTACTACTGTTTAATAACCTTTCTTTGTTTTATTTACAGGTAAGGCCATGTCTGGATACTTCTATATCTTCAGGTAAATTAGATTAAATTAAGCGAGTTAACATTCATAATTAATGCTAATTCCTGAACGACGGATTGTCAGCATTCAAGGTGTTGATTATGAAGGCGATCTAAAGTAAAATTGATTTAATTAACTTACTGCTTCAAAAAGAGCAGTCAGTTATAGATGATGAAGAATTTTGATATAGAGTTTTTTTTTAATTCTTTTTTATAAAGAACCTGGTTTAGGTTCTTTATAATTAATTAAAATCTGGCCTATAGGACTAAAAAAGCAATTTTAATGTAACTAAAATTTTTACGTGTTTTTGAAGTGAAACATTCTTTAGGCGCGTTGAGCTATTTTCGGTGTTGGTCACGGATTCCATTTTTACGATTCAGTAGTCAACAAGGAACCCAGACCGTCTTATTACAAAACAAGATTTATATTTTGACATGGCTTAAACCATGGAGCTAGTTTTTGTAATGAGAACGTAACTCTGATTGAAATACCGTTCTTTATACAAAACTGAATACTTAATTCAGTACCTACTAAGTTGTCAGTTTTGTGGAACTTTACCGTAGACGGAATAAAGTTCGAAATTCAATAATGGCTCCATGGTTTAAACTTGGGTCTGAAAATAAACCTTGATTTGTAATAAGGCCCTTATGTTTCGCCATGTCCATCTGTCTGTCTGTCCACGGCTTAGCTCAGAGTCTCTTAGTACTAGAAAGCTGTAATCTGGCATGGGTATATATGTATATATACTCGTAATCCCGCCGACAAAGTGGTAAAACAAAATCTTGAAAATATGTTATTAGGTTAGGGAGGTGCCTTTGCACGTAAAGTGGGGATGGTATTTTTTCTCGTCTATCCATGGTCGAGGACATGTAGCGGACTCAGTGCGGGTAAAGTAGAAAAAGCCGTTCAAAAAAATTGCGTTTTGGGTTTGTGAAAACCATTTTTCGATTCAGGGATCCGCTTGCGTAATATTAAGCTTAAAGGCTTCTACATACAGGCCCGACTTGTCGCGCGACGCGACGCGGCACAAAGACTCCGCGTGTCGCGGGACGAGCAGTGCCTTTGTGTCGCGTCGCGTAGCGCGACAAGTCGCGCCGGTATGTAGAAGCCTTTAAAGTGCTATTTTTTGTTAGAGTCAAGTGCCCCCCCTGCCAGCTGATAGTTGTTTTTGGATATGTGAAAAAAGTCATGGCAGTAGTATATATAATTAAATTAAAAGGAAAACGGAATAAAGTTCGAAATTCAATAATGGTACTCATTTACAACTAAGTAGACTTTACAAATTAACGAGTAATAGTCGACAAACTTACATTTGCAGTTGGAAAATTGACCGTGACATAAATCGATATATGAGAGAAAATGTTTTCAACTACAATATTAAGTTTTTTTTCGGGATAATTCATCTCAACTACGGAACTCTTCACGCACTTGCCCGGTTTAAGTTGACAAAGAGTGCGCTGGTGATCTAAAAATAAATGTCTGAGAAAGGGGATTTGATTATGTAGGTAACACACAATACTTTCTATACACAGAGTAAACACAATAGGGACTATTGTATCTATACTATAAACCCTCTTATTCTTCTTTTTAAGACACAATACTCCTTTCACCGGTAAGCTTTAGAAGTAAGCTTTGTATACAAAGTAGGTATGAAACTCAAACTTTAACGCGAAACATTTATTTCAATTAAACCTATTACAGGCACTTTTGAATTGTCAAAGAGTCGGTCAGTTAGTCAGAAAGTTGAAGCTATTTGCCCATTCCAAAACGTAGATCTCTATGGAGAAGAACAGGCAAGAAACTCCAAGGACACTCTTTTAAATCAAGATATTACAAAATCCTGGGTACATTATTCTTGTTGCTTCTGTATGTGAGAAGAATGTAAAAAAATAACATACTTATTTAAAAAACAATACAAAATATAAGATTAAAAGATTACAAATAAGCCCTGGCAGTTAAGAGTCGACCAGTCTCAACTGACGGTGCCCGTTCACGAACATGACGCGTGGATCAGCACCATCCAACTCAACCATTTTGTAGGGAACCGAATGATCCAACACATGCGCCACCATCAGCGAGACATTTAAGTGAGCATGACATACTCTCAACTGCCACGCTTTTTTAAGTCAAAATACATCTTATCATAATAAACGGCTACATGGTACACACGGCTACACATCGAGCTATAGGTACATTTCCAGTTTACGCTGATCTCGCACTGTACGGAAATCATAAACAATGCGAGACCAGCTTATACTAGAAATGTATAGCTTGATGTGTAGCCGTCTGTACTCATTTACTACTAATTGAAAAAATGTTTGTGTGTTTTCTACTATACTCCATCCATACTTCATTTAAAATAAGATCAGACATTTAAATATAAATATTTTGTACAGTCCGTTCTATCGATTTTGACTTCTATTGCATTGGTGGCATGACAAATGGCAGCTGTAATAAACAGTTGGTAATGTAACCATGTTTTTGCTTTTAATGCCATCCTTATGCCTACGGAACAAAAGTCAAAATCGATTGAGCGGACTGTAAAAATGTTCGTTTAAGTTTCTAATCTTATTTCATATGGAGTATAGCTTATTTTTTAATATGACGTGTAAAGGTGATTCCGATATCCTATTTACAGAATAAACCATTTCATTTCATTATAATATTCCTATCATCATTAAAGTCAGCCTCATCTTAATCTGCCTATAATGTTCCCACTGCTGGGACCCTGCTCCCGACTTACTTCGAGAGGGAGTGGGCCGTAAACTACCACGTGGGCCCAGTGCGGGTTGGTAGATGTCACATGTCTGTGAATTTTTGGTTCTAGGACATGCCGGTTTCCTCACGATGTTTTCCTTCACCATTTCGAGAGCAGTGGTGATGAAATTATTTACAAAAAGTAACGGGCTGCCTGGGTTTGAACCCACTATTGATAAATTCCAGATAGAAAAACCCAATAATACTTTGGCTGACCTGGGAATCGAACCCGGACCTCATGCTCAACAGTGGCACTTGCGGTTGCGACCACTAGACCAACAAGAACAAAGTTGATATCATAATTTATGTGAAGTTTTACTCATAATATTTTTGACATTGAATTTGACATTAAACCGGCTACTAATTTGACATTATAATAATTTATTGACAATGACTGTTGAACACATTTCACATAAATTTTAATTAGGACTTTAAATGTATTGTTTCTGCATGTGATAATTTTATTAATATGTAATGTTCAACACAATGTTAATTGTTAATGAATAAAAATGGAACAAGGCAACTATACATTACCCCCCATCCCTTTATAAAGAAAATTCGTAAATTAAATAATTTACTTAATTTAAGGACCCTACACCTGTCCCCTATAACGTGGAACAAAAAGGACAAACTCATTAACGTCGTTTGACTTTGAAAGTTTCGCAGATAAAAATATATTATCATTCGGACAAAAACACCCCAATGGGGGAAGATTATTTTCAACAAAGTTTTGTTAAAAAATGGGCTTAAAAGGTCTTTTTGGAGTTCCGTAATGAAGTTAAGAGAGCTTATATAAATATTTTATTAAGAATGGAGTATCCTGTTTGTATATTTATATTTTATTGTATGTAATTACTGTCTTTAAAATGCGTTGATAGATGGCAAATCTAGGATTAGTTTTTCTAATAATTATTAACCCAAATTCTATTTGAGACAATGTCATAAAATGTGAAAATAAAAATAAACGTGTTTATAATCTTTATGTACTTGTGCCTTGTGCACCTATTTTATTTATAATTCATTATGTTATATTTTATTAAGTTATTTTTTTTCTTGAATTTGTTTTTGTTTTTTTTTTAATTGTTCTTTTTTGGTGTTATTGGGATTTTCCATTACGAATTTCTCAGTAGCAGCCCGGAGTCTGGATTTGCGCCCGGTCGATGATAAAAGGCTCGCCCCCTATCACATGGGACTCAAACATAACTGTAGAAATGTGGTAGACTCCTCCACAACCCAGTTACTGGGCAATAAGATACTCCATTGAGCATCAACTCGAAAAACTGATCTAGAAAGGAAAGACAAAAAAAAACAAAGGAGGTGTTTCAGTTTCAGCCATAAAGTGTACGGGAATGAAAAAAGAGGAAAAAATTCCACGAATTCAGGAAAAATATTCTTTCCTTTAAATATTTTCCTGAATATTACTTCTGCACAAACATTTTCTATTGATCATGGCGTCGTCTAACATGCATACTGCTTTCGTCCAGAAATCATGTTATTTTAAAACGTAACAATATCACATAGACGTTATTTAAATAAATATGAATGACGTGAATTTCTGTGCTATTAAGATAAGATAATAATATAGCTATCTTAGACAACTTTGTTGGCTAATTATAAGAAAGTGATCAATAAAAAAAAATCATTTTTTGTAGATTTGTAGGTATTTCTGGACGAAAAATGGCTGGCTGTCAATGGTCGTAACAACATAACAAAATTCAAACATTATTAGTTTTTATTTAGTGCCTAAAAACATTAGTTATTATGAAAAAAATACATTTTTTACTGTATTCAGGGGTTCGTTTCCCAGGTTTTCTAAAGCGTACATGTTGTGGCCGGAGTCCTATACAAAAATGAAACGTCTCCTTTACTTTTTATTCCAGTCTATTCTCTCATTTAAGACTGCACAAAACCGTCCCCATTACCGTTCTACTTACTAATTTTTTCATATTGTGGAGGATTTCAATTACAAATTGTCATCTACATTTGTGTTCCTCAGTTTTATTGCTTGGCACATTATTTGTGCAATGTTTTAGGAAAGTCGTGAGAATTTACTACTAGCCAAAAAAAACGTTGTAAACTAGTTTTTATACACTCATAAATTTTGCAAGATCAAAAAAAAAGACAAATCTGCGTAAGTCTGAACAGTGTTGAGATTTTTTATTTCGTACAAATAATAATAAGTATCCTAATTTAGTGGATGGGCTTGTAGCTAAGTCATAACAGCCACACGAGTCGATCGATCAGGTTAAGCTACGCTTGCCGCGGTTGGTCCGTGGATGGGTGACCATTTTTACATACTAAGACCCCTCCGTGCCTCGGAAAGCACGATAAGCCGTTGGTCCCGGCTATCATTCTTGGATCTTTGACAGTCGTTGAGTCGTCAGAAGCAACCAGTCTTACCAAGGGTTATAGACCGACGGTAAATTTTGTTAACTTTTTTTTGTTTATTTTTTTTTTGCGGAAATCTGCGAAAATTCGCATTTCGCTAATTTCGCTGATTTTTTATAATTTATTGCAAGACAAAATTGTCCTAATCCATTTTTTCAAGTGATAGCTTATTTCATAGAGATTCCAACGACGTACATTTTATATACTGCTCCCATACAAAACTTTAGAGATATCGTAATTCATTAACACAGGTGTCCGATTACGCGAGACCACCCACGACTTGCAGCGACAGCTGTAATTTTTTTGCAAATGGCGGTCGTGCCTGCAGAGGGGATAAAAAAATTTATTACCCAGTAACACACGGCCACGGTGACACACGGTGGTGGAGGTCAGATAGGCAATCGCTCCATGTAAAATACTGGTATTCGGGTGCACCCGGGCAGACTAGAAGCCGACCCTAACATAGATGGACAAAGTGTTAGGCAGATGATGAACTGGCGAAATATAATTTATATAATTAATTTATTCTTCAGTCAAAGTCCATTACATTTAATTAAATTAAATACAATCACAAAATTTATATAAAAATCACACATTGTGTACGTGCATAGCACATGTGTGAGCACTATGTACCTATCATTTTCTGAGTACGTCTTTTATTGACTTGAATGTGCCATGGCGGCTGAGTGTCATGCTCACTAAAATGTTTAGCTGATGGTGGCGTGTGTGTTGGATCATTAAGTTCCCTTCAAAATGGTTGAGCTAAAAGGTGCTGATAGATGCGTCATGTTCGTGAACGGGCGTTGTCAGAAGGGACTGGTCATTTCTTAGCTGCCACGGCTTATTTTAACTTAGTATTTTAGTTGTTTTTTATATTTTTATTACGGACGCTTTTAACGTGCACGTCTTTCTACATTGTTCTCACATGTATAATTTCAACATAAATTATGTAACCAATACTATGTAACAATATTTTGATTGAAAAGAGTGTCCGTGGAGTTTCTTGCCCGTTCTTCTCCATAGGAACCTACTACGCTTTGGAATGGGCAACTAGCTTCATCTCTCTGACTGACCGACCCCTTGACAATTCAAAAGTGCCTGTAATAGATTTATTTGAAATAAATGCTTTGAGTTTGAGTTTGTGTGATTTTTATATAAATTTTGTGATTTTATTTAATTAATAATTATACTCAAACATTAATAAAATACTAATTAAAATACCCGAAATATGGTTGTACTATCAGAGAAGCAGAGATGTACCTAACCTCTGCCTAACCCTTAGTGGAATGCAGCTGAATACAGCGTGTTATGTTATATTTATAACTAAGCATTTTTCTATTTCACTCCTATTTCATAAACAAAGAACTCTTCCAACTATTTCAACACTTTTAAACAAACAGAAAATTTAATTGTGTGATTTAATTTCTCTACTAAAAATTCAACTCACGCTCACCTTTTTAAAAGACTCTGGAGTCCACCAAAAAACAGAGATGCACAAATAAAACTTTGTCAAAGCAATAAACTGTCTCATTGGTCTTTGTCTCAAAGTTGTGCCGATCCAGAGAAATTGTATTAAAGGGACAAACACTTGGATGTTAGATGGGACTGAATAATTACCGACTGTTGTTGAAATTGGGGCTTTGGGCGTTTAGAGTTGGGGCACACTACGAGGCGCGTAGTTGTGTAGTGGGGCGATTGCTTGTGAGCAATTACATAGGGCCGTCTTTGCCATAGGCCACTCTGGGGCCCAAGTCTGCTATTTTTATAAATCTAGTCATTCCAACACGATCCCATTGTCATTTTGCTAAAGTTCGTAGTCTGCTAAATTCATAATGGTCGATCATTGGTCGGTCAATGTTCTCGTAATAGAATTGTGTTATTATAATGGCATTGTCGTATTGCCATTATTATAAAACCCATTAGTAGAAATGTCATTCATTTGTCATTATGTACGAGATTACCAATAAATGCAATTTCTTTCAATGTAGTGTCAGTGGCCGACCATTGGAAAGTCATAATGACGCCATTATAATAGTAGATTACCAAAGTTGTCAAAATCAACAATTATGAAATCAATGATCGACCATTCTGACACTATTGTAATAGCTGACTTGAGGCCCAGGACTCGTCTGCTCCACCGGCCATCGGTCCTTCGACAAACATGGCCAGCCCACTGCCACTTCAGCTTGCTTACTTTGCAGGCTATGTCGGTAACGTTAACTTAGTTAATCACATGGAGGGTGGTAACATTTTTGAGCTCACTTCACTCGCTCCAGACATCCTACGTTTTCTTAGTTCCAACTTTTCTGCATAACTCGACAAAGTAACTAGTATTTCTGTATGAAACAAAAGAAATCCTAACCTATCCAAAGCGGAATGCCATTAATTTCAACGTTAAGTCCGCTCGTCCGGGCTGTCATTCGTGGACCTTTGGCAGTCGTTACGGGTCGTCAGAAGCCCGAAAGTCTGGCAACCAGTGTTACCAAGGGGTATCGTATTACCCAGTAACTGGGTTGTGGAGCTCAGATAGGCAGTCGCTTTATGTAAAATACTGGTACTCAGCTACATCTGGTTAGACTGGAAGCTGACCCCAAGATAGTTGGGAAAAGGCGGGCAGATGATTATATAAATTTTAAAGTAGCTTTAAATCAACATGTATACACCCATTCCTCTATCAACACAACTTTAAGAGCAGGCAGTCTAAATCAAATTTCAAACGCATGCTCCGCCCCTTGCTCCACGCCACTCCGTTATGTACTAAACGCTAATATATCAGTAATAAAGTTGAATATCGCGTACGCTCTTTGATCGTGTTCGAGCACGAAACTAAAATAGCGTAAGTCTCAATTCTTATTTCGTTTATAACTAAAGTAATAATTGATCTAGAGAAGAAATATCTTATGGGTGGATAATAAACTATATTTTCTTGCTGTTAATATTTATTTTAGAAAAGACATGATTTTTTAATAAAAAATGTATTGAGAGAAAATATTACAATTACGTAACTGTCGTCAACATGGAGAGAAAAAGATCCAATAAATCATATACTAAAGTTTCATTTTGCTTGTATGTGTGACTGTTTCAGAATATTCATGCAAATTAACATAAAAATAGGGAGCCTCCTCTTAATTGAGTACATGGAAATGACAATTACATTATTCAAAATACATTTTGCATATTTTTGAACCTAATATGGCACTATCCTAAACATTTTGCAATTCGGCAAACGACACCGTGTTACCGCTATTATTTATTGTCAACACCCGCGCTTTTGGGTATTCTAAAATTGAATTAAACTGACATTTAAGACATGATGGCGGCAGTAGAACGGTAATGGGGACGGTTTTCAGCAGTTTTAAATTAGAAAATAGACTGGATTAAAAAGTAAGTTTGTTTATTTTTTGGTTTTATTTTTTAATACTTACAGTTTTTCGGTTTGATGCTCAATGGGGTATCGTATTTCCCAGTAAATGGGTTGTGGAGGTCAAATATGCAGTCGCTCCATGTAAAATACTGATATTCAGCTACAGCTGAATGTTGCTACTGTTGTTAGCTACTGTTATGTTGGGAAAAGGCTAGGCACTTAGAGTAATTAAACTTAGAGTGATAGTTTCATTCAAAATTCCGTTCAAAGTTGAAGCAACAACACAAGGAAACTGTAATGTTGCAAGAAAATGTAATTTTCCCGAAAAAGTGGGGAAAATGGAACTGTTCCAACACCTTAACTACATCAAAACAAAATAAAATTAACATATTTTTTTTCATGACACGTGCGTTCTAATAATATTTGGCAAATCAAAATAAAAAAAAATACTTTTATGTCATTAGTTATTATAGGCAGTACATAATTATAATAACAAAAAATGGTGTAAAATATTTTCCTTTGCTTAGCAACATTTTCAATGTAATGAGGGCGTCATTACATCTGTTAAATTTACGATTTATTAATCTGTTTGGATAAATGTTTTATACAATAAATATAAAAAGCTAGGCAGTACTTACCCGTGAAATGGAGTCTTTAAATTTTTCTCGTGATTATGTGATGAGTTGTGACAACTTTTTACTACACAGTACGTAATTTTTTTTGAAAATTGCGCGAGCTCTTTATACTTGGTCTTGATTACTGACGTGCCAAACGTCCTAGGTAGCCTTTAAAGGCTAACATGAAATGGCTTCATTTTGCATACGAGTACTGCGGTTCTAAGCCTATTACTTCTAGGCAGGTGATGCTCAAAGCTCGAAGAATTTTCATTCTAAGCTTGCTGCTCAATACTTCCAAATCTTTGAATGAAACTCGTGTGTTTTCAGCAGTTTTGATTACAAAATGGTTGTAGGATAATCGACAGGTTAGGCATAGTAATTAAACTGTTGATTCAACTGGCTGAATTGATCATCATCATTTCAGCCGAAAGACGTCCACTGCTGGACATAGGCCTCCCCCAAAGGGGCGAGTTTGCCTTAATTGCCACGCTTGGCAGGTGGGTTGGCAATTGCAGAATGATGTTAAAAACTGGCTGAATTAATTGTCTCTAATTAATACATTTTATCTGTACTTACTTAATTTATTTTGTTTATTCTATTCTCTTTTATATCCCATAAACGAATTAGACTGGATGCCAACTACGATATATTTTATCTAAGGAAAATACAACACTGACAAAATGTCAAATCAACTACCAACCAAACAAAACACAAAATAAATCAATCCGACACGACATTCCATAAACGTTCCATTTTCAAATCAACTTGAAAGCATCCTCTATAACATAACCTCAAAATAGAGCAAACACATTCAAGCCAATTCATAAAACGGACTACAAGATAAATGGTCACCATTGTGTGAATAGTGGAGACAAAGTCTTGGACTCCACCGTCGTTCGATGGCTTAGGCCTTCGCCCTCGGGTCCCTTTTGGGGCTTATCACCGTCCGTGTAATATGAATGGATGGTAAGTAATAGTTTTGGGACATAGAGGTCTGTTGGTTGGGCAGCAAATTGTGATTTAGGATTAGAATTGTCTTTAGGTTGTGTATGGTGATCGTAATATATACAGGTATTGATGCTTTTTTTCTATAATAGACTGAAGACTAGCGAGCCGCCTCTGCTTTGCACGATTTTACGACTTAGATTTTTTTATTAAATGTAAGTTTAATATTGATGTTTTTTACACATTATGTCACATTGAGAACAATCATATTTAGGTACTTACTCTATTTTATTCTATTATTCATAATTCCGTTTATTAATATTAGGTACATGGTAGCTTGTTTGACGTCAGTTAGCAAGCGGAAGTACGTAACATTATTTTGCTACTTTTAAAGTACCTATCCCATTTGGATAACGTCATAATCAAGATTGAAGTTGCGGACGGTATTCGGGATCCCACCGACGAGTCATACAGTCGTTCATAATATTAAGTGTATAACTGTGCTGAGTGATCAAAGTAGAAGAAGTATAAAAGTGACGCATTATTACTAGTTTGGTACATACGGCTACAAATCAAGCTATAAATTTCCAGTTTATGCTGACCTCTCATTGGACGGAAATCCTATACAATGCGAGATGAGCCTAAACTGGATAAGTATAGCTTGATGTGTAGCCGTGTGTACCTGAAAGTGAAATGTTATTAGTTTTACAACTTATACCTTCCTGAATAAATAATCTAACTAAATGATGTTAAAAACCGCATTTTTATCCTTTGCCTAGTTTAGAAGAACAACGCGGTCACAGAGACAGAGACGAAAAGCGACTTAATTTTATAATATCTGTAGATCTGAAAGTATGTTGGCGCAATTTAAACACCATTTACAGGGTAGATATTGTATGGTCTAAAAAATAACGGAGAGATAATTAATCACTGTAGCATTTTTCAGTGCGGTATTTTAAGAGCCCATAACCCGTAAATACAGGGCTCAATAATAATTCTACCTTCGACATTTTACCAAAATCTTGTCAGAATCTTGTTCCAAGAAAAAAATACATCTTCCCACAGAAATCTGTACAGAAACCCAAAAAAAAAACAATTCTAGCCTCCACCATAAATTTTATCCGATTCAATAATATTTTTACAATTTATCTCGACTACCTTATTTTTTCATTACAATGCTCGACGAGTTATATGGCAGTGTGTATCGCGTCTTCCGATCCGAGCATACAAATATCAACCCTGTTTGTCAGGATAAAGAGTTTAGTTTTGTCTGGTTTGGTTATAAAATGTTTTTCGTGAAAGACATTCATTTTTATTTACTTTAGTTTCAGGATTAATCTAGTTGGTGATCATTTTGTTTGCCTCGTAGGGATTGTTTCTATTAGTTATAACTATTTGTTGGATATTCTGTATTCTGTGTGGGACTGTCAAGTGATTTTGATCAGCTTTCAAGGGTTATAGGAAGATTTTATGGAATAAGAGTGAAGAAAGACTGAAGATTAAGTACTTAATAAAAAAAAAAAACCAGTCAAGAGCGAGTCGAAATCACGCACCGAGGGTTCCGTACGTATATATGATGTTGATGATTTCTGAAAAACTGTGCTATTTAGAGACATCGCTTTATTTTTCCTGTAATTTTTACATAAACTGCTATCACATATAATAATTTCAGATTTTTATCTATGCAAACTTCGGAGATAAGGGGTGGGGAAAAATTTACTGGAATAATTATTCGTATGATGGGTTGGCCGCTCTGAAGACGCAGATATATGCCAGTGACCTTGAGTGGTTAGTTTGCGTGTTCTGTACCTACTGAGCTCACGCAAAGCGTCGTACGTTCAGCTAGTAACAGGACTCGCCCATCAATGAGCGCTGTCCCCAATTTGACGCATTATTAATTTATTATACACAAAACAAAAGGTATTTTAATAAAACGCGTATACTAAAAGATCAATAGTTAAATTATCTTTAAACTGGTGAAGGTTTCAGAAAAATACGCTTGGTAGATTTTGCGCCATTCTCAGTTTTTTACCCGTGTTAGACATAATTTTACAAATTAATTTCACTATGTAATATAAACATAATCTAAAATATTCACATATTAAGTAATTGAGAAAATGCTCCAAAATAACATTTTTTATTTTCAAATCATTAACACTATACGTTTAGACGTGATCTTCAGTATATAATCATTAAAAGTCGGTTATCGTCGCCTTAACATATTTATTCCTTGGCAGTACATTTTTGCCCTGAAAATTAATATCCTTTCCTTCAAGCGAAGCCTAGGCTTACCTAGTATACCAAAACAACAAAGACAACCCGTATAAGATAAGTTACAACACAATATCTTTAATTTTATCGCTCAACTCAATGAATACCTATTGTGTGGGCGTTCGTAAGTGGCTTTGTTTGTGTTAAGGGCTAGAACAATAGTAATAATGTTTGTGAGGGTTGAAACTATATTGGTTATAACTAAACTAATAATAACTCGTTTAATTTCTTACGTAATAATGTGAAGTTCTATTAGATATAATCGAACTTCACATTATTACAGGAAATAGTTGCGTTGCGTGATCTATTGTATAGTTATAATGATTTTATAGTAGATTGTTGCATCGAGCGCAAAGTGAGTTATTAATGCACGAGTGTTATGTTGGTGTCCGAGCGCATGCGAGGGCACTAAATTAACACTCGTGCATTAATAACTCACTTTGGCAAGGTGCGTAATTTTCTTTTCTTTCAACTACCAATCTACCTACCATGATAAAACATACCTACTTAAAATAAAAACTCAAGTTAATGAAAACAAAGTTTCATTCATCTTCTCCTCAAACATTTAACACTTACAATTATTAAATGTGCAGATGTTATAAGTGAAATTTGCACTTTTACTTGAAACATTTTATTCTAGACCGACCTGGTGAAGTTAAGTTGTTTTTAGGGAATTTTATTGATCCTACTTTTTGATACTCTAATGATGATCGCCTTTTGAACAAATGACGTCTTTTGGCTTACTGGTCTTAAAAAAAAACCATCTTTCCTGATAAAGTTGGTTGCTGTTACGTGGCTAGGGCATCGGCAAAAGCCGATCAGTGTCAGTCTATCGTTATGTGAACGCGAGGGAGTCCTGTCACTACGTGAATGCGAATGAAATCTACTACGGCGCGACCGTGAATGAGTTCTATCACGGCGTGAACGTGTTCTATCGTAAGATGAACCACGCCTACGGTCTTGTCGCGTTTTGCTGTGACTGTAACGTTCAGCCCCAGAGCGAGGCGGCGTCCTAACTAACTATATTTTCACGTGATCTTGGCGAACGTGGCATTACTATTTGAAATCAACGGCTGTTTGTGTAGGTTATTAGCGTATTTTTTGTAAATCAAAGTGGGAATTAATTGATAATCGAATAAATACTTATCGGTGTTCTTTTGCAACGAATATAGATTCTGAGAAAAACTAATAAAACTACTGTTAAAATATTCCGATTTTAAAATTCAAACACTGTTCTTCGGCAAGATAACTTTATTACACACACACACAATCTTGACATCAGTGGCAACCAACTTACTTCTTAGCTCCAAGACGACTCGCTCTGCACTAAATTTTACAATTTAAAATTAATTTTGCCCCACCAAGAAATAACGATAATATTATAACCGTAATTTCGAAGTGTTGTAAAATAATATAGTCAGTTACAAAATTAATCATTATTTTGTACTTTGACAGTGCCCATACTACCAATTCAAACTTTCGTAATGATCGATAAGTTTTAGTGGAATTCACAACTTATTTTTAATGAATAAGGCAAAAGTATCTAGAAAATGCGCAATATTTATTTGAAATTAAAACAAGCTACGAGTAACGCTACTTAGAAAACTCATTTTTATTTTTTATTGGTCGCATAAACCCCGTGTACCTAATACTACTCCTGTTTCTTTTTCAATGCTGCGCAAGACAGCGTTTATTCCTGTTAAGTTTTTTATTTTACTTCAAACAACGTCGTCTTTTTTTTCTATTTCTACATTGCATAGATTTTTTACCGACTTCACTTTAACACTACAAATAGAAAGATGTTTTTCTAAATTCTGGTTATTATCTGATTAACAATTAAGCCAGCATTTAAAATATTTGTCATACAAGACGAACACTGAAATCGCAAAAAAAATAAAATCAACACCTTGAATATTATACAATGCAGCAGCTGATCTGGGGGCACGGCAGTGCCCCCGCCAAGACGAGCCAAGCGAAGCGCAAGGGCTACACTACCTACCTTTTCTCGAAGTTTTACGTCGTTTTTTTTAACCCTCATAGAGTTGGTTTCCGATGTACCAGATAGTTCATATTCTCAGGATATGATGTCAATAATAGACTAATTAAACTTACAGTCTCAATTGAATAACTCTAATACTTTAGATTTTATTGATATCTAAAATACACTGATTTCGTCACTGACACACTTACTGATACACTGACACACTGATGATCATCAAAATGTTTGGCTACTTCCTGAAGTGCTAGAAAGCTGAAATTTGGTATGTAATCTAAGTTTAGTATACAACCAACAAAAAAAATCATAAACTTATAACTTTCACCCCCCATGCCCTAAAATGGGGGGGTGGAAGTTTGTATGAGACTGTGGCGGAATAATAAATAATTGGACCGCTGAATCGCTCCGCTTATGAATCTTGGGCCAAACATACAGATCATACGATGTTTGCACCGAATGACCGCGCGCTTACAGGTAGCGGCACGTAAGTCTAGCGCTGACCGTTCATGCGCAGAAGTCGAAAATAAGGTATTCCGGGGGAGTGAAGGGGACGCGCGCGGGCGTGCGTAAGCGCTTATTGGCTCTCTAGTCGTACTCTGTCCCGCGCACCGATACGACGCCCCGCTCACTTCTGGTGTATAGTCGCGTTCTAAATTGTATTGTTATTACCGTTGTTATTTTCTGTTAAGTTTGAGTTTAGTTTTTTATTGACTGTTTTAATTAAGTTTGTGTTTATTTGTGATTTTAAACAGTGAATATGCCTAGAAGAAATACTGTTTTGAGAAGACAGGCCCGGAAAGACGGAAACTAATGAATTAATTGATTCTTTGAAACATATTAAAAGACAGATTGACGAAACTACGAATATGTTACTCAGTCACTTGGACAGTGGCACTGTGGATTAATGTTTTTTAATAAAAATTGTCAAGCTTTTTTTTTTTTTTCCTCCCCATATTAGTGATGAGACTAGTTTAAACGAACTAGCTTAGATATAAAAGAAGGACAAACAAAACAATTTCTTTATTAGTAAGGAATACTGTAATCAATTTGTAGAGATAACAATTGCGTGCGCGACAGTACCTATGCGCAGCTATCCCCTTCACGTTTCGTTCACCGCTAGACTTACGTGCCGCGACCTGTACACGTGCCGCGCAGTAGATAAGGAACGCGTGATATTGTACTGGCGACGGCGACAACGACCTTGGACTGCCGGAGACTGCGTGCACACACTTCCACCGGCGCGATGGCCGAGCTGCAGAGCGACAGTCTTCATTCGACCGCCTACCGAACTGTTCGGATCGCGCCGCGCTTAATATTGCTTATTGTTTTATTCTGTTAATTTTAATTGTCCGTTTAATTTATACAATATATAACTTTCTAATAATTCTAATAATATCCTTCATTTCTTCATCTGTTCTCGCATCATTCTTTCATCCTTCCGCTTACGCTACGCTATACGCTTGAAGCTAAATAATCATTAGTACGGGTTCGATTCCCGATCGATTGGTGACCATACCAATTTTCTACAAGACTTCAAAATGTTAGGGTACTTCCTGAAGTGCTAGAAAGCCGAAAAAACACAACCGTGCCCAAGTTATAAGTTTATCTGGATAAACTTATAACTTTCCCCTAAAATTGGAGGGGGGGTGGAAGTTTGAATGAGACTTTCACCAATTTTATGAATTAGGACATGGAAAACCGGCACTGCTGATGTGCAAGAAAAACACCATATAAAAAGAAGAACAAAATAAACACTAAAAAGACTGCCTAGCACTTACAAACAGAACTGAAATCCCACCAAAAACATTTCATGTAAAATGTGACCAAGACGACCACATAAGGTTTGCCCTGTGAAAAAGATATCAGATCTCATGTAAAGCCAAGCTTCTGAATCTACACGGCCTAACTCTACCGACCCTAACTTCACAAATTCTACATATCAGTAAAAATGTATGGCTTGGCTGTTTCGTTACTTACTTCAGAAACTAAATATTCGCATCACCGCCACGACGGTAGCGAAACGGCGAAGCCATACATTTTTACTGATACGTAGAATTTGTGAAGTTAGGGTCGGTAGAGTTAGGCCGTGTAGATTCAGCTTGGCTCTACATGAGATCTGATATCTTTTTTACAGGGCAAACCATATGTGGTCGTCTTTGGCAACATTTTACATGAAATGTTTTTGGTGGGATTTTTTTTACTGCACTATGTCAGGTTTCGCCTTGTATGATGAACATTTCAAATACTGGCTTAATTGCTGGTAATTCGAATAATTATTTTACAGAATATAATTGTAGATCTATCGTACTTAAAATCTTAATAGTAGTTTTTGAAACTGTTGCATAATGGTGGGTATTAAAACACGAGTGTGTGTTTAAAAACCAAGCCGTAGGCAAGGTTTATAATAGTATCCCACGAGTGCTATTGCGCACGGTGATATTAATTCATTGGATTTGCCCTATATCGTATTGGTAAAAAAATTGTTTTATAAAATTATTTTGCAAGAGAATAAATAAAAAACATAATAATAATAAGAGAGAGAGAGATGAGATATAATGCATAATATGATACTATTTTTAAATTTCGGTATTATGTTTATAAAGTATGTCACTCAACAAACTCTTTTTGAAGTTTATAACTCGAATTTTACAATAAGAGAGTAGATAAAAGTTGTTTTGTATTAGGTTCACCCCATAACCATAAGCATAATAAGCAATAGTTACTTAATAATTCAATCAAAATTATGCCTTTCTTCTCCATAAACAAGAATGCATTTCCTCCACCACATAATGGCTCCAATTTTATATATTTTCTAAGCTCGTTCCCGCTAAGTGCACTCGCCGCAATTTTAACACAAAGTAAGCTTAATGAACTGTTGCCAGTATTAACTAAGATTTTATTTAGTAATCTCGTTGTGGAACTCTTAGTTTATAGCACGTCGAGTGGCTTGGGTGAAAGAGTACTGGATTTAGGATTAAGTATTATCTTCGCGGACGTGTATTCAATATGCCCAGCCTTTTCCCGACTATGTTCGGGTCAGCGTTCAGTCTAACCGGGTGCAACGGAATATTCCTATCTGCTGCAAATACAGGGTGTCTCAGAAATCAAAGTCAACCCTGAAACAGGTGACAGGCCAAATCGTGACGGTTATCAGAAAAATATAAACCATTATCGTACTTTTCATATTACAAGTATCAGAAACTTATTGGAAAAACTGACAGCCTGTGATGATCTTTCAAGTCCTGTGACCACAAATATAATTTTTAAAAAAGAATAAAAATATAGAGTTTTCGTTTTTCTGTAATGTAACCATTATAACCCTTCTGTAAATACAGTTTCAAATTAAAACAAACTGCCCTAGTTTTAAATAAAATGTTAGATTTTTGCTCAACATTGAATTCAAAATAACTACACCACCCAACTGAATGCCGATTGAACGCGATCCAAAGGGTCATGGCCATCAGGCTGGTTCGAGGATACCACACGGTCTCCCGTGAGGCGACGAGCCTCCTTGCCGGACTACCACCATGGGATCTGGAGGTAAAAGTCCTCACGCACATTTGGGAGTGGCGCGAGGAACTGAAAGGCCGGGGCGAAACTCCGCTGCCGTGGGAAATCACGGCACAGTGGACAGAACTCCAGCGGGATTTCGTAAAGACATACAGAGTGCGACAGTCGCAACCCAGCGCTAGGCACGCCACAATTGTGGCGATAAGTCCTCTCTTTGAGGAGTGGCTAGAGAGGCGCCACGGCATCCTCAGCTTCTACCTGACTCAGGTCCTCATCGGACACGGTTGTTTCAGGAGGTTCCTATTCAGAATAAAGCGGGAGGAAACGCCTGGGTGTTACCACTGTCTGGATCGCCCGGAGGACACTGCGGAGCATACGGTGAAGGTCTGCCTGGCTTAGGCGGAGCACAGCCGTGTCCTCACGGACGCAATCGGTCGCAGTGATCTCTCGCGTCCGGCCCTGGTTCAGGCCATGGTTCGGAGCGAGAGTGCATGGGAGGCCGTCACTTTCTTCTGCAAAGCAGTAATGCTCGCGAAGGACAAGCAGGAACGCGTGAGGGAGAGGCAAAATTCGCGCCCTCACGGCCCTAGTCACCGCGGGAGACACCCCGGGCGTCGGGATTCACAGGCTTATTCCTTGCCACCGTAGGCGCGGGCTTGCGGACGGTGAGCGATAGGTAGCTCGCCGTCCGATAAGGCCCGGGTCTATGGCGCGTTGTGTTCCACGCGCGGTTCAAAGAGATGTCAGCACCAACTGACGGAGTCCGATAGGGTTGCGAGTTTGTCCGAAAGGGATACCGTGGCCCGGGGGATATCAGGGATATCAGGTGCGTAGCTTAGAAGAACAATAATTATGGTCACACCAAAGGACACGAATAGCGACTTTTAAAAAGATATGTAGAATGGATATAGAATTTATTTTTCTTTCCACTACGTAGTAATGTTATCATAAATCATTACAAAACCGATCACAAAGCTCGTATTTTTTGCTTAGAACCAAAACAGTGCAGTAATGTTGTATGAAATCTGAAATGAGATTATAAATAATATTTAGATATAAATTTACCACAGAGGTTTAATGACTCCCATTAAGTTTAATATAAAATGATGCATTAGATCATAAAGATACTGGCTGAAAAAAAAAATCGGCTGAATAAAACCGACTTGGTGAATAACTTTGTTTTCATTAACTTGAGTTTTTATTTTGAGTAGGTATATTTTATCACGGTAGGTAGATTGGTAGTTGAAAGAAAAGTAGATTACGCACCTTGCTAAACTGAGTAATTAATGCACTCGTGCTAATTTAGTGCCCTCGCATACGCTCGGGCGCCAACATAGAACTCGTGCATTAATAACTCACTTTGCGCTCGGTGCAACAATCTACTATTATTTACTTATTTAGAATATGATACTCTCTTTTGAGGCCTGTGCGTGACGTGTGCGTGCACGCACAGAGGGGTAATTGCGTAACACACTAACAGTAGCAATGGGTTTCACTTTGTCAGTTCAACAAAATTCATTTGGTTATTTACGTTGTTGTGCAAACAAATTTTTCGTACATAATGAATGAATTAAAGCAATGGATTAGCAATATCCTTCATCATCATCCAGATTGTCATTCTGTTACACAATGAGGGTGCAGGTTGTAATGTATTCAAAAACGCTATGGAAGATCCCTCCATCACAGAGACCTCCCATTCCCGTAATTTAACTCACACGTCAAACACGAAAAATTCTATCAGAAATTGTAAAAAAAATACACCAGAGGTTGGATATTTACCGACCCTTGAAACGCTGCCCACCCTAAATGTGATACAGGCGCTAAACCCACATTAATCCCATACAAATTGAGCCCTATTTAAAAATAGTACCATCGAGTCACAATGGCATAGGAACAGAAGATCCAGTAAGATAGGTACAACACGCAAAAACGTTTAAATATTATCCATTATAGGTATGATACTCGTAGGTACAACACAATCAAATGTCTGTCTTCTAAGGCCTCCTTGCACCATAAATCACTAAACACGTTTATCGCTAAACGAATTTATAACATAGATGTGTTTGAAGATAACAGAAACTTATTGATGTTTTAAATATACGTAATATATACATACTTAAACTCTCGCTTTCATCCCATGGGGGTAGGCAGAAACTACAGAGCGCCACCTGCCACGATCCGTACATACTCCTTTGGCTTCGTTTACGTTCATATATGCTGTTTTCAAAACGGTGAAGGAAAACATCGTGAGGAAACCGGCATGTCCTAGAACCAAAGAATCTGTGACATCTACCAACCCGCACTGGGCCCGCGTGGTAGGTTACAGCCCATTTGCTCTCGAAGAGAGTAGGCAGAAGTTCCAGCAGTGGGAACATAGGCTGATTATGCTACGCTGTTTTAAATATTATATTTAGCGCTAAACGAATTTAGTGATTTCTGGTGCAAATAGGCTTTGGAGTCGTAAGCAGTGAAAACGGCCAGTCGTGCGTCGTGTATTAGAGCCATATTAGACTATCATAGAAATATGATCATGTATGAGTCATTTTTGTATGAAGAACCTAGGACGGTATAATATCTACGTTATGATTCAAATGGTCTATGATCATAGTTATGGGATCCGATTTGACAGCAAACGTACAAATAATAATATGATCATATCCGTCTAACCTCAAAAATTGCGTCAAAATGCAAGAATTTCGACTGGAATATTGAAACAACAAAAATATTAATAAACCTTTAGATACTAGGAAAACGAGTATTTTGTACAAGTTTTTAACCGTCTTTTTCTTCTTTTTTAATGCAATTAATAAAATTGCACTCATGGCAACGGAAAACACCGCTAAATCGTTATCCATCTTGATAAAGTATGACATATATATGATCATAGGTGTAATATTTGTAATAATGAAGAACAGCATCATTTAACTATGATCATAAAATTTGAAAGATATGAAATCATATTTGTATGAATAAATTATAATAGTGTAATTGGGGCCTTACACATTACCACACACACACCACCACACATTACCGTACTAGAGAATGGGCAGCAGCATTCCCTATGCATTTTCCGCTTTCCTACAGTAGACTTGTACAAAAAGTGGAATATTCTGACTACAAGACAGACTTTCGTTCTACATACAGTCCTCAAAAAGCACTCGCAGCTAGTTTATGATTCAGATCTATTGAAAGAAAAACTTAGGAAAGGTACTGTGTGCGGTACTACTTTTTTCCGTTCAAGTCTGTCCCACAAGTTCTTCTGTTGCCTAGGGGATTATCTTTATAATGTTATCAACAAGGGTCTAAATATTTATCTACTACACAAACCCAGTTGTAAGCAAAAAGTAGCTGACTTCTTGAAAACTCTTTCCTATGATGACACAGAGAAATTGCTCCACTCAATTAAATAACACTTGTATCACTTCCATCACCATTCACCTACACATTCTCACCACCATTTACGCTTTGACTGCTTTTGTTGTGTTATTTTAATTTAATTTTAATTTTCCTTTTCATTTATTTATTTTTCGTTTTAATTGTTTAGTAGGAATACATGTTACCTTTGTATAATGCCACTAAGTGGGGCCTGGTGACCTGTAATACAGGTTTTTTCTAAAACCTACTTCAGGCACCAGCTCTCACAATGTGAATTTTTATTGTTCAAAACTGTTAAGTGCTACAAAACCATTGTGAGAGAAAATAAATAAACTTATTATTATTATTTTAACACCATACTGCGATCGCCAACCCGCCTGCCAAGCGCGGCTATTATGGCAACCCCCCCACCCCCCCTCAGGGGAGGAATTTGTCCAGCAGTGGACGTCTTTCGGCTGAAATGATGATGATGATGACATAACCAGAAATCCAAATAGCGTAGAGTCATCTCAATTACCTCCTTTCCTAAAATTTGTATGTATTATATTTATATATATATATATATGTATACAGGGTGTAAGGGACAGCCCTCCACAGACTGATGGGGTGAATTCAGTATATCGTACTAAGATGACCGGTACATGAAATTATTTCAGGAAAGTTATGGGAATCCAATGAACCTGATTTGTCGCGGTGGGGTGGACAGTCGCGCTCGCTGATTTCAGGCGTCGTTCGTTAGAGAATTTCAATATCCACTGCTGCGTTTTTTATTTTAGATGTGTTATTTACATTAATGGAGTACTGCGTACAGAGAATGTAATTTTACATTGAAATAAAGGAATAGTAACTGAAAATACGATAAAAAAATGTCAATTTTCCTGAGAATCTTTTTAGTGGAATATGATTCAAAATAAGGAGCTGAATGCACCCTGTTAATTTGCGGAGGGCTGTCCCTTACACCCTGTATATATATAATCTAATATCTATATAAATAATAATAATCATTTATATATATATGACGTGGATAACGATATTGTTTTAATAAAAGTTGCTCAATTGATTAATGTAGTAGTGGGGCAAACGCCGTGACGTTATTTTGTAATGGCGGCACGTGGACAGAGTCGTTTTGGAAGGTGGGGATTGTCGAACGGGCACTTCGCATCGAGACGCGGACCAAGTCACTTCTCCAAAACGAAACTGTTGGTTTGCCTAGTTAAATTATTATTACTTGTTATTATCTATCTAGTTTTCTGATTAAAAGTGAGGTAATATTACACTTCGTGTTATAATTCAACGACACCAATGAAATGGACCCTTTACCACTGAATCAACATGGTGACGACCCTATCGCTCCGCCGTCGCTGACGTCGTCATATATATATATATATATAATATAGGGATATGTTATAGTAAATATGTACGTATGTATATGTATTATAAGTTTATAATCTATTTATGTACTTGAGCACCTATTTTATTAATAGTTATTATAGGTTAGAATTTAATATTTTTTAATATTATTATTTTCTCTCCATCAGAGCACCCGCCATCTTATCTCTTCACCACCCTTGGTTGACTGGCAGAGAATGCCTAAGGATTAAGTCCGCCTTTGTACCTTATTGTGTGCGAGAAGTTTAAATAAATAAATAAATAACCACAACACTATGAACAAAAAATGACTGTCGTCATTCATCACGGCACTGAAACTTCTGCGTTCCCCTATCTTGTACACCCAAAAAGTAATTACGTCAGCAAATTACGCGGGTTCCGTATAATTTCATTTGTTTTGTTGGTCCGTCTGCCGGTGCTTATTATAACATTTTGTTGTGGCTTCATTTCTGGATTAACGGATATGCAGGCAGAGTTACGGTTAATCTGTTGGAGAAGGCAACATTTTTTATTGATATTTTTTATGCTAAAGAAATATCTATTGAGTATTTCTGAATGGAAAACTCAAATAATACTTTGGCTTACCCAGAGATGGAATCAAGGACCCTATGCTTATCAGTCACGCTTGAAATTTGTAATGTTTCCACTACTGAGACCCAGGCCTGAGTTTGGGTGAGGAAGTCATTCATCATTAACTCAGCCAAAAGACGTCCACTGCTGGACATAGACCTCCCCCAAGGGTAGGGGGAGGGGGTTGCCATAATCGCCACGCTTGGCAGGTGGGTTGGCGATCGCAGTATGGTGTTAAAATGCATAGAAAACGTTGCTGCCTATTCTCTTAGTCGTCTTTTACGACACCCACGGGAAGAAATAGGGTGGTGCTGTACTTTACGTCCGGCACCACACGGAAATCTGGTAGTCAGGTGAGGAAGTGGGCCAGAATAATTATCATCATCATCTGTAGCCTGACTTCACCCACTTCTGGGCATAGTCGTCTCTTCTCCCTCGCTCCTGTGCCATTCTCATACAGGTTCTACCCGCGACGGCAGCTATCGTCGTCTGCCCATCTCGCTGCCGGGAGATCGTCACTTCGTCTGCCAGTCCTTGGATGCCACTCGGTTACTTACTATACCTGTCATTACTGCGCCTTGCCAGATGTCCTGCCCAACTCCCTCTGAGTTCCATAACTCGTTTTCCGATATCAAAAACGATCCTCCCGTCTTCAAAGTCAAAATCAAATTATTTATTTCTAATAGGCATTTAAGAGGCACTTTTGAACATCAAAATTTAGAACTATTGATTCTAGTTGCCCCTTCCTAAAGGTAGTTTCGTATGGAGAAGAATGGGCAAGAAACTCCACCGTTACTCTTTTAAAAATGTTTTACAATATTTTGTTTGAGTACTCATTAATTATATGATTATATGTGTTTTAAATTTTCTTTCATTTAATTGCAATTTATCACAAGGTACTCGTATTTTATAACATTTATCACACATAATTACGTCTATAAGGCATAAACCAAGCATATAACGCTCCATCATGGCTCTCTGTGCAACTCTCACCCCGTACACAGCCTCCTGCGTGAGCGTCCACGTCTCAGTGAGCAGAACACACCGGTCATAGGTACAGAGTTGGATAATTTGGGTTATGTTCAAGACACATCCACCGCTACAAGCGGCATACGAATATTTAAATATTGCACATAGGCATAAAACCTAACTTATACACTACTTTTACTCTATTTTACAATACAAAACACTTAAGATTATAGACATAAAGATACTTAAAAAACTCTATTAAACAATATAAAATTAGATAGAGGCGGGACTTCAGACATGTGGCATTGTGGCCGTAATAAACGTCGGCCAGTTCGAATTAACGACCTACGATAGGACGTTTCCTCTGAATCAACACTGCTCTGGTAAGCGTTTATCATAAAGAAAATAATAATACTTAATGCCCTATCCAAAACCAAACCAAACGTACAAAAAATGATCAATCCTTGTTTTCCTTGCGCCCCATATCACATCGCCCGATTGTATATTGAATTCATTAATAAATGGGCTTCAAATTAAATTCAATACGACTCTGAGCACAGAGAGGGGAAAATAAAAGACACAATATTGTGGAAATGTTTTGACGGATGAGTTATTATTAATTACGACAAATTATTAAAATAATTGATTTGGTTTTCTTCTTCTTTAAATCATTTAAACCTTTTGCTTGGTTTGGTTCCACAAATCTCTCCGTCAAATTCCCATTGGATTCGGCCATTACACATAGCTTAATCAGCTTATAATGTTCCCAATGCTGGGACACAGGCCTCCTCTCCTAGAGAGGGAGTGGGCTGTAATCTACCACGGGGGCCCAGTGCGGGTTGGTAGATGTCACATTCTTCGAATTTTTGGTTCTAGGACATTCCGGTTTCCTCACGATGTTTTCCTTCACTGTTTTGAGAGCAGTGGTGATGAAATTATTCACACAAAGTAAAGCGTCTGCTTGGGTTCGGACCCACGACCTACAACTCTTAAATCGAGGCCGTTACCACTGGGCCACAACTGCTCACTTGATCTTTATTCAAGCTTATCCTATAATTTCTCAATATTATAATACTTACACAATAAAAAAAAACCGGTCAAGAGCGAGTCGGACTCGCACACCGAGGATTCCGTACGTATATATGATGTTGATGATTTCCGAAAAACTGTGCTATTTAGAGACATATTTTTATTTTTCCTGTAATCTTTATATACACTTCTATCACATTGAATAATTTCAGGATTTTATCTATTCAAACTTCGGAGGTAAGGGGGGGAGGAACGGTATTTTTTTGAAGTCGGAAACTATGCTGCCAAAAAAAAAGAAAAAAATGTTTGAGAATGTGCAGCGTTCTTTCATATGATACCCACATGCCCTAGTAGCCCTACTTCAAATTTTCAAGACCCCCTTTTGCAAAAAAGATATATTTTTTTAAATTTATTTCTTGTATGCAAAATAATTAGGCAAACGTCATCTAAAACTATTTTAAATTTCAAGTTGATAGCATTAGTAGTTCTTGAGATATTCAGGTGTGACAGACAGACAGACAGACTTAGTCTCACCATAAGGGTTCCTTTTTACCATTTTGGTACGGAACCCTAAAAAGAGTATTCATACTTACACAATAAAAAAAATGAAAAACGAGCGAGCTTTACAGTGGTCGCGTATGATGTGTATCATCTGACATCTCATCTTGGTAATAAGCAACTGAACAGCGACAGAAATTAACCTCAAATTTAAAAAAAGCTAAATACTGAAATATTTACTTGAATAATTTTATTCATTACTAGCGGTCGCCCACTGGTTGAAATTCAACCCCTCTACTTACAATCTATACAGGGTGTTAAAGAAATTGCGTGCCATAGCTTAGGGGTGGGTTCAGTATCGATAAAGGAACCCAGAAAAAAAAAACATAACAAAAATATTGCAAGATCAACCTAATTTAGTACCTAAATAATTATTTAAACGTGGAACTATCAATGAATAAATATTTTCGTAATGTAAATCCGGCTTTAAAACTTAAAATAGCAAACGTTAAGATTTTTTTTTTAAACGTTGTCCCACACTAGGAATTGCTCCTGTATTGTGGGTGCGTTTACAAACATTTAAACTCACATACACAAACAGCCAGACCCGGAACAACTACTTATGTAGGTCATACAAATATTTGTTCCGTGCGGGAATCGAATCCGCGACACGCAGCGCAGCTGTCAATCGCTTAGCCACTGCGCCAACCGTGCCATCAAAGATTCGTAGATACGACCACGGAAAATAGTTTGAACTAATAGTTCCGGATCCATTTTTAAAACAAAATAACGTTATACCTCGCCCCAGAGGGATAGGCAGAATTGTACCTATTAGTACACCCACATTGTCGCCAGTTAATATGAAAATAAGAGGAAAATGCAAAGTTTTGATCAAAATATTTTTAAATTCAATATTGTCACTTGAAACCTGTCATTATGGAATTCATAAGGGCTTTTAAGACAAAAAATAAAAGACATCCCTTGAATGCCACCAGACAATAAGATACTTTGACGGTGTTGTGATAAAGTCTTCCTTATAATGGATGGGTATTTGATATTTCCGGTCTAATGGTAGGAAATATTCTTTTGCTTTATTTTTGGTTCTATTATACTTTTCTTTATGAATTATTTTATGGTTAAGCTTAGAAATGTTCAAGGCGATGAGTACAAACATTTGAGCATGTAGTGTTTTGAATGATTAACTTTATAAAAGTGGCTTAGAGAAGAGGCTAAAAGAGTATTCTATTCTATTCATACTTGGGCGTTTACAAAAATATTAATGGCTTGTATATGCCGATGCATTAAAGAAAGGAATCTAAAATGGCGGTGCTTATCATGTTTTCTCCCTTGCACACTATCACTTACACTAGTGTGCAAGCGAGAAAACATGATAAGCACCGCCATTTTAGATAGTGGCATCTATAACGCCACGTGCGAACTACGCATCACATCTGACGTCACGCAAATCCTGCATCGCGCAAGCAAAGTTATCCGCGTGATTTATTTATTTATTTAATACTTTCAGCAAGAAAATGCACTGAGGCGGACTTAATGCCATAGGCATTTGAGGAATAAATATTATTTAAATATAAAGATATAGGTATATCCTACCTATTAAAACTATAAATATAATATATACACCTAATCATCACATCACATCACATCACACTAATATTATAAAGGCGAAAGTTTGTGAGAGTGTGTGTGTGTGTATGTTTGTTACCTCTTCACGCTCAAACGGCTGGACCAATTTTGATAAAATTTTGTATGGAGGTAGCTGACACCCTGGATTAAGACAGGCATACTTTTTACCCCGATATTCCCACAGAATCGGGACTTACGCGGGTGAAACAGCGGAGCGCAGCTAGTTATATATATTATAAATATATGCACAAATAAATATACATAAAAATATTAAAACAAATAAGGCAACCAATGGGAAAACATTACCGTTGTGATGATACTGCCAGTTTCTTGCGAACGTGCTCGTGATTACCTCTACATACCAACTTTACTACTTAATTCTCTTTTAAATATAAACATCACAATCTCAAATCTAAAACCTATTAAAACTCCAAACGATTTCTCTAATAATTGACGTGCGTGAACAAAGTATCTACAGTAAAAATAAAAATAATAATAGGTAACTAATTGTTTCCTTATTAAGCCTTAATAATACTGTACGGTCTGATAATAATCTAAGGCGACTAAACTTACGAATACATATATTTATAATACTACTTATAATATAATAAAAAGCTGAAGAGTTTGTTTTTATATGTTTGAACACGCTAATCTCTGGAACTACCTGTCGGTTTTGGAAATAGCCCAATTCTTGAGGAAGGTCATGAGTTATTTAACATCACGCTTTGACCCTTTGGAGCCGAGCAAAAATAAAAAAAGTCAGAACAGTACGAACGCTAAGCGGAAACGAAGCCACTACCTACATGACTTCCTATTCTAAATAAATTAATAAGGTGATCTAATTAATAAAAAAAGTATTTATATTATTATTGAATTATAAAAATGTGTATAGATTATTATTATTTGAATGAGTAAAATTGAATAAGTAAATAGATAAGTAAAAGTAAAAAGTATATTTATGTAGAAAGTATAAGACAGTAGTATAATAAGTAGATTCAAATAAGCAGATTATTGAAACTATTCATGTAAAATCGTGACAATAGCATAGTTATTTTAATTTTTTAATGTTAATAACCCTCAAATTTGCGATGTCTGAAAAAGACCACTAAGTTGTAAGTACCTAGGTATATTATAAAATAACACCAAAATGTACACTTAGTTTTCAAATAAATCTTTGACTTTGATTTTGCAGTTAAAGCGCGGGTGGACGATACGATGCGATGCGGGCGGGGTGGTGGTGGGGGAACAAGCGTCCGCGTTAAGTTACTGCAGCGGGCAGTTTGTACTTAAAATATTATGAGGACATAATAAAATAGGAAAATGATTGACCTTTTCAGCAAATTGTGACGTCACACGTCGTCGTAGCTGTAAAACAAATTTCAGGAAAGAACGTTATGTAAAGCCGGATTTACATAACGAAACTAGTTGCGCAAACTTAAGTAGTTATTCATTGATAGTTACACGTGCACCTAAATAAATAATTATTTACACGGGGAACTATCAATGGCGCAATATCAATGGTTGGCGCAGTTAGTTAAGCCATTGACTGCTGCGCTGCGTGTCGCTGGTTCGATTCCCGCACGGAACAAATATTTGTATGACCTACAAGTAGTTGTTCCGGGTCTGGCTGTTTGTGTATGTGAATTTAAATGTTTGTAAACGCACCCACAATACAGGAGAAATTCCTAGTGTGGGGCAACGTTTCAATAAAATAATAATAATAATAATGACTAACTAGTTTCGTAAGCTGGATTTAAAGCCGGATTTACCGGCTTTAAAACGTAGGCACCGCTAGCAACTAGGTGTGAAAACTTAAAAAAGCAGTCTAAATTCCGCGTTAAAATTGACAAGAGATTTTCCTTGAAAATGCATTTTTTTCTTGTTTCTGCTTTTAAATATTCCCTCAGAGTATTTATGGTTTTTTCTCAAACAAGACTTAGTCTACTAATTAATGTCCACAAAAAAAAAACCACAAAAGATATTTTGTAGATCCCGAAACAAGGAAGAGCTCAGTATTCTCATAGAATCCCACCCATTTCTAACATGCGATCTAAAGTGTGTCCACGAAGCCAGCGTTGCCTATGTCCTTTTAACGCCACTAGCACTAGCCTCGCAAATAGTCAGATTCAAAATGGAGTGTACGTTATTTGTATGCACCGCGGGCCCGCAATTTTACGTGCGCCATGCAGTCAGTGGACGCAGTTTAACGGTTAGGTGTGCACTGCCTTTATGTAAAATTAAGGGTTCGCACTTGTGACACGCGCGAGAGCAGTGGTGGCCCAGTGGTAACGGCCCCGACTTACGTGTTGTAGGTCGTGGGTTTGAACCCAGGCAGGCGCTTTACTTTGTGTAAACTATTTAATAACCACATTAAATAATTTAGGGTTTTTTTTTTTTTTTTTTTTTTAATTTACGGTGAAGGAAAACATTGTGTGGAAACCGGCATGTCCTAGAACCAAACATTCGAAGACATGTGACATCTACCAACCCGCACTGGGCCCGCGTGGTGGATTACGGCCCACTCCCTCTCGAAGAGGAGGCCTGTGTCCCAGCAGTGGGAACGGTATAGGCTGATTATGCTATGCTTGTGACACTGGGATTATGTGAAACCTTGTGTAATATGCATATTTTAAAATAGGTAATTTGATAAGGACTCTTAAATAAAAAAAATATCTCGTTCTAGGTGATCATCATCATCATCATCTCAGCCATTCCTTAACAATGTGGGGGTTGGCTTCTTGTCTAACCTGCAGATGCAGCTGAATACTAGTACTTTACGTATAGCGATTGTCTATCTGACCTCCACAACCTGAGTTCTTGGTACCTTTTTTTTTATGGGAACTCAAACTCAAACTCAAAGCATTTATTTCAATTAAACCATTGACAGGCACTTTTGTATTGTCAAGAAGTCGGTCAGTTACAAATATGAAGCTAGTTGCCCATTCCAAATAGTAGGTTCCTATGGAGAAGAACGGGCAAGAAACTCCACGGACATTCTTTTAAATTAAAAAATTGATACAAAATATTGGTTACATCATTCATATTGAAGTTAAACATGTGAGAACGATGCAATACGTCAAAAGCGTCCGTGATAAAAAGATAAACAATTCAAAACTAAAATATTTAAAAATAAGCCGTGGCAGCTAAGAGATGACCAGTCCCAACTGACAGCGCCCGTTCAGGAACATGACGCATGGATCAGCACCGTTCAGCTCAACCATTTTGTAGGGAGCTAAATGATCCAACACACACGCCACCATCAGCGAGACATCTGAGTGAGCATGACATACTCTCAGCCGCCAGGGCACATTTAAGTCTAAGAAAAAAATATCAAATAACTTCTCTCGCTCTGGGCAGAACATAAACCCACCCGTGTACCTTCAGTTGCCTGTGTGCCAGGCCCACGATATCCGTTTCGGACAAACTCGCAACCCTGGCAGGCATTGGTCCTACGGGACCCCGTCGTTTCGTGCTGACATCTCTTTGAGGCGCGCGTGGAACACAACGCGCCGTCGACCCGGGCCTGCATGTCGATTCTGTAAAAATCTAACCGTGAATTCTTGCGTGGAGTGAGCTGTCAGTGTCATTCCACTGATGCTAGGGATTGACCAAGGTTACATTTACAATCATAATCGAGATTTCAATTATATTTTTATACTAATTCTATTGATCATTTTATATTATTTCAATGCTAGTATTAAATGTGTCTTAACATTAGTATTTAAGGGGATTTAAAATAATGTAGCAAAACAGAAATTTTGTCAAACCAAAATTAATGTAAAAAAACAAAATTGAGTTTCTGTTGACAATCTTGATTATGAATGTAAATGTAATCCTTAGTCCATCCCTAGCATCAGGTCGGATGACACTGACAGTTCACTCCACGCTCACTTCATCTAAGTTTTCACGGTGAGATGGTTACAGAATAGCACTGCGGGTAGTTCTTGGTACCTAACATTTTTCGGGTAGAAATCAAAAAGTTTTCGTTTCTGTGCGAGTTTTTAGCTCACGTTTAGTCATGCCATAAAATAATATATTAGTGTCGTCTTTTTTAACAGCCTATTTACATGTTTCCATCATATCCTCTATTTCCTGACGCTTATGGAAACTAACTTGAACCTTATTAGGCTATTATTTTTGAAAACATAGACGCATAGATTTGCTTCTAAGCCGAATCGTCATTATTGATACTCAAATTGTTGATCTCAGTAGCCCCTCTTCAGTCTGGGAGCCAAACGTCGGCAATGCTCCACGAAGTTCCACCGGCTGTCGAGGTCGAGTCCCAGGTACTTCATCGTCAACTCGACGCCGATGTGAACCCCGCCTGAAGTTAAACACACTAGAGCTCATATTTTAAACAATGATAAACAAATGAAAGACGAGGAGGTGCTAACCCCACCGACATATGAGATCAACAATTGAGAAGAGAGACACAGAAATATCGGGAACAACAAATTCGGCTCTAATTTAAACCTAACAACAACAAAACAAGGATTGTGTAGGTTTAAATTAACGATTTTTATACCTAACTAAATAGCATGTGAGCAGTGGTGGCCAAGTGGTAACGGCCACGACTTACGCGTTGTAGGTCTTGAGTTTGAACCCAGACAGGCACTTTACTTTGTGTGTTTAATTTCATCACCACTGCTCATAAAACGGTGAAGGAAAATATCGCAAGGTAACCGGCATGTCCTAGAACTTAAAATTCGAAGACATATGGATTACGGCCCAGTCCCTCTCACAGAGAGGAGTCCTATGTCCCAGCAGTGGGAAAATGATAGGCTGATTATGTAAATAGTTTGTGAACAAGATATTATCTATGCAAATCGACCAGTACTAGGCACCCCTACCAGCAGAGTGGTACAGTGACCTGAATTTACCGAATTACGTATTCTAGCTACGGCTACGTGGTCAGCCGGTGCGCTACTGTCAATGAAATTTTGAAAGACCGGTACTGTTTTTATTGTGGGATGGTGAAACTTTAATTTAACATGCAAAATAGAACTGAGTGACGAAACAAAACACAAAAATATAGATGCATTTAATGCAGATAAAAAAAAAGAAAGAAATAAAGAAAATACGTATAATTCTGGTAAACATGACGCAAATAAAGAACCTAAAAAACCGGCCAAGTGCGTGTCGGACCACGCACAATGAAGGGTTCCGTAGATGGGATGAATTTATCCTAAGAACAAACTTAACATTGTAGTTGAAAAACATGATCCCCATACATTCCAACTGCAAATGTAAGTTTGTACGCACTATATTGAGTGACTAGCTTTCGCCCGCGGCTTCGCCCACGTGGATGTCGAGAAAAAACAGCTTCTTTATCAGCAGCATTCCCCCAAAACATTATACCATATATTAGTTGGAACCAACTGCAACGTAAGCGTGGTAAGCAGATAGGAGTGCAGTTTGATTTACAACTTTACGGAGGATAAAGATAGCGTATAAATACCAACTTCGTTTTGTACATACTTGTTCAATAAACGTGTCCTCCATTTCATGTCTAAGTCTATTTGAAAGAAATTTTGTATTGTTTATTTTTTCTACGTTTTTGTTCTTAAATAATAATTAATGTATACCAACTATTGAGTTATTCAAGGTACGCAGTAAAATTCTCCCGAAAACTTAATTACTCCTTTTTCCGATTCTCGAAAACTCAATTTATTTTCTTTTTTTTTCTGTCAAAAGTATGAGCACTGAGGTTCGAGTTAATCGAACCGCGCGCTAAGATTCTTAAATACAAACTGAAATTCCCAAATACCCAAAAAAACCCTGACTGCCTAAAATCCTTTTGAAAAACGCAAAAATTATGACAAACTTTGTTATTTTAAGTAATGACTGCATCGTTAGTCTAGTGGTCACAAGTGCGACTGCTGAGCATGAGGGGTGGGTTTGATTCCCAGGTCGGGAAAAGTGTTATTGGATTTTCCATTAGGAATTTCTCAGTACCTAGCAGCCCGAAGTCTAGATTTATACCCGGGTGATGGCAATAGACTCGCCCCTATTACATGGGAATTAAACAAAACTGGCGAAATGTGGGTGTACTAAAGGTACACCTCTACCTAACCCTTTGGGAATTGCAGGCGTGATGTTATGTAAATAAGAACTCGGGCCTAATTTCAAGTTTATATATCAAAAGTAATAAGATTCTGTTCATGCAAACTATATCGCCCCTTTTTACGCACTCAAAAGGGTAAATTGTTCAAACATCTTTTTGACGTTTCTATTATTGGATTTATAGGTTATTTATAAGAATTTTCAAGTTAATCAAGCCAAGCAGTAAAATACTCCCTTATATAATGACTATCCCTTTTCACCCCATTATTAGGGGCAGATCAGATTTAAAAAAAAACCTGATACAAGTTATTCTTGACTTTTTGTTATCAGTAAAAATATTGTTATCAGTTGTTGTCTACCTAGTATAGTGCACGGACGTACGATCGCGCGCGCGAGCTCTTTCGCGAGAGTTTTCTGCTGACGGATCACAACAACGTCGCGTCGCGGTGTACCTACGTCAATATATCGGGGTCAGTGTCATGACCTAGTTACAAGTGCGGAAATCATGAAGTGTTTACAATAACTTATTGTATAGGTGTTAAACTCGCCCTACAACTTAATAATGGCTACAAAAAAGTCTATTACTATTAAAACTGACCTAGAAAGGCAGTTATATGACTGTTATCTCCAAGAGAAAACAGATAGAGAAAACCTGCAAGTCATGGTACGTAAATTGAATGTACAAATTGATGCCCTGCAGGAACAAGTTCAGACACTTCAAGGAGAATTGAACTGCATCAAAGAAACAAAAGGGACTACAGAACCTGCTCAGACTACAAAAAACGACGTGGAATACTGTACAGACGAGGATGACCTTGCTAAAGAGACTGAGTGGATTAGGGCCAAGAGCAGGAAGAAAAGGAAGCTTAACACCTCCCTCTCTCCAAAACAACAACCCGGAAGCGCCCAACAAGACAATCAACAAAAAAATGAGAAAGTGACTTCGGTCAAAAAAGTGCCCTTACCACCGCCAATCATAATAGACGGAATCAAGAACTATCAAACGTTCTACGATTCGTTAATTGAAAGCCAACCAGCGGAATCATTTACAGCAAAAATGATGAATGGGGATTGTGTGAAGGTTAACGCCAAATCAGAAGACTCATATAGAGTAATTGCTAGGTTCTTGTCTGAAAAAGACTACCACTGGCATTCATACGAAAACAAGCAGGCTAGACCAATTAGAGTTGTGGTAAAGAAACTGCACTCTTCTTGCCAACCAGATCGAATTAAGGAAGATTTAACAACCCAAGGCCTAAAAATAGAAAAGGTAGATAGTAAATTGAGCTGGAAGACCAAAGAACCACTCAACATGTTCGTTTTATCATTTTATAACGATGAAGATGTCAACAAAATCTACGGCATTAAGTACATATTAGGGTGTAAAATTGAAATACATCCACTCAAAAATCCAGCACTCATTCCCCAATGCAAGAGATGCCAAGCTTATGGGCATACACATAAATATTGCCAAAAAGAGCCAAGGTGTGTGAAATGCACTGGCAAGCATCTTACAGCCAATTGTACCAAATCTCCGCAAGAGAAACCAAAATGTATCCACTGCGGCCTACCTCACCCTGCCAATTATAGAGGGTGTGAAGTAGCCAAACAGATGCAAATTATGAAAAATAAAGTTTTAAAAAAGAAACCTACGGTGCCTAATACCCAACAGTTTCCTCCTATAACACACCCTGGTAAACAGGCGCAGAAAGCAAGTGTCCAGTCAACTGCAAAACAACCAGCCATGCAAGTAACCAACATTGGTACTTACGCACAAGCTGCAAAACAAGGATCTCAACCTCTGAACTTAGAGGATAAGATTAACCAGATCTTGAAGTGCATTACCTCATTTGATAAGAGATTAGAGAAGCTAGAATCCAGCACTAAAACAGCTGTCTTGAATAATCAAAAATGAATAACACACTCAAAATAATGGCGTGGAACTCCAATGGACTCCTCAAACATCAGCATGAGTTGCAGGCGGTCCTAGATACAGAAAATATAGACGTGTGTTTAATCTCCGAAACGCATTTCACAAAGCAATCTTTTATCAAATTTAGAGGATACATGATATATAATTCCCTCCACCCTAGCAACTCTGCCAGGGGGGGTAGTGCGGTTATAATTAAAGAAAACATTAGTCACTACGTGCAGTGTAAATATGAAGAAGAAGACATTCAAGCAGTGGCAGTATCTGTTAAAACTAAGTTTTGTCAAGTGTCCATTGCAGCCATATACTCGCCTCCTAGGCACATGATAAGAAAAGAGCGATACTTACATCTTTTTGAATTATTAGGCCAGCGATTTATCCTAGGCGGCGATTTTAATGCTAAGCATACGCATTGGGGTTCAAGACTTACTACAACTAAAGGAAGACAGCTCTTAAGTGCAGTTAAAGAAACACATTGTGAAGTAATGAGTACAGGCAAACCTACATACTGGCCCACTGACCACCAGAAAATACCGGATCTTATAGATTTTTTCATCTGCAAAAATATATCCACCAATTACATCAGTTTGGAGGAAAGTTTTACTATGAACTCTGACCATTCTCCGATTATACTAATGCTAAGTCAAAAAATCCTATTAAAAGAAAGCCACTTAACCTTGGTTAATAAGTCCACAGATTGGGACAGTTTTGCTCTTGATCTAGATAATATTATCGACCTTAAAACTCCGATAAAATCGCAAGATCAGCTTGACTCAGAAGTAAACAAATTTATTATTAATATTCAACAATGTGCGTGGAGCAATACACCTCAGCTAAAACGCAAATATAAGGGATTTATCCATCCTAAAGAAATTGTGGATTTACTATCAGAGAAAAGAAAACAAAGGAAGTTGTGGCAGCAAACAAGGTTCCCGCGTCATAAAACAACACTAAATAACCTAACTAAACGACTAAAGAGAAAAATTCTACAATTTGAGGATGAATCTCTGAATACCAACCTTCTTCAGCTTACCAATGACAAATCAACGGATTACTCACTTTGGAAAGCAACGAGAAATCTAAAAAGGCAGATTATACAAATACCGCCCATCAGAGATAGCAACGGAAAATGGGCAATAAGCAATGACCAAAAGGCGTTCCGATTTGCTCAACATTTAGAAGAAACCTTTCAACCCAACGAAAGCTCTGTAGAAATACATGAGAGTGTAAATTTATCACAAAACCAAAGAATCAAGCTTGTGACTCCTAAGGAAGTAATGAGAGAAATTCAAAACAACATTAGCTCAAAAAAGTCTCCCGGTTACGACCTCATCACAGGGGAAATTCTAAAACGCCTCCCACGCAAAGCCATAGTAAAGCTGACCAAACTAATAAATGCTTCATTTATCTTAAAATATGTACCTGAGCCATGGAAGGTTGCTGAAGTCATTATGATTGCGAAGCCTGGGAAACCTCCCCACGAAGCATCATCATACAGACCCATTTCTCTGTTACCCGTACTATCAAAGTTATTTGAAAAACTGTTATTAAAACGGATAAAACCAGTAATAGAAGATAAAAACCTAGTTCCAGATCACCAGTTTGGCTTCAGAGAAAAACACTCAACGTTAGACCAGGTACATAGAATAACTAATGTTATTGAAAAAACGCTAGAAAATAAAGAAGTCTGTGCTACCGTGTTCTTAGACGTCGCGCAAGCTTTTGACAAAGTTTGGCATGAGGGTCTCATATTTAAGCTCAGACGCATGCTACCAGAATTTGTAGATATCCTAGAGTCGTATTTAACTAAAAGAATGTTTAGAATACGCCAAGAGGACGCATATTCCGAGCTAAAAACCATAAAAGCTGGGGTGCCTCAAGGAAGTGTGCTTGGCCCAATTTTGTACTTGTTATACACTTGTGACATCCCAGAGCTGGAAAACAGCACCATAGCGACCTTTGCAGATGATACTGCTATTATGGCCACCGGATCAAGCCACAGAGAAGCGGTAGAGAAAGTTCAACTAGCTGTGAACAAAGTTTACGACTGGACACAAAAGTGGAAGATCAATCTGAATGAGTCAAAATCAGTTCACATTAACTTCACAAACAAACACAGTGACTACCACCCACTCTACATAAATGGTATGCAAATACCTTATGCTAATACAGCCAAATACCTTGGCATAACTCTCGACGCCAAGCTGCGTTGGAAAGCCCATATCAAAAAGAAAAAACAGGAACTCGATATTCGTTATAAACGTTTGCATTGGTTACTGGGAAGGAAATCCTGTTTATCAATACATAATAAGCTGATAATATACAAGCATATTCTGATGCCAATTTGGACGTATGGTATCCAACTTTGGGGCTGTACTAAGCCAACCAACGTCAAAATAATTCAACAGTTCCAAAATAAAGTACTCAGGGCTGCTGTAAATGCACCCTGGTACATAAGAAACGATGACCTCCACCGTGACCTCGACATGGAATTCGTCACCACCATCACACAAAAATTTGCTGAAGCCCACGAACACAGACTCCATCGACACGTGAATGTTGAGGCAATCCAGCTGTTAGACAACACAGGCATAGTGCGTAGACTAAAGAGAACTAAACCATTTGAATTAGTGTAGTGTAAGTGAATCAATAATAGTAACAATGTTGTGCTATTTATATAACACATGAACAAAGTGTTTTATCAATTTTACCAGACTCTAAGGAAGTGTTACGAACGTGTGTAAAAGTGCATACCTAATTATGGACACTATTCTTAGCATTAACATAATTTATAACGTAGCATAATAAGTTAGATTTAAATTGTTTATTAGTCTTCTTAGGCTAGATTGCAATTAACTAACAAAAAAAAAAAAAAAAAAAAATATTGAGTTTCAAGTTAATCGGACCGCACGTAAAAATTATTCCATAAAAACTTTGATATCCCCCAATCCCCCTTTAGGGGGTAGTTTAAAAATACAAAAAATGAAAACTTTATATTTTACTTAGGTTAGTATTCGTACCAAGTTTCAGATTTGTTAACTCAAGGAATAAGATTTTTCATACAAACAAAATCCTCCTTTTCACCCCCTTAAAGGTCGAATTCCCAAAACCCCTTCTTAGCTGATGCCCACGTCATAATTTGGAGTTAATCAAGCCACACAGTAGAATCCTCCCTTGTAAAATTGACTACCCCTTTTCACACTGTTAGGGATAAATTTTCGAAAAACTCTGATACATTTTATTCTTTATTTTTGGTTTACAGTATAAATACTGAGTTTCGAGTAAATCGGACCGCGCGTTAAAACTCTTCCATACAAACTTTGACATCCGCAAATCCCCCTTTAAGTAGTAGTTTAAAAAAAAAACAAAAAATTACACACTTTATAATTTACTTAGGTTTTGTATTCGTGCCAAGTTTCAGGTTTATTTACTCAAGGAATAAGATTTATCCCCCTTTTTAACCCTTCGGGGGTAGAATTATCAAAAACGCTGAAACACCTATAAATTAATTTTCAATCATCAGCATATACACCAAATTTGAAGATCCTAACTTGAAAACTGACGGACTTTCATATAAAATTCCATCCCCTATTTCACCCTCTTAGGAGTGGAATTTCGAAAAACCCTTTCTTAGTGGATACCTACACTTTACAAAGAACACACCCTCCAAATTTCATGTCTCTAGGACCAGCGGTTTAGGCTGTGCGTTGATATATCAGTCAGTCAGTGAGTCAGTCAGGACTTTGAATTTTATATACAATAGATTTACTATGTTATTTTAAGACCACAGACTTCTTATAGGTTTTTTTTTTAATCAGCCTATAATGTTCCCACTGCTGGGACACAGGTCTCTCTTCGAGAAGAAGTGGGTTGGTAGATGTCAAATGTCTTCGAATTTTCGGTTTTAGAACATGCCGGTTTCCTCACGATATTCTGCTTCACCGTTTTGAGAGCAGTGATGAAAGTGAAAGAGGCGTAAATTAATCAGTATCCAGTACAAAATCAAAGAAATAAGCATATCTATCCTTTCAAACCCTCTCATTTTATATACCTCCATTACAAAGATATTACACCTCATATTCCTCTTATTCCCTCCTCTATCGAATCTCGTTGGAAATTTCCAATTTTCCTCACATTATGTTTCCTAACTTAATTTCCTTGCTGCCATCACGAAATGCTTCGATTATTGCGCTTTAAATTGAAACTGTCGTACAATAGAAATAGTGTTACCTCTCGTGCTGTGGTGGGCCATTAAATCAGCGGGTGATTTTATGAAAATAACTATTTGTATTAAAGTGTTGTTTGCAATGTTTTTCTTGGTTTTTATTGGCGTGAGCTTGACGTACAGCAAATATTTTAATTTAATGTTTTCTGTTTTGTAATGTTAATTACATTGCCTACTATTGTATAGAATCAAGTTCTACAAACTGAAAACACAGCTGTGCTACTGGGGAGTTTGTTGCGCCATTTCTTCTTCCCAGTTTAAAGCACTAGGAAGTAGTGAAGGGCGGGCGTTTTGAGGGACTTTCTTATGTAATTTTGACGTGCTGATTCTCATCCGTTTGAATACATGACTTTTGATTTTGTTGTTGTCGCTAAAAAATATGAAGTAAAGGTAACAGTTTCAACAACAAAGGTTTATACTCGTACATTGGTTTTTAATCATTATCATGAACATGGACATTAGGTAACTTTAAAGCTCGTGCAGACTGGTGCGATATCGCAGGTGTGACAAGGGTCGCTTTGTCTATCGCGCCAGTCTGCACGAGCCTTGAAACAGGTTTTATTTACAGTAAAAGCTATTATGCTAATACGCTTTTACTTTCTCTAGAGTAACCCTCGTCTTCAGGAAGACTGAGTAATATTCTCTGATGGTAAAATAAAATTAAAACCAACCAAATAAGTTCTCAAGTTTTATACAAATACAGTAACAGCACACACAGTGCAGTACATTCATAATAGGAATATATTTAACTATAATAACATTAATTACGTGGGAGCAGTGCTGTTCTCCTAGCTAGATTATACAGGAAAAAAAAATAACCCGTGCGCATTTTTTTTATTGCTCTGTATCAGTAATAGAACACATTTGCATTTTTTTTTTTTTTTTGATGACTGGAATTACTCATAAAATACCTAAAACCCTACAAATCGCAAATCGAGTGCACCTTCGCGCGTTCTGTAAAAAACTGTATAAAACCAGTTCCAAAGTAAACATCTTTCGTTAACGATAACTTTATTTTTTTGCACTAACATAATATCAAAATAAAAAATCTATCAAAATAAAATATTTTATTTCACATAAGCCTACATGGGCACTTATGAAACGTCAGAAGCTAGGTGCACGGTTCCAATTGGTCGTTTCCTATGGTGAAGAGCCGGCAAGAAACTCTATGGTTACTCCTTTAAAAATAATTGGCTTTTACAATGTTTTCAAACCACAGCGTTAATAGGTATGAGAGGACAGTGTAGGCCCGTGAACAAGTACCAGGTACTTAACAAAATAGAAAATGGTCTTCAGATCTACAGTCTATTAAGCCTACAACGTACTCACATTAACAAAACATTTAAAAAAATATATAAATTATTATTATGTTTAATCAAACTTCTTCCGTCTTATTACAAAAAAATGCTTAAGTACTGTTTTATACCAAGACTACTCGTACAAGGTCTAGGAGTGTTACGGTATTCAAGTTAATATCAGGCTCAAAACGTGTTCTGATTACAATATGAAGACTTTTCGAGGATCAGTTAGTAACAAAGAAGGTTCATGGTTCCACAGATAAGAAACAAAAATGGCATTCTTTCATTCGTTCATTCTGCATCTATTTGAAGCAACGTTTCGTTTCTCTAAATATTGATATTATAATAACACTTGAAATGCATAAATAATTATTAATCAATACAAAAATATGTCATAAATCGTTTTTTGTTTAGGTTACAATATATTGAACAAGCACAACTTGTACTTTTGACGTGCTTTTTATAATCAAGTTATCATATTTTTTAACACCTCTAGCGTGAAGTGGAGTGAATTACATAGGTACGGCGCGGCACTCGTAATTTGAGACGAATGTTTATGTTGCGTCCTTAAATAATAAATCTTAGTATTACTGTTGATAATAATATGTGGTTTGTTCGTGACTTGTGTCTGGTTAAACCGTTGAAAAAAAACTTAGTAAAACCCTAAGACGACCAACTGACCAAAAGATGGATTTTTTATTAATATTAGGTAAGCAATGCTTTGTATCATCTTATTTCGATTGCCTAACGCGAATGTTCATATTATTGTAGGAAATATTACGTCGTTTTACGTATGACGATGTCTTTAAAATCGCCGAGACGTCTCCAGCATAATTATCCAAATCTTCCAAATCCATCAAGTCGATTTGTAAATAAAAAGCCACACAATAACAATCAACGCTAACCTCAAATAAATTAGTACTTACCGAAGTTAGTCCATAGAAAAACTAGGGGTCTCGGCGGACTAACTTTAGTACCATAGCTAGTTCATGAACTAGTGATAAACTTAATTTTATAATAAAGTTTTATTTAGTCATGCTTTAAACCTAGTAATTATCCTAGTACTAAATTTAGATCGTGTTTTGGAATAAGACGGCTTCAGTTTAATTTATTAGGTGTAGGTAGCGAGCGGGCGCCCGGCTCGATGACTACAGTCACACACAGTACGTCATCACGCTCATAGACGCAAACGGGAAATGCAACTGTAGTCTGTCTGTACTTTATTTATTTATATTGTGTGCGGGCGCACGGGGCGCGGTGGTAGGGCTGGAAGCGAGACAAAACACTTGATATTCCCGTGTAATAAAAATGTTTTAGATAGGTACCTACTTTATTTATGCATGCGGATATTTTTTTATGTAATTTAATCATATTTATTCTTATAATTGGTTGTATAGGCATTATATTATGAATACTGTTTATTTTATTTTATTTTGTTGTTCTACTCATTAAACCTGACTTGAGTTCCGTACGTATTTTTTCGGGTAACCACTGAAAATCAGCGCTGTGTCATAGCACAGCATCATGCTGAGTGCAAGCCTATTTGTCACAGTCATGACGTGCAGTTGCCGACTATTTGTTATTTTTGTGCTCGTGATAGGTTTTTTTTTTTTATGTTTACTTGCTCGAGTTTATGTTTTCCTAAGCACGTGTTTCTGTGACGAATAAAATTATTTTTCTTTCTTTCTTTCTTTCAGGTGTAGAATAAACATGTACTAAGGAGTAACAATCCATGTGCTTACAGATTTAAGGACCTACCTAAAAATAATTATAAGCTTTCAGATACTTTGAGAAAATTCGAATACATTACGTATCTTATTATTTTTGGTTCCAAACACATTAAAAAGTCAACGTTGCTCGAGTTCAAGTATAAAACTTTTAAGAAGTAAATGCCCCATTCCTTTTATCTCATAGTCATAACTTTTAAACGTTTGTGTCATCTGAAATAGCTTTTGTTTAAAACAAACGCAACTAAGATAAATAGTCTTTACTAAATAAATAAGAAAATAACGTTCTCTAAACATGTTTCAGTTTATTTGAACATTTTATTTCTGTCAAGAGTGTAGGTATTAAATCATACGCTTTTTAAATATTTAATTAAGGGCACTGACATAGAATAACGTTTGGGTTTTTGCCAAAAAATGTTCTTGCAAATACATGTCATATGAAACTTTATTATTTAAACTTGCTTTTGCCCGCGGTTTCACTCGCGTTAATTTAGAATTTGACAATCAATTCGGGTTGAACACTGCTTGTGGTTTGGCGTTTGGAGGCAAAAAACTCTTAACACACTATTAAAGTTTCTATAATCATGATTCGAAAGACACGTGGCGCCACCTATTATCATAAGAACGTTATTGTTGTTTTCCTCGGGAACAGTACTTTATTCGGGATGAAAGGTACCCTATGTCCATTTCTGTACACCTGACAACGTATAAGCAAAAGTTCAGGATGATTGGTTCAGTGGTTTCGGCGTGAAAAGGTAACAAACAAACTTATTTTCGCATTTATAATATTAGTTAGGTAGGTACAGATGAGAATGTAGAACTGTAGACATTGTGTAATTTTTTCATTATTTACACAAGCAACCCACACATAACATTTTTCAAATGAAATAAAATAAAATCATAAAGTTTTCTTAAATGTTATTTGTAAATGTTTTAGGGATAATAAAGAAATTATCAGTTTTTTAAAAAAGTGACAAAATTAGTTTTTTTAATGATTCTAAATAATGAGCAGTTGTAGCCCAGTGGTAACGGTTGCGAGTTACGAGTTGTAGGTCCTTTCATCATTACAGCTGAAAGACGTCCACTGCTGGACATAGGCCTCCCCTAAAGGGGGGAGTTGCCATAATCGCCACGCTTGGCAGGCGGTTTGGCGATCGCAGTATGGTGTTAAAATGCATAGGGAACGCTGCTGCCCATTCTCTAGTAAGTCCCTTAGTCGCCTTTTATGACACCCACGGGAAGAAATGGGATGGTGCTATTCTTTACGTCCAGCACCAAACGGACCACGTACAACGTAGCAGGTCCTTTACTTTGTGTAAATTATTTTATCACCACTGCTCTCAAAACGGTAAAAGAAAACATCGTATTGAAACCGTCATGTTCTATCACCAGACGTGATGTCCACCAACCCGCACTGGGCCTGCGTGGTGGACTATGACCCATTTCCTCTCCAGAAGGAGGAGGCCTGTGTCCCAGCAGTGAGAACATTATAGGCTGATTATGCTTATTTATGCTTATGCTAAATATTTAAGATGGCGGAAAATTAAAGATGGCGAGTCCTACGTCATTAGAGATGTTTAATATATTTTTATTACTTTGGAATCTAAATAAAAATCCTACACGTCGTCTAAAGACTGTTGATAATAGAAAATTGAGCATTTCAAATGATTAGTTTAATTAATAGATTCTTATGATGATCTTGAATTTCTATAGTCAGGAAACGCCGAACTCATCTAGTTTTTATTAAAATATGATTGACGTGTAAAAGTGTTTGTACAAACATACTTACAGAAATAAAAATCATTTATAATAATAATAATTATATTAATATTAATTATTTTTTTAGAGCTAGGTATAGATTATATTTATATTTATTTATTCAGCATGGTAAATATTATTCGATTTCAGATAAGTACACTTTTATCGAAAAAGCGCTGTTTTTTTTATAGCCACGTCTCGAACCCGTAGAAATGTCGGGATAAAAATTTAATCCAGGGTGTCAGCTACCTCCATACAAAATTTTATCAAAATTGGTCCAGCCGTTTGAGCGTGAAGAAGTAACAAACACACACAACAGTCACAAAATTTCGCCTTTATAATATTAGTGTGATTCCTTCTGTTATCCAGCCTTTTTTCCCTTACGAAAAATATTATATTTATTTTCAAGCCAATCAATACCTACGATGTTTTCCAAGCTATACATGCACCTGTACCTATTTCAAGCTAAAACTACACTCCACAAACTTAGGAAACTAAAACTTTCTTTCAACGATACGATGATTTAAAACTCTAAAACCTTACCTTACGTACTACCATACAATATTTCCTAGTCGACGCGACAAAGCAAAAGTTTTCATATAAATCCGCTGGTTTTATGGCCCCACAGCGAGCTGGTCGTGCTGTTATTACTTGATATTTTTCAAGCTATTGTAGTGATTGGTGTTCGTGAACTGCTTACTGAGCAGTGTTGGCCGGCTTCGAAGCGAAATATTGTGTGTTTAGCACCTTGCTGGATGTTCTTTTCGTCTATTTAGGTAATAATAAATAATAATAAAATTTATTTATTTCAAAAAGTGTGGTACAGTCTGTTACACAAATATGATTTAACAATTTAGGGAAAAATATTATAGAGCAACATAATTGAATCTGGCGTCCTAGCTAGGTAACATGGTAACCTGTATTAAGGTTCGCCAGCCCAGGTTCCCAAAGGAGTACAAAAAATTCAATAGAGACTGGTTTGGACTATATGGTGAAAACATTATTTTAACTTATAGTAAGTGTGTGAAGTGTTAATAAGTGTGTGTTTTGTGATGAGGTGTGGTGTGGTGTGGTGTGTATGAGTGTTATAATGTAGATGTGGTGTGTGTGTGTGTAAACGGAAGGGAAAGAGGTTGAGTTTGGATACGGAGTGTTAGAGAACTCACTACGATTGTGAAGTAAACAAATATTCAGTGTCGTCGTAGTTTAAACTGGTTAGAAAGCATGTTATCTGTTTTTTACAGATTTCGTAACAGGATTGATGTAGAGCAGGGGTGCACAGACTTATTGAGACCATGGGCCACTTGGGCATATGATGAACTAATGGCGGGCCACCAGCACAAATTAAAAACATAACAATAGCCAAAAATTTAATTTACAATGCAGTGCAGTGCCACGTTTCAAACTAGTATATTATACTAGTTTGAAGTTTGAAGCGTGGCATTGCATAGTGCTTACAATCCTTTTAACATTTGGCTCGAATTTACTTATAACTACACGTAAAATTGCTTCCAAACTTTCATTTGCAAGGCGGTTTCGATTTTTTGTTTTATTATTATTCAATACCGAAAAAGTTTCTGAGTACACATAATGCACTGCACAGCGAGCGCACTTAGTGCGATTCAATTTTATATTATATTTTGTAAACCTCAGCAATATTATTCCTTTAAATGTACGAGGGAATTTTTGCTGGCGGGCCACTGGCATATTGCTGGGGGGCCGCATGTGGCCCGCGGGCCGCGGTCTGTGCATCCCTGATGTAGAGGGAGAGTTTTGTTTATTCTGTTATATAAAAATGGTCCAAGGTAGTATAAGAAACGTTTAGTAAAAGTAAAGCGTGTGAAGGGTACTTTGCAAATTTCATTCTTTCGCCTAAGTGAAGATTGAGTTTGTGTAAAAGGAGTTTTTGTAATGAAATTGTAATGAACGAATGTGGGTCTGACTGAGTGGCTGAAGTAATGTAATAACAAAAATATTTTAAGTTGAGAAAGACACACACAAGATTGTACATTACATTGCATTGTGTGCATTATGCTGAGATAGGGACCTTTTTGGCATCGCACAAGTTTTGGTTTTTTTTATTGTAAGTTAGTTTTAAGTGCTATATTTGTATTTCTTGTGCGTGTTCCGAATAAAATATTTTTCTTTCTTTCTTTCTTTAAAGTGATTTTCTCCTAAAGTATTGGTAGATGTTTTATGGTCATCATCATCATTATTTCAGCCAAAAAACGTCCACTGCTGGACATGGGCGTCCCCCAAAATGGGACCATAATCGCCAAGCTTGGCAGGTGGGTTGGCGATCGCAATGCATAGAGAACGCTGCTACCCATTCGATAGTAAGTCCCTTAGTCGTCTTTTACGACACCCTCGGGATGAAATAGGATGGTGCTATTCTTAACGTCCGGCACCACACGGAACACGGTTATATGGTGTTACGAACATATTATTTAATATTATTATCGAAACCATACTACGTACTATGAAATAGAGTTTTCACAAAGCTGCAATGTTAATTTCTCGAGAAAAACTCTTTAAATTTTGCGTAACTGTAAGGAATGTATGCACATAACGGGAAATTATGATCACATGAGATATAAGGCGATATATTAAAAAAAAATCTAAAGAAGCATAAATTGGTGCTAAAAAACGTCTGCGGTCTGGAAAACCCCGCCCTCCGCCCAGCCCCGCCCCGCCCCGTCAGGAACGATATACTTTCTCACGTATGATTTAAAACAAATACTTTTGTTATTTGACACATAAATTGATACATATTTTTTTTGTATATTAACGTTAGTGGGTTTGATATATGACATGGTCTTATTATTTATTTCAGTTTGCGACATTGTATTGAATGAATGTAATGAAAAAAAATCAAATAAAAATTTATTTGATTTTTTAATTTTTTCTCATTTTTATTTTATTTTCATGGATTTATATTGCTATTTATTATTAATTAATTTGTATTATGAAATGTGTCATTATTTGTAATTGTTTATTTTTCATTACCTTAATGTTTGTACGCCCTCTGGCATAATATAGCGCACTCTTTTTGTTATTATTTTATACCATTATTATTACCTATGTTAAACAAATGAATAAATGACTATCAGACTTACTTGAAACATGAGACCTTAAACGGACTTTTTTTCGAAGTTTATTTTAACTCGCATACTCTGTTTTACCCACCCACAGACGTGTTTTTAATACAGAGCCATCTAGCGTAAGTTTTTAGACCTCAAAAGAGAGCTTCTAAAAACTGTAATTTCATCCGACGTTTTTTTTAATACAGAACCATCTAGTGTAAGTTTTTAGAACTCAAAAGAGAGCTTGTAAAAACTGTCATTACATTCTAAAAACTTATTCTAGATGGCTCTGTATTAAATACACGTATTAATTTCACACTTTCTCTCTCTGTCCGTCTCGTTCTAATAATAGAAAGAGACGGAGAGAGAAAGTCGCATGTAAAGCTTTTTCCTTACGCGACGATTTCTACTAATCAACTCCTACCGCAAGCCGCGTTAGAGATCTTCGTTCCAATATTGATTGTCAAAAGAAAATAGATAACTTTGACTAGGTACACACGGCTACACATCAAGCTGTTCATTTCCAGTATAAGCTAGCCTCTCATTGTACGAAAATCCTATACAATGCGAGATCAGCCTAAACCGGATATGTATAGCTTGATGTGTAGCCGTCTGTACCTATGTAACTGTGACAGGATTTTACAATAAATTATAATTATTAAAAGTGATAGTGTAAGTTAGTGACAAATGGTTCTCATCGCATCGGTTGGAAATTGTCAAACTTTGTGATATTAATTAGTTATATGATTTATTAACATTTTAGTGCGAACAAAGTTTTGACTAATGATGAATAAGGTACTTAAAATATTTGAAAACCCGTTTTCATCCCGTTTTCGTAAAAGGTGAGTAAAGGACAGTAGGCAGCTGCGTCCTAATAACAAATAACTTGGATCACTAATTCATCTGCGAAGCGTACCTAATTATTATATCAAATCACCTTCGACTTTCAGATCAATTAACTCAGCCTATCACAGTCCACTGCTGGACATAACCCTCTCCCACCCTGCGCCACAACACCCTGTCCTCCGCCTTCCGCATCCAGTCTGACCCAGCCGCCTTTTTAAGGTCGGCGGTGTATCTAGCTGGAGGGCGTCCCACACTACGCTTGCCGATACGCGGTGTCCACTCCAGGACTCATCTGCTCCACTGGCCATCGGCCCTTAGACTAACGTGGCCAGCCAACTGGTTCTTCACCTTGCTTACTCTGCAAGGTATGTCGGTAACTCAGGACTTCCGAATAAAAACTTGAAATCCTGTCTGAACTCTCTCAAGGACATGGTTTATGATTTTTTTTGTACTTTTACTCTTAACAAAACATATGTTCCCCTCTCATAAATATGGTTTTTAAAAGTTTGTTCTTAAGGGGACGATAACCGACTTTTAATGATTTTATACTGAAGATATATTTACTTTATATTTTATTTTATATTGAAGATCACGTCTAATCTAGTGGTGTTAATGATTTGAAAAAAATATATGATAAATTATAGCATTTTTTCAATAACTTAATATGTGAATATTTTAGATTATGTTTATATTGCATAGTAAAATTAATTTGTAAAGTTATGTCTAACGCGGATAAAAAACTGAGAATGGCGCAAAATCTACCAAGCGTATTTTTCTGAAACCTTCACCAATTTAAAGGTAATTTAATTATTGATCTTTTAGTATACGCGTTTCATTAAAATACCTTTTGTTTTGTGTATAATAAATTAATAATGCGTCAAATTGGGGACAGCACTCCTTTATGGGCGAGTCGTACGTTCAGCCCGTAATAACGGGCTGAACGTACGACGCGTTGCGTGAGCTCAGTACAGAACACGCAAGCTAACCACTCAAGGTCACTGGCATATATCTGCGTCTTAAGACTGGGCTCCCTATTTTTATGTTAATTTGCATGAATATTCTGAAACAGTCACACATACAAAAAATATATAAAATGAAACTTAAATATTTAATTTATTGGATCTTTTTCTTTCCATGTTGAAGACAGTTACGTAATTGTAATATTTTCGCTCGATACATCATTTATTCGAAAATCATATCTATTATTAGGAAATTATAAAAACAAACAAGATTGTTCGGCTTTTAAGTCTAAAATAAATATTCACAGCAAGAAAATATAGTTTATTATCCAGCCACCAGATATTTTTTCTCTAGATCAATTATTACTTTGGTTATAAACGAAATAAGAATTGAGACTTACGCTATTGTAGTTGCATGCGATATTCAATTTTATAACTGAAGTGTTAGCGTTTAGCACGTAACGGAATGGCAGGGAGAAGGGGGCAGAACTTGCGTGGAAATTTGATTTAGACTGCCTGGTCTTAATGACTCGAAAACATATTTTTCATACAAATTGCGTGTCTCTATCGTTGGTTTTATCTGTCTGTTCGTATCTCGTTTCGTTCTCACTCCCTGTTAGCCTTTCGCAGTGCAATTCGAAACGAATACAACATGAGTGCATTTGTTATTTCGTCGTGACAAGGAGTGATCTCTCGCGAGCACTCAGTACAAATGTGGAAATATTATCTATGTGAGCTACGGCCGTGGTCACTGCTGTACTGTATTGCATGCTCTGTTGCTTTATAGTTCGCGGATCAAACGGATAAATGTTTTGATAAATCTTGATATAACATTACATACATTTGAATAATTAAGGGTTTAAGAATGTAGGATGTCTGACTGCCTTTCGAAGATTTTGGGTGATTTATGAAATAAAACTTAAGAGCGTTTAAACCTTACAGCATTTCATACAAACTTTCAAGCCCTTGTTTTTCGAAATGACTGAACCAATTTTAATGAAACTTCATATGCATATGCAAGATACAAAGGTCTAAAAAGTTAAAAATATTTTCTAAGAATTGTGTTACAGCCAAATTAGACCGATTTTAAATTTTCCATACCAGTCATCTGTTTTTAAATAAGACATTTCGAAAATGTTCTTAACTAACTTTTTCGACCTTTGTATCCTACTTATGCGTAAAACTCAAAACTCAATACTTTATTGCTTTCCATAATGTACACATAAAACAGTTGGTATGGGACTTCTTGGCGGGAAAGTGAAGCGTCATGTTCAGCAGTTTGTTTAATTTTCCAAAATTTGTGTTTAGCCGAATATTAATGTGTAATAATGGTGGATTATTAACCATTAAGTGTTTGTGAACGTGCATTAGTGTAGGCAAATGAAACAAAACAGTGCAACTTCGCTTCAAGTTCTCTCAAGAAGTCCGCGTGAGGACTCAGTAAAGTGCCACATCTTTACTGAAACTCAAGGGGAGTAGGCGGGGATATCATCATCATGCATTTATAATTCATTTCATCAATATTATACAAGAACTAACTTGACATTGGCTAAATGCACAAACCGTGCGAAGCCAGAAAGAAAAAAAAAAAAAAAAAAAAAAAAAAAAACAGTTGGTATGTTAAAACATCGAATCAATTATGGACCCTGTCGGGCACAGCAAAGTTAATTTTTAATAGAAGAGAGATTTTCTTAGCAAAAAGCGCCTTTATCAGGCGCTTTTTGCTAAGAAAATAATAATAGTAAAAATATTAAATTAAAATTGTATTATTAAAATTTGCTTTTATGGTATTTATATTCTGTTTTAAGTTATATGTACATATTTTTATATTATTTATTGCACGTATGAAGTTTCATTAAAATTGGTTCAGTCATTTCGAAAAATAAGGGCTTGAAAGTTTGTATGAAATGCCGTAAGGTGTAAACGCTCTTAAGTTAGAGCAGTTTTATTTTTCGCAGCAGATAAAGCAGATATTTTGTCTTAACACTAGATAAGTATTTAAGCGTCTCTTTTGCACATCAAAAATAGTAGACGACACGATTGGCGCAGTGGTTAAGCGATTGACTGCTGCGCTTCGTGTCGCGGGTTCGATTCCCGCACGGAATAAATATTTGTATGATCTACAAGTAGTTGTACCGGGTCTGGCTGTTTGTGTATGTAAGTTTAAATGTTTGTAAACGCACCCACAATACAGGAAAAATTCCTAGTGTAGAGAAAAGTAAAAAAAAAAAAATATATTTTAATAATTACGATTCAGCTATACTTTTGTATTTCTCACTTCCCCACTAGCAATTTGAAACAAGTAGAACATGAGTGCATTATTTATGTCGTCGTGACAAGGAGTGATTTCTCGCGAACACTCTGTACAAATGTAGCGATGTTATGTGAGCTACGGCCGTGGTCACTGTTGTACTGTATTGCGTGCTCTGTGGCTTTGAAGTTCGCGGATGGGCTGGAGTAGTACACATCTTTAAATAACCCTGTCTCTCTGCTGTAGTCGAGTAAATAAATAGAAACAAGAATATCAGTTCAGAATGAAAGGCCGTTTCGGAGATTATAAATATTTCTGTTCTCGTTGTGCGAAACATTCATATCAGATCATTGAACATACACTGCCTCTGCCTTGGAAAATATTTTAAACTCATTTATTATCTACTAGCTATTGCCCGCGGCTTTGCTCGCGTTAATTTAGAATTTGACAATCAATTCGGGTTGTACTCTGCGTTTGGCGGCAAAAAAAATCTTAACACACTAGTATACTTCTATAATAATAGAATTAAATCATGATTCGAATAACACGTGGCGCCATCTATTCACATTAGAACGTTATTGTTGTTTTATTCGATAACAGTACTTTTTTCCGGGATGAAAGGTACTCTTGGTCCGTGTCTGTACACATGACAACGTATGTGCAAACTCTCAGGATAATCAGTTCAGTGGTTTAGGCGTGAAAAAGTAACAAACAAACAAACAAACTTACTTTCGCATTTATAATATTAGTTAGGATCTTGAGCATTTCGTTAAAATATTTCATTCGTTTTGCACGAAAAAAAATATGCTTACCAATTATATGAGTAAGAAACAATTTTGACAAACGTCGTACCTACTTGTTAACATAAAAAGTCAAAAACACACTAAAATACACCCAGGCGTGTTGTAAAAAAAATATAGCTAAGCAAAAATCGCTCCCGCTACCTCCCCCGCTCGTCTCCTAGCCCCACACCCCAGCTGTTAACTATCTAGTTTCTGTTTTGTTTCACCGAAGACACTTGAAGTTTACCAACTGTTGTTGTTTTTGTTATCTATGGCTGTGAAATGAGGACGCGTGCCACTAATTGGGAACATTTAGTATGTGCGAAGAGTGGGATATTATTTACTCGGTTATTTTTGTTAGGAATTATGTAAGAGAAGAAAAAATTGGTAAATATTTTTTCATTATATTTTATCGCAGCTACAACAACGAACAAAATAACATTACGCCTGTATTTCACGAAGGGTAAGGCAGAAATGCACTTATAGTACACCCACATATACACATACACACATATATTTCATTTATTTATATATGTGTGTGTGTGTGTTTTGCTGTAATGCCAATAAACGCATTTTTCATTCTTTCTTTCTTTAAATAAATAGAACATAAATTCCCTATAAAATTGTTAGTAAAGCCTTAAACTATGTTAGTACTTATACCTACTTATTCAATTGAATTAATCTATTTATACAACATTAGTTTTTGTTTACCCTAAACCCGAAAAGGGGTCATTGTACTTGACGGAAGTCATATTATTTAACAGCTGCGAGAGGCGGCGACTAGATGGCGCTAGTGGAACGTGCACCATAGACAAATCATTCATTCTATCGGATGTTTGACTTAAAAGACTTGAAGTCAATTGAGTGAAATATTGTAACGTTACCCCCCACTAGCGGATCGCCTTTATAAGGAGGTGCGCTATTGAGTCGGTACGCATTTTGAACGGATGCGTCTTGGTGCACGGACCACTGTCTCTCGACAGTCAGTACTGCCCGGTTATTGGATATGGAACGCTGTCTCCGACAAATTAGTACTATCCTTATTGCGGTGGGTGCATGGACCGCTGTCCCTGACAGTCAGTACTGCCCTATGTGACCGCCACTACCATTATTAGTTATTTAATTAATTCTATTTAATTTCTATATTCTCTCGATTTAAAATAACTGATTGTTCGATTGAAATATATTTCTGTATTGCCATATCTGAGTATTACTTCTGATGTCTGAACCTATCCCGACATACTCATCATTTTGAACAACTTTTTCTATGGGACCAACCTTGAAATCGCGAAAAAAAAATCAGCTGTTCCATACATACATTTTGTCGATTTAAGTGAACACAAATGTATGTAACAGCTGACTTTTTTTCACGATTTCAAGGTTGGTCCCATAGAAAAAGTTGTTCAAAATGATGAGTACAATGATCCTTTTCAGGTTTAGGGTAACCAAAAACTAATGTTGTAAATAGACACACCCCGACACACAAACACAGATTTTTTTAAATCTAACTTTGCTGTGAAAATCGAATCAAGATTTATTATTTTGAAATAAGTATTTTAGGTACCTACCTTTTACATTCTTCGAACTTAATGAAGGAAAGCTGCAAAAGCCGCTCACCCAAACGTTAGGAAGCATAAAATTTATAGAGATTTTAATTTTATGGCTGTCATCAAACATCCATCATAATATCAACTTAGAACTTTGAACGCAACATAAAGTAAGTTTTCGTCGTAAACAAAGCTTTATATGTTTATATCTTTGTTATGTTACCACTTGCGGAACCCTAAATTCCTAAGACCATGAGTAACACCGCATTGTGCTCTGCACCGTGAGATTCGCCTTCTCAGCAATCCGATGGCGTGGGAACGAAGATTGTGCTATGTGCAGTGCCAGTGATTTATATTGATTTGGTGTATTGGTGAATCACTCTTGTTTCTCACATCGAACAATTGTCACGCATCTTAGTTTTAGCGATCTTATTGTAATAATTATATTAATTAAATCATTTAAGTAAATCATATCGGTTTCCTTTGCATCCTCGACTCCAGCCGAACGTAATTGGCGCAGTCGGTAGGATACTCGCGGTCGGTTTTCGCGTAATAAGGAAGATTTCCGTAATCGTAAAGCTGCCCGTGCGGCTATCCAGTCGCTTCAGAATATCCAGAATCTACACGTTGTGCTGTATCGAGGAATCCAGACATTGATTACGCAAAGGGGCTGATATAATGTTTATGTAAGTACATTAGATTATTTCTAGTGACCACTTTCCCCTAGCCTTTACTAATATATCTTTCCAAAATTTTCTTTCTACGAAAATCCAGGAATTCTAGGTTAGTTAGAAGTAGTAGAGAATTAATGATAGATTCTAGAAGAGATATTAATTTAGATACAATCGCGAGGACACAGAATCGTTTTCTGGAAAAATATCTTTGGATTTAGATACCTTTTTTAAAGCATTTCGGTTGATACCCGAGTTTGACGGGAACCCGAATGTGCTGACTAGGTTTATTCAATTGTGTGATCATTTAGTTAAAGAATATTATAATGTTCAAGCTGGTTTCAAATTAATTAACTCTGCACTTATTAATGGTATATTAAAATTAGAACACGGAAGAGAATCATTTACCAATCTTATAACTTATGCTATATTGGCTTTTATTAATAGCTCAATACATAGCTTTACAAAATATAGGTCTATCGATATAGTTTCCGGTCATTTTGATCGCTGGGATCCTTTAGATATGAATTTATCAGAACATCTATTACAACAATATATCCAGGAACACCGTAGACGAATGTCAAAAGTATACGATATTCTTAACGACACTTCACTTCATTACCGTACAGAAATTACTGAAAATTGTAATGAAAATCGTGAACCGGAAAAGGATTACGAACCAGAGCAAGTTTTTATAAGGAATCCTTTATGCCATAGGCAAAAGTTAGCAGCTCGCTATAATCATGATACAGTGTTAGCGAATTTACCAATTCTTATCTATACTAAAAAAAGAAAAAAGAGGCATCGTGCCTAAATCACGCTTAAAACGGGTGCCTAATTATAGTGCTCCGGACACTGAAAATACTACTAGTCCTGACCCGCCCTGGCTCGAGCGGACGAGATAACGTTAGACAGTGTTAACGATGGACCAGGTATTTTGCCACAAAAATCATTTCACATTTCCACTCCTTTCTCCAAATTACAAATCTTGATGCTAAGCGCAATAGTTTAGGGACGGTTAACGAGCAATTGCAAAAACTTACGCCACAATTAAAAAATATGTCGCGATATCTCTATGATCCCCACGTTAAATATAGGTACTAAGTTAGAAGAAATATCGGAACAGTTAGAAACACTTTAGATAAAGCTTGTTGAAAGAGGTCTCATAGATGGTCTAGATTCAGTTATAAAAAGTATTTCAGGTAAGTTAGATTATACTAACGCATTAAAATACTATAATGCCATTACAATCTTAAAACAGAATGAAAATAATTGAATTGCTGAAATTAATCACCAAATAAGTTTAAATAAGCAGTAGGTTTCGCGCAGCTCAAACGTTACAGATAAAATAGTACAAAACCAAGATAATATCGAGAAAGTTATCAATTCCATTTTAGCTAGCAATGATAGATATGAAACAGATACCATTAAATATGCGCATTTGGCACAGTTACTAATTATATTAGGAGACAATATAGATAATTTGTCTAAAGAATTTAACAAATTGCAAAATCTATTGGCATTCATTAGGGCTGGAAGTATTCATAATTCTGTATTGAACTATGCTATGTATGATGAATAGATTAGGTATGTTATGTAATAAGGATCAATTTTTAGATATTAGTTTAAGAGAATATTTTGACATAATTAGACTAGGATATTATTACAATGGGAATAAAATAGTGATAGTTATGAAATTTCCGATAGTTTATCCTACTAACTTTATCCTATATAAATTATCCCAAGCTATTGATCATGATAATAAGGTCCTGATTCCACTTATTCCTTCATAGCGGTTCATGAAAAAGATCTATTGTACATTGAGACAGAATGTCCGAAGTATAGCCACGGTCACATTTGCGAGAATAATTTAAGCCACCACCATTTCAAACAATCGGATTGTATCCAGCAGCTTATACTACACCAGAAAATCAATGAGTCCTGTCAATTTACATCAGTCATCCTGTCTTCTGAAGCTATGGAGCAACTAGACGACCAACACTTCATTGTAAGCTTCCCTAAACTTACGAAAGTTCGTTTAATTTGTTCTGAAGACAACTACAGAATGCTGAAAGGAAGCTACTTATCTATCATACCTAAAGGCTGCATGCTAAGAACTACAGCGTTTACTGCAAGCAATCGTCATGATCAAACTAAGGGAAAGATATTGAAAATTATGGATTTACCAATTACAAAAGAAAATTCGTACAACGTACCAATGAAAACTATAAAACTAGATACCATTGACCTTGGCAGTTTGCATTCAAGTAACTCTGAAATCGCTCTGCAAGAACCTGTAACGCTACAGTCATCGAACATTGAAGCTACACTACCACACTACCACACTACTATACCGGTATACATTCTACTATCCGGTGCATGTGTACTCATTATCATCATTACACTTCGTCGTCAGAGACTGAACCAACTACAGAAAGCCACTGATGGAGTCGATACTAAGGCTAAGGATAAGGAGGCCTGCAACACCGAGATAGATCCAGCTTCGCCATCGACACTATTTTCGACTAGAGTTTTCAAATAGTTGCCGATCTCGTGGAGGGAGATGTTATGTTACCACTTGCGGAACCTTAAATTCCTAAGACCATGAGTAACACCGCATTGTGCTCTGCACCGTGAGATTCGCCTTCTCAGCAATCCGATGGCGTGGGAACGAAGATTGTGCAATGTGCAGTGCCAGTGATTTATATTGATTTGGTGTATTGGTGAATCACTCTTGTTTCTCACATCGAACAATTGTCACGCATCTTAGTTTTAGCGATCTTATTGTAATAATTATATTAATTAAATCATTTAAGTAAATCATATCGGTTTCCTTTGCATCCTTGACTCCAGCCGAACGTAATTTCTTAATAGCTAAAATAGAAAATAAATACTAAATAAATGTATATAAAATAATACTACTTAAATAATTTTATAGAAAATAAATACTAAATAATTTTATAGAAAATAAACACTAAATAATTTTATAGAAAATAAATAAGTACTAAATAATTATTAGGTATTTATTTTCTTGCTTCAAAGACAGAACAAATCACACACAAGATTATACCTGCCATCAAAAATAGACGTCAATTTCATCATAATCATTAGTAAAATCATAATACTGCCTAAACCGAGATAACAATAAGTAACTTTACCTGGCCCTTAAAATCGTTTAAAAAGGTTTATAGAAGGGACGGCGGTACTGTCGGCTACATAAGTTACTCAATGTACATTACTTTTACGAAAGTCCCCGTTTACGATAATGTTAGAGATCTGTGAGATTAGTCTGGCTAGTATTATACTCAATTTTCTACGTGTATTCTACGTGATGTGCCCTAAATACCTAAACTCAACTCAAACTCAAAGCATTTATTTCAATTAAACCATTTACAGGCACTTTTGAGTTGTCAAGAAGTCGGTCAGTTAGAAATATGAAGCTAGTTGCCCATTCCAAAGAGTAGTATTTCTTATGGAGAAGAAAGGGAAAGAAACTCCACGAACATTCTTTCAAATTAAAATATTGATACAAAGTATTGGGTACATCCTTCAAAGCCTTGCTTTGTAATACGTGATTGATTCATATAAAACCAAAATAAAACCGCTAAAACCGACATTTTGTGTCTCAATCATGGATAAGCTGCTGCTGGTTCCGGCTGTCGCTGAAAACCAGCGCTGGGGCTCGGTCTCGCATAGGGTCGGAGCATTATGCTGAGCGATGGCAGTTTTGCGTGAATGTAACGCATATTTTCCCCCAACTTGTTCTTTCTTGTTTGTGTTTTTTTTTCTGTGAGTTATGTTTACCACAAATTAACGTAGTTTCTTTATTTCTTTCTTAATAAGGCATAATGTACGAGTATGTCCAATGCTAACAATAATAAAAACTGTCCGTGTCCGAATCGGCCTCGCAACCTAAGGGTGCCTTACATATTACCGAAACGAATGCTATAGCTTACCTTCTTTTTTTATAATTATTTTTAATTTACAATCTCAATTTTATTTCCCAAACCAATTTCTATTCCGATAACTTTTCTATGCACCTACTCATTTATTTTAATACATCAAGCGACTTCTGTTCCCAACTGTACAAGGAGACCATTAATTTAGTTTTATCCACAAGAAGTACTGGGCGCAGGTGCCGCCATCTTGGATGTACAATAAACGTCAAACGCATTACGTAGGCACCGCCGCGCAGACGATTCATATTGTAAGGAGTTGCTTGTAATGTAGTTTGAGATGTGTTGATATTGGCAATTTAGCTAATTACCTAAATAAAGGACCCTATTGCTATTAACCGGGCTCAAATTCAGACTTCGGACGGTAACTGAGAAATTCCAGATGGAGAACCCAGTAACAGTTTTCCTGACCCGGGAGTCGAACCCAGGACCTCATTCTCAACAGTAGCGCTTGCGACACAAATGACGATAAAAATGTGGCTGTTATTTGTATACGATTTCCACGCGAACGAAGTCGCGGACAGAAGCTAGTTGAATAAATAAGCCTTTACTTCTTCCATAACCTATCTGCCGCGTTGGTCTAGTGGTCGCAAGCGGTACTGTTGAGCATAAGGTCCTGGGTTCGATTCCAGGTCGGGCAAAGTGAAGTGTTGGCGTTTTTATAGAAGAATATTATCTTAGAAGCAGCCCGGAGCCAAAATTTGCGCCCGGTTGATAGGCTCACCCCCAATTAAATGGGACTTAAACATAATTGGCGAAATGTGGGTGTACGAGTACTACAGGTACACCTCTGCCCAACCCTTCGGGGAAACAAGGCGTGATGTTATATTATCTTCTATAGTAGAAGCGATTTCCATAATATAAATACACGTAGTAAACATGAAATTGTGATACCCAAATTTAGATTAACTAAAACAAGCAAGTCATTTCTTATAAACAGTATCCGCTTTTATAACAAATTGCCAAAGTCTGTTACAGAACTTAGTGATGGAAAATTCAAAACCCACATCAAACGTGTCCTTATCAAAAAAGCATATTGTAAGATTAAAGATTACGTTGAAGACAAGGAAGTTTGACATTAATTCCTTCTGCACATGTGGCTTCCCTGGTACCTCATTAACGGCGCCCTCTCATACTTTTTAATACTGTAATTTGAAAACATTATAAAAGCCATTTTTATTTTGTAGGAATAACCGTGGACTTTCTTGCTGGCTCTTCTCCATAAGAAACGACCAATTGGAACCGTGCACCTAGCTTCTGACGTTTCATAAGTGCCCATGTAGGCTTATGTGAAATAAAAAAAAAAAAATGATTTGAGTAGTTGACACTTTCAATAATATAAATGTTAGTTGTTGTTTAGTAGTTTGCTTAAGACTAAGATATATGCCAGTGACCTTGCGTGTTCTGTACTGAGCTCACGCAACGCGTCGTATGTTCAGCCAGTAATAGGACTCGCCCATCAAGGAGCGCTGTCCCCAATTTGACGCATTATTAATTAAAATTTATTATACACAAAACAAAAGGTATTTTAATAAAACGCGTATACTAAAAGGTCAATAAATAAATTATCTTTAAATTGGTGAAGGTTTATTCTCAGTTTTTTATCCGCGTTAGACATAACTTCACAAATTAATTTCACTATGTAATATAAACATATTCTAAAATATTCACATATTAAGTATTAAGAAAATGCTCTAATTTAACATATTTTTTTTCAAATCATTAACACTACTCGTTTAGACGTGATCTTCAGTATAAAATCATTAAAAGTTGGTTATCGTCGCCTTAAATCTAGTTGTTAGTATAATTAGTTTGAAGTTTAAATATTTGGGTTTGAAATACGGAACCTATCATGGGTGACAGCCTCCTCTAGCATTTTCCATTTTGTTCGGTATTTTCCTATTTCCATCCACCCTTTGCATGCTATTTAGGTGATATCGTCAATCCATCGTTTGTTAGGTCTACCAACTTTCCTTTTTCCATCTGGTCCTGTCCATTTTGTAGATTTTATGGTAAGTCCCGGGCGCAGGTGCCACCA